>OV049924.1:151494855-152769105 GCA_920104205.1 Eupeodes latifasciatus
TTCCTGGATTTCCAGGAGATATTGGTTTTCTCTTTTAGTTTAAGGTCTATCTTCCTCTTGAGTACCCCAATCGGGACGAGTGGTCCCCTAACTGAATGGTCGCTACTACTTGTGTCTGCATTTGACCCTTTCCTGGCTAGTTCGTCTACTATATCATTCCCTTCTATATTGCTATGTCCGGGAACCCAGCAGAGCTTTACCCGGTTAGTGTGGCAGATTTTGTTTAATTCCTTCCTACAGTTTAAAACTGCTTTTGATCTTATGGCCTCACTGGCTAAGGCTTTGATAGCAGCCTGACTGTCCACGAAAAGAGTAATCTCCGAAGAGCTTAGCTTTTCGTGATGTGTCAATTCAGCTGCTTTTCCAATGGCAAAGATCTCGGCCTGAAAGACACTACAGTCAGCCGGGAGTGTATATGACGCTCTGATGTTGAGAGATTGGCAAAACACTCCAGCACCTGTTCCTGATTCCATTTTTGAACCGTCAGTGTAGAAAGGGATACCCTGTTTACTTATAAGTGAATTGGGATCCCAACCCTGTCTTTCTGGTATGAAAATAGAATATTTTCTGTCGAAATCTAGTAAAGGGGGGATGTAATCGGTGGTCTCACTCAGTCCTGGAATCGTGTCATATCTTTGTAAGATTGACCCGTGGCCATAAGTGCTATGCCTCCAAAAACTCAGTTCTCTTAAACGAATTGTAGTTTTGGCTGCCGTGCACTTTATGAACTCATCCAGAGCCGGGAGGTCCAAGATCATTTCCAATCCAGCTTGTGGTGTGGATCTTTGAGCCCCTGATATTCCTATACAGGCTAGTCTCTGTACCTTATTCAGGTTCTTGAGATAGCTTGATTTTTCCACCGCCTTCCACCATACAATAGAGCCATAGGTAAGAATGGGTCTGACAATCGCTGTGTACATCCATTGGATGACTTGCGGTCGCATACCCCAACGTACACCGAAGGTCTTTTTGCATGTGTAGAATGCACATAGTGCTTTTTTCATTCTTTCCTCAGTATTACGCTTCCATGTAAGCTTGGAGTCAAGGATTACTACTAGAAATTTAGCTTCCTTAGAAGGTTTTAGAGGAATGCCATTTAGTTTGGGAGGGTTGAAGCTCTCCAGTTTCCTTTTCTTCGTGAACAAAACTAGCTCTGTCTTGGTGGGGTTGACCCCGAGACCGTTCTTAGTTGCCCAAGAAGATAAATCCTTTAATGCATTTTCCATAATGTTTTCGATGATGGTAAGAAACTTGCCTGATACCAAAACCACTATGTCATCTGCATATGCTACTATTTTAATGCCCTGATCTTTGAACTTTGTGAGAATTTTGTTGACTACGAGGATCCAGAGCAGGGGTGAGATGACTCCTCCCTGTGGTGTGCCTCTAGTAACTGTTTTCTCGATAGTGCTAACTCCTATTTGAGAGTTGATAATTCTGCCATTTAACATGGTGAAGATCCAATCGACAATCGACATCCAAATGACAGATTCAACCCCAACTTCAACTAAGGCAGTCTTAATCGATTCCGTTTTAACGTTATTAAACGCACCCTCGATATCAAGAAATGCTGCCAGGGTATATTCTTTATGTTCAAGACTTTTCTCAATATGTGAAACTACTTCATGCAAGGCAGTCTCCACTGATTTACCTTTAAGGTAAGCGTGTTGGTAGTTGCACAAGTTGTTTTCGTTGAGAAGTTCTCTAACATGTAGATCAATTATCCTCTCTAGAGTCTTAAGGAGAAACGAAGAGAGACTTATTGGTCTATAATCCTGAGCGGTCGAGTGAGTCGGTTTCACTGCTTTTGGGATAAAGACTACCTTGACCTTTTTCCAGCTATTAGGGACGTATCTAAGTTTGATACAACTTATGAAGATTACCCTAAGCCACTGAGTTATTACTTTGAGAGCATTTTGAAGAAGAGCTGGGAAAATCCTGTCTGGTCCCGCTGGTTTATAGGGTTTGAACGAGTTTATTGCCCAGATAATCTTCTGCTCAGTAATAACCCGATTTAGTTCTAAAGATTGGGCATATTGAGCTTTTTGACCATCGGTCACTTTCTCCTCTGCCACACTTGGTTGATCAGCTGCTGCATGCATCCTACAAGGACATCACCTTCATATTTTCTGTGTTCCGCATTTAGGCCATCCGAGCCGTTGATGGATGTGTTGTTTTTAAGCTTTCGGATGGTTTTTTAACCTCTTCAATACTGGCCGCTGGGACTGGGTCAGATAGTTCTTTGTTGGTTTCTTTCATCTATATATATGTATATTATTATTATTATTATTATTATTATTTATTGAACTATACATAAATGTACAAAACAATACTTAAAAGCTAATAGCTACCAGGGCTTCTAGCTGAAATGATTAAAATAGTATTTTTGGATGTTATGATGTTTAAAATTTGCCAGCTGTAGGTCGGAGTAAGTAAGACTAATAAGTCTGACTTACTCCGACCGCCCCCGCAGGGGTTTTTAATAAATAAATGTTAAATACTCCGATGAAGATTTAAAAGTTTTAAAATTTTGAAAATATTTTGTATGTTTTGTTCGGAAGGAACCAAAAGGAGATTTTTTAGATTACAGTTAAAAAGTTTATTACAAATTTCATTGATTTTCGGGCAGTCTGTGGTTAAATGGTTGATGGTATATATGTATATAGAGAAATATAAGATGTCGCAACATATGAAGATGAATTTCCCATAAATTAATGTTTAGTAACATACAGAAAAAAAACAATGTTTTATCAACAACTAACAATATAACCTTAATCTTGAACCACTTTGTACATTATTATAATATATTACATTATTAACCCACACTAAACTCACGTTATGTCCTTAAGCAAAAATTCCACCTTCAAAAAGTCCATATATACATACATAGATACCTACTCCTTGATTCAAACCTTAAGCTATAAATAAATTACACTTTCATAAAATATCTTTCAACACTTTCAAGTACTGAGTTTTGACCATAAAAATCTCCTTTAACTCAAAATCACAAATTTTAAATTAACTTTTCTTATCTTGAATACATAAAACTTCAACCGTTCTCCGACTTAATACCCGCGCTCGTTGCTCTACTATCGCTATATTCCTTAGAATATGGTTGACATCAACAAACAATAATTGCAATGAGTGGCTGCTGGAGAGTTTTTCTCTTTTTTTGAAGCCCTCAAGAAATTCACCTAATTAAGCTGAACTATACTAAAAAGCGATTTCATTATAAATTAATATACCGTTAAAATGAAAACGCAAACAAATTAACTTAGATGGTCTTGTGGTAGATGAAGGGCGAGAGGTGAGAATGGCAAAGGGCACAAGAAATTGCGGTTGGTTTGGTTACAGGGTAAAACGAAACACCAAATTGTGGTTACCACCGAAAGAAACAAAAATGTATATCGCAAAAAAACAATAAAGACAAAAATAGTGAAAGGACATAAATGGCCGCAGGACACAACATTGTGTTGTGTGTGAACAGGGTTACCACATATGTATTTTAGTTTTTATTCTTTCAAATCAAATTTCATATATTTCGTTCAGTGGTTCTCTGAGTATTACTTCATATACTTTACCACAAATGTAAAACTGAAAACAGTTGTCCGGCAATGATGTCCCTAAGAAGGAGAATTCTATCAACAAGCAGGCTCCATATAGAGTAAGCGTACTAAATGATAAGATGTGAATCAACGGCAAGTGGTTTAAATAGAACAAAAACTTTGAATTAGTATGTGGTCAACAAAAAGGGGAAGGCATTCTTAAAGCCCTGTACAACGGTGAAGCAGATTCAATTACTTGCGGTTTTTATGAGGTTTTAGAGCAAACTTCAAGTAATAATGAAAAAAGCTAAGCAAAGTCTGTCGGCGTAAATTAAATAAATGTACTAACTTAGATTTAAGAAAAAAGAATAATATACAAAATTATGAAAAAGATTTTAGGATATTAGCTTATAATATACAAGCTCTAGAAAATAAAAGTTTATTCACACAATTTTTTCATTATGTATCTTCACACGAAATATTCATTTTAAGAGCAGTTCAACAAATATTGGAAACCTGGTTCGCGAGACAGTAGTTTTGGAAGAGCGATTGGTGGATGTCTCTATGGATTAAAAAGAAATCTGGTGGAGAGAGGAATCCGGCATGAATACAACAACCTTGATGGTGTGGAGAGTATAAAAATAATCACAAATGAAAAGACATTAACTGTTTTCCCTTTGTATTTGAGAAGCATGACATTAACTGTTTTACCTTTGTATTTGAGAAGCATGAATTGGCGAAGTGAATTTAACGCTGTAAAGACCTTTTTTGTAGACAACAGAATTATAAATCCAATAGTAATCGGTGATGTAAACATTAGATTAGGTGAACTGCAGCAAGACATTGAAGATGTGCATAAATCAGTTTTTCAAGCAGGGCTAGAAAAAAGACGGTCCAAAGATATCATTATTAACTCAAGAGGAAAAGAGATTCTGGAGTTCTGCGAAGAACCAAAGGTGACGAAGAAGGAAGCTTTACATTCATGAATAATGTGGGTAACTCAGTGAATGATATTTGTACTGTGTCGCAAGATCTACTGGCATGCGTGGAACGATTTAGTGTGGAGGAAGAGATATGATCTCACCACATGTCCATAAAATTATCCCTAAAGTATATTTCTATACCCAACACCACAACCAAGTTTAATCTGTTGCCTAAATTGCAGTGATTGGAAAGAGACTGAGTACCAAAATAATCTTATTTTAATTTACTTACTTACTTAAGGTGGCGCTACAGTCCGGGGCGGACCTGGGCCTCAACCAACATGCGTCTCCAGCCAGCTCGGTCCCTAGCTAGCTGTCTCCAGTTTCGCACGCCAAGTTGGTTGAGGTCCTCACCCACATGAGTGCGCCACCTGAGTCGCGGTCTTCCTCTACTGCGCCGTCCCTCGGGATTGGATTCGAAGACCTTCCGGGCTGGAGCGTTGATGTCCATTCGCTCTACATGACCCAGCCATCTAAGCCGTTGGACTTTTATTCTGCTTACTAGGTCAGTGTCGCTGTACAGCCCGTACAGTTCGTCGTTATATCTTCTCCTCCATTCTCCATCTATACGTACGGGACCAAAAATCACCCGAAGAATTTTTCTCTCGAAGCATCCTAAGACGTTCTCATCCTTCTTTGACAGGGTCCAGGCCTCAGCGCCATAAATGAGAACCGGGATGATGAGTGTCTTATAGATGGTGATTTTAGATGCTCGAGAGAGGACTTTACTTCTCAATTGCCTTCTAAGTCCAAAGAAGCAGCGATTTGCAAGAGTTATTCTTCGTTTGATTTCAGCGCTGGTGTCGTTGCCTGTGTTTATAGCGGTGCCTAGGTAGACAAAGTCCTTAACTACCTCGAAGTTATAGCTGTCCATGGTGACGTTTTGTCCAAGACGTCGTTGTTCAATGTCCTTTTTGATGACAGCATATACTTGGTCTTGCCCTCATTGACCACTAAACCCATCTTCTTCGCTTCCGTCGCAATGCTCAAAAACGCTCCACTGACATCACGCTTTGATCTTCCAATTATGTCAATATCATCTGCGTATCCGAGTAATTGGATGGACCTTTGGAAGATTGTGCCTCTAGTGTTGACGGTTGAGTTTTGCACAATTCTTTCCAGAACGATGTTGAAGAAGTCGCATGACAGTGCATCGCCTTGTCTAAAACCTTTTTTGACATCAAATGCATCGGTGAGATCTTTTCCGACCTTGATGGAGCAGCGTGCATTCTCCATCGTCATTCTGCACAAACGGATAAGTTTGACAGGGATGCCAAAACTAGACATTGCTCTGTAGAGCTCTTCCCTATGGATGCTGTCATACGCGGCTTTAAAATCGATAAAGAGATGGTGGGTATCGATTTGAAGCTCCTGGGTTTTTTCCAAGATCTGCCGTAATGTGAATATTTGGTCGATAGTGGACTTTCCTGGTCTGAAGCCACACTGATAAGGACCTATCAGGTTGTTGACGAACGTCTTCAGACGTTCACATAGTACGGCAGAAAGGATCTTATATGCAATGTTAAGGAGACTGATCCCTCTGTAGTTGGCGCAATTTAAAGGGTCTCCTTTTTTATGTATCGGACAAACTATGCTGAGATTCCACTCATCGGGCATGCTTTCTTCCGACCATATTTTGCAGATGAGTTGGTGCATGCTCCCTATCAAGTCATCGCCTGCTGCTTTAAATAGTTCGGCAGCTATGCCGTCAGCTCCAGCAGCTTTGTTTGACTTCAGTTTAGATATAGCTATCTTCACTTCGTCTAGGTTGGGTAGGCGGAATTGTTGATCTGCGTCGCCTAAGTTGAGTGGTTCTACCTCCCTTACAGCGGGATTCGGTTCGTCATCGCCGTTATATAATTTGGAGAAGTGGTCTTTCCATATTCTCAACATAGACTGCGGTTCTACTACGATGTTCCCCTGATCGTCTTTACAGGCTTCGGTTCGTGGCTGGTACCCTTGGGAGTTCTTTTTTACCTTTTGGTAAAATTTACGAACCTCATTCCTGTTGTAACATCCCTCTATCTCCTCGATCGCGCGCTTCTCGTGCTCTCTTTTTTTCCATCTAAGAAGCCGGTGTTCCTCTCTCTTCCTCTGCTCGTAGAGCTCGCGAGCAGCTCTGGTCCTTCTGTGCAGGGCCGTTTTGTATGCCTCTTGCTTCGCTGCGTGCGCTTGCCGGCATTCGTCGTCAAACCAGGGGTTTCGCTGTTGTGGACGTGTGAAACCTAGCACTTCAGAGGCGGCATCTCTGATGGCTGCAAGGCAATGTTGCCACTGGTTTTCAATGCTTAATGCATGCAGCATAGGACTCCTTAAGAGGTTACTAGAGACTCGATCGGAAAAGGACATGGCAGTCTCTTGCGATTGTAGCCGTCTAACGTCGAAACTTCTCACAGTACTTCCTTGTTTTGACTTGGACCGGGATATCCGTAGCCGTACCTTGGCTACAACGAGGTAGTGGTCCGAGTCAATGTTGGCCCCTCGGAATGTTCGGATATCCTGTATACTGGAGAAGTGTCGTGCGTCGATCGCAATGTGGTCAATCTGGTTGACGGTTGATTGATCAGGAGATTTCCATGTCCCCTTGTGGATATTGAGATGTGTGAACTGCGTACTAGCTACCAGAACGTGTCGCCCCGCAGCGAAATCGATCAGCCTGAATCCGTTGTCGGAGGTGGTGTCGTGCAGGCTGTATCTTCCGATTGTGCCACCAAAGATGTCTTCTCTTCCTAGCTTGGCATTAAAATCTCCTAAGACAATTTTAATGTCATAGCAAGCCAGGGCACTGCTCATATGTCTTGTCCAAGAGTTCGAAGAATATGTCTTTGGTGTCTTCATCTTCTCCTCTGTTGGGGCATGCGCGCATATTAGGCTTATGTTGGCGAATTTAGCCTTGATGCGGATTGTCGTGATGCGCTCGCTCACACTGTTGAAACTCAAGACTTTTTGCCTGAGTCTAGTTCCAACAACAAATCCACACCCAAATAGGCGCTGCCTTTGTTCTCGGTAGCAGTCGCCGTAGTATATATCGCAGTCTTTTAGTTTGTGTTTGCCCGGTCCATCCCATCGCACTTCTTGGATGGCGGTAATATCTGCCTTGCAGCAGTTTAGGGCTTCCGCTAATTGTTCGGCTGCACGTGGTCTGTTAAGGGACCTAACATTCCACGTACAGATCCGAAGTTCGTTGTCCTTATTTCGTTTGCTTGGGTTGTCAACAGTGAATCCGTCCGTATCCGAGGCTTGTTGGTGCTTCGCAACTAGAAAATTTGTACGTGGTCAGGAAGTCACCCTGACGGCACAACCCCCAACCTGGAGGGCCAGATCCTTAGTATAACTCCAAGGACGGGGAGCCGGATAAACCGCTCCTTATAGGCCTGGGCTCCGAATAAGTCGTAGAAGCCCTATAAGGTGTTCACTAAGTAGTTCAGCCTTACTGGAACTGTAGACGCCACCGTTGATTCCATCTCGAGAATTCGTCCGCTGCCGTCTGGATAAGGAGAGGTGCCTTAGTGGAAACACCTCTCCCCCCTCTCTCGTTTGCTGCCCCCAACAACTTTCCACTGGGGTTAGAACCCAATCTCCAGTTGAGGTACTAGGCACCCGATGTTCACCACGGGGAGGTGAGAGTAGGAGTTGATAGACAGAGGTGGGTTTTGAGAAAAAACCTGTGGACGCTTGTGTCCTCTTGAATGCACATGTCTACCATTTGAACATTTTAATTTGTAAAATCTAATAATTCAGAAGGATCCTATCGATTTAATAAAGAACTCAACAAATGATCAGAGCGGAAGTTCAAAATTTAAGCCGAAGAATAAATGGTACTATTATGAGTGCGAAATAGCCAGGAAAAAAAGTTATAAATTACTCAATATGTTTCGGAAAACGGAAAACCATGAAGCGAAAGAGAACTATCTACGAGCTCAAAAAGAATATAAGACTATTTGCAAAAGGAGTAAGTCCACATACAAAAATCAGCTTGACCTCAAAATAAGCAGTGTAAAAGACAGTAAAGAATGGTGGAAGTTGGCAAAGGAAATACGTAACCAAGATCATCAAATTTTCCCCCAAATTTCTGCTCCTGGGTTTAAAACATATTATAGTTCACTTCTTAACCCAAACCAAACAGCAAATCAGATTTTCTATGCACATAACTTAATTCAAGATCGGGACCTGGATATGCCTATAACTGTAGATGAAATTATAAGTATTCTAAAAAAAGCTAAACTAAACAAAGCACCAGGAGAAGACAGGATTACCTATGAATTCTTCATACATGCAACAGATGACTTCTTGGAGCAACTGGCAACAGGATTTAATAGGATGTTGAACGACTGCAAAGTAGAAGAAGCCTTTGTGAAAACAATTATCTTTCCCATATTTAAAAAAGGGGATACAAATCAGCAGAGTAATTACAGGGGAATCACCTTTATGAATTGTGTGGCCAAGATTATGATGGGAATTCTCAACGAGAGGCTGTGATCATGGGTGGAGGCAAATGATATACTAACAGAATTTCAGGAGAAGAACTCTTTATTGACTTGTTCAACATAAGGTTGCTGCTTTATGCATATATGGTTATTCTGGCGGACGATGTTACGGTCTTGCAGCAGATCATAACGCAACTGGAATGTTACTGCATTAAATGGAGCCTAGAAGTAAATCTATTTAAATCCGAGAGAATGGTGTTCAGAAATGGTGGAGATTTATCTATTCAAGAAAATTGGACATTAAATGGAGAAAGAATTCGAATTGTCTCCAACTATACTTACTTAGGAGTTTTGCTTTCACCAAAGATCACGTTTTCAAAGCACGTAGAAAAGAGAAACACTGCAGCCAAGAACAGCATAAACTCGACGTGGCAATGCTTTCTAGCAAAAAGAAATATCAACTTAAAAACCAAATGGAAACTATTTCAGGCGGTTTTGTAGAGCTATTCAAACCAACGGTGCTTAGATCTATGGCTTTGGAATGTTCGAAGAAGTGGATAAACTTCAACGCTATTTTTTGAAACGAATTTTAAAATTGCCTACATTTACTCCAAACTACTCTTTGGCAATGGAAACTGGGGAAGAGGACGGACATTACTATACCCTTGATCTTCAACTCAGATATATATCAAAAACAATATTCGAATACAGTGCAACAAGACTACCGCATCAGCTAACAAAATTACTTTTGAGGGAAAAATTCTTGGATATTGTTTTGGACTGTGTTGGGATGAGAGATCTTTTTCCCAAATTGATTGGATCCAAAAAGGCGATGATCTATTGCGGCTGTTGAAATCAGAGGGTCAACAAGAAAACCTTCGAAGGGCATCTGATAGCAGTACGCGCATCTACAAACATCTGGATCATTTAAGGGGACAGATTTACATTAACGATGGTTTCGAACTGAACAAGATCACTTGGATTTTTAAGGCAAGATGTAATTTAATCAAGCTTAATGGAAACGGATTTGGCCAGAAAGAATCATCATTATGTACTGTGTGGAGTTTAAGGGAGGAAGAAAACATCCAGCACTTCTTGGGCAGATGTCCGGATTTACAGAAACTTAGGGTGGCTTTCATTGGAAAGTTTGGTTAACAGAAACGGAAATAATCCAGGTGCTCAATGGAGAAAACAGCACCAGTTTTGAAGGACCTGCGAATTTTATCACTGTAGCCTTACCATACCGAAATGAACTTAGTGAGAGAATATAACCAGTACAAAAAATTTCTTAAAATTATCACCAAATTTTGATTTGAAACTAATAATTGTTATAATATGTATAAGATTATATTCAATAAATTTGTTTAGGTGGCACCAAAATAAAGACACTATTGAGTTTCTCCTGTAATAAAGAGTTTTTTAAATTTTATTTATCTTACAAATACTATAACATTTATTTTATTTACCTGTAATAAAGAGAAACGACATTAAATGTCTATTATTCAAAATATGCCTTTTCTCCTTATTTTACAAATCTGAATAAGTACTTCTGAATAAGTACTTCTTTTTATTATAGGTAACCTTATTATTAATAATTCATCATTACCACATGACGATCTGTCATCATGGTATTTTCCTATTCTTCTTTCTCTATTATTTCTCTATTATTCTTATTTTAGCTATGGGCTTGCATCTCGGTTGTGGGATGATTACACCTTACATATGTAAGTAAATTTAACTACCCGACAGACGACGACGTTTGTCAATGTCGTAAGTTTTGCATTTTTAACTTCAAAAGAAACTAATCTTATTTGAAAATGTTAACTTCTAGATATTAAGTTGGACATAAAAAACATTTTACTACTACTACTACTACTACTACTACTACTACTACTACTACAACTACTACTACTACTACTACCACTACTACTACTACTACTACTACTACTACTACTACTACTACTACTACTACTACTACTACTACTACTACGATACTTGTCCAGTTTTTCTGATATATCCGAGATTTCTATATGATACAAATGGCAGATGCTACTAGAGTCAAGAAGTTCGAAATTGCCAATTTAAAGGTCTAATGTTTTCTATTATACATTACCAGATTCTAAATTGTTTTCTGCTGTCACACTTAAAAGAACTAGGTAAATGCCACATGTAGGCAAAACAGCAGCAGCATATAAGTTTAACGCTAGAGGCATCTAAAATAGTTTTTCTCAAACTTTGGACTTTTTGTTTTGTATTAATTGTTGTCTTGTCTCCCGTCCCCGTCCCCGTCGCAGTCTCGTTAATTTAATTTATTTAAAAAAAAAAAAAAAAAACTCAAATAGAATCAAAACAAAACTTAAAAAATAGTGTTACAAAAATATAACCAATAAAACTAAAACAACAGAAAATAATAATGATAAAAAAAAACACAGTGAAAAACAACAGCAATATATAAAAAAAAGCAACACAAAGGGAAAAAAGCAACAATAAAAAAATACCTACCAGTACACAGTAAGTGCATTCCCTTCACTCTTTCTTTCATTTTCTTGTACAGTTGAGTGACTCAGCAGGTGCATGCATTGGTCTAAGCTTTTTGAAAGCTCGCTCAATGGTGTGTATGTGTTGGTTCATTCAATAACAAATGGATTGTAGATTACTGTTTTGATTGTCAGGGTCCGGACCAATTCAACGTCACTACTAAAGGCATAACACTAGTAGTGAGGTTGTATTGTAAAGACCTTTAAATAATCTTATACAGTGATTTACTTAGAAGTTCGTTTGTTTTGATTTTAGGATTTTTTTATATTGCAATGACTGGTAATTTTAGAGTAGATTATAGTAATGTTCGTGGGCTGAGATCGAATTTTCTGTCTGTATACATCCACATTAATTCTAACAGACCAGCTGTTTTGGCATTGAGTGAAACCCAAGTAGGTGAAGATTCCGATCCTACTGAATTTTTTATTCATGGGTATTGCTTGGTGCCATTATTCTTCTCACACCATGGTCTCGCCATATATATTAGGAATGATGTTGCATATCAACTTTTACCACAATACGGTCATTGTACCAATTCCCTTTTTAATTTCATGTGGTTAAAACTTTCCGTGAATAAACACATCATTCACTATTGTTTTCTTTATCGGAGCCCAAACCTGGACAGAGTTTTAACTTCTCAGGAATTTGATGCTCTGTCTGACTCCATACAAAGAATTGTCTCCCTGTATCCTCACACTGAAATCGTTATTACGATCGATTTCAATGTTCACAATTCTTCGTGGCTTCGCCATTCGGGCCAGACAACGCCCGAAGGAATGTGTGCTGAGATTTTTGCTGAGTTTAACCATCTTACTCAGCTTGTCAATGAGCCTACTCGGATATCAGACGTTAACGGCCGAGCAGAAAATACACTTGACTTGTTTCTCACCTCTGATCCTGATAAATACACAATCAGTGTATTGACGCCTCTAGGCACATCGGACCACAGTGTCATATCTGCTAATTTCTCGTGTCAAACAAATCCAGTTAAAGAAAGAGCTCCAAAGAGAACCGTTTGGCAGTACGAGAAAGCCAACTGGGACGGTCTCAATAATTTCTTCAGGATCTTTAACTGGTCGCTATGCTTCCTCGGTAGCGACGTAGACTCCAGTGCAGATATGATTTCTAGTATGATTCATCTGGGAATGGAAAGGTTTATCCCGAATAAGGTTAAAAGTATTAAACCCAAGGATAAATCATGGTTCCATTCGAGCTGCAAAGAGGTTATCAAGGAGAAAGAGGTGAGCTTCCGATGTTTTAAAGCCAACCCAACTGAGGAAAACCGGAAAAAGTTTAAGCAAGCCAGGAAGGCTTGCAACGCCTATATTCGAAGGACCAAATTTTTACATGACCAAAAATTACGGCGAAAAATACTGCAATGTCCCAAAGGCAGTAAAAATTTTTGGTCATTTGTAAAAAATATGAGGAATTCTTCCTCTTCCTCGGTTCCTACGCTTGTTGTCAATGACACTCCTTTAGTTAGCTCTATTGATAAAGCCAACTTATTTGCTAGGCAGTTCGCCGAAAATTCCACCTTACCAGATAGTGTCATGACTCCCCCAGTTCTTGAACGCGTAAATGATTCTATGGGACCAATCTTTTTTCGTACTCGAACTGTGGCGAGAGTTCTTAAAGATCTCAACATTCATAAATCCGCTGGCCCAGATGGTATCCCCGCTATTATTCTGAAGAGGTGTTCTTCCACGCTAGCAAAACCACTGCGTAAGCTTTTCCATCTATCCTATTCTTCTGGTCTCGTTCCGAGTAGTTGGAAAACTGCATTTGTTCAGCCAATCCCAAAAAAAGGCGAATCTTCTTCTCCCACAAATTATCGACCGATAGCACTAACGTCCCTTCTTTCTAAGGTCATGGAAACGCTGATTAATTATCAGCTTAAGAAATATCTTGAGGAACGGAAGCTTCTTAATGACCGGCAATACGGCTTTCGTAGCAATAGGTCCACTGGTGATCTCATGGTTCATCTCACCGAACAGTGGAACAAATCTTTACATCGTTTTGGAGAAAGTAAGATTATTGCACTTGATATTTCAAAGGCATTTGATAAAGTCTGGCATCTTGCTCTCTTATCGAAAATGCGTGCTTTCGGTATCGACGAATCTCTTCTTCGTTGGATTAGAAATTTTCTTTCGAACCGTTCAATACAAGTTGTTTTGGACGGATTCAAGTCTGAAACTCATAAAATAAATGCTGGTGTGCCCCAGGGCTCCGTTTTGTCTCCGACCCTCTTCCTCATTTTTATAAATGATCTCCTGTCTGCCACTTCTAATCCAATACATTGTTTCGCTGACGATAGCACTCTTAGCTTTTCATATTCGTTTCCAGACTCACAACCCTCCTCTTCGGATGTGGAACTGCAACGGCAAAATATGATTAGCTCATTAAATTCCGACCTACACAGCATTGTACAATGGGGAATAAAAAATCGTGTGGAATTTAATGCTTCGAAAACGCAATGCTGTCTTGCATCGTTAAAGCGAGATAAACCCTCTTTGCCACTATCTATGAGTGGCACTTGCATCAACGAAACGGAAAATCTCGACATCCTCGGAATGTGCATCAGCAACCACCTTTTGTGGAGCGATCACATACGCGATGTTGCCAAAAATGCCGCAAGATGTCTAGGTTTTTTGAGAGAATGTTCGGATATCCTGTATACTGGAGAAGTGTCGTGCGTCGATCGCAATGTGGTCAATCTGGTTGACGGTTGATTGATCAGGAGATTTCCATGTCCCCTTGTGGATATTGAGATGTGTGAACTGCGTACTAGCTACCAGAACGTGTCGCCCCGCAGCGAAATCGATCAGCCTGAATCCGTTGTCGGAGGTGGTGTCGTGCAGGCTGTATCTTCCGATTGTGCCACCAAAGATGTCTTCTCTTCCTAGCTTGGCATTAAAATCTCCTAAGACAATTTTAATGTCATAGCAAGCCAGGGCACTGCTCATATGTCTTGTCCAAGAGTTCGAAGAATATGTCTTTGGTGTCTTCATCTTCTCCTCTGTTGGGGCATGCGCGCATATTAGGCTTATGTTGGCGAATTTAGCCTTGATGCGGATTGTCGTGATGCGCTCGCTCACACTGTTGAAACTCAAGACTTTTTGCCTGAGTCTAGTTCCAACAACAAATCCACACCCAAATAGGCGCTGCCTTTGTTCTCGGTAGCAGTCGCCGTAGTATATATCGCAGTCTTTTAGTTTGTGTTTGCCCGGTCCATCCCATCGCACTTCTTGGATGGCGGTAATATCTGCCTTGCAGCAGTTTAGGGCTTCCGCTAATTGTTCGGCTGCACGTGGTCTGTTAAGGGACCTAACATTCCACGTACAGATCCGAAGTTCGTTGTCCTTATTTCGTTTGCTTGGGTTGTCAACAGTGAATCCGTCCGTATCCGAGGCTTGTTGGTGCTTCGCAACTAGAAAATTTTTACGTGGTCAGGAAGTCACCCTGACGGCACAACCCCCAACCTGGAGGGCCAGATCCTTAGTATAACTCCAAGGACGGGGAGCCGGATAAACCGCTCCTTATAGGCCTGGGCTCCGAATAAGTCGTAGAAGCCCTATAAGGTGTTCACTAAGTAGTTCAGCCTTACTGGAACTGTAGACGCCACCGTTGATTCCATCTCGAGAATTCGTCCGCTGCCGTCTGGATAAGGAGAGGTGCCTTAGTGGAAACACCTCTCCCCCCTCTCTCGTTTGCTGCCCCCAACAACTTTCCACTGGGGTTAGAACCCAATCTCCAGTTGAGGTACTAGGCACCCGATGTTCACCACGGGGAGGTGAGAGTAGGAGTTGATAGACAGAGGTGGGTTTTGAGAAAAAACCTGTGGACGCTTGTGTCCTCTTGAATGCACATGTCTACCATTTGAACATTTTAATTTGTAAAATCTAATAATTCAGAAGGATCCTATCGATTTAATAAAGAACTCAACAAATGATCAGAGCGGAAGTTCAAAATTTAAGCCGAAGAATAAATGGTACTATTATGAGTGCGAAATAGCCAGGAAAAAAAGTTATAAATTACTCAATATGTTTCGGAAAACGGAAAACCATGAAGCGAAAGAGAACTATCTACGAGCTCAAAAAGAATATAAGACTATTTGCAAAAGGAGTAAGTCCACATACAAAAATCAGCTTGACCTCAAAATAAGCAGTGTAAAAGACAGTAAAGAATGGTGGAAGTTGGCAAAGGAAATACGTAACCAAGATCATCAAATTTTCCCCCAAATTTCTGCTCCTGGGTTTAAAACATATTATAGTTCACTTCTTAACCCAAACCAAACAGCAAATCAGATTTTCTATGCACATAACTTAATTCAAGATCGGGACCTGGATATGCCTATAACTGTAGATGAAATTATAAGTATTCTAAAAAAAGCTAAACTAAACAAAGCACCAGGAGAAGACAGGATTACCTATGAATTCTTCATACATGCAACAGATGACTTCTTGGAGCAACTGGCAACAGGATTTAATAGGATGTTGAACGACTGCAAAGTAGAAGAAGCCTTTGTGAAAACAATTATCTTTCCCATATTTAAAAAAGGGGATACAAATCAGCAGAGTAATTACAGGGGAATCACCTTTATGAATTGTGTGGCCAAGATTATGATGGGAATTCTCAACGAGAGGCTGTGATCATGGGTGGAGGCAAATGATATACTAACAGAATTTCAGGAGAAGAACTCTTTATTGACTTGTTCAACATAAGGTTGCTGCTTTATGCATATATGGTTATTCTGGCGGACGATGTTACGGTCTTGCAGCAGATCATAACGCAACTGGAATGTTACTGCATTAAATGGAGCCTAGAAGTAAATCTATTTAAATCCGAGAGAATGGTGTTCAGAAATGGTGGAGATTTATCTATTCAAGAAAATTGGACATTAAATGGAGAAAGAATTCGAATTGTCTCCAACTATACTTACTTAGGAGTTTTGCTTTCACCAAAGATCACGTTTTCAAAGCACGTAGAAAAGAGAAACACTGCAGCCAAGAACAGCATAAACTCGACGTGGCAATGCTTTCTAGCAAAAAGAAATATCAACTTAAAAACCAAATGGAAACTATTTCAGGCGGTTTTGTAGAGCTATTCAAACCAACGGTGCTTAGATCTATGGCTTTGGAATGTTCGAAGAAGTGGATAAACTTCAACGCTATTTTTTGAAACGAATTTTAAAATTGCCTACATTTACTCCAAACTACTCTTTGGCAATGGAAACTGGGGAAGAGGACGGACATTACTATACCCTTGATCTTCAACTCAGATATATATCAAAAACAATATTCGAATACAGTGCAACAAGACTACCGCATCAGCTAACAAAATTACTTTTGAGGGAAAAATTCTTGGATATTGTTTTGGACTGTGTTGGGATGAGAGATCTTTTTCCCAAATTGATTGGATCCAAAAAGGCGATGATCTATTGCGGCTGTTGAAATCAGAGGGTCAACAAGAAAACCTTCGAAGGGCATCTGATAGCAGTACGCGCATCTACAAACATCTGGATCATTTAAGGGGACAGATTTACATTAACGATGGTTTCGAACTGAACAAGATCACTTGGATTTTTAAGGCAAGATGTGATTTAATCAAGCTTAATGGAAACGGATTTGGCCAGAAAGAATCATCATTATGTACTGTGTGGAGTTTAAGGGAGGAAGAAAACATCCAGCACTTCTTGGGCAGATGTCCGGATTTACAGAAACTTAGGGTGGCTTTCATTGGAAAGTTTGGTTAACAGAAACGGAAATAATCCAGGTGCTCAATGGAGAAAACAGCACCAGTTTTGAAGGACCTGCGAATTTTATCACTGTAGCCTTACCATACCGAAATGAACTTAGTGAGAGAATATAACCAGTACAAAAAATTTCTTAAAATTATCACCAAATTTTGATTTGAAACTAATAATTGTTATAATATGTATAAGATTATATTCAATAAATTTGTTTAGGTGGCACCAAAATAAAGACACTATTGAGTTTCTCCTGTAATAAAGAGTTTTTTAAATTTTATTTATCTTACAAATACTATAACATTTATTTTATTTACCTGTAATAAAGAGAAACGACATTAAATGTCTATTATTCAAAATATGCCTTTTCTCCTTATTTTACAAATCTGAATAAGTACTTCTGAATAAGTACTTCTTTTTATTATAGGTAACCTTATTATTAATAATTCATCATTACCACATGACGATCTGTCATCATGGTATTTTCCTATTCTTCTTTCTCTATTATTTCTCTATTATTCTTATTTTAGCTATGGGCTTGCATCTCGGTTGTGGGATGATTACACCTTACATATGTAAGTAAATTTAACTACCCGACAGACGACGACGTTTGTCAATGTCGTAAGTTTTGCATTTTTAACTTCAAAAGAAACTAATCTTATTTGAAAATGTTAACTTCTAGATATTAAGTTGGACATAAAAAACATTTTACTACTACTACTACTACTACTACTACTACTACTACTACTACTACTACTACTACAACTACTACTACTACTACTACCACTACTACTACTACTACTACTACTACTACTACTACTACTACTACTACTACTACTACTACTACTACGATACTTGTCCAGTTTTTCTGATATATCCGAGATTTCTATATGATACAAATGGCAGATGCTACTAGAGTCAAGAAGTTCGAAATTGCCAATTTAAAGGTCTAATGTTTTCTATTATACATTACCAGATTCTAAATTGTTTTCTGCTGTCACACTTAAAAGAACTAGGTAAATGCCACATGTAGGCAAAACAGCAGCAGCATATAAGTTTAACGCTAGAGGCATCTAAAATAGTTTTTCTCAAACTTTGGACTTTTTGTTTTGTATTAATTGTTGTCTTGTCTCCCGTCCCCGTCCCCGTCGCAGTCTCGTTAATTTAATTTATTTAAAAAAAAAAAAAAAAAACTCAAATAGAATCAAAACAAAACTTAAAAAATAGTGTTACAAAAATATAACCAATAAAACTAAAACAACAGAAAATAATAATGATAAAAAAAAAACACAGTGAAAAACAACAGCAATATATAAAAAAAAGCAACACAAAGGGAAAAAAGCAACAATAAAAAAATACCTACCAGTACACAGTAAGTGCATTCCCTTCACTCTTTCTTTCATTTTCTTGTACAGTTGAGTGACTCAGCAGGTGCATGCATTGGTCTAAGCTTTTTGAAAGCTCGCTCAATGGTGTGTATGTGTTGGTTCATTCAATAACAAATGGATTGTAGATTACTGTTTTGATTGTCAGGGTCCGGACCAATTCAACGTCACTACTAAAGGCATAACACTAGTAGTGAGGTTGTATTGTAAAGACCTTTAAATAATCTTATACAGTGATTTACTTAGAAGTTCGTTTGTTTTGATTTTAGGATTTTTTTATATTGCAATGACTGGTAATTTTAGAGTAGATTATAGTAATGTTCGTGGGCTGAGATCGAATTTTCTGTCTGTATACATCCACATTAATTCTAACAGACCAGCTGTTTTGGCATTGAGTGAAACCCAAGTAGGTGAAGATTCCGATCCTACTGAATTTTTTATTCATGGGTATTGCTTGGTGCCATTATTCTTCTCACACCATGGTCTCGCCATATATATTAGGAATGATGTTGCATATCAACTTTTACCACAATACGGTCATTGTACCAATTCCCTTTTTAATTTCATGTGGTTAAAACTTTCCGTGAATAAACACATCATTCACTATTGTTTTCTTTATCGGAGCCCAAACCTGGACAGAGTTTTAACTTCTCAGGAATTTGATGCTCTGTCTGACTCCATACAAAGAATTGTCTCCCTGTATCCTCACACTGAAATCGTTATTACGGGCGATTTCAATGTTCACAATTCTTCGTGGCTTCGCCATTCGGGCCAGACAACGCCCGAAGGAATGTGTGCTGAGATTTTTGCTGAGTTTAACCATCTTACTCAGCTTGTCAATGAGCCTACTCGGATATCAGACGTTAACGGCCGAGCAGAAAATACACTTGACTTGTTTCTCACCTCTGATCCTGATAAATACACAATCAGTGTATTGACGCCTCTAGGCACATCGGACCACAGTGTCATATCTGCTAATTTCTCGTGTCAAACAAATCCAGTTAAAGAAAGAGCTCCAAAGAGAACCGTTTGGCAGTACGAGAAAGCCAACTGGGACGGTCTCAATAATTTCTTCAGGATCTTTAACTGGTCGCTATGCTTCCTCGGTAGCGACGTAGACTCCAGTGCAGATATGATTTCTAGTATGATTCATCTGGGAATGGAAAGGTTTATCCCGAATAAGGTTAAAAGTATTAAACCCAAGGATAAATCATGGTTCCATTCGAGCTGCAAAGAGGTTATCAAGGAGAAAGAGGTGAGCTTCCGATGTTTTAAAGCCAACCCAACTGAGGAAAACCGGAAAAAGTTTAAGCAAGCCAGGAAGGCTTGCAACGCCTATATTCGAAGGACCAAATTTTTACATGACCAAAAATTACGGCGAAAAATACTGCAATGTCCCAAAGGCAGTAAAAATTTTTGGTCATTTGTAAAAAATATGAGGAATTCTTCCTCTTCCTCGGTTCCTACGCTTGTTGTCAATGACACTCCTTTAGTTAGCTCTATTGATAAAGCCAACTTATTTGCTAGGCAGTTCGCCGAAAATTCCACCTTACCAGATAGTGTCATGACTCCCCCAGTTCTTGAACGCGTAAATGATTCTATGGGACCAATCTTTTTTCGTACTCGAACTGTGGCGAGAGTTCTTAAAGATCTCAACATTCATAAATCCGCTGGCCCAGATGGTATCCCCGCTATTATTCTGAAGAGGTGTTCTTCCACGCTAGCAAAACCACTGCGTAAGCTTTTCCATCTATCCTATTCTTCTGGTCTCGTTCCGAGTAGTTGGAAAACTGCATTTGTTCAGCCAATCCCAAAAAAAGGCGAATCTTCTTCTCCCACAAATTATCGACCGATAGCACTAACGTCCCTTCTTTCTAAGGTCATGGAAACGCTGATTAATTATCAGCTTAAGAAATATCTTGAGGAACGGAAGCTTCTTAATGACCGGCAATACGGCTTTCGTAGCAATAGGTCCACTGGTGATCTCATGGTTCATCTCACCGAACAGTGGAACAAATCTTTACATCGTTTTGGAGAAAGTAAGATTATTGCACTTGATATTTCAAAGGCATTTGATAAAGTCTGGCATCTTGCTCTCTTATCGAAAATGCGTGCTTTCGGTATCGACGAATCTCTTCTTCGTTGGATTAGAAATTTTCTTTCGAACCGTTCA
Source organism: Eupeodes latifasciatus (assembly GCA_920104205.1). Taxonomy (NCBI): domain Eukaryota; kingdom Metazoa; phylum Arthropoda; class Insecta; order Diptera; family Syrphidae; genus Eupeodes; species Eupeodes latifasciatus. The sequence continues at coordinate 151,515,653 of OV049924.1, forward strand.
ATACAAGTTGTTTTGGACGGATTCAAGTCTGAAACTCATAAAATAAATGCTGGTGTGCCCCAGGGCTCCGTTTTGTCTCCGACCCTCTTCCTCATTTTTATAAATGATCTCCTGTCTGCCACTTCTAATCCAATACATTGTTTCGCTGACGATAGCACTCTTAGCTTTTCATATTCGTTTCCAGACTCACAACCCTCCTCTTCGGATGTGGAACTGCAACGGCAAAATATGATTAGCTCATTAAATTCCGACCTACACAGCATTGTACAATGGGGAATAAAAAATCGTGTGGAATTTAATGCTTCGAAAACGCAATGCTGTCTTGCATCGTTAAAGCGAGATAAACCCTCTTTGCCACTATCTATGAGTGGCACTTGCATCAACGAAACGGAAAATCTCGACATCCTCGGAATGTGCATCAGCAACCACCTTTTGTGGAGCGATCACATACGCGATGTTGCCAAAAATGCCGCAAGATGTCTAGGTTTTTTGAGACGTTGCAAGAAATTTTTCTCTCCGTCTGATCTGGCTACAATCTACAAAACCTATATACGTCCGAAACTTGAATATAACTCTCATCTCTGGGCTGGTGCTCCAGTAACTTATTTAAGCCTCTTGGACAGTATTCAAAAAAGAGCTTTTAAAATGATTGGTGACATTAACATCATCAACTCGTTTACGTCACTCGAACATCGACGCAAGGTTTCTTGCCTCACCCTTTTTTACCGTTATTTTAACGGACTTTGCTCTAGTGAAATAGCCAGTTGCATTCCTCCCCTTAAACAATTTAACCGTAATACCCGCGCTTCTAGGAATGCCCATCAGTTTACCCTTGAGCCCAACTTCGGCCGTACTATGAAGTACAGAGATTCTTTTTTTAGCCGTACTACGCGAATGTGGAACGCCTTGCCACGCTCTATCTTTCCCTGTCATTGCAATGTTCAGAAATTTAAAATCAATGTACACCGACACCTCCTATCCAACCCTTCCCTCTTTTCCTAATGCTCACACTGTGTCTTTGGCATATTAAAGGTATACAAAACCCTTTTAGTGTTCGCTAATTATAAAAAAAAAAAAAAAAAAAAAAAAAAAAAACTAATTGAGAAAATTACGTTGCGAGACATTTTAAATTAAAATGTAAGCATGCTACCACCCAACAGAAAATGAAAGCTCTACTTAAGTCGAATCGAAGCTTTTGAAATAGATGACGACGATTTGTATGAAAGGTATCGATGCGATAATAAAACTGCCAAGTTTATGATTGACGTTCTTAATATTGAAAACAGAACTTCATAATGAGATGTTTACCAATATCTGCGAGTTTCCAAGTTTTAACAGCTAATAGCGCTAAAATTTGTCGCTTGGTTTATTCACCAAATGTACATAGGCAATGTGATGTTTGCTACTGTACGCATCTTTACCACAAATATTTTGCTACAACACGCGACTTGCATGAAATTTATCGACTAATAATAAACAGAATTATTTGAAAGATTTCAAAGCCTTTGGCTTTCCAGCTAACGCATTTTATTTTTGTCCCTTCTACAATCCGTTTTTTTAAATGTTTAAGTAAAATTTTACTAGAACTGTAGTAGAATTTACTTTAAACCTGTTTCTAACTAAACAGAGCTGCCAAATTCTGTATTAAAAGCAATTGTGTCTAACCTAGATCTTAAATTTCGAATAGACCCGGGTTTAAAATATGACTATGATATATGCCCAATGTAAAAAAGCCTTCACTGATACATCATGTGATGGACGAGTTGAAGCAACGATGAAAGAAATTCCTTTAGGCATTATCTAAAGATCCATTTTACAGCTTAAGATCTCTCTGTAAGATCAAAAAAATACAACTTTACTGCTGTTGTCGAATAACTAAAGTCGTTGACAATTGTGTAAACTACTGAATCAAAGGCTTTCGGGAAATATTAGAGATTTTGTAATCCTTATCCAAAGACCGATGCAAGTCTTCGTTTCATTGATAGGGACGGTAATATAACTATGTTTTCTGGGGAAGCCTGACTGTAGAGATGAAATTAGTTTTATTATAATTGGGAAATTTATTCATTTGTTTTTGAATAAGTCTTTCCAAAACCTTAGACAAAAAAGAGGCTGGGATGCGACCCACACTGATAACTTCCCATCCCGTCTATCGATTTGTCTTGCTTAAAAGTTTGTCTAAATGTATCAATTCTTGCCAAATTTGCGTTCTAGTTTTTGTAGATTTTATTTTTTTATGAAAAAACGGACTGTTGGATTTTTATAAAAAAATTATTGAATATAAAAAACAATATTTTCTGTGAAATAAAATAAATTTGAAGCCAATATTTTTAATTTTTGAAAAGCTATTTGAGCCGAAAATCAATTTTTACCAACTTTTATTAATTTTTTTGTTTAGGTTTTTATTTTTTGTAAAAAAAAACTGTCAATTCGATTTTTCTCAAAATTTTTCCTAATGTTGAAAACAATATTTCTTATAAGTTAAAATTAGTTAGAAGCCATAATCTCAAATTTTTGAAAAGATATTTAAGTCGAAAATCAATTTTTACCAACTTTTGTTAAATTTTTTTTTCGGTTTTTAATTTTTTGTAAAAAAACTGTCAATTCTATTTTTTTCAAAATTTTACTGAATGTTGAAAACAATATTTTTTGAAAGATAAAAGTAGTTTAAAGCCAATATCTCAAAGTCTTGAAAAGATATTTGAGTCAAAACTCAATTTTTACCAACTTTTTTTTTATTTTTTTTTTAGGTTATTATTTTTTGTAAAAAAACTGTCAATTCGATTTTTCTCAAAATTTTATCAGATGTCAAAAACATTATTCTTCGTTGCACAAAATTGTTTTGGAGATGAAATCATATTTTAGTCGTAAAATTTTCGAAGTGACAAATTTTTTTTTTCAGTTTTTTTGATTTATAGAAAAAACCGTTAATTGATTTTTTTTCCAAAAATATAATTTTTTTGTATCACGTTACAATATATAATATAAAATTTAATTCAAGTCTCTAGCGTCATTGGTTCATGAGATATTTAGGGTTAACCAAAATTTTCACCTTTTTTTTAAACTGCTATGGTAAAAAAAACACCCACGCAATTTTCTTGAGAGCCCTTTCTGCATCTTTCTGCCTTATTATCTGTATAACAAAATTTATTTGAAGTCGATATCTCTTCTGGTTCTTCAGCTATGGACGACGAAAAAAACGTCGCGAACGTACGGACGTACGGACGTACGTACACACGCACGCACAGACATCTTTCTAAAAATCTTTTATTTCGACTCTAGGGACCTTGAAACGTCGAGAAATGTCAAAATTTTCAATTTGACAAATCGGACCCATTACAATAACTTCCTATGGGAAGTTAATAAGATTAAACATCTATCAACCAAAATTCAAAACCTTTGGACTTTCTAAGAATATGGAGAATGTTCGATTGTTACCATTGCTTGGGATGGATTATTATAAAGTTATAGGCAAATGACTTTTCGGAAGCGAAGAGTGCATTGCATCATGACCCATTGCTTAATATTTGATTAGGAGGATAAACTCAATAACATCTGTACTCTTGACGAACATGAAGCTTAAACTAGGACGAGATATTGATCTTAACACTGAAATTAGTTTTTGATTGCGATACACAGTCAGCCAGGAACTTTTCATTTAGGACATTTCTATCAACATCAAAGTTCAGGAAAAATATGTCATAATTTCCGACTACATGTGAGCCATATAGATGATAGTAAAAAATTTGGCTCTTAACCATTCTCATCACAACCTTATTTTCTAGAAAACAGTACATTTGTCGTTGAGTATCTAAGATGTACAAGATAAGATCTCACTGCAGAATTAAGAAACGGATATTTAAGGTGACAGGTGAACTGTGGAGGATTCGTATGTTCCTACATTAATACTCGTAAAATTGTCACTGTCACTGTCACATAGTAGCTTTACATTTTCGTTAAGGTAGTCCACTTATTGCTCGGAGGTAGATAGTAGTTTACTTTACGAGTCTAGCGTTTATAGTAAATTAAAACTTTTTTCATGTCACTCACCCAAAATATGTCTAAGAGAGTTCAACTTTAATTGGTGAAGTGAGAGGGTTAGGAAGTATCTCAAATTGAAAATGTTTAAAACATCCAAAAGATTCTCATACGAAAGACAAGTCTTCTAATGAGGTGAAAAATGGCGAGATATTCATGCTACAATATCAACACACAATTTCACTATCAATTTAAGAACAACATCGGAGTTTGAAACCCTGACATATCAAAACGGTTTGTGATATCCTCTCAATGACCACAAATTATTATTGATGCTTTTTGATTACTATATATAAAGCTAGAAGTTCATCGTCAATTCTATCTACATTTTCTTTTTATTTTTAGCAATAAGCAACCTTGATACTTTAGAGTTTTGAAAAAAAAGCAGGATAACATTCTTTCTCACAACGCAATTCACCAAAAACCAAAACACCTTTTTGAAAATAGGAATAGAATTATATCCTTTTTCGACTATTGGTCCATTCATCTTTTAAGAACCTGGCAACCCTGATAAGAGTGAATTGAAAATTTCCCCTGAGATAGCTCCAGCTCCCTTTGAGTAGAAAACGAATGAAGAAAGGTTCAAATAGACAAATAAACTTTTCCTAGACAAACACTAAAGTCGCCAAGTGTAACGAGAGTACAACAAAAATTGTAACTCTAACGGTTAAAGAACGAACACTACACTACACAGAAAGTAACAGCAAATATGAGTACAGGAAAACCTCCAGCTAGCAGTCACTATTGTCCTTCAATTTTCATTCTGATTCCTGCCACATTATCCCAGTAGGATGAACTCGATTGAACGCAGGACTTCTTTCTCCTTTATTGTTTTGTTTCTTTCTTTTTTTGAAGTGAACGCTGCCGGCCGTTGGCTAAATTCTAACAAGTTAAAACTGTTTTTGTATTGGAAGATTGTGTCGATTGTTCCTCAAGGACCAAGGTAAAGGCATTCAATTAAAATGACTTTTGTCATTTTTAGCCCAACTTCTTTTAGCTTTTCCTTTACTTCAACATTCCATCACCCAAGGAACAATTTTACACAGTATTGGTTTGGCTATAGGTAAGATATACTATACATGTCCTGGTTTGGAGGTGAGCTGTGAGGATTCACAGGACGCTATTATTTGTATTTTGTTTATTTTTTTCTAACGCCTAGTAGCCTTCACTTTATACTTACCTAGGCTACGTATCTATAAAATTCGAAAGAGAGAAGGTGAGCAAGAACATTCCACACAAAGTCGGAGTGTTTTGTTTGTTAATTTGCATGGATAGGTGTCCTTTTGTGCGGTCTCCTTCTTTTATACAATCGTAGTTTCGTTTGGTTTTATGGTCGCGTCCATAATGTATGTATATCAGGCTTGCTTTAGGACACAAAATGCTTATGCTGACTGTTGCTCCTGGCACCATCGCCATGTCTATACAATACATGCTCTGTATATTGTTAGCTTTGTTTTTGGTCGAAGGATACTCTTTTTTTATGACTGTTAATGTTTGTAACATGAACTGTTTATAGGGTAACTTTTGATTTGTTTGGTATGTGGGAATTTGGTTTGCTAGATTCATCCATATGAACTAGGCACTGGATTCTTTTAAGACTTTATTTATTTCAAATGCAAACTTATGTCTAAACACAAAATTAATTTATAAAATAATAAAACAATTAAGAAAATGTTGACTCTGCATAAGGTTTTGTTAAAAGATGGTCCAAAGAATTTTCTAAACCTTATGTGGCTCTATCGCTTTACATGAGGTTTTCTTTTAATTATAACAACCGTAACCTGAGAATCACATGCCTCTTCTATTTACCAACTTACCACACCTCCTATGGCCTTAACGAACCGTTTGCTTTAGTTGGACATTTCGAATCCAATATCATTTGAATGCAACATCAACACCTATAATTTCAAATTCTTCTTAAACCACGACCTCTTATAATAGCTATAAGTTTATATTTAAGTAAGTTTTTAAGTTATTTTTATAGCTGGAATAAAGCAAAATAAATGGGTGTAAGGCACCCACTAAAATGAAAAATTGTATTAAAACTAATCAACTTTTGTGTGGATGATAATTTTGCAACACCACGTTTATAAAGAAGTAAAATACACTAAGACTTCGAAAAAATAAATAAATAATATATTACTTAAAAGTTTTAACAAATATTGACGTGGACCTGATAATAGTCCAAACGAATATGTACTTTTTAAGGCGTCAAAATAACGACAGTAAGCTTTAACAAACCTATATCACAGTTGAATTGATATCGGTTTGAATTATCACAGTATTTAGAATTGCTCGAACTATAAGTTTGTTGGGAAAAAACAGCAAATACAATTTTTTTATTTTTATTGCACAGATGGTGGGAAATATGAAGTTTTCATTTTAGAGTTTAAAAAATTTCAAAGGAACTTATGATTTTTATTTTATATTGCATCTTATATCACAAATATACTTCTCTTAACTTGTCCTGATAGAACCTTTAAGTTTATAGAATAAGTATTTTTCCATTTTTTTTAAATGGTTTTGTAAACGTCTAAATTCCTTAATAAACTAAAGAACTGATGATGAAATAAGAAATTTCTTTTTGAAAGGAATTAAATTTTGATTAAATATTATAAAAGTTCACAACACATACTTTAAAATTATTAGTTATTAACTACGAAACGAACCATTGCATTGGACCAACTCACGTTACAAAACTATTATTCCAATCATTCCAAATAAATTTTCTTAAAGTTAACATTTTTGAACAAAGAAGTAACATTTTGTTCGACCTGAAATGCAATTGTTTGGTAAAAACAAACCATCGACATCTAAGACTTCGCAGAAAATAGAAGTATTAGTAAAGACAAGACGTAGGTACTACTATCATGCTAGAGGTCTTGGATTCAATCCCTGCCTGTGCCATCTAAATTTTTTTTCAAGGGTACTGCCTTTTGCGAAGAATAGACAAATCTTCCAAGAGTAATTATTGTCATGAAAAGTGCTTTCTCAAATTACATGTTCGAATTCAACTTAAAATTGTAGGTCCCCTCCATTTATAAAACATTACAGATTACATGCACACAGGAATGGTTGAGAATTTTCAGTCACTAGTCCCAACCGACTGTTGTGCAAACTATTTATTTAAAGACAAGATCAAGTTAACACAAGAACTCGTTCAAAAATTTATTAATTTAGAAAGATTTAGCTAAATTCCTTTCAAACAAGGGACAAAAAGCGCTGTAGGTTCGTTAATTATCTTCATTCGTTTTCCAGCTCAAATTTCTATGATGAGTTGAAGTCTCCAGAAAGTAGAACTTCTGAGTTTCCAGACAGAGCAACTATTACATTTCGCTTAGATAAAATACTTTAATACTTACTTAAATAAAATACCGTATTTTACCAAATTTACCGACTGCTTTGATAACTTGTTAAATTCTTCCCTGGTCTTTGATCCCCTAGTTGTTTATAGCTTCCGAAATTTTACGGACTTATCAGTAATAGATAACTTGACCACTACCTGCCGCATTCCTTAGGGCTCCGCCAACACCATCGTTTGTGCATTGATGAATCCATGTTTTGGTAGATTTGCCTATGATTTCCTGAATTCTATAAGCATTCAGGGGGTCATAGGGTTCATTAACCCCCCCCCCCCACCTGGGAGATAATTTTTTAAATTATCGCTTGAATTCAAAACTTATTGCATTGCGTTAATGGATATGACCCCTTTATATTTTTAATTATTTATTTTGTATACTTATGTATATGAAAATAAAATTTGTATTTAACTGCTCAAGGCTTTGTTGCTAAAAGTACTTCTTTTAACTGAGGACTGAACCAAGAACATAATATCAATCGAAAATCTAGCCCTATTCCAATATCGCAGCACAAATCAACTTTTGGCCAATAGACGAGCCATGGGGAGGGGGTCATATCAGCCGTAAAGCTTATACAGTTAAGTTGTGTAAGTAAAGATTTCGTTTAAAAATTTGTTAGTAATTTAACGATTTTCACCTAAAAGACATTTTCTGTCAAAAAAATTCTTTTCATAAGATCTTTTCAGAGAGAAAGAGCAAATATTCAGGTTCTTAAGAGCGAACCTTGAATAAGAGATCGCCAATTTGATATTAAGTTTTTTTTTTTAATTCCTGAAACTCTTCAATTCCATCTTATTTTGTTGACCCACGTAAATTGTGTGAATATTTTTTTAATCAAATACAAAAACTTTTAGGATCTTACAAAATTAAGGAAATCTATACTTCTTAACTTCTTTACTTCTTGAATTTTCTTTGGATACTCTAAAAGTGAGATTGAAACACGAATTTCAAGAATATAAATGTCCCAAACAGAGAAAAAAGTGACACTTTCGTAAGCTAATGGCTAATTGAAAAACATAATGGACGTATATAGTAATAATAGACTCCCGAAATTTTAGTTCTGTTTTATTTTCTTACGAAAAAAGATCACATTTTTCCTGCAAACTTTATCATTTTCTGAGTTTTTGCATCTAGGTATATTTTTTTAGCGTTCTTATAGAAATCCAACAAGAACAGAATATATTATTTTTGGAAAAAGCTACGTTTCAACACAATTTCTAACATTTTTGTATGAAATACACCAAAAACCCACTAAACTATTGTATTTTAGCTCTAAAATGTGGCATATTTAGAAAAATGTTGGAATCTTGGAGTTTTTTTTATATAGTCGTCCAAAAATTAAATAGTTAGACCAGATCTTATTGGAAAAAAGTGTTCTAATGTAATCATATAACTAAAGTTTTGTATACATAGGTTAAGATAAACGTTATGATATTTAAGTCTTGTCAAACTCCTTTAGATATGGTTTAATAACATTGTTAAGTGGTGCTCAAAAACTCATCTTAATGTTAAGTGTGTGAAGCCACCCTCCCCTCCCTCATCAAAAGTCTGGATCCGCCCTTGTCTCATTGTGCTTAATTTAACAATTAATGTTTGTCAGTCGAAAATGTTCGTGATTTTTCGGATTCATCCATCTTTTGCCGAGTTCTGATATTTTTCCTTGATTTGTTTTAATAATCGTTTTTGTCCAATCAAAAATAATTTATGTCATCCCAGAGTTCTCAGTTCCATCCCTGCCTATGTCCGCCAAAGCTTTCTTTTCGTTCACTGGTTGAGAGCTGTAAGTCCCTTTGCTCCTTACGAGCTGTAGTGCTCCTTTCAAACGTATAGGGTAGCACACAAATTAATTGTTAACTTTTCAAAATATTTCCTTTATAACCCATTTTTTTGTTTTTCTTTTTATGTTAACATTTTAGCCACAAGCAGCAGGACATAGCCACGAAGAGTTCATGTTATTTTGTTTTTATTGTCGATGTACCGCAAACAAATTTGTTTAGCTGGATTTTTTTCGTGTTTCGGGTGTCGCTTAAAAATGACAATAAACGTGACTTGACATACTAATCCCTCCGTAAGGAAAAAAAAATATGTTTATTTTGGAGAATTTATATACCTATACATATGTATGTATGTAAGGACATATTTTTAATTTCTTTAAAATGAGGGGTGAATTATTTGCGCCATCGCCATCCCCAACCGCTAGCGTTACCCAAACATCAAGTGAGTGAATTAAACACTATTTAATATAAGATTTCCAAGAGTAGCTTTTATGGAAATATTCCCGCAGGGCGCAGGACAGTATTTACCCGCAATGTTTTACCTTACATTCAAAATGATAAGAAAAATGAAAATGGTAATTTTATAGTCTGAGCAGTGATTTGTCATCTCACATGAAGCTGAAAAAATCACAGTCTATCTTCATTATGAGTAGGTAGTTTTGTAAACTTTTTGTAAGCAGGAACTATTAAGATTAAATTGAAAATAACATTTTCAAGTACGAAAATCGAAATATTAATCACTTTGTGATATTTGAATTACTAAAGTAAAAAGAATATAATAAAAAATCACCCGAAAAAACTCTCTACGTCTACACTCCAAAGTGGAGTTATTTCCCAAGTGGAATTACATTTAAAAAGTAAAAGTGTTCCCCACAAACAAAAATACAGTCGTTAGATTGCTATAGCCAGAAAATAAAAAATACAATTTGCTTACACAAAACCATAAGATTCCATAAAGATTTCAAAAGTTTCTTCCCGGACTATATTAAGTGTACTGCCCACGCGGATTGTAGGAGGGACTCGATGGACATTATGTCTCAGGGGGTCTCGAACTTTTATTTGTGTTTGATGATGATTTTATCTTGTTTCCTTTTTTTTGTGTAGCGAGAGTTTACTTTGTTTTTTTTTTCCTTAAACGTTGATTAACAAGCTTTTGCCTGAGGTAGGATGATTTTCTTTGTCTTAGATTGAATGTGTTGTGCGAAATTGTGATTAGAATCATGGTGTTCTAACGATTTTCTTTTTCTTTTATTAACCAAAAAAAAATAGACAATAATTAGAACTTAAAAAGTAACCAACAATTTTTAACTTAATGTTATTTGTTCTTAACTCACACACTAGCAACGCAACACAAAAAAAACAGGGATTAAATCGTTTTATGTGCCTCGAAGGACTTTTTTTAATTTCCAAAAAATATCCTTGTATAGATATGAAAGAGAGCTTTTGTTTCAGAGAAAAAGTTAAGTTAATCGTTGTGCTTGAATTATGAACCCTCGAGTATTTGTTTCAAGTAGAGATTTTTGTTTAGTGGAAAATGCGCAAATCTTGGCTATCTTATGTTCATTCAGTTCCTTTTTTGGTATCTTTTAATTTCCATGGTGATTAAGTGACGGCTGCTGTATTAGACTGTGACTAAGAAATATTTGCTATCCTAGGGAGCTATACTTTCTCATTCTGATTTAATGAGTATAATATTTCCTACTGCCTCTGTTTGTGATTTATTAATATCAGTCTTAAATTAAGTGACATTCATTTCCAGAATTTGTTTTAGTGACTTCCTGCTATTCAAAGCTCTGATATCTCAAAATAACAGTCCATAGCTAGATATCGCCAGGTGATTCGAAGACTATCTAAATATTTCCATGCGCTATGCATGACCTAGCCCTTTCAGAAGTTGAACTTTGTCAACGTCATTGTACAACCCGTATAGCTTTCTATTCCATCTTCTCCATGTTAATTTGTACTTTGTATAAAGCTACTCTCAGTAATTTATTCGAAACTACATTAATCTCAGTTTACTTTTCGATTCAAGTTTTCTTTAATTTGTAAAATATAATTAGTCTTTCTTTAAACTTCAAACACTAAAATACTTCTTTTGTAATAAATATTGGTCTTTTTCTTTTCTCTGGATCTCGGAACATTCTGAGGTTATGGGCCCAGGATTCGATTGAAGAAAAATTAATTTTTGAATCTTTCTAGAAGAAATTATTTTTCACTGCATTTCCGAGATCGTTTTTGATTTGAGACGAAGAAAAAATAATAGCAAAATGGCTGATCATTCGGTTTCTAAGCTTCCATTATTTGATGGTACCAATTTCAGCAACTGGAAATATCGTGTGGGTATTTTGTTGGACGAGAAGGTTCTACGAAAATACATTGAGGAAGATTTAGAAGAAATTCTTGCGAAGATTGAGCCTGCTAACCAAGTGTGAAGTTAAAAGAAAAGAAGTGTATTTCAATTTTGGTCCAGACTATTCATGATGGACAATTGGAATATGTTAAGGAGAAAAGGACTGCCAAGGAGATGTTCGACACATTGTGTGGTATTTTTGAACGAAAAAGCATTTCGAGCCAGTTACTACTCTGTAAACAGCTTCTGATGATGAAGTACAATGAGTGTGAAGACATCATTGAACATTTTCTTCGATTCGATACGAAGGTTCGTCAGCTGAAATCAACCGGAGCTAAGATGGAAGAGCTTGATGTTGTTGTCCATTTGTTGCTTACTTTGCCAGCAAGCTATGACAATTTGGTAACTGCACCATGACCATGAATCAAAGTGACTTAAAGTTAGAATTTGTCAAGACTCGGTTGATGGACGAATACAACAAGAGGAATGGTTGTGCATCGGCAAGGTCTAGTGAGCCCGGTGCAATGAGTGTCAAGCCTAAGAAGAAGATTGTATGTTATGGATGTGGTAAGCCTGGACATATCAAATCCAAATGTTTTTCCAAGCAGAAGGAAAAGAAGGACTCAGAGGGTTCAAGCAAAGCTTTCAGAAAGAGGGACTCGAATGTGTGCAGTTGTTGACAAAGCAAGTGAAAAAGAGCATGCAGAGCAAACTGTACAACCGATGAATGATAAAGTAAAGTTTGGTTTGGATTCTGGTGCTACCCAGCACATGGTCAACAATAAAGATTATTTCAACGTTTTGAAGAACATCGAGGAAATTCAAATTTCAGTTGCCAAGAAAAACGAAAGCATATCAGCATCTGAAATTGGTGACATTTCTGTTAAAACGTTTCATAATGGTGATTCCGCACCAAGGACTATGAAGAACGTTTTATTTGTGAAGGATCTGAAATGCAACTTGATGTCTATCCGAAGTCTGACAGAAAGGGGTTACCGTATAGTTTTTGAAGGCGACAAGGCATATGCATCGATGGGTGGAACACCTATGTTTGAAGCAAGTACCAGAGGCAAGCTGTACGAAGTAGATTTGCATGTTGAAAAAATAAATTCGCTGGCATCTCAGGTGAGAAAAATGATTCACAATCTTTGTGGCATTACAGATTAGCACATTTGAATACATTTGATTTGAAGAAGATGGTCAGTCATCAGATGGCTAAAGGTGTGGAAGAAGTGAATATTGACACTGAATTAACATTCTGCGAATCTTGTGTTTTTGGAAAACAAACACGTTCATCGTTTCCAAGGAACAAAAATACTAGATCCAATCGCATTTTGGAACTAATTCATAGTGATGTCTGTGGTCCTATGCCAACGTCGGCATATGATGGAAGCAGATATTTTGTGTCATTCACTGACGACTATTCCAGAGCTTCAATGATATTCTGCATTCATCGAAAAAGTGAAGTCCTTAGCAAGTTCAAAGAATTCGTAGCCATAGCTGAAGCACTACATTGCAAGAAAATTGCGGAGCTAAGAGCTGACAACGGTAGAGAATATACTTCAAATGTTTAGACAATTCTGTAAGTCAAAGGGTATTCAAATGATGCTTACTGTTCCCTACAATCCAGAGATGAACTCCGTGTCTGAGCGATTGAATAGAACACTTCAAGAAAAAGCTACAACTATGCTGGTGGCAAGTGGTTTGGATCATAAATTCTGGAACGAAGCGATTCTTGCAGCAAATTATATTAAAAATCGATCGCCAACGAGTGCTGTTGGTAAGCAATTTATGAAGCAGACACCGGCTGAGATTTGGTTCGGAAGAAAACCAGATCTGTCCCATTTAAGAATTTTCGGCTCAGAATGCTTCAATTTCGTACCAAAAGATAAGCGATCGAAATTTGAAGGTAAGTCGAACAATGTCTGATGCTTGGGTATGCTTCATCGATTGGTTCATACCGGCTATGGGACATGAAAGAGAATAGGTTAGTTATTGGTCGACACATAACGTTCAATGAAGATTCCGTGTTGAGAAGGCCGAAGATAACAGAAATATCGACTTCAGAGGCGGAACGATTTGGTGAGAACAAAAATGATGAAACTCTGGAAAATCTACCTGTTGACGGCGGCGATGGAATAGTCCACAGTACCAGCGGAAGCGAAAATAGTGTTGAAGACCTCGAATCAAATGTTCAACGAAGAAGCGAACGTACGCGAAGACAACCTGAGCGACTTGGTTTTGGCACTTATTCAGCTGAATCAGACAACTTTGCTCTTAGTGCCGAAGAGTACGTCGAAGATGACCCAAGAACCATTACTGAGGCAAAAGCAAGAGAAGATTGGCCAGAATGGGAAAATGCCATAAAAAGTGAGTACCAATCATTGATACATAATAAAACTTGGACTATTTGTAGTTTGCCAAAGAATCGAAAAGCCATAACCAGCAAATAGGTATTTCGATTGAAACGCAAAGCAGATGGGCAAATTGAAAAATACAAAGCTCGTTTGTGGCGCGGGGGTTTACCCAAAAACCTGGTTTCGATTACACCGAAACGTATGCGCCAGTTGCAAAGTTGGTAACATTAAAAATATTGCTTGCAATTGCAAATGAGAAGGGCATGTATATTCACCAGATGGATGTCAAAAGTGCGTTTTTGAATGGTGAACTGTCCGAAGATATTTATATGGAGTTACCGGAAGGTATTGAATTTGGAAATAAAATCTGCACCATGGAAAAGGGTCTTCACATCGATGAGGGTGACAAGGAAAGATGTACAAATCACCCCTACCGCGAATTGATTGGTTGCTTAATAAACGCAACTGTGACCACAAGACCGGACTTATGCGCTGCAACTGATACATGAGTCGATTCCAAAGTTGTTTTGATGAACGCCACTACAACTATGCAAAACATATTTTACGCTACATTCGTGGAACAATCGACTTGAGAATGATTTACAGAAAAGAAGATACTGCCGAGACCCTGGTGTGTTTCTGTGATGCTGACTGGGGAGGAGATAAAAATGACCGGAAATCTACTTCAGGATACGTGTGTTTGGAAATACCGTGAGCTGGGCCTCAAAGAAGCAATCAACAGTAAGTTTGTCATCAACCGAAGCTGAGTTGATTGCCCTAACTGAAGCAGTATGTCAACTCAAATGGATTCGAAAGATGCTAAATGAACTCAATGTAGAATGCACGATTCCAGTAATCATATATGAAAATAATATTAAAATTGCTGAAGATTCCAAGGAAAGCAAACGAATGAAGGATTTAGACGTCAAATACCATTTTATTCGAGATGAAATTTCAAAGGGGGTTATTCGACTAGAACAAAAACCAACTGAAGATCAACTAGCTGACGTTATGACGAAAGCATTAGGAAGAAATTTGTTCCTAAAACATCGTAGAGGTTTAAATTTAGTTTAGTTTTTTTTTTTTTTGATTTTGTTCGATTTATGTACCTACTTATGATTTAACTTGAATTTATAGTTTCTATTAAATTAAGAGGCGGTGTTAATTTGTACTTTGTATAAAGCTACTCTCAGTAATTTATTCGAAACTACATTAATCTCAGTTTACTTTTCGATTTAAGTTTTCTTTAATTTGTAAAATATAATTAGTCTTTCTTTAAACTTCAAACACTAAAATACTTCTTTTATAATAAATATTGGTCTTTTTCTTTTCTCTGGATCTCGGAACATTCTGACTCCACTCCACTCACTTTATATGTACATATATGAGACCATTGATCACGCGGAGATCTTTTCTCTCTAAACGACGCAAGGTTCTTTCATCCGCTTTTGTCACTGCCCATTCTTCTGCACTTTGGACTGTAGAATTTCCTGTTCTAAAGCCACATTGATAATGACTTGTCAGGTTGTTGTCGATGGACTTTAGACGTTCACATATTGCGGCAAAGAAGATCTTGTATGCGATGTTAATTGGACTGATTCCGCTATAACTGATGCAGTTTAGAAGGCCTGTAGTCTTTTTAGTATAGGCCAAATATTACTGTTCCATTTATCGGGCACACTTTTTTCCGATCCTATATTTTACAGATGAGTTAGTATATGCCCCTAAGCAAAATGTATCTATATCTGCTATGAAAAGCTCGTCTGCCTTTTGTTCAAGAAATTTCGTTTACATGCTCAGTGAACTCTTCTTCTGCTCGTAGAACTCGTGAGCAGTTCTCTACCTTCTATGCAGCGCCGTTTTGCTTGGCTGTTGTTTGGCTGCATTTGCCTTCACACATTCTTTCTCAGCGAACCAGGGGTCTCTTGTTGTTTGCTGTTGGAAACCCAGCACGACAGAGGCGGCTGCTCTGATTGCACCGTGGAAATGTTGCCACTGGTTCTCAATACATTGTGTTGGCGGCAGAGAACTTCCGAAGAGGTTACTTGTGACTCGGTAGCCATTTGAAGTTGTATATTCTCCCAGGATATCCCTGTTTTTTTTTCCTCAGTTCTCGAAACTCAAAATAGATGTTATCTCCTCGTTATCTATGACGCTAGAAGGTTGTCTAACGTCAATCGCAAAATCGCCAGGCTGGTTGACGCGACGCCGCCGCCGACGGTGAAACTCCAAGTTAATTTTTGGATATTGAGTTGTGGAAAACTGATCATGACGTTCAAACATTTAGACATTGAAGTTTGGGCCCGAACTAAAGTTCATAATTTTTTACTCAGAAAAAACTAGCGTACCCGTGCGGGAACTGCAGCAACCAAATTTTATTTAAAAGTTAAAAAATTAACTACACGTCTCAAGCTTTTTTCTTTTAAAGTTAGTACAACAGTTTTTAATGTTTGGTCAACATTCGAAAATAATTTGAATCAACCCCTAACCCAAACAAGAATATTCGATTACCAGTTTAACATTTATATTGGCATGAGTTTTTGTTTCCGGTATGAGTAATCCCTGGGGTATGAGATATTGAAGTATTTACGGTTCAAAAGTTGCATCATAAAAATGTGAATTTTCTACAAAAAAAAAGGGGATTTTCGAGGACATTTTGTCACTTGATAATAACGATGCCCTCAGTGTCTGATCTAAATTTCATCGATATTTTTTAGTGATCTTAAGTTGGCATTAAGTAAAAACTACCATCCAAGATTATGATTATGTGACGTTTGCAATATGATGTCTTGAAATCTCAGACTCTGTGATTCATTGGTATCTGCTACCGTAGGGTTGTTATTTCTTGTTGTGATTCTGTTACTTTATTAAGAAAGAACTAGTGACAACGCCATGTTTCAGTAAAAGAAGAAAATAAAAATCAATGAACACACTTCAAAATTCCTAATGGCACGCCCTCACTTAATTTGCCCAATAAAAGTTATAATTGTTAATGTGCCTCTACAACTTCATACAATATCTGTTGAAAAAATATACCCTAGATAAAATATTTCGAATTAATATGCGTCTAGCATGCGTATAGGAAGTTACTGTTGAAAAATCTTGGTTTTGCTTCCTACATTCAATTGAAGGTACTTGAATAAATAATACCTAACCTTTACTTTGAGGCGTCTTGAAACGATGCGCACATTCATACTCATATATGTAGATATGAAAAAGTTCACATATCTTCTTACAACAAATTCAGTTAAATTTTTCCATATTTCTTTTTATTTTAAATTTCCTTTTTATTTGTTTATCATTTCTGTTGACTTCCGCTCCAAGAAAGACGACAAAACAAAACAACACCAAATATACAAAAAATTCCCAACTTCAAAAAATAGATACAATACAGAGCATGCCATCATCACGTTTTTGCTGAAATTCTCACTTCGGTGATCCGGATCCGGCACAGAAACAGGCACCACCGGCACAGCACAAAACGAGCGCACACAGGTTGAACCAATATTCTAATTTGAATGCTTCATGAACCGGAAATGGTAAGAGGAGTATTCTACCACAACACGGTAGGGCAAACCATAGAGTACTTATCTGCATATGTACCAACCAACAGCATCCACAGACACACAAACACGGCACTGCGGGCTATGTGATATCCTAGGGACAAGCCCAATAGTCAGAGAATATCATCTTTCGACAACAGTTGCCGTGGCTGCTTGCATATCAGCAAGGCATCATCTTCTTTGGGAAGCTTCGAACGAAAAAAAGATGTTTACATGTTGTCGAAAAGTCACATCACAGTTGTTGTTATAAAATGCTGGCCCTCTTGTTGTTGGTTGGTTAAGCTTGGTTTGGTTTAGTCCTTCGAGATACAATTTTTTAGTTTTTTGATTTTTATTTCCTTGTACTCGTATACTCGTATACGTACATATACTCAAATGAACGAAAGACAGAAAACGTGACTAATGAGTTTTAAAAAACATAGGATAGGTTAAAGTTACCTACTACCATCAGTGAGCCAAAGGCAAAACAACCATCACTGAATGTAAGAAGCATCTTATGATAAATTTCGTATAATGTAACAAATGAGGGCATGGTTTTGGATAAGAAGGTGGCTTAAGAATGGAACCCCAGGTATATAATGTTAGTTTATTTGAATATAATCATAAAAAAGAATAGTTTTTGTTGAAGTAAAAGAATATGTATCTGGCTCGTAAACACAGGTAAAATATAAGGCATGATAAATGTATAAATGTTTTCAGCTACATTAGACTAATTTCAATAGAAAACATGATTTACTTAATTTAGTTCGCTGTTAAATGAAAACTGAACTAATAACTATGATATATTGACTTTATCCATATCCATATCCATATCCATATCCATATCCATATCCATATCCATATCCATATCCATATCCATATCCATATCCATATCCATATCCATATCCATATCCATATCCATATCCATATCCATATCCATATCCATATCCATATCCATATCCATATCCATATCCATATCCATATCCATATCCATATCCATATCCATATCCATATCCATATCCATATCCATATCCATATCCATATCCATATCCATATCCATATCCATATCCATATCCATATCCATATCCATATCCATATCCATATCCATATCCATATCCATATCCATATCCATATCCATATCCATATCCATATCCATATCCATATCCATATCCATATCCATATCCATATCCATATCCATATCCATATCCATATCCATATCCATATCCATATCCATATCCATATCCATATCCATATCCATATCCATATCCATATCCATATCCATATCCATATCCATATCCATATCCATATCCATATCCATATCCATATCCATATCCATATCCATATCCATATCCATATCCATATCCATATCCATATCCATATCCATATCCATATCCATATCCATATCCATATCCATATCCATATCCATATCCATATCCATATCCATATCCATATCCATATCCATATCCATATCCATATCCATATCCATATCCATATCCATATCCATATCCATATCCATATCCATATCCATATCCATATCCATATCCATATCCATATCCATATCCATATCCATATCCATATCCATATCCATATCCATATCCATATCCATATCCATATCCATATCCATATCCATATCCATATCCATATCCATATCCATATCCATATCCATATCCATATCCATATCCATATCCATATCCATATCCATATCCATATCCATATCCATATCCATATCCATATCCATATCCATATCCATATCCATATCCATATCCATATCCATATCCATATCCATATCCATATCCATATCCATATCCATATCCATATCCATATCCATATCCATATCCATATCCATATCCATATCCATATCCATATCCATATCCATATCCATATCCATATCCATATCCATATCCATATCCATATCCATATCCATATCCATATCCATATCCATATCCATATCCATATCCATATCCATATCCATATCCATATCCATATCCATATCCATATCCATATCCATATCCATATCCATATCCATATCCATATCCATATCCATATCCATATCCATATCCATATCCATATCCATATCCATATCCATATCCATATCCATATCCATATCCATATCCATATCCATATCCATATCCATATCCATATCCATATCCATATCCATATCCATATCCATATCCATATCCATATCCATATCCATATCCATATCCATATCCATATCCATATCCATATCCATATCCATATCCATATCCATATCCATATCCATATCCATATCCATATCCATATCCATATCCATATCCATATCCATATCCATATCCATATCCATATCCATATCCATATCCATATCCATATCCATATCCATATCCATATCCATATCCATATCCATATCCATATCCATATCCATATCCATATCCATATCCATATCCATATCCATATCCATATCCATATCCATATCCATATCCATATCCATATCCATATCCATATCCATATCCATATCCATATCCATATCCATATCCATATCCATATCCATATCCATATCCATATCCATATCCATATCCATATCCATATCCATATCCATATCCATATAAGTTCAATCAAACGAGTCTACATTTTAAATCTTACATCGACTAAGTAGTATTAAAGATGCGACAAAAAAAGTTCCTAAGGCTGTATTCACACCTAAGGAGAGACATTATTCACCCCAATTAGGTTAATAAAGCAGAACAGTTTTACTTAAGGTGGTAGTAGCAACAATATTATCTAGAGGACGTCCATAGGGAAGCATGCGGGTCTTTTCAATTGTCTGTTTCTTTTTCAATGGTAGCCATATGAGCAGACGTTGTTATCTACTTCCTCTTTTCAGCTAGATACCTTATTATTTAAATCCATATGATTGGAGATGTCTCCTGTCAGGTTTTTGGTTAGTTGGATAAAACATCAACAGATGAACACCTTACGCACCCACCCGTTCATCTCTGCTTGTCGTTTTCATCGTCTTCAAGCCACATACCAAAGTTTTGGGGTAGAAAGAGACATATTATACAAATAAATAAGTAAAATAAAATAAAAATGCAAAAACTGAAATCGGCACTTAGGTAATTTTTTTTGTTTTTTTTTACGTCCCTAGGGTAAATTTGAACCACCAGCCAACATAGCATAGCGATAAAGTAAATGATAAATGAGAGAGAAAAAATCCTTAGCCAAAGGCTGTTTGGTTTTTTAAAGATTTTTCCTTTAAAGTCACTGCTCGTTGATATATGTGGCCTAAGGTGAGATTAGAGAAATCTATATATGTACATACTTATCTTTATTTTAAGTTTGAAGTAATTTAGCTAAAAGGTGTGTAGCACTTCCTTCATCTGCCTAACATTTTTGGAAAATTTTTCTTATAAAATATGGGTTGAAAAAGTTACCATCTCACGTACAAAGATTGTCACTTTTTGACACCGAACGAAAGAGCAAAAAATAAAACACCTAAGGTTGTATTTTTATAATTGCAGGGAATTTTAAATTTTTCAAGAGGATTTTGAGTACTTTTGTATTAGAAAAATAAACTTCAAGGTAAATCTAAAACTCTTAAAAATTGGAAAGGGATACGATTTAACTAAATATTGACTATCATTCAATTTGTTTAATGATTTTCTACAAATCCGAAGCAGTTTCAGTGTAGACTTTGACGTGTCAGAAATATTATTTTTGTTTTAAATCTTCTAAATTGCATAAAGTTGAGAAAGAAGCTTTAAAGAAAGGCACATTTTAAACCAGCCTTGTTAAGATGGGTATGTTTTTATGATATGATTATATGATTTTCTCTGTTTTTGTTACCCTTGGTGTTCCCTTTGATTACTACTTAGGTTACGTATAGCCTTTTCAATTTGACTGAATGATATTGAAATTGTCATACATTCTGCCCGTATCTCACTTTGAATTGATATAGTCAAGTTCTTAGGATCATTTTTTGTTATCAAGCTCAAATCTTACCTAAATACAGCTTTTAATGAACCCAAATACATTCTATATAAGAGGCCTATTAAGCTTTTGTACTTCTGTTATTTTCTCGAACTGTCACTGTTTAGACATGTTCAAGTGCCCGATTTTTATTAAAAGGGAATAAGCAATTTACTAGTTAACAAAACTAAAAGCAAAAAGGATTTTAAGTTTGAAGTCGCTATAGTAAATTGCTACTTAGTAAAAGGTTTCTTCAAATTAAAAGGCATTATCTCTTAACGTTTCGCTGACAAGGAAAAAATTTTTAAAGCGTGCCTTTATCAAAAATGGAACGATACACAATTTAGGAACGCGTTGAAGTGTTTTAAATGCACTACAGCAGTATTGAACATTTTGCAGTCTCAGAATATTTTGTTGCAAGGAAAATGTTTACCTTTAACCTTTTTTCGTAGTGCCTCGTTAAGGATAAGACCCATGCCAATGCTCCACAATCGATTCAATACCTTAAAGAGAAGTTATCTAGGACATAACGCAGCCAAAAATGTACGAATTGGTCATGGAAAATTTTATGAAAAGAATGTGGTGCATTTACTGAAGCCGTGGCGGCCGTTTGGTTGGCATCGTTTTTCATTGTTTTACACTATTTCTTCTTCTTCTCATACTTTTTTTAACAATTAAATTGCGTCAAGAAATATTAGGTTGGTTAATATAAAATAAAATATTTTATTAGAAAACCATGCTTCAGTTAATAATCAAATAAGCTAGTACACAAAACGATAATGAAACGTACGTCAAAATTCAATACTATGCTTTTTGGAAGGGTACTTTCAGAGTAACTATGTTGTTAATTTAGCTTTAGCTGTAAATATCTTCTAGCCAATGTTATATTAAACTTTAGTTAAGAAGAATCTGCTACTTCAGACCGATTTGATAATGTTTTCTATCATTTAAATATAGATTCGTTTGCTTTCAGTTTGTACCCAAGACTCAGCTTATGTTTTCTGCCACCTTAGACTGTAACCTAGGTCAGGTTAGGTTAAGGTGGCTGTTGACGAGAAAATCAACACACTTAGACGAATAGATCCATTGTGATACTACATGGATCTTAAAATCTACCTTACTCGTTGTACCAGTTAGAGCTATAGCGTTTAGCGTTTAGCCTTTGGTAAGTTGGTATAGTTGACCGACAAGTGGTTGTATTAGAACACTTAACTTATGGTTTGCTTTTTTAATGGAATCATGCTTTAGCATCAGTTTACAAGTAGCTATAGATGTATACCGATGTTGGATTTGTTCGCCATCAAATGTAAAGTTGTTCCATTTTTTTTTCAAGTTCGTCAGCTTTGTTATTTCCTGGAATGTCTCTATGACCCGGCACTCCACGGAGTTTGATCCATCTGTATAAAAGTAAATTGTTTAATTTGTTAAAATGACTTATTAAGTTCAGGGTAATGGAGTGGCCAATATAATTATTGATCCGCTTTGAGGAGGCTTTAAGTCGAATGACTGTCCTATCGGCGGATTATTTGTTGAAAATATCTAGCGGTATAAAATAGAACACAACAATAAGTGCAGCAAAAGGCTGTTCGTTGGACTTACTTTATTGAGGTAATTACGGTTTGTTGCTGTGTCCAGCTAAGTCCATCATACTGCTACTCCATATGAAAGTATCAGTCTAATGGCCGAGATTTTAACCCATTGTGTAATATGGCTTTGTAGATTACATTTATTACCAATGGCTTTCTAACAAGAGAATAGGGCCACAGTAGCTTTAATAACTCTCTTTTGAATATTAGGTTTCGAGCTTAATTTCTTATCCAAGACAAAATATTTTGATTTGTCTGAGTTCTAGATGGGGAATTTTATATTTCCTAGTAAAGAGGATAAGAAATGAAGACATCCGAAACAGTACTCGAATAATTGACGGATAGATAGAACCAAAAGACAAAAATGGAGTTGGTCAGGACATATTTCAAGACTACAGGATCAAAGATGGACAAAGTTGGCAACAAAATGGAGACCGGAAAGCAAGAGACGGACAGGCCGACCGAACAAGAGATGGAGCGACGATCTTTGCCAAATAAACGAAAATTGGTACAGTGAGGCGAAAAATCGAGACCTATGGGCCGCTTTGGGGGAGGCTTACGCCAAAAACTAATAAAAAAAAAAAAAAAATAAATAACCAAACTTTTAAATATCAATTATCTTACTTTTCCATTATCTAATTAATAATTCTATATTTGTAATTTGTATCATTCTATCAAATAATTTGTAAAAATTCTAATTAAAAAATTTAAAAATTGTATCTATAGATGTATTTAAATGTATTTAAAATGATAAGGCAATAAAAGCTTATAATAATAGTAGAGAGAATAAGTTCGGTTCTGTGGGATTTGACACCAAGTCCACATCGATCTGCCCAGGCAATGAGCTTCTTTAAAGCAGTTTTAAGTAGTTCCTTTATTATTTTAAGATGCTTCCCAGATACCGCTAAGGTAACGTCCGCGCATAGACAATAAATCTGCATCCCTCCTTTCTAACATTCGTTCACTACTAGATTCCAGAGGAGAGGAGAAAGGACACTGCGAGCAGTAAAATCACCCCGTTTTGA
Source organism: Eupeodes latifasciatus (assembly GCA_920104205.1). Classification (NCBI taxonomy): domain Eukaryota; kingdom Metazoa; phylum Arthropoda; class Insecta; order Diptera; family Syrphidae; genus Eupeodes; species Eupeodes latifasciatus. Next base: position 151,539,627 of record OV049924.1, read on the forward strand.
GTTGGTAATTCTGCTTATCATCATATGATTTATCAAGTTACTGACGAGATTGCGGATGTGTCGTCATTGTTTAACTCTTTCTATACCTAGGAAAACAACTAAAGTGAACTCCATGTGATGGAGGGAATGTTCGATTGAGCGAATTAGTGTACGTAGAAAAGTTTCTAAATATTTAATTTTATTGTATACAAGATCGGCCTTAGCCAGCTTGGCGCCCCAGGCGAATCAAATATTTGGCGCCCTTTTTTTTCAATTACAAAAATATATAACCTCCTTCTCCAGAATTAGAAGGGATAGAGCTTGTATCTCACTTATGAAATTGCAAGTTGATGAAAAAGTAGAATTTATGCTTAAAAGAAAAACTGTTCGTAATTCTCCAACGTTAATACAGGGTGCGGCAGAGCCGACTGACGAGTTTAATGAGGACATTAGCCTGTGATAAGATAAGAGTAGGCCTAAATAAGTGGTATATTTTGAATTGTACGGTAATGCCGTTTTTATTCGTAATCATGGTCTGGACAGGTGAACATCGTGGTTTCGTTGTGCGTGCATATTACGAAAATTATTATTCAGTGATCGCTACACAAAGGGCTTTTCGTATACACTTCGGCATTCCACGTGCTGAATCTGTTCCTTCTGCAAACATCAAAATTGTGGATACGGAATTTGGAAGAAACTGGAAGTACCCTAAGTAGACTTGCACACGGAGCACCCAGAACGGTAAGAACCCCCGAAAATGTGCAGTTGGTTAGAGAGTAAATTGAGCAGTCACCAAGACGCTCAGCCCGGAAACACACGGTAGCTTTGGGAATCTCAGACCCGTCTTTGAGGAGAATTCTTCACGAAGATTGATCATTCCATCCAGACATTTTCAGACATCAACCACATACCATAGAAGAAATAAAACAGAAAATCACCGCGGAAATCGAGGCCATACCAGTCGAAATGTGCCGAAAATCATGTGAAAGCTTCAGAGATCGTCTACAACAGTGTATCAATGCTGACGGCCGCCATCTTGGAAATATAATTTTCCACCGCACCCTATTTTATAAATATTTCAAGTCACACGTTAGCGATACGTGCATTGCATTAATTTTTTTAAATAATTCAGTAATAATAATTATTTTTATTCTGTTTGTATTGATTTTTTTTTTCCTTCAAAAAAGTCAAAAAGAAATACACTTAAGAAAATCAAGTTTATTTCACCATCGATCGAAACATTCAATCCTTACTTTGTTATAACAACAGCTAAATCTAGAGAAATAATCTATCTTTCCTTTTTAATAGAAGCTAAGATTCTTATTTGATTTTAATTTAATTTGAGCTTTACTGCAAAAAGAAAAAGAAAACACATTGCGCAAAATAGTTCTTTTTTATTTCGACGATTCTTCTCAATCAAAATCTATTTTATGTATTAGCAAGAAAATAAGAACAAAAAATTCAACTGTATTTATATATGTATTTAAATTTTGTGTTTTTGATTTATTTTTTTAACTTCCCATAGGAAGTTATTGTAATGGGTCCGATTTGTCAAATTGAAAATTTTGACATTTCTCGACGTTTCAAGGTCCCTAGAGTCGAAATAAAAGATTTTTAGAAAGATGTCTGTGCGTGAGTGTGTACGTACGTCCGTACGTCCGTACGTCCGTACGTTCGCGACGTTTTTTTCGTCGTCCATAGCTCAAGAACCAGAAGAGATATCGACTTCAAATAAATTTTGATATACAGATAATAAGGCAGAAAGATGCAGAAAGGGCTCTCAAGAAAATTGCGTGGGTGGTTTTTTTACCATAGCAGTTTAAAAAAAAGGTGAAAATTTTGGTTAACCCTAAATATCTCATGAACCAATGATGCTAGAGACTTGAATTAAATTTTATATTATATATTGTAACGTGATACAAAACAATTATATTTTCGGAAACAAATTCAATTAACTGTTTTTTTTATAAATCAAAAAAACTGAAAAAAAAAATTTGTCACTTCGAAAATTTTACGACTAAAATATGATTTCATCTCCAAAACAATTTTGTGCATCGAAGAATAATGTTTTTGATATCTGATAAAATTTTGGGAAAAATCGAATGGACAGTTTTTTTACAAAAAATAATAACCTAAAAAAAAAAATAAAAAAAAAGTTGGTAAAAATTGAGTTTTGACTCAAATATCTTTTCAAGACTTTGAGATATTGGCTTTAAAATACTTTTATCTTTCAAAAAATATTGTTTTCAACATTCAGTAAAATTTTGAAAAAAATAGAATTGACAGTTTTTTTACAAAAAATTAAAAACCGAAAAAAAAATTTAACGAAAGTTGGTAAAAATTGATTTTCGACCAAAATATCTTTTCAAAAATTTGAGATTATGGCTTCTAACTAATTTTAACTTATAAGAAATATTGTTTTCAACATTAGGAAAAATTTTGAGAAAAATCGAATTGACAGTTTTTTTACAAAAAATAAAAACTTAAACAAAAAAATTAATAAAAGTTGGTAAAAATTGATTTTCGGCTCAAATAGCTTTTCAAAAATTAAAAATATTGGCTTCAAACTTATTTTATAAAAATATAAAATATATATATAAAATATATATATAAAAATCCAACAGTCCGTTTTTTCATAAAAAAAAATAAAATCTACAAAAAATAGAACGCAAATTTGGTAAGAATTGATACATTTAGACAAACTTTTAAGCAAGACAAATCGATAGACGGGATGGGAAGTTATCAGTGTGGGTCGCATCCCAGCCTCTTTTTTTATAAAGATTTTATACGAATTCTTACTTAAGCCTAGTACGCAGCTGAAGTGAAACGAAATTTTTCGGCGGTCCCCAAGTGCAGAGCGAAATGAAAACGAAAACCACAGCGGAAAAATATTTGTGGAGAGTTCTGTCTGGAAGTTGAAGGTCACTGCTTGTCTTCATCACTTATTGCACATCACCAATAACATCCTGAGTTTCCGATTTAGAAATGCAATGTTGGAACACATTAGAAAAATCCATTTTATTTATAATTTTAAATCCAAGATAAATCCAAATCAAAACACCTAAAGTCACGAGTAAACAATTTTTTTCAATTTTAATTTGTAAACAATTTTTTTCAATAAATAAATTAAACGTCAAAATTTCGCAAGCAATTAATATACCGGGCAATTAAATTGAGAACGAAAAGAGCGGAGAATTGTACTAAGAAATCTAGTACCTAGCTATCCACTAAAATGACGCATTTCGTCGTTCAGCAGCGTACTGAAAAACGAAAAGCACAGCGAAATTTTTCGTTTATGATTTCGTCATGTCATTTTTGTATGGGAAATTTCGTTTCGCATCAGCAGCGTACTAGGCTTTACAAAAAAATATTTACAAAAAATCAAAACTTTGCTTTCTTGGACTAGACTAGAGAAATCAATATTTTCTACAATTTCATTTTCAATCGACAGCGAAGCCAAGCCTGTCAGCCTTGTTTGAGACATACTTGATCGCAAATAAGTTTTAGTTTTGAGAAACTATTTTCTCCACTGGCCACAGTGACTGGTATGGTTAAAATAATGCGAAGAGCAACCCAAATGTTTGGAAATATTTCCTGAAATTTGACTGGTGTTGTTTTAGTATCTTCGATATGATGTTGAATACTTAAAATCTAACTGCACAACAAATCTGCATCTATATTGGAATTTGAGTTAACTGCCATTTTTTTTCCAGTAAGGCACAATGTTGAATTAGTTCATTATTATGTACATTTATTTTGATAATATGCAGAAAGTTCCATGTTTCCGAAAACTCTTTCATTTGCTGAAATATTTCATTCGTAGATACAAGGATAGTGTCTAGGAGAGCTTTAAAAAATTCGACTTCAAACTTTTTTTCTGGATCTGTAATCTGTTCATCAACAACATCTTCTCCCGGTCGGCCTTTAATGCGTCTTAGTCTTGGTTGTGGTTTAAAAAGTGGTTGCGTTTCAACTGCCGATGCTAATTCTGTAGCTGTTACAAGAGCTTGAACAAAGTCTGACTGCCTATACGTTTCGAAATAAGAACAACTGTTACTTAGCATTTTGGTGAACTGGAGAAAACTTATTTTTTGTGACTGACTTGCTTTGCTCACAATATTTAACTCAAAAAGAACGTCATACCAAACTACAAAGGAAACAATAAAGCTGAAGTTTTTTATTTGTTCTGCCAAAGTGGTTGCTTCGTGTGAAGTCACAGCATCGTTTTTGCAATTCTCTGCTAACGAAACCAAAGCATCGTGTATTTCTAACTGTCTTGTTTTGTATTGAAATTTATTTATTAAGAAATGATGATAGGCTTATAAGTCTTACATATTTAGGGTTAACATGGCTAAGTTTACTAGCTTTTGGTATAAAACTTGCTTACTTAAGGTGGCGCTACAGTCCTGCGTGAACTAGGGCCTCACCCAGTTCCATCTTCTCCTCCACTCCCCTTCTATGCATACGGGATCGTAGATGGCACGAAGAAGTTTTCTCTCAAAACGACCCAAGGTGCTTTCATCCACTTTTGTCATAGTCCATGCTTCTGCACCGTATAGCAGGACGGAGATGATGAGGGTCTTATATAGCGGCACTTTGGTCCCTCGAGAGAGGGCTATGCTATCCAATTGCTTTCTTAGCCCAACGAAACAGCGGTTAGCAAGAATTATTTTTCATTTGATCTCAGCGCTGGTTTTGTTTTCTGCCTTCTGCGGTGCCTAGGTAGACCGCAAAGTTACATCTGTCGTTTTGACCGAAAAGTCGGTATTGTAAGTCCTTTCTTGACGATAACATGCACTTTGTTTTTCCCTCATTAACCGTTAAACCCATTTTTGCCGCCTCTGCCTCGAATACTCACAACAGCCCCATTATAATTACGTTGAGTTCAGATTATGTCAATGTCATTAGCATATTTTTTTTTTTTTTTTATAATTTACAGGCACTCAAGGGGTTATTAGTACCCTTTATATGTTTATATTTAAACACAGTGCGAGCGTTAGGAAAATAGGGTAGGATTTAAGAGGAGATACCGGTGCACATTGGTCTTAAAGTTCTGAACATCAAAAATCAAAGCATTCCACATTCTCGATGTGCGATTTAAGAAAGACTCTCTATGCTTGACAGTGCGCCCGAAATTGAGCTCAAGGGTAAACTGATGAGAATTCCTGAAAGTGCGAGTATTACGGCTGAATCGTTTGAGGGGTGGAATGCAACTGGCTAATTCGACAGAATATTGTTTGTAAAAATATCGATAAAACAACGAAAGGCATGAAACATTGCGGCGGTGTTCTAGCGATGTAAATGATTCCATTATAGTTCTATCGCCTATCATTTTTAAAGCCCTTTTTTGAATTCTATCCAAGATATTTAAACTTGTTTTAGGGGCACCTGCCCAGATATGCGAATTATATTCAAGCTTTGGACGGATGAAGGCTTTGTAAATTACAGCCAGATCAGAAGGGGTGAAAAATTTCTTGCACCGTCGGAGAAATCCTAAACACCTGGCAGCATTTTTGGCAATGTCAAATATGTGATCATTCCATAAAAGGTGATCTGTGATACACATACCGAGTACTGACAGTTGATTAGTAAATGGATAGACTTTTGAAAGATAGTGCCTCTAGTGTTGACGTATGAGCTCTGAACTATTCTTTCAAGTACGATGTTAAAAAAATCACATGACTGAGCATCACCTTGCCTAAAACCTTTTTTGACATAGAAAGGTTCTGTTATAAGTTGTTTCCTACCGTTATGAAGCAGCGTGAATTCTCCATGGTCATCCTTCTTAAAACGGATGAGTTTGGCAGGGATGCCAAAACTATACATGGGTCTATACAGCTCGTCCCTGTAGATGCTGTCATATGCGACATTGAAATCGATGAAAAGATGGTGGTTGTCGATTTGGTGTTCTTGGGTTTTTTCCAGGATCTGCCGCAATGTGAATATTTGATCGACCTGGTCTAAAACCATACTGATAAGGACCTATTAGGTTGTTGACGAAGGGTTTTAGACGTTCAAATATTACGGCAGAGAAGGTTTTGTAAGCGATGTTAAGTAGACTGATGCCTCTATAGTTGGTGCAGTTTAGAGGGTCTCTTTTTTTTTTTGTATAAAAACAACTTTAAATTCTCTCTGACAACGGAATGTGAACCACTTTTAACTTACCATTTAAGATGTTGTTAAGAATGGGTAATGTAACAGTCCCTATATTTCAAAACTGGTATTCTGGTATTCTCATTCAGAGGATTCTACTTATAAATTCTGATTACAAAATTAAAATTAAAAGTATTAACTCATTTAGAGTTAGTTCTAAGAAGTAAGGAAATAGTTAAAATAAATTTGTATTGAATTTTTATTTGTTTTACTTCAATTATATGAAATTTTGTAGTTCTTTAGAATGAGGCAAATAGCTATTCTAATATTCATCGAAAAATATCAATTACAAGCTCAATTCTTTGTAAACAGGTTAACGACCTATAACCAACTGATATATTTTTCACATATAATAATACTTTAGTGTAGTTATAGCACTTAGGTATACCCAATATAACCATGATATCCTTTTGCCTTATAAAAAAGGGCTATGGTTTGAATTATTTAATAAATATCAGGTTGTACATGATTGACAGTTGACACAACTCACATAGAGCGTCATCAGTGTATAGGTGGGCACCTATAGGTCCATATATGTATTAACATCACAACCTTTTGTCGTTTAAACATTCCGAGCCCATCATCCCTGCATAAATATTTCTTTTGTTACTCTCTGGCTCTGCAGCCTCCCTATACATAACTTCATATGTAGAAGGGTCCAACCTACACGAAAATCTGCAATAAATCCGTTATATACAAAACTCCCGCGTATTTTTTTTGTTTTTTGGCTGTTAAATTTTTTATGTTTGTAGCCGCCATCCTTATAATATCATTGAAGTAATTAATTTTCATAATTAAAATAAATACCTACCTTTCTCTACCATTTAGCTTCTGTATCTATATTCATATATCCCATTCCATTCCATCCCATGCCACAACATCCACCCACCAAAAAGAGGCGAAACATATTTTTTATTTTATAAAAAATTAAATTAAAAGTTTCATTAAATTGCAAACTCTCACCATTTTGGTCCTGGAGTCAAATTTTTTAACAAGGCAATCAATTTTTTTTTCGTTTTTGCCAGCATATTTTATCAACGCACACATTTATTTTGGTCGCCTCCGTTGGTTGGTTGCCGCTCGTCGTCGTCGTCATTCTGTGACACAGTATGTCACCCCTGTTGGCATATAAAACATCCTTTTTGAGCGGTTGCATTAAAAAATAAAAATCAAGAAAAACGTAATTAGCATTAAGTACACTCTCGTCTTTCATTGTGTAAAGGACGAGCAAATAAAAAAAAATCCAAAAACTAGCCTCCCGGGCATGTCCTTCCATTTCGAACCTTAAAAAAAGTAACAATTTTTTCATGTTGGCATATTTTTCGTGCCACCTCTCCTCTTATTGTATGAGAACATGTCCTATGCTGATAGAATAAAAGCAATCACCCAGACCGACCATAGAACCCCAATTACCTTGTCAAAGGCTGTTTTTAGTGACACCATCATCATCGTAAAGGCAGATAAAGGGACAGGGACCGGGACCGGGATCGGGATCGGCCGGCCACAGAAAAGACAACGGAAGGGGAAAGCAAAATAAACTGCCATGCTTGACTAACGAAATAAAAGGACACGCGAGTGAGTGAGGTGCGGCAACCAAACCTGAACCCTTTTATCACTCGAAGCGACTGAATTTTTCACGAATCTAACAAATACCTGCCTATACCTACCTAAAATAAAAATAAAATGTCCTTCTATAGCCTGAAGCTAGGTAGCAACATCAGGACCTTTTGCGCGTTTGATGAATCAAATTTTTCATCACCAGGAATTAATAGTTAATAGACAGACAAAACGGGTTTGACGACGACATGTACACTGTACAGCTATACAGCACACAGGAGCCTCAATATAAATGGGTTGCTTTTGCTTGCCCCCTTGTTGCTGGTGTTGCTACTGATGATGATGATGGTAACGTAGATTGGATGTGAAATCTGATGTATAAGGATAACGATAACGACACGGGTTCAACTCGACAGAAGCAAAAATCAGCACAGTTGTTCCAATTTACAGAGTTAAAAAAAAAGATAAGAGTCAACAAAGGATATTTATTATTCTGCAGTCCAAAAACCAGGAACCAAAGTTTGGTTGACTTAATATTGAGCTATATAGCCTTGAGTGAGAGAGAGACTAGAAGTTTTCTATATACATATGCGTCTATGTGTACCTCCTGCTCCTCGTATAGAATATATAGTATAGGTATACTACACAGAACACACCATCTCCGGGAAAAGTAATTGCTTGAAAAAATCGTCTATGTTTACATTGATTCGTTTTAAAAGTTATTACTTTGTCTATATTTTCTAATAGAATATCGATACTGGTTTTATTGACGTTATTGAGAGGCGCAGTTTTTGTGATTAAAGTCCTTTAGGTTATGCGTCAAAAAGTTTTAAGTTTGAGTAATTGATATTATGTATATGAGCTTTACACAAAGTTGTCGAAATACGTCTGTAGAATTGCTTATCGGTCCGTTTTGGCCAAAGCACTTTGGACGGATACAGCCTCAAACTAAATGTGCAAATGGTAAAATTAATTTATCAAAATTGGATGTTGTGTCATAAGCTTAAGGACCTACAATTACAAGATCAACGTAAAGGGTCAACGCGTTGGCTCTCTGACGTCAGCAAAAAATCAAAATTCGTCAACGCACCGTCAACGTTACCAGTGTCAAAGCATGAAAAGTCGACAATCACACCAATGAAAGTCTTCGTTCATAATTGTCCCAAAATGCGTTGACGCGTTTGTGATTACAAGATTTGATAAAATGTGAGTCAACGTTATTTATGTAACTCATTTAAGGATGTGAAAGAAATGTTGATTTTAGGAAAATTTTGACATCTAATGAAATAAAAATAAAATCTTTCGAAAAATTCTAAGAAACATTACAGCAACATTTTTATAAAGGAATGATAATTTTTTTGAGTACAACAGTTAAAATACTAGCGAAGAGCCTTTAAAGGAATGTAAGTTAACGAAACTTGGAAAATTTGTTGTATTTAATAAGGATCATAAGAGATAAAACATATAGGGTCCGCCAAATAATTTTGTTTTTTGAAAATGCTATAAAAACATCGAGTGTAGCTTCGGCTGTGTGGCACGTAGCGCCGGCCGCCGTCATGTTGAAACCAAATCTTGCCAATATCAATCTCTTCAATTTTTGTGAACAAAACACGGCCCAATTACTCCTTGCTCATTTTCGAAGAAAAATGGCGCAATTATGCCTCTGAACCAAAATCCGAACCAAATAGAGACTCGTTTTGGTTGTATCGGCTTTTCAATGTATGCGTGAGTTATAGAATTACCTCCCAACACACAAAAAAACATACCAAGCATATTCACTTGAGTATGCGACATGTGTCAACGATCGAATTTCTAATATAAACAAAAATTGTCAACGATGGAATTCTTCGACCGACATAAAAGATAATCACAAAGTCACCCCTAATAAAAATACAGATAATTTACGATTCAACTTCTTTGAATCGTTATCAAATATACTTATGCATATGTAAACCTAAATATATCTTTCTGACAAAGCAGCATCACTGCATATACAAATATTTTAAGATAAAAAGGCCTGGGATGACAGCCAAAAAGGCAGTTGTAAATCAGAGTTCAGTTCGAATTGTTTTAACTAAAGATTTCCCCCCACCAGTGGTAAGGAATCTGAAGTTATAAATAATTTAAAATAAAAATTAAGATACAAATGTAAATTGTGTTTTTTTATTTTTTTAAAAATTGATCCCGGAGGATCAAATACAAAATTCGTGCGGGTTTTCTGTGCTCCAAATGCGACAATTTTGCTTGTTTACATACCCGCCAAGATCAAAATGAGCTTCATTTGAAAAGATGATTTTTTTGACAAAAACGGCATCTTCTCTAAGCGTTGTTTCCAGCGTTGTTTAAGAGTATACACAACCATATTCGTTTAGCGAAGGATAAAACTAAATATCTGTCAAACCAGACATGAGCTAAGTATTACCATTCACGAAATAAGCACCAGTTGAAAAAAAAAACTTTAGATGGACGGACCCTTTATGAGGTGAAATGCTGTTACTCAAAGTGATAAAAACTTTTACCAGAAACGGTCATTTTTGTATATTGTGCACAAAATCAAGGGGATATGAATATCCTTATAATGAATAAACACAGTGCGAAAAATTAGGAAGGGGTACATGGTTAGAAAAATGGTATTGATGCACATTCGTTTTGAATGCCGTCACATTGCAATGAGTGGGAAAAACTGAGTATGGGAAAGCATTCCACATTCGTGTTGTGCAAATAAAAACTGAATCTCTGTACTTTACAGCACGTTCGAAATTAAGCTCAGGGCTAAACTGAAGTCCATTCCTAGTACTGGTATTACGGTTAAATTGTTAGAGCGGTGAAATGTAATAATACATTTCATGCAATAATAATACCTGTAGGCATGAAACCTATCGGCAAGGGGTGGTGGTCACTTATTATTTTTATAGTTCTCATTACGGGAGTTGTGCTCGAGTTCGAACGAATAGAATCTTTGCAAATTTGTGGTGCACATTATCTAGAGCTGAAAGTTTTTCTGTCTTCTCGACGAAACTGCCACCCATGGATAGTGGCATTGGGGGTGGGTTGCACTTTTGTGATAGTAAACATTATTGAGTTTTTCAAGCAATAAATTCTACACGGTTACAATGCTGTCGAGATAGGAATTTAATGAGCCTATCATACGCTGTCGTTGAGGTTCCGTTTCCAAAGGACAAGGGCGTGAATGTAAAAATTAATATGAAAATTTGATGGTACTGTTGTCATCAAAACAATTTAGTGGATTAGAAGTTTCAGGAAGAATTTTATTTAGAAATATAAGATAGAGTGACGGACACAAAACGAAGCCCTTTGGCACAATAACGTTTATTTTGTTGATATCAGATTTGAACCTTTCCAATACTACTTGTATTGAACGGTCCGAAACGTAATTTCTAATCCAATGAATAAAAGATTCTTTGATATCAAGTGCAGTGACTGTCGTCGAAGCAACACCTACGTTTTTGTTCTATAGTCGATTTTTGTCTCTTTCTCAATTTCTAACTTCAATTAATTTCTTAAAAATGTTGAAAACTTGTGCCAAGTGCAACGATAAACTAAAGCGATCTGTGAGGAATTTCTTCAGAAGAATCAAATATTTTATCAAAATCTAATTTTAATTGGCAATGTGACACTTGTTCTCTTATAAACCTCTCCAATTTTTTTAACCGATTTACGGAGCTTTCAGAGTGTGTTAGTGAACTGAAAAGAGAAATATGTTCTTTACGCGAATTCTTACATAGCCCCCAAAGTGTAAAGGCTCTCTTAAATTCAAAATCTGCCGCATTAACTGATCCATCAAAAAACAATTTAATTCCACCAACTACTGCCCCCCGCGAAAATGTTAATCCATCTATCGTGTGATTTTTTTGAGGTTAGGATTTTCATGCATTAGTATTTGACAGATCACGCGGGATTTCAGACATGGTGTCAAAGAGAAAGATGCTCAGTATGCTTTGACATTTCATCATGAATAGACTTACTAACGAGCAACGCTTGCAAATCATTGAATTTTATTACCAAAATCAGTGTTCGGTTCGAAATGTGTTTCGCGCTTTACGCAAATTTTATGCGTTTTTTTTTTAAAAAAAGTTCTCAAGCTCTTAAAAAATCACCCATTATGTATTTATTGTCCTCCATTGAAAAGAGGACATTGTTTAATATAATGGGTGATTTTTTAAGAGCTTGATAACTTTTTAAAAAAAAAAAACGCATAAAATTTGCGTAAAGCGCGAAACACATTTCGAACCGAACATTGATTTTGGTAATAAAATTCAATGGTTTGCAAGCGTTGCTCGTTAGTAAGTCTATTCGTGATGAAATGTCAAAGCATACTGAGCATCTTTCTCTTTGACACCATGTCTGAAATCCCGCGTGATCTGTCAAATACTAATGCATGAAAATCTTAACCTCAAAAAAATCACCCGATATATGGCCTGAATTAGTCCGTGTGAAGTTGTTTGTTCCAACTCCAAAAAACTTAAAACAACAAAATGCAATAACAACAACATAATAAATAACAACAACATCGTACATAATATTGAAACAAAATCTTGTCAACCTGCACCCCTCCCCGTATATTCATCGATTCACAAAAAATCTCAATTGCTTATATTCTATCACAATGTTGGTGGATTACGAACCAAAATGAGTGATATTCTTCTCTTCTCATCTTCTCAACAATTTGACATTTTCGCTTTAACTGAAACCTGGCTCTCTGAGAACCATTTCAACTCAGAAATTTTTGACGATCAGTTGTTTAATGTTTATAGAAATGATCGCTGCTATGTCCACTATTACACGTTGACTCACGAGCACGACTCACGACTCACTTTTGACTTTCCTTATAAATCTGTATTCGGTGAGGCAAGCGCTATTACACGTTGACTCGTGCCCCATGCCTCAAATTTGACAATTATTGTTTGTTTCGTTTTGAATGCTCCTTCTCGTTGGCTTTAATTTTTCGATAGTTTTTGAAGTTGAGTAAAATTTATAAAACAAAATAAATAGGATTTTGGAAATGGATTCCGAAAATTTATTAAAGCTGTTGAAGTTACACACTTTTCCGGTTTTTAAACAAATTCGATGTTGTTTATCCCAGCAACAAGAAAATCGAATGAAAAAGAACAGCATAAAACGAATATGAGAAAAAAGAAACGTCAAAGTGAGTCTACTTAAAATTTGCCCGAGACTCACCAGAATTTTTTTTTCGCATCTCATTTTCTCACAACTGCTTTCTTTTTCGCACTCATGTGAGTCGTGAGTCGTGAGGCATCATGTAATAGCAGACTATCATACAACTGGACTGACTCGTGGAGGTGGTGTATTGATTGCAGTTCGATCATCTCTGTTAAGCATGCAAATAGAATTGCCGTCTTCTTCAAATTCTTCAATCAACATTGATCAATTAATTATTCGCTTAGATGTTGATAATTTTCATGTTGTTTTTCTTATTATTAGTTATATACCACCGAAAAGTTCTTTTGATATACCCTCCTGGTCATAAGGTTAGAAGCAGGCATTTTCGAGAAGTAAAATCGATATTTCTCCCGTTACATGATGGTTTAGAAAAAAAACAACAATGGTAAATGAGGGACCATTTTGTTAACAACAAAATATAAAATTTGGGTATAGGAGAGATTTAGCTTACGGAACTTTCATGGCAAATTGTTAATTGAGTCAAGAATTATTATTATTATTATTATAAGCTTTTTATTGGCTTAAGTTTGATATATACATTAATTGATACCTATTACATTTAATTTTCATTTAGATTTTACTTAACATAAAATTACATCTAATATTTCATACATATGTATATACTTTTAAGTTAAAAATTGAATTGCAATTAAAATATAATAAATTAAAGTTTAATAAATAAATTGAAATCAAAAAGTTTATTATGTCGGTCGAATATTGGCATAAGCCTCCCCCAGGGCTGCCCATGTATCTCTATTTTTGGCCTCGTTGTACCAATTTGTTGTTAAATGGGATAAATCGTCACTCCATCTTTTATTGGGTCGTCCTGCTGGTCTCTTGTTATCTGGTTTCCATTTCGTCGTCAGTTTTGTCCATCTTTGATCCGGAAGTCTAGATAAATGTCCTGCCCAACTCCACTTCAGTCTTCTTGTTCTTATGACGTCTATAATTCCAGTTCTTGTGCGGATATCTTCATTTCTAATCCTATCTCGCGGTCGTATGTTTAGAATTTTCCTTTCCATTTTGGTTTGGCATATTCTAAGCTGGTCAAGTGTTTTTGTTGTCAAGCTCATTGTTTGTAGTCCGTAAGTTAGAATCGGCAGAATAGCAGAGTCGAAGATATTTTTCCTTGTGTCTGCACTTTGGTCCAATTGTAAGATTTCTTTCAGGCTCCAGAATTGTCTCCAGCTGTTCGTGATGCGTCTGTTTATTTCTTTATTTTCTTGGTCTTTGAATGATTTTATTTGTCCCAAATATATATAATCTTCTACGTACTCGATTTTTTCTCTGTCCAAAGTTATATTATCTTTAGTGTGGTTTGTCATGACTTTAGTTTTTGATTTGTTTATTTGTAGTCCATAATTTCTGCACAAGCTAGTTAGTTCCGTCAACATTTTTTGAATATGTAAAGATTTTGTAGAAATAAGAACTATATCGTCTGCAAATCTTAAATTGTTAAGGACTTGTCCACATATCGTTATTCCATAGTTCTTCCAGTTAGTTTTTTGAAAAATGTCTTCCAGGACAGCATTAAATAGAGGTGGTGAAAGTGGATCTCCTTATCTGACTCCTCTTGTTACGTTAAATTTTCGTCCAATTTTCTCTGTTTTTATTCGTGCTGTGTTATTTTTGTATATGTTTTTAACTGTTTCTATTAAATCTGGGTTTATGTTTTGATTTCTTAGGGCGGACCATATCATTTCATGTTCAACGGAGTCAAAAGCTTTACTAAAGTCAATAAAAAGAAAATAAATAGGTTGTTTAAATTCGTTGCACTTTTCTATTAGCTGATTCATTGTCTGTAGGTGGTCTGTTGTGGAGAATCCTTCTCTAAATCCAGCCTGTTCTCTTGGTTGTTTGTTATTGAAATCGTCCTTTATGGTCCTGTAAAGTGCTTTGGAGAACAGCTTGTAAATTGTCGAAATGTTACTTATTGGTCTATAGTTGTTGATATCGTCCTTATTTCCTTTTTTATGTATTAGTGTTATTGTTGTTTCTTTCCATTGTTCAGGGATTTGTTTTGTTAGAACGATTTCGTTTAATATGTTTGTAAGAATTTTGGATAGTGAGTTTTTTGCGTATATTAACATTTCCGCTGATATTCCGTCATTTCCAGTGCATTTATCTTTCTTCAGATCGTCTATGGTCCTTTCGATAGTTTCTTTGCTGAATATATGGGTTTGTGTCGATATTGAATCATTGTTCTCTATTGTTTCTTCTTCTGTGTTGATTTTAGTCGAGGTGAACAGTTTTTTCAAAAAATAATGTAGCGTTTTCATTTATGTCTCTTCGGTTTGTTATATTAACTGCATTTTGATCCTTCATATTTACTATCCATTCCTGTTTATTATTCAAATATCGTTTTGCTTTGTTTATTGATTTTGTTTGTCTTAGTGTATCTTTTATAATTTTTTCATTATATGCACGAATATCATTCGTTATTTTAGATTTTATTGTTTTCCTGAGTTCACTTAGTTCTGTTTTTTCTTGGTTGAGTAGTTGTGTTTTTGTTCTTAAATGTTCTCTTCTTGATATAAGGGCTTTGGTTTCGTCTGATATTTTTTCTTTGGAAGTCTTAATGTTCGTTATTGAGATTTTTTCTGTAGTCTTTATGATATTTTCTAACTTGTCATATGTATTTTGAAGGTCGTTATTTGATGGTTCTAAAAGTTGGTTGATCTTTGTCTTTATTGTTTCGTTGTAGTTGATAAATTTTTGTTCTGGTATTATTTTAGGGATGTAATAGATTTGTCGATTTCTTCTTAATGTTTTATGGTTTATTTTTATCTTTATTCTTACTAGTCTGTGATCGCTGTCAAAATTTACATTATTAAGGGCAGTAATGTCTTGGATAGTTTCAATTTTGTTTGTGAGTATGAGGTCTATTTCATTTTTTGTCTTTCTATTTGGTGAGATCCACGTCCATTTTCTGCTATCTTTCTTTTTGAAGAATGAGTTCCCAAATTTTAAGTTCATTTCTTCCAGCCACTTGATGAGTCTCTCCCCTCTTTCATTTCTTAGTCCATATCCATGAGGTCCTAAAACTGAGTTTTCTTCTTCATTTAATCTTTTTCCAAGTCTTGCGTTAAAATCTCCTATCACGTACATTAGTTCTGTTTTTTGGTTGTTGAATGTTTCTTCAAGATTATCGTAGAATTTTATCATTTCTTCTTCCTCAGCTTTTTCTGTAGGTGCATATACTTGTATTATAGTCATTTTTGTGTTTTGAATTTAAAGTTGTATGCTACATATCCTCTCATTATGGAATCGGATATTAATTATTTTGTCTTTTAATTCTTTTTTAATTAGAAATCCAACTCCGTATAGTCCTTTTGTTTCACCAATGTAGCAGAAGATATCATTATCATTATTAATTATTCTTTGTCCAAGCAATCTCACTTCAGCTAGTCCTATTATATCCCAATTTATGTCTTTTAATGCTAGTCTTAATTCCTCCTGTTTTTCGTCCGAAGAGAGTGTCCTGACGTTGAAAGTACAGATTTTTAATGTATTTTGTAGTTTTTTGAGTGTTATGTTCTCTGTTCGCTTATTTTTATATGGGGGGTTTGATCTACTCAAGTCAAGAATATGCGAAAATAAATCGGATCAGATCACAAAACTCATATTGATAACTGTTTATCTATTTTAAATAATTTAAAGAAAATCAACATATTATAATCTAAGGCGATTTTAATTTACCGTTTTTAAATTGGGTTTTTGATAACGACGACAAATGTTTAATTCCTTACAACTGCAACGTTAGCAGTGACTGTGAGAGTGTGGTTGTCGATACTCTAGTTGAGTTCGGACTAAACCAGATCAATTGTTTTCAAAATCATCTTCATCGGTATCTTGATTTAGTATTTACTGATAATGAATTAGGTGTGTGTATCGACAGTCCCACTCCACCCCCATTGCCTAACACTGATAATCATGTAGTACTTTGTATGAGCTTTGAATTCTTTGATTATATAAAGCAAGCATCGGATATTGGCCATATACTAAACTATGATAAATGTAATTTTGATAATGTTTCTAGTTTCTTGAATAGGGTGAATTGGTTTTCTATTTTTGATAATATTGATATTGAGGAAACTTTCACAATATTAACGAATATAATAAATGAGGCAATTAATTTGAATACCCCAAAAATTCAAAAGAAATCTCAATCCAAACCTTGCTGGTTTAATAAAAAGCTAATTAATCTAAATAATCGGAAAAACAAAGCTTTTAAACTCTACCGTGATTCCAGGGATAATAATGCTTTATATATGACCTTCGAATAAACCGTGAATTTAATTTTCTTAATAAATTCCTTTATACAAATTATTTATTAAGTATGGAAAGCAAATTAAAAAAAATAGCAAATCGTTTTGGAAATTTATTAATAACAAAAAAAGTTCCACTGGAATTCCAAATTCAGTCCGATATATGGGACAAACTTCTAGTGACCTGTCTAGTATCTGTAATTTCTTTGCTGACTTTTTTCGTTCTGTTTTTAAACCAACATGCCAGCAAACAAGACCTCTGTTTATGTGTTCTTCTGATTCTTTCAATGTTAGTCAATTATACTCGTATGTAGAGAAAAATGATATACTCAATGAACTATTGAAATTAAAAGATGAAAAGCAATCGGGATTTGATGGTATTGCACCAATAATTATAAAAAGTTGTGCTTTATCTTTGACAACCCCTCTCGAAATTATCTTTAATCGCTCTCTCCATGAAGGTTTCTTCTTAAAACAATGGAAAAGCTCTTACGTCTACCCTATATTTAAATCTGGATCAAAAATGAAGTCATTAATTATCGTCCTATCTGTAAGTAATCTGTTATCCCAAAAGTATTTGAAAAAATTGTTTACAATAAGCTTATTTTTTCATTGAAAGAAATAATCTCGCCTCTGCAACATGGTTTAGTTGGTGGAAGATCTACCTCCACTAATCTCGCGATTTTTAGTAATTAGGTATTGAGTGTTCTTGAACAGGGATATCAATGTGATGTCATATACACTGATTTCTCAAAAGCGTTTGACAGGGTCGATCACTCAATATTAATTGCTAAACTTCATAAGTTAGGCTTTCGCTCTAACTTATTAAATTTGTTCGATTCATATCTTACTGCTAGAGTTCAATACGTTCGTATTAACAACGTCGCCTCGAACCCGATTGTTTTAACTTCCGGTGTTCCACAAGGGAGTCATTTAGGACCCCTTCTCTTTCTCTTATTTATAAATGATATTCCAAATGTTTTGAGTAATAGTCTTTGTTTAATGTACGCAGACGACCTTATAAAACTTCAAAACGATCTTAATAATTTAGTTGCTTGGTGTACCAATAACGATCTACATTTGAACGTTTCTAATGTCATAGTATGATGTTTTACCGTGGTATGTCTCCAATATTGTTTTCCTACGAAATAAATAGATTTGCTCTGTCCAAGGTTTCAGAAAAAAAAGATTTGGGTGTGATCTTTGATTTAAAACTCACGTTTTGCAACCATATCGACTATATCATTTCTAAAGCCAGTTCAACGCTCGGTTTTATTTCAAGGAATGCTAAAGACTTCTCAGATCCTTTTACTTTAAGATCTCTATATTTTTGTTACGTACGATCAATATTAGAATACTGCTCTCCTATATGGAATCCTTTGTATGCTGCTCATGCTATTAGAATTGAAAGAATACAGAAACGCTTCAATAGAACAGCAATCCGGATCTTACGATGGAATGTCGACATGCCATCATATAAAACGAGGTGTCTGTTATTAGGCATTCAATCCTTGGAAACACGCCGTAAATATTTTGATGTCATGTTTGTAAGCGATTCAATTAATTATAAAATCAATTGCCCTGATTTACTTTCGTTAGTGGGTTTTCACGTTCCAAATCGTACCTTACGAAATAATCGTTTATTTTATGTTCCTTTTCATAGGGTTAACTATGGAACCAATGAACCCTTAACTCGCTGTTTAAGACAAGCTAACTTATTATGTAACTAGCTTTTTACCCGAGGCTTCGCCCGCAGGGGAGAAATTAAATAAGTATGAGAGATAAAGGGTAAGGGTATAATAATAGAAATGAGTCAATATAATAACTAAATTGTATTGCTTGGCTGAGATCAACAATCTTTAAAAATTACTACAGACAATGAAGTTTCAACACCTTAATATATGCTTATTGAAATGCAACAACAAATGTTAAAATATATTTCACCGTAACAAAAATAAATAATTCTGAATTCTAACAATTTAAAAAAATAAAATACAAAGTATTAATTTAAGATATTTTTATAGACAATGTTATAAGTTTTCCCGTCGGGTGCAAATATGTGTAAATTCCGGGCATTAGATACACGTGAACAGGCTACATAAAGTTGACCATGAGAGAAGCATGGGTTTTCTAAATGCACTCCTGCTACCTGTAATGTTTGTCCTTGTGCCTTGTTTATAGTAACAGCAAAGCTAAGCTTGACGGGAAACTGAACCCTTTTAAATTGGAATGGAAGGTCTGTGGGAATAATTGGTATCCGAGGTATTATAACACTATTTCCCTTACCGACACCTGTTAAAATAGTAGCACCAAGTATGTTCTGTCCCAATTTTGTTATCCGAAGCTTTGTTTCATTACATAGCCGAGGAAAACAGTTGAAACTATATTCAATTGAATTAGATATTGAATTAGATATTGTCGTCACCGTCGGTAATACAGTGGGTTGGTATTACAGTATTCAGGGTTGAAACTTCATTACTATGAAGCTAGATGATGCTAGATGGCGTTGAAGTAGCTAAATTTGACGATATTTTGACAAACAATTTTCTTATATTTCGTAAATTTTTTTTAATAAAAAGTATCCTATCTTACTTCTAATACCTTCAAGAGTGTATATGCAAAGTTTCATGATGATCGGTTAAGTAGTTTTTGCGTGAAAGCGTAATAAACAAACTTACATTCGCATTTATAATATTATTAAGTAATTAAGTAATTAAGTAAAGTATGATGTCATTGATTTTAATTTATATATGAGTAGAGATTGTTTTAAAAAAAGGTTGTTACTAAGTCTCAATCTCGGTGGTTAGTATTTATGTACTTATTTTGTTATATTTTTACCTATATTGTTAAATATTTGTAAGTAGTCTTTAAGAGCTGTGTCTCTGCTTGATGAATAAATAAATAAAATAAAAAAATAAAATAAAATAATCTTACTTCTTCCAAAAGATACTAATCGGTGAGATTAATCATGAGGTCACCAGTTGTGTACCTATTGCTACGAAAGCCATATTGCCGGTCATTAAGAAAATTTGGTTCAGAGGATTTGGTTGATCAGCGTGTCCGTGACCTTGGGAAGAAGTTACGTAAGTGCAATTGGACGATAGTTAGAAGGGAAGGAGAATATGCCTTTTTTACGTAACAGCTGTAGACTATTAAAGATGAAAAAGCTTACACAGTGGTTAAATAAAAAATGTCAAGTCCTTACTGGAAAACTATATGACATCAGTTCGACACATCAAGTTTTTCTTTAACTGCAGAATAATTTTAACTCTCTTCCTTTGTGTAAAATAAAGAATCAATTGCATGGAACATTTCAAAATACTTCTAAAGAGGCTTGGACTTTTCTATGATCGTGGATTTTCTTAAAGAATATCACTGGGAAATAAAAACAAAAAGATCAAAACCCTCATGTTAATATTAGGGAGAAAATATGTAAGATTCTATAAAATTGGGACTACCTCTCCACAAGATTTAAGATACATAGGAAGAATCTCAAATCTTCTTTCATTATAACTTTTACTTAATTCTGCAACTTTCAGGGAGCTAAATCTGTCCAGCGATCAAAAGTTAAACTATACCTTCCATCATCTACCCAATTTCACCCGATCACAAAATTATTATTTTCAAATTTTGTACTCATTGTCCCCTTTCTGTGTAGGCATCAACATCACTACATCTCGGTACTTTCAAAACCTGAATACAAATTGTTGTAACCACATTCACAAAACTTTGACATTTATTTTAGCCTCAGGCATTTCTGTATAAAACTATTCCTTTTAAAGTCATTAAGACTCAAGTCGGGTATGTACGAGTACATAATATAAATTGGTCTCCTTCTATACATACATATATCTAAGCAAACTCTGAGGTAGTCCACGTATTTGAGTTGGTACACACAACTTGTACCTACTATATAGGAGCCTAAGTTACATATACCATACCTACATCGAATGAAGTTCAAGAAAACTTTATACCTACTCTGTTACCACACAACTCAAACATTTTCGATTTATACATCAGAAAACTTCTGGGAATCCGCGTAGTTGATGTTACCTCCAGGAGCTATATAAATGCTAGAAAAATTAACCATCATATCGCCTGGATGCCAACTCTCAAAACCTAAACCCACTATGCCAAAAATACTCGTAAAAATTGGAAGAAAAAACATGTCCTGAGGGAACCAAAAAACACAGAACATGAACTGTTGCCTGTCACTTTTCAAAATGATTCTTTCTCCTCGCAGTTTGTTTTGTTTTTTTTTTTTTTGTTGCCTGTGTGTCCTTTTGCTATACCCCTATTCCAGTATCCAAACCGCATCCAACCAACCAAACCAAGTCACCTTTTCGTGCCTTCGAATAGACCAACCGGATTATCTGAAATTAATTATAATTCTTATCGCTAGAGAAACAAAATAAAAAACGAAAACAAAAAGAAATATATGTAAAGAGCAAATTTACGGATAACGCCAAAGGATCTTATTTTTTTTTTTCATTTTGTTTATATACAAATTTCTGTTTCCCTTCAAGCCACGACCACGATACGACAAGGATACGGAACGGATACGGATATAGCTACTTACGACTTGGTTCTACACCACACAAGCCTGGTATAGGGGATTTTTCTATTCTCTACTGTTGGTCTTGTTCTTCCTTAACTTGTTCTTGATGCACGAAAGCAATTACCAAATCTGTTAGATTAGACGGTCTTGAATAATATTCTAGGCAATTTGATTGTGATGACAGGATAATAAGATCTCATCCTTCCTCAAAAGCACTGCCAAAGCAATGGAGAATCAAGCAAACAGCTAATGCTGGGATTAACTTGTCACACAGAAAATATGTCGTCTCCTAGGCGTGCATAAGGGAACAGGAAAATCATGCGGTTCATTAATTTCTGGAACGCTGATGGAACACTTAAGACAGGAGTTTAGTTTATCCCCATATTGCTATACAGATATGGATATTGGAAATAAGCTGTAACCTGCTTAGGGAAATTATTATTATTGCTTTTGAATTTGAATATGAAATGCAAGTTATTCTAATGCATTTAAGCGACACATTATCCTTAGGATCAAATGTTTAATTTGTTGCTTTATCATCGAAATAAATAATATTTTATTAATGTTTGTTCAAAGTTCAAAGGGTAGATGTTTCGGAAACCTATTAGTGCGTTGATGAATCTGCTGAATCCTGCCCCTGAGAGTTCAAAACCATGTCCAATTACACGAAAGAAAAATAATCAAAACACAAACGAAAAGGGTTAGTATTACCTCAATTTCGACAGGTTTGGTTGTACGTAACGTACATATGCTTAGAATTGAGCCCCATCAATAAAGATGTTTTTTTTTTCGAAGAAATTTAAGTTCAAGCTAAGAGGCTCTCCAAAAAAGGCTGGCTTTTTTTTAATAAAACGCAAACCATTTGAGATATTTGAAAAACTTAAGTATCTGCTTAAGGAATACAATCAAAACATTTATGAATCGAATTCGTCTTCGTTCTTATATTCACTGCGGGCACGTTTGTAGATGTTGATTCGATGGGCCCAGTTTTCGATGATTTGGCTGACTTGTTGGCTCTCAGCTCTTCCAAAGTCATCCCGTGCGTCGTCGTTGTAGGCTTATTGGCATAAACCATTCACTTAACGTAGCCTGTTTCTTGAGATAACACGCTCATTTAATCTTCAATAAATCGATTGTAAGGTGTTCTGGTGGCTTGTGGCACCATCCTGTCTTCCAATTTGGGCCAAAAATAATTTGAGATTGGCAACCCTGGCTATACAAGTGAAAGTTGTGTTTATTTTGAGCTCGTTAATTTAAAAGTTTTTTTTCTACATTAATATAATAAATAATTAAAAAGAAACCATCGCAAACGTGTTAAAATAGCTATCTAAAATTTCAATCATCACAAAAAAAAAAACACTAGGTGAGTCTGCCTATTTGTATTAAACAATAAAACAATCTGCCATTAATATGCAAAGAACACCGGTAAAAGTCAATGACAACTATATGGAACAACAAAGTAAACGAAAACTAATTGATCTGTCTCCTGAGGATTGCCACAAAAATGCATCATCTTCGAACCAAGGAGTAGCTGTAGGAAATATGTCTGTTTTAGATCTTGAACATATCATTCAGAGAGCCATGTCTCCTATATTGGATGAGAAACTGAAGGATCTACCTAAGAAAGCAGATTTAGAGGGTTTAAGTGCTAGGCTTCATTCGCTGCAAGAAAGCAACCAAGAACTTAAGGCGCAGTTGAAGACAGTTGAAAACCGATGTAATGCTTTGGAACGTCAAGTTGAATTCTTGGAGATGAAAGCTAATGAACAAAATATTATGATTCAAATGCCGACGGTAGAAGGAGAAAATGCTACAGAGCAAGCTAGAAGCCTTTGTATGGATCTGCTGCAAACATCAGATACAGGCACAATATCATCAGTGCGTGCACTTCGTTCAAACAACAACCAAAGAACCAACTTAATTGTGAAGCTAACAAAAAGGGAGGATGTTGGGCGCATTTTAACAGCGAACTCTAAGCTAAAAGGCACTGGAATTTCCATACGTCGAGACTACTCAGCTGCATCTAGAGCAAGAAGGAGGCGATTGCAAGAGTTGAAATCCGACATTAATATTAAAAACAAATCCCTAAAAACAGCAATTCGTGGTCAATTTTTGTTCGTAAATGAAAAAAAGTTTTATTTTGACAGCAATTTGACTTTACAATGTGACGGCGAATGTGGATTGACATTATTGCAGCAGCTGATTGATGACAGTACGGCAAATAGTGTTCCTGGATGTAGCCAAAATTCAGTGGTGAATAATATGAACACGTTACGTTACGTTACCCCACCGCCTCAAAAAAGTATTTAATTGTAATGCCGTCTGCCCCCAAACTGTTTTTAAGAATATAAGTTGTTTATATAAAAAAGAATTTAAAATTTTTTCCTACAATGTCTCAGGATTAAGTAATAAATCTATTTTTACTAATTTTTATAATTTTATATGTATGTATATTTGATATTATTTTCCTATACGAAACATTTATCACCGAGTTAAATATTGAAATGTACGAAAATAAATTTACCAACTACGAACTTAGGTCAATACCAGCAACCAGAACTCACACGAGAGGAAGAGCAAGTGGAGGACATATCTTTGGATTTAAGAGAGATCTTAACATTTATGACTGCAAAATAGAATCTTACCATTCCTTGTTATATATAACTATGAAAATTGATAAGAAAATTGTACGTCTTCTACCAACCTACTTGAACTGCAACAATTGGGATATCGATTTCGAGAACCTACAAGAATTCATGACATGTGGAGGTGATAGTTCAAATGTACTACTTATAGGCGATTTCAATGCAAGAGTGGGTGATGAAGAAGGTGCTGCTAACAATCTAGCTGGAATCGAGAGAAATTCAAAGGATAATATTAGAAACGCCAATGGTTATAAGCTAATCGAACTCTGTAACTCTTTTGGTTTAAAACTGCTAAACGGAACTAGCCGAGGTGATCAAAATGGAGAATTCACGTTTGTTGGAGGGCAAGGTTCTTCCGTCATTGACTATTGTTTTATAGGATGCGAATGGAATAATCATGTTGTCGATTTCGAGGTATTGAACGAGCCATTTTCAGACCACATGCCGATTGTTGTATCCTTCAACCATTCAGAGGTAGCTAATGTCACAACCACAAACATGGAACTCCTCACAAAGATAGTTTGGCATAGTAGCAAAGAACACTCCTATAAAGCGAATTTAGATGAGGCCCTACAAAATCATGAAGTTGCGAATTTCAACGATCTAGAGGAAATAATTAAGCAAGCAAATCCATACAGCAGGTTGAAGAAAAAACGCATAGCATTCAAGGAGCGCTGGTTTGATGAAAGCTGTAAAAAAGCAAGAGATGTGTCCTATGCCTGGCTAAAACTATTCCGTAAAGGCAGTACCATGTTTGCTAAGGAATCGTATTTAAAAGCTAATCAAAAATTTAAAAACCTATGTAAAGAAAAAAAGAAACAGTTTTTCGAATCTGAGGCGCTTAAACTCACTCTCGCTATGAACTCTTCAGAGTTTTGGACCTTAGCTCGCAATTTAAATGGTACTAAATATATAAATGACAATAGCTTAAGCCCGCAAGTTTTGCAGAACCATTTTCAGCAACTTTTCAACCCAACATCAAACGAGATATCCAAGTACCACTACGCCCCACCTAACTTTCAAGAGCCTATTTTAGATTCACCTATCACTATGCAAGAGGTTTCTTCTATCGTCAATGGACTCAAGGATGGTAAAGCAGCTGGATCGGATAGGATACTTGTAGAATTTTACAAGTACGGATCGAATAATCTCATTCAGACGCTAACCGGCCTAATGAACAGCGTCATGGAAAATGGTGTAATACCTGAACAGTTTAAGGAAGCTTTAGTGTTCCCCATTTACAAGAAAGGTTGTACAATGAATCCTGCGAAATACAGAGGTATTTCCTTTCTAAATGCCTCCTATAAAATTTTCACCTCAGTACTTCAGAATCGGCTCAAAATGTGGATTTCATCAAAAAATCTCTTAAGTGAATTTCAGGCGGGCTTCAGATCGGGCTACTCTACTATTGATCACATTTTCGTATTCAAAAGTATTGCTGACTCATACCTTGCAAGAAGTAAAAAGTTATATGTCATCTTCGTGGATTTAAGAGCAGCGTTCGACACGGTCGACCGGGATGCCCTAATGTACAAGCTGTACGGCCTTGTAATGTCCTTAAAATTTGGTCAACTCATTCAAAATATCTATCGAGATACGAAATCGTCAGTTTGGAATGGTGCTAATAGATCAGAGTGGTTTGCAACCAAAACAGGAGTCAGACAAGGCTGTCCTCTTAGCCCCGATATATTTGCACTTTTTATAAACGACTTGGTCTATTGTCTACCTGGTGGCATAGAATTTGCGGGACTGCAAATTAAAGCCCTTCTTTTTGCAGATGATGTAGTGATGATGGCAAACTCACCTGAAACTCTACAGTTAATGTTAAATAAGCTCCATGAATTCTGTAAGTTGTGGAATCTTATGGTTAATCCGGATAAGTCCAAAGTTATGGTAATTCGAAACGGAGGAGGCAGAACTAGCGCAAACGAGAAATGGTTTTACGAAGGGAATCCTGTTGAGGTTGTAAAAGAATACAAATATCTTGGTGTACTATTCACACAAAATATGAAAATGGATAAGCATTTAAAAGATAAATTATCTAAGGCGAAAACTGCATTAAACGCTACTTGGAAAAATTGCTTCAACAACAAATTCATAAGGCACAGTAGTAAATATCGGGTCTTTGAAACTGTAGCGGAATCAATCATCTTTTATGCTGCACAGGTATGGGGAGGTTCAGAATATGAATCGGTTGAGAAACTTTTGAGGTACTACCTGAAACGAGCATTTCATCTCCCCCCCAACGCACCGAACTATATGCTTATGATTGAGACTGGATTGCCTCCGTTACTAATTAAAACACTCAAACTACAAGTTGGCTATGTTCTCCGTGTCATGCAATTGCCTGATCACCGGCTCCCTAAGATGGTCGCCATTTAAGTGGTGCGAAGCAAAAGAGGATTTTTTAAAGAATGGGAATGTTTAGCTGAAGAGTGTGGATTTGTACTTGATATAAATATAGATGATCCAAGTACTGCGAGACCCTTATTGTACGATCTTATAAAAAAAGTAGACCTTAGATATAGGGAAAAACACGAGGAAGAAGCAGCAGGATCTCTTCACCGAACTATATATAATCGCCTGGATTACACTTTCAACGAAAACAACTACTTCAAAGATGAAAATAATACAAGCACAATTTCAATGATGTTCCGATTACGAGGCGAATTGCTGCAACTCAATTACATACCACATAGAAGTGAATTACCGATTTTATGCGATTTATGCAACCGACGGGAACGTGAAGACATCATTCATTTCTTGGGAATTTGTCCAGTTTTGCGTGAAATAAGAAGAAACTTGTTTGGAAATGATACCTTAACCGAAGAATATTGTATTTTCTTATTAAATCAAATGAATGTTGATTTATTGTATGATTTCCTAAAAATTGCTCTTAGTTATAGGAACAGAATTAAAAACGGTGATTTTTGAAATTAGAACTTACCTACAGTTAAAAAAAAAAAATATGCAAACAGAATCTTAATACTTAATTAAAATAAAGTCTGAACTATTAAATTAAAAATGTAATTTTATCAAACACATATATTGAGTTTATATTGTATTGTCAATCTGGCAGACGGCAAATGCCATGCTCAAACGATTTTATGTATCTTAAATATTGTATTCATTCTCTAAAAAGAAAAAAATATGAACCAATAAAAATCTAATCTAATCTAAAAAATCTAAAATCTAATTTGAGATAATTGCGCGATACCGATGGTCATTCACAGTAACTTTGACAAGCGTAATCGCCGATGAAATGCAAAGCGCACCAACAAATTATTGTGGATGAAGTAGCAATTCATGAAGCAAATCCACACCACGGAAGATGCTTTTGCGTTGAAATTCATCATTTAGGCGGTTCTTTTCCAGAGCTTCAATTCTTGAGTCCGCTTGATTCCTAATGGATGTAAACCAAGATCCTTACGCAAAATAAGCCATAATGTGGCCTGAGCATGGTATGAAATTGACTGATTTTGAAAGAACTATCAAAAGGCACATGTAAGGATAAATTATATATTTTGTGATAAGAAATTCGGAGATACCGTATTATGATATGCGTTCATACTTTTTGGTATACAGCTCCCAAGTTAATCCACTGAAATTGGCTGGATGGAATTGCTGAAACATTCAATTAATATAAAAAAAAATATCCGTGCAATTTCTGTTAAAAAAGAGGCTTTGATGCGACCCACACTGATAACTTTCCATCCCGTCTGTCGATTTGTCTTGCTTAAAAGTTTGTAGGTTTTCGTGTTTTGTTAAAAAAGTTATCAGTTAAATTATTCTTAACAATTTTAAAATTACCAACAATATTTTGCATATAATGAAATAGTTTGATTTAAAAATCTATTTTAATTAACGAGATTTTTAGTCGAAAACCAAATTTTACCAATTTTAGTAGCATTTCTTAAAAGTTTTTATTATAATATAAACAAATACAAATTGGATAAATGAAATTAATTTGAAGTCAATGTTAAGATATTGAAAACCGAACATCAATTTTTAACAATTTCGCGTACTATTTTTTGTGGATTTTATTCTTTTTATGAAAAAAACGGATTTTTATAAAAAATTTACTGAATGTCGAAAACAATATTTTTTGTGAGATAAAATAAGTTTGAAGTCAATATTTTTATTCCCATAGGAAGTTATTGTAATGGGTCCGATTTGTCAAATTGAAAATTTTGACATTTCTCGACGTTTCAAGGTCCCTAGAGTCGAAATAAAAGATTTTTAGATGTCTGTGCGT
Organism: Eupeodes latifasciatus; assembly: GCA_920104205.1. Taxonomy (NCBI): domain Eukaryota; kingdom Metazoa; phylum Arthropoda; class Insecta; order Diptera; family Syrphidae; genus Eupeodes; species Eupeodes latifasciatus. The sequence goes on from OV049924.1 coordinate 151,568,244, forward strand.
GCGTGTGTACGTACATTCGTACGTCCGTACGTCTGTACGTTCGCGACGTTTTTTTCGTCCTACATACATAACTCAAGAACCAGAAGAGATATCGACTTCAAATAAATTTTGTTATACAGATAATAAGACAGAAAGATGAAGAAAGGGCTCTCAAGAAAATTGCGTGGGTGGTTTTTTTTGCCATAGCAGTTTAAAAAAAAGGTGAAAATTTTGGTTAAACTTAAATATCTCATGAACCAATGATGCTAGAGACTTGAATTAAATTTTATAATATATATTGTAACGTAATACAAAACAATTATATTATTTTGGAAAAAAATCCAATTAACGGTTTTTTTTATAAATCAAAAAAACTGAAAAAAAAAAATTGTCACCTCGAAAATTTTACGACCAAAATATGATTTCATCTCCAAAACAATTTTGTGCAACGAAGAATAATGTTTTTGACATCAGATAAAATTTTGAGAAAAATCTAATTGACAGTTTTTTTTATAAAAAATAAAATCCTAAAAAAAAATTTACTCATAGTTGTTAAAAATTGAATTTCGACGCAAATATCTTTTCAAAAACTTGAGATTAAGGCTTCAAACTTTTTTTTATCTTATAAGAAATATTGTTTTAAACATTCTGAAAAATGTTGAGAAAAATCGAAGTGACAGTTAAAAAAAAAAAAAAAAAAAAACCTAAAAAAAATTAATAAAAGTTGGTAAAAATTGATTTTCGACTCAAATATCTTTTCAAAACTTGAAAATATTGGCTTTAAACTACTTTAATCTTTAAAAAAATATTGTTGTCAACATTCAGTTAAATTTTGAAAAAAATCGAATTGACAGCTTTTGTACAAAAAATTAAAAACCTAAAAAAAATTTAACAAAAGTTGGTAAAAATTGATTTTCGACTCAAATATCTTTTCAAAAATTTGAGATAATGGCTTCTAACTAATTTTAACTTATAAGAAATATTGTTTTCAACATTCGATAAAATTTTGTGAAAAATCGAATTGACAGTTTTTTTTACAAAAAATAAAAACAAAAAAAAAAAAACAATACTAAAACTTGGTAAAAATTTACTTTCGACTCAAATAGCTTTTCAAAAATTACAAATATTGGCTTCAAACTTATTTTATTTCACAGAAAATATTGTTTTCGATATTCATGTATCATTCGATATAAAAATCCAACAGTCCGTTTTTTCATAAAAAAATAAAATCTACAAAAAATAGTACGCAAATTTGGTAAAAATTGATACATATAGACAAACTTTTAAGCAAGACAAATCGACAGACGGGATGGGAAGTTATCAGTGTGGGTCGCATCCCAGCCTTTTTTCTTATTAATATCGGTGAGGTTAAATATCTTGTCAAGGCAAGATGAGAACGTCGCGTCGTAGAATGCTTCGAGAGTAAAATTCTTCGGGTGATTTTTGGTTCCGTCTGCATTGATGGAGAGTAGAGGAGAAGATACGATGACGAATTGTATGAGCTGCACATTGACACTAACCTAGTCAGAAGAATGAAAGTCTAACGACTTGGATGGACATCAACGCTCCAATCGGGAAGGTCATCGAATCGAATCCCCAATGAAGACCGCGACTCAGGTGGCGCACCCAGTAGGGAGAGGACCTCAATTAATTTTGCGTGTAAGAATAGAGGCCTATGTTCGTCCCAGGCTGTAGCGCCACCTTAAGTATGTAAGTAAGTCAGTAAGAGGAGTGTAGGTAAGCGAAAAATGAAGAGAGCCAAACTCTCTTCTTTTTAAATAAAAAAATGTAGTATATGTCTAAATACATGTATCTCTATCTATGGACTGCCAGTTAGAGTTCAGTTGATTTTGAGCGTTTATACGAGAAGGTCTAACAAAATAAAAATGTCATTATAAATCGGTCAACTTTGGTGTATTATTTGATTTAAAGAAAAAAAAGAAGAGTGACTTAAAGGAGTAAATAAACCGATTTAATTATAGACTAGAACCAGTTATTAAAACCTTAACTTACTTGTTTAAGTATGATTGGTTTACATTTCCACCAACCAATTGATACAAAGATATTCCAAGCTATTAATATAATTCTCATTAATGTCAAACCATATACCATATAATGGCCTCAAATGACATTTAAAAAGTAGGTACGCGTATTTCCCTTATCATATATTCATTTCGAGTAAAGTAAAATAAACAACATCACTTTACTTGTTCTCTGAAGATTATAATTAAATTAAATAATTTCTGTGATGGAAAAATCACTTGCCAATCAATTACCTCTTCTGACCCTTTAATAGCTTTTTACTGTTTCATTTAACCAAAAATATCATAAATAACAATATTTCATAGCGACTATTATTCCAACAACAAGTCAGTGGGAACGACGATAAAATTAAAGATATATGCATACAAAAAAATAATAATAAAATTAAAAATTAAATTCGCAGAATTTATTTCAAATTATATGTAGGCTGATATATGTACATATGTGTGTATATCAACCCACAACACAATCATTATGACTTTAAAAACGTCAATATAAGGCTCGAGGCATAATAGTATAAGTATGAATATGTAATATAAATACATACATATGTGTACATGTTTTATACTTTTATTCCCATCACGTGTATATGATTCAGTCAGAACTCAGAGCAGCTTGAGCTGGACACGGACCCAGACCCAGACCCGGACCCGGACGGAAAGCCAAAATCGACATTAAATCAATTTGACGGTTATCAACCCGTTTGTTTCGCGACCATTTTGCATCATGTTTTATTTTTTAACATACTCGTTTATTTCGTTTGTTGTTTTAAACTTCTGTATCCCTTTCTCTTACTCTTTCTCTTTGACTTTATAGTATTTATAATATTTATTTTTATATTTCATTTAAATTGTTTGACTTTTTGACATTGCTTTCAATTTAATGACTGTCTATGATCCGTAGGGCTTAACAACATCGATTTTTTTTTTTGAACCGTTTGTGTGTATAAGTATGTTTTAAACGGCACTGCTGCTCTTGTTATGCCTTCGTGAATATGTTGATTGTTTAACGCATCCTAGAAATAAAGGAAACCTCAATAAAATGTATTTTGGGACATTCACATTTGTAAACATAATTATATGAACTGGGTGTTTTTGAAAAGGTATACAACTTTGAAATGGAATAAAACAAATATAATTTGTTTAAATTGACATGAAATTCACTTTATTCAAAACTGTATGTCTCCTCCTCGTTTTCAACGGACTGTTGCGCCACCTTATTTATATTTTATTTAATCTCCTGATTATAATTTAAATATGATTTCCGCCATGACTAGCCCAAACGTAGTATAATCCGGAGGTCCGCTTTTCGATGACTTTTTCTCAAAAGCTTTTGTGGTCGTATAACGGCAATAACTCGCCGAATGTTGCATTTCAAGTGGTCAAGTGGTCATATCTCCAAAGAAATAGTCAAGTGGTGTTGAATCACGAAATCTTGGAAACCGATTCACGTGTCCGTGAAACTATGCGGTTACCAAACGTGTCTTTTAATAAAGCAAGTGTGGTAATTGTCAAAACCACAGCTCCTAAATATTATGGTTGTTGATTTGATGAACGATAAAGTGAGTAATAATGACTCTATAGAAGTTACCATTGATGTTCATTTGTAACGTCAAAATTCAGACAATTTGGAAGCATTTTTTAGGTGCCAAAGTTATGATGTTGAAATAAAAAACTAAATTTAAAATTATGCACTTGAAAACTGGCAAAATGGTAACCAAATAAAAGAGTGATACCAACTTAAAGTTTTATACCTCTACAAAAGTAACACCCGTTAAATGGACATTATATTCTACAACATTATAATACATTTGTAGGTAATATAACAGACTCAAGAAATGATTATTGATCCGATATTTTATTAACTGAAAATTAAATCTAATTTTTATATTTTTCTAATTTGGCAAGTTCCAAATTTGATAATAAAACATTATGTTCGCAAAAATATATCGATTTGTGTGTGTTATTATAGGCTTTCAAACCCAAAAATTAATTACTTTACAGAAGTAATAAAAAGAGGTATGACTTCCCTTAAAGCATCAGAACGATTAAGCAATATAGGAAGTTGGTTACATTTATTGATTACTTAATAACTCGCCACAGTACAGTACACATTAGATGAGGTCGGTTTTAGACCTTATTAAGTCAGAGTCTCAGCGTCAATGAATCATTCTTCAGGAAAGTTAAATATCTTAGAAAAGATTTTGTTTACCAATATTCTAAATTTGAATGGAAGTAGTGGACTTTGGTGATTGACATCAATTGACCTGAAAAGTCGTCTTAGTTAGGGTTTGCTTGTGTTGAACCATCAATGACAACAACATTCAAAATTGCATTGTTTGTTTTTTTTATTGAATAAAATAAAATACAAAACTTTATGTACATATGTTGTTATTTTTTAAGTCTAAATTGTAGAATTAAAGTTGCAATCTGCAAAAAAAGGGAAATTAATTAGTTAAAGCCAACATAAGGGTAAATATACATACAAACCATTGGGTGTTGGGCTTGCGATTCAACAAAGAATGTTGGTAGGTGTCCCACGGAGCCCCGGTAACAATAGTTACTGAATAAATCTGTGAAAACACATAAGGAAGCAAAATCTATACTAATATTATAAATGTGAAAGTAACTCTGTCTGTCTGTCTGTTACTCAATCACGCCTAAACTACTGAACCAATTTGCATGAAATTTGGTATGGAGATATTTTGATACCTGAGAAAGGACATAGGCTACTTTTTACCCCGGGAAAATGGCGCATGCCCATGGGAAAATTCAGGTGGGCCGATCGCTTTTACTCCTAAACTACTGAACAGATTTAAATAAAATTTGGTAAGGAGATAGTTTGAGACTTAAGAAAGGACATGAGTTTCTTTTGACCTCGGGAAAACAACGCATTCCCATGAGAAAAATTACTTTCCGGGGAATCTGATCGCTTTCACTCCTAAATTACCAAAGATTTGAATAATATTTGGATAAAATTAGTATTACGGCAAAACAACGCATTCCCAACCCTTACGAAATAAGTTGTCGAACATATTAAACTTATCATACACGTATATTAACGCGTTCTTCGCGCGCCACGTACCTCAAGCCCTCAAATAATAATTTTAAACCTAAACTTTGCTATGCTCAACCTTTCATCACCAAACACGAGCCATGTAGGTACAACAAATAATTCACGGGGTCTGTCTTCTACTTCTGATAATTCTGTTTCGGCTGAGGTGCGGGGCGAGTGCGCGGGGCTGGGGTCGCACGCGGTAGACGAGTTAGGTGGTAGCTTCGGTAGTGCGGAGCGGGGGGAGGACATCACTGAGTGGGTCAACCCGAACGGGCACACACCTGAGGGCACACACCGTTGTCGGACGCATGCAAATTACAGAGAAATCCTGCAAATATTTTATTTGTCGTGTAAATTTAATTGTTTCTTTAATACTTAATGATTTACTCGGTTCGTCACCTAACCTAACCTATGACAATCACACTTAGTATGGCCTCATCCCATCTCGGCACAATTCAAACATACTACGTACAAAAAAGTACAGCTCAGGCTTTTTCATACTACTATCCAAAATAAAACTATCTAATCCGGACGAAGTCGCGGGTAAAAGCTAGTTAATATAATAATAATAAGTAGTTAATGAACAATTAACAAAATAAAACAAAACACAAACTATTTATAACACATTTATGGACAAAACTTTGTTTTTTTTTTAGAAAACACAGGTTATAATTATAACCTATAAAACACATCACACATTATTAGACAAATAATAGCACGAAATTCATAATTAACAATAAGTAAACACTTGATTTATAAGTCGTTTAATTAAATACACTAAATTTATTAAAAAACAAAGAATTTCACAAAATTAAAACAAGAAATTGGCACAAAACGTCACTTGGTCATGCGCATATAGGAATATGTCAATTTGACAATTAAACTTTAAGGACCGAACAAATTGAATATGTTCAGTCAATTCACCTTTTCATGCCGAAATCAATTTTAAAAACATTTTGTGAAAATAAATTTTAATTTTAAAGATATTTTAATTTTAAATTTTTACATTTAACCCTAATGATAGAAAGGGACAAAAAATAAGTAACAAGGACAAAATGGCATAAACAAAGCTGCTCGAAAATTATGAAGCAAAAAGACAAGTGCTGCCAAAATGAAAATTGCTGGCATAAATATTGCAATTTATTCACCACGATGCCATTGGTAAATTCATTATTTGGCATGATGAATATCCAAAATAATAAAAATAGACAAATTCAAGTGAATTTTAGATCTTAATTCACCATAATCAATTATAAAAGGTTTTAATATATGTCTTTTTTATTATTTATTTCATGTGGTGAGTTTTCATATGCGAAAATTTTGACACTTGGTAGCACTCAAATGAAGCGCGGGAAGCATTTGGGGTATAAAAGGCCGGAAAAATCAGCAATCAGTCTCTTTGAATTCCAGAAGCAGTCCAGAACATCAAGTCCAAGTAAATCAATTTGAAATTGTCCAACGATCTATACGTTGAACAAATATATTTTGATACCTTTTTTTTATATTAACATATAATTATAAGTAGTAGAAAGGAAAAATCAATTTTTGAAATCGATTGATGACTTTATACGTCATTCGAATATAACTTTGATAAAAAACTTTTTAGAAATAATTAAACTAACTTGTTTATTTATCATAAAACCTTTCGATTGGAACTCGTTAGACGGGCATATACGTCAAGCGAACATCTTTCGAATATAATAGTATTTTAAGTAGACAGTTGTTAATAGAAAAGTAAGTCAAATCGGACAATAAAAGCAAACTTATTAATTAAAATATCACTAAATTCCAAATTCTTTTTATTTATTAAATTTTGCTTGATTTGTTGATATTTCATCGGTAAACGGTAAGTATCAACGTTGGGCAAGAAATAGCTTGATTAGTTTTACTGGAATGAGATAAAAGATTTGCGCCACAATCAAAGCTTGACGACAATTGTACAGAATTCTTACAAGCATCAACTCCAAGTTCATAGAGCGAATTGCTGCAACGGCTGACATATGCAGCCTGAAACTCATCCCTGAAAAGTCTAAGCTCCCAAAAAAAAAAAATGAGACTTAAGCAATGTCGAAAATTGGAGAGGTATTTGCGTTTGCCTGCAGTCGCTAAAATAAAAGCGATTTCGAATGCATAAGAGAACACCTTCAAGGAACACTTGTCAAGCAGGATTACACACTGGATCCTTGAGGGGTTTGAGAAGCTTTTTGACAGTGTCAACAGGGAGTTTATCTTCCTCGCTTTGCGGAGTCATATAATCTAATTTCTGTCTAAATGTCACGTTTTACACGGAAGACGGAAGTTGGTCGTCCGAAGAGTTTGAAAGCAAAAGTAGAGTCAGAAAAGCCTGCATACTGTCACTGGTTTTGTTCTTAATAGTGTTAAGTGATGTACTGTGGGCAGCTTCGATAGGAAACGGAGAAATAAGATGGGCTTTGACAACATATCACAACATGTTGTCATGTTAAGGGTGCAGAAACAAGCCGAAATCGTTGGGCTGAAAATCAAAACGTAAAAACTAAGATGGTCAGTGTCTCAGTCCCTCTCCGAGAGAAAGTACAGAGTTTCCATTGTCTTGGAATTATTGCACTGGTCGACAAAGTTTTCTTATTGGCATTTAAATTGCACTTTTCCAATTGATTTTGGGGCCTTAATTTAAATCCGACTTCAAAATGAATGCATCATGTCAGGCTTTTGAGATAACACTTTTTAAAATTAAAAAAAAACGTTTATAAGGCTTTTTGAGACTATATAAATTTATGAATAAAATCCGTATGGTTTTTTAAATCTATAATCCTTTCTTTGAATATTCAGTTGAAATATTTATATTATTTCATATAACATTCGAAAAAAACTTTAAAAGCTGTTTTTTTTTTTTTGCTAAAATGGTTTCCAACAGAAAAAGTCAAAACAGTTTGAAAGCAAGTTTGATTCTTGTAACAAATTCGTTGTATAAACATTTCTATTATACATATCTAGTTTTTGAAATATATTGAAAAATTTAAAAAAAATGTTGAAAACGGGTATTTTTAAAACTTGAGCAAATAGTTTGGATTCGAAATCAACACTAAAAATTAAGTCCGCAATGCAAGTTTTTCTCGAAACTTCATCTACATTCAAATGGAGACTCATCATAACGAATATGGTAATTTATTGTTAAGAGATATTTTGAGTTTTAACTTAGGCTTAAAAACACCGTTTTTGGTTGTTTGTAGCATTTTTAAAAAGATATACATACATATTTTAAAAACGTGATGTGATAGAAAAATTTAAAAGCGAGGATCAAATTTATGACATCTTAATCTTTGAAAAAAGTATTCTTTTGTATGTGCAACAATTTTACAACGTAATTTTATCGACTATATTGTCTTTACTGAATTCGAAACCGAACAAGATAATCTAGGGCTGCGTTTTGCATGCTATCCAATGTTTGGAATAACAACTCTCTTAGCTTGAGGACAAAGCTGCGACTTTACTGTTCCTCTCAAACGTTGAATCAGAACCTGGAAGATGACAGCAAAACGATTACCAGGAAATTTGACAACTTCATTAATAGATTTTCACGAAACATTTCACGGGTTATCTGGCCGAGTCGTTTATGCAATGAAGAACCTTTTACATAAGATAAGGGGTCAGGCAACTATTGATACTACTATTCGAGTGTAAACGTTGCAGTAAATTGAATACACGCTTCAAAAACGTAATGAAATTCCCTCGCTCGAGAAGGCAGAAGAGTCTTTAAGTACGTAGAGAGGAACAGTCGAGGAATTGTCGTGATTGGTGAAGAGTTGGAGAGTACTGTTAAGAGCTCAAACACATTTCCGGAAAACGAACACTATGGCACAAAGGTGTAGTTGAGGCCTTGTGTCCTCGCTAGGAAACACCTACTGATTTTGTAAGCCTATAGGACCTAAGTAAATAAGTAACTTTTTACACAATACTGACGGTAGCCATAACTATAGGTCTTGATATGGTAGTCACGTTTTAATATTTTTATGAATTAATGGAAAACAGCTTTTTTAATTCAATTTAAAATTTTAACTTAGGATCTATTCTTTACTGAATAGTTACCATAATTCTCATATCAATCCGAACTATATTTACCAGGCTATGAAAAGCAACAAAACAAAAAAACAAACTCTTATAATATAAAATAACTTTTAAATGTTGAATTGTTGGGCCCAAAGTCGAATCAGACAGCCAACACAAAACAGGAAGGATACACAATTTACCAAAATAAAAAAAAACTACTGCAACTGGTTGCACCGTGCGTCCATCGTCATGCGTCAGAGGAACAGGAAACGGAAGTATCTGCATGGCTCGCGGATGGTTGGTTGTTTGTGTAAATGAATGAGTTTATAGTAGGCAAAGGCATACTTTGTATCATTTTGTGTTTTTCATTTTTATCTACAAAAATGGGGGAAATGAAAATTAAATTCTCAGCCTTATTATTACCATTGTCGTCCATCGTTCTCTCTCAAACCAGAAAAATTAACTTATCAACAAAAAAAAACAAAAATTAAAATAATTTAAAATTATGAGGTGAAATTTTATGCCGCGACACGGGTGTTAAGTATCATCTCGTTATATACATTTTTAAATGCATTAATTTATTGGAATACATTCATCTCTGAAGTCTGAACTTCAGAGGAATAAAGTCGCACAGTGACGTTTTTTCGTTGGCTGAAATTGTTGCCATACACTGGGATATATTTTGGATTTTTCATTTTCAGTCGATAAATTTCAGCTGACTCGGAGAAAAGTGTCTTTTCTGCCTACCTATAGGTAGATGTTTGAGTCGTGGGAAAGGCATTCGTAGGCAGGAAATTAAAGATACAAATTTAAAACAAGAACATTTACGATGAATTTCTTATCTATATCAGCAGTTTAATTTTTTTTAATTTAATTTTAATAAATGCTTTTTGGTTTCTTCGATATCACTTGGTTGTAGTATGCAGAGTTGGTAATCAAGACGACTACTGCGTTTTAAGAACATATCTACTTATGGCCTCTGCATTTTAACTATCCGCTCTTCCGCTTAACTGTGTTCCTAGTGATACGCTGCGTTGGTTGTGTCTTCACATCTTGTATCTTTTCTATAACTACAGGAGTATTGTACTATATCAAGCAAGGAAAAGGTCCTTAAATTAAGAATACCAGTAACTACTTCATGAAGTAATTACTTCTTCAGAGCTTCTAAAGAGTTTATGTTTCAAAGCTAAAATTAAACAGAAGAATAGATAACCAGGACCTGTCACAATAAAGAGGACCTTCATCTTTTATGTTAAATCCGAAAGAATAATTTACGAACTACTTTTGATTAATGAAAAATTAATGGAGGATATGCCAATTCTTCGTAAACTGCTAAGTGGTCTAGGCAGGGATTGAACCCAGACCTCAGACAAGAAAGTCCTAAGCTCTAACGATCGGATATAATTTTTCCAGATTTGTGTGTATTACTTCTATAGGTCTTCGATTAAGCATAGTTTGAATAAGAAACAAAGTAATTAAAGCTTCATCGGGAAATTCAGAGTCTAGAGGATTTATATTGCCAAAATTAGCGACGGTAAAGCCATTTCATCGCGTTTAGAAAATAAATCAGGTCTGTGATGTTCACCACGGAAAGTTCATCAAGGAATGCCCTTCTGAAGCTTGACAATGGCCGGGATAGGACATTTACAGAGAAAGTAAATCACAGCTTCTCTTTCATGTTGGTCTCCGCAGCTACCGCATTGGGTATTATTAGGGATGCCCAATTTTGCTACATGCTTTCCTATCGGCTAGTATTCATTTCATATTGAAGTGACAATGGCCTGGCAGTGATCCTTGTCGGGCCAACTCATCAGCCCGTTCATTTTTATCAATGCCACTATAACCTGGAACCAAAATAAGTGTGACACGAAAGTTGATGTTTAGACTTGATAGTTCATCCCGAAACTGTTGGACTAGAATATACGATGTTGTGACCGAATTAATAGCCATAACAGCTTGAAATACACTGGCAAAATCAGGTTCAAAAACACTCACTGGAATCAGTCCATAGGGTCTAGAAAACCAACAGTTTGAGTCTTATCACGTTGCACGATACTAAATATTTAAGGTGTTGCATAAAGTTACCCCTTTTAAGTTTTTTTTTTCCATGTTGTACCATCTTTAAGTCTAGAATAATGTTTCCTTTTGTATATCACTTCTTTTAAGCCTCAAAACTACAAGCTACATAATTGAATTGAAACTTGTTTGAATCTCAGTTTTGTATTTTGTTGAATTTGATCATCTTTTTAAATAATGAGTTTCAAAGTCATTAGGTACTTCCATTTTTCCGATTTAAAAATGGGCCTCATCACTGATGACGATTTTTCGGTTAAATTCCGGATCATTTTGATTCACCTCAAGGACCCGATCACAAAACCCAATTAAAATGTCATATTACCCAAATCAACTTTCAATGTCGAAACCCCAAAATTTAGAAATCTCATAAGGCCCAAAAGATTTTGGCTGGTTGAGAATTTGGCTGTGAGATGCGTATTAACAGTGAGAAATGCAACCCCCCGCTTGGACTCACTATAAGATTTGGAGTAGGTGGGAAGTTAGGTGTACCTATACAAAGTTACTTTGCATTTAAAAAATCTGGGTTTAAAGAAACTCTGCATACATACATACATAGTGAACACAAGCAAACATTTTGCCAGAATGCCCTTATGTTGAAAGACAGGACATCTTTTGAGCAATATGTCAATTGGTAATTTGGGCTCACAAAGTTCTTTAATTTTGTCCAAATTGTAAAACAGCAAAATTTTAATAAAATTGTTTTGGGCACTATGACATTTTTAATTTGGGAAACATGGTTTTGGGCCAATTTTCTATGCGTTTTTGAAGCGTGTAGTTTTAGTAATATACATAGTAGCTTAAGATTGAAAGATATAGTAGCTTTTACCTGTCACATGTCAAGTTAATTCAGTTTCAAAAGTGAAAACTTATTTAATAATCCTGTATATTAACTTTTCTAAAAAATGTATTCTTAAAGTAGCTAAATTGGGTTAGAGCGCAAAATCAGAGACTAGACAGCTTAAATTCTATTCGACAAACAACACTACGGACCTCAGTTTCGTTCTTCCTGTGATTTCTTTTGGCTAAAACAAGTTAAAGTCATATAACTTCATTTTTGAATGAATTATTATGTTAAGTATTTGCTTCTATAACACTGGTTCAAATCCGACTTTAAAATCAATCTATGACTTTAGGCTTTTGAGGACTCGTATAACCTTTTTTTAATTACATACATCATATTAGGTTTGTTGAGATTGTGTAAATTCATGAAGTTCTTTACTTTTCAATGGAATTCGTGATGGTTTTTCAAATTTTCAATCCCTTACTTCAATATTCCGTTTAAAAATTTTCATTATCTTACTTCACTTGCCATACTTAAATCTCAAAAAAACGCTGAAGCATTTATGCTGAAAAAGGGCTTAACAAAAACCGCAATTACGAAATTATAGTAGTTTGAACACATACCTACCTTAAATTGGTGTTCCAAATTAGCACTACAAATATAACAGATTATTAAAAACCATAAAGGAATAATGTTCAACGTTTTTCAAAAATTCGGAAAGAGTCAAATGGATACCCATGGCCATAAGTCATCTTCTAACTAATGAGAAATTAATAAGACTAAGTGTTATACTAAAATGAGTATTTATTTAGATGCAATTTTCATTACAACGTATAAGTTACACAATCTGAATTTCAACGACTTGTCTAAGCTCGATTGGCAAAATATTCATTTATATACGAATGAATTTAATAATGTTTAGATATAATTAGATTTTTGATATTTTGAATTGATTTTAAATAAGAACAAAAGGATTTCCAATTTGTTTCATTCCAGACATCGATGGTTTCAGTACTTGTTAGTGTTTTTTTCCCAAGTTGTGAAAGCCTTTTGTGTTTTAAAACTAATAACACTATACCAATACTGATGAACTATACAAACGTCTTCCCTCGCGAACATTTTACAGAGAGTGCAGATTTATTTAAAGCTACCATTGTATGGAATGTCAATTAATAGGAGCTTAAATCATCGCGAAAGTAATTTTTAGATAAAAAGCTGTGAGCTGAGAGTAGCTAATTCTGCTTCCAGATTAACGGGCTTTTACAACTAGATTATTTCGAGGGCTAGAGTAGAGGTGTTCTTTAAGTTGTTCCACGTTTTGAAAATTCCATTGAGGATTTACTCCGTAGAAGTTCTGCTGTATCATCAATCATAAGACATGTTTTTATTCTCTCATACAACTGCAATTTTTTTGACGGTTGATTATCTGAGTGTGTGGCGATTTTACAACTTGAAGCTTTAGGATGTAGGTTAGTATTTTCCGTAAAACCATTTCCAAACAGATAGAGTAATTTGGTGTATTTCTTTTCAAGTCAAAAAGTTTCTTCAGATAGTTTCTTTAAGGATGCTACAGTTTTTCAAATTCATCTATTCCCTAGATCTGGTCAGAATAGCAGAACGTTGATCTTATGATACTTTCAAAAAATTTGTATTTGACATTTTCATTGATAAAAATGTTTTGCCACGTCATGTTGCCGCTATATTAGTATGGGGAGACCCCATGTTTCACAATAGTTGCAGAATATCAGGCGATTAATCTAGAAGAACAATGTCGTCTGCGTACAGAAGGGTATTAACATTTGTATCATCGATTCGAACACCACCAGGTATGCAAGAAACTATGTCATTTATTAGTAATGAAAATAACAGTGCACTTAGCAGACAACCCTGCTTCACTCCAGATTCGGTGTTAAATATTGAGTAACCTGATCCATCCCAAACCACTGCTTTTGTATCCTTGAACATATCTTTCAAAGACATAATGAATCTGAAAGATAGACCCATTCGAGAAAGATTATGCGTTAATGCATTTCGATTGACTAAATCAAACGCAGAATATTTGGTCAACTGTTGAATAATTCCTTCTGAAGCCAGATTGGAAGTCTGATAGGATCCTATTCTCGTCCAACCATTTTTCCAGTGTACTCCCAAGAACGCCACAGAAATGTTGTTGCTATTGTGTTCATAAAAGCTTTTCGAAAATTATTTTTAGTATTGGTTTCGTCACCTTTCTTGTGAATTTTGAGTTTGTCATGAAAAAGTTTTTTTCAGTCGGTAAGCCATTTTTGAGGAACTTATATGGTACGCCATATTCATTTGGTGCTTTTTAATTTTTGGCTTTGTTGATGAAAACTTGTATTTCATGCAGAGTTATCTCGGAATCTAGTATTTCGTCGATACGTAGTGGTTCAGCGTATGGAAATGAGAGCATTGATTTGTTCGAAATAAACTGTTTGAAATGTGTCTTCCGAAGAGATGTTAGCACCTGTTGTGAATTTGGACTTTCATACGTAAGCACACTTTCTTATATTCAGAGTTTGACTCTAAGTACCATCGTTTTATATCATTCGATGTTGTTCTTATATTTAAATATATCAGATTAGAAAATACATTTTTAGAGGTATGTAGTTTTATAGACGTTATGCTATTTTGTTCTCTTTGGTAATGCCTTCTATAAGTCTTAAAGTCATAAAGTATACCATTGACAAAAGTCGGTTAAATTAACTGCTAAAATTTTTTACTGTGATTCGTCTTTGAAATAGAATTGAAGAATCACTGAAAAAGCTTTAAAGAAGCTTTATACAGCAACATACAGATTTTTTGAGTGACTATGAAAAATTCATAATTTTGTTGTTTTCCTATAGTTTACTCGTATGATACAAAATAATTATTTTTTAAATAAATTATTTAAAATAAACGAAACCTTCAACTCTCTGTGTGGTTTTTAAATGTTGCCAACATCTTTTCCCTATGTTCTCTTAAGTATGTAAAATTGCAAGCAAAACCAATTGAAAGAGAATCTTACAGGTGACACTTTACAATCATTATTTGCCATCATAACTGCTAAGCTGCTATATAGGTATGATATTAATCGTCACATTAACAAACAAATCCTTCCCCTAAACGTGAGCTGATTATGTACATGAAAACCTTCGCCAAGCAAGTTTCTAGGATACCTACATTGAATGTGCGTGGCGCGAAGTATAAATACATACTATGAGGACTGACTAGTCAAACAAAATTCCTTATAATTAGGAGGAGGGTTTGGTATACGAAAAGATTCTTAAGACCATGTTATGTCGTCGTCGTCGTCGTCGCGGCGCGGCGCGGTGCTGTAGCTACGTTCACCGTGTCGTCCTCGTCGTCTTCAGTCTTTACATCTGAGCTTTAAACGTTGCATTTTGTGTGTACTTTACCTATCTTCATGAGATGATGATCGCATAGGTATCTTAGAGCTCCTGTTGAATTTTTCCAATGTTCATGGTGTGGTGTTAATTAATTTCACTCTTCTCATTCCAATGTGGAGGATGTTTGTCGTCGTGTCGCGTCGTCATCGTCATCATCATCATCATCACCATCGCCATCAGAGTGGGGTCTTTTGATGAAAAGGAAACTCTTAAGAAGCGTGTGTCAACCTTGCTTCTTGAATGCGGTGCATGCAGCATATATTATTTATGTATATCCTGGGTAAAGGTTTAAGTGTAATAAAAGGCTTCACTCACTTATTTTTTAGTCGTTCTCCTCGTCGTCGTCGGCGGCGCGAGCGCTGCACAGCGGGTGATGTTCTGTATGCCTTTACCTACTATACCTTCTACCTGGTGCTATGTGAGACTTATAACGGTGTTTTCATTAAACAATTTTATGGTAACTATTAACAACTTAAGTGTGTACTATAAGTAGGTATGGTTGGATGAGAACGACGACAACGACTACGACGACGAGGCCAAGGCAAAACACTGATAAGCTTCTCTCATTGCATGATATGATGGTTTTAAGGGTTTTAAGGGTTTTAAAGAAGTAAAAATGTTTCAAAGTGCAAAAAATATGGAAAGGAAAGACTTTGAACTTACAAAAAAAAACACACAGAGTTGACTTTGAGTTTAAGTAATCGTTTTTATTAAAACTCAGATTATGTTTGAAGTCAATTAGCAAAGCGAAAGTGTTTTTTTTTTTTAGAAAAAGACTTGGGTAAGGAAGCAATGCATGCTTCGCGTAGACATGAGACATCAGACGACACGTCTTGGTCGGCAATTATGATGGTGTAATTGGTTGGTTGATTGTTATAGAAGGTTTTTGTGGGAAATTATTGATTCTTTTAGACATTCAATAAATTTCATTGACTTAGACATTGTTCTTTAAGATACATAACTCCTTTTTTAAGGAGCTTACAAAACTTTTCGTCTTGACGAATCCCGATTAAAATGACTGTCAATCTGCCTTGATGTTTGATCTTATCAGACATATGTATGTTTATTGAACTTAGATTAATTTCAAAGAATTAGTTACCTCGAGGTTCTACTTTTCGACGCATGCATTACTCTGTTCCAAGAATTTGAAGATTTTTGGCTTGTTTACTTGCAAAGCTTTGCTATACTTTTTAAGGCTTTCACTGCTTTGTCCAGTCAAAATATGTAAATATATAATTCATAAAACCTATATCGATAAAAATTGGTTCAGACACTAAGGACATCGAAATTAGCAAGTGCCAAAAAGTCTGCAAAAATCGCAAGTGAGCATACAAAGTTGTTAAAAATATTTGTTGAAAATTCACTTTTTTAGGTTTTACCTTTTGAACAGGAAATGCTGCAAGCAAGTTTTTTCAGCTAGATTTTAAATATTATGGGATGTTTTGCTAAATTATTTTTCTACGACGGTTTCAAAAAAATTGCCAATGTTTCGAAAAATGTTCAAATGCCTAAATGATACCTTGTATCAAAAAGCATTTCAGGTTATAAATGTTTCAATATTCAATTAAATTAAAATATGTTGTTAAATTTTAAGTCATTATATGGTACACAATAACTCCAGTTTGGGATGGTGGTCTATATCCCTCCTCTTAGGCGAGAGGGGTATTTTTCAGAAAAAAATAAAAAATAAAATATTGAAAAACAACGGCAACACCTACATTATTTCAACATATATTTTATAAGGCCAGAAACCCATTCTTGCAGTAATTTTTTAAAAAATGTTGCTTATGCTCAATATCTCAAACAAAAAAAATTTGTATCTTAAAATCAAAAAGAACAGAAAAATAATTAAAACAAAAAACAATGTTTTTCTTATGTTTTATGTTTTTGGGTACTAATATTTTTCAGTAACTAATGTCCTTGTTAATTACATTATTAAATACCAAAAAGCTAAATCTAAAAATATGTTTTAGTTTTTGAGAAAATTGGAAACAATAACATCTGCTATACTGAACGTGCTAGCTGATAAATTGTTCACTTAAATTTTAGGTTATGCATTAAGAGATTGTTAATTATTTTTTTAATTTATAAGACACCAACTGAATTAGCAACTAAATCTTTCTTGATTTATAAGTCACCTACAAGGTTTTGTTACTTTGAGGCTTTTGTTAGCCTCGTCTCGTCAAAATCAAAAAATTTCAGTAACGTTTCGTTTTCGAGCTCAGTCTCGTATATTCGTCTGGCAGATTTTTTTCAGCCGTGGTCGGAGGTAAGCGTTCGAAAATAATATTTTTTCCGATTAATAACCACATGAGTGATACATTAAAAAACCAGAAAAAATCCTCTGATTACAAAACGTCCAAGACATTTTATTTTCAGCCTTCTGCTTGCCAGACGGTTTTTAAACTTTTTCAAATGCATTTTTCAACTTGAAAATCCGATAGGTTGTTTGCTATATCTGATAACTTTTCTTGATTTGAATGTGAATCTAAGACGATCCTAGGGATGCATCTTTAATTTAAGGCATAACCAATGTATACAAAAATTACATAAAATCATCAAATTGAATGCAAATAAAACATTTCCATCCATTATATTTCTCGGTAGCCTTCCTCCATATTTAGCAATCTTACAATGAAGTCAGCATTCAACTTGGGTTGAAATAAACGGAAGACCAGTTTCCAAATAATACATATATTTTGGAGCGTTTATCGGCAAATAGAATATTTTTCTTAAGAAAAAGGGTAATAAGCTTTCAATTGGCTTATATACTTCTGTACTCCCCATACCTGCGCACCATAAAACAGGACAGCTTGTTCAGTAACATTAAACGCTCTATATTTTAAGTCAGTCGCTATTAGCTTGTTATTATAGATTTTTTTTTCAATTTACACATATTGTCGATTTAGCTGCTTTGAGATGATTCTCTAATTTTAAATTGAAAGTGAACTCCGTGCCTAAATAAATATAAGACTAAACTACGTCTAAAGTTTTTTTGCCATACATATTTCCAGTGCTCGTCTCTCGCCGTTCTGCCAGATCCATTTATAAAAACTTTTGATTTTTCCGGATTAACTTCCAGATTCCACACTTGGCAATATTCTTCCAGTTTATTGATCATCAACTGTAGAGCAGTCTGTGTCTCCGCAAGAAAGACAATGTCATCGGCATACATGATCACTTTGATCCGTTTGTTAGCAAACTCCACTCCACAATTGAGATACTCAACCAAATCATCTAGACAAAATGCAAATAAAAAGGGGCTTAGATTACAGCCTTGTATTACTCCTTGGTTCACTTCAATCCTCTCTGATTTTTATTTTCTATTATAAATGTATGCTATGGCGTTTTTGTACAGTTTTTTAATAATGCGGACAAAATTAGCTGACACTCCTAGGTTAAATAGCTTGTTTAGTCAAGCGTTTCTATTGATGGAATCAAAAGCTGCTTTGAAATCGACAAAAAAGGTGTACTTTTTTTATTTTGGTCGAGTTTCCACTACGCAAGTGAACGAAGCACAAAAATATTATCCACTGTGAAATTACCTTTACGAAAACGAGTTTAAAATTCGCAAAGCTTGTTTTCATCTTGCATCCAACTGTTCAGTCTTTCGTAAAGTACGATTGTGAATATTTTTAAGGCTGCATTCAGAAACGATATTCCTCTATAACTTTTAGGGTCTTCTACATCACCGTTCTTGTGGATTGGCATTATTAGGGCTTCAAACAAGTGATCGGGGAACGTTCCAAATTTGAGTATTACGTTAAGCACTTCTGTTAATTTGATCTTAAACGAAATTGTGCTATTTTTAAAGAACTCAGCTGGTATACCATTTGATCCGGCAGCCTTGCCATCTTTAAGACTTTGTAGAAAAAAACTCACTTCATTTTCAGTTATACTCTTATCGAGTTTCTTCATCTAAGTTGATGGTCGTGCATAACTCCAAGATATTTGTGTTGAAGAATTTAAAAGTGAAGCGAAATAATAACTTAACGCCTACAATGACACTGCTGCTGCTACTTTTACGAGTACTTTTAAATTTCCATTTAATTTCCTTGTTATAGCCCACAACTCAGCTGAATCTTTACTTCAACTTAGGGAAACCGCAAAATTTTCTTCATACCTCATTTTTTTTCTTTACATGTATTTTTATAAAGTTTGTTAATTTCCTTACACTTTGAATTTTATATCATCTCAGGAGATTAAGAAGAGCTAATGATCTTTTCCTTAATTGTTCACATGAAAAGTCATACCACTCAATTTTTCTACTTAACTTATTCGTATTTTCCATAAACCTCGCTTCTTTCTATATAATTCGTTCAAGCTCGCAGATTAGAACAAACTTAAAAGAACGCCTTTTTTCACTATGAGTACCTAAGCATGTTATCCATAGCATTATGGCAGTTGCATGTTGCCGATGCTTTCCATCTAAGCATGATATTATCCGCCAGATGATGAATAGCACATTCGAGCTGGGAATTCTTATAATTATTTGCAATATTCTGGAATATTGGAAAGTGATCCGAATGTGTTATATCACCAACAGCAAAATCTTTTACAAAAGAGCACCACCCTCCCCCAATCAGACCGTAATCAATTACCGAGCTTCCCATTTTTGAAATAAACGTGAATTCAACTCTTCTATCGCATTCTGTGCTTCCGTTCAATTTATACAAGCCGAACTCGTTACAGAGATCAACGACTTGTTTTTCTTAATTATTTATTTTAACGTCTGTGCTTTTTCGATTTTGATATCCAAATGTGTTTTCTGCTTCCAGGTCTCCAGTTCTTGCGTTTAAGTCACCAACTATCATTATACTATTAAGCGAGCATAAAAAATCGTAAAATACTTGCCAGTTGTTGCAATTTATGTAAATTGGTATGTTTTCCTCAATTTTGACTTCAAACTTCGACAGAATGTCGTTTTTTATTGCCATAAGTGTACATCCGCTTGCCTGTCCTCTCATTGCTGTTTTTTTCAGCTGGTATCTAAAAACAGGTATATGATGAGAAATATTTGTCAAAGTTTTTATCTCTACCTTCTAATAAATGAGTTTCGAATAAAAAAACCAAATCAAATTCTAATAAATATTTAAAAAATTCCGGGTAAAATATTTTGTTATTAAGTCCGCCAACATTGTATGCAAAAAATCGTAATTATTGTAATGGGTGATTTTTTTGAGGTTAGGATTTTCATGCATTAGTATTTGACAGGGATTTCAGACATGGTGTCAAAGAGAAAGATGCTCAGTATGCTTTGACATTTCATCATGAATAGACTTACTAACGAGCAACGCTTGCAAATCATTGAATTTTATTAACAAAATCAGTGTTCGGTTCGAAATGTGTTTCGCGCTTTACGTGCGATTTATGGTCTACATAATCGACCAAGTGAGCAAACAATTAATGCGATTGTGACCAAGTTTCGCACTCAGTTTACTTTATTGGACATTAAACCAACCACACGAATGCGTACAGTGCGTACAGAAGAGAATATTGCGTCTGTTTCTGAGAGTGTTGCTGAAGACCGTGAAATGTCGATTCGTCGCCGTTCGCAGCAATTGGGTTTGTGTTATTCGACCACATGGAAGATTTTACGCAAAGATCTTGGTGTAAAACCGTATAAAATACAGCTCGTGCAAGAACTGAAGCCGAACGATCTGCCACAACGTCGAATTTTCAGTGAATGGGCCCTAGAAAAGTTGGCAGAAAATCCGCTTTTTTATCGACAAATTTTGTTCAGCGATGAGGCTCATTTCTGGTTGAATGGCTACGTAAATAAGCAAAATTGCCGCATTTGGAGTGAAGAGCAACCAGAAGCCGTTCAAGAACTGCCCATGCATCCCGAAAAATGCACTGTTTGGTGTGGTTTGTACGCTGGTGGAATCATTGGACCGTATTTTTTCAAAGTTGCTGTTGGACGCAACGTTACGGTGAATGGCGATCGCTATCGTTCAATGCTAACAAACTTTTTGTTGCCAAAAATGGAAGAACTGAACTTGGTTGACATGTGGTTTCAACAAGATGGCGCTACATGCCACACAGCTCGCGATTCTATGGCCATTTTGAGGGAAAACTTCGGAGAACAATTCATCTCAAGGAATGGACCGGTAAGTTGGCCACCAAGATCATGCGATTTGACGCCTTTAGACTATTTTTTGTGGGGCTACGTCAAGTCTAAAGTCTACACAAATAAGCCAGCAACTATTCCAGCTTTGGAAGACAACATTTCCGAAGAAATTCGGGCTATTCCGGCCGAAATGCTCGAAAAAGTTACCCAAAATTGGACTTTCCGAATGGACCACCTAAGACGCAGCCGCGGTCAAAATTTAAATAAAATTATCTTCAAAAAGTAAATGTCATGGACCAATCTAACGTTTCAAATAAAGAATCGATGAGATTTTGCAAATTTAATGCGTTTTTTTTTTTTAAAAAAGTTCTCAAGCTCTTAAAAAATCACCCGATATATTACTGGAATCTCGTTGAAAATTGGTTTTATAGAAAAAATCATTCATCATCAATTTTGGTTATCACTCCAATCCCAAAATTTGCTGTTGGCTCTTAGACTATTACATATATTCTATCACAAATCTTCGTTTTGTTGGGTAACAATATTCCAAATTCAAATTTTTAGAAGTTTCTTTACGTTTACAAATGGAAATTGTATAAATTCTTAAATTAAATCTATTAGGTTATGGCGTTATTTATTGGGAGCCCAATTCTATAATACCAGGTTTTTAAACGGATGTAATCGATTCTTAAGGTTGTGCAAGTTGGTATCAGTGTATTTTGGTTCCATTTCACAAATTGAAGAAACGTCGACACAAAAGATTTTTGGATTTAAAAAATTGCCAGCCTTAATTTTAGAACAAATGAATTAATTTCAAAAATTTAAGGTTAGTTTTGCATCCCTTTTTGTTGAATAACAAAAATATATATTATATGAGCATTGCTCTTGTCTATTTCTATTTCCATTTCAGTTGTTTCATATACGTGTTCTTTATTATCTGTGGTACACAGGGTTTCATTTCTGGTTCTATGTGTTCCAACATTATCTATGTTTTATAGACTTTTGAGCTCGTTGTATTATTTTCACTATTTTGCGAAGTCTCTCTTGGTTCTAGATGTGTACTCTATGTGCTTTCCATTTTCTTCAATGCAATACTATCATCTTTTTTTACTAGCTCATCAATTGAGACATACGACCAAGAGCCTGCAGCTGATAATTAGGTATGAATGAGCTGTTTTGTTATAGATAATGAAGAAATAAGGCTCTGATCTAAAATTCTCATACTTCTTCTGAGTTTTAACTAACTTTTCAATAATAAACTTTTGAATTCATTCAATGATATAAATTTGTATCCAAAATGTTGTTGAGTTCTATAATTTAAGGACATTTTTCAGTTCTATACACATTTCGGTAAACACTCCACTTTACTAAAATGTCAAATCATCAAAGAAATACTACGCCTCCTAAATCTTAAAAATAGCCTCCTTCGTGTTATTTAAACATACTTTAGCAGAACTTTCAGCTTTATACTCGTACGTACTAAGTATGCATCTTTTGACATGCAACACATAAAATTCCATACGCATTTTGGCCACAAAACAGTATTTGTGACGCAATAAATGTTGCTAATATGGAAAATAATCAACACAAAAAAAGCCAAAGCATTAGTGGCATCAACTACATTCTATAAACATACATGATACATAATCGAGAACAGAAAACTTGCACCAATCAACACCGAAGCAACGAATGAGTCTAGAAAATTGTTGTTTCAAAAATTCATTTTCTCTGGAATATATCTGAACATACACTCAAAATCAAAAAGTTAGGTATAGAGGAATCAATATTCTTTAAAATATCTTTTGTTATACTTCGCAGATCTTTTACAAAGAAAGCTTTATCTTACGACCAATGAATCGCCGATACATGAAATGTGCTCATCAGTTAGTGAAAAGCACTTCAAGATCTTTGAAAATTATGAACTCGATGTGATGCGATATTTTATAATCAGTCCAACTAGGAGATGGTTCTTTCAGAAAATATCACTGCCTGAAATATAATTTGGTTATGGTTAAGCCCATTAATTTTACAAGTACATGCCAAATATCCTTTGGATCAATAAACGATCGGTTTTAAAGATTTGTATGCTTTTAAAGATGTTCATAATTATCCCCATAGATTAAGAAGTTACTCTAGCGTAAACAAAGGAGAAAATTATTGGTAGCTAAGATAAAACTAGCTAAGATATTGCTAGCTATTAGAACCACTACTCTATGTAACTATTCTGAGGAACTTCTGATTTAGCAATGAAAATGTTAGAAAAAGAACTTCTGCGTTTAACTTGATAAGATCCCTTATGGAGATAAGCAGAAATACTTTTGCCTTCAGCTTAAATATGATGATACAATGAGGAAGTTGGTCAAAAGCCTGAGAATAATTAGTATAAATTCAGTCGATCTCTTGACCGAATTTTTGGTTATTTAAACACTTATGTATGTACACATGTAAAAATGGAAGTAAATTAGTAAGTTTCGATTTCTTTCGCATAAAACCATGTTGTTGATTACATATAATATTCTTGCAGTTGAAATATAAACTATCGCATCCTGAAGGATTCAAATTATCAGACTTTCAAGAGGAAATTTTTGTTTAAAAAATATACATACATGTCAAAATTATGAAATTTCTTGATATTTATGAGATTTAACCAAAATAATTGTTTGGGCTCTGAAAGCTGTGCTTGTATCCGGCAAAGGTTCATGTGTTAAGAATTAAAACATAAGAATTGATTGCAGCTGTTTTTCGTGATAGTTTTCACAAAATATTTGTAATTGTAATGAAACACAATTTTTGACTTTACTTTACAAAATATGTATATTATTATTTAAGTTCACTTGCTGCTAAGATGCGTCCGTCTTTCAGTGGCTACTTCAACGATCTCCTTTTCTTAGTTTTTCTCATCTAATATTTTACTTCATCTTTCGTTAAATTAGATATAAATGAGAGAATTCAGTTCAGTGTTTACTATTAAGATCAATTTAGTAGGTACTTAATAAGAATTAATACTTATAAACTTCATTTTAATAATCTAACAATTCTAACAACAATTCTAATTATAATAATAATATAATAAATACTAATAAATTCATAATATAGCAATCCGTATTTATATAACGATATATATATATATAAAAGATGTGTAGCTTTAACATTCTGCCCGCCTTGAAGTATCTTAAGGATTTCTTCAATCATCTACTGGTACTGGTGCTATGCGATGAATTGACCTTCGAATCACGCCTTTTTTCGTCCTGACATCAACAACACGAATCTTTCCATCTGAAGATATAATCAAATTTGTAACTCTTCCCAAGAGCCAGTTTTGTGGGGGGGCACTATCATCCCCAACGAGGACAACGGTGTTGAGTTTGACATTTTGCGAAGAGTTATGCCATTTTACTCGCTTTTGTAGGTCCACCAGATACTCTCTCGACCATCGATTCCAAAAATGCTGCTTTATCAAAGTCAGCCGTCGCCACCTCTTCATCGCAGACATTTTGTAGTCAGTAACTATGGGTTCGACTACGGCATTCAATGGGCCACCGATTAAAAAATGGCCAGGTGTAAGGACTTCTTCATCACTCGGGTCATCGGACATCATATACATTGGCCGGGAATTCAATATGGCTTCTATATCAGCCACAACTGTTGACAATTCTTCAAAAGTTAGCAAGGATTCGCCAACGGTGCGAACTAGATGTTTTTTGGCTGACTTCACGGCTGCCTCCCATAGCCCACCAAAGTGTGGAGTCCTTGGAGGTATATGATGAAATTGAATTCGTTCTACGGCACACCAATCACTGATTCTTTTTTCCGTCTGCTGGTCAATAAAACTTTGTCGGAAATCATCTAATTGGTTACGGGCTCCAACAAAGTTTGTCCCGTTATCGCAATACAAATCTTGGCATAAACCTCGCCTTGCCACGAAGCGCTTAAGGGCTGCAATAAACCCTTCCGTAGTTAGGTCTGAGACAACCTCCAGATGGACCGCCTTCACAACGAAACAGACAAAGACGGCTACATAGGATTTTGAAGTTCTCTGTCCTCGCATCTTGTAGGTCGTTTGGAACGGTCCGCAAAAATCGACACCAGTCTTCAGAAACGCTCTTGCTGGCTCCACTCTGTCAGTAGGAAGATTGCCCATAATTTGTCCCAACATTTTTGGCTTATATTTGAAACATGTCCAACAATTACTAACGACCTTCTTTGCAAGCTTGCGTACATCTAGCACCCAGAACCTCTGCCGTACTATTCCAACTAGGGCTTGTGGACCTGCATGATAATTTTTATTATGTAAAGACATTAAAAGGTTTTTAACAAAAGGGTTGGATCTAGGAAGAAGGATGGGAAATTTAACGGAATAAGGTATGTTCGCATTCTGCAAACGCCCACCCACTCGAAGGAGTTTAAATGAGTCACCGTCAAGGAACGGATTAAGATTTTTAACGGGACTCGTAGGGCTAATCATATCTTCTTTCTTTAGCTTTTGAATTTCCTCCTGGAAGTTCTTTTGTTGAATATTCCAAATAATCCTTAATAACGCATTATCCATCTCATCGGCTCTGATAGGAGAGTTATAGCGAAGTTGATGTGGTTCGAAAGATTCATCTTTTTTCATCTTCTTGCGAACTATGATTATCCAGCGTAGTATCAGAGCAAATATTCGACATATTTTGTCAATGCTTTTAAAACGCAAGTAATAATTTTCAAAACGATCATCAATAATTTTTGTTAAAAGAACTGCGTTACATCTCCGTATTCCAGGAGTATCTTTTCCGATCATGGACAAATCTTTTTGTTTTGGCCACACTTCTTCTGAAGATTTGAGGAATTCTGGACCCGAAAACCATATGCTGTCCATCAATTCACTTGCATAGGCACCCCGAGATACAATATCCGCAGGGTTTTGTTTTGTATTAACATACTGCCAAGTAGCCTGCGGTAAACTTGTTTGTATCTTTGATACTCTATTCGCTATAAAAACCTCCCAACTTGAAGGATGTGCTGAAAACCAACATAAAACTATTTCAGAATCAGTCCATAGATAAACATCTTCAACCAAGTGCGAGAAATTTGGAAGAATCTTTAAAACAATCGACGCAAGCATTTCTGCTGCACATAACTCCAACCTTGGTAAACTTTGTGTTTTTATGGGAGCTACTCTAGACTTTGCAGTTATCAAATGACAAGAAACAACTTCATTTTCATCAATAGTCCTTAAATAAACACAACAACCATATGCACGTATAGATGCATCCGAAAATCCATGAATTTGTGTTTTTCTCGGCCTAACACTTAATACGTATCTTGGAATTTTGACTAGTTCTAAATCCTTTAACTGATTTCGAAAAATTTCCCATTCAGTAAAAATCCGCGCTTGAACTGATTCATCCCAATCAGTCTTTTTTACCCACAGGCTTTGCAACAAAATTTTACCCTTAACAACAACTGGGTTAACTAGCCCTAATGGGTCAAATAGAGTTGACAATTCGGATAGAATAATTCGCTTCGTTATTTTTTGATTTGATTTAATTTCTGGAACCACGTACTGCAGCTCATCTGAGGATGGATTCCATTTGATTCCTAGGGTTTTTATAATGTCTGCATCATTTATTCTAAGTGGCTTTTCTCGGTCTATTTCAGGTACGGTATCCAACAAAGTTTTTTCATTCGACCACCACTTTCGAAGCTCAAAACCAGCACTATACAACAGGGTTTTAACTTCTTCATATATACCAAAAATTTCCTCTGGCGAATCTCCTCCACTGATTAAGTCGTCCATATAAAAATCCTCATTCAAAACCTTAGAGCCTAATGGAAACTTAGTTGCACCTTCTTCTGACAAGGTTTTTAAACAACGAGTAGCTAAATAAGGCGCAGAAGTTGTTCCATAGGTTACTGTATTCAACTGGTACACCTTTAACGAATCCGTGCTCTGAGCTCTCCAGATAATACATTGGTATTTACGGTCATTTTTATCCATTACTATCTGCCGGTACATTTTGGATATGTCAGCTGTTAGTGCAAATTTGTAGCAACGAAAACGTAAAATAATTGAATACAGATCGTCTTGCATTATCGGACCTTTCATTAAAATATCGTTTAATGATTTACCGGATGAAGTTTTAGCACTACAATCAAAAACCACTCTAAGTTTTGTAGTTGTTGAGTCCGGTCTAAGAACGTATTGATGAGGGCAAAAGTATTTCATATTCTTAGCTTCAACGAGATTGACCTCCGTCATATGTCCTAGATCCTCATACTCTTTCAAAAACTCCACGTATTGCTCTTTCACAACGAGGTTCCTTTCAAGCCTCCTTTCTAAAGACATGAATCTATTCTTTGCTATTTCAAAGGATTCTCCTAAGAATGATGGATCTTCTTTAAACGGAAAACTCACAACAAATCTACCTTCATCATTTTTGGCTGTCGTATTTTCAAAATGTTCTTCGCATTTTTCCTCTTCAGGTTTTAGCCGTTCAGAAGTTAGAGGATAGCTTTCTATTTCCCAAAATTTTTCAACAAGTTCATGAAGAGGTTCGTCTTCTGACTGCTGTTCCCTTCCTACCAGACAAACTGTCCTGGTTGACATGTCAGATAAATCATATGAGCCTGATACAACCCATCCAAAAAGCGTCTTTTGAAGAGTAAGCTTCTCTTCCAACTTGATTTGCCCAATAGATAGCAATTCAAAGAAATGATCTGCGCCTATCAACATGTCAACCTTAGCTGCTTCATTGAAGTTTGGATCAGCTAAGATAATATTTTTTGGAATTTTCCAATCATCTACCTTAAAGGATTTACTAGGCTGATGATTAGTAATATTTTTTATAACAAGGAGCTCTAATTCGGTCTCAAATTCTGTTATCCTAGATCTACAAATTGACTTTGTGGTGTATCGAACATTTGTAACTTCGTTACCTATTCCACTTATTTGTATATTTGACTTTAATTTTGTCAATCTAAGTCTTTGAACCATACTCTCGGTAATGAAATTTAATTGCGAGGCGGAATCTAACAAAACACGCACAGGTTGAAATTTTCCATAATAATCTTTAATTAAAACAACCGCTGTGGCAAGAATTGTCTGGTTAGATGACCTACCTACTAAGGCAGCTGAGCTAGACGTGCCCTGACTTAAATTATTATTCGCATTGTTGACTGTGAATCTGTGAAGCAGCTTATGATGAGGCAACGAGCAAATACTGCACTTTGGTTTTGTACAACGACGAACAGAATGATCCTTTCCTAAACAATTTATACAAAGGATCCGTTTTTTAGCTTCCAGAAACCTCCTTTCCACTGGCAAGCTCAGATAATCTTGACAAGAATCAGTTAAGTGCTCCAAAGACTGGCAATACTCACATTTAATGCGCTCTGCCGCTAACGTTGTACCTTTGAATTTCCTAAACTGCTTCCTCCCACTATCTTTCGAACTCGAATGATCAGGTTTTGACTGACTTTTAGCTGAACTACCTGGTTTATAAATCCTAGCTTCTTCTAAGCTTTTACAACGACGGTCCAAAACTTTGCTAAATTCTTCCCACGTTGGAAGCTTATTGTAGTCCACATTATCCTGCCATTTCGATTGAGTTTCCTCATCAACTCGATCCATAGCTAACGAGATCAAAATCGAATTAGCTATATCTTTGTGATCTCCTATTGCAAGCATTGCACTAAAATGGGTATTAAAACTGTCTTCCAAATGCCGTAAGGAAGAAGCAGTTATTTTAGACAATTTTGGAAACTCTAGCAGACTGTTAATGTGCTCTTGAAATATAAGAGTCTTATTATCAAATCGAGACTTTAATCTATCTAACGCTTTCTGATAGTTTGTGCTCACAACATTAAAATCCCTTACAGAATCCAGTGCTGATCCAGATAGATATCTCAGCAAGTAATTAAACTTTTGTAGGTTATCAAGGCTTTCATCCTTATGAACCAAATTCGTAAATAATCCAATAAAATTGGGAAACTCTGAAAATTTACCGGAAAACGTAGGTAGTTTTATAGGTTCTAACTTTGACCGAGGACGAGGCTGCTCGGGAAAATAAGTTGCATTTAAATGATCAGCAGCAGTTGTATTGCCCCAGAAATCCGATAAAAGTGTCATTATCTTTGTTTTCGCGCACACGTAAATCTCTTCTACCTCTTCTCGAAAATTCTCATTAGCCTTTTCTTCATCAGGGTTATTAAATCTTTCAATGGATGATTGAACATTCAACATTTGTTTAAAATACGATTCAAGAATCCCTAAACGACATTCAAGCTCGGGTTCTGAGAGTGTGCTTCCCTTCTGCATAATGATGTTCTTCGTTCGACTTAAATTTCCCTTTGATGACGCACGTAATCCTTTCAACTCAGCCAAAGTCTTCCCTACGCTATTTTCACCTTGTGACACCTCATCTTTATTTTGCTTTTCTTCAGCCATCGTTACTATCTAATGCCAATCGAGGAACAATATTTAGCACCAACAAATCTGCACACCTTAGTAAGTAATCAGGAACAACAAATTTGTCCCAACAACCTCAACAACAATGATGTTATTATAACAAATTTGTATACGCCAGCAACAAAATGTATCCCCAATTTCTCTAGCAACAGCAACTCCAACAGCAACTCCAACAACAGACTCAAAAAATGCAATTAAAGATATGCTATCCAACTAAGATACAGTCACCTCTTAAGATAGATTCCAATTTCTTCTCAACAACAACTTAATGCATCCAATTAACATACAACCAAGTTTATTTTGCAGGAAATATATGGTAAATAACCAACAACAACTAAACTTTCTGTTTGTTTGCCTTTCCTATCAACATAAATGGTGAATAATGTTGACTTCTCAACTTATCCCGCAACAATGATTAAAATAATATTAATTCACCACACTAGTTCTTCTAGCAGCAAGTTTTATAAATATGTTTGGCAACAACTTTGTTTAGCAACAACGAACAACTTTCTTTTTTGCAACAAATTTGTATCATCAATATAAAAGATTTCTCAACAAGTTTGATCAGAATTAATAAATATAGAACAAGCTTACTTGTGGTTCCTATTAACTCTATGTTTCGGACGATCCTCGATACATTCCACACTGCAACACCGGGTTGGAGCTCTTTCTGCGGTTTGAGTGATGATTTTCCACTGCAGCAATCGATCAAGACTCTCTTTTCTTGGTTGGTTTGATGAAATGTTGGTTTGATGGAATGTTGGATGACTGTTCTAAGTATGAGGTTGCGGTTGCGACCTTTCTTAATTTCTTTGTCACTGCACCAAGAAATCAAAGAACAAAGATTCCTCCGTACATATATATGTTCGACTCAGAGATTTTTTCTTCCTCTCGAATTCATGCACTGCAAATAATATGAGTTGATAAATTTAACACTTAAAAGAATTTACCACAATCTTTTTCAATGCAATCCGTAGGGCAAATTATGATTGATCGCCAGAATCAATTTGTTGAAAATTTATGTGTTGATTTTAATAAATTAACATTCAAATTTGTTACTGTGATGTATTTTATGTTGGGAATATCTAAATTTTCCCGGGTTTCGGCACCAATGTTTTTCGTGATAGTTTTCACAAAATATTTGTAATTGTAATGAAACACAATTTTTGACTTTACTTTACAAAATATGTATATTATTATTTAAGTTCACTTGCTTCTAAGATGCGTCCGTCTTTCAGTGGCTACTTCAACGATCTCCTTTTCTTAGTTTTTCTCATCTAATATTTTACTTCATCTTTCGTTAAATTAGATATAAATGAGAGAATTCAGTTCAGTGTTTACTATTAAGATCAATTTAGTAGGTACTTAATAAGAATTAATACTTATAAACTTCATTTTAATAATCTAACAATTCTAACAACAATTCTAATTATAATAATAATATAATAAATACTAATAAATTCATAATATAGCAATCCGTATTTATATAACGATATATATATATATAAAAGATGTTGTTTTAAAAGCTACTACATCTTTAAAAAGTGATGTCATCTTTTTCTTCAGCTATAAGGTCTTTAGGTCTGAATGCACGGCCCCTCGGCTTGCCTTCAATCGATGTATATTGTTATATAGATATGCGTTAAAATATAATTTTCACTTCTGAATATTTCACATATCAATGAAAATTGGCACAGACACTAAGAACACAAGTTTGAATATAAAGTTATGCTTCCGTAGTCCGTTTTTAAGCTGTATTTTTTGATCAGTAAAAAAATAGATTTAAGGAGCCTGAAAACCTTAAAAAGAAGAATACAATAATAAAATAAATTTAAAAAACTTGAATAACTTTATGTGTTGGAATTTTGTATAGTTTCTTATTGATGATATTCTAAACATCTTAACGCAGCCGTTTTCATCAATTTTGTGGTTGTCTATGTCTAGAATTTTAAGGTTAAACAATTTAAAATAATTATAAAAAGTACGTATACGCCAGAGTATACCATACTTACTATTTCCTTTATAGACAGTTTTCCTATAACGATATTAGGCAGGTTTTTTCTTTTTTAATAATAAATAAATGCCAATCAAAATATTTATAGTTAGAACTCAATATTCTTTATATGGCCACAGCGGGCACGGTTAAAACCCCGGTCAAGTCGTTGGTCACATTTTCAATTACGCGAACACACATTTCGGTGAAAACTGCCACTATTTCCCTTTCAATTTTGGCTCTCAGCTCTTCCAACGTCGTCGTCGTCGGCTCATTGGCAATGATAACGTGACCAATGACTTAACGTGACCCTAAAGCGCCCAATAGACGATACAATTATTGTACCGATTATCGTATAAAAGTTGAATCGCATTTGATGATTGTATCGTGTGTGTAAAACAAAGTATCCGCTGTACTGAAATCGCATGGTCGAATGCTATCGAGCGAAAACGAGAGGTTGCATACGGCTGCTTTGATGTGAATTGTTTTGACAGTTGATGAAATCGTGAGCTAGTCGTATAGCGTGTGTGCTCACTTTCGATATTGCTACCGATATCGGTACAACTTAAGTCGGTAGATTGTATCGTGTATTGGGCGCTTAATGAAAAGAGCCTAGAGACATTAAAACAGTTATGTTTTGTTGATGAAGTGGTGATTCATGAAGCAAATGTGGATTTCATCTTGACAAATTACGCTTATTTTGCTTATTGACGAACCCATTGAAGCAAAAATAGACTTTCTCCGATGAAAATCTTCAAAAGAAACTCGGTTAGACTCTTACCACACCAACTACCGATAAGTCAGGGCTGATCTATGAAAGGCCCACAAATGATTTTTCTTTCTCAATTTATAATTCAATTTAAGGGAAGTTTATAGTTGTCATAATTTCCCGTAGCTTTTAGACCATCAGTTCATGAAGCTTTTTGTTCTTCTCAACCTCCGAAAATTGTCTCGTACACTTGAGCTGATTTGCATTTTAGCTTTACATTGGAAGTCATTTCAAGGTATTTGGCAGTATTGGTGTAAGGTACTTCTGTCCTATTTATATAAACTGGAACATTACTTATGTTGTTGTTTGTAAAATGTATACTAGTCGATTTTGTTTCATTTAGTTTGATGCAATAGATTTGAGCAATTCCCAAAAGATTAGATAAGATTAGATTTTAAAAGCATTTTATGTAAACATTTTTGAATGCTTTTGTATTAATGTTTAAAATACCAGAACTAGCTTTTATTATTACCTATGAAATAAGGTGTTAGATAATAACTTAAATGTGGATAAACCATGTGAAACTGGTACCTTCTGGCATCGGAAATGTGTTAGCAAGTTGTTTTTATGAAAACGTCTTAAAGAGATATTTGACAAGTCAATGTCAATGTTATGTTTTTGACATAGTAGGTAGGTTTTCTCAGCCATACACCCAAAAGGATTTTTGAACTATTGTCTTCCGAGCAAGTTATCGTGGTAATCTTCTTTCAGTACTTTATTGATTAACTTTAAATTACAGGAAGAATGTACGAAGGTACTGACTTCCTAAGCCTTTTAAAAAATGTAGAATATAATTTAAAATATTTTAAGGAGAGATTATAGTTGAGAGTTACTCCTAGGTACTTGTAATCATTTACAACCTGAATCTGATCGGTGCCATATTTCCAGCTAGAAGAATTTGATATTCTTAAACCTGCTCTGAATACCATAATTTTTGATTTAGCAGAAGAAGGACTTTCATGACTGAATCTACCAGTAATTCAAACAGAGACTAAATAAAATGTGGCTCAGTAAAGATCCCTGTCTTACTCCAACACTAACTTCAAAAGGATCCGAGAAAGAAATTCCATCCCATAAATGATAAGTTGTATTTTTGTAAGGGCATTATAAGTTCTCTATTATCTTGGTTGACAATCCCAAAGTAGGCAGTATAAAGAAAAGCAAATTGCATGACATCCGTTAAAAGGCTTATGAAAAATTGACAAAAAAGGTAAAGGTATTTCACCTTTTTTTTCCAAATCAAATGAATGATACTGCTTAAGTAAAATATGCTGTGGATTGTGGAGTAACCAGCTCAAAAACCAGATTAATACTTAACAAACAAATAGCTGCAAGCTCAAATCTTTATCGCAGTCCATAACTGTCGATCATCTCTTACTCTAATGGAGATGACACAACAGTTTAAAATTCCTCTTTGCTGGGTGCCAGTCCTTACAGACATTCCAAGAAATTCTGAGGCAGATGAACTCGCCAAAAATTTTACAGTACAACCAATTTTACCACGTTTAGCTAATTCTGGCATACCAATGGCTACATGTTAACTATTGCTTGGTGGAACAACATCACCACGTGTCAGGTCACAAAAACATCTGGCCAACACTAGATTTAAAGCGATCAAGGTGCTTGCCATCACTAAGCAGATCACATAAAAGCTCGATAATCGGTGTCATAACCGGGCACTGTCTAATAGGAAAGCACGCTACACGGCGTATTCTTAAATGACTTTTGCAGAAGCTGTATGGATGAGGAAACAGTTCTTCACCTCTTCTGTACATGCCCTGCTCTAACTCAAAGAAGCAAAAATTACCTAGGAAAATTCTTCTATAACGATAAAAACGATCTCAATTATATTAACATAATCAGTTTCCTAGGGATTCAAAATGGTTTTATTGAGCTTAGAAGAAAGCCTTAAGATTCATGTGGTATCACAATGGGCCATTAAACTGGCCTAAGTGCGTCCTACCCCATCACGGACAACCATTTTAACCTAACCTAACCTAAACATCACTAGTGTAGTGAATAACATTTTGTTGAGTATAATTATAACTTAATCAAGGAAACTCTCGGAGTATTTTTGTGAAACTCATATCTAATTCTGTCCTCTCCCAAGGCTTCTTTAGGCTTACATTTTTGTAATACATAAATATATGAGTTCCCACATTTTAAAAGGACGATTAGAAAAAGTATATGCAGCCATTGGCAGACTCCAAAAAACGTGTTGAGGCAGAAGAACATTGAAATGATCATATAAATCATGTATTTGAAAAAATCTTCTGTTTTTAAGAGGGGCGTTTTTTAATTTATTAATCGCACTTCACCATTCACTAGAATTCCTAATACTATTCAACTTGCTATGATGACTTTATATTAACTTTTTACTTTTTGTAGATACCAATGTATTGCAATCTTTAAAAATGTTGAAGCTGCTTCGCCTCTTTCATAAGTACAATCTTAGAATTCCTATAAAAGATGTTTGTCTTTATTCAATAGACCCGGAGTATGTCCTATCAACTGACACATACCTACGAAATATACCAAATACGAGTAAGTATAGGTATAGAGAAGTAGATACTCTCGTCTAAACTCCTTTTGCTGAATTATTGAGTCGAAATACCTATCACTCTAGGTGCGGGGCAGGATTGGGTTGGGAATGAGGAATGGGGATTGGTAAATTTTCGCACTCTATATCTTTCGTGGAAATGCAACATTCCACACAAAGAGCTGCAAATCGAAAAACAAATACCACTCTAGTTAGTGGTTCCTTGCATAATTAAATTTGCGTGCATTAGGTGGTCGAAAAATGGACGAGTCAGTGGCAAGTGGCAAGAGCTGTTGATAAGGACACCATTTGCACTATACTACTATGTATGTACGAGTAGGTGGATCTGGATGGTGTAGGGATGAGGACTGGATGATGAGGTGGTTGTGCAATGTATGGTGCAGAGTTCGCAGGAGTTTCAGTATATGGGCAATATGTGTGTGTCGAGAAAGACCTAATGTGGCGGAGTCTACTTTTAGCCGCATTGCTGTGTGAACAAGCTACTAGCTGATGTGATGCACAATGATATAGATACCTCTCTCTTTCTCTGTACTAAGTGATATGGGATGTTGTACATATGTGCGGTTTTGGTAACCGTAAAAGGGAATGTGTGCTTGTTGTCAGCTTTTTGGCCCAAACCGAAAATGATCTTCGTCCGTTTGTTTAGCTATTCTCTTCTTTTTTTGTGTATGTGGACAGGGTTAGCGTCAGCAAGTGCGGGAGTAAAAGAAGCATTGGTAAAGAGGTTTTATAAAGTATAGGAATCCTTTGAATTTTCTATATAGGAGTATTTACGGTTTTATTCGTTAGTTTTAGAGGTTCTATGTGTTATTTTTTGGTTGTCGTTGTTTGTTAAATGAATGAACTAGTTTTTGTACTATAGTTGAGATAAGTGTATTTTCAACACACAGTGATTTTGAACCTTTTATGATGAAATAAGTTCGAGTTCATTCAAACGAATAAAGGAGGTCGACGAGTAAATATAGCATCACTTACTGCTGAATGAATTGAAGGTACCTTACCTACATATGTCCCATATGACTATTTTATTCCACGTAGTATTTGAAAAACAAATTATAAACAGTGTGATTGATGGTTGTAGTTATTCATTTATTTTAGAATTAGGACACACACTTTATTCTATGTCCTTTGATATAAGGAAAAACAAATTTTATGTCAAACACAAGTTGGATTAAAAGCTTTTTTGATAAATATTTATCATAAAGTGTTGTCTGTGAAGCTTTGTATCTGATCGAAGAATCAACATACATATATGCATTCAATCAAAAACAGTTCTAAGCTAAAATTTCCCTAAATTAAACTTTTAAAAATTGAGTATTATCTTTGTATATGAAAAGGTATTATAAGTGGTTTTTTTTAGAAGAATAGAACTTTGAAGTGGAATAAAAGAAAGACGATTTTTCTAAAATGACACTAAGTTTAATTTGTTCGAAAGATAATCTTCTGATTCGGACAAAGTCTAATCCTGAGGTCCAATTTTTGATGAATTTTCCCAACATTTGGGGCCGTATATCAGCAATAATGGCCCTAATATTGTCCTCCAAGTGGGCAACTGTTTCAACCTTATCGGCGTAGGATACCGACTTGACACATTACCACAGAAAATATTCAAGCGGCGTTAAATCGTACGATCTTGGAGGCCGATTCACGTGACTGTAACGTGCAGCTATGCGGCTTACAAAAGTTTTCTTCAACAAATCAATTGTGGCAATTGAGGCAAGATTATAAATATTAGCTTTAAGTTTGCTCAAATCAAAACGATAAAACGATAAGGTTATTGCTTTTTGTATACCTATATTGTAAAAAAAATGAAAATAATTTTTCTTTTTGTCAATGTTTTCAAAAGCGAGTGTTTAAAAATACGGTGCAGAACTTCTTGAGACATCCAATCCTTAAGAGACTTTCAACCTTGGCTACCATTCGAAATATTGATACATTCAATGATAGAAAACTTTTGCAGAAATAGAGACACTGGATCTCCTTAAGTGTAAAATATTGTGGTCCTTGCCAAGGTTTTAAAGCGAGCAGATTTCATTTATGTCAGATCTATGATGTTTATAATTTAATTTTAGATTTGAAAATAAGTCTCATTTCACGAAATATGATCTTATATCTAAAGAAGTTTTTCTACCCCAGATTAAAAGATAATTGTCGATAATAGACGATGATTCGGAGCATCGTGCTTAACATTGTTACAATAACGCGTTATAAGGCTATGCAGTCGTAAAACGACGTTTTTTATTCTTCCGGATTGCAAAATTATACGTCACCGCTAGATCGTACCACGTTTTTGATAAGGCTGTTGTAATCCTTGTCAAAACAGATCTTGAGGACACGTTTTTGGAGATTTTGATCAGGCTAACGCTTTACAATAGCAAAGGGAACTATTTATTGTACATATTAAATTTTGAAGCTGGATGAACGGAATTGTTATTGAAAAAATTGGACCACAAGTTGTTTATAGCCACATTCGTTTTTTCTTTAACATGTGCATGTACGTTTAAGTTATATGTCAGTTACCAACCAATATATTTGAATTCGTCAACTTTTCCAGTTACAACTCTAACCTATTGACCTGTTATGCGATTTGAAAACCATAATTTATGATTTTGAACTGTATAATTTGCAGGTTACACGTATGAAAATATTGTCGAAGCTTGTTAATTTGTGGTTGTAGAGTAAGTGAGTTATCAGCCACGATAACTAAATCGTGTGCGGAAAGGAGAATATTGACAGCTTCATCACCGACCCTTGTGCTGTGATTTTTTACATCTTTTATAAACAGGGAGAAAAGAATAGGACTTAAGACACAACCTTGAGGAACTCCGATTTGACATTTAATGATTCTCGATTTTCTTAGACTGTTATGAACAGCTGCAACAGTGTCCTCAATCAAGCATCTTCTCGTAGAACGTTATGAATTTGGTTGATGACGCGATTACTGAAAGCTTGTATATTAGGAATTTCCTGTTTACCGTGTCAAATTCAGCTTTCAAATAAATGAACAAATCAATTCGACATTTTTTCGTATCGATAAAACTTCTGACAAAAGGAAACAAAGATTTGATTAAAAGTTGAAAGATTTGCGCGAAAACCAGCTTTGTAATAACTGATCAAATTCTTTAG
The DNA here is from genome assembly GCA_920104205.1 of Eupeodes latifasciatus. Classification (NCBI taxonomy): domain Eukaryota; kingdom Metazoa; phylum Arthropoda; class Insecta; order Diptera; family Syrphidae; genus Eupeodes; species Eupeodes latifasciatus. The sequence goes on from OV049924.1 coordinate 151,606,583, forward strand.
CTATACCCGATTTGTAAGTTGTATAGGAATAGAATTTGTGACAACAGTTTTCTTAGAGAATTTTTTTTACAGTAATGACCCTTGATTTTCTGGTTGATCACGATCACCTTTTTTAAAAACAGCCAAACATTTTGGATCACCTAAAGTTTCTGTATAATATATTGAAGAAACAAAGAATATATTTCAAAAACTCCAGTGTTGCGTGATGCTTATAGAATTCTACTGGAATACCATCGCATTCAGGTGCTTTATTGCATTTCATTTAAATCGAAGAAATTTGTAATACCATCATTGTAAATGATAAATCTAATTTTCGTATCATAATATGACGAGTGGCAAAGCTAAATGAATTCCAAGTTGGGCTAGATATACAAAAGTTCCATAATAGGTAAGGAGACGATTTACATCTATAGTAAGATTGCTAGTATTATTCTGACTATTTAAGAAGCAAACATTATTCCACAAAGGTTTTGAGTCCTTACAAAGAATCAATTTCAAAACTGCATTTTACAAGTACATATTCTTTTTATGATAACAAAGTTATTTGTTTTCTTTGTTTGCAAAGAGATATAACATTTTGGCACCAGAGTTATTTGTGTTTCTAAAAAGTTTCAAGAATGCAGAAGATTTTTTCCTAGCTTTAATACTGTCATTGTCATACCATGTGGAAAGTAAATTTATTTTCGTTCGGAAGATTTGAAGCTTGTCTTGCCGTTCTCAGTATAGAGGTAAGGATTTCAACAGAATTGGTCGTATCAACGAATGGTAAATTCGGTACGTTTTTATTAAGCTTGTTGGAGTAAGTAATTATTAGCATTATTTCCGTTCCATTTCAAAACATTGTTGTCAAAATCACAAGAACGACCATTGGAATATGCAACAGGAAATTCGCTGGGAAGGTTTCAATGTTCTTTGTAATTTCTAACCAATTACCTTTGATAAGACACAAATTAATTACAGAGCAACATTGAGTCAAGATCTACACGATGGTAGGTTTTCAGAGGATTTTGAAATCCGTAGCGGAGTCAGACAGGGTTGTATTCTGTCGGAAATATTGTTTTTGTTGGTGAAAAGCGATGTACTGCGCGCAGCTCTGCCAGGTAGCGGAGGAATCCAATAAACTTTGACATCCTATTTAAAGCACTTGGATTACGCGGACGATGTTTGCTTACTCATTCATAGGATCATGGATCTCCATCAAATGATAACAAGTGTGGAGAGAGAAGCAGAAGTCGTGGGGCTGATCAGTCTCGGAACCAGCGATGCCAAAATGTGCCCGATCGGGCCATTTGGCACTAAGTTTTTTATTTTGGCCCGTGGCCCGGGGCCAACATGAAATGGCCCGCATATCATATATTTTCTTTTTTCTAGAACAACAAATCCAATCTTTTTATTCCATCAACAAAATTATCAATGTGTTTCCTCCATATACAACTTCCCATATTGAAAATGACACTGAAATCATTCATTCAGACTGACATGACGTTTGCTTTTTATTTGTTTTCGCCAATCGCCACTTTATGTATTTTCAGTGACGCTATGCTGGACTGTTCTAGACAGAAAAGTACAGCTTTTTGCTGTTCATTGAGGTTTTTTCTGTGCTGAACTGTTCTACTTTTCTGTTCATTGACAAACCTAGAACAGTTAAGAACAGGATTTTCTGTTCTTGCTTTTGAGTCAGATCAGGTTAGAACAGACTCGTGAGAAATGTCAAAATCGAAGTTGTCATTTTTTTTGTTTACGTTTTGATTTGGCTGTGCTTTGTGTTTTTTTTCTCGTGATTTAAAAAAATTAAAATAAAGTTATTTTGCCAATTTGTTTGATTTGTTTAATTAAATAATTATAAAATACATTTATATAAAATACATTTTACATTTCATCAAAGAAAAGGTAATAACATTCGTCACACTTTCATTCCAATCATCTGAAGAGGAATCCGACGAAAAATCACTATCGGTGTCTGAACCACTAACATTTTTATTTAGTATTATCTTAGCAATCTCTTGATTTTCCATTTCAATAATTTTTAATAATATTTTTCACAGTAAAAGCACAAAAAATGAAAAATTCACACAATTTGCAATTTTTTTTTTTTTTTTTTTTGACAACTGACGTTTAACTGACTGTTCTAATTTGATCTGACGTTTCTCACGAAACACATGCTGTTCTGATCTAGACAAAACCTCGTTGAACAGAACTTTTATTTTTTTTCACCTACCTAGTACATACCTCGTCTGTTTGTTTTGTCATATCTACAATTTCTTAAAACACATCCCAAAAAGGTAAGAAGAACTTAAAGTTTTTCAAGAGTATCTTGTCTTGATTTGAAGAACACCAAAATAAAAAAAGTTGTTGCAACGCAAACAAAAAATGTAATGTTATTTTAAAAAAAATTGTTAAAGCTGAGTACTTAGAAAGCCTAGACAATATATTTGAAGTTGAATTCGAACAGTTCTCTTTGAAACCCTTAAATGGAATATATTTTGGCTATGGATTTGATGACTTATTCGAAAATTTAATATTTAATTTAATTCAATTAATTTAATTCGAAATATAATAAGTTTATTTAGAAAAGATAAATTGTTATTATTTTCCTAAACAAATTTTTTTTAAGGTAGTGGGCTAGTGGCCCGCACATTTTGGAAATGGCCCTCAAAATGGCCCTTCAAATTTTTGTCTTCGCGGCAACGCTGCTCGGAACCCGACGATACTCTCAAATAAATATTTCCTCGCAACTGGTGGAAAAAGTGGAGAGCTTTCAATACCATTTAAGTATCGTCTCCATCGAAGGCGGAACCGAACAAGAGGTCATCTGCCGCATCGGTAAAGCAAAAGCGGCGGCGTTCGGTATGCTGTCGAAAATTTGTAGGAATAACTATATTATCTTAAAAACAAAGCTACGACTGTTTCGCACAAATTTCGAATGGCCATTACAAGAAAGCTACAAACCTTCGTGAATAGTTGTCTTCGCAACATCCTAAGAATTTTCTGTCCAAACCGAATATCCAATGAGGCCCTTCATAGAAGGACAGGTTAGGAATTTATAGACTCTATTATACGAAGGCGTATAAGTGGCAATGGATTGGACATACGCTTCGAAAAGGTAACGACTACATTGCAGGCCAAGCAATGTAGTGGAAGAAAGAAGAGCTGGACGACCGAGAAGCACATGGCGCAGGACAGCCGAGGAGGAATCAGCGTCACTAGAAAGAGTTGGAGGGAGCTAAAACACATCTCCGGAAATCGCACACGATGGCACGTAGGCGTAGTAGAGGCCTTATGCTCCTTAAGGGGTTCCCAACGGACTTAACAGGTCTGAGAACCTAAGTAAGCAACATTGAGCTGAGACCAAAGTTAAGTTACCATTTTGGTCAATAGAAGTTTTTCCATTTATTTAATTTTAAAAAAAATCCAAAATCATCTATCATTTCTCAAATAAATTTTCCATTTTTTTTCAATTGAGAATTGACGATTATTGAAGCCAATTGGATTTTAGTAGTCTCTAATATCAGCATTTAAATCACCGATTAGCATAAGATTTTCATGATTATTACTATAAAGGATATTGTAAACTTACTATAAAGGATATTGTAAACTCAAACTTCGTATGCCAATCGTTTAATAAACAATCTTTATAATAGTTAAATTACTAATACTGTTTTTCAAATATATGCTTCTATTTTTGTAAGTATTTTTAACTTCCAATATTAATAATAACCACAAGCTCTATCGAGTCCATTGTTCCTGATAGCTGAAATAAATTTTATGTTTAAATCTTTAAAACATTTTGTGTAAGGCAAGTTATTTTCGTTTTCAAATAAGGACATATTATACAGTTTTTAGAGTGCCCGTATGGAGAGGCTACACTCTTAGGCCTTGTCACACACGCCACAGCTTCATCCGTACGTTTTAAAACTATAGAATCTTGTAGACAACTAATAAAAGGTAAAGTTTATGAAATTAGTGTTTTTAAACCCACCGTACTGGAAAAATATGTCTTTGTCCAGTGCGAAAACTTGAGTGGTTTAAGGTTCCCACGGTACGTTCGTCGTGTATGAAAGAGGCATTTTCTTGTTGCCTATGGCACACACTCCTTTGCCTTAATATGAAAGCTGTGTAATTTTATTATGTATCCCTGCAAATTTTAATATTTTTTAATTTTTCATTAAATTCCAGCCAAAGTTGTTGTTTTTTTTTTATTTTATTTTTTATTATTATTTTCTCCAAGAAATAATTAGCTTCACAGAGCTTGAATTAATTAATTTTATTTTATTTTAATTTATCTCTTTTATTTTCTGCTAAAGAAAACGGTGATTGTTATTGGGAATATTATGTCCTATACAAAGGATCAATAACATTCAGGATAGCAACATTATTGCGATACCAACCTACCCAACCCATACCTGATGTGATGATGATATTAATAAAATTCTTATTAATTCTATATAAAGGTGAAATTTATAAATATTTTCAAATTCTTGGTATATAAAAAGGTTGAGAGAATTTAACAGAGAAACAAACAATTTAGTAGAATTATCATTATTATTTTTTTTCGGATGAAAATTGTTTCGAAGGGAAAATAAAAAGAAAACAACAACAAACATAAAATGTTAAACATCACTGGGCTATTTCGGTGGCGTAAAAAATGTGTGAAGAACTTTTAGTTCTCTCATTTTCAAGAATGAATATCAAACAAAATTAAAACATTATACTTTTTCGGAGAAGTTAAACATACTAAAACGCAAGTCTACCGTCTAGAGCAATAACTCTCTCTTTTATAAAATATATTCTCGTTGAACATCAGGGTAAGTTTCCAACTATTGCGAACTCCTGAGCAGATTCAGCGAACGCCTGTCGTTGTCTTCAATTTTGTAGTTGTGGTTTGCGAAAGATAAAGTCGGAAATTGGATCCTAGGCCGATCTTACGGATGGTGTCGTTCAGTGATGTTTCCAGCAGAACTTGAGCATCTTCGACGGTCGTATGATTTCAAATGTATCTATCATGGTAAGATGATTATAATAGTGATCGTACATAACTGGAAGCCCGCAGAAAGTTGTCTGAAACTAATTCAATACATGACAACCCCAACAAATATGTCCGGTATCAACTGCCAAAGTTCGAAAGTTCCTTTGGAAGACTCTTCACTTACGAACTTAAGGTAGCACTACAGTCGGCGTTAGGTCTTTTCGGGTTGGGTGTCAAATCGCCCAAAACCGAATCGCCCAAAATGCAAAAAAACGAAAAAATGTCAAATCACCCAAAAACTTTTTTGGGCGATTTGACATTTCAATTTTTTGGGCGATTTGACATAATGTCAAAATGCCCAAAAAAATAATTTTGGGCGATTTGGTGTTTCGGCAATTTTAGTTGGCCCTGTGTCAAATCGCCCAAAACCAAACCGCCCAAATCTGAAAAATGTCGCATCGCCCAAAATTTTTTGGCGATTTGACACTATGACAAATCGCCCAAAAAAGAAAAATGTCAAATCGCCCAAAGTAGAAATGGACGTTATGTCGCAATCCAAAAATACTAACATTTAGGGTTCTTTTAACAAATCGCCCAAAATATTTATTGCAATTAGACCAAAATATAAAAAAAAACAAATTTTTTCAGTATTTGCGTCAGTTCCTATTTTATTTTTTTCTTTATACATATGTCTGCATACAGATATGTATGTACATTGTACATATTACATGTACGAGTATTACCAACTTTTTATATATAGGTACATACGAGTTTATGTCTACATATGAGAACTCAAATATTTCATATTTACATGTTTTTCTTAATGTTTAATTTGTGTAAACTTGCTTCGAACTCTCAACTTGCTTTCTGCATACAGGACAGCAGTAAAATGATTGGGACTCTGCAATAGATTGCGCCTGTAGTTTCAAATCGCACTCATTGCAAATTTGCAAATGTTTGCATGGTAATAAAACAATGTTAGGTTTCAAAACGTAACAGATTATGCATACATTCATAGCTTCATTCGTCCCTTCTTCTTTTTCTTTATCATCTGCTTCTTCTTCCTGATCTTCACTACTTCCAACAGGATATTCTTCAAACATATCTTCGTAAGGTTCCATACCAGTACAAATGTTATTTTTAACATAAACCATTCGATCTAAAAATCTCATTATATTAATGGCACCGTTTTCAAGAAGCGCAGAAGCCTCCATTATATTTTTGTTTCTCTCTATATCGATTTTTTTCCTTGATTTGGTACCAGTAGTGCCACCACTTTCTATCAGCATAGAGAAATTACGGCTTTTCATAAATTCCTCTTCTTGAAGGACTTTAACAAATTTAAAGAAATTGCCCTTTTTGGTCAACATTCGTCCAAGTATACTATTGTAGCCTTCAATATCGGATGTTGTCTTTGTTACCTTTTTAAAAACTGAGAACTGTAGTGGCCCGATCTAAAAGTAAGTAATGGGAAAAAAAACACTTTGAACGGAAATGAAGTATTTAAATGTGTTTTGTTATCGTTTGGACTTAGTTTTTGTTGTATGCGCGAATTTTGTATTTTAAATCCTCCGGGATTTTTTTAAAAAGATTTTAAAATAAAACGCTAGATTAAAATTTTAAACAAGTATTTTATTTATTAATTTGAGCATCGGATCCCTTACCACTGGTGGGGGGAAATCTTCTGCTATACGTAGGAGTGTCAAGATGGAACTGAACTGATTGTCAGGAAAAATCCTGCTTATTTATACTATTTTGATAATCTTGATTTCTTCTTACAGACTATAAATATGTGTGTATTGGTACACATGCATTATCATCATATTTTATGATGATTTAATTTTATTGTTTTTGATCGTTGACGATTTTTGTTTACATTAGTTTGATTTTTGATCGTTGACGATTTTTGTTTACATTAGTTTGATTTTATATTTATGTTTGGATATTCTGTATCTGTGGGAGATTCTTTGTTAGACATTCTTTGTTTACAATACTTTTAATATTTTATGTCTATTCACATAAATTATGTTCAATGAAATATGCTTGGTGGGCATTTAATATTTAATGGTATTTTTATTAAGCGATATGGAATACGCTTGGTATGGTTTGGTTGTTATGATTGGAAAGCAATTCTATAACTCCTCCCCCCTTTGATTTTTGTTTCTCCTGGAACAATTTTTTGTATAGAATTATAAGTATAATACAAATTATAACAATTACAAATATATTTACACCAAAGTGAATAAAGGATTGGTCAGAAACTTTTTCTACTATTTCTTTAATATTTTCAATGTTTGTTATATTATAATCTTCAATTTTTAAGTTAATGTCTGTTAAATTATAATTATCTTCCACATAAATATTTATTGGTTGTTTTAAAATTGAATGTTTGTTAACATATTCTTTTTCGTTTATCTTGATTTTACAGTTTTCAAAATTTATTAATACATTTCTTTTTATTGGAATAACTTTTCTTTCATCACAAGAACTTTGTATTTTAGAGTTGCTATTTTTAACAATTAATATTCCATTTTGAAGTTCTTTTACAATATTTTTTTTTTCATTCTTTCTTTTAAGACAATTATTTTTATTTATACAATTAGTATAGGTTTTAAGATGTTTTAATTCTTTATTTTCAAGATATTTATAAAAAGTATCATTTATTTTTATAATATTTTCATCATCTATTTCTAATTCAATATTTTCCTCGTTGGGGATAGACGTTATAAGATATTTATCAAAACTATAAATTTGATCTGGTATTTGAATTATAAAAATTAAAAGATCATTATCATATTCACTTATAGAGAGTTTAATGTTTTTTAGTTTGAACAAATCAATATCATTATATTCTATTTCTTCCGCCGTTAATAAGCTATTTGTCATTATCTGTAATCTACTTGCTAAAATGATATTTTGTTCTAAGTCCGTTATAATTTTCTTCAATGCCTGCATGACCTGTTTCTTTTTCATGATATAATTTTATCTGTTTAATGGCTTCTTCTTCTGTCTCTAAGTCTTTAGCAAAATGTTCACATTTATAAAATTTTATTCTTGTTCCAAATAACTCTATCAATTTTTGTTGAAGAATATTATATTCACTGTCTGTTAATTCAGTATAAATTCCTGTACTAACTTGTTCTATTAATGGTATTATTAAATCATTAAAATTATCTTTATATAATTCATTTATTCCAATATGTATTCTTTTATATTTAGGACTTTTATTCAATCCATTTCCTGCTTTTAAAATAATTTGTTGCTTAAAAATATTCACTGCACTATCTTTTATTGGAAAATGATCATTCATTTCTTCATGTTGTGAATGTACTGTAGGCCTGACTGAATCCTGCTCTAACATGTGAATTTCTTGTGTGTCTTTAATTTCTCTACTCAAAAAATCTGCTACTGTATTACATGTACCTTTTAAATATTCGATTTGCATATCGTATTCTCCTAATTGGAGTATCCATCTTTGTAATCTGGGTGAAATATCTCTGCCTAAATTTTTTGTTTGTAGCCATTTTAATGGTTGGTGGTCTGTTTTAAGATCAAAGCATCTACCATATAAATACGGTCGTAAGTATTTTACTGACCAAACTATAGCGAGTAATTCTTTTTCTGTTGTACTGTAGTTTCTTTCATGTTCATTGAGAGTTCTACTTATAAATGTTATTGGATGCCCTTTCTGTGTTAGCACTGCTCCAATGGCATAATTGGATGCATCGGTCGTTAAGACTAATTTTTCATTAAAATCAGGATATGCAAGTACTGGTCCCGTTTGAAGCGCATTTTTTAATTCTTGATGTGCTTTAATATAATTTATATCGTTTTTATCAATTTTTGTATCTTTCTTTAAATATTTGGTAATGGGTTGTGCAATTTTTGCATAGTCTTTAATAAATTTCCTGTAATATCCTGTTATTCCTAAGAATGATTTAATTTCTTTAGCTGTACAAGGAAGTTGTATTTTTTCTATAGCTTCTATTTTATCTATATTGGGTTTCACACCTTTGTCTGTAATTGTATGCCCTAAGAACTTTGTTTCTCTTTTAAGAAAATTACATTTATCTACCTGTACTTTAAGGTTATATTTATTTAAACGTTGAAAAACTAATCGAAGATTTACCATATGTTCCTGTAATGAAGTACTAAAAATTAATATATCATCAAGATATACTACACAGATTTTATTTATTAAACCTTCTAAAACCTCATTCATCATTCTTTGAAAAGTGGCTGGTGCATTTTTCAGACCAAATGGCATTCTTAACCATTCATAATGTCCGTATGGAGTTGAAAAAGCTGTTTTTTCAGAATCAAGGGGATTCATTTTTATTTGATGAAAACCTTTTGCAAGATCAAGGGTTGAAAAATATTGAGCTCGTCCTAATTTATCTAATATTTCATCGATATTAGGTATAGGATGCTTAAATTCGATTGTTTTTTCATTTAATTTTCTATAATCGACTACCATTCGCCATTTTTGTTCAACTGAATTATCTATTTTCTTTGGGACTACCCAAATAGGTGCATTATAAGGGGAAACACTTTTTCGTATTATACCTTGTTGTAATAAATCATTAACTTGCCGTTCAATTTCTCTTTCGTGGATTTTAGGGTATCTATATATTTTACTGAATATGGGACTATCATGCTCAGTCCTAATGCTATGAATAGTTTGTGTTGTTGAAGTAAGTTTATCACCTTCTTGATAAAAAACATATTTATTTTCATCAATAAATTTTTTTAATTCCTGTGTTTCTTCATAATTTAAATTCTTATCTATTAATTGGCTCATTTGCGTTGAGTTGCAATATTCTAGAGTTTGAATTTCTTCATATTCGTATATACTTTTAATTTCTCTCTTTTCGCTGTCATAATTCTCAAAGTATGTTTTTCTGTTATTTATTTCAATATATCCTTCTTTTAAATACAATGTCGCTCCTATAGGTTTTAATAAATTTTGACCTATGATTCCTACAAATTTATTATTTTGTATTCTCATCAACTTCCATGCCATGGTAGCTTCATCTTCATTGAATTCTACCGGTACTTCAGTTATGATCTCAAATTTTATAATATTTTCATGATTGAGCGATTTAATTTTGATTGGAACTTTCATTAAAGTTCTCGGAATTTCTATTAGTTGTGACTCATCAAGTATACTTGTTGTTGAGCCAGTATCTATAAGAATATTAAATTTTTTATTATTTATTGTAACTTTTATTATGGGAAGTGATTCTTCTTCCCGGCTATGGTAAAATTTACCTCTTCATTTTTTATTTCCGTATTATTTACATCCATAGGTTCTGGCCTTGGATTCTTATTAGTATTATTATAGTTATTATTCCTATACTGTCCTGAATTGAATGATCTTTGATTATTATTATTAAAATTTGCCTGATGGTTATTTCTATTAAATCCGAATCTAAAATTATTTGGATTTGCGTTTCCAAATATTCTATGATTATTTTGTCTAACTTGTTCTGAAGAGATTCTATCATGTTGCGGCCTAAAATTGTTATTGAAATTATTTTGTCTAAATAAGTTGTTGGGATGCAAATTATTTCTAAAAGGATTCCGATTTAGATTTTGATTAAAATTATTTTGATTTGATTTTGGTATATTTTGATATTTAATTTGTTCATTGATTTGTCTTATCATATTATTACTCTCTAACAGGTCAAAAGCCTCCATAATATTATTTGGTTGGCTTGCAATCACAATTGCCTTTTGACTGGGTGACAATGTATTTTTAAATGATTCTAAAGCTATACATTCATTATTTTTCTGAGTATAAACATTATCGGGTTCTAGTTGAGTTTTTGTTTGTAACTCTTGCAACAAATTGTCAATTTTATTATAATTCCTAATTGTGTCGTTCTCATTGACACTATTTATTTCTGTCACTAATTTAAGATAAGATTTTTTAATGCCAAATTGTCTTACCAGTTGTACTTTTACGTCTGCCCAAGGTGCAAGATGTTGTAGACTATTTATTGCTCTCAAAGCCTCGCCTTGAATTTTCTGATGCACCACAAAAACTGCTTGTTCCATGTAAGTTGGATCCTGGATTCTCTCAAGTAAATACTCCATCGATGATATAAAAAGAGCCAGATTGTCTGATGATCCTTTAAATGGGTTAATCATCCTTAATTCTTTTAAATAGAATTTTTGCTGTTCTGCCCAAACTGCATGTTGAACTGGATCCATCGGAGCTTGTGCTCTTGCTTGAGCTTGAATTTCGGCTAATTGCGCTTGCTGATTTGCAAGTGAAGCCTGTTGAGCTTGATGTTCTGCGGCGTTCATTTTGTTTATAGTTTCTTCTTGTATCTTAAAAATTCTTTCCCTTAGTTTCCGCAAGTTTTTCATTCACTTATATTTTCTTTAAAAGTTATTATTTTTTTTTTTTGTATGCACTTTTTAATTTCTTTCTTTTTTTTTCACCTGCTTGTCTTTTGCATAGACACTTTGTCTTTTTCGTAGACACTATGTTAATGTTTTGTTTACTTATCTCTCTATGAGAATGCGTGTATTAAAAAAAAATTATGAACACTTAAGTATACAAATAATTTTGTTTTTCTGGTACGAAATTGTTTTGTCCACTAAAACACTTCAGTGTTATTAATTTTCACAAAACACAATTTAATTTCGATCGTTGAACAATGTTTTAGATAATGTACGTTGTACTTTAATCCGCACAAAATTCTACCGGTTAAAAAACTTTTTTTTTATTTTCTTTTCGGTCCGATCACTGAATCTCATCTATTCATTAATTTTCATTTAACTTCTTAGTGAGATCCTACCGACTGCGCCAATTTTGTATTTTAAATCCTCCGGGATTTTTTTAAAAAGATTTTAAAATAAAACGCTAGATTAAAATTTTAAACAAGTATTTTATTTATTAATTTGAGCATCGGATCCCTTACCACTGGTGGGGGGAAATCTTCTGCTATACGTAGGAGTGTCAAGATGGAACTGAACTGATTGTCAGGAAAAATCCTGCTTATTTATACTATTTTGATAATCTTGATTTCTTCTTACAGACTATAAATATGTGTGTATTGGTACACATGCATTATCATCATATTTTATGATGATTTAATTTTATTGTTTTTGATCGTTGACGATTTTTGTTTACATTAGTTTGATTTTTGATCGTTGACGATTTTTGTTTACATTAGTTTGATTTTATATTTATGTTTGGATATTCTGTATCTGTGGGAGATTCTTTGTTAGACATTCTTTGTTTACAATACTTTTAATATTTTATGTCTATTCACATAAATTATGTTCAATGAAATATGCTTGGTGGGCATTTAATATTTAATGGTATTTTTATTAAGCGATATGGAATACGCTTGGTATGGTTTGGTTGTTATGATTGGAAAGCAATTCTATAACTCGCGCGAGGGCAAAACGGGGCGTGTGCGCGGCGCGCGTTGCGGCGCGGCGCATCGCGGACGGGTGACGCGCCGCCCGCCACCCAACCGCAAAACGCGACGCGCCGCCACCCGACCGTAAAGCGCGTCGCGCCGCCCCCCTCCCCGCGGTGGTTTCATAGTATTACCTTTCACAAACATTCACAAACATGATTATTTAAGTAAATTTATATTCATTTACATACCTTTCGTATCCGAAACTTCTCATTTCGAGGAAATGCAAAAAAAAACATTATTTTACGAGGATAATTCACCAACCTGTTACCACTTCGAGTAGTGTTTTTACGGTGCAGGGAATTAACTTCACGGGAACTACCTTCACATGGGAACTAACTTCATCACTAGTGGGAATTAATTTCACTTTTTTTTTGTGAAGTTATCTCCCACTGAAGGCGGGAGATAATTTCATCAGAAAATTGTGTGAAGTAACTTCCCACCTACGATTGAAATATCTGAAAAAATATCAAGCGTTGAATTGGTGACGTGAAATAGTACCAAATGAAATAACACCAAATTTCAAATTTGGCCTTATTTCGTTGTTCAAAACGAAATAAAACCAATTTGGCTTTATTTTGATTTATAAAAAGAAATAAGGCCAAAAAAAATAATGGAAACAACGCCGAATTTTTAAAGTTCACTTTTTTACATACAAAACACGCAAAAATGGTTGATTTATTGTCTAGAATAGCTACTTTTGCTAAAAAGTTTTTTTTGAATTGATAGCACGGCGGCGGGCGTACTAACAGCTAGGTATGTAAGGGGGGGCATGCTGCCCCCCTGCAACCCCCCTGCTTGGGATCACTATAGGATTTGGGGTGGGTGCGAGTTTGGGTATATGCAAAGAACTTTTGCATTTGAGCACTAAAATCAAAGAAATTCCCAACAAAAAAAAAAAGCAAGTATGGCTCACAGTTATGAAAGAATCACAACGCATTCGTGTTCTTTGCATATACCCAAACTCGCACCCACCCCAAATCCTATAGTGATCCCAAGCAGGGGGGTTGCAGGGGGGCAGCATGCCCCCCCTTACATACCTAGCTGTTAGTACGCCGTGGTATCAATTCAAAAAAAACTTGTTTTAGGCTCCAATTTCAAAAATTTCAATCGAGCAACAAGTATCTGTCATTTTTCAACTTCAAATGTTAACTTTACATGAAAGTGAAATTGATTCCCACAAAAAAGTGAAATTATCTCCCACCTTCAGTGGGAAATAACTTCACCAAAAAAAGGTTAAATTAATTCCCACTAGTGGTGAAGTTAGTTCCCATGTGAAGGTAGTTCCCGTGAAGTTAATTCCCTGCACCGTTTTTACACTGTCTTATCAGGTAATGGCAAATATTTCTCTAATCATAACTCATTCATGTGGAGAAGAACCAACATTCCGATGTGCCCGTTAATGTAACTGTTACAATTCTTCTTGAACATAATTTTTATCACAATTTAACGAAAGTGTCAAATCGCCCAAAAATAATGCTAAATCGCCAAAAAAATTTATATTTTTTGGGCGATTTGGCATTATGCTAAATCGCCCAAAAATGAAAAATGTTAAATCGCCCAAAAATTATTTTTGGGCGATTTGGCATGTTTCTTCATTTTTGCAATTTGGGAGTTTTGGTTTTGGGCGATCTGACACATGGCTATTTTTGCATTATGACAAAACGCCCACTCTTTTTGGGCGATTTGACATTTTTGTTTTTTTGGGCGATTCAACATAATGTCAAATCGCCCAAAATTTTTGGGCGATGTGACATTTTTAAATTTTGGGCGATTCGGTTTTGGGCGATTTGACACCCAACCGTCTTTTCGCTGAAACCCATAACAGCCAAATTCTAAAATGTCATAAAGCCCAAAATTGGTCACGAGGCCCAAATTGTTAAAATAAAATAACCAAAAAAAAAAACAGAGCGAATGTCTTAACGCCCAAATAAATTTTAAATTAAAAACGGCCAAATTGTTAGTTTTCTTTTTGCCTAAAAGAATTTTCAATTTTAAATTTATAACATATTATATTTTTGGCATTAAGACGATTATGATAGTTTCTTATGTCTTATTACCCAACGACATATTTGCAGGGCTAATACTTCCCCCTGCAACCCTCCTACTTGGACTCATCATAGGATAAGGAGTAGATGTGAAGTGGGGGTGTATGCAACTTCAACTTCATGCCCCTATACATCATGCCTCCATACATATTTCACTGTTTATACGCCATAATTTTGGATCTAGCACTGTGAGCTAACTGTTTTATTTCACTTTGAAAATTTGCCTTATTTCACTTTCTGAAACTGAAATAAAGCCAAACATATTTCTTACGCTTTCTTGACGTTCCGAGTTTTTGGGCGATCTGACATTTAATGTTTACGTTTAGCCGATCAAATTTAAAACCTCAAATGTCGTAGTGCCCAAATTAAACAAACATTTTGCCAGAATGCCCAAATGCTGAAACACATGAAATCTTTAAATTTGATTTGGAAAATATTTATAACAATGATTTTGGGTTTGTGGCATTTTCTTCTGAAAAGTTTTTAAGCGATATGACATTTTTAATATAATGGCGTTATTTAATTGGGCAATAAGACCAAACGCTCCTTTTATTTGGAAATTCATAAAGTCTAAAAACGTTTTAACGTCCAAAGGTTTGATAATATTGCCCAAATCGTACAACAACAAAATGTTAAAACTTTTCCCTCTAGTTCGGTCCCTAGGTAGATGTCTCCAGTTGTTTTCTGCATTTATAACAGAGCCTAGGTAGACAAAGTCTTTAAACACCTCAAAGTTATATCTGTAGTGACGACGTTGTTAAAGAACAATAATGAAGAATTCATATGACATCATGCATCATTTTTTCTTAAGCCCTTTTTGACATTGAAAGTTTCGGTTAAGTTGTTTCCAACCTTTATGGAGTAGTTCGAATTTTTCATGGTTATCCAGCACAAACAGACGAGTTGGACAGGGATGTCAAAACTAGACATGACTCTATGCCTTGAAATTAAAAAAAAGATGGTGGGTGTCGATTTGATGTTCTTGGCTTTTTTCCAAGATCTGCCGTAATTAGTCCAGTCAAATTGTCAATATAAAACCCGATTGGTTAGATAAATTAGAGTAGTTTTGATTTTTTGATATGATGTTTGGGTTGGTAAGCTGTTGAAAAATCCAAGTTTTCTAATTCCCCCACCACCGCGGGCGCCGCCACCATCTTGCTCAATTTGTGGACTTTTTCCTGTGTTTTCAAAATATCTTCTAAAGTATTGGCTTTAGAAAAACAAAGTCAATTGCTTTTTTAAACTAGATTAAATTACCTACAATTCGAGACTAAAGCGAAATTTCTAGCTTTAATAGTTTCCGAGATAGAGCTCTTTGAATTTCGAAAATTTTTCTCAAAAATATGAAAAGTACAGATTTTAAGTTGGTTTTTGCTTGATAGCAAGTAAATGGTAAATCCTACGCCAATGTTTCACATAATAACATTTGTAGTAGAGGTAAATAGCTAACGTTTAAGACCAAACTGGTTCTACTAGGTCGTATAGACTCTGAGATATAATCTTTTAAATATTTTTGTAGCTTTTATGATTTTTTTTTTTTTTTTACCAATGTATTTATTGAAAAATAAGAAGGTTCAAATTCTATTAATATATATTATGCAACGTTCATGTAAAAAAGTGTTTGCTGAACCAAAACTTTACACTTTTATTCGTTTGGAAGGGTTCCTCGTTGTTTCGGCTTCCATTGTGGACAGAGTAACATTCAACTACTTCCAATTCCATGTCTTCACACTCTAGTTGTTCATCAACCATCTCAATTGGTGCTGGAGCGTCTCGCTCTTCAGACTCGGTGTCTAAAACGACTGGCATCGCATTCTCGCAAGACTGTCCACTGCAAAATTTGCATAGTACAGAACAATGCAGCCCTGCTTTCCTGCAACCACATCCATTCATGCAACCTTTTTTGCAAGTGCATGAAATACATTGAAGGAGGGACTCTGGTGCAGGATCCTTCTCTGCTTTTTTAGGGAACAGGCCTAATGGTGTGTGCATGCAGCCCCATTTCAAGGGGTCTTTTTCGTTTCCGAGCCATGTTTGCACCTGGTGGTAAGTTCTCATGGCATGCAGTTGAGCAGCATCTGTAGTTGGTGGCAAATCTAGCTAGGCTAAATTTAGTTTTAGCTGCAGATTTAAGAAATGTTTGGTGCCGCAGTTCATCGAGGTTTTGAGTTGCTGGATCCCCCCCCCCCCCATACAAAGCAACAAGAACATTTACACGGAGAGAATTGAAAAATCACTCATTGCTAAATTTTAGGTTGCAATTTACGAAAACCCTTTTTTTAGTAAATCATGACGATTTTATTATAATATGAATGAGAAAGTTGTAATTCAGCATTCAAATCTTCGTAAAATACAAAATTTTATAATTTGGTTAGGGTGGCGTACAAATGGTCGACAAAAAAAATGTCGACTGGCCAACTGAAAACTTTACAGACTCTTAAAATGTCGACTGAAGTTTGATCGACAAAAAAAAAAGTTGCCCATTTAAATGTCGACTATAAAAAATGTTGACTGAAAAGTTGTCGGTTAA
Organism: Eupeodes latifasciatus; assembly: GCA_920104205.1. Taxonomy (NCBI): domain Eukaryota; kingdom Metazoa; phylum Arthropoda; class Insecta; order Diptera; family Syrphidae; genus Eupeodes; species Eupeodes latifasciatus. The sequence goes on from OV049924.1 coordinate 151,623,566, forward strand.
AATGTCGACTGTTGTAAAGAAAAAAACAAGAAACTCTCTCTTTAATGTGGAAACTCAATTTTATTTTTAATTCAATGATATACTATACACATCGGTTTTTTTTCGAAATGATAAATAAACCCGTCAACTATAATTTTGTTTTTATTTTTATTTGATTTAACTGCAGTTACACTGTACTTGTTGTGGTCCATATTGATTCGATGACTGAAATATACTGAAGATTAATTAATTAATTAATTTACTAGTCGATATTTTCAAAATCGACATTATAAGAGTCGGCATTTTGTTCGGTCGGTATTTTTATCAATCGACTTTTCGACAATCGACATTATAATGGTCGACTTTTTTAAATCGACATTTTAAAAATCGGCAAATCGTACCCAACCCATTTGGTTATTATTATCAAAAGTTATAATTCCAGCTTGTTGAAATGAAAGTAAATTGCAACTTTTGAGTCGCAATCTACTATTTTAGGGGAATAATTTAATTTGACTACTCATTTACCTTGTTTTGCGAAATGTATGCGGTGAATTAAGCATTCTCAATTCTTAAATCAATAAAATATAATCACAATATAAATATTCAAGTTAGCAGGGAAATGGAAGTGGCTACAGTTTGTCTTCTTTGAAGAATTGTAGCAACTGTATAATTCACAGTTGCTCTATGCAGCTCGGATTATATTGAGTCTCGATTTATTCGGGAAAGTATGCGTCAAGACAAGGTGTAATGGTCATCTTCTGATGAGCCCAACCATTGCATCGGGACGAAACGCATATATGAACACTTATGCTGGTTTATATTTTTCATGATTTTAAATCATATTTATTAGAATAAGTTTATGTTGTAAATCAATAATGAAGATTGTTGATTTTGCAAAAAATTGTTCTTGAATCTCTACATGATTGCTTGAAAATGGAAAGTAAATAAATCTTTAAAAGCTACAAATTGCTGCAGAAACTGTTTCAAATTACGAATCAAAAGTTGCAATTTAAAGATAACTAAGTATCAAAACTGTGACTGTCATTTGCCAACTGCACAATAACCTGTTTCAAATTACAACTCAAAAGTTGCAATTTAAAAAAAAGAAGTAGCAAAACATTAGTTGTCATTTGCAAACTAATGTATATTGTCGCAGTCTAAGGAAACAAGGGTTGAAATTTGCCACTTGTGTGTGTAGGTATTTAAAAAAACGAATCATAAACTACAAGAAAACAATTTCAATCTACAAACTCCTGCTGAAATTCACTATAAAAACAAACATTAAATTGATACAAATTGATATCAAATTGCAATTTGCTGTTTGAAATATTTGATTTCCTCGGTCGAATTATTGCTACTCAAATGTACTGAAATATGATTTTTGAGTGTCAATAACTTCATTTTGCTCATTTTATGAAATTGCAAACAAAAAGTAGCAATTTACTTATTTCGAAGCCAAGGTCCAAAACTGGATTCATTTTTCGTGATTTGTAGCTTATTTTTCTTGATCTGATCTAAGAATTCTTTCCGTGTACCCCTGCTTCTGCTACTTGCTCTGTTGTTGCTTGAGGATTGAGGAATGATGCTGCTTTATTCAAAAGTTCTGGATGCTTAAAAAATAAACTAATAAATTTGTTTTTACCCTGGCCAAACAGCGCTGATGTGGTATAACACCCACTGATAGCATGAATAAACAAAAGTGCATTAGAAAATTTATGATTGAACGATGTGGTTGAGTAATAACTGTCTGGCGTTTTCCCTCTTCCACAATTTTGGAAAAAAAGATTACTGTGTTTTAATGCCAATGCAGTGAGTAGAACGAGAAGGTCAATGTCTTGACCAACCACACGCACAGAGTCATACTTGGGAGCAACAGAAATGATAGTGTTCACAATCATGAGGTCATCATCTTCGACTGTCTGGTGCACGCAGATATTAGCTTTCTGTAAAGTTTTTTTCAGCAGTTCAATAAAATGTTTGCTTTCATTTCCAAGGAGATTTTCTTGTGTACTTTGTAACACTGTTTCCGTATGAAACATTGGGCAGGTTCAGACAACATAAGGGACTTCATTTGCAGTCAACTTCATTCTTTGAACGTAAATTTTGACCAAGGCAAATAGTTAGTTTTTCAAGTGTCATGAATTTCAAATTCAGAACTTAACTTCACAAATTTCTACTTCAAGTTCATAGTACAAAAACTTATAAAATCATTATTGTCTACAAAACACTCCTCAGACAAGCTACAAGTCCATCACATTTTGTATTGTAAAGAAATATTACTAACCTACTTCTTTTTCAAATTTACAAGGAACCTTTTTACAGAAAGCATTAAATGATGTTGTGCAGAAAATAAATAAATAATTGAGTAATAAAGTTCAGCTTTTAGTTGATTAAAAAAAACAGGATCAATTGTCATTTTGACATAAGTTGACTTGACTTGATAGTTAGGGAAATTTTTTTTTGACTAACTTTCCAGTCAACTTTCCAATAAAGTTGCCTTAATTGGAAGGCAATTTTTTGGCAGCTGACCAATCAGATGCTAGAAACTTCAACTGCCTTACTTTCAAGTCACTTATGTCGGCTGAACCTGCCCATTACACCAGGAGAAGAATGGGCCACCCGTCGAAGTCGTTCACAATTTTTGGTGCTCTTTCTGTCATCATCAGGGTAACCATCAAAAATGACAGCTGAAACAACGAGGAACCCTTCCAAACGAATAAAAGTGTAAAGTTTTGATCCAGCAAACACTTTTTTACATGAACGTTGCATAATATATATTAATAGAATTTGAACCTTCTTATTTTTCAATAAATGCATTGGTAAAAAAAAAAAAATAATAAAAGCTACAAAAATATTTAAAAGATTATATCTCAGAGTCTATACGACCTAGTAGAACCAGTTTCTTAAACGTTAGCTATTTACCTCTACTACAAATGTTATTATGTGAAACATTGGCGTAGGATTTACCATTTACTTGCTATCAAGCAAAAACCAACTAAAAATCTGTACTTTTCATATTTTTGAGAAAAATTCTCAAAATTCAAAGAGCTCTATCTCGGAAACTATTAAAGCTAGAAATTTCGCTTTAGTCTCGAATTGTAGGTAATTTAATCTAGTTTAAAAAAGCAATTGACTTTGTTTTTCTAAAGCCAATACTTTAGAAGATATTTTGAAAACACAGGAAAAAGTCCACAAATTGAGCAGTTTTTTCAAGATGGCGGCGGCGCCCGCGGTGGTGGGGGAATTAGAAAACTTGGATTTTTCAACAGCTTACCAACCCAAACAACATATCAAAAAATCGAAACTACCCTAATTTATGTAACCATTTATGACAATTTGACTGGACTAAATGTGAATATTTGAACGACTGTGGACGAGTTTGTATACTATGTTAGGGATTCCTCTATAGCTGATGCAGTTAATTGGGTTTCCTGATTTTGGAGAAAGTCAAAGAATATTTCTGTGCTAAATAAATTCTTCATTTTACATATATTTAAATTTTCAACAAAGGAGTGTTGCCAAATAGATCGAAAAATAAAAAAGGGTACGTCTTTGTTTTGACTCCCTGCTCTTTTTTCTCTATACCCTATACCTATACCGCAGTAACTTAGGTCAGACATAGAAATTGAAAACATTTTCACACCTCCCTCCACCACTTCTGTTGTTCCATATTAAAAAAGAGAAACTTCTATAAAAATATGCACTGCCAAAAATGTAAATCTTCCTCCCGCACAACTTCGTTCGTAAAACAGGACAGCCAAGAACAAAAAGAAGTATTCTAAAAGTCTTTAGCCTCAATTCCGGTGCGGTGGTGCAAAAAGTGAGTTTAAAATTGAAGCTACCATCCCTTATCCACGCCGCCGCTGCCGCCGGCCACCACCGCGCTTCGTATACTTAGTTCCATGAGAATTTTTATATGAAATCAATTTGTTTGTCTGGCACGAGCTAAAGCGCATTTTATACTAATTGTTTTGACGCGAAGTGGCGGCTTCGTCCTGCAGATTCTATACCTATGTATATAACAACGAGTATTTATATAGGTAGATAGAAGATAGTTTACTGTGTTCTACTTAACCTTCTAGAACATAAATAAAACACCCCCAAAAAACCACCTCCTCCAGAGGAGCAGAAAGTCCAAGCTTCCATAACACTGAACTATGAAAGAGCCAGCTTCGAAGAATGAATAATTTTCAAATCCTGCAATATGTCAGAAGTTTGCTAACATTTAAAATGTTTTTTTTTGTTGTTGCTGTTGCTGTACGTAGTTTGCATGGTTCGTCCTCTTTGCCACGTTTTGTGGCAGCAGGACACCTCTAGATATTCGAGAAAATAGAAAGAAAGGACCTTTTGCCATTGTCGCCGCTATCCACCGTCATCGTCGTCGTCGTTGGGATGTCGACGAAAAGTTGGCTAAAATGTAGGGTGCTTCATCTTTCCTCTCTCAAACCTGCTGTGGTGGGCTAACGTTTGCTACTTCAATGAAAGAGAGGCCAGAAAAAAAAATGGAAATTCCTTCTAGCCACGGTGTCTGCGAGTTGGGTTCTTTAAGGCAATCAAAGGAGCATAATTAATGTCCTGCCTCTCTTTTGCTTCGGTCTCGGGTGGTCTGAAGGGGGGGTGGTGTGGTGTGGTATGGTGTTAGTTTCATAGTGTTTTGTGTGTTGCAGGTTTAACCACAAAATCTTCTTCTTTCACTCTTTCAAAAAAGGAACACTTTTGCTAAGTGGGCGGATGCACGGTCATTGTCGATGCAGCGGGTTCAGCAACGTGGCGGCGGGCGGCGGCGGCAGCAGCGGCGACGGGCGTGTAATCCTTTTGCCCTTTTATGAATCCTTTCTGCAGGTTCTCTCAGACTATAATTCGTTTTTTTTTTGCTTCTTTATGACTCGTCGTTCTCTTATAGAGCTTGAATTTTAGTTAAAAGTTGCGACAGTTCCACAAGAATGAAAGAACACAAAACGACGAGAAAAATCTGAGTAATTGGACTGTACCGGGAACCGAAAAAGACCATTTAAACTTAAAAAATATAGGCAACATTGCTGTGCTGTGTTTGGTGAGGTGTATGGAGTTGAAATTGGTTAAGAGAAGTGTAGCACTGATGTCTGAGAGGAGGAAGAATTCAACTAACTATTATGCACCGCAAAGAAATGTTTCTAAATGATTTGAAGGTTTTTACTATTTTTTTTTCCTTCGCATCAAACACGCCAAGGATTTGAGTTTAGTGAAGTGAAAGAGGAAACAAAAGACTGGAAGTTTTGAATATCTTACACTTAAGGAAGACATCATTTTTGATACCTTAGGTCTCAGGTACATAGAAAAAATAGGCGAAAGGAAACCGAAATTAAGTTCTTCGAACTCAGAGTAAATTAATGCAAAAAATGTATATTTAAAACCAAAATTGTGTTGAATCTTGAAGACTTTAGTTTATTCAGGGATTGAAATGAAGATGCAACTACATCCTCTTGTTGAACAGGGCAAATTTCCTCCAGCCAGAATGGTCTTCAATTTTTCGTGTTGAATTTATTACTACGCCGCAAAAGTCATTGTATATCTCTTCAAATTATTTGCTGATGTGCTTCATTTTATCTTGAAGGTTCTCTTCAAAAAGCTGAATAAATCTTTTTCGCCCTCCAAAAATTCGCTAATGGGTACATGCAACATTTTGGACCTTCCCATCTAGTTCGAATAAGATGTCAATAGTGCTATGTCGTGCATACAGACTTTAATTTTTTCTTATTTTCGAATGACCAATTTTTTAATAACTTTTTTTTTCAAATTTAAGCATATCAGCGGATTTTTTAGATCGATATAGCTACTCGTTGTATTGGCTTGCGGCAATACAAGTCTAATAAGTCTGCTTTCCAAACCAATTGAAGTTGTCACTTAAGAGCAGCAAATGAGGCCATGGTAGCGTTGGTGAACGCTGGAATATCCCTTGTATATAAAAGATACAAGATTAGTCCTACGACACTACCTTGCGGTACACCATTTTCTATGTTTTTTTAGTTCCGAGTAGGTCGCACTGTCAGTTTGTTATAATGATTTAAATCTACTTTTTTCGATTTTAATTAACGCTCAAGAAAAATAGTACTGGAATCATTTAAATAGATTTAGATAGAATTCAAAAATAAAATGTATTTGTTAAAGGAGTATATCTAGTTAGAATTTTCTAGAGAAATATTTTTCGATTTCGAGGAATTTTTAAAGCAAGACATTTCAAAAATATTATTTGAACATTTAACGATAGAGACTTGAATTTAATTTTATATTATATAGTGTAACGTGATACCAAACAAATATATTTTTTGAAAAACTCCCAATTAAAGGTTTTTTTTTATAAATCAAAAAGCTGAACAAAAAATATTTGTCACCTCGAAAATTTTAAGAACAAAAATTGATTTTATCTCCAAAACAATTTTGTACAACGAAGAACAACATTTTTAACATCTGGTAAAATTTTGAGAAATATCGAATTGACAGTTTTCTTACAAAAAGTAAAAAACTACAAAAAATTAATCAAAGTTGGTAAAAATTGATTTTCGACTCAAATATCTTTTCAAAAATTTGGAATATTGACTTCAAACTGATTTTATCTAATAAAAAATACTGTGTTCAAAATTCGATATGGTTTTGAGAAAACTCGATTTGACAGTTTTCTTACAAAAAATAAAAACCTAAAAAAAAACAATACTAAAACTTGGTAAAAATTTAATTTCGACTCAAATATCTTTTCAAAAATTAAAAATATTGGCTTCAAACTTATTTAATCCCACAGAAAATATTGTTTTTGACATTCAGTTAATTTTGTATAAAAATCCAACAGTCCGTTTTTCCATAAAAAAATAAAATCTTCAAAAAATAATACGCAAATTTGGTAAACATTAATGTTCGGTTCTCGATATCATTTAATTAATTTAATTTCATTCATCCAATTTGTATTTGTTTATATAAGAAATACAAATTTTTGAGAAATGCTACTAAAATTGGCAAACATTGGTTTTCGACAAAAAATCTCGTTAACAAAAATAGATTTCGAAATCAAACTATTTCATGATATGCAAAATATTGTTGATAGTTTTAAAATTTTTAAGAATAATTCAACTGAAAACTTTTTAAACAAAACACGAAAACGTACAAACTTTTAAGCAAGACAAATCGACAGACGGGATGGGAAGTTATCAGTGTGGGTCGCATCCCAGCCTCTTTTCTATTTTTGATTTTAACTTTGAATTTGTATTTTAAATATTTTTAAAATCGTGAGACAAATTGTCGTAGAGAACACTAAATTATGGATGGAAAAACATTAAAAAGATTTAAACAAAATTAAATAAAAAAATATGAGCAGTTGCCAAAATCAAATTGTACCGAATTTAGTACAGTGGTTTGTACCACAAGATTTTAGTATTTTAAAGTACTGCCTGGGTAGGTCTTGTTTCTTCCCAAATCAGATTCTTTATTTCATTTTATTTTTCTTTCTTCTTATTTCGAAATAGTTGGAGAGTTTCTTCAGCGCCTGTTCCAAATCAGAAATAAATTGTAAATTTATTATAAATTATAAATTTTTGAAGTTTATCTTTTACTCGTTCACAAACTGAGGATTTTCTAATCCGTGAACAAGAAATAAAAACTCTGAAACCGTTACCGAAAAAATGATAAAGAGGTCCATTCCCAGTATTGTCAGAAGATAAAAATTCTCTACTGAACATGAACGAAATTAGAAAAAAGTTTTTAGAGAGTAACGCTTCAAATAATTTTGAACAATGCAACATACATTTTTATAAGGCTTTTAAGAACATCTGATTGACATAAATTGAAACCGGTATGTTCGAATTCAAAATCACAACTACGGTTTTGTTATAGTTAAGAATGAATCAACTTTTGGTTTGTTTTTTCTTCAAACAGTCTCAATTCATTGAATGAATATAAAGTTGATAGACGCAATTAAAGGTATGCTGATTTCAAGCAATGCAATGAACATAAACACTCCGCTGAGCTGAAACCAAAGACACATTTTAAAGGACTTTACCACTCTACTTCAATGGATATCGGCAAGTGCAGATCTTAGCCCAACTGAGCTCTTTGGATGGCCGTAAATGTCATTGTTAAAAAAAAATCCAACTTTGATGCTCTCAAATAAAAATTCCATAGTTTTTCAAGGATTTCGTTACATTTCTCTTCCTTGAAAGGACACTAGTAGATGTCAAGACAAAGCTTTATGCTTCAAATGTTCATCGACAATATAAACCCAGACCTAGTGTCTTATAACTCTCAATCATTCTCATATGGCCAGAATGCAACTCTAATTGGATGGACCAATTTTTATGGCATAAAGTAAGGTTGCATGTAAAAAAATAATATGATACAGACTCAGATTGACACATTCTATGTCAGAAGAATCCATCTTATACGCTCATACCTCCGATTTTCGAGAACTGAAATTATTCTGCTTTTACATCTATTGTGAAGTAGTACGGAGATCATATATAAAACAGTTATCGAACTTCCAACAGACCATAATAAAATTTGTTGAGAGTTGATTGTTGGTGCTTTTTGTCAAAACATCTCTACGTATAATTTTTAAGGAGCTCTTTTTCAAGAACCTTACATCCGAGTAGCGAGAATCTGGGTTACATTTTATGCAGAAATCAATGTATTTTTCATACAAATATCCTTTTACTTTAATATCAGTATTTATTTTCATCTACATACATAATATGTATTGTTCAACCCTCCAAGCTCAAACCCCATCCCTCCAAAACACAAACATAAAAACCTTGCAATCTTTTTATGCAATCAGGAAATTGGTTTTTATTCTATGAACCCAAAGTCATGATGTCTTCTCGTTCCTGTTGTTCCATCTGAACTTTCAAAGTTGCTAAGCTTGATGATGAAAAAAATGTAATCACCTTTACATCTTCCCTTCCCTTCACTTCCATAAAAAAAAAACAGAAATATTATTTACCAAAAATATGCACAACAAAATTTTCTGCAACATACCTTACCTACTAACGAATGATATGAAAGCCCAAAAATACTCATATTCCCCAGACTAGGAATGACAAACTCACAGTCACATCCTTAAAATTCGGAAGAAAGGTAAAAAAAAAACCTTCTAACTTCTATCAATGCAAGTCTACACTAAAAATGTAGACTTTATAGGAATAAAGTGAACATACTTGGAGCCATCAGAATTCCAGCCAAACCAAAGTTAAGTTAAAGAAAATTTTCCATACACATAAGGTCCTGTTCACTTATAAGGTCCTGTCCTGCGATGATGATGGGTAAGCTTCAATTGAGAAACAACATTCCCCAAAAACTTAATCCTTTTCCAAAACAACACATAGAAGAGCATAAGCACAGTAGTTTGTTGTTTCCGTTATTTTGTTCCTTCTTCCCCCGTTCCGATCGACCGACGAAATGCCGACAACAACGAAAGGACTCTATACTCGAATCGACTCAACTCTACTCCCGCAATCCAAATGACATCGACTTCAACTTCGACAGTTTTCATATTCCCATCAGCCAGAGAACAGAAGCTAAAAAGACTGAGTAAGAGGGTTCTGGAAAGGAAAGACTTGGTCCTTCTCGTTTTACCCATGCACTGTATACCGTACGAGTCTAGAGTAAGTATAAGGTAGAGGTATCCTCAAAGGTATCATAGAACTTCTGCTTGGATACACCTTTCCAATGCCAACCCAGAAGATCACCCACTCAACCAATCTAACATCTGTGTGTGCCTCGCTTTGACTGCCTTCGTCGTCGTCGTCGTCATGCTTTTGTTCGCCCATTCTCCTTCTCTCTCTCTTCTCCCTAAGGACCACAAAACGGAAAACCCCAAAAACCGACTTTTGGGTACAATTAACTTAATTTGAGTGAAACATGGTAAAGTTTCCTGCTGCTCTCGTATCTAAATGATTTTATAGCTTAACGATGACTTTTCGCCTTTTTGTCTTTGTTGTGTTATTGTTGAGGATAATATTTAAGGTGACGCAGAGTCTTGTGGTAAGGATATCTACATATATATGTATATACATAGCTGTAGGTAAGTTAGGTAGGTACCTAAATACTTATAGAACACCTTTTCAGATATGGTGAAACTTCAACCATATGAGGGATACATCAGGAAGCTCCTTTATTTCGACTTGAGTTTGAGAAAAGATATGAAGTCACGGATTGCTAATTTAATTATGAATTATTTTGCTATAACTCATTTTTAGTTCAACGATATAAGCAGAGGCACCCAAGGATAAAGCAAACGGGAAGGTGTCGTATTTTTTAAGATTATTAATATTGAAATACAAGTTTGTTTATAGAGCGAGTGTTTTAGCTTCTCCCAGCGCAGCACAGCACCAGCATAGCACAGACGACAATGACAACGACAGCACATACCATACACCCCTTAGGGAGTAGGTAAAAACAAAATTGTCAAGCTGAATTCAACATCAACAGCTACAGCAGTCTTTGTCACACAAAGAACTGAGAGCAAGCATCAGCCTTGAACTTCCTGAAGTTATACTTCTTATAATTTGTCGTCTTTTTTTTTAGTTGTTCTCAAATGAAATCAACCTCAATAAGGATGCATCCTCAAGACAAAATGCAAAGTGGTTTGTTCTTGAGAAAATGAGATTAAAATGGTTATCTTTTTATATATTTTTGTCTTGGTTGAGACGGTTAACCTCTTTCTTGTTTTCTATCTTAAGGCTACTTCAAATAATTTTTCATTTTTCAAATTTTGGTTTACTGGATTTAAAAGTCTTGTTGTTTTGTTTTTGTTTTCTGCTTTTAAATTGTGGCAAAGAACATCACTAGACAACCTAATTGAAGGGAATCAAAATTATCCTTTTTTTATTCATTTTTCTTGATCCTATCATTTAATTGAGAAAAAGGGGAGTTTTCTTTTTTTGGTTTTGATATAATTTATGTCATGGGATTTATAATTTTGCGTTGTTGTATTTGTTTTGTGTGGTAATGAAATGACCTTGAATGTCTTTTTTTAAATGAGAGGGTTTTTCTTAATGCCACTTTTAGTTTATAATATTTATAAATTGAGGGAATATTTTTTGAAGGAAAGTCAAGAATGTCTAGCGAAATGTTAATAAATTAAGTAGGTGGCTCAAGGAGAAGGGGGTATTTTGTTTTGACGGAGTGCCTTTAGAGCAGTCCAAGGTAAATCAAATGTTTCAAACTTAATAAAGTGTGGTTTTAAATTTAGTACAAAGAAATATTTATATGAACTTCCTGACTTCTGTGCATAGTCAAGTATTTATAAATAATATAATTAACCAAAAATTCTTTAAAGTTTTAATTTTGGATGGCGATTTTTTTTTTTTTTAATATTTGCATATTTCTTGATTATTTAATAACGGTGTTAGGTCTTTTTGTCCAAGAGCATATTGCACAAATTAAAAATGTCATAACATTTTGTTGTTGGTCTATTCGAGCAATATTACAATTGACATATCGCCAAAAATATGTCATGCGTTTCAACATTTGGGCATTTTGACAAAATGTTTTTTATATTTTGGGCCCTACGACATTAAACGAACAAAATGTCAGGTGGCCCAAAATCTCGGAACGTCAAGAAAGCGTAATAAATATGTTTGGATTTGTTTCACTTTCGATAAGCGAAATTTGGAAAATTTTCAAAGTGAAATCAAACGAATTGGTTTCTTTGCCCCAAATCATATAGTTAGACAAAACAAGGGGGTTGCATACATACCTTACTGCTTATACGCTACTCAAATCCCAAGCATCCAAAGAGTTTTGTAAATATAAAATAAACGATACAGCAACAAAAATTTGACCAAAATAAAAAATATTATTTATTTAAAAATGTACCCAAATTTAACAACAATAAATATTTTGGGCGTTGTGACATTTCTACATTTGGGCGTTACGACATTTAATATTGGTTTGTGTGATATGACATTTTATTTGGGCTTTTTCTGACGTTTTCTTAGCGACATTTTATACGACGTTTCTCTTTTTGGGCTTTATGTCATTTTATGATTTGGGTTATATGTCGGGGTGCAGAGTGGTAGGGTCACAAGTAGCACTGAATTACTGATAGAAGTATTTAAGACTTCTGTAACGTTACCGATTTTAATCCGATTAAAGTTTCTTTTAAGTAAGAAATAGTTAAAGTGGGTGGTCCGATATAAGGAATTGAGAAGAAGAATTGTTTCTTAAGATCTACTTAGTTCAGTATAACATTGTTTCTGAAATATTTCATTACTCCTTAAAAAAAAACTTAAGTTTAAACTCTATCATGTTAAGTTTCTTGAGATTTTCCTTAAAAAAAAAACACATACATTTATAATGCTTTTTGAGGATATCAAAATTCATGAAGTAGCTTTATTTCAATGCTCACACTGTGTCTTTGGCATATTAAAGGTATACAAAACCCTTTTAGTGTTCGCTAATTATAAAAAAAAATGAAATTCTCGATATTTTTCCAAATCTGGTAATCGCGGTCTTAAAGATTCATTTGAAAAGTGTATAGTGTTTGACCATATTTTTGAAAAATTTTAACAAGTTGGTAGATTTCACCTGTCTTGTTGATACATCTATGTGGTAAAGATCTAGGTCATGTTCCGTAGCAATAGCATAGAGCATACGGATAGAGCTTATCTCAGCAACTGGAGCAAATGTGTCAAAATAATCAACACCATACAGTTGAGAATAGCCCTTAGCTACTAACTTAGCTTTCCTTCTTTCGATGGTTCCATCCGACTTTCTCTTAGCCTTGAATACCCATCGGCATCCAATCACGTTTTTATCCTTGGGACGATCTACAATCTTCCAGGTTTCATTTTTATGTAAAAAATCTATTTCGATTTTCATGGCTTCTTTCCATTCGTCAATATTTTAAGAATTTTCAACTTCTTTTAGGGTTTTAGGATCATCGTCTTTTGATTGGTCTGACAAATATGATTTCTCTTTATAGTTGTGAATAGGAACGTTGCGTTTGGGTCTGGGGTTTGATGTAGTAGGCTTAAGTTCTTTCCCCCTTTTTGAGTTTGGAATTTCTTCAACATCGAATTTGTTTACATCTTGGTCATCTAGGGCTTCCTCGAAGTTTTCAGAGTCTGAAGTTTCTTCTTGTCTATCATTTTTTATTGGTACCTCTGTCGTTTTTTCATTTTCATTCTCTTCAGCTCCATCGGTTCCTTCTTCATCAGCTCAACCATCATCATCAGGGAAATCTGACTTTTTCTCAGGCTTCTTAGCTTCTGTCGATCGTGGTTCTTCGTTTATCCATTCAAAATCAACGAATTTTGACAACTTTTTGTTTTCTTTATTTTCGATAAAAACAACGTCTCTACTTATAATCACGGATCTTGTACCCCTTTTCCAAAGCCTATACGCTTTCGCATCGTGACAATATCCTATCAAAACAAATTCATCGCTTCTGGCATCGAACTTGCTTTGGTTTCCAGATTTATTTAAAACGAATGCGCCTGAACCTATCTCTTTAAAGTACGAAACATCGGGAATCTTTAATGACCATAACTCTTCTGGGGTTCTGTTGTGATTTGCTGTAGTTGGACAACGGTTGCGAATGTGAGCTGAGGTTACAACTAGTTCAGCCCATAAAAAGTCTGGCAAATTCGTTTTGATTTTCAAAGACCTAGCCATTTCGACAAGTGTGCGGTTGGCACGTTCAGCAACACCATTTTGCTGTGGTGTATACGGTGAACTAAATTCTTGTTTGATGCCATTCGATTCACACAACTCTCTAAAAGCACGACTAGTGTATTCTGATCCATTATCAGATCTTAATTTTGGAATTTAATTGATTTTCGACAAGTTTTTTAAATAAAATAAATTTGTCTATCATTTCGGACTTTTTTCGCAATGTATAAATGAATATTTTTCTAGAAAAATCATCTATAAAAGTTACGAAATACAATGACTTACTCAGAGATTCTGTTTTCATAGGTCCGCAGATGTCCGAATGTATGAGTTCCAAACAAGATGATGTTGATTTTCCATATTTCTTATCAAATGGTAGACGTGTTTGCTTACCTCTGATGCATGCGTCACATTCGAGTTCATAGTTCGTAAACTCTGGAAGCCCTCTTACAAGATTGTCATGTTGCATACGCTTCAAAGATGCTGCATTTAAATGTCCCATCCTGTTGTGCCAGATTTTGAAATCTCCTGCTGCCTTTACATTGCCATTTCCAGTTTTTGAACTTAAAAAAGCTTCTTCTTTAGATGGATAGACAAAATAAAGTCCCTCTGACTTTTTCGCGCTCAACAGATGTTTTCCACTCTTGCTCACAAGACTTGCGTTGTCCGCTTCAAAATAAACTTTCACACCATTCATGGTGGCTTTGTTGATGGAAATTAAGTTTTCTTTAAGGTCTGGAACAAGAAGTGTATTAAAGAGTGAACAGAAAAGAGTTTTGCCATTAACTTTGTTGACTATATCAACAGTACCAATACCCATGATCTTTATTTGTTTATCATTTGCAAGTTTAACATACCCAACGTGACGTTTTGATAAAGATGAAAAAATGTTTCGCTGTGGCACATGTGAGAAGTAGCTCCACTATCCAAGCACCAACGAGAACTTTTGTTGTATTTAAGACTGTCTGATACCTCGAGTGCTTTTGTGCAAGAAAGCTCTAAGGACTCCTGCATCATAAAACCAGTTTCGGAATACGAGTCATCAACTTTTCTTGCCACTTCATCATTCGATCGGCAATTACTTGCCTTATGCCCTCTGCGTCCACAACGTCGACAATTGTAGTTGCAATACCTTGAGCTAAATGAAATTGTACCGGATGTTTGTTGTGTTGATTGACCAAATTTTCTGGGTTTGTTGGAATGAGATGAAAAATTGTTAAATTTACCTCTTACGTTCAGTGCATTATCATTTGATAATATTGGCTTTGAATCACCAACTTCCATCAACCTTATACGGACTGTTTCTAATGAAGGGAATTCTTTTTGCGCTGCAAATGCTGCTTGAACATCTTTATAACTTTCGTCGAGACTATCAAGAAGTAGGACCACGAGAAGATCATCATCGAGCTTTGCTTCTAGTTCCGTCAAACGACAGATTATACCACAGAATTCCCGCAGATATTCGTCCATAGTTTGAGTTCTTTCCATACGAATGTTCAATAATTTTTTGAATTCTTCAGCCTTTTGCCGTACACTTTTCCTATCATAGCTTGAAGCCAAGAAATCCCAGATCTCTTTAGATGTTTGAAAGTTCTTGACAAGAGCTACTACGTGTGCTTCCATGGCGAGTAATAGTTCACTTCTTGCATCCAAATCCTTGTCATTCCATTTTTCCTGCTCATCCCTGTTTTCGGTTGGTCGTTCTTCCTTTCCTTCGACTATTTTGAGAAGACGAAGCTTGTGCAATACTCCTTCCATTTGTGTCCTCCAAGTTGAATAATTTTCACCATTAAAAATGGCTATACGACCTTGGACCGCATTCGAAAGCGACATTTTAAAATTTTGCTAGTGCGATACAAATTTTGTATTAAATTCAAAAATTATGTACCTAACACCAGCTGGGCCCATAACCTGTAGAAATTCTATTTAGTACAGGATTTTCGTAGTTGACTTAAAGCTTCAGGAAAACAAGTTGACTATATGACTATTAACAAGCAAGTAAGGAAATTTTATTTATGAAGAAAAATTTACAAATCCAATGAATATCTGAATGAATAAGTTCTTAAACATAAAGTAGAATTATACAAAGTAGTGAAAGTGAGATGGTATACTTAAAGGTAAGTGTTGTATTAAATAATTCATTTAAACAATGCGCTTACGGCACTTAAGGAGATAAAACCACAAAACCAATAAAACCACCGGTTAATCAAGACCAATCTATGAAAGATCGACAAATGATTTTCTGTCTTAATTTAAAATTCGCTTTAGTTTTGATACTTGCTTATAGCTTTTAGACTAACAGCTCATGAAGCTTGGTTCATCTTAAACTCCGAAAATTGTCTCGTACATTTAAGACGGTCTCCATTTTAGAGTTGGTATGACTTTGGAGTCACTGAATGTGTTATACAGCGTGTTTTTTGAGAATCACGATGGTGATCATTTTTTTTTATAAATATAGCATTTGTTTTCTTTGTACAGCCCCATTAGTCCACACGGGTTTTTGAGCTTGCTTATATGACATCAGTTTGTTCTTGATAGAAAGGTCAGAATTCTTTCCTATTAAATAGTACATTCTTCTGTACTTCAAGGTAAGCCTTCTTAAGGTATTTGGCAGTATTGGAGTAAGGTACTTCTGTAGTGTTTATAGAAATTGGAACATTATTTACTTTTTCGTTTGTAATAGTTGTATGCGTCCATTTTAATGCATTCAGTTTGATATTAAATTTGTTCTTCTTTTATCGACTGCATTTCGGAAAGTTATTCGTACTTTTGTAACGGAGCTATCTGGCACGGATATTGCAGTACCATCAGGTTGGTATCCTTGTGGTACACTGGCTTCTATTTCTTTTAGTTCCGAGTAATTTTGGTCGTAGCCTACTCTAAAAAGTCGGTTTGTAACATAAGGTTTCAGTAATAAGTATTTCGTTGGGAAGCCCCTTATGTAGTTTGTACTCAAGTTACAAGTGCGTGAGATGTTACTTCTGTAGGTGGCTTCCCTTGCTTAGGTATTACAATAACTTCTGTAATTTTCCAATGATATGGTACATTTCTTAGTTCAAGGCATGCGTTTATTATAAATTGGAGTTTTGTGTACGTTATTGAAGTTTTAACCAATTTCGTGTAGTATTTTTTTGTAGATTTGTATTTCTTATATAACAAAAAACTATCAAGTGGATTTTTCTAAAAATATTGCAAGATTTTAAGAACGATGATTAAGCTAATATCTTCATTTGTTACCAAAATGTTCGAATCGAAAATCAAGTCTTACCAACTTCTTGTACTATTTTTTGGAGGTTTTATTTAAAAAAAAACTGTGAGAAATGTCAAAATTTTCAATTTCACACATCGAACCGATCAAAATAACTTTCTATTGATATTTTTGACGAGAAAACGTTCAGTTATGCGAAACCGATACCAAAACCAGACTGACAGAAATCTCTTTTTTGAAAAATACCATATACAGAAATAATTTGGTCAATATTGGAATTGCTAAGTGGAATATTACATCAAATAAAGCATACCAGAATAGTACCCGTGACGGCATGGTAAGTGCGTTAGACTGTTGAAAAAAGATATTGAAATTAGTTTTTTTTTATTTTTCTAATACATAAAAAATAAATAAAATGAATTACTGTAACATAGATCTTAGGGCCGAAAGGCATTAGAATTAAGTATTATTGTTTAACTTAGAGTGTCCGTATGGGACCAGTAAGTTAGTTGTAAGGTATTGTTATTGGTTAATTAGGCTAGTTTTATGAATTTTTGTCTAGCTTTAAGATAGTTTTAAGAATGAATTAATAAAAATGAATTTGAAAAAAAGTGCGTTAGACTGTCATGCCAGAGGTCTTGGGTTCGATCCCTGCCTGTGCCATCTAAATTTTTTTCACGGGTACTGCCTTTTGCAAGGAATTGACAACTCCTCCAAAAGTAATAAGTGATTTCTCAAATTAGCAGTCTGAATTCGGCTTAAAACTGTAGGCCCTCTCCATCCCTGACAACAATCGCACACAAGAATAGTTAAGAGTTGAAATTCACTAAGCCCTAGTTTTATTAAAAAAAGCGGACAGCATTTGATGAAGATGTATTTTCAAAGAGCTCAATAAATTAAGTAGAAGATTTGGTTTTTTATGGTGAAGGATGATTTCATTATCAATAATAATAATCGGAATAATTAGTCGGTGGTAATTAACTTTTTTAATGATGAATTAACAGCCCTGCAACAGTAATGTAATTTTGTATAGTTTTCTGGTATGTATTGTGCCAGTACTTGCGTGCTTCTTATACGCCTATGCTAAATACAATATTTTTAATGGTGCTTAGTTCTACAAGATACTATCTGCTTATATAAATCGATTTAACGTCAATATCTACTACCTAAAGCGTGACTTCTCTGCACGTTATTGGTGCAAAATGCGACATATTTCAATAAAAACAAGAATTGTGATGATATCTAAGAATCTAGAGACTTACAATTCTAACCTTTAAAAAATAACTCGTTAGGATTTATTAATTCTTTGGAAATTACCAGTGACCCAAAAAAAACAATAGGGTGGGAATTGAAACCACCTATGTTTTTATGCGGTACATCTGAGTCCAAATGAATTTTTAAACATTCTGCAATTTTGCTGGACGTTTTACGTATATAGTGTCCGAGATATTTAAAGATAAAGAATTATAATTTGTCTTTTCAAAATACCGACTTCTCCCGTTGAAAGTCAGAGTTTTGAAAGCATAAATCCTAACTATGTCAGTATTTTATTTGAATTTTTTCAACACGTTCAATTTACTTGGCTCTGAGAAAAATATTTACCATAAGCTGCGTGTAGCAAGATAAGCCCGATTTCGTTTTAACGTTCAATTCTTAAAGGGATAAGAAGGCAAAATTAATCCTGCTGAATATAAAGCTTTATACTTTTAAATGTATTGCTTTCTAATTGATTTAACTAATCGATTGAGGGAGGGAATTTTAACCCCTATTGTCTGGTATTGCTTTAGATCCCATGGTAATATAATAAGGTTTCAACCAGTTACCAACAACAAAATAACAATAAAGCTATACTTATTGAATAATTTCACTTAAGATCTTAACAATAAAAAATTATTTAAGTATTTGCTCAAGAAGTCACTTTGAGAAAAAATACTTTCAAAAGAAAATCAAAATTTATATTTCAATTGACTGAAATTGGAAACTCAATAAGTTGACATCGCCAATATATTTTGTATTTTGTTTCTTTTCAAAAATAAGCCTTCTCCAATTTCATCAATTATTTCTATAGTCGTTAATTTATGTACCAACCTTTATTCCTTTTAAGAAAAAAAAGTAAGCAACCATCAAACAATGAGCGCCCCCTATCAAACCGATGCAAATGTTTCGCGGTTATTATTTCTTTTGTTGTCCTTAATGGAATTCTTATACGTTACCTACACCTCCAAAATGTTTATAAATCTGAAGAAGAAAAAATCAATTGTGTAGGTGTAGACATATGTACGTTATTATGTTTGTATGTACTTGTTTATCAGCATTTTTTAAGGATAAATAAAGATGGGAGAGAATAGAAAAGAGGAAAAATATGAATAGCAAAAAGGCCTTTCCCTAATTCCCAGTATCCCTTTTCAATTTCAAGGAAGATTTTTTTTCTAGTAACGTGTTCGCTTCTGCTGGTTCAGCTGTTTATTTCTCGCTTGCTAGACTATAGACATCCTTTTTGCTTCCTTATAGCATCTGAGTTGTAAATGTTATTGCAATAAAGTCGGTTGCATCCTGTGTTCCTTCCAGGATCCTGTGCATATTTTGGTATCGCATAACATCTCCGTTCCTCTATAAGTTTATTGGAAAAACTGTGCATTTGGCAATGCGGTACTTGTTAATATTCATAAAAGCATCGAAAATAAGGATCAACGTCAGGACTCTGGATCAGGATAACAAAAAAAAAATAAAAATACATTAAATCTGCATATCGAACTTGAATCAGCAGTCAAATATCACGCGCTAAGGATATTCTGAAATACCTACACGGAAACAACAAAAAACATCATCGCAAAAGTTCCTTCACAAGGATAAACGTTAAAACACAGAGTGAAGAAGAAGGAGTGGGAGTGTTGTACTTTGACGCTGATGCCTAACGTGTAACATTTATTCATATCCTTGCACCTCTGTTCTATATAGCAGCAGGATATTGGTTGGTAGTTGAGGTACGTACCTATCTACTTTTACACACAAGTTGAAGTTGAATGTAGGAATAGTGGCTGTGGCGGCTGGGAAAATCTGTTTACATCCATGATTAAAGACACATTTACTAAAGCACGGTGTGTCGGCATCGGCACGTTTAGATAGGGGAAACCTGTAAAACGATCTGACTCTGGCTTTGATTCTGACTCCCGTGCGGTTTTTGAATATAGGGCCAGTTTTCGTTTTGCAACTTGAAAAAAAAAATTGTCTTCCCATTACAAGTTAAGCCCCCTCCCCGAAAGCACCCAGAGTACAAACCCCACAAAACTCTTCCCGGCAATAGCTACCTTTTCAACTTATTCTTGTTCAGAATTTTTCTTCTTCCTTCGAATAAAATTTATGTGATTTCATTTCATAGATATCATCACTTGAAGTCGATTTTTATAGAATGAAGACGGTGGCGGCGGGGCGGCACCGGTGGTGGAGATGGGGCTTGTACATGTACATGAGGAAAACCTACGTTTATAGTTATACCATTTTAAGTCTGCCATTATAGATTTTTTTGAAGGAATTTGGTTTTTATGTGTTCTTGTGTTTTTGTCTTGCTTTCAAATGCGGACTTTTTGGTTCGAGGACGGAAACGGAAACAAAAGCTAAATGTTAAATTAATTAAATTAATTTTGAAGGAATTTGGTTTTTATGTGTTCTTGTGTTTTTGTCTTGCTTTCAAATGCGGACTTTTTGGTTCGAGGACGGAAACGGAAACAAAAGCTAAATGTTAAATTAATTGGGAATATTGTTTGTTTGGAGGTTTTGATGGTGATGTTGGTGCGATACTGGTTAGGACTTGGTGTTTCAAGAGGAAGAATTTTTTCAGGAAACCCAAGAGCATCAGTTGTTATATTATAGAGTAGGATATATAGGAGACTCAATATTTTGCGAAAGGTTGATTGTGATAAAAATTATTATTGACATATACTTTGCATTTATGAGTGACGAAGTAAATTGGTTTTCTTTGTTTGCAGATGGAGTTTTGGTTGGAAAATACTGCTGCTGATGGTGATGTTTCTAGAAGTAAAGGTAGAGGTAAGTACGTGGAATCATAAACCAATAAAAAAGGGTGTTAGTTTTATGTGGCATAAAGAATATGTATGCTTAAGTAATCGGGTGTATTGGATGGAATATATACAATTTTGAGACAAAAGATATTAGCGCTAATGTATTGTTTGCATTTAAGTAACTTTTGGCTTACCTGTTAAACCTGTACTATAAACAAGCTAAATTTAGGTTCCGAATTGTACTCTGGGAAGGCTTTGTATAGTACGTATGCACCATCCTGCGTTTTGACTACTTATCGTGTTACAAAAATCAGACAGCAGAAAATCAAAACTTCCATCCCGGCGTAAACCAACAAGTTTTATTAACTTCTTCACTTGATGTGCGCCACTGCTCTATACTTTATTATCTATAGGGCTACGAATAAAAATTATTTCCGACAGGACACTATTGTCAATTCGCTTTATAAATAGTTAATGCTCTTCACTGACAGCCTTGACTTTTCTTCGCCATTCCGCTTTTATAGAGATATCTTTGTATAAATAAAAACTGTTCTTTCAAAGCTGCAGCAACCGGGATTATTAGGGTCTTTGAAAGTTACACTTTTCTTGCTCGGAAAAGGGTCATAACAAGCCAAGTTTTATAGTAAATGGATGATTAATTGACTACTTTTTGCCAACTTACTTTGGACACCTTCCTTATTGACAGTCCAAGTATAAATGAACCCCAGAAGCATAGATCTGTAGTACCCGTGGCATGATGGTTAGTGCGTTGGACTGTCATGCCAGGGGTCTTGGGTTCGATCCCTGCCTATGCCATCTAAAGTTTTTTTTCACTGGTACTGCCTCTTGCGAGGTATTGACAAATTCTCCAAGAGTAATTCTTGTCATGAAAAGTGCTTTCTCAAATAAGCCATTTGGATTCGGCTTAAAACTGTAGGTCCTCTCCATCCCTGACAACAGTACTCGCACACAGAAATGGTCCCAGTTCTCAACAGACTGTTGCGCAACCATTTCATTTATTTAGAAGCACAAATCTGCCTTTTTATACAATTTTATTTGACATCATATACAAAATATTCTTTGACCAGTTAGCACGCAAAGCATCTTTGTCATTGTACTCAGGATCAATTTTTAAGTTTTCCAAAAAAGCGCTTATCTTACGGATCAAATGATTGCCGTTAGTATTTTAAGTGGCGAAAGTCCGGTTGTTTTTGTACATTGTAGTATTTAGGGCTAGTTGAACTCTACTAACAAAGCTTGTTCACTCTCTATATTAACTTCCAGATATATTCTTAAAAGATTTGCCACTGTGTTAATTTATTTTTCAACTTGGCCATTATCGGTCTACTTGTTGCAGTTGCAATCGTGTGATGTACGATTCCGTAAGACTTACAAAAGCTTTGAAACTAGTCAGAGGTAAAGTTTGTTCCTTTGTCACTTCTTCTTCTTCGAAGGAAAACCGAATAACATCACAAAATACTTGAAGTGCATTAACACCTGAACAGTCTCTATTGTTTGTTGTAATGCTATTTCTGGACATTCTGGATATTCAAAAATATTCTTTTATCTTCATCAAAATCTTTTACCATCAAAGACAAACGACAATTCTGTGTTACTCCGTCTTGAAGTTATCTGTAGAATAACCCATTCTGGAAACGTATTGAAAAATTGTATCTTCATCTGCCCCTTAATTTTTTCGATTATTTCATTGTAATCGGCGGCGGCGTCAGAATTATGTTCATTATTAAGCCAATCTTCTGATAAGCTGTTGAGCTGGTAACATGTCTTTTGTGGTGGATTAAGGCTGAAATAGTCGGGTGTTGCATAATTTTTCCTATCTAGCTACTCAAGGCACAAGATCTCTTTTTTCTTTATTCTTTTTTTATGCGTTACAGTAAATACAATTGTGGACCTTATTCCAAGAATGTTTATAGTGACATTTTTTACGAGCGTTTCTAGTTCGTAACTGTGAAATTTTTCTTTTAAAGGCTTTAGATTTTGGCTATAATATGCTACCATATGCAAATTCGAGTTAAAGCACTAACATCAGTACGCACCTCGGTCGGAAGGCTTGGATTTAATATAACTAATACAGGTTGGCTAGTTAATTGCTTGTTAATACTTGAATATTGACAAGCTTCTTCAAATTCCTTACTCCAGTTGTATCTAGCATCGATCTTTGTTAAAGCAGTTATGCAACTTGTTCTTGCAGAAAATTATTTCTCGGTAAATCTGACTTTATGGAATCGTCAACTTTTGACTTTCCAGGTCTTATACCGTGAGCAGAAACTTCTCGACGAAGATATTTGAATTCAGTTTGTAGGAACTCGTATTTGCTAATGTTTAAGGAAAACCGTAAATCGAAGCAAGTGTAGTGCTGATCTCCATCTTTGGTCGACCCTTAGAGAAGGACGAACACGTGGTGTGACATCAAAATCTTTTAGTTCATCAAGTTAAATTCTTTCATTAATATCAGAGCAAGATTCTACGATTTCAACTCTTGCAATGGTCTGGATCGAAAACTGGAAAACCTGATACTCATCATTTGGCTCTGAGCGTTAAGCAATCTGAAAAAAAATTGATAAATTATCAGCTTTTATGAGCCTTGTTTTGTTGTTCCTCCATCATCACATTGTTTTATTTTCTTTACAATTAATTTTTGACTGTATGTATTTTTTCGTTAATTTTATTCTTTGTTTAAATTTAGGTTGTCTCACTTCTGATGATACATTGACGATTTTGTGGTAACTTATTTTGGCTAGCTTCCTTCACAATCATTTATGATCTCCAGAAGCACAGATACCCCTTTTTATACAATTTTATTTGACATCATATACCAAATATTCGTTATTATTACATCGATTTCTTCTCAGTAATTCTGTATGTAATTCGCTTAATGCTGTCAGCCGAAAAAGAGCGTTTCATTTGTTATTAGATTACGTTACGTTTGGTATTAAAAGTTTTCGTTTATAATTTGTTGTCTGGACTTGAGTGCACTTTTGATACAATAGTATAGAAAGTTCCAGTTTTCTACGTTTAGTATTTAGATAAGGTTGGCCTTTTGAAGCATAAGGTTTCCCCAGACTTGTCCTCTATAAGGTTTCCCCAGACTTGTCCTCTTGTCGTTTTCAACACTGAGCATATTGCGAAGATATGTTGCGTGTCTTCTAGCTTAAATGCAAGAGTTCACCTGTGGTCTTATAGATAGATAGTCGATATCATATCTTTACTTAGATCATCATGGAAGTAACTCTTAGTTCCCAACCAATGCTCGAATAGCTTGTACGGCAATCTCCTTGGGCTATCGTGTATTTATTCGCTGGAGCTTGTGAATTTTCCGGACCCATGTATTGGCTGCAGAGCCTAGACAATTCATTCAAGAATTGCTTTTGTTGCCAATGAACTGTTTGGTTCATCACCTTCTTCAAGTTATCAAGACCGAACTTTAGGATGTACATATGTAAACAATACTGGTAATCCGGCCTGTGTGTGTGTAGTATACAGTTTAGCGGGTTACATGAAAGCTTGAACATTTTTTTCATAAAGTATCTATGGAATATTTCTACTTCTTCGAATTTTCAGATTCCGCATATTTGTGCCGCATTATTGCACGAAGCACTGTTTCAAATATTCGATAGTTACAACACAATATTATATTTCTTGAAAATTTTACTCCTATAGCTGTTGATTGCTCTTTTTGCTTCAGCTTTTCTTCCAAGTGAGTCTAGAAGGAAATTTGGAGTTGTAGTAGAACGCCCAAATTTTCATACCTTTTAACCTTTTCTAATTCTTCGTTTCTCCAGTACTATTTCTCATATCTTGCAAACCGTCCAGTTGCATTTCCGAAAATCAAGATTTTTGTTTAGCTTTTTCTGACAGAAGAGTTTCCTAGTTTTGAGTTAATTTTTCTGCTAGTCAGCACAATGGCGGATTCAGGGGGGGGGGGGTTCGTAGGGGTCATGACAACCCCCCTGGGAGATAATTTGTTTGCTTTTTCGTAGGAATTTCCTTCAATTCAAAGCTAATTGTATTGCGTTAATGGATATGACCCCCTATTATATTTTGAATTATTAATTTTTTGTATATGAAAACAATATTTGTATTTTACTTCCTTAAACTTTTTTTAAACTGAGGACTGGACCAAGAACATAATATGAATCGAAATTCAGCATAATTCATCAACTTTTGACCAACTGACGATCCAGGGGGGGGGGTCATATGAGCCATAAAGCTTATAGAGTTTAGTTGTATAAGTAAAGAGTTCCATCTATATGTAGATTTATTAGTAATTTAACGACATTCATCAAAAAGTGGTTTGCTGTCAAAAACAACTGAAATTTTTGTTTTCACTCAATTTAGAATTTGAAAAAACTTTAGTAATGTTATAATTTTCATAAAAATTGTTTCTAAGAAAAAGAGCAAATGTCCGTCTGCTTGTCTTTCCTGGCTCCTACAGTCCAAACAATTGTGTTGATTGAAATTTAGGTTTTCAGCCGATTAGCGTAGGGCGTTTTTTTTTCATTTTATTAATACGAAAAATAACAGCAGTCTCCATACAAATTTGTTGGTTAAAACATGTGATTTTTCTTAAACTTTTTCTAAATTTTGTGTTCTTAATTTGGCTTCTTTCTACAAGAAAAACATATTTTGGTATTGCTCCAGAAGGGTACCCCTCAAAAACCTTTTTCTTTGGACCGATTTCAATAATCTTCTCTTTCTGTGCAAGCTCTTTTTGATGATCAAATGATCAAATTGGTGATGATTTTTATGATCAAAAATGTATTTTTTTTTGTGATTTTTAAAAAAATATTAATTTTGTTTACGAAACTCGATATCTCAGAAAGAGGTCTACATTTGTTGACGAAATTTAAATGTAAAATGTACATAAGCTCTTTATTTAGTGCCTACCAAAAATATTTTTAAGACAAAATTTCAAATTTAAAATGATTTTCGAAAAAAATAAGTTAATCTAGATTTTTGACAAATAAAATTGCATTTAAATTTTTGAGAAAAACTTATGTTGCAGGTACATTTTTATATATCGGGTGATTTTTTTGAGGTTAGGATTTTCATGCATTATTATTTGACAGATCACGCTGGATTTCAGACATGGTGTCAAAGAGAAAGATGCTCAGTATGCTTTGACATTTCATCATGAATAGACTTACTAACGAGCAACGCTTGCAAATCATTGAATTTTATTACCAAAATCAGTGTTCGGTTCGAAATGTGTTTCGCGCTTTTTTATCGACAAATTTTGTTCAGCGATGAGGCTCATTTCTGGTTGAATGGCTACGTAAATAAGCAAAATTGCCGCATTTGGAGTGAAGAGCAACCAGAAGCCGTTCAAGAACTGCCCATGCATCCCGAAAAATGCACTGTTTGGTGTGGTTTGTACGCTGGTGGAATCATTGGACCGTATTTTTTCAAAGATGCTGTTGGACGCAACGTTACGGTGAATGGCGATCGCTATCGTTTAATGCTAACAAACTTTTTGTTGCCAAAAATGGAAGAACTGAACTTGGTTGACATGTGGTTTCAACAAGATGGCGCTACATGCCACACAGCTCGCGATTCTATGGCCATTTTGAGGGAAAACTTCGGAGAACAATTCATCTCAAGGAATGGACCGGTAAGTTGGCCACCAAGATCATGCGATTTGACGCCTTTAGACTATTTTTTGTGGGGCTACGTCAAGTCTAAAGTCTACACAAATAAGCCAGCAACTATTCCAGCTTTGGAAGACAACATTTCCGAAGAAATTCGGGCTATTCCGGCCGAAATGCTCGAAAAAGTTACCCAAAATTGGACTTTCCGAATGGACCACCTAAGACGCAGCCGCGGTCAACATTTAAATGAAATTATCTTCAAAAAGTAAATGTCATGGACCAATCTAACGTTTCAAATAAAGAATCGATGAGATTTTGCAAATTTTATGCGTTTTTTTTTTTTTAAAAGTTCTCAAGCTCTTAAAAAATCACCCGATATAATATTTTCAAACAGACTTTTTGGAAGAAATTAGCAAGTTCTAGCGACCCAGTCGTGCATTTTATTTATTTCAAATTTGGTTTTCTGTTGAATACAAAAGATTTTAAAAAATTAAATGAATCTACTTTTAAAGTCAATTTGCTTTGGATGCTCTAGAACTAATATTTAAACACGAATTTCAATAATATAAATGTCTCAAAACAAGCAAAAGTGACACTTTTGTTAAACTAATGGCTAATTGAAAAACATAATAAACGGGTCATATCTATTGATATGTAAGCTTTGAATCTCTTGAGATTTGAAGTGAAAAGAGATTCTGAAACGTTTAATTTGTGATTGCCACACAAACGTTTCTTCGCAACTTATTTGTTTACCTTAATTTCTTTTAATTTATTTTTTAGAGAAATTATGTACTTATGTAAGTGCACCTATATCCTTAAATTCAAGAACCAAACATTTTTTTCTCTAAAATTTTTAAGTTTTGTTGACTCCTTTAAGGTCAAAATACGAGTAAGCAGACTGATAGTTATAGTAATAATAGACTCCCGAAAATTGAGTTCGAAAAAACTTCGTCAAAAAAAGCCCGACATTTCTTCATATCAGATCCTCTCTCATTTTCTGGATTTTTGATTTTTTAGCGTTCTTAGCATAAATAGAAATGGATACAAGAAAAGTATATTTTATTTTTGGAAAAAAAGCTACGTTTTAAAACAATTTCTTACATTTCTGCGTGAAATGTAGCAAAAACCCTCTAAACTCTTGTGTTTTAGCTCTTAAATATGGCATATTTAGAAAACTTCTTGAATCTAGGAATGCTTTCATATGTATTATGTAGGGAGTCATCCAAATTAAATAAATTTAATTTAAATTTTGTTAGCCTCCTTTACAAAACATTAAAGAACATTTTTAAGCGGTGAGTAAAAACGCATCTAAGTGTGTGACCCCCCCCCCCCCCTGATGAAAAGTCTGGATCCGCCCTTGAGTTAGCATTAAATGAATTAACTCCCCAAGCGAACTCTCTACATTTAGAGATGTTAGTGCAGATGTGATTGCAGATGTGTTCACGTTGTTAAAGGCACCTTCGATGTCAAGGAAAGCAACCATAGTGAACTCTCTATGATAGAGGGAGTATTCATAAGTGCGTACTAAGGTGTGGAACGCCGTTGGCACCGATTTACCTTTACAGTAGACATGTTGAGACGAAGACAGAAGTCTTGTATCAATTCTTGCCCTTAAATGGATATCAATCAATCTTTCCAAGGTCTTAAGGAGGAATGATGATAGACTTATAGGTCATAGATCTTTAGAATTGACCTGCGAGCATTTACCTGCTTTGAGTATAAAAACAACTTTAACTTCTCTCCATGCCGAGGGAGTATGGACCAGATATAGACAGCTGGTAAAAATTGCCTATAGGATTGATGCAATTATTTCCGATTCTTTTTGTAGTTCGGATGAGCGCAAGCTCTTGTATGTATTTTCTGTTTTAAGATTTAAAAAAACAATATTTTTTTTTGAAAATTCGATATCTCGAAAATAGTTACAATTTTGTTTCGCTCTATCTCTACCAACATTGCACGCATCAACACACATACCAACAAACGATCTGACGTAATTCATATTTTCCTACTTTTCCATCATCACATAGTGTTTGTAATACTTGTCGTATTCTTGCTACACTCCTTCCGTTTTCCTGATTGCACATCGTATATCTACAATCCTTCCCTTCCGATTTATTGCCTTAACTTTAATGAAACATCCTCTCAGATCTCTTCAATGTCGGAAATTGTTAAACAAGAATCACTCAAGCTACAATATAGTAATTGATACCCTTGTTGGCTGTCTTCAATTAGTTCCACTTCTTCAGCTTAATCACCTCATTTGCTTCACACAATTAAAATCAAAGCCAAGTACATAATGCCGACCAGTGAAGTCTATCATGGTACCTCCCTCTTAACAAAAACCAAAAATACTCAAATTTACTTCAGTCATCTCACTTACAATATCTTGCATAAGTTTGAGCGAGATGAACTTGTAGAAGATCTTAAAATTAATTGTATCTGCTACACACAGCATCTTACAGAGAATTATGAACCATCAGGGCAATAACGTCAATTAATGCATCTTAAAATCCAAGATGACACCAGAACTACTTCGGCTCTCAAAATAGATTCGAATATGTGCATCTTAAAGGTTCTAGAGGCAAAGGAAGAAAAACATTGAACACATTGCATCGATCCACTGTCTTGAATCAACTTCTTAGATACATCTGTGAACAGTTTAAGGAGAAGACAATCAGAGAGTCTTATCTGTAATAATATGACAACAATAGAAGAACATTTTGACACTATATTGATCCAATAGTTGAAAATCATTCAAAAGTCTTCACTTGCATCTTCTTCTTCTTCTTCTTGTACTACTTCTTGTGTGCATAATGCATCGCAATGGTGTTGGTGTTGTGAGACAGGCGGAGTACATAGCGAGCAAACGCTCTGAATGATGATTTTCCAAATAAACCACTTGAATTGATTTCCCAACTGAGATACCAAAATGCACAACCATCGCACCACACCACCACCGCGCCGCCGCCGCCGCCCGGAGGCAACTATCCAACAACTATAAGCGACTTCCGACTTCACAAAGACGCATCAGGAGAAGGTTATAATATGACAACGGAGATAATTTTGCATTCGAGAAACATCTTCTTGGGATAAAGTTTATTTAATTCAAAAATATTCAATTGTCCTTTTCTTTATCCAAATCCCAGGTCCAGATGAAGCTGAAAGCAGGACGCAGAAGGCTGTATAGAAAAAAAGAAATATATATGTACATATAAGAAAATAGAGCCGCAAAACACCCGAGAGAACCCCATCATCCTCATTCAGGATATCAAGACAACCGACCGACACGACGACCGCGACGCACATTGACGACAGAACTAAGAATTCTCAGGGCGTTTGATTTTTGTCCAAAACCACAGAAAAGTGGTCAATTTTCAATTTCTATTAATAGGATTTGATTCTTAAATATATACGTGTACATTTCCTTATGTATTTCTATATCTATCTGTATCCTGTTCCTGGACGATGGTGATTCAGAGAAAGGATTGAACTGGAACAAGCAACACTGAAGACCGAACACCACAATTTACATCATGAGGACCAAAAGTAAAGGAAAAGGCATTAGCAAAGTCTTCTCGTCCGCCCATCTTTTCCTATTTCTTCTTGTTTTTCCTTTTTCTTTTCTTTTCTTTTCTTTTCTTTTCTTTTCTTTTCTTTTCATTTTTCCTTGGGCATTATTTCTACTTTTTGGATTAGAAGCTACTTTTATGTGTGTTATATAGTCGTAGTTTGGATACACCTGACCACAACAGGAGAACATCCCTGATGGTCTGGTTGGACTTGGTCACTTGGTGGTATATAGGATCCGAACAATTGGGGTGTATAATTAGGAATTCGAGTTTTAAACCTTTTATAAGACCCTTATCCGGTCGGATGGATATTTTGGCTTTCGGAAGTTCAAGTTCGGTCACTTTTCTAAATGTTTTAAGGAAGGAAGAATTTTTATAATGGCATAGCATTTAGTTAACATTTTATACCGTACATACATACCTATAATAACGTTTTAGTTTTGAGGGGAACCTTTGAGCACTTTAACATAACAATTTGAGAATTTCATAAGAATTTCTTATATTTTTGATTAGGTGCACTTTAGGGCTTCCAACCAAAATATTAATTAACTTGGCCAGAAGCATTTCTTTTGTTTGTGTTTAGAATACAAATCTTAAAATTTTGGTCGTAAATATCATATTTCATTACAAAAACTTTAACCACACAATTACCCGAGATCTTTTACTAGACTAAGTCAAAAATTGTTTGAACTTTTTTGAAATTTGAATCTCTCAAATATCAGCATAAGTTTTGTTTTAACGCGTAAATAAATATCTAAGTACAACTTTTACCGAGTATGAAATCGCTTACAATTTGTCGGTAACAAATTTTCTTCAATGTAACATTTTTTAACAAAATTTACAATATGAGGAAAAAATCCGAATGAAGATTTTTAAACGGAATTATCTTTATTTTGTCAGGAATTATGTACCTTAATTAGTTAGACAGACTTTTAAGATCATGAAACGTATTACAAAATACAACTTCAGTAACTTTTGATTCTACGACCGAGCGCTTAGAATTTACAGCGGTTTCAAAAAATATCAAATATCGATTTTTTTAAACGGTACTTTGTGTTGGTTTGGCGAATTAAAATAAAACACTTTAATATATATACTTAAGCGCTTAGAAGTTAGAGCGGTTTCAAAAAATATCAAATATCAATTTTTTTAAACGGTACTTTGTGTTGGTTTGACGAATTAAAATAATATGTTTTTTATTTAGCGAAAAAACTTAAAATGAAAAATAAAAATTATACAAAACAAACTTCGATTTGTTACAGTAAAATTATAGCAAAGTATAGATATTCTCATACCGCCTCTTAATTTTATCAGTTAACAAATTAGTAACAAACAATCAAAGATTATTTAAGCTATAAATTCTAAAACTCAATACATTAATCAGTTTTTTATTTTAAATACAAGCTGTTGGAAAAGTGAACGTAAATGGTGAAATTAATTAAGATTTAAATTTGAGCGATGTTTTTGAAAAAAGATTCTTGCAAGACCATTTGTCATTATAGAGGGTGATTTTTTAGCTATTGTTTTTTGGAAACACTGGTTCGTGTTTTGTTTCACTGTCAAACATCTTCAGTTTGGTCTATAACTTAATTATGAATCGTCTTACAAACGAACAACGCTTGCAAATTATTTAATTTTACTACAAAATTTACATTGTTGGACATTAAACCACCCAAACGCTTACGTTGAGTGCGAACTTAAGAAAATATCGCAGCTGTATCGGCCAGTGTTAATGATGACCATCAATTATCGATTCGTCGCCGTTCGCAGCAATTGGGCCTCTGTTACTCAACAACGTGGAAAATTTTGCGAAAGGATTTAGGTGTAATGCCTTTCCAAATATACGGCTGGTGCAAGAATTGAAGCCGAACGACGCGACGCACGTACTGCAACATAAAAATGTTGGTGAATGGACTCTTGGAAACGGAAAGTTGGCCGAAGATCCACTTTTTTACCGAAAAATTGTATTCAGCGACGAAGCTCATTTTTGTTTCAATGGGTACGTAAATAAGCAGAATTGTCGGTTCAGCCAGAAGCGTTGCAAGAGCTACCAATGCATCCAGAAGAGTCACAGTTTGGTGCGGTTTATGGGCTGGCTGGTGGCATCATTGGACCGTACTTCTTCAAAGATGATGCGAATCGTAGCGTAACTGTGAATGATGAGCGCTATCGTGAGACGATATGGAACTGTTGTTTGCCCAAAATGTAAGAGCTTGACTTGCATGACATGTGGTTTCCACAAGACGGTGCCACATGCCACGCAGCACGCGTAACAATGGACTTATTAAGAGGCGAGTTCGGTAAACATTTTATTTCACGTTCGCAGCCTAGATCGTGCGATTTAACACATTTAGACTATTTTTTTTGGGGCTATGTTAAAGCTCATGTCTATAAAGACAAGCCCGCTTCAATTGACGCATTGGAAAACAACATTGAAGCATTTATTCGTGAGATACCGATCGAAATGGATGAACCATTTGAGGTGCAGTCAAGGTCAACATTTGAATGAAATAATCTTCAAATATTAAATTATATGGACCGTACTATCGATTCAAATAATGATTTCATGCATTTTTCTGAATTGTATGCGGTTTTTTTTAAACTTTCCTATAGCTTTTAAAAAATCACCCTTTATTATAAAACAAATTTCAAAGAAGAAGATTTTAAAAAAACATTTTAAATTTTATAAATTATAAATTATACAGCAAAAATTAAAACAACAAATTAAGTTGCTTTGGTTTTGGCCAACAGAGTATTGGACAGTGTATATTTCTAACTTCGAATTAAATGCGAAAATGATCTTTCCCTGGCTACCAAGGTCTTAGAAATAATCAGGTCCGTTTTAACTGGTGTAAGATCCTTATTTAAACATAGAGCCCAAAGTACGATATTTATCTTGAGAATGAGTCCTTTAATATTATTTAATATTTTTGACTTAAACAAATTTAAAACTCTCTCCAAGTCTTTCTTCACACAAAAGGTTCAATGCTCAATTAGGCCAAAAAGACAGCAAATCCACGTTAAATTAATGATGTAAGTTCAATAACATATATTGAAAACAATAGGGTCCAAGAATAGAGCCCTGAGGGATACCAGTAATATTATTAATATAAAATTTAGATAGGCTCTCACCTACTTGTACTGTCTGCCTTCTATTAATAAAGTAAGACAAAATTAATATCGTTGTACCTGAAGTTTTCCAAAACATTGTGTATTTAACTAATTTTACGTGGTTAATATTTAAAGATCAACTATCTGCATCATACTTATGTAAATCCCTTTCTTTAAATAAAATGGGTGTAATGTTTTATTTTCTGTATTTGACAATTTCTGATATTCCAATACCTGAAATGTCCACTATCTTAAAGGATTACTTTGAATTCTACACATCTCATTTCTTGAACAGTTTTCTTAAATTCCAAACTATCAAATATTCAATTCTCATTTTTACTAAAAATAACTCTCAACAATAACAACTTTCGTTCCTTCCAGCTTCTCATAATACAAATCATATTTTTCCTACAAATTTAAATCTGTTTTCCTCACTTCTTCAACAAGAAACAAAACATTGATTTTGTCATACAAATTCTCTTCTTGTATTGTCCTTTGAAGTCAACCAAAAGACAGTGTATGCTTAAAAGCTACGCATGTATAGTCTCTCCCCAAAAGACTAAACCCAACAACAAAGTAGACCAAAAGATTCGAACCAAAACAAAGCAAAACAAACAAGCTTGCAGGTATATTCCTCTGTGTTTTTCTGAATCCCAATGGTGACACAAAAGTTAAGACAATTTTTCTTTGCCAAATATAAGACAATAGAAACACAGGTGAAAGCAGACAAAATATATGTAGATACATCTGGCTCCGGCTCGGGCTCCGGCTCCGGCTCCGGCTCCGGCTCCGGCTCTGGCTCCGTCTCAGGAATCGGCATCAATCCTATCTATCGTGCGTCGTCCTCGTCGTCATGGTCCTTGTTGTTGGCATTTTGTATAGGTCTCGTCATGCTTTACACTCAAATACTCGTATTTCGTATGTGATTTTGATTTCCATGTATAGATACAAATGAACAACAGCTCTCTGGGATTAGGATATGACATTTCTTCATAAAGATTAGGATACGAAGGATACACAACTCACAACAGTACAAATGTTTGTTCATATCGGGAACTAGTGAATAAGGTCATGAGACTGAGACTGCAAGTTTCACACTCAGATCATTTGCTCGTCTTGCTTTAGCTAAAAATCCTTATTAGATCTACAGGCTGTTCCTTACACGACTTTCAGTTTCGTATCTGAAGCTTTAATTTTCCAATTGTTTTGAATCTGTTAGAAGAGATTTCGAAGACTCACTCTTATAGATGATTAATTATCGATTTAACGACCGCCATTCAATATGTAACTTTCTTCAAAGACTTTTTTGTAGTTGTTCGAAAATAATAATTTTTTACCTGAAACACCTTGTACTCAAATTTAAATATGGGTTCTTTGAGTGTAAGAAGAAGCTTTTGCTCATTTTGTTCTCCAGAATTCCAGATGGAAGGATTGACAATTGAGAGTTTCTGATGGTTGTCTATAGGTACGAGTACTTAGGTACTCTTACTTCTATGTTTGGGTCTTTTTGGATGTTGGTATGTAATGTTTCCAAAATAATAATTGCGCTCCCAGACGGGACGGTTGCTGTTTTGTAAATATTCATACAACTTTACTTCACTCACTGAGTCAGTTTTCAGAGTAGGTTTATATAGTAAAAACGAACATGATATAAAGACAGAAAGACGCTAAAGGATACAAAATTTCAAATAGGAATCTACCGCTTTGTGAATGAACGTCAATTTTCTTATATGAAATTCCTACCTAGGTATACTGTATAAAGATGCCTCTAGCTGAGTATAGGATGTTTTGTATAGGAGCCAAATTCCTCTTCTTGAAACCGTCCTCCAAAACCCATCATCAGAACAGAAATTCAAGACATACATACAGAATATGGAGTACAGTGAGAGAGTTTATAGAAGATATGGAAGACGGAAGGGTGTTCGTTTTGGGTTGTTTGTTTAAATTTCCTTTCTGTCTCTCGAATATTAGGTATAGTATAGCAAATAGGTGGGTCTGGGTCTGGATCTGAGTCTGGGAGTATATGTATATCCCTGGGTGTATTGTTTTGAAATTGTATTTCAGAAGCAATTAACATTTAAATGACGCGCATCTTGGCAGTGGAAATCATCACAACGACAATTATTATTATATAGAGTAGATAGAAGATACCTTAAAGATAAAACGATTTTGATAGAAATCCAGAGTTTTCAGAGAATAACTATAAATATATAGTTTAATGATCCATATAGTTATTTTGTGGGACATTTAGGTATTGTAGAAGCAAGTTTTAAGGGGGAAAGTTTAATAATGTTATGGGTATTTGGTTTAAACTTCATCTAAGATGAACGTTCATGGGTCACAGATTGATCTAATAGTTTCTTTTGTTTGTGTGGTTTTTAAGAATTTCTACATAAAATGGAGAATATTCTAGGATTGCTTTGCGATTTATTCGGTTTTGTTAGATTAGATATAAATTAGTTGAAAATGAATTATCAAACCTTATATTTAATTTTAAAATAGAGGGAAGATTGAAGCTTTTTAAACTTTCCTTTAAATAAAATGTTCAATTTTCCTCTGGAGCATAAATCATGATGAATTTAACCGATGTATGACAAGGATTAAATTATTTGTTGCTTTTGGCTTGATTGAATCTTACATGATTGTGCGTTCAAATCGCGCGTACAGAATTTCAAAAGAGACTAAGTTTCGTGACACGCAATACTGTTGGCCCTGTTTAAAGCAAATACGTAAAATTTTTTTTTCCAGAATCTTCTTCTAGACTTATACCAGCTTTGCAACTATCCGAATGTAACTTTTATGAAAGAATCTGAAGATCTCGACATTCTGTGTATGTTTCTATCAACCACCTCTTGTAGAACGATCACATACGCGATGTTTGTGTTTCCAGAAGTGATTCAGTATAGCTAGCCTCGAGCCTAACTTCAGTCGTACTCTATCATGTACAGAGCCACACTTCACGAATGTGAAAATGTTATTAAAATACTGTCTTTCCTTGTCACTTATACATATATATTCAGCAATTAAAAACCTCCTTTTGTCATAATAGAGGTATCAAATAATGTTATTAGCAAAGCCTGTCCAACGTCGCACAATGGGGCAAAATGATCCAAAACCTGGCAATAATTCAAAAATGAAAATTAAAAATATCTTCAAGAAAAAACAAGAAATTAAAAAAAAATGTGTAAATTAGGTGTGAAGTTTTTTTATCATCAGTTGTAATATACATATTTACGTGTTTTTTAGTGAGTTCTAAAGTTGTTTTCCGGGTGAATCTGGCTTATAATTTATTTATGAAAAAAAAATCCTTTTTTGATTGATTTTCCCTAGAAAAGGACTTATTGCTATAATGAGACGGTCTCGGGGGAATAGTAATAGGAAAACAATTCAGTTTCTTAAAAAAAAGAATAGATCAAAATGAAGAAAAGCTCTGAAAAAAGCCAAATTGCTGTTTTGCCGAAACAAATTTAACATTTCAAAGAAGATTTAAAAGCCCGGTGGCTTAAGACTTCAGGATCGAGGAAAAGTTTTTTAAATCTAATAATAGTTGGCTAAGCACATCTCCAGGTTTTTGTAGAGCACCCGACTTAGTTAAACGAGGTTGTTTAGAAGTAGAGTTTGAAAATTCTTCCCAACAACGATTGAAAAACGGAAAAAAAGCACCAGAACTGAGAGATTCTGTATCTCTTGGTGTCCTCAATTATTCTACCCAAATTAATCTACGAGCTGATCCAAGCCTCAAAAATTTTTAAAGAAGTGATTGTAAGCCCCAATCGAGCTGATGAAAAATCGTAGTCGAACGAGAGTAGTTGTATGACGGAAAAATATACTTGGCGGTATAACTTCCAGTGAAACTATCACAGCAATAATATAATATATGTAAAAAGAATGAGTGTCCCAAATACAAAGAAAGCTTGCTATGCCAACAGAAATGCAGTGAAAATCACATCTACCTGTGCGAAAGTGATTTTTCAATATTTGCTTGTTGTGGATTAATTGTAGCTAAAGTGAAGCCATGAATTTTTGTCCGAAAAAAATGCACACAGTTATGATCGTTGTTGCGAATGGATGTGGGATTTATGTTTAAAAGTATAAGGAATGTTGGCGTGACAAAACAAGGTGCTTCGTTAATAAATACCCCTGGTATCGTATGCCTAAAACTCAGCACAAATACTACATTCATGGTCCAGAAATTATATCGCCTCACTTTTGCTATCGAACAACTTTTGGAGGAAGCGCAAGAAGTACGATATAAAGATTTAAAAAATGTCAGTGAAAACTTCTCGAACAAATTTAGCCTTGAAAATACGAACAAATTTATATGTAATTTCCTTATAGTGAGCTCGAATACCATTAATACGTCCAAGCTAAAACTGCAAAAGAATCAAAATTCCCATTTTTTACACAGAAGCCCTCTGTTTGCTTTAACCTCCAAATGTCGATAAATCGAACACTGTTTTAGAGTTATATGTTTCTTAAATGTGGATACATACAAATATTTCTTTGTTTAAGTTTCTATATGTATATAATAGTTTTTGTTTTTCTTTTCTTCTTGTTCAAAGAGTTTAGGAATGCATGAAAGTTCTTTTATAAGGGATTGTAGTTTGTTATGCCCGCCTTGTTACCTCTCTTGAATATTGGTCTAAGAAATTTATTTGTCCATATAACGTGAAATTTTGTTGTTTTTGGGAAAGTTTGAATAAACTATCTTTTTTAATAAATGCTCAAATCAAACTCAAACCAAACTAGAAACACGGCTATCTGCAGCCAGGCGGCTATTAAGACTATCAATTCGGTCACAACATCCTCTATACTGGTCCAACAATGTCGGAAGAATTATCCAGCCTCAACATCAACCTCTGTGTCACTCTTATTTATGTTCTAGGTCATAATGGCATTGGTGGTAATGAACGGGCGATGAGTTGGTCCGGCAAGGATCGGGCCTTTATAGCTCACTTGCGGAAAAGTTAAATATTCCTCTTGGAGCCATTAAGGGCAAAATTTTCTTAATTTTTCCGACTGTATCCAACCGCAGGTTGAACAATCTAATGAACTGTACCGCATA
Source organism: Eupeodes latifasciatus (assembly GCA_920104205.1). Lineage (NCBI taxonomy): Eukaryota > Metazoa > Arthropoda > Insecta > Diptera > Syrphidae > Eupeodes > Eupeodes latifasciatus. Next base: position 151,661,761 of record OV049924.1, read on the forward strand.
TCCAGGAAGATATGGCCTGCCTATAACAAAAACCGTTCTATATAATGGGTGATTTTTTTGAGGTTAGGATTTTCATGCATTAGTATTTGACAGATCACGCGGGATTTCAGACATGGTGTCAAAGAGAAAGATGCTCAGTATGCTTTGACATTTCATCATGAATAGACTTACTAACGAGCAACGCTTGCAAATCATTGAATTTTATTACCAAAATCAGTGTTCGGTTCGAAATGTGTTTCGCGCTTTTTTATCGACAAATTTTGTTCAGCGATGAGGCTCATTTCTGGTTGAATGGCTACGTAAATAAGCAAAATTGCCGCATTTGGAGTGAAGAGCAACCAGAAGCCGTTCAAGAACTGCCCATGCATCCCGAAAAATGCACTGTTTGGTGTGGTTTGTACGCTGGTGGAATCATTGGACCGTATTTTTTCAAAGATGCTGTTGCACGCAACGTTACGGTGAATGGCGATCGCTATCGTTCAATGCTAACAAACTTTTTATTGCCAAAAATGGAAGAACTGAACTTGGTTGACATGTGGTTTCAACAAGATGGCGCTACATGCCACACAGCTCGCGATTCTATGGCCATTTTGAGGGAAAACTTCGAAGAACAATTCATCTCAAGGAATGGACCGGTAAGTTGGCCACCAAGATCATGCGATTTGACGCCTTTAGACTATTTTTTGTGGGGCTACGTCAAGTCTAAAGTCTACACAAATAAGCCAGCAACTATTCCAGCTTTGGAAGACAACATTTCCGAAGAAATTCGGGCTATTCCGGCCGAAATGCTCGAAAAAGTTACCCAAAATTGGACTTTCCGAATGGACCACCTAAGACGCAGCCGCGGTCAACATTTAAATGAAATTATCTTCAAAAAGTAAATGTCATGGACCAATCTAACGTTTCAAATAAAGAATCGATGAGAATTTGTAAATTTTATGCGTTTTTTTTTTTTAAAAAAGTTCTCAAGCTCTTAAAAAATCACCCGATAGAACTTTTATGTAGACACAGGCATGATATAGCCATGGTCACTGCAATATGCACTGGACAATGGCCGATAGGAGAGTATGCAGCAAAGCTGCCGTAGCTGCGGAGACCAACATGAAAGGGAAAGTGTAATTCACTTTCTCTGTAAATGTTCTGCCCTGGCCGGTTCTATATTGCTAAGGTTCCGAAGAGCATTCCTTAAAGATCTTGATGAACTTTCCGAGATGAAAATCAAAAGACCTGATTTAATTTCTGAATGGCTCTAAGTTCGCTAATTTTGTCAATATAACTCTTATCTTTTTATATTTGTATATTCTATAGATCAAACGAGTGTATAGTACCAAAACAGCACTTTCCATTATTAACAAATGACTCACGCAAATTGGTCACGAAAACGTTGAAGATATCGAAAATTCTATCTTAAAAAAGGTTATTGAAAGTGAAGTTAACTTCGAAAGCCATACGATAAGTTCTTTAAGTTGACAAGTTTCTAAAATCTTTTAGTATTATCTTATAAAGAGGTGCCTATTTTAGTATACCTTTAGCAAGAATATACAAAATTAAGAAAAGGTCTTAGATTCATTAAATAGTTTCTTATAATTCGTAGTACCCGTGGCGTGATGTTTAGTGCATAGGCTTGTCATGCCATAGGTTTTGGTTTTAATTCCTGTCAGGGGTACTGCCACTTGCTGAAATCGACAAATCTTCCAAAAGAAATAATTGTTGTCATGAACTGTGCTTTCTCAAATTAGCCGTTCGGAATCGGCATATAAACTGTAGGTCCCCTTCATCCCTGACATTACTGGCACTCAGGAATGGTTAAGAGTTTTTAAAAGAGCTATGAATTTACATATTTATTTAAGTTGAAAACAGAGTTTTAAATGATCAAATCAATTCAAATTACCTTATCCTGATGGTATGATTCACTTTAAACCTGCACGTTAAAAAAATGATGAAGCATCTTTTGAAGGTTTAAGAATTGTGTCTGGCTATCACAACTTCAAGCTTGTGTTTTCCTTGAAATCCCATTAAATGTATTAAAATGTCTCTGCTTTGAATTGATATACATACATAAACATTAAGAATTTATTTTTTTTTATTTTGCTTCCAAAAATACAATTTCCTTGGATAATCAATTTGACCATCTTTATTCTTCCATTGAAAAAGATATAAGTCAATAAGAACCCATGTGTTTGTATATGTTCATCGTACATAACGTCCTTTAACATGCTTACAGAAAGCCAAGTACATAATATTCTGCTATATTTAAATTTCTTTTTCCCATTAGGTATATCAGTCTGAATGTGAATTTAAAACTGAACTCTAAGTAACAAGTGAGTTCTTCTTTTAAATTGGACATAAATAAGAAGAAAGAAATAAGGTTGAAATATCTTTACCTAGGTTAATTTTGTCTCAAGTGAGGGGCATTTTAAATCAAAGTGAACAACAAATATCTTATCTGTGTGGGACCTATAAATTCACACAACAAGCAATTGCTTAGGCGTTTCTATATAGAGCTCGCCCTTCTTATCAGAATGATTCTAAGAATTTTGCTGTTTTATTATTGGATATGTTTTTAAGACTCTTGAAAGTTCCTTAACGTCTTTTTATTTTAAATCAATATACCTACGTAATAATAAGTGTGTTTGTATTTTGTAATAAATTGACTTTAATGATTATAGAAACTTCAGACACAATGATTATAGAAACTTCAGACACAATGCTTATAGAAACTTCAGACGCAATATGGTTTGTGCTCTAACACAAACTTAAATTTCATGTGGTTTAAATTCACGGTAAATAAGAACACCATTCACACACGTTTTCTTTTCTGGAAGTCAAAATATGATAGGAAATTCAAAATTTAACGAGAACGGTCTTAACGACTTCTTTAGGTTATTTGACTGGTCACTATGTTTCGCCGATAGTGACGTGAATTCCATTGCAAATATTTTCACAAACTTAATTCTTTGTGGAACGAGAAATTGTATCCCGAATAGAGTAAAATCTATCCAACCCAATGAGAATTGGGTCAGAAGTGTGAATTTCCATTGTTTTAAAGCAACGCCAGCGAGAAAAACCGGCATAAATTAAAAGAAGTTAGAAAGACCTGTAACGGTCATATTCGACGATCAAAATTTGTACATCACCAGAAATAACATACAAAAATACTACAATGCTCCTTCCATTGTTCTGAAGAATTGTTTTTCAACACTAGCGAAGGCACTGCTATTTCATATTTCCTACTCTACATGTCCAAATGAGTGAAAAACAGCATTTGTCCACCCTGTCCCTAAACAACTCGAATGCTACTCCCCCTCTACTATCGTCCAATAGCACTTAATTATCAGTTTAAAAAATATCTCAAAGAATGAAAGGCAGTATAGCTTTCGCAGCAATAGGGTCACAGGGTGGGGATTCGATGGTTTAACAAACATTGTAAAAAGTCTGTACATCATTTTGGAGTAAGATTATTGTACTTGATATTTTAAAGGTATTTGATAGAGTTTGGCAGCAAACTCTCTTATCGAAAATTCGTGATTTTGTATTGACGGATCTCTTCTTTCGTTGAATTATAACATATCTTTGATCCGTTCAATACAAGTTCTATTAGACTGGTGTTCTCAGAGCTCCGCTTTCAATGCGACTCCATTTTTTATTTTCATAAACGATCTCTTATCTGCCTTTTCTAATCCATTAAACTGCTTCGCTGACGACAGTATCCTAAGCTTTGCATATTAGTTCCTTGTCCTTCGGATGTGAAACTTCAACGACATTAAATTCCGATCTTGACAGTATTGTTAAATGTGGAATTATTAACCGTGTAGAATCAATTCAGTCTCCTTTCGTTAAAGCGTAATTCCCCCCGATGCCACTATTCATAAATGACACTTGCATCCAGGAAACTAATAAACTTTTAGTACAACTGGGTAAGTGCATCACAGATCACCCCTTATGGAATGATCCAATGATATTCGATATTACCAAAAAGCTGCTAGGTGCTTAGGGTTTCTCCGACATGCAAGAAATTTTGTACACTTTCTGATCTAGCCGTAATTTATAAAACCTTCATTCGTCCAATACTTTTTGAGCAGGTGCCCCAAAAACAAGTTAAAGTCCCTTGGACAGTATCCAAAATAGTTCTTTGAAAATGACAGGTGGTTGAAATATAACCGAAACATTTACATTGCTTGAACACCGCTTGTTTCATGCCTTTCTAAGTTTTACCGATATTTTTACAAACAATGTTCTGTCAAACTATAAGCCATTTGCATTCCCCTCTCAAACACTTTAGGGGTGGAATCGCGTAAGGCGATAGTTGATTGTCACTGTTTTGATAGTCAATTTTGATCATCACCTTTTCTTTGTTCTGTGTAAAGTGATCGCTAAAACTTTACTATTTGCTGGCAGCACTTACCCAAGTTTGGGAAGCTTGGTACAAATTGCAACAGGCATAAATGTCATTTCGATCAGCTGTTGTGTTTATTGTGTTGAATTTTCAATTTGCAAAGTTTTCTTTCTTTGAAAATGTAAGTATACCTATAACTATACTTAATAATAGTTATAAATTATTAAGAATGTTTGTTATATTTTGCAAAAATATATTCTTTTGTTGAATCCAAGGGCTTAAATTTAATGAAAAGTGGACATAGAACGGACTGCATTTTCTTAATAACTGCAGCGCTTATTTCAGCTACAGCTTTGGCCCATCGGTGCAGCTCAATCAGCCCCAACTTGTCGTTGATAACCACCACCTCCATGAAGATTTAAAGTTGCAGCCTGTTGAACGATAGGTGGAATATGTGTTGATCTTATTCCTGATGGTAAATCGAGCAACCGCAAAACATACACAAACGTTTCTTTGTTCAATCGAACATTTTTCAAGAATCTGAAATAAATAATTTATACGTACATACATTATGTTGTAATAACTTATTTATAAATATTCATTGAAATTTTCATAGTTACATTGGGTTAGGAAGTTCCAAAATATTTGCTGTAGGTATTCCTTAAGTTAGCTCTCAGCGATTGAACTTTTTTGTAGTCATTTCTAGTTCTGGTGCACTGATTTACATTGAATTATACGTTACTGTTCACTTATTTTTATTTTAACTTTGATATCTTTTCACTTTTTTCACTAAATTTAAAATTTATAGTGGAGCTGAAGTTCACAAAAATTATCTTTCTCACAAAAAATTAATCAAAATATATGAAAGTGACATCTAAATAGCTGTCACTAACAAACCATAGCAAAAAAGTGATAGTCAATTTGATAATCACCTTACGTGGAGCAAAATCATCCATTTTGATTGTCAACAATCAACAATCACCTTACGCGATTCCACCCCAGCATCGCATTTCCAGGAACGCTCAGTTAATTACCCTTGAACTCAATATCAGACGTACTGTCATGTATAGGGATTCATTTTTAAACCGCACATCGAGAATGTGGAATGCTTTACCCAACTCTGTCTTCCTCTTTTATAAACTGTATTCTCTTATATGTAGCTCGCAATGTGTTTAAAATTAAAAGATGTTAGGGGTACTAATAACCCCTTGAGTTCATTATATAAAAAAAAAAGTTACAAAGCTCAGCTTTTTTGAATTTTAAGTAATTTACTTTAACGTCTTTACTATCGCGAACGTAAACGGGAAACTTTATGTACATGGTTTTTCAACAGGGACGCTACAAAATTAGAGCAACAGGGACAGCAAACGACACCATATTTCTCGCCGCTCTTTTGACATTTCTCTTCAGTCAACAACGAGTTGAAATTATTAAAATTTACTAAAAAAATTCGGAGTCAGTGGCCTCAACGTTAAGAACGCTACGTCCAATTTATGGTCGTCATAGTCGTCTTAGTAGATCAACAGTTGAGCGCCTAAAGGAAAAATTTCAATCCACAGGCACAGTACAAAATTTTCCCGTGTCAGTGAGACAAAGAAGTGCCCGTAGTGTCGAGAATATTGCTGCCGCTGAGGTTTCAGTTGCAGAAAAACCAAACGTGTGTCTCACACGTCGTTCTCAAGCATTGGGCACCTCTGTGACGTCTCGTCGCGTCGTGGCGAATTTTGCGAAAAGATTTTGGCCTGAGTCCTTACAAGATTAAATTGACGCAAGAACTGAAGCCGCTTGACCACCAGAAGCGTCGTATGTTCGTGAATTATGCTCAGCAACAACTTGAAAATGATTCAAATTTTTATCGAAAAATCATCTTCTTCTGTGATGATCAAGACCGGCACGTTACTGTGAACGAGGATCGCTACCGTTCAATGATAACCGAATATTTTTAGCCCCAATTGGATGGTATGGCCTTGGAGGACATGTGGTTCCAACAGGACGGGGACACAATCCACACAGCGAATGTCACAGTTAAAATATTGGAAAACAAGTTTCGAGAACGTGTTATCTCATGGAATGGTCCAGTCGTGTGGCTGCCTCGGTCGTACGATTTGAAGCCGTTAGACTATTTCCTGTATACTCGTAGCTACGTCAAGTCTATGGTCTATGCCAACAAGCCAGCGACGATTGATGAACTTCGTACGAATGTCGAACGTGCAGCAGTATCGGCCGATTTGTGCTTGAAAACCGTCGAAAATTGGGTTCAGCGTCTGGACTTCTGCAAGCGTGCCCGTTGTGGCCATGCAAAAGAAAACGAGTTCCATACATAATGGCATCGAACGTACTTTCACAGGAATAAAGAATTTCATTGATATCCAAAACCGTTTTTGTTTTATTTAAAAAAACTTTTGTAGCGCTTTTATTGAAAGATCCGATATAATATGTATACGTATGTGGTTTGATAAAGCATTGATAACTAGGCCAATGGGGAAACGTACGTCGTTTCAAATTGTATATCGGCTCCAATTCTTTAGTAAGCTTGATCTATTATGGGTGTAAACCAAGATCCTTATGCAAAATACGCCATAATGTTGTTTGAGTGATTTGCCTGATTTGTATCGATATTTTCGACACTTCCACCAGCTCGTTATCTCATTGGCAGGCAACATCACACAACGATTATGTAGACTCAAGTTTTTAGTCTAAACGTGCCCGTCTACTAGGACGAGAATTAAGTACGAAAATTGGAGTTAAGGTTCTTAAGGTTCCAGTAACCGACTCCGAATGTCGTTATTTGAATACATCATTTTCCGATGATATTTTACGTACTGAATAAATTGACAATGACAGTTCGATGATTCGTGTAAAATGTGCGTTAGAAAACTCGGTACCATTGGTTAAAGTTAATGTCAGTGAGTTATTACTTCTAAAAATCAAATATTGATTTTTTTAAAACTTTAGTAGTTTAGCTCATAACATATTAAAAATTGATTTTGTTTTAATTATATGCACAGTTTTAAAATTATCCACAACAAGTTAGAGTGAATAAAAAGCTCATTCTTATCACTTGGTGGACCAAATTTTCTCTTGGAATTTCTTTTGATTTCTTGTCCATTGATTTCGTGTTTTCAAGTTTGCAGTGCTACCTTTTGACAGCTGTCAAATTCAGCTGTGATTTGAATTGTCACAATTATTCTATTTTGATAGTCAAACGTAGCAACTTTTCGTCTTTTGATGAGTATGGTCGTCAATGTGAACAAATTTGAAGAGAGTAGAAGTATTACTGATGTGAAGGCAAGCCAAAAATTGTAGGTTCCCTCCATCTCTGACATGACTTACCCACAGGAATGTTTGAGAGTTGTAACTTGTAAGTCATTAGGCCCTAGTTCTCTACTGATCATATCAGACCATGTCTCCGCATTCTAGAAGAATGGCGTAGAATAGCCTTATTGTGCGCAACGGTTTTGTGCCAACAACAAGGAACGAACGATTGAACGAATTTCGGACCGAACGATGAGGAAGTAAGTGAGTAAGTGGGATTTAAAGTTGAAAATAAGAATTGCTTATTAGAGTGAGTATTTCATTGAATATTGGTTGAAAGTTTTGACCCTGTACATTTATTTCTATTCTACCAAAATCCACCTGAAAATATTACCGTTTTGTTCAAACACACACATTTTCCACTTCATATCACATGGCATAAATTCTCCAGTGTTATTCGACAAAACTATGATAAGCTAGAAACCTCCTTAAGCCTTCTGCAAACATTTTAAGGCCTCCAAAAGTCTTAATCCTCTACTGCCGCAGAGCACCTAGAGCATAGGTACCTGGAACTTCATTTTATCTCTAATGGACTCCACCTTGAACTTTGGTATAGTCTTTTTTCCTAACCCATTTCTGTAGCTATATTTGCATTTTTTTTTCGTAAGAGCTATTTCGCGAACTTATCGTCATTATAGTGTAGTGTAGTGACTTCTTGTCCTGTTCGTGTATCACTGTAGATATATGGAACTGAACTGAATTGATGCTCTTCCCAGGGCATCTATCTATAATTTTATTCCATCTTGCTCCAGAGGAGCATTGAACTTGACCTGCTTTAGATATAAAGTGCGCCACCTCTTTGGCGTTTCATGGAGCGGTGCGGTCGGTGGCGAGGCAAGGTGAGAGCTGGGCTGGGGTTGGCTATATTATTGCTAATGTAATTCACTTAGAGTGAATAGAATTTCTAGGACCTAGGCACTGATGCTGGTGCTGAATCTGGAAAGCCATCATATTGAATCAGTGCGCGCTCCTTGCTATAAATCTTACTATATATAGATTTTATGTGTGTGTCTCTTCACATTTTATATGAATGGGGATGGGGAGTAGGGTGCAATTCTCCTCCATTTTCTAACTGGGATTTTGCATAAATTCTACGCGCGGCAGGACTCCTTTCTTTTTTATTTTGTAAATGTTTGCTTGCTTGGATATGAATGGGGAAATGCATGATGGGGTGAACTCTGTACACTCGTCCCTACATACATGTATAGAACACATTACCAGACTGTACACAATAAATATATTCACAACACAGTTAACCAGCGAAGAGATTCTTCCTTGCGATGGCGATGACGATGGCAATGACGATGGCGATGGCGATGATGATGGCAATGGTGTGCTTTATGCTCCAAGCTCCAAGTTGTGAGCAGGAAACTCTTGGAAAATCCATTATTACAAGTATTATGGATATTTATTTACATTGTGATGGGGCGCCTACTTTATGGTCGGATTAGTAATGAAGAGGAGCGTGATGCGGATTCGGATGCGGTCTTGTGTTGGCCTACGAATATACTCCTCCATATACGCCGTACCGCGCGTTGTCGTCTTCGTCATCGTATAGAAGGTACACATCGTATATAAGGTAGGTCAACTTAACTTGAACTTCCATTATTTGCAATTTATTGTTGAATGAATCAACATTAATTTATGGTTGGTACGAGGTGTAGGTTTAGATTCATCTCTCTTTTTTTTTGAAAAGGTGGAAGGAGTTTTGTTTAGGAACAATAATAACAATCAACAAAATGACGTCATTTGTTGTCATTATATTATTGGTTTGGTCGGAAGGACGAGAAAAATAAATATTATTTTAACGAACATTTTAAACAACAGAGGACGCAAAGTTTATATAGTCACACATTTTATCACAGCTATTATTCCATCGCCATCATATCGTCACAAGCAGTCAAATTGTGTCAAGGTTTCGAGATACCGATGCCGATATGGTGATGACAATGATGGCCAATAAAGGTATAGGTTTATGAGTTCTTCAAACAATCTGACTTTGTGTGCAAAAGAGAAGAATACTTGACCTTTTAGCCAATATAATCATTTTGAAATTGAGAGCCCAGTTAACGTAGAGTAGAATATGCATCATATTATATATAAATTGATGCATTATAGAGATGAACAATAATTTATCGACCTCAAATTGATTTTCGTATAAGCTTGAGAGCTCATTTTTAAAGTCCAATAAATAAAGTAAATTGATTAGTATTCTTATTTTGAAAATAGTTTGACAGAGCAGACGCATGAGTCTTGAAAACTCTCGGTATAAAAACACCTGGACGAAATAAAAATTGTTCTTAAAGGAAATACTTACGAATTTTGACAGTTAATGATATCATAGGCAGTACCGAAGGCTTGATGGTTAGTGCAAAGGACTGTCATGCTAGAGATCCTGGGTTCAATCCCTGCCTGTGCCATTTAGTTTTTTCGCCGATACTGCTTCTTGCGAGGAATTGTTAAATCCTCCTAAAGTAATTCTTGTCATGAAAAGTGCTTTCTCAAATTAGCCGTTCGGATACGGCATAAACTATAGGTCCTCTCCATCCCTAACATGAATCGCACACGGGAACGGTTGAGAGTTGTTGTAACTTATAAAGACGAATTTATGTAGGTGCAAATGATGAAACTTTGTTATAGAAAGTTAGGGTTCTATTTGCTGTAATGGTGGATGAATTTGAATCACTGGCTCAGTAATTAATCAACCAACCATCTGTCAAAAACTTCCTTGACAGTTTCACGTTATTGTTGCTCATAGAAATGGCCTTCCGCAAATCACAAATTGTTGAATTTTTCGTTGTGTCTTCGGCCTGCATACGTACAAAAATTGATCGACCCTTGAGCTGAAGTTAAATGATTATTATAGATGATTGTATACAACGATGATAAGTTGATAACTCATCCAAATTTTCTGAATTTTCTGGGATGATACCAATCTACATATATGGGCATCAAGACAATGCAATGCATCAATGCAAGGTCACTGATTGGTATGGATTTTGGACTGACGAATGACGATGGCAACTCTATCAGTCCACATTTTTTTAAGAGCGACGGATTGTTTTTACGGGCAGCTGGCTTGTTCAGACCATCACCATCAACGCTGAACGTTTCTCGGTCTGCAGTTGACGAACAAAGTCGTGTTCTTTGTATGGCAAATTGAAAATAATATAACAAATCTTAAACCACTCAACTAATTTGAAAGAAATTTTCCAGTATGAATGTGATATGAAAAGGAAACAAGTTGTAATCAGACACGTTAGCAAAAAGGGATCGTTTAATTTTATATAAATTGTTTAAATTTTTTATTTGAATAATCTTTTTTTAACACCTTAAGGGAATAGTAAGACTTAACGAAAACCATCAAAATTTATTCCACGGGTGGCTAAGCATGGAGTTACGTGCAACACAAATTACGCCTCATTGGGAATGATTCGAGGGTATGATCCAATGGAGGTGATGTAATATTTGCATCGTATTCGTGCGATATCGCCAATTTAGATTTATTCATGTCAATATTTGCAGGCCCATACCAAAAAAACCGCAGATCATAACGTACCTCAGAGTCAACATATAATTACATATTGTACCATGCCAGTTCAGCTTGATTTGTTTGTCAGATTTAAAAAAAATCGCCTTTTAGTTGCGCGTCAATCAAACAAGACCATATGGACTTTTTACTTTTTTCGTTTGACCCATAAAAGTGGGCCAAAAGTCCAGAAAATTCTTTTAAACTAATTGCTGATTGTTTATGGATTTTGGCTGACTTAGTGGATCCATTTAAGGGCAAGTATTGATACAAGACTTCTGTCTTCGTCTCAACATGCCTACTGTAAAGGTAAATCGGTGGAAACAGCGTTACACACCTTAGTACGCACCGTCGAATATTCCCTCCATCATAAAGAGTTCTTAATAAAAATGGTTTAAATCATGAAAATCATGAAAAATAAATTAAACCAGCAGGAGTGTTCAATTATGCGTTTCGCCCCGGTGTGATGGTTGGGCTCATCAGAAGATGATCATCACACCTTGTCTTGACGCATATTTCTCGAATTAATCGAGATACCATATAATCCGAGCTACATAAAGCAACTGCGAATTATATGGTGCTACAAGTCTTCAGAGAAGATAAATTGTAGCATTATGTTTATTGCCGTGCTATAGGCTTCTTCACTATGGTTGCTTTCCTTGACATCGAAGGTGCCTTTAACAACGTGGACACATCTGCAATCACATCTATACTAACATCTCTAAATGTAGAGAGTTCGCTTCGGAAGTTAATTCATTTAATGCTTACTAGCAGAATAATTAACTCAAAACTGGGCAACTCTTCTGGCAGACGATTCGTTAGTAGGGGGACACCGCAAGGTGGTGTTCTATCCCCTCTCCTCTGGAACCTAGTGGTGAATGAAGCCCTAACTAGTCTGGATGCGGAGGGTTTCAGAGTGATAGCCTATGCGGACGACGTTGCTATAGCAGTTTCAGGAAAGCATCTTAACACGTTAAAAGAACTCTTACAAAATGCCTTAGACAGACTAATACTTTGGGCTGATCGGTGTGGACTGGGCGTTAACCCACACAAAACTGATTTAGTCTTATTTTCGAGGAAATACAAAATTCCATTTGTCAACCCTCCCCATATTAAAGGAATCCAATTAAAATTCTCAGACGAGGCTAAATACCTGGGTCTTGTCTTAGATAAAAAACTAAATTGGAAACGCAACGTACAGGAAAGAGTCAAAAAAGCTACTGTAGCTCTCTTTTCTTGCAAGAAAGCCATTGGTAATAAATGGCATTTCTATACAGATGGGTCGAAAACAAAAGAAGGGGTTGGTGGAGGTGTGTACTCCGAACGACTGAAATTAAGTCTCTCTTTCCGCCCTCCCAATCATTGTAGCGTGTTCCAGGCGGAACTTTTGGCGATAAAAGAAGTCTTGTCCTGGCTTAAAGAAAACGTGATATCAACATCTGATATCCGTATTTTCTCAGACAGTCAGGCCGCTATCAAATCTCTGGACTCTGTCTCTACAAACTCTATAACAATCCATAACTGTCGATCATCTCTAATGGAGATGGCACAACAGTTTAATATTCACCTTTGTTGGATGCCGGGCCATAGAGACATTCCAGGTAACTGTAAGGCAGATGAACTCGCCAGGAACGGTACAGTACAGCCCATCCTACCACGTTTGGCACGTACTGGCATACCAATCGCTACTTGTAAACTGTTGCTAATGCAAGACGCTGTGAGGAGGGCAGGCACCAGGTGGAACAACATCACCACGTGTCAAGTCACAAAAAACATCTGGCCAACACTGGGTTTAAAACGTTCAAGGTGCTTGCTCTCTCTAAGCAGATCGCATATAAGCTCGATAATAGGTGTCATAACCGGGCACTGTCTAATAGGAAAGCACGCCACGAGATTAGGCGTGTTCTCAAATGACTTTTGCAGAAGCTGTATGGACGAGAAAGAGGAAGAAACAGTTCTTCATCTTCTCTGCACATGTCCTGCTCTGGCTCGAAAACGCAAGAATTACCTAGGAGAATTCTTCTTTAACGATCTAAACGATCTAAACCACATCAGCATAATCAGCCTCTCACGTTTCGTAAGGGACTCAAACTGGTTCCATTGAGCTTAGGAGTAAGCCTCAAGATTCATGTGGTACCACAATGGACCAGAAAACTGGCCTAAGTGTGTCCGTTTCCATCTAGGACAGCCACTATAACCTAACCTAACCTAACCTAGTGGATCCAATAGGCCATACTTAAAAATTATGAATTACTTAGAGCAAACATTGAAGTATGTATGAGTGCAAAGTTTAAAATATTTTTATTCTTTATATTGTAAAACAAAATTCTTTAAAAACAAAACAAAAATTATAAAAAAAAACAAAAGTTGGAAAAGTTAAAGAATCGAAAAATACATCCAAATAACGATTAGGGTTATAACCTTTGATTGCTGTTAGTAAATGTTCTTGGTCCAAAGTCGTTCCAACAACTAAAACGGTTATTGGACATTTGTGTGCAACTTATCATGAGACGTGTGAACTATTACGATTGCTCGAGACCGATTTGCATTGGAAAATACGCTTAAAGATTCCGTCATTTCGCCGCATCAAATTTGAACATTGTTTCCCATCTCATACCTCATGTTCTACCTCGAATCCAATTAATTTATGAGTGAAATATAAGGACGACATTTTTGAGAATATTTTGCATCGTAAAATCTGTATTACTGTAAATTCAAAACTACAAATCACTGAAGAAGTTCACAATGAGGCATCGTCTAAAGTCGTCCTATGCATGATACACTTAATCACGAGCTGCAAAAAGAATGCCGCTAAAATGCCATAGCACTATCTGAAGCTCAAATGTTCCAAAATTGAATGAACAAATGAAAATTCTTCATGACTATACTCTTTTACAAAAGCTCTTAGCAATGGAACTTGTGGAATTCTTTTCTTAGAACTAGGAGGGACTAGAAACACTTTTATTTTTGACGAATGAACGCAACGGTGTGGCCCACAAGAGATCACTAAAGGCGCTAAATAGAACTTCTTCGTGATAGGCAAAACAATTTTAGTTGACCTATGATTTTCTTCAGACTCTTTCAGTTATTCCACGATAATCTGCAGCCGATGCACTTAACGCGTGCTTGAAATCATCTTATTTGTGAAGATATCTAAAGTCACTTACACTGACAGCTAATATGCGTGTACTTTTACAACAAGATGAAAGTGCAGGTGTGTTTTTAAAACAATTGTTAGATATTGGTGATGGGAAAGTTACAGCTGACATCGCATCGTAACGATTTTGGTCAGGTTACAGAATTAAAGGAGTAGCTACACGTCACAACACTTTTATTCCTTGGCGATTGGCCTTCGCAATGACCGTAAACAAATGGCAGAAATCATTGAAAGTTTGCGCAATTAATTTAGATTATGCGTGCCGTTTTTTTCGCGTGGTCAGCTGTATGTGGTGCGTTCTCGTTTAGGAAAACCATCGTCTCTTTTTTTAGTTGCGACATAGAGGATCTATATGGTACGTGTTTCATACGTAAAAAAATTAGAACTTGTATCAAGCATGACATTACGAGGGTAGATAAGTCAAACAAAGTGGGTCCCCCGATTCCGCCTGATGGCCGATTGAGTTCTAACTTGGCAACTAAGGCGATTAGCGGTAGGCGTTTTTCGAGACGAAATATAACAGTATAGTTCCTGTACAATTTATTTTTTATAAAAAATCGAAAATTCAAATTTTCTCAAAAATGAACCGATAGATTTTTATAAAATGTTCTCAATTTGTTTTTCTTGACTTATCTTCTTCCAACAAAATAAAATATTTTTATATTGCTTAAGAACTAATAAACAGATTTTTATAATTTTTTGCACAAGCTGTCTAAATAATATTTGATGATCAAAAATATCAATCCTTTTTCTGGATTTGTAAAAAAACATTCATTTTTTTCAAAATTCGATATCTCAGAAACGGGTCCATTTTTTAACAAAATTTAAATTTAAATTTGAAATGTATATTTATAAGCACTAAATAATTTCATATTCTTAAGAAATAATTTCAAAATTTTATAAATACAAAATTAATTAAGAAAAAAAACGCTTTCACGATTTTCGAAAAAAAAAATTAAGAAATCAGGGTTTTTTGTTTAATTAAATGGCATTTATTTTTTTTTTTTTTTTTGAAGAAAACCTTATTTTGCGGGTGCGGGTCAGATAGTATTAAAAAAAGAGGCTGGGATGCGAACCAAACTGATAACTTCCCATCCCGTCTGTTCAAGTTGTCAGTTGAATTATTCTAAAGAAATTTAAATTACCAATAATTAAAATTAACAATATTTTGCGTCATAATGCATAATTAAAAAAAGAGGCTGGGATGCGACCCACACTGATAACTTCCCATCCCGTCTATCGATTTGTCTTGCTTAAAAGTTTGTCTAAATGTATCAATTCTTGCCAAATTTGCGTTCTATTTTTTGTAGATTTTATTTTTTTTATGAAAAAACGGACTGTTGGATTTTTATAAAAAAATTACTGAATATAAAACACAATATTTTCTGTGAAATAAAATAAGTTTGAAGCCAATATTTTTAATTTTTGAAAAGCTATTTGACCCGAAAACCAATTTTTACCAACTTTTATTAGGTTTTTGTTTAGGTTTTTATTTTTTGTAAAAAAACTGTCAGTTCGATTTTTCTCAAAATTTTTCGTAATGTTGAAAACAATATTTCTTATAAGTTAAAATTAGTTAGAAGCCATAATCTCAAATTTTTGAAAAGATATTTAAGTCGAAAATCAATTTTTACCAACTTTTGTTAAATTTTTTTTTTGGTTTTTAATTTTTTGTAAAAAAACTGTCAATTCTATTTTTTTCAAAATTTTACTGAATGTTGAAAACAACATTTTTTGAAATATAAAAGTAGTTTAAAGCCAATATCTCAAAGTCTTGAAAAGATATTTGAGTCAAAACTCAATTTTTACCAACTTTTTTTTAATTTTTTTTTAGGTTTTTATTTTTTGTAAAAAAACTGTCAATTCGATTTTTCTCAAAATTTTATCAGATGTCAAAAACATTATTCTTCATTGCACAAAATTGTTTTGGAAATGAAATCATATTTTAGTCGTAAAATTTTCGAAGTGAAAAATTTTTTTTTTCACTTTTTTTGATTTATAAAAAAAACCGTTAATTGAATTTTTTTCCAAAAATATAATTGTTTTGTATCACGTTACAATATATAATATAAAATTTAATTCAAGTCTCTAGCGTCATTGGTTCATGAGATATTTAGGGTTAACCAAAATTTTCACCTTTTTTTTAAACTGCTATGGTAAAAAAACCACCCACGCAATTTTCTTGAGAGCCCTTTCTGCATCTTTCTGCCTTATTATCTGTATAACAAAATTTATTTGAAGTCGATATCTCTTCTGGTTCTTGAGCTATGGACGACGAAAAAAACGTCGCGAACGTACGGACGTACGGACGTACGGACGTACAGACGTACGGACGTACGTACACACGCACGCACAGACATCTTTCTAAAAATCTTTTATTTCGACTCTAGGGACCTTGAAACGTCGAGAAATGTCAAAATTTTCAATTTGTCAAATCGGACCCATTAGAATAACTTCCTATGGGAAGTTAATAATTTGATTTTAAAATCTATTTTTGTTAACTAGATTTTTAGTCGAAATCCAATAATTACCAATTTTAGTAGCATTTCTTAAAAGTTTTTATTTCTTATATAAACAAATTAAAATTGGTCGAATGAAATTAATTTGAAGTCAATATAAGAGATATAGAGAACCGAACATCAATTTTTACCAAATTTTCTTACTATTTCTTGTAGGTTTTATTTTTTTATGAAAGATTGGACTGTTGGGTTTTTATAAAAAAATTACTGAATGTCAAAAACAATATTTTCTGTGAGATACAATTAGTTTGAACCCACTATTTTTTACTTTGAAAAGATATTTGAGTCGAAAGTGAATGTTTACCAAGTTTTAGTATTGCTTTTTTAAGTTGTTATTTTTTGGAAGAAAATTGTAAATTCAATTTTTCTCAAAATTTTACCGAATGTTGAAAACAATATTTCTTATAAAATAAAATTAGTTTGGAGCCATAATCTTAAATTTTTGAAAAGATATTTGAGTCGAAACTCAATTTTTTACCAACTTTTATTAATTTTTTTTATTTTTCTCAAAAAAAAACTGTCCATTCGATTTTCCTCAAAATTTTACCAGGTGTCAAAAACGTTATTTCTCGTTGCATAAAATTATTTTGGAGATAAAATCTTTTTGTCTTCGTAAAATATTCGAGGTGACAAATATTTTTTTTTTAGTTTTTTTGATTTATAAAAAAACCGTTAATTGGAATTTTTTCCAAAATATATTTGTTTGGTATCACGTTGCAATATATAATATAAAATTTAATTCAAGTTTCTAGCGTTATTGGTTCGTAAGATATTTAGGGTTAACCAAAATGTTCACTTTTTTTTTTAAATTGCCATTGTAAAAAAACCACCCACTCAGTTTTTTGAGAGTCCTTGCTGCATATTTCTGCATTATTATCTGTATAACAAAATTTATTTGAAGTCGATATTTTTTACTGGTTCTTGAGTTATGGACGACGAAAAAAACGTCGCGAACGTACGTACGTACGGACGTACGGACGTACGAACGTACGTACACACGCACGCACAGACATCTCTCTAACAATCTTTTATTTCGACTCTAGGGACTTTGAAACGTCTAGAAATGTCAATAACTTCCTTTGGGAAGTTACTAAATTGTTTGTTTGATTAAAGTATAGACTTTTGACTTACTTTTTCGGAAACAAATATGAACTTAGGATCAATTTTCTTCTAGACTTTTGGCCCAATTTGGTGAATTATATGTACACCAAATAAAGCATTTATGGACTTTTAACCCATACCCAAATGAGTCCAAAACCAAGATTTTATTTCCATGTCATTGCCAGACACAAAACAAAAAAAAAATGTAGATGGTTTAAAAAAAATGTGTTTTATTTTTATTTGAAGATAGGAAGTTGTAGTTTTGATTGTTGTGTCAATATTATTTGAGCTAGATACTAAAACGTTGGTGTCACCTTAGAAAAATTAATACCCATTTAAACTAATATTACTTCAAGGGTTGGCTTTTTAAACATCGAGAACTTCGTCTTGCTCTTGTCGGCAAATTTTTATACTAAATATTTTGTCTGATGAACCACAATTGTAACCGATTCCGAAAGCTACGATTTTCAGAAGTTCTCCTTAATTTTGATAATATTTCAGCTGTTTTTTTATATGTTAAGCTTTGTATCATACGAAGCACTATCAAGGGAGTAAAAGGTTTTCTTGGTTCGTATACCTGAAAAATTAAAGAACTATCATGGTACCTCACTTTACCCTAAAAAGCTAAATATTTTGCATTGTTGATTTTGTGAATTTCTAAGAGACACAATTTCAAACAATAAAAAAACACACTTTTTGGTTTACTTCTTTTTTAATAAATTTATTTTACCACTTTCTTTGTCGTTCACGTAAATAATTATGTATTACATTTTTCTGCCTTTAATCAACCTGTTTATTTATACATTTTTATTAATTTGTTTGTTTAAATTTACTTTATACAATGTTTTTTGTTTTGTTTTGTTTTGTGGTTGTTATTTGTTTATTTTTTAACTTTACATTTTAGTTTTTACTTAATTTTAAGTCACTATTTAACAACTAGTCTTGCGATTTATATAATTGTATTTTAAATTTTGTGTATATTTTGCTTTTTTTATGTTTGTGTGTGAGTGTTTTTTTTTTCTTCATATTTTTAGGTTCATGTGTTTAAGAGTGAGTATACCGTTAAAAATATGTTTATATGTATTGTTTTTTTGTTGTTATTTAGTTGTAGTAAGTTTTTAGTTTTAAATGTTTCGTTTTATTTTGCTTTGTATTCTTTCAATATTTTTAGTATTTTAAAATTAAAGTGTGCGTTTGATTTGATTTAATTAAATTTATAAGGTTTTTCTTAAGATCCTGCTGGAAAATAAAAATTACTTTTTTCGTTTTGTTTTTTGTAATTTTTCTATTTTTCAATATTAATCGTTGTGTTTTTCTGTTTTTCTTCTTTTGTGGATGATTTAGTTTTCATTTACTTTTTTTTTTTAAAAGTGCGAGTATTTTGTATACAGGTTTAATTTAGTTAAAAAAAAAAACAAAAAATTTTAAATTAAATTGTATGTTTTTCATATCAAGCGTTTTATATAAATACAGTTTGATATTATATTTAAATATTAATACGTTAATTTAGCTTTGCAAATACAACTTTCTGAGGTGAGTTTTTTCTTATTCATTTTTATTTTAAATATTTTCAAAGACCGGGACAAAAATTTATGGACTTATAGCTGGTTTTTTGATGTACGAGTATGTTTATAAATTTACCAATTATCCCTCCATATATATTAGGTTTTCCTTGAAAATATAAAATTAAATAAATAAATTTAATATTAATGCACTTAATTAACAAACAAACAAAATAATATGTGTTTTTGTTTATAGTTTTTTTTTTAATTTGTTTGTTTTTGATTTATTTACATAACATCTTGCAACATTGGTATAAAATATTCTACAGTATGTTTTTGTTTTTGTATTTATATATTTTAATATTTTTTATAGTTTTGTATTTAAATATAATACATTATGCTTCATGTATAATTATATGTAATTTTGTTTATATATGTATATTTTTAAGATTTTTGTTCTTGCTTAAATTTATATTTCTTAGGCATTTTTAATAATTTTATTAATTCTATTTAATACTTAACAATTTGTTTTTCTGTGTTATAATATTTCATATTATTTTAATTGTTAATATTCATGTTTATTTTTAAAAAACACATTTTTTTCAAATGAAACAAAAATATTTTCAGGCTTCCATGTGTTTTTTTTAATTTATTTGTTTATGTTTTATATAAATATATATATTTTTTTATTACATCTTCATTTGTAAGTAATTTTCTGTTTTAATTCTTAATTTTATTTTAAACGTTGATTTGATTATATTTTCTTATCTGTTTTATTTTAAATCTTCATCTAATTGAAGGTTAGTTAAGTGTATAAGAACAAAATCTTCTAATAAATATTAACTGTACTAAAACCAAGATGATGGTATGTAAATAATTTCCTAAGCACTTAGCTTGAGCCGAAATTAAAGACGTCGTCGCTGAACTTTTATCTTTTGACCAATCATAACCTTTAGGACTGTCACCAGTAAGTTTTTGTTCAGATTTGTCAATTTCATTTAGATTTGATTGATATTTTGAACCACCTGTTAATTTT
This sequence comes from Eupeodes latifasciatus, assembly GCA_920104205.1. NCBI lineage: Eukaryota > Metazoa > Arthropoda > Insecta > Diptera > Syrphidae > Eupeodes > Eupeodes latifasciatus. Next base: position 151,682,256 of record OV049924.1, read on the forward strand.
TGAAGGAAGATTAGGTTAATTTTAAAATTAATCTGTGATCGATCGGGTTTAAGGTGTTTAGGTACTTGGTAGGTACCTATACTTACTTTTATCTAATGCAACAATTGAGTTCGTTGGAATATCACCATAAATTGGAGTATTGAAACCAAATCTAGGAGTTGTCGTTGTTGTACGATGTGGGGTTGTTGTTGTTGGTGGTGGTATTGTTGTAGGAGGTGTTGAAGCTGAAAAGAGAAGATGTTTTTTGGTTAGTAAACTTATTCTTTTGGACTTGTTCAAAATAGTATAATTCTAAAGTTTCTCGTATATTTTTCTTTTTTGTTTTAATTTCAATTAAATTTGTAACTTGAAGAATTTGATTGTAATCAAGATATAAGTTTGTTTTTATTTTAAAACTGCCAACTGACAATTTCAGAGCTACACCTCAGGTATGGTACATTTAGATAAATTGTTACCCACAAGTTTTCTTCAGCTTTCATTTAAAACCCACTTTTGTTGATAAAAACACTCTGCCCAACATTGTCTCATGTCGATTGTAATACAATCTAAAGAAGCGAATTTCGACAATTGGAAATCTAATTTAATAGAATTGGAGTCAGTATTGATAATTCGATTTTGCGATATGGAATTTTCATTCCGTCCGTTTCCCTAAAAATTGTATAAAAATGACCACTTCACAAAATAAACAAAAACGTTGTTTTTATCAAAATTTCCGTCTCGTAGGATAGAAAAAACAGGCAATTTGTGTCGATATTTCTAAAAGTTTTACAAAAACTTAAAAACAACAAAAAATGTTAAAAACAATGTTTTCCATAAAACAAATTAATTTGAAGCCAATATTTTTAATTGTTGCCAAGTTATTTGAATTGAAAATGAATTTTGACCACTTTTTAGTACTTATTTGACTTGCGACATAGGTATTTGAAGTACATATATGGCAAGTTTTGCATCTGTTAAAAAATTCAAACTCGAGATTTTAATCAACCATGACATTACGATGATAGAGAAGTCGAAAATAGTGGGTCTCGCTAATCTGTCGGTCTATCTGTCCTCATCTTAACAGCCTAAACTATTGAGTTTATTGAGTTCAAACTTGGAAGCTAAGTTTTAAGCAGATTTGCTTTATGCGTTTTGTTCAATTTTTAAGCTCAACACTAACAGTGCCCACACAAATTTTTTAGTCAAAAATTGAAAATTCGAAATTTATCGATACATTTTTAAAAAATTGCCACTTATTTATTTTTCTTAATTTGGCCTCTTATACAAATAATGCAGACAAAATATATTTTGCTATTTCCCCAAAACTGTTAATTTGTTTTTAAATTTTCTCAGAAACTCATGATCTGATTTCAATAACTACTATCTGCACAATCTCTTATATTGTCAAAATAATGTTTGATGATCAAAAATGTCAAGGTTTTTTTATGGACTTTTAAAAAATATAATTTTTTTTTCAAAATACGGTATCTCGAAAATGGCTCAACATTATTTTAAAAAAATCAAATATAATAATAGTAACTGATATTGCAAGCATCAATTCTTTTGACCATCAATTCTTTCGACCACTTTTTGACACATATTGGTTGGTATCTCAGCCATAACTTGACGAATGTTGGTTTTTAAGTGCTCAAGAGTTAAAGGTTTATCTGCATAAACACGGTCTTTCGCGTAGCCCCACAAAAAATCCATACATAGAATAAATTAGGTGGCGCAACAGTGCGTAGAGAACTGGGACCTAGCGACTTACAACTCTCAACCATTCCTGTGTGCAAGTCTATGTATTCAGAGATGGAGAGGACCTACAGATTTTATGCCGAATCCGAAGGGTTTATTTGAGGAAGCACTTTTCAAGACTAGGATTTGTCAATTCTTGTTAATTTTTGTCTAGAGACAGTATCCGTGAAAAAACTTTAGATGGCACAGACAAGGATTCACCTTCTATACAACAATTGTAATTAAACATCTTCAGCAAAATAATTGAAAGAAAAATGTTGCCACACGTTAACTTTTTTGATGATATTATTCAATATTCTCTAGCAATATTGTTGATCAAAAATACAACATTTATTCCATATCATAAGTTTTGAAAAAAAAAGAAATAAATATTAATTCTTTAGTCAGCTTTTAAAATTGATGTCCATTAAACTTTTCTATCGAAGTGTCAAATTTTAAATGAACTTCTAACATCCCAGGAAAGTCACTATAAGTGAGTAAAATCCGATCAAAATGTGCCAATTTGATATTGATTTTAAAAGGAAATTGAAATGATTTGAAATGTTTTATAGCTTATTAAAGCAGAAGCCAATTTACAATGACTTTAGTGACTAAATTGATAATGAATTACCTAATTCACACAGACACAAAAAATATACAACTCAATGTTTGACACTTTAAACCTTTTATTTCAATTCCATTAAAATAACACGGCCAAACAAAATTTAATCGTTTTTACAAGATTTAAAACAACCTATAAAATAAACAAAACATCATCACACCACTACCACCGTCCGACGCGACCTTCCCGGAACGCCCCATTTAGTTTTTGAAAAAGTCTAAAAATAAAAAGTTTTAAAAAAAACGGAATCAATTTATTACTACTTTATATAAAAAGAGGTTCTTTGGTTTGTTGGTTGAATGAACCCTCAAACAAAACAAAAGTTATAAACTTTTATTTTCATCATCATATACAAAGCTTCTACTTATAATGTCCGACCTGTCATTTGACTTTATTAAGCTATGCCGGCGCGGAGGCGGCGGACGGTGATGTTGAGAGTCAATTTAACTCACACTATTTTATGAAATACACTCTTTTGTTATTGTTTTCCTAGATTGAAGCTATAGAAGCCAAATAGGTTCATAAAGAATTCTGTCAGGAAAATAAGTAGAAAGTTTCAAAGAGCAAAATATGTATAGGTACAGGACGATGACAGGAGTAGTAGTCTTAACTCGAACCCTCTATCTATTCACTGTCCATATTTTTATTTACAGAAATAACTGGAATAACTATTTAATCTGTCAAAATTGTGGCATTATTGACAGATCAAATTTCATACATTATCGAATGTCCTTATTTGTGTGTGTGTGTTTTGACAGAAGGTAGATGACTATTTTTATCCATCACACCTATTTATTTATTATTATATTTAATTGCTTCCATTCAAATGGGATAATAATTTGAATCTAACACCCTACTTAACTCTACACAAAAAAAAAATAAATAAGAAAAATGAAAAAGAAAACGATGATTTCCTGTCATTTATCATTGCGACAAATCTCCTTAAATAAATCATCATCTTTATCGTTGTGTAATATAATTTACATGGCAGACGACTTTTTCATTGAGTGAATAAAAACTTTCAACCACCACCACTTACAAAACCTACCATCAGGATCCCATTTGACAAGCAAATCATAATTTTACAGTCCATCAAATCGATTGTTAATTTTCTTGGATTTCCATTGACAAATGCAAAGTTAAATAAAAGAAAATCATCGAAAATCACATTAAAGGACATTGAAAGCCATTAAAGAACGACGACGATGTATGTATGTACATATGTATGTGTGTAGGTACATCAGAGGGACAGGACAACAACAAAAAAGAATTCGACTTCCTCGTCGTTTATATTTCTAAATAAACCCGAAAATAAACTTCGGTTAAAAAGTGTCGAAATCCCTGCAAATAGATAAATCTTTCTCACACCCTAGTGCCTCATACCGCAGGATCAAACCTTCTTTCGCTCCCGCTCCCACTACCGCTCCACCATTGCCACCGCCAACGATTCACAGTCGACAAGATGAGGATGGATGGGCTGACTTATACAACAAGCAAGGCTCCTCCTCAGCTATTTTGTTGTATATCACAAGGCTATTCCAAAAACCACCACCAAGCACCGAACACCGAGCACCGACCACCCTAACAGTAGCAGTATAAAAGATAGATAGAGTATATAGTGTGGTAAGCTGGAGGCAGTAGCGTGCTGTCAATTGTGGTAAAGTGCTACAGAAAACACCTCGACTCTCGGTTTGGTTTGGTTTGGTTTGGTTTGGTTATGGTCGGCAGTCGCAGGACTCGGTATCGGTAAAGGACCATAGCATGACGGGAGCATATTATACATCTACATCTCTATCTATATCAAGAGAAAAAGGAAAGAAGGGAAGAGAGTATTAAAGCGACAACGGAACGGACAGAAGTATGGTGATAAAGTGAGGAGTCTCTGGCTGATAGGAACTGACAATTTTAGTGGCTCCCTCTATATTAGTGTGTATCCGAGTGTGCAATGAAAGTTCAATGAGTTCCTTTGTCGATATTTATCTCTGCCCTCAATAGAGTCTTTTACCATTTGAGACTTATTTTTTTTTTTGGATTTTATAGACGATTTCGAATCTTTGGTTTGGTTCGTGATTCTTGTTCTTCATTGTCATCCTTGCCTTGCCTTGCCGCGTTGCGGTGTCCTTGTCGTCGTTTTCGTCGTTGTCAGTGGGGCTTTGAGGCTGCGACTGTGGCGGCATCTGTGTTGGCTTTTCTTTCACTCTGTCTCTCTCTCACTCTGACGGTGGATTATATTGACGACAATTTGTGGTAATTTATGGCCTTTTTGTGGCCTAAGCGACAATTTTAACTTTCCAAAATAAAAGTAAAAAAAGAAAGATAGAAGGTGACAAGGCGGGCCAGACGAGGCGAGTGAATTACTTTATTTTATTTATTTTTTCTTTTTGTTCCGACAGAAAAATATATCCTTGTATCCTTTTTTTCTTTATCAAAGTGTATAGCTAGCTTTCAAGGAAATGTTTATCATGTTTAAGGGAGTGTTTGTGAGTGTGTTAAAGATAGAATATCTCTATTTATAGACCAACAGCTACAGCAATGTATAGGTACCTATAGAAGGTAGTTAGTTTTATTACAAAAGATGTACTTTTTTTTGGAGATATATTTCTTTTCTTTATACAATTTTGTTCAAGTCCTTTTATACGATTGGTCATCATGATGTAATGAGAATATTTATTTGTTCTTTGTTGTATGTGAGGCAATTTGTTGCAAGAGTGTTTAATGTTATAAAGTTATAAGAGCTATTACAAAAGTGGTACTTTTTAATTTGAAGTTTTAGTTTTTTTTTAGTTATACATTTTTCAATTAGGAAGGACTCCAGCCTTTGTGTTGTGAATGCGAAATAGTTAACAAGTTCTTTAAGAAAAGGACACCTTGAAGTAATTAATTAAGTGCTAAATAGCATTAAAGAATGCATTTTTCTTGAATTTTCCTTGTTTGAAACACTTTGACTTGAAATTTATGTTAAAGTCCTGTCAAAATAGACACACAATTAATCAAACTAAGGAATAATTGGCAGTAACCAAAATTTGAGTTGTAACATCAGAAGTTTAAGCAGATCCTTAAAACATATTGATATGGTTTCTTGATTTAATCAACATTGTTTGAGTCTACGTGGGGAATTATTTTCTATTTATATATTTTTGATAGTTTAGAAGATTAGAAGTTATTGTAATGTGTATACACTCTTTATCTCTTTTAAATCGTGTTATAGTAGAATAAGGGCAACATCTAGTGATTAAGAGGAGAAGTCGCTTTGTTAAGCATATAGTGATTAATAGGAGAACTCGCTTACTGAAGCATCGAGAAACTTCTAGTGGCTAAGAGGAGAACTAGCTTCGTTGAGCATCTAGTGATAAAGAGGAGAACTCGCTTCGTTAAGCATCGAGAACAACCTAGTAGATTCTCGAACCAATTTGAGGTATATAAATAGGCGCTCGGAAGCGAAGCGGATTATTATTGATTGTGAATTGCGATAAAGTAAAGACTGTGTTTGAAAAGTAATAATTGAAAGGAAAGACTGTGTTTAAAAAGTAATAATTGAAAGTTTTGAACAAAGAATTTTTGTGAGTAATTTGAATAAAGCGATTTTGTGTTTTTATTAACGAAGTGTGAATTAGTTTTAATTGTCGGACCAAGCCGAACATTACATTATAAAGAAATATATACATAACTTATAATCTTAAAGCAAAAATAAATGTTTTGTGATAGAAGATCAATAAGACTACAGTCTACTTGAAGAGTCTTTAGATACAAAGTACCATTTAGGCAGAATATGCAAAAAATCGATATTTTCGAAATTGACAAATTTTTATACTGATGAAAGTTAATAAAAAAATAAATTGGGTGGTGCAACAGTCAGTTGAGAACTAGGGCCTAGTGGTTTACAACTCTCAACTATTCTTGTGTGCGAGTTATGTTGTCAGGAATCGAGGGGACCTAAAGTTTTAAGGTGAATCCGAACGGGTAATTTGAGAAAACACTTTTCATGACAAGAATTACTCTTGGAGGATTTGTCAATTCCTAGCAAGAGGCAGTAGTAAAGCGTAAATTTTCATCAAAAAACTTTGTTAGGGCGTTTTTTCATATGTTAGTAATGATGTCCTCAGTGTCTGTACCAATTTTAAGTCTTCTTTGACTGGACAACAAGTAAGTAAGAATAAAAACATACAAGAGTTATTTCAACAGGAAGTTCACCGTCGTTGATAGCGGTCAAATTGTGGCAGTTATATCTTTAAATAACAAAATTGTTTTCTTTTTGTAATAAATTAACTCAAACTATCCATAATAGTGCGAAAAACAATATAATGCAGTCTAATTCAATTCGGTCACATAATCTGGTCTTTTCGCATATCACCACAATTTTTCGAGTACCGTGTCGTGAACAGACCCAGAAGCTGAAAACAACGTGTATACTGTATATGGGCTCAATGGAACAGGTGGAGACTAACCATAATCAGCTTATATTCATCTTATAAGCGTTTTTTCTACTATGAGAAGCTACTTCAAAAAAAAAACATTGTCGAATTTGGGACGATATCAATTCCCAGACATACAAGATCGTCTATGCATCGTTGAGCTGGAATTAATGGCAGCATCATTAGTCCATTTTTTTAAAAAAGGGTTTGATAAGATCATCACATTTAACGGAGAGCGCTGAAGGCCGATGATTACTAATAGCTTTTCACCTGTGTACTGTGTCGTTTACACCAGGTACATGACACAGTACGTCCCCCACAGTCATGATCATGTCACATTGAAAATCCTGCACGAGTGGGTTGAGGACATAGACATCTCATATAAATTAATCACCGAAATTTTGATTTGACACTGTTCGATTTTTCTATTTGGTTTATTACTTTTCATACGTTATTTTACCACTGACAGCAGTTTCCTACTCGAATTTTTTCAAAGAAAGTCAGTAAACAACTTAAAAAATAAAAATAAGTAAGTTGGCATAATAGTCCGTCTAGAACTAGGGCTTAGTGACTTACATACATCTCTCAACCAATTATGTGCACGAATAATGGTGTCATGGATGTAAACAACTTGAACAACGAAATATTGAAAACTTTTTCCAAAAGTGGGATTTGTGTAGTCCAAGTTGTTTTAGCTGAAATGAACCACAAACTCGTAGACTGCTGTATATTTAAGAAAGTTTTTATAAAAAGTTCGTGAGACTTTCCAATGCTTGTGGAAAATATTCATGCTCCTGAAAATATCGCTATACTGTCCAATATTTCAAATGAATTTTGCTGAATCTGCTTTGTTAACCGGAATTAATCAAATAAATGGATTGCCGAGCGAGTTCTTGTTCTCTTAATCTTGTCTTAATTAATTTGTCTTTCTTAAAAAATTTTAACTCTAAGAAAATAAATTTGGAAGGACTGGAACAATATTCTAAAACGTGCATTAGTCTAGTTTAATAGATCGTAATAATGTTGTTTTATGTGTTGTGAACTTTTATAATATTTAAGCATTGTGTTCCTGTCAAAAAGGAATTTTCGGTTTTATCATCAGTTCTTTGGTTTACTTACAAAACCTCAAACACTTCAAATTTCCTACCATATCGGATTTGGCTTTATTTCACTTTTGTAAAGTGTTATAAAGCCCATTTTTAACAGTCAAACTGCCAAATTGGTTTTATTTCACTTTCAATGGTATGTTTTGTCATTAATGCAAAGAAACTTTGCATACACTCAACCTCGCACCTACCCCAAATCCTATAGTGTTCCCAAATTGGCCTTTTATTTGAAAGTGGTCTTATTTCACTTGGCCTTATTTCACGACACCGCTTCAAATACTTAAGTATATACTTTGCTGTTCACTTTCGTCTGATATTTTTTCTGAATTTAAAAGTCTTCGTATATTTCATAAGTTTGGAAATAAAACTAATGCTGAAAACTACCGTGGCATTGCAAAACTATCATCCATACCAAAGTTGTCCTTAAACATATTAAATTTTTCTGTAAATCAGTAATTATTGCTGAGGAACATGGATTTTGTCTGCAAAAGTCTACAACAATGAATCTTCTAGAATTCACAAATCAAATTAATGTTAATTTACAAAGTAATCTTCAAACGGACGTTTTTTACTCTGATCTAAGCAAAAAAAAATGATAGAATCAATCACTGTATACTTTTGCTTTTAGAACGATAGGGATTTCCAGATTTCATTAATACCTGGATCAAATCGTATTTAAAAAACCGTTTTCTGTATATAAAAGTATTAATGTGCTGTATTTGACCTCTACTTTTCTGAGTGTTCATTAATAACATTGGTGAAGATCAACTTTACTTAAAAATCCTTATCTTTTGCAATTGACTTTAAACTTTTCGATAGCTTATCAAATCCAAGTGGATTTCTGTTTTTCATGAAGATATTGACACACCCTTTAAACGGTGTTTTTCAAATGAAATGGAACTTAATACAAAAAGGTGTAATGTGATCACGTGGACACATTTAATAATTTGGAAGTCTTATAAGATGTCAAGCTCTCATTAAACTGTCACATTGATGTCATCACAAGAGTCAGGCAAAAAGCCGCCTTAGATTAATCAAGAGATTTTCTAAAGAATTAAATGATTCCAATACTTTAAAAAATCCTCTACTCTGCGCTTTTTCGTCCTATCCTGGAGTATTGCAGGTATGCCTGGTATTATTTGTATGATGTTTCAAGAAATAAAATTGAAACTGTTCGATAATTTGATATAATATTCTCCTAATATTGTAATCGGTCCGATTTATCGAATTGAATAGGTCCGTTCGCGTACCCTCCTAAAACAGTCCTGTTTTACGAAAAATAACGAAATTTAACCAAATCCTGTTCGCGTACTCAAAAATTTCGTAGTTTGTCGTAAAAGAGAGCGCTCACGAGAGAGTAAAATATTTCCCCAACCATACGAATTTCAGCCCAAGAAATATTTTTGGGCTGATTTGTGAAAAGTGTCAAATTTGAAAGAACTTCAAATAAATTAAATAAATTGCTCGCTTTTGCTGTCACTTATAAAATTTCGGGTTTCTTTAATCGGTTGAATATAAGTAAAAAAAAAACTTTCATCTTCTTCGGAGTCCTCCAACAGAATATCATCAATGTCGTTATTTCTTTCAACACAGAATTTAAGCACAAATTGAAGTTGATTTTGTCTTAATTTATCCATTTACAAACAAAAATTCTAAACACGAAATGGAATGATGATGTTTCAAAAATTATGTTTTTTTCGACAGTAAAATTTTGGGAAAAATTTGTTGTTTTCCCGTTCGCTTACTTTTTTGTAGTTTTGTCTTTTTGTGAGAGAATTTTATCCCACTCTTTAAAATATCTCTTTTTACGAATTTTAGTGCAGAAAGTACGCGAACGGACCTAATATTTCATTTCTTGACGTTTCAAGGTCCCTAAAATCTAATTAAAGAAGTTTTATAGAGATGTCCGTGTTTGCGTGTGTACTGTGTACGTACATTAATACGTTGGTGATTCCATTTTTCATCGTCCATATTTCAAGAACCAGTAGAGATATTGACTTCAAATAAATTTTGTTTTACAAATAATAACATCAACAGATGCTGAATAGACTTTGAAAAACATTAGAGCTGCTAGTTTGTTTATCATATTAATTTATAAAAAAAAAACAGAGAACATCTTGGTAACAATAGCGACTACAGTTAAATTGTATATCATAAACTGTGACGTGATACCAAATAAATAGTAAACATTTACAGTCTTATTTAAAAACTCTGTATAGAGCCTACATAAAGTTATGTAATCTATATAATGCCTCTAAACGCAAAAATGCTATTTATAAAACTTATACAAGGTTGCATAGTCCCATAATAAGCTAAACGCGTTTTGAGGTTGAATGGAGCCTACATAAGGAAATTATTGTTATTATTATTTCGTAAATGTCATTTTGATTTCTCTCCATTTTTGAAATTAAAATAAAAACAATAATGCCTTTCCTGTTTAGCTCGTTTATTAATGATTTAAAGAATTTAAATCGCGTTTTACCGATTCCAAGAAGTCGGAAAGTTTATAAAAAAAAAGGTTCAACCAAATGAGCCTTAGAAACGAAGAATTTAAAAAAAAATACAGATTTTCGAAAGAGAATATCATACAAATAATTGGAATTATTTTTTTATTATTTATTTGTTATGACAAACAGCTGATTTGATAGACAGATAAATGGAGTAGATTGCTCCATTTTGGTACTTTTTTGATATAAGCATTGTATAACTAAAATTTAAATAAGACTTTTATATTCGGCTTCAATATCATGACAAAAATTTAAGATATTACCTTTTAAATAATTTGTTCTTATAAGAAATATTGTTTTCAAAATTTATAATTTTTTTTTTTTAAACACAAAAGTAAGTTTAATTATAAAAAAATCTAAAACCTAAAAAAAAAATACTACGTAAAATTGGTAAAACAATGATGTTGATTCGAAAATTTCGAGAATAGTTGAAAGCACTGGCTTAAAAATTACTTATTTTTATGCAAAAGTTTGTCGTTAACTTAAGATAATATTCTTAGAACAATAAAAACTTTCAAAAAATGCTGCTCAAATTGATATCAATTGGTTTTCGACTAGAAAAGTCAGGAACAAAAACAAATATTGAAATCAAACTTCTTTTATCATATGCAAAATATTGTTGCTCACTTTAAGTTATTTTTTTAGAAAAAAAATAATTTATAAGAAATGTTTTTCGGCTCAAGTATTATGTGAACAAAGAAAGGTTTTGACTTCAATCGTTTTATCTCATACAAAATATTGTGTTCAATATTAAAGAAAAATCGACAGACTTAGGTTAGGTTAGGTTAAGGTGGCTGTTGGTTGGGAAGTCCAACACACTTAGACCAAAGTATGGTCCGTTGTGATACCACATGGATCAGTTGATCAGCTTAACTCGTTGAACCAATTGGAGCTTCGAATGAAGCGTAGGAGACAACTAATGTCAGAATTTCTTAGATCGCTGGTATCGTTGAAGTAGTAGTCTCCAAGGTGGATTCTACGTCTTTGTGATAAGGCAGGGCATGTGCACAGAAGATGAGAGATTGTATCTTCTTCTTCTTCATCCATGCAACTCCTACAAAAATCATTTGCAGGAGCTCCAAGTCGAATAGCATGCCTTTCTATTAAGCAGTGCCCAGTCAGGACACCTATAACGTAGCTAATGTGCAATCTACTCAGAGAGATTAATTGTTTTGAGCGCCTGGCGCTAAGATTAGGCCAAATAAGTTTTGTTGCCAAACAGGTGGTAATGTTATTCCACCTGAAGTTTGTTTTCTCTAAGGTATCTTGCTTTAGCATGAGTTTACATGTATAGCTAGGGGGATACCTATGCTAGCATTGTGAGCCAGCAGAGGTAAAGTTGTTCCGCTTTTTGCAAGTTCATCAGCTTTGCAATTTCCTGGAATGTCTCTATGGCCCGGCACCCAGAGAAGGTGAATGTTGAACTGTGTAGCCATCTCCGTAAGAGATGATCGACAATTTTTTTTTTTTTTTTTTTTTCGAAATTCATTTTTTTTTTTTATTCATTTAAACTTAACTCTACTTACATGCTAGACAAAATGGGAAACTAGCCTAATTAATTCTACTTAAATATAACTTACTGGCCCTAATCGGGCGCTCTAAGAAATTCATGATTCTTAAAATTAATGCCTTTCGGCCTACGAACTAAGATTGTTTTATTTATTTCAATTTATGTTTTTTTTTTTTTTTTTTTTTAGAAAAGTTTAAAAACTAAAATCTTTATCATTTTTGGGGTTTTTACTTACATACTAAAGTCCTTAAAATAAAACTTAAAATTACCTAATCTACCTACAAACTACTTAAAACTAGTCCTTCTATTTGTAATTCCATCGAGGATTTTTATAATATTGTCTGTGATATGTGTTTGCATTTTTTTTTTTTTTTATTTTTGATTTCTTTTTTTTTTTTTTGTATTTTATGAGATTTTGTTTTTTTATTCTTTTTTTTTTTTTTATTTTATTGTGCCACCATTCCTGCTCTACTTAAACCTAAAACTTAAGACTAAAACAAGTATGTAAGCCGGCCAAGGCAAAAATACCCCACCCCGGATTACCCATTATTAGTTGCAGTTTGAAGCCACCAAAACTGGTTCTCCTGCTTCACCCTATCAATGCGGTCCTTTTCGGACACAGCCCTACTGAACCGAAGCAGCTCCGCTCCATCACGAGCGAGGATGCCCCGTTCATACAGGAGCAGCCGGTCTACGGTTTTTCGCCTGACGTGGTAGATAAGCGGTACTGCCAATCTATCCTGTATCATGCCGCACTGGTCTAGATAGAGGAATGCCTCTGGTGGGATAAAGCCGCTCAAGCGTGCATTGTCGAAGTAGTTGTCGTTCGGATAGAACGGCCCGAAAATCAGATTGTTGGTCGAAGTCATAGCCCTCGCAATGTGACCCCGAACAAGTTTTATCACGAAATTGTCAATTCTATTGATTCGAGCCCCGTTGTATAGAACCTCGTTTGAATAATAATGCAGATAAGAAGATTCCGGTGTCCGATACAAACCGAGACAGCGCCGAAGACACTGTCTCTCGAACACCCGAAACTTCTCCATTTGGGAAGGGGCAATGTTGAACCACACTGGACAACCATAAACAATCATTGGCCGTATGAGGGCCATGTAGCAAATTACCTTCACTCTGGGGTCAAGCCGACTGCTGTAAAACAGCCGTTTCGTCAGAGCGAAGGCTCCTCTGGCCTTAGTCAGAGCAGCATCCATATGTCTGTCGAAATATAGATACTGGTCCAACCAGATACCGAGGTACTTCACTACACTTTTGCTCGTCAGTGCCTGTCCGTGCGGGTCAACAATGACCATCTTGCGCCAATTCTTACACGTATCTCGCGAGGCTTTAGCCAACGGAGTCCGGAACAAGATTGTCTCCGACTTTTGGACATTTATTTTCAGTTTCCAATCGTCGCAGTATCGCTGAATCTTCTCGAAGTCACGCTGCAACAGAATTCTAATAACTTCAACCTTTCGAGCCGTTCTGTACGCAATCAGGTCGTCGGCATACGCAATTGCGTTAGTTAAGCTACCTATCAGATCGCTGGTGTAAATGCTGAAGAGGATCGGCGAGTTCACCGCTCCCTGTTGAAGACCGTTTTTAATTTCAAAGGTGGTGGTAGAAGTTACATTGCCAGTCTTGACAACAAACTTTCTACCGTTGAGCATATCATAAAGCATATACAATAATGGTTTACTGATGCCTAGTCTGGTGAGTTTGAGGTACAACCCTTCTAACCATACGGTGTCGAAGGCCTTCTCTAAATCAACCAGAACAGCACCCGTGCATTGTTTCTTGGACTTGTTCCATTGGATATCAGAAACGAGCTTAGACGCGGCATGAATAGTGTCATGTCCTGCCTTGAACCCGAACTGATTATCCGGAATTATACTGTTGTCCGCAGCCCACTCAGCCAGAGCCCTATTGATTACCTTTTCAAATACCTTGCTGATGCTTGGAAGAAGACTTATTGACCGGAGATTTGAAGGATTGGAGTTGTCCTTTCCCTTTTTCGGGAGAGGATGAACCACAGCTGTCTTCCAACGCACTGGATAATATGCATTATTCAGCGCGTTGTTGAACAGAGTGGTGTAGATGTCTATTGCTTCAATCGGTAGGTGTCTTAGTACAATATTGGATATACCATCGACACCTGCTGACTTCTTATTCCTTATTGAATCGAAGATGAGCTGGAGTTCTACCTTCGTGATGAGCAAGGGACTTGGGCCCGTTCGATCGGCGATTATAGCGTTTGCTAAAAAGTCGTCATCAAACCGGGTAAAACCACGGTTCTCGGATCGCCAGTGCGAAATATCATTCCTCAGGTAGAAGTGATGAAGTAAGGCTCTGTTCTCCAGGTCGTGGTTCGGGCAAGTGCAAGCATTCACCTTATACACTTGCTGGAGATGATCGACAATTTAGGGCTGTTAATGAGTTAGTGGAGACAGAGTCTAGGGACTTTAACGCAGCTTGGCTATCCGAGAAGATGCGTATATCATTAGTTGATATAACGTTTTCTCTAAGCCAGGACAGGACTTCTTTTATAGCCAGGATTTCAGCTTGGAACACGCTACAATGATCGGGTAGACGAAAGGAGAGACTTAAGTTTAGTCTATCTGAGTATACGCCTCCACCAACCCCATCCTCCGTTTTTGATCCGTCTGTATAAAAGTTTATAGGACCATCGTTCAAAAATGATGTATTCTCCCAAGAAGACCTGGGAGGTATAGTCACTTTGAAGCTATAGTTATTAAACTGAGGATGGGGTACGGTGTAGTCCATATTACTGTTTATAGTTCTGAACGAGTTCAAAATAGTGGTGTGGCCAATTCCATTATTGATCCACAGAGAGGAGGTTTGAAGCCGTATGGCAGTATTAGCGGCCGTTCGCTTGCTGAAAATGTCCAGCGGAATTAGATGGAACAGAACATCTAGTGAGGCGGAGGGGGTAGAGCGAAGTGCTCCTCCCATACACAGGTAGGCTTTTCGTTGGACTTTGCTGAGTTTATCGCGATTTGTCGCTGTATCTAGCGCCGTCCACCATACCGCTACTCCATAAGTAAGGATCGGCCTTATGACCGAGATATATAGCCAGTGTGTAATGCGGGGCTGTAGGCCCCATTTATTACCAATGGCCTTTTTACAGGAGAACAGGGCTACTGTGGCCTTGTTTATTCTCTCTTGAATGTTAGGTTTCCAACCTAATTTCTTATCCAAAATGAGACCCAAGTATTTTGCTTGTTCAGAGAAATTAAGTGGTAAACCGTTTATGAGTGGAGGGTCAATGTGTGGGACTTTGTATTTCCTTGTGAAGAGGACAAGGTCGGTTTTTTGTGGGTTAACGCCTAGTCCACACCGATTTGCCTATCTGGTGAGCTTATTTAAAGCGTTTTGTAGGAGTTCTTTTAGTATATTGATCGACAGACTTACACGGGTGGGAATTTATGAGCCTCCTTTAAAATTTTTCTTTTTCAAATTTGACATAAGTTTGAAGTTAAAATATTAAAATAAATAACTCCTCTGTCGGTCGTCGTCGCACAGACGGTAATGTTGCTAAAATTGAACAACGATTTTCTGATAAATAGTATTTTCCACTCGGCTTGGAATAGTGTCACCATTCTCTCAAAAATGCATGGCAATTTACTAGAAAGTGGAAATATACATATTTACAAGCAGACATCAAAAGCAAGTAATTATAAAGTCAAGAAAATTGTTTTTTAATAAAAGATAAAAAAACTAAGATTTGAAAGAATTTTTATCCTGATATTTGATTAGATTTTTCAGAAGTATGTTTAGGGTATTTTGCATCATCTCAAAAAAAATAAAAATTCTAAAAGCTACACAAAGATGAAATATTTTAAAAATGCATATTTATTCCTTCCCTTATATAGAAAATACAAATCAAAACAAATATTTTGACACAACATTAAATATTATTGAAGGCATATAGTCTTAATTAGTTTTTGGCATTTTTAATTTCATTATTTAGTCTGATTCAATTTAAATTAAACCATTTTTCCATATTTATATCATTTTATAATATTGTTCCTAAAACCTAATTTTACCTCTTTAAATATCAACTAGATATATAAACATTTCATTAATACCGAGTGACGATACCTCCCTCTATACTAATACACCATTAATTGCTAATTAAAGTCAAACCAAAAACGAACTAAACCAAAGCAAAGCAACGACTAAAACTTTTAAAACCCCATAAATGGCCGTGAAAACATTTCACTGATTTCAGTATTGCAAATAAATAATAAACAAACTAATGCCAAACCAATACCTAATTATCCCATTAAAATCCCATTGAATAAATATTTATGTATATATGTATGTATGTAAAATGTGTATGATCTTGTGCATCGTAGTGCATGTCCTGAATCCTGCTCTCTAAAAACTCAAACACACACAATATTTATCACTTCAAAAAGCTTCACTGCAATTTCCTGTTCCTATTTCCTCTTTATTTTCCTCCTTTTCAACTCATATACTCATACATAGATACATATATAGAAATTTTAAAGCAGGATACAGTTAACTAACATTCAGAGTTATATTTATGATTCGAAACAGCTTTTTGGTTTGTTGCGTTTTTGTTGCTATAGATATTAAAAAACTGCTGTTTCCAAATAGAAAACAAAATCAAAAACCCATATTTAAATAATTGTCATCACATAAAGCAAAAAAATAAACTGTAGATTTATGCCATAAATTATTATATTTGTTAATTTTGGCATTTTAAATTGTCACCTCTCTTCTTTTTTTGTTTCTACCTCCTGTCCTGCCTCCTGTGCACCGGATATCCTCTACCCAAGCCATAGATCAAGAATGGTGCAAAAAATAATAATAAAACAAAGCCAATATCATGAACTTGATTCAGCGAAGCCCTCTGTGCTCCCATAACTATAACCTAACCTCTGAAAATAACCCCAAACTACTCGGGGAAAATATTGCCAAATTGGCTCTTTGTTCACGGTCTATTGTTTTATTAAGGCTTATAAATCTTATTTGTACAGTGATGTGTTAAAAATGCGTAGGTTCTAAAAGAAAAATATGTAGGTACCAAAATTATAATTTTCTAATTACAATATTTTTGAGTAAATACAATTTAGTTTAATTAGTTTGTTTTTTGTTTTTTAAATATTAATGTTTTAGGTCAATTAATTAATTCAAATTTCTGTGACGAGATTTTTGCATATTTAACTAGCAACGTGTTTGAATAGTTTTTCAAAAATTGAGCAGATTTTTAGTTTGTAACCAAAATAAAATTAAAAACAATGTGTTGCCAAATGTTATAGCGTATTGATAGATTGAGAGAAAAGTTTATATTTCAAAATGTAGGAGCGACTACTTCAGCGCTTTAAGTTTTTTTCTTAGAATTTATCAAGATTATCACAAAATTAATAAAAATAAGTAAAACTTTTAATACAAAAAATGCTGAAGTAAAATTTGGGCCAAAAAAGTAAAGCTTTATCAACGTGCTTCTTATTGGGTCTTGTGAATTCAAATAAAGTAAAGCTAATACATGGATTTTTAAGTCAAAGCTAGGTTTGTGTGATTAAAAAAAAACAAGTTTTAGCTAGAAACTAAAATATGTCTTCTAGTATTTTAAAATAACTAGGTTCATTTGACTTAAGCTTGTTTTCCGGCTAAAGCTCCAAATTATGTGATTAATATTAAGCTATACAATTTTATAGTTAAAGCTATAAAAATATCAAGATTCCTGAACCCCTGACCAAAAAGTTTTAAATAGTTCTTATTTTTTAATAATTGAAAAGTCTCATATCCATATACATATGTAAGATTTCCTTAGAGTCGTAGAGAAATCGAAATGTGAAGAAAAATAGACGTTTACTGAAGCTATCGATTGTTTCCATATTGCCACCTGCACACCTTTAAGATTAACTGGTGAATACATCGACCGTAAGGATTTCTTCAGTCTTAATGTACAAGCAACATGCAATGCAGCAATATATTCTTTAATGAACAAGAATATGCTAAACAATGCTATCATTCTTGGAGATGCCATGAAATAAGAAAGCGAAGTTGTAGAATTGTAGAGAAAATATACCAATTTTTTCAAAAAAAAAAACTTTCCTAAAATCTTTATTTCCATTTTGGTCTTTCTTTGAAATAAAACCTTAACTTAATTAATTAATTTAAACTATACCCTTAAGTCAAAGATAATTCTCAATTCATCATACAATTTATTGTTAAGGAATATGTTGAGCTTTGACTTAGATTTTAAAACAGTATTTTGGAAAAATTTAAAGGAGCTTTTTGAATTGGGGACATCTTTATCCTTTTAAAAAGTATAATTTTATTTGTTTACCAGTGTAATTAATTCAGTTTCGACTTACATATGTTGTATTTGCTTGTGGTCGTAAAGATATTTTTTGAGATTTTCACTGATAACAACAAAAAGTGTTTCATTTTCTTTTAAATGAAATAAAAAGATGTATACCACATTCGCTCTAAGGCATTATTAAGGTTTATGGTTCTTTTTATTCATACATATCTTCGTATGAGAATTTCGTTTTTTGGAAATGAAAATACTAGTTATAACTTTTAACCATTTCTATTGAAAATGGAATGCTTACTCGTAAAAAGTGAATATATATTCCCTAATTGTATTAGCATATTTGTTTTGTTGGATTTTTGCATTCGTAATTTTCATAAAAATTTACTTTTTCCAGAAATTCTATTTATAGTATATTGGAAAACAAAATCTCCTTAAATTTTCAAAGTAATAATGTTTTCATTCACTTCCCTTCTCTCTTCAGCCTTTTTGACAACAAACTGAAAGTTTCTAGAATATGTACCTTTTCCATTGAAAGATTGTGAAACGAAATAATATTTGTATTATTTTGTTTGTATTATCGTTAGAACAAGAATTAAAGGTCATTCCTTATTTACAGGAACAAACTGAGCCGATTTTTGCCTATACTGCTAATTTTAGGTTACTATAATTATAATTAATAAAAATTCAGTTTCATTGTAATTTTGTAGAATATTGAAAGATAAGTTTTATTGTGTGAAGAAAAAAAAAACAATCAAAAAATCATGGTTTTCGCGCTTTCTATATCAGGATACGAATAAAAATACAACTCTAAAGTTTTGTAAGTGATGAAATTAATTGGAGAGGTGTTAATATGAACAAAATAAAATAAAATCGAAACCTGACATTTTGTTCTTATAGACTCGACTTCCACCAATTTTTTAAGTATAACACTTCTTTTCTATGTAAAATGATGAAAATTATGGTTTATGTTTTAAAAATAGAATAGAATAGTATAAGCACCTATTTTTATTAGAATTGTCATCATTCAATTTGAGTGATGGAATTCAAAAGAGGGGCTTGATGATAAAACAAAGAAAACTCAGTGTTTTTAATTGAATTGATGTGGTTTCTTTGGCAAAAAGGGCTAAAATCAAGCCAAAAACTTTGATGATAAAAGACAGGTCCAAGTTCTACATTCTTATGCGATTTTCAGCTATAAATTGGTAGCTAATAAACTCCAAAATTGGACATTTTGTCAGCATATTGATAATAGTTTTGAAAATTTAAAATATTCCAAACTGTGTCGTCAAGAACAAGAAAATGTGTGTGTGTACCAATTTATACACTGGTCGACAAGGTTTTGTTAATGGCTATCGGATCACATTTTTCCAATGGAGTTTTATGGTCTTAATTCAAATGCGACTTCAAAAATACTTGTCAGGTTTTTAAAATATTAGTTTTTAAATCTCGAAAAAATAGATATACCATATACATATAAGGCTATTTGAGGCTATCTAAATTTATGAAGATTTTTTTTAAATTAAGTTCATGGTCATTTTCCAAATATATGTATAATGCCTGTCTTCAATATTCAGTTAAAATATTTACAAAGGGTTTTCCACTAGGGACTGGTTGATTTTAACAGCTCGTGGCGGTCATATTTTTCTTTATATTCTGTTAAAATATCTTTTAATTATTCACTCAAGATAAATCAACATCGCAAGTTACAACGTCGAGCAACACGTGCAAATGATAAAACTTTATTATCACAAATGGAGTTTCTCTAGTAGCAACGATGGGGTACATGGTCGTCGTTCCAAGTCGAGTACTCGACAAGGCTCTCAAATTAAAATTAAATTTTATTTATATCACTTATAGAACTTGTTTAATGAAAAACTGTTCATCATTTTTTTTTTCGAAAAATCATCATAAGTTGTTAAATTTTACCTTTCTCATATAAATCTCAAGGAAACGCTGAAACAGGATTCAAAATCAAAACTAAAATGAACTCAAACACATTTTTTCTACAAGACCCTATAAAGGAGTTAAATTAAATTTTTTTCAAAAGTTATTGTTAAAGAATATGTTGTGTTTTACCTTAGCCTTAAATATCTCGTTATTGGTTGTCTTTAGTATTTTTAAAAGGACATACATATTTTAAAAACCTAATGTGATAGAAAAATTTTAAGCCGATATTCGAATTCAAGGCAAAAAAACCTTAAACCTTAAAAATAATCGTGTTTTGCTAATGTGATATAAACAAAACCGCTCTTTTATCGACAAGTGTATTGATACCCGCATAATTAAGTAGCTGTTACATACAAAAAAGCGTGTTTTATAACTCTGACATAAAATGTTGTAAGTTCATGAAGAGTTTTGTTCGAAGTTTTAGTAGGAACTTGTAAAGATTGACTTAAAACTACATTTCGGGACTTTTTCAGAAATCATGTTGTATGAAGGCAAAATTTTGACAAGATAATATTTTTTTTAAAGTCGAATACAATTTTCTACACATCACTGTATTCGATAATAAAGTAAAAGGGGTAACACATGAAAATATTTTAATGTGACACTTACTGTATAGTTTAATAGTGCCATCCATTTCACCACGAGGATTTTTGGCGACACACTTATAGCTGCCGTAATCACTTTTTTGAACATTTGTTATAGTTAGCCGCATAGTTGCTTTATACGAGGGCATACCAGGCAGTGTTTCCGTCCTTTAAATTAAAGAAAAAAACACAAGAGAATAAGTTTTATGTTTTTTTAAGGACGATCCAGAAAACACTTGAAAGTTGAACTTTAAATATGTACATACATAGGTCTAAGGTTATACTTTATAGGTACTTACTTGTACTTGCCAGATTCTGTGATCATTTGGTCATTCTCCCGAGTCCAATAATTCAGAGATGTTGGATTGGCTTCGATGAAACACTCTAACGTAATATTGAAATACATCGGTATACCAACTAATTGATGGGGTATCGAGACCATTGGAGAAACTGAAAGTAATCATCACAAGACGATGGGAGGGATTTTTATTAGGCCTAAAGACTTCGATAACACACATAATGGTTTTGAAACTTACAATCTACACTAACTTTGATCCTTTTCGAAACACTAGGAGGCACCCCATTCGATGCTATGCACAAATATGCACCCATATGAAGTCTAGAGATGCGTTCAAGTTCCAAAGCTTCACCTTCCATGTCAATTACTACAGGTATAGAATATATTTTTGGTTGCATAAAAGTTTGTGAGTTTGTGAGCTTGTTAGCTTTAAATTAAATTTTCTCTTACCCTCTACAGTTTTGTTTATGACAATTTTATTACCATCATCTCGTTTCCATCGAATTGATGGTTCTGGACTTCCTTTAGCCTTACAACGTAATGTCACATTGTCACCTTCTCTAACTATGACATCGCTTGAGGTTAAGGAATCATCTATGTTGGGAGGAACTATAAATCCAAGAAAAAAAAGAATAACATTTGAGGTCAAGACAGAGCAAAATGTTTTATGAGAAAATTGTGGGTTTCTGTTATGGAAGATGTATGTATGATATCATGCAATTAAAATGTTATACCTAAGATTTACCTTCTTTATAAAATAATGACTATTATAGAAAAACAAAAGAAAACCCTACAATTGAAATTGAAATGTAATTTTCGTGAATTCTACTTTAAGGTTAATTAGAAAACCCCACAGGACTTAACCGAATTTCGTTTTATTGTTGTAAAGCTTAACCAATACCACCCTGAGACCAAAAATGCTCTATATCGAAAGACGTCAAACTATCCCTTAAAGACTTATCTGTATTTTGTATAAGGTTGTTATTTTTCATTTTATACCCATGATTCCAATTTAAATATACAGGGTCTTTCATTAAAAACTTTATATCTTTTATGGTGTGTGAGACATCATCAAAATTTCATTGTATCGCATAGACTCTTGACTTCCGAACGCTTCAGTTCACATAACCTCCACGTGAATTGATAGTGTTTTCTGCTGCCTAAAACTGGCCACACAAAACCCCACGAGACTGTTGCTAGTCTCGTCTCGGTCTCGTAAAAATCGAAAAATTTCAGCCTCGTATCTGTATCGGCCTTGGTCGTTTTCTCGCTTTTTTTCTCGTTGTCAGTTATTTCATCGGTAGTCTCGTCTCGTCTATTTTCATGGTTTGGAGAAAACCGACTCTCCAAGTTGGTTGTCGTAGTCGTGGTCTTCCTCTACTGCGCTGTCCCTCTGCCATCTAAGTCATTGGACTTTTATTCTTTTGGCCAGATCAGTGTTGCTGTACATCCTGGACAGTTCGTTGTTATATCTTCTCCTCCATCCTCCATCTATTCAGACAGTACCAAAAACGGACATTCTCATCTCGCCTTGAAAAGGTGCAAGCCTCAGCGCAAAAAAAAGAACCGTAATGATCAGTGTCTTATAGTGGGTGACTTTAGTTGCTTGAGAGTGGACTTAACTACTTAAATGCCTTCTTCTTCCAAAGAAGCAGCGATTTTCAAGAGTTATTCTTCGTTTGATTTCAGCGCTGTAGTTATTGGCTGAATTCATAACGGTGACCAGGTAGACCTTAGAAATATAGGTGTCCGTATTAACGTTTTGTCCAAGGAGCCTTAACTGCCAGCATATACTTGGTCTTGCCCTCATTGACCACGAAACCCATATTCTCCGCTTCCATCACAATGTTCAAAAACAGGCCACTATAACATGACGTTTTTATCAGAGTAATTTCGAGTAATTGAATGGACTTTTGGAAGATTGAGCCCCTAGTTTTAACGATTGAGTTTTGCCAATTCTTTCCAAAATTATGTTGAAAAAGTTGTATGACAGTGCATCGCCTTGTCTTAGACCTTTTTTTAAAATAAAAAGCAACGGTGATCTCTTAACCGGTCTTGATACAGCTGTCTGTCAAACGCGGATTTGAAATCGATGAGTAGATCTTGGCTATCGATTTTTAAATTAAGCCTGTTAAGCAATGTTGGCACTGGTTTTCAACGATTGAGGCAGGCTTCTTAAGAGTTTGTTACAGACTTTATGGCAATCTATTGCGATTGTAGACGTCCAACGTTCTAATCTTCTCGCAGTACTTCCTTGATTTGGCTTGGATAAGGATATCCGTAGTCGTACCTTGGCATCTGTGCAAATAATAAAGGATCTACTTTCGAATACTTATTTGAAACAACAAGATTGTTATTTAAGCTAAGAAAAAAGTTTATAAAATGACCAGATTCAACAGATTATCAACACAACCTATTGGATGGTTTTGAATGGTTACGAACCAATCTGTTTGCGAATGTCCTTGAATGTGCTGACGAAACCCAAATTCCAAACACAACGTAAGTGCTGCCTTGCTCACGCAGAGCTTATGCTGTTTGTACTGTGGACATTTTACAATTACGAACCCAGCCAATTTGTTTTGTAGAAATGGGCTAAATCACTGAATTGAATACTTTAATTAGTATTATGTTCATTTTCAAGCTACTCCATCAAGTCACATTCAGTCTATGATCATTCAACATGTTTTCAGTTCCCTCAAGTAACAAAAAAATCAACAATGTTTGTTTGTGAAAGAATAAATTCTTATGAGGGGCTCCAAATCGATTGCCTCGGATTCTCCCACACACTCTCTGGAACAGTAGCAACGACGATCTTGTATACCACTTCAAGAAATTGTCTTGGAATTTTGGCAGAACAGAATTTTATCATTTATGAGTGTTGTCGAACGCTTTTTACTTTCTAATGGTTATAAAGGACTGAATAAACAACACCAATTTGAAAATACGGCCGCTATCAGTTGTAAAAGCTCGGAATTTCCTATGTACTCTTCTTGACTCAAAATCATCTGCAAAAAAATACTTTTAAGGGCTCAAAGTGTTTATCTTAAACTAATATCTCCTAAAGTATATTTTTTTTTGCTTATATAGACTGTGTACTTTTCAAACTGATAAAAAGAGGAAATGTAAAATATTTTATTATTTTTCATTATTTCAAAATCATCAGCTAAAGCATATAATAATAGCATATAGCATAGCATAGCATAAACAGTTTTCTAACTTATTTTATAAAACGAAAACACTAAGTCTAAAACATTCCATTAATGTTCTCGAATCTCGACAATTCCATTTCGATGTCAACTGTCAGGATGGCCGAGCGGTCTAAGGCGCCAGACTCAAGAGCAATCTTACCCTTAAGTATAATGGGTCACTGAGCGTTCTGGTCCTCTCTGAGGGCGTGGGTTCGAATCCCACTTCTGACAAATCTTTTTTTTTTGTTCTTAACAGTATCCCGCTTCACATTTTTTTCTATTGTGGGTTCAGAGACTGAAGTCATGATTCACCAAAAGTATGCTCATAATAAATGGTATTCCGAGGCCTTACCATACTGTTCAGAGTTAACTTTTAGCATCAGGAAGTAACCACAGCCTTGAGGTCCTTATAGGTCATCGGTAAATTTTTTTTCAGTCAGCCTTTCCGGTTTTGAAACTCCGTACTGTCCCTGTATGTCTTTTAGGGTGTTGACTCCAGCATGATTTACTATGGTGAGCTCCGTGGCAGTGCCGGACGAAGGAATGGATTCTTTCAGCGTAGTAGAATGAAGTATCATATCACGATTTGACACTTTTTTAATTTTTTTTTCTAGACAATATGACACAGAACCATATTTGAAGCATGAGGTTTGTGGTGTAAAGAGAAAAAAGTCATAAATCTTTTCCCTTCTGTATTAGATTCTTGCTTTGTAAAAGTCTGCGTTTCCTTTTGTTTTGGGGTCGAAATAAAATCCAATTAAAAAAAAAAAAACGAAAAGAAAAAACCTCCATTCCAAAGCGTATACCTACCTACGATAAATAAGCAAGTTCCCCCTGTCTAAAAATATCCCTTAGCTCAACTCTAGCAGAGCCGAGCCGACTCGCCAGCCTTCATTGTAACCTATTCTTCCCAAGCGGTCAACTTAGACTGTAAAAATTCAGTTTTTTTCATTTTGGCTTAGCTTAAACTTTCATCCCAACATACCTCCGCACAGCATCATGACATCTCCATACACACATACATTCATCCTTTTACTATATCAAGGACCAAGTCGTGTATATGAATAAGGACGAAGCACAAAAAGATGTGAATTTTTTAACAAAATCCGTGCTGTTGTTGGTGCGTGTTGTTGGTTAGATATCTAAATTCTGATTTGGTTGTGTCCTCTCATACTTTGTTGTCATAGTCGTTGTCGCTGGAAAAAAAAGCTAAGCGTTGTGAAAGGATTTGTAAAAACGACGATTCCTGTTGACCATATGCGACATTCTTTAGCCCAAACTGTTGCACTGCCTTTACCATGCGGTGGTGGACTACGACGACGATGACGACGAAATTTCATGTGTGAAATGTGTCTTCTCTTCGCGCGCTGATGTGGAATGCAAATTACAGCGAAAAACTTTTTTTTCAGGACTTTTTTCTTTCCAAAATAGGTATACGGCGACGTATAGGTAAGACCATCAGGCCAGTCTCATATAGCGCAGGATTCTTTATCCTTTTTGTAGTTTCCTGATGACTGGGTGCTGGACTGGCCTGGTCTGCTCTAACCTCCTTTTCATACATTTATATCCTAACTTTTAGTTCGTCGTCGAGGTGACTAATAAATTGCGACGTTCGTGGTCGTAGAGTGGCGCCCAACAAACACCACAAGGGAGCCCAACGTATGTCCTTCTCATATTTTATATCCGCACTCGCACTCTAAAAAAATGAAAAATGAAAAAGAAAACTCAGATGACCACGGAGCACTCGAGTGAAGTGCAGGGTAAATTGAGGAATGCAAGTTTGATGTTGACCCGGTGTTTTGTTGGTTTTGTATAAAACCATAACAAATGTGATTTGCCAGCAGGACCAGAACCTGCATCGCAGGACCAGAACCATACACTTGCCCTGACTAAACCTATGTGCATGCATATTCGAAAAAAAGGACGACTAATGGCCAGAGAAACTTAATTTGATTGTGAATTCGTGATTTAGGAAACAATTTTCATTCTGGATGTCCATCGCCATTCACCATCACCATCACCATCACGCTACCCGGTTGATGGTTGGAAAAAGGACAACGAGGAACGGAAGCGTGTACGTTCCACTTTAAGGTTAAAATATGTATGTATTTTGGTATTGGAGACAGAAAGACCTCACTGTTTTATTGTCATCAGGATAATTGAATTTAATAAATTGCCTCATTATGTTGGAAATGAAATTAAATATATGTACAAAATGTCCTGGCTGAACAGTGAGCGTGTGTGTATTGTTGAGTCCTTGATGTGTGAGTATGTTGTGTCGTGGTGTCTCGGAGGGAACGTTATGCAGAGAATTATATGCAATTTTGGTAAAGCAGCAGCAGTAGCAGAAGCAGGAGTATTACCAACCAAACCAAACCAAGCCACACCAAGGACCAGGATGCCAACAAAAAAATCAAAGGACCAAAAGGAAGAGTGTGCTGCTGGGTGCACTTTCGCATATAGGCTGATTTAATGAGATTCATTGCTTTTGTTTTTGTTTTGGTTTTTGTTGCGCTATGAGTTTTTAGTGAGATTCGTTTTGGAAGTTTGATGCTACTGCTGCTCCTGCTGCAAGTATAGTGTAAGTAGCCCTTTTTGTTGTTGTTGTTTATAAGTTTATATTTTTTTATATTTTTAACTTTTTACTTTTATTTTTGGAATTTTTGTTTTTGTTCTTATTTAAAAAATATAAAAATATGGGTAATGACTTTTTTTTGCTTTACCCATACCTATAAAGTTGTTGTTAAGGTTTGGATGTTGTCCTTTTGTTATGTGTTGCAACAAAAATAACAATAACAATAAAAATAACAATAAGAATAACAATGGCATTACTGGCAAAAAGTTAGACAAAAGTTTGAAGAGAGAGAGAAAAAGTGAGACTGTTTTGCAGTTTCTCATAATTTTTGTTTAGTTTTTATATACATATTTGTGTTTTTATTTTCTATATTTTGTTGTTATTGTTTTGTGGTTGTTTTTGAAAAATGAATGCGTCGCACCAAAAAACTTTTTTAACTTGGATTTTGTGTAGGTTTTTGTTGCAAGGAATACTTTATATTTACAAATTCAAGCAAGATAATAGACATTTTTTGAAGTAACGAAAGGATATTATCAAATTTTTTTTAAGAGATTTTTACAGCATTGAATCTATGAATGCATTTTAAAACTTTTTTTAAAACTTCAACTATTGTAATGTTATGAGTGAAAAAAAGGCATCCAAAATTATATTCAACAGATTTAGTCCAGGATACGTGTTTTTTGTCGGCCATATTCTCAAGAGCGAACAAACACATGTATCGACTTCAAATAAATTTGTTTTTTTCAGATAATAACATTGAAAAATACAGGAAGGACTTTAAAAAAATTTAGTGGGTGTTTTTTTTTTACCAAAATATCTTTCGAATTAATAACGCTTGGCTTCAGTTTCATTTTATTTTACATACATACATACATTGTGACGGGATACCAAATTGTTATGAATTCGAAAAAAAAAACATTTGTTAACTTACAACTTGACAACTGTCGAAATCTGTTCCACAAACAATTCGACAGTTTTGTAGAATAGTAGGAAAATACCCGACAATTGTCATCTTTTCGTTTTATAAAGAAATTGTGAAGTATTTTTCCACAGGATTTTCAGACAATAAAAAAATACAATTTAAATACTTGTCAGTATTTAATTGACATTTGCGACAGTAAACTCAGTTATGGTCAAGTGTTGAAAGTGAAAAGATCTAACATGATAAACGATTGTATCTATTTCCAAGTGAAAGTAAAAGTGATGACGATTCTCAGTTGGGTCTGTGTGTAATACGTTGCCAGCACCTTCGGAATTTCAAACAAAATACGAACAAAAAGTATGATTTCGAATTGTTTAATGATATCTCGAAGATGCTTCCAGCCCTTACTGGAATCCATAGCGATATCCTTCCCTTCCTATCAATGTCTTACTAAATTTTGCGAATTATTTAATATCTTTATTTTCTAAAAGCAACTTTAGTACATTTATTTTTGTCGAGAAACAAAATGCAAAGATTTTGATCCATATTTCATCGTTTTTCGATCGAACACATTTCAAGATCATACAATGAAATTGTCACGACAAATCTGTCAGTATATGACAATATATTTTACAAAATATAGACTTTTCAGACAGACGCACAGTGTGACAATTCGCAAATCTAGCGGGATTAAATTAATAGCGGTTACGAGTTTTTCCTTTTGATAATTCTTTTTTTGCAGGATTAAATATAAATATGTGAATAATGAAATTTAACAACAATTATTAAAATATTTTGTTAATTTTTTTTTTACAGAGCTTTAAAAGTACTCGTTTTTTGCAGTTTGATAGACTCTTTTTAGCAAATGAATTTCGCTCAGAAAAAAAGCTTATGCTTGATTTTTTTTGGTCATATTTATAACTAATAGATACCAATATGAAATTAAAATAGAATTTTAT
Source organism: Eupeodes latifasciatus (assembly GCA_920104205.1). Classification (NCBI taxonomy): domain Eukaryota; kingdom Metazoa; phylum Arthropoda; class Insecta; order Diptera; family Syrphidae; genus Eupeodes; species Eupeodes latifasciatus. The sequence continues at coordinate 151,710,909 of OV049924.1, forward strand.
ATATACTTGGCCAAATTTTTAATGAACGGAGTTCTGAAACTACGTGTTTTATGCACTTAGGTAAGCACATCAGGAACAATTAAATTACGCCGAAAAAAAACGTTTGTTCCTTTTTACTTATATTTATTAATAAAAAACATAAAATACATAAATTAAAATAAACATTATTTATATTTTTCTACAAAAAAGACCGTAAAAACAAGGTTTTTATATTATTTAGTTGCATTTAAAAGGTCTAAGACTTCATGCTCGATAGCACTTTTTTTCCTTTTCGGAATGCACCTTATTCTGGCTATAAAAGGGTCCGATGTTATCAATAACCTAATTAAAAGATCCGTTATTGTGTCCAACAGCGAAGTTTTTCTCGTAAATAGCTCACGATATTTGCTGTTTTCTTTGTTCCTAGCTTCTTGTGCTTCCTCCGAAAGTTGGCCAATCGGCAAAATCAGTGGATTAAACTAATAATAATTTAATTGATTTTAACTATTAAATTATCTACAATTTATGTTTATACACTTTGTACCATTGAAATGAAAAAGTTATAGTTAAAAAAAGATTTTCAATAAAAATGTCTTTAAAAGTCCAAAATCGAGAAAAAAGAAAGAAAACTTTTAAAATAACATTTATTTTGAAAATTGTTTTTTTTTTTATTGTATTATAACTTTTTTATTTTTAGTTCTACATAAAAAGTTTATTTACATAAATTGTAGAGAATTTAATTATCTACAAGATAATATTAGTATTTTTTGTGAAAAATAACTATTTTCAAAATATCGCGTAAAACTCTTATCACCCCTTTATAGAAGATGGCCCCTCAATAAGAGGAAGGGGGGGAGGTGTGGTGGGTTGAGCTCCAAAAATCGAAAATTATACTCACACTAAACTCCCCTACACATACGCAAAAAAAAATCTTATCAATGTAGCACTTCATGGTAATATAAGTAAAAAAACTATTATTTTGACATTCATTTTTTGCTGAAGGCCAGTTCGAAAATGAAAAAAAAATTTATGGGCGTCGCACCTATGCGCAGCAACTTAAAGCGGTTAATTATAGCAGACATATCAGGCTTTAAAATGCATATAGTCTCGCATCCGAATAACACTGAATAATTTAATTTTGTATAAAATTACGCTTTTTTTTGTACCCTATCCTCCAACAAATATATTTAAACACCATATAAATTAAAATTTTACTTTTTTTTTCAATTCTCCGATATCCTGTTAATAAAATAAAAGCAAAACTTTCAATAAAAAGTAAACCACGTTCTCACAAAAAATTAAAACCTAAACCACCTTCACTGGCCAATTGCCACCAAAAAAATTACTAATTGCAACTTTGACATCAATTATCTTCGTTCTACATCACTCCTGCATAACAATTCTTTCTAAATCGGCTAGTAGAAGGTTTAGGCTCCAAGTAAAACCAACTTTTAAATCAGTTTGTGCATATCATTTTTTTAATTAAATCCCGCTAGATTTGCGAATTGTCACACTGTGAGACGTGGCAAACTTGTAGAATTGTAACCTGTCAATTTTTATAAAACAGGACACTAATCGTCGGAGTAACAGTTTTCTTAAAAAAAAATATACCTACAAAAATACCACTGAAGTTGTTAAAAATTGATTTTCGACTCGAATATTCTGTTGACAACAATTAAAGATATTAGCTCAAAATTTTGAATCATTAAGTAAAATGTTAAAGCCATTTTTAGCAATTGACTAAACATGTTAAATGATTTTAACATCTTACTATCTCTAAACATTTGGCTAAAGATAAAATCTCGGCATGGCTACTTTAACTTTAAGTAATTTTAAATCCATATGACATCTGTCATAATTAAAAAAAAATCATGCCAATTTTACTTCAAAAATTTTAATTGTGTGTTCTTTTTTAAATTGGTGGGCTCCAGATGTGTTGTTCTAAATTAAGAAAAGTTTTTCAAAAACAAAAACTTCCAAATATTTGAGGACTCAGCTTTGTGCATAATTCTATTAAGATGTCTTAAGTCCCGAACATGTTCTTTCGAAGAGTTGGATGATGGACAATTTTACTCTAGGTAAAGTTTTGATAAGGTATCAGTTCGGTTCTCGTTTGAAGACCTAAACACCTACGACTGAATAACAATCGTAGGTTTAAGGTTTAACCGGAATCAGAAGTCCTCTCATCACTACGTTTGTTTGTTTTTGTGGAGAAATATTCTGTAGACTAATGTTGAAGTAGACTTCCTAATGGAGCACGAGGTCTATTGTACAGTTGGGAATTCTAATAAGTGGGTCAGTTTAAGCTTTTTTTGTTTGTTTATTCGAACTGTCACTGTTAAGACATGTTCGGATATTCGTTTCTTAATAAAACTGAAAAAGCAGTTTGCTAGTTATCGAAACGAAAATAAAGGTTTAACATATTTTCATCGCTAATGAATTGCTAAATATTTAGAAAGTTATTTACTTAGTGAAATGTTAACAATAAATTGTTTAAAATTTTGAGCTTTTAGATTCAAACTAATTTTATTTAATAAGAAAACGTCTGGTAAAATGTGTACAAAAATCCAATTGTCAGTTTGTTTTATAAAAAATAAAAATTTACAAAAAATACCACACAAAATTGTTGAAAATTGATTTTCGACTCGAATAAATAAAATTATTAACTTTAAAATTATTTCATTCTAAACAAAACATTGTTGGTAATATAAGGTATGTTTTTTTCAGAAAAACCTAATGAACATGTTTTTAAAAAACTGTTGTCGGCTTAAATAACTCGGGAACAAAAACAATTGTTGAACTAAAACTTATTTTATCATATGCAAAATATTGTTGTTAATTAATTGTTAAAAAACGAAAACCAACAAAAACAACTAAAAACTGATAAAAAAGTAGTTTTTGACTCTCAAACTTTTTTATAAAATGTTGTTATTAATAAATTTAATCGATATACGGACACGAATTGGAAGTTATCAGTGTGGGTTGCATCTCAGCCCCCTTTTCTATTGTGACACTTTAAAAAAGTGAAAAATTTGGATAATTGACGAGTTAATAATGCTTTCGACTTCAAACTAATTTTGTATCTAAATTCTGACGTCATACAGAGTTGAAATTATTTTAAAAAGAGAGAGCTCGATTAAATTACAATTTTGTGCCGTTTATGCCATCTGTTAAATCTAGTTGACAGTTTTCTTACAAGAAACATAATCTACAACAATTTTTTTAAACTTGTTTCGAATATCTGGGATTAAATTATTAATAATTTCATCTCAGGTTCTATTTTTTAATGTTAAATCTAATTAAACTTTAAATTCAGTTACAATTTGACAATAATGATAATGTTAATGATTTTCTATATCGAACATTTTGTCTTCAATTGCCATTTAATTTCTGTGAGTAAAATTAGTTTGAAGCCAGTATTTTTAATTTTAAAAAAGATAATTGAGTCAAAAATCTATTTATACTAACTTTTATTATTTTTTTTTAGGTTTTGATTTTTTGTAAGAAAATTGTCAATTCGATTTTTGTCAAAAATTTACTGAATGTTGAAAACAATATTTTTCATAAGATAAAATAAGTTTAAACCCAATATCTCAAAGTTTTGAAAAGATATTTAAGTCAAAAATCAATTTTTACCAACTTTTGTTAATTTTTGTTTAGGTTCTTAATTTTTTGTAAAAAAAACTGTCAATTCGATTTTTCTCGAAATATTACTGAATGTTGAAAACAATATTTTTTAAAAAATAAAATTAGTTTAAGGCCAATGTCTCAAATTTTTGAAAAGTTATTTGAGTCGAAAATCAATTTTTACTAACTTTTATTCATTTTTTGTTTTAGGTTTTTATTTTAAAAAAAAAAAAACTGTCAATTCGTTTTTTCTTAAAATTTTACCGAATGTTGACAACGTTTTTTTTTTTTTCGTTGCACAAAATTGTTTTGGAGATACAATCTTTTTTTTTTCGTAAAATTTTCGAGGTGACAAATATTTTTTTTCAGTTTTTTTTTTTATTTATAAAAAACCGTTAATTGGATTTTTTTCCAAAAATATACTTGTTTGGTATCAAGTTACAATATATAATATAAGATTTAATTTAAGCCTCTAGCGTTATTGGCTTGTGAGATATTTAGGGTTAACCAAAATGTTTACCTTTTTTCAACCGCTATGGTAAAAAAAACCACCCACGCAATTTTCTTGAGAGCCCTTTCTGCATCTTTCTGCATTATTATCTGTATAGCAAAATTTATTTGAAGTCGATATCTCTTCTGCTTCTTAAGCTATGGACGACGAAAAAAACGTCGCGAACGTACGGACGTTCGAACGTACGTACACACGCACGCACAGGATTTCTAAAAATCTTTTATTTCGACTCTAGGGACCTTGAAACATCGAGAAATGTCAAAATTTTCAATTTGACAAATCGGACCCATTAAAATAACTTCCTATGGGAAGTTAAAAAACTAATTAAAAAACGTGTAGTAGTGCAGTGCAAAGTATTTATCTACATTTTCAAAACTGATCTGAAAAACTGTTTTTTTTTTTCAATAAAGGCTGAAAATTTTAAAATGAGTTAAACGAATTTTATTTACTTTTCATAACTATTTATCATTCTCATCATCATGAAGAAAAAACGACAGGACGGATTTTAGTTTGTATATAAACCTTTTGCCAAAATGAGTGTTTCGATCAAAATTGGGCAACCTGCAGAAGATTTACCAGAGATCAAAATGTTTAATTTGTTTAAACTAAAACACGCAAATGGCCCTGATTTGAATCCCCAATCAATGTTTTTTTACTGTTTTCTAACTACGCTATAACAATTTTTGCTGCAAAAGATGCAGATTTTAGTCTTACAAAAAATATCACATTTTTAGACCTTTTCAATAATAACCTGTATTTTTCTAGAGATATGAAAGTTTGAAATTTAATAAAACGAATATGGTTGTTACTTACGACAACACTTAACTATATGAAAAGTTGCGTTCGTAAAAAAAATTCGAACTCAATGCTAAAGTCGAAGTGGGTCCTACGATTCCGTGTGTCTGTCTCTCTGTCCTCGGCCCTGCGATAGCACTTACATTTTTGAAGAAAAATAATTTTTAAATTGACAGGAAGTTTACATTATTCGATGTTCTCCAGGCATTTTATTAACTTCCCATAGGAAGTTATTGTAATCGGTCCGATTTGTCGAATTGAAAATTTTGGCATTTCTCGACGTTTTAAGATTTTTAGAGAGATGTCTGTGCGTGCGTGCGTACGTTCGTACGTTCGCGACGTTTTTTTGTCGTCCAAAGCTCAAGAACCAGTGAAGATATCTATTTCAAATAAATTTTGTTATACAGATAATAACGCAGAAAGATGCAGAAAGGACTCTCAAAAAATTGAGTGGGTGGTTTTTTACCATAGCAATTTAAAAAAAAGGTGAACATTTTGGTTAACCCTAAATATCTCACAAGCCAAAAACGCTAGAGAATTAAATTTGATATTATATATTTTAACACGATACCAAACATTACATTTTCGGAAAAAATTCCAATTAACGGTTTTTTTTTATAAATCAAAGAAACTGAAAAAAAGATTTGTCATATCGAAAATTTAACGAACAAATAATGATTTTATCTCCAAAACAATTTTGTGCAAGGAAGAATGACGTTTTTAATATCTGGTAAAATTTTGAGAAAAATCGGATAGAAATTTTTTTTATAAAAAATAAAAACCTAAAAAAAACATTACTCGAAGTTATTAAAAATTGATTTTCAACTCAAATATCTTTTCAAAAATTTTAGATTATTGATTCCAACTCATTTTATCTTAGGTATAAGAAACATTTTTTTTCAACATTCGTGGGGGTCATGATCCACCCCTGGGAGATTATTTTTTGTATTTTTGTACGATCTCCCTTCAATTTACAACTAATCGTGTTAAGTTAATGGATATGACCCCCATTATGTTTTGAATTATACATTTTTTTTTTATATGAAAACAAAATTTGTATTTTACTTCCTTTACTTTGTTGCCAAATGTAGCACTTTAAAGTGAGGACTGGACCAAGAACATAATATGAATCGGAAATTCTGCCCTTTTTCAAAAACTTAGCACAAATTCATCAAATTTTGATCTATTGACGATAGAGGAGGGGTGGGGGTCATATGAGATATAAAGCTTTTACAGTTAAGTTTATAAAGTAAGTAAAGAGTTCATCTAAAGATTTGTTGGTAATTTAACGACATTCACCAAAAAGTGGTTTGCTGTCAAAAACAACTCAAATTTTTGTTTTCACTCAATTTAGAATTTGAAAAAACTTTAGCCATGCTTTAAATTACATATTTTCATAAAATTTTTTAATACGAAAAATAACAGCAGTCCCTATACCTACAAATGTTTTGGTTTAAAATCGAAAATTCTATTTTTATCAAAAATGAACCGATAGATTTTTTTTTAAAACTTTCTCTAACTTTTTATTCTTAATTCAGCTTCTTTCTACAAGAAAAACATGATTGGGAATTGCTCCAGAAGGGTACCGCTCATTAAACCCATATTTTGTTTTAAGTTATCTCAAGAACTAATCGACCGATTTCAATAATCTTCTCTTTCAGTGAAAGCTCTTGTCGATGGTCAAATTTTCAAATTGATGATTATTCAAAAATGTCATCATTTTTTTTTGATTTTTAAAAAAAATAACAATTTTTTTACAAAACTTGATATCTCCGAAAAGGGTGAACATTTTTTTAAATTTAAATGTATATTTATAAGCACTAAATAACTGCAAACCAAAAATATTTTAAAGATGAAATTTAAAAATTGTACATATTATATACAAATTCATTTTAAAAAACCCGCTATAATAATTTTCGAAAAAAAATTAAGTTAATCTATGTTTTTTGAGAAATAAAATTTCATTAAAATTTTTGAGAAAAACTTATTTTGCAGGTACATTTTCAAATCTTTAAATATCGGAAACATTTATAAACAGACTTTTTTGAAGAAATTAGCAAGTTCAATGCACCTTTTTCCTTAGATTCAAGAACCGCAAACATTTTTCTCTCTACAATTTTTGAGTTTTGTTGACTGCTTTGAAATATGTATATTTACGGTTAAGATACACATTATGGTATTTAAATGTTGTTAGCCGCCTTTTCAGGACTTAAAAGAACATTTTTAAGCTGTGAGTAAAAACTCGTCTATATGTTAAGCGTGTGAGACACCCCCCCCCTGATTAAAAGTCTGGATCAGCCCCTGAACTTCACCCTCTTCAACGTATTGTTTAAAAAATTCTTGTAATTGATTTTTTACACACAAGCTTTCAAAAAAAAAAAAATAATAGAACAGACAGTGGTTTTTGGATTATGTATTTTTCAAAAGGTTTTGAAAGATATGCCCAAAAAACTTAGTTAATCCTCTGCTACCTTTATTTTTACTTTTCAAACAAATTGCTAATAATTAAACTAACTTTGTCACAATTAAAAAAGGAGAGGCTGGAAAAACGTTTGAACTCAAGAACTTGATTCAAAACCCCTTTTTCAGTTTTAAGTTGTGTGTTCATTGTAAATAAAAAGTTGGAAATTGTTTTTTCTTAAAAACTAAATAGGTTATTCAAAACGTTTCAAGGTCCCTAGACCTAGATTCTAGGGCCCTTGAAACGTCAAAAAATATCAAAATTTTAAATTCGACAAAAATACGACCGATTACAATAACTTTCAATGCTAAGATAAAAATACTTAAACATTATCGGAAGTCAGAACTAAAACAAATGCCATACCATAAATAAAACAAAGTATACTATCGGATTGGATTTATACACATAAGTACATTAACCTCCGGAACTTAACGTTTAACATTAGAAATGTTTACAACATTATAAGATAATAAAACTGATTCCCTTATCATGTCAGATCAATCTTATTTCAAGAAAGTCTCAACTCTCCGCAATAAACTTACTGCTGATAGGATATATGGGCTTTGGCGATTGGTCGTTAAATAATGACTAACTGATTTATCAACTAATTTGTAACATTTACCATCATCATGAGATTTTTCGTCGTTTTCATTGTCGTATACAGTATGCATTTTTCTTGCCATCATAAAATGGTCAATCGTCGTCGTCGTCGTCGTCGTCGTCGTCGTTGCCGTCGTTCATTGCGTCGATTATAATTCACCCGCATCACATTTAACTCGAATCTAAATTACCGAAATGTCATTGAAAAGATTAGCGCAATTCAGTGTATGACAATATTGTACATCTTTAAAAAAAAGAACACATTCGACCTTCTCCAAAAAAGAAGGAGGATATAATTCTTATCACTTTTGACAATAACGCACTTGTGTAACCCTATAAAGCAATCGCGTGTGACATTAAAATAGCCACTTTGTGCAAATCCACAACAAATATCATAGATAATCTCGCAAATGCCGCTGTTCTTGTTCTTCTGCTTCTGCTTCATCTTATTTTTTCGATGATAATGGTGACAGGCAGCGGGTGTGTCGATATCATTCCCATTTCCATGGTTGTTGCTGGAGCCATCTCAACTTTTGTGTGGTCTTACGATTTACACACACGTTTTATCCTTAAAGTACCCCATTAAGGAACCTCCACCATATTGCTGATCGTATCTGACAAAGAGCAGCAAATCGTTTCACTTTGTCCCTTCCTTTATTTGCACCACCACCGCGCGCCGCACCGCGTTGTCGTGCCCCGAAGCACCATATCGCTTGTCAACGACCACCCGCTCAAAGATCATGGCCATTAAATACCAAATCGATGACATTTCCTCCACTTTGCCATAGGAAACCAACCCCATACCAGATAACCAATCATTGGGTTTATTTTTACTTTCGGAATATCGTTCGCAGTGGGTGCAAGGACCAAAGAAGGGTGAAAGTAGGTGGTAAAGGCAAATAGCAAATATCAAAATTGCAAACACACATTATATTCTTTTTCTATTTTGTAGCTTCTGGAAGCTAACAAGAAAGAGCACCAGCAGGACAAAGTATCGTTATCATTTAATTTCGTCAAAGAAAGTTTTTTATATATACGAGTATGTATGTACAAAAGCGTGTCCTTTCTTAGTCCTTTTGAAATATTACACCATTCAGCTATAGCATCATATTGACTTCGACAGGGGAAGGTGGGGAGGACGAAACGAAACAAAAACTAACTCTGAACTCGAACTGCCTTTGACACTTTCTTAACTTTGTCCTCCGCTTAATTAAGATTTACATTTTTACGAGAAGGGGGTGCGCCGGTGCCAGTGCCGATGCCGGTGCCGATGCTTTAGCCAAAAGCCAAAGCTAAAGAGTATAATTCTCACGGGGATGAGAATATTTGATAGTTTGACGTTTGGTCCTCTATATTCTAGTTGAGTTTCAGTTTCTGGTCAAGATGATGATGATGATGGTGATGGTGATGGTGATGGTTTTTGTTGACGCACGAGTGTGTACACAAAAGATGAGAGCAGCGATAATGTCTAAGGACATCCAGCTCCAGCTCCAGGAGCATCAGAAGAAAGAAGCGTTAATAAAATGTAACGTAAAAGGCAACATATTGTCATCTAGGGAGTTGTTACGGTTCGGTTTGCCCCCATCTTGTGCCATAATCACCACCATAACCACCGTACCGTCATCTTCGTCTTCTACGTCGTAGTCGTCAACACCATCCTTTTTTGCGCGTTGCAAATACATACAAACTCATATCCCAAAGTCCTGAAATAACTTTTGATTATAATCGAGATTGGAATAACAAATGAAGACAAGGAGTATAGCTGCTAACAGTAGCATCCTGGCTGTTCAATATATCTATTCCGTCTGTCTGCGTCTCCCCTGCTACATATAATATAAAGGTATGGCATCAGTTTGGGGTATGATGCATTCTCACCCTCATCCTTACCCTCACGCGAAAGGGTTACTTTTCTTGCTGTGTTTGTTTTTGTTGATATTAGTAGCTTCCCTCTGCCTTGCGCTGCTTAGCCTGCCAGAACTGATGCAGGTTAAATTTTGAAGAAAAAGACGAATGGAAACACAAGACTTGAATTGGGAAGAGCAAATCAAAAAGATGCTGTTCGATAGATAAGTTGAAATTCCTTGAAGCGGAATTTGAATTTTCTTTTCCTGTGCTTGCTTTTCATCATCATATTGATCACAAAATATCGAGTCAAGTCGACTCGCCTTGCATCGCTCTGAGTCTGACTCCCTGCTTTTCTGGGCTGCTTCTGCTTGCGATATATGTCTGTCTGTCTGTCTGTCTATATTTTCTTTCGCATCGTGTGAAAAGTTTATGTTGCATATGACAAACACACACACCAAACACACACATACATCTCGTTCCATACATTGATGCTTATTTACATTTACAAAGGAAGTTCATGGGTGAGATATGTAAAATAAAGTGAACATGGACAGGACATTGCAAGGAATTGGTTTTTTCTTTAGGGAAATTGGATATGTAAGCGAATTTCGAATTTCTTATAGATGAAGCTTGTATTCAGTGTTTGCATTCAATTTTTCAGTTTTGTTTAAGTTATGTTTTTTTATTTCACTTGATATTTTATTCAGAGAAAATTTGTAAAAAGTTAGATTGATTTAAAAGAACTTCCGAAATGACAGACAACATTCAAATGGTAAATCAATCAAGTTGAATTTTTGGTTAATGGTTAAAGTTAAAAATGAGTCTTTTAAGTTTTAAATTTTTTGTCAGAAACAATTTTGAAATTCTTATTAAAGATACAAAATTCGAAGCGCATTTCCATTTAACTATTAGAAGATTATTAAATTGATGTGAGGGATATATTTAAATGAATTTTCCTAGAAGAGTTATGTGTAGTTTGTTTTCTTATTTTGTATATTTTCCATCAAATTCAGTCTTTATATACCTTAAGTTTGCTTTTCACTTTAACTCTATTTTCCACTAATATCCAAAATTCCTTTATCTTTATCAGTTTCCAGGCAAATATCTGGAAATAACGTTTTAACTTGTTATTTAAGTAAGTTTCGGGTTTTGATATTTAGAAAATTTACTCGCTTATGTAATTTCTTTGTTTTGTAAATTGAAGTAGATTCGTTTATTAAAACCTTACCATTGTTGATTGTATGAAAAAAAGAAACATTGTACCTATACAAATTGAATGCACCTTCAGCGGAACGCATCGTTTTCACCCACCACAAAGTTTTTGACAGGATAATGAACTGACAAAATGTTGGAGTTGTTAAGTTAAAAATTTCGCTGAAAAATAAACTATTCTGAAAGATGTTGAGCATAACCAAAAACAATCAAAAATTTCATAGAAATATCAATGAATTAAGAAAAGTACGTATACGTCCCAGTGCATTACATTGTTTAATTTACTCGTGTATGTACTCGTATGTATATGTGTGTTGCTCTTGGAAAGAAGAAACAATTAAAACGCATATTTTATTCGTGGTAAAAAATTGAGACTTTTGTCAAAATGAACACAATGGAAATTCCCGAATAGATGGTTTTCGTGTAAATTCACAATTGGTCGACACCTTAATTCGGTTGTTTTATCGCGGCACTTCAATATGCTTCTTAATCCAGTTATGAACCGGGTTGTCATTCATTATGCTGCTCCAGGAGTCGAGAATCAAATCCTTGATCAACGAATAACTCCGGATGAGGTGAAACTGGCAGCTGAGGGCCTTAAAGATAGAAAAGCACCAGGGTCTGATAGAATACCAGCTGAATTCTATAAATATGCGAATAGCGGCCTTTTTGAAAGTTTAGCTCTCTTGTTTAATAATGTTTTTGAAACAGGCGTGATACCGCTTCAGTTTAAGAAAGCACTGATTTTTCCTATTTACAAGAAAGGATGTGCATCGGATCCAGCAAACTATCAGGGAATTTCGTTTCTTAATGCATCCTATAAAATATTTACCGCAATAATGCAACGAAGACTGTCAACATGGATAAAAGAAAATAAACAATTAAAAGAATTTCAAGCCGGCTTTAGACAAGGGTATTCAACTGTTGATCATATATTTGTGCTGAGGAGTATTGCAGATTCATTCTTAGACCAAGACAAAAAACTCTACGTGTTCTTCATTGACTTCAAAGCTGCGTTCGATACTGTGGATCGTAAATCGCTAATCTATAAGCTGTTCGAAAAAGGAATGTCTATGAAGTTTGGCAGACTAATTGAAAACATATGTATATGAAGACACTCGAGCTGCTGTGTGGAATGGTGAAGAAAAGTCTGATTGGTTCCAATTTGCATCAGGGGTTAGGCAAGGTTGCACACTAAGTCCGCTTTTATTTGCAATATTCATAGAGGATCTAATCGACTGGTTGCCCGGAGGTATTGTTTATGCGGGGACGCTGATTAAAGCTCTGCTATTTGCAGACGACATTGTACTGCACGCATATGGCTCAAAATCACCAAGGTGCAGAATTGGCTTCGCTAGCAATTTAATGTCTTAAATCTTGACTTATTTAAGAAAAAAAAAATTAATAAAATACTAAAACTAACCTGTTTTGTGTGTCTATCAAACAATATAATTTATTAATAAACTAAATTTTAAATGAAATCAATATACACGCATAGAAAATCATTTCGGGAACGCGTCCTAATCTACAATCTTCAACAACAAGTTCAAAATATAATTGAAAAATGTAAGGTATTCAACCCCGGTCATCACTTAATACACCGTATTTTTTATACAAAATCTAGTTTTAGAAAGGATACTAATAAATTATTTATTTTTAACTGTAAAAAATTCAAAAACAGTTTGTCCGATACCGCACAAGTCATTTTAGTGAACATATCGATAATCGATCAAAAATAATTTTAAGTGAACGCAGCAATTCGGTGTGACACGTCAGTCGAGGTAGAGAACAATAGCAAAGCCGGCTGCCAGAGTATTTATCGTAAAATAAATTTTATCTTAATGGTAAGCACCTTTTTATTCATTATTCGTAGAGCGTACATCAATAGCCCGTCAATCCGTGAACGCATTTATTACATTTAATTATTGATGAAATTATTTTTTACGACACGAAATTTCAAAGTTACCTCAAATATTTTCCTATTGACAAAGTCAGATCGCATTTAAGATGACCGCCGTATAATTAAAGCGCGCGCTTATTTGAAATCGTCATTTCGGGAACGGTCATTTCGGGAACGTTCCCGGACATGATTTTTACGTATTTTGCTTGTAGAAGATTTTGTATGTATTGTTTTCATTATTGCTTATTTAATACACATACATAGTATACCCATGTTATTAAACAAAGCTTAAATTACGTACTTTGTTTTGTTTTTGTTGATTTTATCAAACTTAGAAAAACGTTCCCGAATTGATGGTTTTCTGTATGATATCTAGTACTAAAAAATATTACTAAAAAAGTATACAATTCTGTGCACTGCCCTGTCAAAGTTTATTTATATACAATTTTTGCAACAGTATAAACTAAAATTTATCATCATAGCTTGCAATTTTTTTTGTCATAAAAATATTTTGAAATTTGCAACCTTGGTGATTTTGAGCCATATACTCCAAAATCACTTCAACTAATGATTAATCGGATACACGAATATTCCATACGTTGGGGATTAATTGTCAATTTAGAGAAGTCGAAAGTGATGATCTTTAAAAAACATGGAGGGAGAAATTGCGCAAACGAAAAGTGGAAATTCAATGGAGAATTGATTGAAGTGGTTAAAGAGTTTAAATACTTAGGAGTTACCTTCACGAAGAACTTAAGTATGGAGAAACACTTTAGTGAAAAAGGCGATAAACCTCACATGGAAAAGATGTTTCACGAACGAATCTGTGGATCATAGTAGCAAATACAAAATTTTTGAAACGGTAGCAGAATCCATTATGCTTTACGCTGCACAAACTTGGGGAAGTAAATATTATGAGATGGTTGAAAAGCTATTGCGCTTCTACATTAAACGAGCATTCTATTTGCCAGCCAACACACCGAACTATGTCATAATGCTAGAAACGGGAATTTCTCCACTTTTTGTGAAAACATTAAAACTGCAAGTGGATTACATAATTAGAAGCTTAAATTTGGCAGACTATCGTTTACCCAAAATATCAGCTCTTAAGGCCATCAATTCAAGGAGTGGATGGTATTGCGAATGGCTTGAATTGGCAGAAAATTGTGGAATTAATTTGGTTTGAACTGTCGAGGACCTTTCCAAATTAAAAAAGGACATGTACCAAATTATTTCCAAGGTAGATGAAGCAGCTAGAACCAAGTACATGGATGAAGCTTCAAACTCCTTACATCGTACGGTCTACTGCCAGCTTAACCACAATTTGCAGCAGTCAAACTACTTCCGTGGTGAGCTTAGTGTCAGGGAAATATCTATGATGGTCAGGCTAGAGCTGAAATTCTAAACCTGAACTATATACCTCACAGAGCAGATCTTCCAGTCATCTGTAATATATGCAATAGGATGGAGAGGGAAGACGTTGTGCATTTCTTGGGAAAGTGTCCTACTCTAAGAGAAACGAGATGTATCTTTGGAAAAGATTTTCTAACCATTGAGGAAGTCATATTCGAATTAGTTCTGTACAATTGCTTTAAGATATCGAAATAGAATCTTACAAGGACTTTTTTGGTGAAACACCTTTTTTATTCTTATTATTATGTGATAATTGTTAATTAAAATAAATTAAAAATCGCTAATTATAAAATTTAAAGTCAAATTTAAAAAATAAATAATATTGTAAAAGTATATAAATAGTCAATTCGGCAGACGGCAGATAGCCATGTCTAATGATTTTGTTTTATATTAAAATGTTATATTAATTTTATTAATTATGAATACAATCAATTCTAATAAAATAAATAAAATCGTGTAAATTCACATAACTACTGTAAATACTAGATAAAAGTTAAACCGGTGACATGAATATTGAATATAGTTAAAAAGTTCAAATAGCGAAGCAATAAGCAATAATTAAAAAAAAATTAAGTTGTATTTCTCTTATCATGGAAACGTGTTAAATTCTTTTTTCCGATTTAACGGAGTGTTAACATCAAATTTGTAATTGATCTTGCCTCAGGTTTCATAAAATTATATGGCCATAACATGTAACGTAAATTTTTAATGAAAATTTGTAGGACAAGGACAAGGATAATATTCTAAAAACAATTATCGACAAACGAGCAAACAAAAACAAAGTGGGTTTGAAGATTAAGAGAAAAGGTCTTTTATAAAAATAAGGAAGAGTGTCGGAGACGAAACAGAGCCCTGGGGCACACCAGCCTTTATTTTGTGGATTTCAGACTTAAATCCGTTCAATATTACTTAAATTGAACATTTGAAACAGTACCAAATGCACGCATTTTGATAAGAGAGCTTGATGCCAAATATCAAATACCTATGAGTTTCCGCGGAAAGTAATGAATGTCGCTTTAACGACTTTGGAAAATAGTGACAACCTATTTTTTATTTGGCTTAACCGAAGTGCTTACACACTACCAATATCATCCAAGTAATTTCGAGGCTTATAACGTTATGTTCCATTAATAATTAATTAGAATATTTGCTCTTACTAACATAGTTATAATACGTGGAAGAAATTGTAATTGATAAACAAAACGAAAAAAATTCAGTTAGCTTGAAATTGTTCGCGGTTTTCTCGTTTTTATACCATGTTGCTTTCAGACCTCGAGCTAAAAAATCTGGATTATTTACAAGCTCAACGTCATAAACACCTTGAAAAAAATGGATTTATCGGATTTACGAAAACGACTCTTTCTGATTCTGGCCAGAGAAAAGTCTAGTTGACTAAAAAATTTTCAAAATTTTCAATTTTCAAAAAATTAAAATATATTTTTGGATTTCGCTTTTTAATTTTTAATCTTAAATTGAAAAAAAAAACATTAAATACTGAAAAAATAGTACCTATTCAATAGCATACAAAAATTAAATAAACATTTTTTTGTTTAAATAATTTTTCTGTTGTTTTGAACTTTAAGATCTGAAATTATTTTTTATATGATACTAATACTGATACATTCTAAAAGAATGGATTTCTGGCTTTAAGAACAATTATATTACAGTAATGAAGGTGTTGCTGTTGATTTCCAATCTCGGATTTTGTATGTCAACTCACAGTATCTTAGGTCCATATTTCCATTTACTAATTCAGAAGGTTCATATAGTATTCTTTTATCTGTAGCTCTCTCTCTCTCTCTCTCTCTCGGATAAATAGCCACGTGCATCCGAAAGAAGAAAGCCTCGGAAGGTATAAATCCACTCGTAAGTGTGTTTTTAAATTATCAACAACGTTTGCCGACAGCTCAAAATGATTCCTCACACCAGAAGCATCCAATAGTTTCTTGTTACAAACGTAATGCCGAAAGTCAGAATATGAGCTTCTGTACATTTGCATGCAAGCTCTAAGACATTTTCCCTCAAACATGCGAAGATTTTCCATATACAACGGATTAATATTCCACCATACTGAACTCGCGTAAGTCAGAATTGGACGTATAAATGCTTGATAGCAAATAATCTTCACATCGGATCTCAGAAAGCTGGAGAAGAAAAGGCGTTAAAGCGACACAAATGCCGCTCTTTCCTTTAGCAATTGAGTGTTTATGTGATCATGATAGTTCAAAAATGTGTCCAAATGAACACCCAAGCACTTCACAACAGTCTTTGATTCGATGGGGAGACCCTCCGAGTTTATTGTTTTTAAGTTTTTACAATTTCGTCTCAAATCTGAACTTCCGCGTCTTTTTGGGCTGCAGAACAGTATGCTTTCACACTTTGTCTTGTTTGTTTATACGAGTAGCTTCCACTCCGAGCAGAAAGATTGCAGCTTATCAAATTTTCTTTGTAGTAAATATCCGTAATTCTTGATCCACAAAGTTGTATCCTCACCAAACGCTATCGAGTAATCGATTTCCCTCAATACGCCAGTAACATATGTATAAACTAAACTAAAACCTTAGTTGTAGCGTTTTGTCTATGGGTTAAAACAAATTTCTAATGTTTCATCATAGATGAAATTACTTTAACTAGATGGGTTGATCCAAACTGTATCGAAGGCTTTTTCGATATCTACCAAGCAAGCAGCTGTACATCTCTTTGTGTTTAGATTCCAGTTTACACATAAAATGAGTTTTGTAACTGCGTGCTCTGCTGGGTGATTTCTCTTGAACCCAAATTGGTTTCGCGGTATTAACTCCTTTTCTTCGCATGCGAACTGGAAGGACAAATAAGTATTACTCCTCTTGCCTAACGGGGGGATATACAATACATACATATCTTCCCATTCAAGAGCATTGTTAAACTTTATGGCAAATTATCTATTTAAACAAAACAAACTTATTTTAGCAAATATTTAAACAACTGTATTCTGAAAACCGTAACATCTACATACACAACTTAAGGCTAAAATTGAAGTTAATTTATTTGCCTTAAAATCGTAGAACACGATTGTATTTAAAAAACAATAAGCGAAGAAAGCGCGACTTTTTTACGTTTTTTCTGATTTTTGGACATCTTGCGTTTGGCGCTCGAGATCCGAAACTTGGATTTTAAGTTAGGACCAAAAATCAAAACCGCCGGAATTAAGGTATGGTCTCATGTATATAGTTACCGGAAACTGAGATGAATTTAGTTTGAACCAACAATTTTTCCTAAGATATTCGAGTCGAAAATAAATTTTGATGTCAAAAAAGTTATTTATGCATCCAATTATTTTGGAAGCAATATAATTTTTTGTTCGCAAAATATTCGAGGTGACAGTATATTTTTTTATGCTTTACATTTTTAATTTTTTTTAAATTGCTATTAGTAAAAAACAAACACTCAAACAATGTTCCTTTCTTCATCTTTTGATGATATAAAGTGCAAAACAAAAATTATTTTAAGACAATATCTCTCCTGGTGCTTGAGATATCGACGACGAAAAAATGCTCATACATACATCTCTCTAAAAACCTTTGATTTAGATTCTAGTGACCTTTGAGCTTCGAGAAATGTCAACATTATCAATTCGAACCGATTACAAAAATTTCCTATAATAAGTAAAAAATGTCACTAACATGACACCTTAGCTCAAATTTATAGTACAGTACTTATCCAGACCAGACAATCCAGCCTAGAGCCCCAAATGTCAACTGATTATCATAAAAGAAATGTTAATTATTTTAACCATTTCCCACACCAATTATATTTGCAAGCCCATTGACATACATTTTCCTCATTTTACTTAATATTTAGTCTAATAAGAGAAAAAGGAAGATTCATTCAACCATATATGTATGTATATGGTATACAAAATAACAACAAGTTCCACACAAACTATATCCTTTTTCCTAAAACAAATTAAAATCAAACACAAATGTTCAGGCATCCAAAAATTATAATAAAATTCTCTCGAACCTACATTTCATACATTTTATAGAAGGCAGAAGTAGAATTGGCTTAAAAAAATACATACATACATACATATTTTTTGTTGGCAACAATGCCAACAAATTACAAAACTTTGTCAAAAACTTTTTTCTCTTTTTATATTTTGCTTCATATACTAAAAGGGGACAAGTTGAAAAGTCTCAAACTCACACCCTCCCAAAATAAAAAAAAAAAAACTGCATTTCAATATACCTAATGCATGTACACTTGAATGACTAAACATTTAAGAAACAAACAAACCTTAAAAAGGCACAGGTAAAAGAATTTAAAGAAAACAAAACCCTATCGGCAAAATACGAGCATAAGGTAATCAAGTATAAACCACCAACCTTTAATACACAAAAATAAACGATATCATCTTTCTCTTTATCTGATAAATACACAAAAAGAATAAAAAGCAAATACATACTCGTATATGTACATCCATTTATGTATGAATGTCCTTCTACCTATAAAAAGGATAATAAATGGGACAAATACCCCAAACCACTTTCAATTTAATTCGGAAGTTGTCCTTTGATTTTTGAGTATGATGCCGACCAACGAACCAACCAACCGACCGACCCGTTCTCGAACCTCCTAAAGGACCTATACACAATCGGGCACAATCAAATGAAAGACGACGCACAGTGGCAGCGGCCGGCGGTGAAGGATACGGCGACGGCGACGGACTCGATGTGAGGAGGGTATTTGAAACGGACGATGACATTAGACCATTTTATAGATAATCCTCATATTGTCCTTCCACACTCTCCTGCATATGCTCGTAAAAAAAAGACAGAAAATACCTAGAGAAAGGACCAAAGAACAAGAAAAAAGGTAAACAAGAAATAAAACGTGTGTAATCGGTTTTATTAGAAAAGTTTTTCGGCCAAAACCAAAGTCGTAACGACAAATGGCAGACGGTAAATGTTGCGGGGCTCAATGATATTGTATGCCGACCGTATGCCCCCCTTATGTCTCGCATCGGTTGCGGCAATGGCAATTCAAAGTTTTTCTTTTCATCGCTCATTCTACCTAGATACCAAACCTAACCTACTTGTAAGTCGAACTTGCCTGGAACTGTGGAGTGGAGTGGAGGCCTCTGGTTTTGACTGTTCTTTCTTATCGATAGCCCCCCATTCTCATATAACATAGGTAGGTCTAACTGTGTGTATAAGTTGCTGTGTCTTAAGGGTGAAAGGTGACTCTGCTCGAACATAGTGCGGAAAGTAAGTAACAGAGAGAGAGAGGGAGATAGCGAGGACATTGAACAGAAGACCGGCATTGGGCAATCGAAAATGTTTGAAATGAAACATTAATCACCCCTCGTTAGGTTTGGTATTTTGGTAAACTTTCATGTGACAGTTGTCCGCATTGTGTGTCCATCCATTCTTCCCAAACGATTTATCCATCTTTAACCCCCTTGCTTGAGGAAGCCTCTTCCTCTCTCCAACCGACCATCACAGCTACCACCGCCGCCCGAAGGTAATTCACTTTGGACGACTCCTGTGTGTCCGTTTAAGTCCTTCAAAATGAAGTGGGATACCTATAAATTTTGCTCTATTCCATCCTCCTTCCCCCCAAAGCCATCATCAGAACAATATTGACTTTCAATCACACATTCATACTAAAATATCCAACATACCTAACCTAGGTATAACATATCAGTTGATGTTTTTATGTATGATCCTATATATGAAGAAGTTAGTGGGGTATGTTTGTATCTATAGAGAGTCCTTGGATTGGACTTTAACTAAACTTACCGACAACTTTGACAAAACCGTATTGCGTCTTTGCTGTCACTGTATTAATTTGACACATATAACGACCTCGGTCCTCTTCTTGGACATTATTGATATGCAGGAACCATGTTCGATGTTTGTCGTGCTTATCGTGTGTCACACTAATTCGAGGATTACGTGTGATCACATGATTGTGTACGGTAAGGATTGCTGATTGTTCGAAATGCATCCACGCTACCTAGAAAAACAAAAAGAAAAAACAATTTGAAATGTCAGAGTATATGTATATAGTTTAGTTAAGTTATATGACAAATGATTGAAATGAAATGATATGGACAGGACATGTCTGCTAGTAGTTGATAGTTTATTGCGATTACAATATCTTCAAAGTAATCATTTTCTGTGGAAATGTGTGAGGGTTTTAAAAGAGTTTTAAGGGATTTTTGGGGTAGCAAGTTAACTAAAGTATTTGAAAATTTAATGACCTTTTTATGACCTCATTATATATATTGTTGAAATTCACGTATTTTGTATTTTATCCTTTGTGTATTATAACCATGTTTAGTACTCTGTGTGAATCATTTTAAATAGAAATAACCTACAATTAATTAAGCTATTCCATCAAATTATAATCTTAATACGGTCTCAACTACTTCTTCAGGAACTTAACTGGTCACTATGCTTCCTCCATAGTGACACTGACTTCAGTGCAGATATAATTACAAACCATATTCTTCGTGTGAATGAGAAATTTTATCCTAAACAAGGAAAAATCTATCAAACCTAAAGTAAACTCATAGTTTGATTGGAGGTGTTATTAGAATCAAACAAGCTAGAAAAACGGTTCTATTATTATTATTATTATATGGCAGAAAATACTACAATGTTCCAAAGATGGTAAAAACTCTAATAAATTAATAAGTTGGCACAACAGTCCGTAGAGAACTAAGGCCTAGTGTCTTACAACACTCAACCATTCCTCTGTGCGAGTAATGTAATGTTGTCAAGGATGGAGGGGGATTACAGTTCTGTGTAAATGATTTTATGGGACGAATCTTCTTCCATATATTCGTGCAGTTGCCAGAGAATTGAAAGACCTTGACATACACGAATCCGCTGGCTTCGATAGTATCCCTCCTATTGTTTTGAAGAGGTGTTTTTCAACGCTGACAAAATCACTGCGTAAGCTGTGTATCTTTCCGAGTCGATGGAAAACAACATTTATGCAGCCGGTCCTTAAAAAAGTCGAATCGTCCTCTCTCTCGAACTATCGTCCATTTGGAAGGTCATGGAAACGCTGATCCATTTTTAGCTTAAGAAATATCTTGAAGAACGAAAGCTTTTTAAAGACCGGCAGAAACTTTCCCTCTTATAAAAATAAGTTGGTCTTATTTAACAAAATAAGTGTGAACTTGGGCCTCACCCAACAAACTTTTCCATATAGCTCGGCCTTTTGCTAGATGTCTCCAATTTCGAACTCCTAGTTGGGTGAGGTCACTTTCGACTTATGCTTGCCGCCTGATCCACGGCTTTCCTTTACTGCCCTGTCCTGTGGATATAGATTAGAAGACTTTCCAGGCCGGAGCATTGCTTTCCATGATCATCAGCCATCTCAGGCGTTAGACTTTTAGCCTTCTAGTTAAATCTACGTCACTCTTTTTTTTTATTTGTTGCGAAATCAGGGACGTTATTAATATTATCGAAGTTAGATATTTCGATAAATTCAGGTTGTATGTCAATATTATTATTTGAATTCAAATTTAAGTCACTTTGGATACTTATTTTGCCAGAGTAACTTGGGAGAGATTCTGGATTTGTCTTTTTAGCTAAGCTAGCGGGGGGCGAAATTGTAAAGAAGAGATGATTTAAGCGGAGAGAACTCTGCGGAGATCATTTACACTCAAAACAAGATCATTAAAATTATTGAGAAATCGAGAAAGGTTTATATTAGAACATGAATTACACTTCCAAAATAATCAAATTGTCTCGAATTCATTATGACTTAATTCAATACAATCTTTGTGGAAAAATCTACCGCAAACATATTCACATTTGATGAATTTAATATCTTTGGATCGTTTTATTGGTTGATAGCATTTGGCGCAATATTTAGACATTTTAGCAAAACACTAGTGACCGGTAGAAAGATTAGTCGAAGACTGACTTCAGTCCGTACAGCTCTTCGCTCCATCGTCACCTCTACTCACTTTTTATGCATACGGGACCATAGATCACGTGAAGAACTTTGGATAGTTCATGCTTCTGCACGGTATAGCAGAACGGGGATGATGAGGGCTTTAATACTCAACTGCTTTTTTAGCAAAAAGAAAGAGCTGTTAGCAAGAGTAATTCATCGTTTGATCTCAGCGCAGGCGCTGGTGTTGTTTTCTGCATTCTAAACGAAGCCCAGGAAGACAAAATCCTTAACTACCTCAATGGTATATCTGTCAATGGTGACCTTTTGACCTAGACGTTGCGTTGGTGTTGTAGGTTCTTTCTTGATGACAACATACTTCTTCATACTTCCACGTACTTCCTTTTGTTCTTATTAATCACTTAACCCATTTTTTCCATTTGTGCCTCTATAGTGTTAAAGTGGGAGCTCTATAATATTCTTTTAAGGACGATGTTAAAGAAATCGCATGACAGCGGATCGCCTTGTCTAAAGCCTTTTTTGACATAAAAAGGTTCGGTTAAGTTGTTTCCAACCTTTATGGAGCAGCGTGAATTCTGCATTGTCATCCTGCTCAACTGGATGAGTTTGGCATTAATGCAAAAATTAAACATAGCTCTTCACAGTTTGTCCCTGTAGACCCTGTCGTATGCGGCCTTGAAATCGATGAAAAGATAGTGCGTATAGTATTGTATGGTCTTAGGTTTTTTCCAGGATCTGTTGTAATGTGAATATTTCATATAATGTGCACTTTCCTCGTTTAAAACCACACTGATAAGGACCTTTCAGGTTGTTGACGACGTACTTAAGACGCTCACATATTACGGCAAGAGAAGATTTTTAAGCGATGTTAAGTAGACCGATGCCTATATAGTTGGTGCAGTTTAGAGGGTCTTCTTTTTTCAGTATCAGGCAAACAATACTGAGATGTCATTCATCGGGCATGCTTTCTTCCGACCATATCTTACAGATAAGTTGGTGCATGCTCCTAACCAAATTATTTCCAGCTGCTTTGAAGAGCTCGGCATTCAAACCATCTGCTCCAGCGGCTTAGTTAGACTTCAGCTTAGATATGGCAATCTTTACTTCGTCTAAGTTGGGAGGACGGGATCAACATAGACGTCGTCTATGTTGAATGGATCATCCTGCCTGACAGCGTAATTCGGTTCGTCGTCGCCGTTATACAGTCTACAAAAGTGGTCCGTCCATATCCTCAGCATTGACTGCGGTTCCACTTTGATGTTTCCACTTTCGCCTTTGCAGCCTTGGGTTCGAGTTGTATGCATTTGTGAATTTCGTTTCACCTGCTCATAAAACTTTCGAACTTCATTCCTGCTTTTAAGCCTCTCAACATCTTCGATATTATGTTTCTCATGCTCTCTCTTTTTCCTCCTGAGAAGTCGGTGTTCCTCTTTCCTCTTCTGCTCATGGATCTAGTGTGCATGTTGTTTGCCTGAATTTTCCTGAAGACATTTCTCATCAATCCAAGATTTTCTTGTTGGTGGGTGTTTGAAAACAAGCATGTCAGAGGCGGATTGTCTGATTGCATCTTGGCAATGTTGCCACTGGTTCTCAATACATTGTGTTGGCGGCAGATAGCTGACGATAGCACTCTTAGGTTTTCATATTCGTTTCCAGACTCACAACCCTCCTCTTCGGATGTGGAACTGCAACGGCAAAATATGATTAGCTCATTAAATTCCGACCTACACAGCATTGTACAATGGGGAATAAAAAATCGTGTGGAATTTAATGCTTCGAAAACGCAATGCTGTCTTGTATCGTTAAAGCGAGACAAACCCTCTTTGCCACTATCTATGAGTGGCACTTGCATCAACGAAACGGAATATCTTGACATCCTCGGATTGTGCATCAGCAACCACCTTTTGTGGAGCGATCACATACGTGATGTTGCCAAAAATGCCGCAAGATGTCTGGGTTTTTTGAGACGTTGCAAGAAATTTTTCTCTCCGTTTGATCTGGCTACAATCTACAAAACCTATATACGTCCGAAACTTGAATATAATTCTCATCTCTGGACTGGTGCTCCAGTAACTTATTTAAGCCTCTTGGACAGTATTCAAAAAAGAGCTTTTAAAATGATTGGTGACATTAACATCATCAACTCGCTTACGTCACTCGAACATCGACGCAAGGTTTCTTGCCTCACCCTTTTTTACCGTTATTTTAACGGACTATGCTCTAGTGAAATTACCAGTTGCATTCCTCCCCTTAAACAATTTAACCGTGATACCCGCGCTTCTAGGAATACCCATCAGTTTACCCTTGAGCCCAACTTCGGCCGTACTATGAAGTACAGAGATTCTTTTTTAGCCGTACTATGCGAATGTGGAACGCTTTGCCACGCTCTATCTTTCCCTGTTATTGCAATGTTCAGAAATTTAAAATCAATGTACACCGACACCTCCTATCCAACCCTTCCCTCTTTTCCTAATGCTCACACTGTGTCTTTGGCATATGAAAGGTATACAAAACCTTTTTAGTGTTCGCTAATTATAAAAAAAAAGATAACTTTGAAAGTTACTTGTGACTCGGTCGGAGAAGGATTTGGCGATCTCTTGCAATTGTAGCCGTTAGATTATCCGATTATCGAGCTTATATGCGATCTGCTTAGAGATAGAAGCACTTTGATCGCTTTAAATTTAGTGTAGGACAGATGTTTTTTGTTTGATGTCTGCCTTCTTCATAGCGTATTGGATTAGCAATAGTTTACATGTAGTGATTAATATGCCAGCATTAGCCAAACTTGGTAGAATGTACTGTACCATTCCTGCGAGTTCATCTGCCTTATGATTTATTTTATTTATGGCCCGGCACTTAGCAAAGGTGAATATTAAACTGTTGTGCAATCTCCATTAGATATGATCGACAGTTTTGGACAGTTATAGAGTTTGTAAAGATAGAGTCCAGAGATTTGATGGCGGCTTGACTAGCTTTTTTGCAAGAAAAGAGAGCTACAGTAGCTTTTTCCCCTCTTTCTTGTTTATTGCGTTTCCAATTTAGTTTAGTATCAATTTAGAAGATACAAATCAACCTTTCAAAGACCTTAAGAAGGAATGATGATAGACTTATAGGTCTTGGGGTTGACTTGGGAGCATTTGCCTGCCTTGGGTATAAAAACAACTTTCACTTCTCTCCATGCCGGACCATATGGACTAGATAGATATAAACAGCTGTTAAAAATTTCCTCAATTAAACGACAGACTATCACAATTTGAAGTACAATTGTTACGCAATAACCAAGATTTTTGTTTTATTTTTTTTGTCCATTAAAAAGCTTAAAATATCAAGCATACGTGATATTTTAAGCTTTTCATGAAAAGAAGCTTGAAAAAAGCTTGAGGATTTCGAATCAGTTCCATAATAGACTAAGTAGTCGAACCTTTTCAGTTAGCGCTTCTTAAACTGATTAACTGCTTTAAGAGCTGATTGAAAAGTTTGTTCGTAATCTAACATACCTAAGTCCACGCCTGACTCTACCAACTGACTTTTAGCTAAAACCAGTACCCTTACGAATCGAGCTGGTTGAAAAACGTGTGAGTTATTGCCTTCATCATGAAAATTTATGAAAGCTTCTATATGTACAAACAAAATCAATAGCTTCCTGATAAAAACATGCGAGAAAATACCAATCTTTTCCACCAGCAACAGAGAGCCTTATTTTTTGCTCTTCAAAAATGTTCCGTGCGCTAATAAACAAAATTTATCATAATTATCCCCCTATATCCTCCAATCCTTTGCCTTCGGGTGTTCGAAATAAATGCGAAAACACAAATCATCCAATAACGAACAATTTCCTCGCGTATGCAGAGCATTTTTTCTGCCAAACCACACCAACAACAAACAAAAATAAGCTTCCTTATGACTTTGCCTTTTTTTCGGTTTTTCGGTTAAAAACTCCATACGAAAATCAATAAATGAAGAAGCGACCATTCATCCATATTTTTGTTTAGTTACGGTTTTTTCGGTTTATAATTTGAAATGCGTGAGCACGTCGCAAACAAGTCCTTCGGGCTTGATTTGGCTGATTAGTCTTGGGGTTTTATACACTTGTTTTCATCTTCAAATATTTGCGTTATTATTATAATTCCACCTTTTTTAAGCAGAAAAAAGAGAATGAAAAACAAGCTCTGGTGGTTTGAGAAAATGTGTGTGTATATATAGAAATACAGAGAAAAATGAATTAATGAATCTAGATAAGACACACATTGAGCCTCTCGTCCTTAGAGAGTATTTCAAATGATGTCCCACCCAAAGCTCCTTCTTTAGTGAGGAAATTATGATCCTGTGACACGAATACCACATTTTTTGATACCATAAGCAGATGGCGATAATGCTTCGGTTTTCCTCTCAAGCATAAAAGAAGCATAGTCCACCAAATTAGGGAGGATTGTCCTTTTCGAATGCATCTCTTCGCTTTAAAGATGGGAATTTTTTTGTTATGAAATTGTGTCCTGTTTCTTTTGCATCATCATAACACAAAAATTGAATGAGTAGGATGAGCCTGATGACGATGTTAATAGTGATACCCATCGTCAAATTTAAGCGCCATTTTACAGCTTTAATTATCCTCTTCAAAAAAAGAAATAGATGAGCAAAAGAAGAGCAAAATAAAGAAAGCATCAACCAACTTAAAGGACCTTGTTGCAACGGATGGTGAGGCACTTTATGATACTTTTTTCCTCCTTTCCCTCTCCATTGGTCATCAGGATATACCTATAATGAGGAGCGAGGAAAATGGGAGGAAGAGGAAGGAAAAAAGGATAATTTCCCAATTACACGGATGAAAAAGTAAACTTACAACATTTCCAGAGAGGGGATGATGGGAATTGGCAAAGCACACAGACAGAGGGCGTTCTGTGCAATGCTGCTGCTGCTTCTGACGATGACGATGACTACGACAACCATGAAAACGACGAAGAAGAAAATCTCATCTGGTTGGTCTAATTAATTTCATTAAAACCATTTTGTCCTGTCGAGAGATGGCTACGACCGAGGTGGCGAGTGATATCACTCGCTATACAAGACGAATAGACGGGACAGAAAAAACCACACACAGAATGCTGGATGTGCTATTCCTTTAGCAGGATTTGAACTGGGATTTCTGGTCCTTCTTATTTTAAATTTTTATATTTTGCAGCACGGTTTCCTTTTTGTAGGCATTTAAGCAGCACAAATGTGATTTGCGGTTTATATAGCGGGTGTGACATTTTGAATACGGAAATTGGCATAAAATAAGCATGAATGAGAGTGGGTTGGTTGGGGTGGTAGGGACACCAAGCGACGACGATTAAATTCTAAGGAATTCCATGAGGAGTGACAATTAGATTTTCGAGATGAGAGGTCCTTGTCTATGCGGGATAAGTGGAAGCTTATAAGCGAAAAGCTAACGACCCGAAGACATAACTTTGTCTAGTCTGTTATGGGTTATTATACAATATACTTTATATAGGTTAACAGAGGAGAAAGCTAAATTTTGTTGTTTTTTTTTTTTCAACTTTTGATTGAAAGGCTTAGACTTGATATAATAATTGTGTTGAAATATAATTTTTAATGAAAATATACTTTGGACTGGATTAAGACCTTAAAGAGAAGTTCGTGGTTTTGAACTTTAAGTATAAGGAACAAGTTTTTGGTTTGAGTTGACGTTGGGCGCCATTCTTTTGTTAAGATATCAATTAATTTTTTGTTTGTTTTTATTGTCGTCATCAACGTTCAAAGATCGAAACTAAACTCTGAATCAAGTTGAATGATAAGACGCTTTATTTTAAGCTTAAATTTTAACTTTATTTAAGTCTTATAGACATAACTAATTCCATCAATAATAGTAAGAGGTCGGTTTTTCTTCAAGATCAGTACGACAATATTATACTAATTATGCTTTGGATATGTTGCTCCCATAAACTTTTAAGCATCTGTTTTCCAGAGGCTAGATTTTAGAATAAACCTGGCGCATGTAGCCAACTTTTCATGAGCTTGAATGGCAAAGTGTGTCTGGGTTAGTACAATTTATTTATTTGTACTATAATCAACAAGTTTTCCTTTAATTCAGATTCGTAATGAATGTTTCTACTTTTAAGTAATAAGGGTGGGCTGCAGATAAGCTTAAATGGAAAACAAAGAGCTAGTTACTCTTTTCAGTTTTTAGTGGCTTAATCCCCCCGATATGGAAAATTTTCCGTTCAACCTAGATCCTTACCTCAAGTAACATATGTTTATCTAGCCAGCTAGATGAAGGCTTTATTTGTACTTTGTATATAAAGATTCCAGTGGGAAAACCTTTTTTTAGTCCAAAAAACTGAAAGATGTTGGACTATTCCTGAATACCATAATCTTAAAGTTCCAGCCAACCTCATGGAATCTTAATACAAAGCAAGCTTTTTCAGTTTACTAATCGTTTTATTACAAAACCTTTCATTAGCTTAAGGCGACAATAAATATAGTTAAATACTTGTTCCACCACTAACAATATTATAAGTAAATTCCACTGCAAGTTAGTCTTTCCAATTTTATGCAGGTATAGAGGCTAGTTTTGAAGGCAGAAAACATTCTTTTTAAAAGTTTTTCTTTAGTCAATAAAACTCTGAGCTACTGTTTTCAGTTTCATAAAATCGGTCAGCAATCGGTGTGGTCCGAGACCTGTAGACCACCAATGGTGGATCTTTGATACATTTTGATGTCAAGCCATTTTTAAGTTAAGTGAAGATCTAGTCAAACCACACCGATTTTTTTAAAATACCTTAATTTAAAATGTATCTACAAAATAATGTGGCTATATTACAAAGTTGACTATAGACCATCTACCAGCATAAACAAGCTTGTTCTAAGTCTAAGAAAAGTCATGATAATTTGTTCCTTAAATTACCTTATTACATAGGAAGTTATTGAAATCGGTTCGAGTTGTCGAATTGAAAATTTTTAATTTCTCGAAGTTTTAAGGTCCTTAGAATCTAAATCAAAATATTGGTAAAAATTGATGTTCGATTCTCGATATTTCATAAATAAATGAAAGTTGGCTTCAAAATGATTTTTTTGATAATATTTTGTGAAAATTAAAAAAAACATCGACAGACGGGAATGGATGGGAAGTTATCAGATTGGGTCGCATTCGAGCCTCTTTTTTTAAATATGATTTAAGCTTTAGACGATTTAGAGTCATCAACAATAAGTTCATTGATCTTAACTTTCAATTACGCTTTTAAGTTGCAGGCTTCTAGAATATGCTTGTGGATCAGGGCCAATAAGAACAATGTTTTCCAGCGATTCTATAAGCACAAGTATTGCTAGCAGTATATTCCCAAGAGTTCGGTTTGAATTTAAGCCGCTTCCAACAAGATTTTCAAGTTAATTTCTAGTTAAATTTAGCAGTACATATCAGTCAACCAAGTTCAACTTCAAACCCTGTTTCAAACTCAAGTTGGCTAAAGTTCCATGTGACCTGGTTTGCCATTAATAGGCTCTGTCCCTACACGGAATTGACTTCAAATTCTATATGAGACAAAATTCTGTGGGTCAGAATTCTGTAGGAAACATTCTGCTTTCTCAAAGTTCTGTTTTTTAAAACGCCGTAAATGGTGTGTTTAAAAAAAATAGCGTTGATAATGCTAAACATTACACACTTTTTAACATTATCAACATGATCTTTCTCTTTTAGACTGTTTAGAGCATTTTGCAGTACAGAATTTTTAAAATTTTTTTGAAGCAGTAACATTCTTTGAAAAGCTTTTAAATTTTAATTTTTTTTTAATTTCATGAACATATCAATATTTTGACTTTTTTAAGATATAGTATTTTATAATAAAAAATTCGATACAGAATTTTATTCATACAGCATTTTGGTATACAGTATTCTAAGTTTATAGTATTTTGAAATACATAATTAACGACAGACAGCAATATGACCAAACAGTGTCATACAGAATTTCAATCAAACAAAACAGTATTTCAACTCGCTCTCTGCCTGTATAGCTATAATTTTTTAACAGTCAAATTTGACTAAAATCGAATTTTTGACTTAAAGCGGAACCAACAAGTTTTTTAATGAGTTTTCGGTTTTTTTCTTGATAAAGAACTCTAGAGATTATTTTCCAATCTTTTGAAGAACTTCGTCGGGAATGATGATATCAATGCTCCCCCATTGGTCAAATTCCTGCATGGACCAATTTAAGAACTTTATCATTGTAAAGTTGAATTTTCTACCCACTTCATGAAAGTGAAACCTGAATTAAGGAACCTAAAATAACATATAAAAGAGACCAAATATTTCAATCGTACTTGTCATTCCAACTCATATTGTAACCTTTTTGAAGATAATGCGCTCTGGGGAAATGTTTTTTCAAACAACATGGCCTTGAAAGTGTGAGCTATTGTTCAGGCTGTTGAAAAACGCCAAGTTCAAGAAGAAAAGTATACTTTTTTGAACGATCGGAATGTCGTATTAGAAGTTGCACAATTTTATAGAATGGCATTCAATTAAAGTTCATTTTGAGCATTTTCTCATAAGAAAAAGGTCATAAGTCTTATACCTTTAAATTATAATACTTTCATAATTTTTCTCTTCAATTACAGTCGACTTTGCTATATAGCATTAAATAAGTGTATCTTAGTCGTTGTCATCGTCATCCTCATCCTCATCGTTGTCGTCTTGAAGGTAAAAAGAAAAGCTTGTGATGGCTTTCGATTTCATCTCTTCTAATATTTATTTGATTTAAGTCAATTTTTTTCTATATCATCAAATGTCACCGTCCCATCAGAAAGTCGTCAACACAATATCCATGTGACAAGTGAAATTGATGATGGCATCCAAAACAACAGACGACATGTTGACAAAATGAATAAAAGTCAAACACAACATCAACCATAACATTCTTTTCTTTTCTTCTTCTCTTCATCTACATTTTATACATATACTCGTACAAATATTACACAAATACATGTATGTATATAATAAAGGATATCTATATATATGTGCAAAATTCACTTCTTTATACTACTTGCTCTTGTGTCGCCTCGTATACATCAGATCCTGGTTGGTATATGCATTGTGGCAGTAGCAGTAGAAGTAGCAGAGTAGCAAGTAGGGGACACATAGTCACATGTCATGAACGTGCTATGCCATATAATCCTTAATCGATTCATGGCGCTGCTTGGTGTGTTAAAGGAACAACGATATCCCGTCAAGCTCTAAACACACTAAACACAACGCGAGTATACATTGTACATTAAAGGAGCTGCACCTAACTCCAACCCTAACACTACTCTGTCATCCATTCAGCGATTACCTACCAACTACGTAGAGTTCTCCGGAAGATGATGACAAAAAAAAAGGATATGAAATCGGGTACATGGTTCGTTGAAACCCTGTCTCGAACACCCTCTCTTCCTCATGTATAGCTTTATAAAAAGCTAAGCGATATTATAGACTCACTTTCGCATATAACACAATGTCTTTTGCCGCCTTCGTGCTTGCTGAAACTCTCCCTGTTCGATGAAAAAGTGTTAAACATTAATTTTATAAGAATCGTCCTTTTTCTTTCTTCGCATCTATCTATGTGAAATCCCCGGATCACAATCCGCCTTTCCTATATTCTAGTTTAATTTGGTAAGAAAGAATAAGAAGAAATTGCGCGCTAACTTGGTAGGTACGTACATAACATAGGTACTTAAAGAAAAATAAAAAAGAATTATCATCACGGTCCTGGACAAAGGAAGTACTGTACCTACTACCTACAACCTACAATCTACACAAGACTAAGGAAAAAGAAAAAATCATCTTCCGTAGAGAGAACAGCATAACGCTTAACCATTTAGAGGACATTCACTTCGTTTTATTGTGTTTTGTGCTGTTTTTGTGTTAACCAGAGTTTCCTTTCTGCAAAAGTTCCTAAAAAATAAAAAATACAAAATAAGGAAAAAAACGCCTTGAAAAGGAAGCTGTTTAAAACAAATTTACTTCTAAGTTTGTATCACTTCTTTCAACTTTCTTGTTCTTAAAATTCAAATTCTTGTAGTAAATGACGCTGAATCTGTTTTTTAGAGCCCTTATATCAGATGTGCGGAATTTTAACTGTTTCAATTTACTATTAGAAAATAGTTAATATTGCCTTATTATGTTTTTATCATTAAACGTTCATGTAAGCAGACCCAACATGCACATAAGTTTTAAGTTAGTTTTAGAAATAAATTTATACATAAACAAAATTGAAGACAAAGTAGAACCTTGAGGGACACCAGAATTTACTTTATAAAATTCTTATTTACTGAAAAATTGAATTTGATATAAAATAAACTATGATTTCTTCCCGAATAATGTGTTCTTTTATAAAAGGACCAGTGGATATGTATCTGTGAGAATGTGAGATTAAAGCGCCATATTTTTGGGCCCTTTAAACCTCTTCTTGAAATTTTGAGCAAATCATTGTTTCTGAAAATTCGTAGTAATTAACCAAAAATTCAATACATCGAGACTTAGAAGTATTCAACTTTGTTGAATTTAACCAAACTTCATGTAACTGCATATTTATTTCCTCTTCAGTCTTAAAGGGCTTTAAAATAAATAGAGTTTTCAAATAATCTGAGTGGAATAGTCAATTCAATTAGCCAAATTTTCTTAAAATTGCAAAAGAGGTGTATCAGGAGACAGATTTTGGATTTTTCAACAAAACGATTTAGAGATTAGAAAAACTACTTAAGTTTACACATTTGACTGACTCATAACAAAATTAAAATGACTTCAATATCCAATGTTTGTACATTTTTAGTTAGCTTTAAGGCCATAGCCATAGTGTGGCCATAGTTTTACTTTCGTATTATGTAGGACCTGTTTTATGTTTTATATTGGGAATCATTATTTTACACAGAAATATACATACATATATGTTTAAGTTAAGCGCAAATAAGGTCGTAAAAATAGTGATTTTCGCAGCCTTTGTTTACAGAAAAAATTGAATGTTACTGTTTTTAAAAAATGCTAAAGATAATTTTCTAAACTTTTTGATGATTTTTAAAATATTTTTGTTCATTTTTATAACATCCAACTTTTCTTGCTTCGAATGTACAATTTTGGCTTTTTTCGTCATTGTGCAAATAACAATTATATACAATAAAAAGTTGTGTATGGAATTTTTTTTAAAGTTAAACTCAACATTTCTCATACGAGACTAATCTCTAATTTCAATATTTCGTTTTTTGTCCGCTATATTGGAAAACCTTTTCGTATCAGTTTATTGTTATGTTTTGAAGGTTTCCGTGCTTTGTAAAAAAGTCAGTTAAATTTTTCTAAAACACATAGCAACAATATTTTTTTTTTGTAATAGTTTTGATTTCAATACCTGTTTTTGTTCCCGGCATTTTGAGTCGAAAACCATTTTTTGAAATTTTTTATTTCTTATACAAAAAATATCGATTGGATTTTTCTAAGAACATGATCTAATTGATAATAAAATTTTGCATTAAATACAATTATTTTGAAGTCATTACCTTCTTTTAATACCGAGATGTAAGAATCGAACACCATTTTTGTAAACATTTTGTGTAGTATTTTATGTAGTAGATTCATATTTTTTATAAGAACACATTTTTCTAAAAAATTGTAATGAATTTTAAAAGTAATATTTTATATATTACTAGCTGAGGTGACAAACGTTTTCTTGTCATATAAATAATTTCTAGTGAATATTTTGCTAGAAATAAATAACTTATTTTAAGTGTGTAAGGATGTGGTATATAAGTGGGATAGGTATAGAGCACTTTAAACGGTGACGAAATATTAAAATAACTGTAAACGGTGACAAAATATTAAAATAACAAATCACCAAACAATTTCTTTTTAATTTATTAAAATTAATTCTTTAAAATTATAAACTTATCGCTAATAATGACAATACTACAAAAAAAAAATGGTTGCCTGTAAAGTCGGTTTTACGGGCGAAGATTTTACGTGACAACGTCTTTTTCTCGGTAGAATATTTATTGATATGAATATAATTAAATTGCACAATAGGAACAAGGAATTGAATGAAAATAAGAATTGCACAAATTTTTTAAACTAATAATTTACTTAACACTATAAACATTTATCAATAGTATGACATAACCTATAAACTCAGTTTCTCAACTTTTGTGTCAATCTAACAATTAATCAATCAATCATAGTTTACGATAATGAAATATCAGTGTACAATTATTTACCTTTATTGTTGTAGTTGTTGTAAATGACGAATCTAAGCACTCCACATTTTCACTACAGACACAGCTGACGATACTTTAACCACACGTGTGAACTTGTATTATGACGCTTTCTTGTTTTTCCAACGCCAAGAACGTTCGAGAAAGACAAAGACAGAGACACAAGCATGCGCCGATTCAATGCGCCTAATTCTCTAGTGCTGCGCGCGCGGCAGACCGATCATAGTTGAGTGGGAGAGAGACGCAAGGCATTCGGCGGGCCTCTCTCTCGTTCGGTGACTCATCGTAACGTTACCGGGCGTTACACTTTTTCATAAGTGACTCCCAGCCGCAACCTAATTTAAGACGTTGTCACGTCAAAAACAATATCAATCCCTTAATGCAACAGAGTGTACAATATTTTTTGTGATCCCATCTTTCCCCAATACCAACAAACTGGATGGTTTTCCCACTCGAGAGCACGCCATCGCCATACGTACATATAATTGTCCGTATGAAAAACATGAAGTTCTTAAATCTAAGCCACAGGCAGACATCGTTTGGCCTTGAGACTTATTGATAGTCATTTCAAATGCAAATCTAATTGGAAATTGAAGGCGTTTGAATTGATATAGCACATCTGTGGGTATAATAGGGATTCGCGGTAATAATATATTTTCACCTCGGAGTTTGCCATTTATGGCTTCGATAACATTTTTCATTAATTTTTTAATTACTAATCGCGTGGTGGGTTTAAATTACCAAGCAAAATTACCGGAAATCCAACCTTCAGTTGTAAATTATGCGGTGGCATGCCCGGTAAATCCAATGAGTTCAAAAACTCAGTTGGATAATTTACAGCTTCGGTAGCATCACAAACTCTATCAATAAATTTGTATGACACCAAGTCTCCTGGTAACAAATGTTGTATCTTGAGATTTAATTCGTTGACATTCACATTTTTTGCTGATAAAATTTGCTCTTTCTACCAGTCACCAGTCACTCATGATTTGTATATTGTCTGTGTACATCGGGAAATATCTGTGCAATAAGAGCATCTTGTGAATCAATAATCTTGCAGAAATTGACCGGTAATTGTATGCATCCAGTATCATCTGTAGTAACTTTTCCGTCGCCTATATCTAAGTTGTTTTGAGAATGTTTCAGCGGATGGATCTTGAAGCATTTGAACACGCATATTTACTTTCAGTTGTACTTTTTCAACATTACGCCACAGTGGCGATGATTTTAAGCACTCATCAGCGTACGTTGAACGCGGAATAAGAAGTTTTTTTTTCTGAAATCACCTGAAAGGAGTAACAGAGTGCCGCCAAATAGTCTGTCATTGTTTTTTATATCTTTCAATTTCCCGCGTCTGGGTTATTTTGAATATTTAGTGGCAGTTTAAATTCTGAATGATCTATTCTGCCTTCATCCAGAAGATGCAACAGCCAATGCGATACCATTATTTGATCGTATTTTAGCAAGAATTAGCGAAATAAGGAATGTTTTGCCAGTTCCATCAGGTGCATCCAAAAAAAAAAGAATCCACCTTGTCCTGTCGAAACTGCGAGCATGATGTGGTCCTAAATGGTTCTTTTTTCTTCATTCATTAGTGAGAAATTGCGAGCAACAATCGCTGCCATTTCTACAATATTGTATTGTAGTTCACGATTCAATTCAGTGTTTATTAAACAAGATGCATTTCGATTTGGTGAATGCATACCGAAATGACTGAGTTGTAAGTTGGCAATGATAATGCAAAGATTCTCAATAGAATTCAATGCTTCATTGTACATAGTGTCACTGAATACTATCGCAAGATCGTTGCACCGTGTACGATGTTGATACATTTAAAAAATAGAACTTAGGAATATAAAAAATAGATAAAAACCTATTCTTAGACCTACCGAATGTATGTACATATATGCAACTAACATTGGAGTATGGCAACTAACACTATACATATGTATATTGTATATACATACATACTTAGGTATTCTATTTTAATTTAATTTTTGAAAAGATATTCGAGTCAAAAATCAATTTTTAGTAATGTTTTCTTTTAAAGATTCAATTTTGTGTAAAAACAATTGTTACTTCGATTTTTTAACCAGATGCCAAAAATGTTTCTGGTATAAAAAAACCGTTAATTGAGTTTTTTTTATCAAAATTATATAATTTGGTATCACGTCACATTATGTAAAGCAAAATGGTATACCGATCGTATACGGATGAAATTTAAAAATCGATCTAGGAACCTAGAAACGTCGAGAAATGTCAAAAAAAATTTTCGACATATCATAATAATTTCAATTATTGATTCATATTTGAAAGTTTAAATTTATTAATAAAAATTTCTTTGACATTTATGATAGTCCATTTTCTGATTCAAGGTATATATAAAATGCACGACTGTGCATGCCGCCGCCGCACGAGCTTGCTCATGTATGCAAAGAGTCTGTTTAAAAATATTTCCTGTATTTTAAGATTTAAACAAATTAACGGAAAAAAACTTTTGTTTTCAAAAATTTAAATGCGTTTGATTTCTCAAAAAAAAACACGATTTTTCAAAATTTTGATTTGAACATTTTTAGAGCATTTCTATTAATTAATTTTATAAAGTGCTGGAAAAAATAATAAAAACGAAACAAAACAAGTCAAAATTCCTTACTAACATCTTCGTGTATTTGGGATCGAATTTAGAGTTTCTTGATCGTCTGTTTAAAAAAACAAAGAAAAATTTGTTCAGATAAGATGGAAATATCCTGTCAGACGATCATGGAACTTTAAGTTTAATCCCAAATACATCGAGATGATAGTTAAGAATTTTGTGTGGAAGCGCTATTAGTTTTTGGTAGTTTTTTTTTAAACCATCTGAAGCTAGCAAATTTTTTAAATTAAATGAAAAACATGTGCTGTTGACCAAATTCGGACTAAAAGTATCGAAATAATGCCTTTTTCCGAAGAGGACATGCCAATCAATGAGAATTTATGCAAAATAATGAACCGATGCACTCATAGAAGTTATAGAAAGAATATAATCTTAAGAAAACAATATTTTGAATGGAAGGCCCATACAAATTATTTGATTTTAAAATAATGGAATATGTTTGGGATGAACTTAAAAGAAAATGCAGGGCGAAAGACAAGGAGTGTCATTCCGTAATTTTCAAAACGATAATCGTCAAACCGATTATTATTAACGTTGTCGTCAATAATTTGCTTCAAATAACTATCATCTCATCAATCGTTTTCAGTACTAAATTGATCACTACTTTGATACTGTCACTGAAATGTCAAAATGAAAGAAGTTTCCCAAACTTGTTTGCAAGAAATGTCTTGTTACCAAAAATACCAACTATTTTGTGTTTTTATTTTTTGAATATTTTTGATAAAACCATTTCTTTATTTTCGACTTTCCCTAGAAAGACTCCATTTTATCCACAAGGGAGATAACTTCACTTCCAAAATATTTGTTGTTTCCGAAACTATTTGAGATATAATGTGTTGTGTGCAAAACCGAGTCAAAAATCATTGCCTGTCAACCATTGGTAATCTTCGCAATCCAAAGTCTCAATAATTACTGCAGATCTTAATATTGGAGATATATATGCAGAACGACAACCGTCTGTCAAGTTTATTGTTTCCAGTATCATTAAAGAGGCTTCTTTTGAAACTCAAAAACGCTAAACAATTCTATAATTGTTGAAATTGTTTTACTTATGTTTAACGATGACTTATGTACATATTAATGAATTATATATACAAACAATTCTTACATATTAGTTGAAAGAGATGGAGGGTCTGATTCATCTCTTAATTTTCTTGATAGCCGTACTAATTGTTTTTTTTTTTAAGTTTTCATTTTCAATTTGTAACAAATTTAATTAACGCCAAAACATTTTTACTTCAATTGCTTAGTTAAAATTTTGGAAATTAATGACAGACGATACCTTTTTATTTATCGTGTAAACGCTATCGTTTTGATGATATCACTTTGACGATTATCATTGAGTTTATTTATTGACCAATTTGTGTAATAATTGTGATTAGTGAAAGTATAGTTTTCCGTCGGCTTTTTGGTCGCTGTAATTTTCGCAATGAAACAATTAAGTAACATTAACTTTCCCAACGTTTCGGCAGGGGTTGCTGCCTTCTTCAGGGGAACTTTATTAACACAAGAAATAAACGAATGACCTTAGTTATATCAATGGGATACAAATACAATAAAGTTTACTCACTCAAGAAAAATAGGAAATAAATTGAATATTGTTTGATTTGAAAGCAAGGCGAACCTCTGTCATTTTTTTGGAAATGGATTTTTTTAAGTTTCGACGATTATCGTCTTACGTGAGGTGAGACTATCGTCTGAAGAAACGCGACATGCTATCGTCTGACGATAATCGTTTTACGGAATGACCCCCAAGGATATCATAAGGTTAAAAAGTTAAACCTTTTCCAAGACATGATGCGATTATACTATTTAAAATAAATGTGCAACGACCAGGATAAGCACCAATTCTTACTATTAAATAATTCTATTACAAAAATACTGTACCATTCCTTACTTGTATCTTTTATTTTTACAGAACAAATTAGTGGAAAATAATTAAGAGATCGTTTATACTCATTCCCTTCTGTTTAAGTTTAACAATTTTATATGAGGTTTTCTTTTTTTTTTTTGAAACATGGAGGGTTATGAGATATTTTTAAAATTTTTGTTTACTCTTCCCAATAGGCTTCTTATTGCAGTAGAACTTGCAAGCTAAGATCGTTTCTATTATTTTTTCCATCACTGTATGTACAATTTTTCAATTTTAGGTTAAACATTATTTTAGTGTGAAGTTATTATATACGTTTTGCATTTGAATTTGGGTTCATTCGTTTCTGAAAAGCCTTAAAACAAAATAACGGTTCTAGGCGGTACCCTTCTAGAGCAATACAAACACATTTTTTCTATATAAAGAAGCCAAGTAAAGAAAAAAAATGTATGAAAATTGAATAGAAATCTATCGGTTCGTTTTTAAATAAAATCGAATTTTCGATTTTTTGACCAAAAAAATTGTATGGGAACTACTGTTATTTTTAATCTAAAAAAAAAATAAAAAACGCCTAACGCAAGTCGGCTAAAACCTTAATTTCCAAATTTGAAGTCAATCGACCCAATGGCTTTTTCTGTAGGCTGAGGACAGAAACAGACCGGCAGACTGACGGACGGAATCGGACGACCCACTTTTTTCGACTTCTCTACCATCGTAATGAGTAGATTCTGATCGTTTGATTAAAATCTTGAGTTCGAAATTTTGTACGAATGCAATATGTACTTGCATGATATGTAGTTCCTATTGCCACAAGTAAAAATGTCAAAGATTCATTAAATACCGTTATTGGTTTAAAACTAACTTATTCCATATTTAAATCACCTCTCTCCAATTTCTTATTTTAAGATTAAAGAAGCTACATCTTCAAAATCAAATTAATACTTCTAATACAAATTAATTTGTATTTTAATTGGGAGTTGATATTTCTAAGATCTCAGAGATTCAAGTATTCTAGAAATATGAACATATTTTTTCATACTAACTTCTATATTTTTAAATAAAATTAGTTTAAATTCCTTTGATT
This sequence comes from Eupeodes latifasciatus, assembly GCA_920104205.1. NCBI lineage: Eukaryota > Metazoa > Arthropoda > Insecta > Diptera > Syrphidae > Eupeodes > Eupeodes latifasciatus. The sequence continues at coordinate 151,750,998 of OV049924.1, forward strand.
GCTTATATAATTTTGACTTCAGAAAAGCTAATTTCCAGTTGTTGTCTGAAGATTTAATCACTTCTGGAATTGCTGATACTTTAGCATTTTCTAATATTGACGAAGCAGTTTCAAATTTCTATAAGATCTTTAATAATTGTTTAGAAAAAAATGTACCTTTAAAGAAATCAAGAAATACAAACTTTAGCCACCCTTGGTACACGAAAGAATTGCGTTTACTACGTAACAAAAGAAATGAGACATGGAAAACTTATCTCAAAACTCTGTCTCCAATCAATTTCTCTTTTTATGTTGAACTTTTTAACGAATTTAAGTCTCTTTCAAATTTTTTATATCCTATTTATGTTTCTGATATGGGCACCTCTTTGAAAGAGAATCCTAAAAAATTTTGGAATTTTGTAAACTTAAAGAAAAAATCAGATGGCTTTCCAGTTAACTTCACTTACAAGAATCTTTCTTTAAATAAAACTGTTGATATCTGTAACGCTTTCGCAACAAATTTCCGTGAATCATTTGTCAATAGACCTCAAGAAGTTGATGAAGTATATTTTCACAATCATCACTCCTTTTCGCAGACTAGCTGTAGTCACATCCCTGTGCTACAGAGTACGGTCCTTGATCTTTTATCCGTGTTGAATGATGACTGCTCAGCCGGTCCCGATGGTATTCCCCCGATAGTATTAAAAAAGTGTAGTATTGCTTTAGTTGAACCCCTTACGTTCTTATTCAAACTTTCTCTAAAAACAGGCAAATTTCCCAGTTTATGGAAGAAGTCATTTCTTACACCAATTTTCAAGAAAGGTAACAAGGCGGATATAACAAACTACAGGCCCATTGCAAAGCTTTTTTGCATTCCTAAAGTGTTTGAACAAGTTGTTTGTGAAAGTGTAGTAAAAAAGATCAACCGTTAGGTACTAATCTCCTTACATTCTCAAACATATCTTCAAACGCTTTAGAACAAGGATATGAAGTTGACTGTATATACACTGACTTTTCCAAAGCTTTTGACCAACTTAGCCACGGAATTATTTTATTTAAACTTAAAGCTCTTGGTTTTCCACCATTTTTCTTAGCTTGGATCAAATCATACCTTGAAAACAGATCCTATGAGGTAAAATTTAGAAATTGTCATTCTGAACCTTTTGTTGCTCAATCTGGTGTTCCCCAGGGAAGCCATCTTGGCCCTTTTCTATTCATCCTATCTATAAACGACGTATCGTCATGTATACGCTCAAGTGATGTTCTTATTTTTGCTGATGACATGAAAATTGTTAAGATAATAAAGTCCACCCAAGATCACATCCTTTTACAAGCTGACATTGATAGTTTTACATTTTGGTGTGGCAAAAATAGCCTTACCCTCAACCATTTTAAATGCCAGACGATAACTTTTACTAAAAAACGAATCGGTAGTGTATTTGATTATTGTATATATCAAAGCAAAAACTCGGTCGCGTCTCCACATTTAAAGATTTAGGTGTTCATTTCTGTTCCAACTTAGAATTTACACATCACATTAATTTTATTGTTAATAAAGCAAGTTCTATGCTTGGTTTTATAAAACGCTGGGCAAAGGAGTTCAATGATCCCTATGTTACTCTTTCTTTATACAATTGTCATGTTCGTCCTCATCTTGAATATGCTTCTCAGGTATGGAATCCCTATTACGAAATTCATAAGAAACGTATTGAATCAATTCAACATAATTTCATTCGCTTCGCCCTAAAGGGTCTTCCGTGGGAAGATCCTTATGATCTGCCTCCCTATGAACATCGTATTCAACTTCTTCAATTGCAAACTCTCCATCAAAGGCGTGTTAATAATGATTTAATTTTTTTTCATCAACTCATTAATGGTGAAATTGATGCACCTTATTTGCTATCTTGTAAACATTTAAATTACCGAGGCGGAACTCATCACCTGCGCACGGTTGCCAGTTTGGTCTTTTAAGACCAAATTTGGTCATTATTTTCTCACTTGGTCGCATGGTCATTTTTTATTCCATTTGGTCCCTTTTTTAAGAAATTGAAAAAAAATAACTCGACTCTATTCCTTTTAAAATCTCAAAAATAAAATACATACCTAAAGAATTTTGGGAAAAATTCAATTATCATAAAAACGCTTAAAATGAATATTGTTTTCAAAATTAAAGTTAGTTCGTTTATAACTTGCTGTTACTTCCTCACAGCTCAGCTGCTGCTCAGAGGAATTTTTTTTGAATTAACTTTGATAAAAACGAAAGGCAGACTTAATTTGGGTACCATTAATAATGTAATGCTGGCCAAAGAGCGTCAAGATGACAGAAATAACCATAGCGTTTGGTCTGCAAAAACATTTTTTTGAATTAATTTTATATGAATTTTATTTAGCGATAGTATTCGATCTCCTGACTTATTAGATCTCCTGACATAATGTTAACATATTGTGATCTGAAAAAAAATGAGGCTGGGGTGCGTCCCACACTGATAACTTCACATTCCGTCTGCCGATTTGTCTTGCTTAAAAGGTTTGTAGGCTTTGGTGATTTGCTAGTTGTTAGTTGAATTATTCTAAAAAAAAATAAAAATTACCAACAATATTTTGAATGTCGGAAACAGTATTTTCTGTGAGATAAAATTAGCTTAAAGCCAATATTTTTTTTAATTTTTGAAGAAATACTTGAGTAGAAAGTAAATGTTTACCAAGTTTTACTATTGTTTTTTTAAGGTTTTTATTTTTTGTAAAAAAATGTCAATTCGATTTTCTCAAAATTTTACCAGATGTCAAATAGGTTATTCTTCCCGAACGTACGTACACATGCACGCACAGACATCTCTATAAAAATCTTTTATTTAGACTCTAGGAACCTTGAAACGTCGAGAAATGTCAAAATTTTCAATTCTAGAAATCGGACCGATTACAATAACTTTCTATGGGAAGTTAAAAGCCATTGCGGACAAAAATTATTTTGGTCCTTTTTTGGTACGATTGGTCATTTTTATTTTCAGCTTTGGTCATGCAATTTTTTTTCAAGTGGCAACCGTGCACCTGCGTACTTTTGACTTTATACATATTGACTTCCATTGAACTAACTATGGAAAGAATGAAGCTTTAAGTCGAATGAGCATTTTATATAACTTAAACTGTTCATCGATTGATTTAAATTTAAATAAGGTGGGATTAAAATCATTGTTTAGAACCAGTGCTCTACTATCGTAAACGTCTTTATTGTATTTTTTTGATGTTATGTAATAATTCATGTTAAATGTTATGTTAATAATTATTATGTTTTGTATTTTGTGCGTGTGTTAGGCTATAATTGTATTATTTTCTTACTAACAACTAACACATGCACTTATGATGAGCCTCTGATCGTAGTGTGACGCTTGCTGTAAGCTAACTACTTTCTGAAAATTCTGAAGTGTAAAAAAAAAAAAAAAAAAAAAAAAAAATTGACTCTTTAATTATTTTTTTACCACAGAATTCAAATAGTTAGAAAAGTAATAGAAAACTCACTTGATTTCTTTGTGGAAAATTCTTTTTATATTTAATTCTCCTCAAAAATCTTAGAAATATCTAAATCTAAAATAAATCCTAGCAAGTTATTTTATATTCCATGTTGAAAAATCTATTCTCATAATTCCTAAAAGCATTTAGCAGACCTGTCAGAAGTTATTCTACCCCTTGATGTTAAAGGTAAAATACAAGTGTAATAATAAAAGCGCGTATACGCCCGATGGAACCACTTCAATGTAATAAAAAAAAAAAAAAAAAAAAATGATGTATCAACTCAACTTTTGACTTTTTGACTTTTATGTAGTTTGACTTAAGATGTGATATAATTTTTTGAAAAGTTAGCAACACTTACATCCCCCGCCCCTTCTCACAAATCCTGTCATGAGTCCTTTTGCTACCTACTTGTCAATGTAAAATTAGTTATTTATTTTTAATGTTTTGTTTTCTTTTTTCCAATTTAGGTAAATACTCAAAAAGACTACACATTGGATGAATAATCTTTAACTACAGCCAAAGCTTAGTAGAACTTGAAGTACAACAATTTGATGCTGAAGTAATAATGTAAGTACACAATGCGTATGTCTAGGTTCTGCTTTTCAATTTTTAGTCGAAATCGAAAATAATGGACTAATTTTAACTTTTTCAGACAGTATGACGGTGTTGTTAAAATCTATCGAAATCTAGAACAATCGTTTTTCAAATTAAATTTTTCCGGATTTTTTAGAATCTAGTCGATACTACTGAATAGAAAGTTTCATCCAAAAGGTAACCCTGTTTGATACCATTGTATTTTTTCTAAGCCAGGACAAACACCATAAAACACCATGAACACGAAAAAAAGCGGATCTTTGTATGTCTTCTGTTCACAATACTAGTTACAACTTCTTGTCCTGGGGATTTTAGTTGAATTTTTTCGACGACTTTGCCGCATTAGAAAGAGATATGGGTGAGAAAGCTTATCGGACAGGACATCAAAGGAATCCTTTTTATTTTTTTTGTTTGTCTATTTTATTTCTGTATGTTACATCTCCGAGAGATGTATGATGGTGTTTTTTTTTTGTTGTTTTTGTTTGTCATTTTGTTTAGGTGTGTGGTAATGGAACGTGGCAGACTTGCTTCTTTTTTGAACTTTTTAAATGACAAAAAAGACAAAATACACAAAACGAGGCAAAGTCATTAATTTCGCTTGATGGGATTTGTTTTTTTTTTATTCTTTTTTTCTTATTCTTTCATTTAATCCAACTTCAGGAGACATATTTCGAAAATGCCTTCCAGTTTCAATATATGTATATGTATTTAGAATAGACGAGTTAGAGGTGTATCTAAATTAAATTGTTAGATCTTTGAGGTGGGTGAAGGGGGTTAGAAGGTTAGAAGTATGGGAAATTAGATTTTGTTGAGGCAATTTACATTTTTTTCTTTTTTTGGAACTTTGACTTGAAGGTTAGAGATGGAATAACATATTCCAAAAATGTGAACGAACTTAGAAAATCTTAATTTCGATTTAAGTTTTTTCTTCTTTGTCTTGATTTTTGTGTTCAAAAAATTAATCAAATTTCAATTCGAAAATACTACAAGAGGACTGATAAATAATATTTACGTTTTAAGATTAGAGAAGGATCAAAAGCTAAGATTTCAGATTTAAAAAAAATATATAAAATATATAAATATATAAATTGGGAATTCAAACTATGTCTACAATTCGTTTGAAGTGATAATCAGATTCTGGCATAAGAAAGAGTTTTTACACGACATCTTATTAAAATAATTATTTTAACACCATGTCAGTTTTAAACGAACGATTTAATAACATATGTAAAATTCTAGGAAAGCTTCCACCATTAATAAAATTGTGTATAGAGGTTATTTCAATACTCTATACGAGAAGAACGAAAGTCCCATAGGTACATCTTATATTAAATAGTAGTACCTTACGGCTTAGCCAGACCAGTTGTTGGAAAAACAGCCACATAGGACGTGCACATCGCTCAGACTCTACGGAAGTATATAGGGAGCAATGTCTTCCTGCATGAAGTTCAATAAACATTTTAGCACTATTATTTCTGATAGAAACGAACAGGTGAACAATGTTCCACACATAAATGAGTCGACAATTTCCATAATAACTGATGGATGAAAAATAGATACTGGAGTAGGTGCAGGTTTCTTTTCTTAAACACTCAATCTAGCCAAATCCTTTAGACGTCTTGATCAAAGCAGTGTCTTTCAAGCCATGGTATTGGCAGTGACATAAGCTGCAAAACATGTTTCATTGATAGCCAAGCAACAATTGAATCGAATTCTGCCTTAGGTACAGCTCTAGCCCATGTCCTGTATATAGACTCAAGTATAAACACTCCATTCGGTGAACTAAAACAGGTCATAGGCAACAAGGTATTTCAGGATCCTAATTAAACCTGTGCCATGGCCAGGAAATTATGGCGCAAATTCGAAAAAATTAGATCCCATTCGATAATGCACCTATGCAAAAAATCTTTACGATTGATTATGAGCATCAGAACAGGTCACAATAAAAAGAAAATGCGTCTTACTACCGATGATATGTGAAAAGGCTGCAGTGATGAGGAAGAGCAAGAAGACGCTGCCCACTTCTAATACCACTGCGCAGCACTACGCCACCCTAGGCACCCACTTCGATGATCTTGAAGAACTCGAAGACATTCTAGGGAACAGCCTATTAGTTTTTAGCAAAACCTCTAAAAGGCTAGAACAGGCCAATCCATAGGCATCATAGGTTCAAAATATAACTTTTTCTTTTAGGGAACTTCAATACTTCATTGCATCACAATGGATTTACATTAATCTAAGTGTGGCGTTTACGTCATCAATCCCCAGCCTATCAACTTAACCTAATGTAGCCGGGCAATGGTCCCCTGGCGAACGTCATTTTCAAAAAAATATGTGTCAATGCTACCTCCACCGCTGACCATCAACACCAAATTGGGACTTTTTTGTGAAGAATTGCATGCTCTTGAATTTCTGTTTGTTAATGAAACCAAAAATTTTGTCTATAACAGTTTGACTCTTTTGAGTCAATTCTCAGATGAATTTTGATGGAAGTTCAAGATTTTGTAAGTAACGCTTCGTATTTTTCGGGTCTTTTCGCTCTAATGGACAGCAGCGATGTATTTGGTAGACCTTGAGTTTCGTGACTGCGGTCAGCTATTGCTTAGTTGTTTACTGTGCCAATGACTCAAGATTATCTACCACACTGCGAATAGAGCAGTAAAAAGATTATATTGAACGTAAAATGATTGAACTCAAAGATCTCAAATGTTCTTCTCCTAATTTGAGAACGTATACGTCATCGCTTCAAATGATACATCAAATTAAATTTTCAAGTCAGCTTTATCTTGTATGGGTATAAACCAAGATCTTTACGTAAAATATACCATAATACGATCACAAGAAACATCTGGCCTACACTAGACTTAAAGCGATCAAGGTGCTTGCTATCTCTAAGCAGATCGGATATAAGCTAGATAATCGGTGTCATAACCGGGCACTGCCACACGGCAAGGCGTATTTACAAATGAATATTGCAGAAACTGTATGGATAAGGAAGAAGAGGAAACAGTTCTTCACCTCCTCTGTACACCCTACTCTAGCTCAAAAACTCAAGAATTATCTAGGACAATTCTTCTATAACGATCTCAATCAATTTAATATAATCAGTCTCTCACGTTTCATAAGGGACTCAAACTGGTTTCATTGAGCTTAGAAGAAAGCCTCAAGATTCATGTGGTATCACAACTGGCATAAGTGTCTCACACAGCCACTTTAACACAACCTAACCTAACCAAGGTCTAACTTTAAGCGATGCCCAATTCTTAAGATCGCCGCACCGGCCGCCGCCGCTGCCGCTGCCGCAATGGAATTGACTCATTTGGATCGGTTGCTACTGATGACTGCACGGAAGCGATATTTTCGACACTTTGACCTATCATTTTTCTCACTGATACTGGCAACATATATACATACATTCAAAGTTTTTCACTATACCCTGCCTACTAGGACGAGAATTACGACCTAAAATGGAGTTAATGATCCTAAAGTTACGGCCACCGACTCCCAATTTCGGTAGAAGTTGCTCATTCGTGTACTTTACTATGTTAAGTTTACTTTAAAATTGGCAATGACACTTCGTTGAGCAGTAAAAAGACGCATTTAGAAATTAATTTCAAAGATGCCAAGTCCCTATTAAAAACCCAAATAAGTCTTCTTAAAGAAGAAAACAACAAACTTTGTATAGTTGAAATTGAAAGTGCTCATGATTAATTGTTTGTTAATTAACCATATTCCATTAATTTATAACTAAACTTCGGTAAATCTTCACTTCATATTATTTATCAATTTTCTTCATTAATTGATTTTTTCGCTATAATCTATAATCCTCCCTTGGGATAGCTTCCTCTGAACTTCTCCATGTTACTTAAGCAATAAAAATCTCTTCACACAATATCAACAGCTTTGACCACACATATCTATGTCTTAATCCTAATCTCAATATAACCCCATCCAACCAACCAAACCCCCGGAGGGTTTTTGGCCTTTTCACTGACCAATTTAGTTAACCAATAAATTGATAAACACACCCTCTGGACTTATAAGTCCTAGCTGCAAAACTATCCACATATGGAAGAAGATACGAGTATAAGTACTTGTTATTCTGCCACAGTGTTAATCTCGATATACCTACACTTGTTTCGTATTTGACTTTTTCTTCTTCCTTATAAATTCGTATACAAATAAAAATAAAAGGGATATCTTAAATAATAAAACTAGCCTAAAGGACGAATATACTTGTATAAAAGTATCCTAAACAATCCAAAAGTCTTCTTATTCCTGCATTCTCGTATAAGAATAAGATAACCCCTTTCTTTTTGGTTCTTCTCTTTGAAGAATTTAATCCTAGACTCTATACAAAGTACACTTGCTCCTAATAAAATATACTATACACGAAGAAAAAAGATGTCCTGCTGCTCCTTGAAGTTTTTTTGTGTGTTAATTTTTTGGTCAATATCGCAAGAGAATCAAACTTGACTTGCAGGTGCCGAAGACCAATTGCCCCCCATCAAGGCAAACATATGAACCTAAGAACATATGGGAATTTGTGCTGTGTAGACTAACATATAGAATAGACTCAAGACAGGGATGTGTAGTGTATGTTAAGGAGCAAAACTGCCTTAAGGATATTTTTTCACAAAACAAAAACACAAAAATAATATATATGTATGTATGTAGAAAGAAAATAAGAATTTCATCCTCTGTTGCCTCTTTCTTGTTGCTGGGGATATTAAGCCTTACCAGCAAAATTTGTAATTCTATAAAGGTTGTCGCCTCTAAGCCAACTAAGATTAACTGTGCACACAAACAGAGGGTTACTTCGTCGTCCGTATATATATGTATGTATGTGTGTGTGTGTACCTTAGAACCACAACACGACGATGAAGACTCACATCTTCATCTCTCTCCCCCCCCCCTCTATATAGGTTAGCTAGGTATAGGTATATGGAGCAGAGATAAGGACTAAGGACGTGCAGTGCATGTGGAATGATCATACAAACATTCAATTCGCCCCCACTCATCCTAAGAAATTCATATACAAACTTGATTCCCGCTTCCCCTTGCAAAGCACCAGAACCAGAAATCCCATCACATATGGCAAAATTGGTTAATTAATGCTTAGTTTGGGGTTTGAGTTCGAGTTAGAGTCATGGCCTCATGATATGTGGTGGTTTGAAGGCATAACCACCCCTCCCTCTTCTCTTCTATAACTAATAACAAAAGCAATCATAAGGATATGTGAGCATTACCTCCTGATGGATGTGTATGCGTGTATGTCGTGTATGTCATATGTGTGTGTGGGCGACGAACAGCAGACGACAAGGGAGTATATGATGACTTAGGATAAAGGATGCGGGTGCAATAATAATGAACTCACCTTGTAGGATCCTAAATTTTTGACAGAACACGCCAGTTTGACATTCCTTCCGGCTGGCACGGTGATATTCTCTATGACGTCCGTAAATTCTGGATCTTCTGTAACCACTGCAAAACAAGAAACACAAGGAAAAAGAATAAGAAAAACATCATCATGAGAAGAAACAGAGACAAGCATAAATTCAACAAAAAGAAAATAATTGATAAAACTGTTTTTCCTACGACCGTTATTTTTTTCTTTGGTCGAAAAGGGGGGAAAAGGTGTTGCTAGCATCATCGAAGTGAAGCAAAACGCACGAGGGAAGGAAATTAATTACACACCCAGGTTCGGTGTTATGTTGTTAATATCAATTATTTTGAATATTCAAACGAAATTTTTCGTGTGTTGCCTTGGTTTTGGTAAAAAGAAGAAAAAGAAATTAGACGATTGATGGTGTTGGTTGGTGTTGGTGGGGGAATGTTAAAGGCCGACACTGAACATAACGAATATTTAGGCTCGTCGGGTTTATTGACGACTTTCTTCCGTGATTCATTGGTCTCGCACGTAATTACTTACGAGGCCAAGCATTTTTCTTTCGCCTTAAGATTTGCATGGTTTGTGATTTTTTCCTCCACCTTTATCATCAGGTTTCCCATCACTAAGTGAAAAGATTTGTGACAGGATGGAATAAGTAATGGTTTATAGCTCTAACCTAAACCCCAACAGTAGATGTATTTGTTGGGTAGGGCTAGGGATGTATCTAATTAGAAAATGAGAAAGGCGTTCGCTGGTTTTGACATTTGAAGGTTAATTGAGGATATAATATAAATAATATTAGGAGGGGGATGCTGTTGTGAAAGGTGAGAGACAGTGGGAATTGAATATTTTCAATACGTGTTTTGCCTTTTTAAAAAGCTGAAGCAACAATTAGTTGAACTGGGAGTACATTAAAATTGAATAAAAACAGGGGTTTGTATTCTTTAAAATCTAATCGAAAAATATTTTTTATAAATTTAAAAATAATTAACTTTTCTAGGAAATAATTGTTATTTGTTGCTTCAAGAGGATGGTCGAAATTTTGTTCTGAATTTGGGAGTTTTTTTATGTAGCTTTTTGAACTTGTTTGTTGAAAAGTTCCAGAGACTAAGGACAACATTCCATGCAACAAATTTAAGAACTCTCGGTTTAGCATGTGACATTATGGTTTTAATCCTAAATAAAGATAACGTAGAGTTTTTAAAACTGTTTTTTTATCATTTAATTTTATTTCGAAAACTTAATTTTCTTACTTTCAGTCAAACTCATTGGGGTTTTGGTGTCAACAAGTTTGCTCTTTGTTGCATCATAAATTACGGTTGTAATGTTTTTGATAGCTTTCAAGGCTGAATGAAAATTTGACGAAAATTGTTATCAGTTTCTTATTTTTTTTCGAAATTCCTTGTCATTTGAATCGACAAAGTTGCATCGTTTGAACACATTTACAAACGTTTCATGTCTTATAGTTATTTTTTAAGTAACGATCTGTAGAAGTAGCTTGTTACTTGTTGTTATCCCTCAAAGAATTCATCCGCAATACTGATATCAAATACTCATATCAGTTTACCCTTGTGCTCAAGTTCAGAAGTATAGAGAATCTTTTTTTAGCCGCACATTAAGAATATAAAAAGCCAATGTTCACCGATACATCCTTTTAAATCCTTTTCAAGTATTCAGTGTGTGTGGGGAATTAAAATGTAACCGTGCGTAGCGTCGATACAGAGATATGATTGTAGTAAGTTGCGCTTACAATTTAATTTTATAAGACTTAATCGCTAAAATACTATACTACATAAAATTGTATAAGCCCCTAAAAGTCGTGAACTAGAGCATGTACGTATTTATTTCATTGAACTTGTAACACTTTTTTTTTTAATTTTTATATGTGCTATGCTGATTTCTGTTAAGCCTCACCTATATACTTTTAAAGCTACTTTACACTTTATGATGTTTTTTTTAGACGTGTGTTTTTCCATCTAGCAATAATTTCTTCCAAGTTGGTCCTTGTGACAGCTGTCACTTGATGAATAGTCATGTTGATTTGCAAATTTATAATGAATACCCTTACTCCTGCTAAACGTGTTCAAAACGTGTTACAAAAATAATGGTCCATACGTTCATAGTGGATAATGCACATTCTTAGAAAAGCCGTACAGTGCACACCAAAGTCGCTACTGCTGCAGAGCAGAGCATAGAAAGGTCAAAATGAGTCCATCCACCATCGCGTTTAACAGTTAGAGCTGTGCCTATCCAAGTTATGGATCTTGGTATGCGGACTATTGTGCCACCTTATTTTTTTGTTTATTAGTCGCCTTTAACAAATATTTAAACTTTAGTATTCCGGATTCAAACTTAAATAAGGCTAAGAAAAGAGAAGTGTTGCGCTTTCCTAGTGCATTTTTGCAAATACAAGGTTATCAATTTTGCGGTTTCAAAAGTTTCGAATATGTCACAAATGCAAAAAACCTAGGTATAACTTTCAACAATAGGCTAACGTGGGACACCCATATCGATACTGTTATCTCCAAAATTTATGCTTCACTCCGAGGACTATCTGTTACTAGATCAATTCTGCCTACTCAAGTTAAATTAAAGCTAGTTAAATCACTTATCATACCAATAGTAACGTATGGGTGTGAGATATTTGCAGATCTTGACTCCAACTCGCTTCGTAAGCTAAAGGTAGCATTCAATACCATTGCTCGGTTTGTTTTCAACCTCCGAAGATACGATCACGTTTCGTCTCAGGCTCGTCAACTTTTAAATTGCAATCTGGAAGCTTTTTTTAAATATCGGTGTTGTTTGCTTCTCTTCAAACTAATTTTTAACAAGACTCCAAATTATTTGTTTAATAAGCTTGATTTTTGCTCTTCAAATCGTTTTACCTTGTTGCGCTCCCCCAGGTTTACCTGTTTGACATCACGGAGGCAATTTTTCGTTTATGCTGTCAGACTGTGGAATAATCTTCCCAGTCACATGAGGTCTGGAATCGAACATAGAAGGTTTCATCAACTTTGTTTTGAATATTTCTCAAATTTGAACTGAGGTAACTTTTTTTGTATCTAGGTAACTTTTTTGTAATTATTGTAATTTCTTCTTCTTGCGATTTTAGTTTTTAATTTTGTTTTTAATTGATTGTTATTTAATAAATTATTAATAGTTTGCTACAATTGTTTTAAACATATAGTGTTTGCATACTTGCATTATCCTTAATAAATATTGTATTATATCCTGTACTTTTTATAAGTCAATCTTGATGTACAGCTGTTTTTTTAATCAATAAATATCAAATAAAAGTAAACGTAAATAAAATACATAGAAAATATTTTCTCTCATGATATTTCTTTTTTATTATAAAGTTTGAACGTTGACATTATGTGTGAAACTCTACATCCATCATTTAAATGACCACCACGCGAATTGTAGCAAGCATCGATTCTTTTGAGGTAGTTTTCGACCACTTTTTGACACATATTGGGTGGTATCTCAGCCATAACTTCACAAATGTTGATTTTCAAGTGCTCAAGAGTTAAAGGTTTATCTGCATAAACACGATCTTTCGCGTAACCCCACACACAAAAAATCCAGCGGTATCAAATCGAATGATCTTGGTGACCAGTTGATATCGCGACGACGAGCAATTACACGGCCAGGAAATGTCTCTTGCAATAAATCCATATTCACTGGAGTTTTTTTTTTTTTTTTTATAATAAGCGCACACTCAAAGGGATAAACTACCCTTATTATGTAGACACAGTGTGAGCACTAGGAAAGGGAGAGAGGGGTTGAAAGGAGGTGTCGGTGCACATTAGTTTTGAATTCCTGAATATTGCAATGGCTGGGAAAGACAGAGTGTGGCAAGGCATTCCACATTCGCATAGTACGGCTAAAGAACGAATCTCTGTACTTGACAGTACGACCGAAGTTGGGCTCGAGGGTATATTGATGAGCATTCCTAGAAGCGCGAGTATTACGGTTGAACTGTTTAAGGGGAGCAATGCAACTGGCTATTTCTCTAGAGCATAAACCATTAAAATAACGGTAAAAGAGGGTGAGACAAGAGACATTTCGACGATGTTCAAGCGATGTAAATGATCTTATGATGGCAATATCACCAATCAATCTAAATGCTCTACGTTCAATACTGTCCAAGAGGCTTAAGTAAGTTGCAGGAGCACCAGCCCAGATTAGGGAGTTATACTCAAGCTTTGGACGTATATACATAAGTCTTGTAGATAACAGCCAGATCGCCTAAGGAAACCGAAATACCTTGCGGAATTTTTGGCGACATTGCGTATGTGATCGTTCCACAAAAGGTGGTTGGTGATACACATACCGAGAATATCGAGATGTTCAGTCTCCTCGATGCAAGTGTCATCTATGGATAATGGCAAGGGGGGTATATCTCACTTTAACGACACAAGACAGCATTGGGTTTTCGAAGCATTAAATTCCACGTGGTTTCTTATTCCCCATTGTACAATGCTGTTTAGGTCGGAATTTAATGAGCTTATCATATTTTCTCGTTGCAGTACCACATCCGAAGAAGAGGGATGTGAACCTGAAAACGAATATGAGAAGCTAAGAGTACTATCGTCAGCGAAACAATGTATTGGATTAGAAGTTGCAGACAAGAGATCATTAATAAAAATGAGAAAGAGTGTTGGAGATAGAACAGAGCCCTGGGGCACACCAGCATTTATTTTGTGGTTTTCAGACTTGAACCCATCCAATACTACTTGTATTGAACGATCCAAAAGGTAATTACTAATCCAATGAAGCAGGGATTCATGAAAACCGAAAGCACGCATTTTCGATAAAAGAGCCTGATGCCAAACTCTATCAAATGCTTTTGAAATATCAAGTGCAATAATCTTACTTTCTCCAAAACGATGTAAAGATTTGCTCCAACGTTCGGTGAGATGAACCATGAGATCACCAGTGGACCTATTGCTACAAAAGCCGTATTGCCGGTCATTAAGAAGCTTTCGATCTTCAAGATATTTCTTGAGCTGATAATTAATCAGCGTTTCCATGACCTTGGAAAGAAGGGACGTAAGTGCAATCGGTCGCTAATTAGAGGGTGAGGAAGAATCGCCTTTTTTGGGGATAGGCTGGAAAAATGCAGTTTTCCATCCACTCGGAACGAGACCTGAGGAGTAGGACAGATGAAAAAGCTTACGCAGTGGTTTTGCCAGCGTTGAAGAACACCTCTTCAGAACAATAGCGGGGATACCATCCGGACCAGCGGATTTGTGTGTGTTAAGATCTTTTAGGACTCTCGCTACAGTACGAGTGCGAAAAAAGATTTGGCCCATAGAATCACTAACTCGCTCAAGTACAGGCGGAGTCATAACACTCACTGGCAGCGTTGAATTGGCGGCGAACTGCCTAGCAAAGAGATTAGCTTTCTCTAAAGAGCTAACAAATGGAGTGTCATTGACAACAAGCGTAGGAATCGAAGAAGAGGAAGAATTCCTCATATTTTTTACAAATGACCAAAAATTTTTACTGCCTTTGGGACATTGCAGTATTTTTTGCCGTAATTTTTGGTCATGTAAAAATTTGGTCCGTCGAATATGGGCATTGCAGGCCTTCCTGGCTTGCTTGAACTTATTCCGGTTTTCCTCAGTTGGATTGGCTCTAAAACAACGGAAACTTACCTTCTTGACCCTAATAACCCCTTTACAACTCGCATCGAACCATGCGTTTTCCTTAGGTCTGATACTTGTAACCCTATTCGGGATAAAAGTTCTCATTCCCAGGAGAATCAAACTTGTGATCATATAAGCGCTGGCGCCAACGTCACTATCGAGGAAGCATAGTGACCAGTTAAAGATCCTAAAATAATTATTGAGTCCGTCCCAGTTGGCTTTCTCGTATTGTCAAACGGTTCTCTTAGGAGCTCTATGGCATGTGTGGAGTTGTGTGGCATGTGTAGTGTACACACAATAGCAGGCAAAAAAGTCGGTTATCATAACGCTCCAAATTGACGGTGGCAGTCGTTTCATCGTCGTTTTCGAAGAAATAAGGACTTCCGGAAAAAAGAGCGCAGCAAACAGTGACTTTTTGTGGATGTAATGGCCACTCTTCATCTCTTCAATTACTTCTCAGAACCCCAAATACGACAATTTTGTTTATTAACATACCCACCGAGTGAGAAATGTGCTTCGTCCCTGAAAAAAATTTTGTTCGAAAAATCGCTGTCCACCGCCGCCTGTTGTTCAAGCACCCATTCGTTGTGAATGAATGGTCAGCTGGCTTCAGTTGTTGTGTAAGCTACAAAAAAAACCATAATGTGTCATAAGACAGTCCTAATTCCTGAGAACGACGAGGAATCGACACATTCGGGTCTTCGGCAACACATTCACTTACAGCAGCTATAGTTATATTTTCAGTGGTACTAGCGAAACGATAATGCACGGCCTTGCAATATTGGTAACCAATCCAGACTCTTAAAATTTGTTCACAGTTGGAAGATTATGTAAACCATAATCTCCTCTTAAAGCACGATACGTGCCTGTGGCAGAATCACCATTTGTATATTAGGTTTTAACAATTTGTATGCATTGTGCGATAGTTAAGCGATCCATTTTCATAAATGTCAGACTTTTAACTGACAAAAAAATGGTTTACTAACTTAGTTTGACAGTTGTCGAATTCTAGCCCAATACTTTTGAAACTGCAAAATAGATTACCCGTTATTATAGCAAATAGACCTGATGGGAGTGTTCCAGAAAACTCCTGGCTATGTTTTTAACTTTAAAAAGGATTTAATATAAATACATATACTCACTGACGGACTTCTATTTAATTACACCCAACTTGATGTGACTGCGACCTTATGAACTACAATTTTTGTAGGTAGATTCTTTGGAAATTAGATTAATTAATCCACACACCAACCTACCTTAATATCTGTTTACTTTTTATTATTTTAATGTTTTCATTTGATTTCTAGAAATTTTGTTGGAAAGACTCTCATTTAATCATCATTTGACCTTCATCATTGATACCGTTTACTGAATTTCAAACGAAAGACGCGACAACAGACAAACGAACAAACAAAACACAAAAAACAAATTCAATTCCAAGAACCATACCCAAAGAATATACAAATACAAATCGATTCAAATCATCATAGCCAAATAAAAATAAAAATAAAAACACACCCGCCTCATTCCATAAACAATTAGCTAGTTCTATAAATATGTCAACTTTTATGGGCGCCCTCAAGTCTCATCTCAGTGTGTAACTGTAACTGTGTACTTTGTGATTCTGATGGTTGTGTTGTCAGATCGGCAATACATTCCCTTAAGATGGGGATTTTATTCACGCTTGGAATGAGAAAATATATATTTCGATGTTTTTTCTTTATTTTGTTTTAATTTTGGGGAAGGCTCATCGACTAAGGATCATGGATGATAACAATAAGTTTCATGTTGTGTCTATGAATATAAAGGGTGTCCCAAAATTGATTTAAGTTTTCCATCGTTTGAAATCGATAAAGAACAATCTGACAGCTGTCATAATAGAGTTGAAAATGGAGCATATATAACTGGTAGAAAACGTATTTCATTGGTGGAAATAATTAAATTAGACAACAGTCAGATTGTTCTTCAGCGTCTTCCGAAATTTGTTTTTAATCCTGAACTATCAGCTGTCAAGTATTTAGTTTAGGATTACTAAAATCTTTTTGCGGAATAGGTCTTTTCGCCAAATTAAAAATGTCATAGCGCCCAAAACAATTTTATCAACCTATTTTTTGTTTTACGATTTGGGCAATATTACCCAAACTTCGGGTGTTAAAACTTTTTTAGGTTTTATTAAAATCCAGATAAAAAGATGTTTTTCTTGTGTCCAATTTATTTAATTAAAATAAATGTCATATCGCCCAAAAACTTTTCCAGGTGAAAATGCAACAAATCCCAAAATTAATGTCATATTGCCCAAATAAATTTTAAAGTATCATAACACCCAAATTACCAACTCACATTAGTCTAAAAGATGTCATGTTGTTCATTTTGGGAACTACGACATTTTGGGTTTCAAATTCTAACATCCAAATGCAAACATTAAACGACAAAAATGCAGATCGCCCAAAAACTCGGAAAGTCAAAAAGCGTAACAAATACGTTTGATCTTATTTCACTTTTAGAACGCAAAATAAGGACAATTTTCAAAGTGAAATATTACAAAAAGGTACGCGTCTCAAAGCTCAACAACACAAAATCTTTTGGGCGTTATGACATTTCTAAATTTGGGCTTTACGACATTGAAAGTTGGTTTGGGTGATGTGACATTTTATCTGGATTTTGTGACGTTATCTGGCTATTTTTTTTTCTTTTAATTTTTTAGGCTTTGTGGCCAATTTAGACCTTATGACATTTTAGGACTTTGGGCGAAAATAATTAACGCCCATTTCTGAAGAAATGGATCCAACTTAAAAAATTTGCTAAAATTTTGAGATTTTTGGGCTGACAACACTTCAGTGAAAAATTCAAATCTTGGCTTAATTTTAGGACACCCTTTATAAGAGTTTAACTATCCACGATGAAGATGTTATTTTAGTTCGTTTGTAGACAAATACACAAGTTCAGTGGACGACTAAAATTGCCTACTTACGCACCACGACCGTTTTGTTGTTGTTATTGTTGCGTATCATATTTATACACCATTTGGCTCGTGGTGCCTGTCAATAGACGCGACGGCCATATTATAGCCTCGATTATTTATTGTTTATGTTCGTTTTGTTGGATACTAATAGATACAACACACCATTTAACAGAAGAACGCACAAGCACATTACTTATTTCACGGATATCAAAATTACACACATGTCGAAGATGAGATTTTGTTGTTGTTCTTCATTTTTGTTTAAGTGTTTTATTAGATAGGTACCTATGGAGGGTAAAGATTTAAAAGCCTAAAAGTTTTATTAGATCAGGAATATTTGAATTGATATTTTAAGACGCAGCAGCGCGAGTAAGAAGAAGTGTTAAAAGGATTTAGGTGAACCATATGTGAGTTTATGTTAATTTTAATGTTTTTAAAAAGATCTCAGAAACAATAATTAATTTTTATTTCACCTTGTTTATATTTCAGTAAAAGAGGAACAAGGGTAAAATTTAATAAATTGCGGGTCAAGTGGAAGTCTGTTGTCTTATGATGGATATAGTTTGAATCTTGGAGGAAAGATGTAAAAATACGAAATTATAATAATAATAATAATAATAATAATAATAATAATAATAATAATTTTGATAACACATTATGTTTTTATCTTTCCTACACAAGAATTCAGTACAAACATTTGTTTAAGTTTACAATTTTAGGTTAGGTTAGGCTAGGTTAAGGTATGTTGACTGGAAAAAACAACACACTTATACCATTAGTTGCGGTCCGTTGTTCTACCACATGGATCTTAAAATCTACCTTACTCGTTGAACCAGTTAGAGTTAGCTATGAAGCGTTTAAGACAAAAGATGTCGACATTTCTTAGATCGCTAGGATCATTAAAGTAAAAGTCTCCAAGATGGAGTCTTCGTCTTTGTGATAGGGCAGGACATAAAAATAAAAAGTGAGAAAAAGCAGAAGCTCCAAGTCAAAAAGCATGCCTACCCATTAAGCAGTGTCCTATAGGGACTCCTATAACGGAGCTAATTTGCAATGTACCGACTGAAATGAGTTGCTTAGATCGTTTAGCATCAAGCATTGGCCAAATTTGTTAAATTGACTGACAAATGGTTGCATTAGACTATCTGTGGTTTTGCTTTTTTTAGAGTATCATGCTTTAGCATAAGTTTAAAAGTGGCTAGGCACACAGATGTTGGATTTGTTGTTCGTCAGCTTTTCAATTTCCTGGAATATATCTTTGAGCCGGCACCCAAATAAGGAGAATTTTGAACTGCTCCTTTGAACTTTACTAAGAAGATGAATCAAAAGATCTTATGATAGGAAAATACATCATAAAACTATATGTTCGGTTTTTCGGAGAATAGGCATCTATGGGTAAAAAATGTTAAATGTTCTCTTATTCCACAATAGAAAAGGCAACTCATCACAATGCGAAATGAAGCTCCTCTAAATATAAAAATCATTGATATTTCATCTATGGAATCATCACGGAAGTGATTCTTATGGTTTAAGTTGTACTCAGCTACCGATTCAAATATACTTTGTATTTGTTGTTGTTTTTTTATGTTAAATATGTTTCTAGACGCCGTATTTATTGTATTTTAAACCTTTTGTAATGGTTAGGTTAGGTTATAGTGGCTGTCCAAGATGGAAATGGACACACTTAGGCCAGTTTAATGGCCCATTGTGATACCACATGAATCTTGAGGCTTAATCCTAAGCTCAATGGAACCAGTTTGAGTCCCTTACGAAACGTGAGAGGCTGATTATGCTGATATGATTTAGATTGTTTAGATCGTTAAAGAAGAATTCTCCTAGGTAATTCTTGCGTTTTCGAGCCAGAGCAGGGCATGTGCACAGAAGATGTAGAACTGTTTCTTCCTCTTCCTCGTCGATACAGCTTCTGCAAAAGTCATTTGAGTATACGCCTAATCTCGTGGCGTGCTTTCCTATTAGACAGTGTCCGGTTATGACACCTATTATCGAGCTTATATGCGATCTGCTTAGAGAGAGCAAGCACCTTGAACGTTTTAAATCCAGTGTTGGCCAGATGTTTTTTGTGACTTTTGTAATACTTCGGTAAGATGCCTTTTATTATTGTTATTTTTCGTGATATAGAACCTACATATTTGTATTAGTTAACTCTTTATTATTTCCTCTTAAAAATAAAATAAATTAGGTGGCGCAACAGTCTGTTGAGAACTAGAGCCTAGTGACTTACAACTCTCAACCATTCCTGTGTGCGAGTAATGTTGCCAGGGATGGAGGGGACCTACAGTTTTAAGCCGAACCTTTTTTATAACAAGAATTACTCTTGGAGGATTTGTCAATTCCTCGCAAGAGGCAGTACCCGTGAAAAAGCTTTAGATGGCATAGACAGGGATCGAACCCAAGACCTCTGGCATAACAGTCATGCCACGATTACTACCTTTTTGAAAAACCATAACCTTCGATTTCTCTAAACTGACAATTAATTTCCACGTACTGCAATACTCACTGAGCTTATTTATTATTATTTGCAGCGATTGTGATGAGTATGCAAAACAATACTTTGTCATCCGCAAAAAGGAGAGCAGATAAACAATCGTTGATATCATCGATAAAAATCGTGTATAAGCTTGGACTTATCACATACAACCTTGCTTTGCATCTTTTTGTCTTTCAAACCATTCTGAAATGTTTTCTCCATCACAAAGAACTGATTTGGTTTCCAGATAAAGGTTTTGCAGTACCCATCCGAACTTATATGACATTCCCAGTCTGTACATCTTGTAATTCAAAGCATTTCGGTTAATCGTATTGAACGCTGCCTAAAAATCGAAAAAAAAAACATATCTAGTTTCTAGTTCTGGTTCAAAAAAAATTGGCTATACTTCGAATTACAAAAATGTTATCTGCTCTGAAAAATGCTTGTCTGAATTCAGCCAGAAATTCCTTCAATAACTTTTATAGTTTATAGGTCGGCTTTGCAAAATTGAAGTTAATGTTTTGTAGGATACATTAATCAAGAAGGAAATTCCTCTATAATTTGCCGGATACCTTGTACTGCCTTTTTTGTGAATGGGAAATATAAGTGCTTCCTTAAGTTTACATGGTGAAATTCCGAGATCCATGATGCTGCTAAATATGGACGTTAGCTTGTTGATCAGCTCGTCTAACCTATACTTGTATAATTCCAACGGTATTCTATCCGAACCAACAGCTTTACCATCCTTAAGCCCTTTAATGGATGCATGAAGCAACTTGCTTCTGGATTAGTCCGTCTAACAGTTCAGCATTAAAAATCCATGTGATTGAGAAGTTGGAAGTAAGTGAATTTTAAGGCTTCACAGTTTAGATGTCTATTGATAACATAAACCTTGTCATTTATTTTTTAGCTTTCTTGTAGTAAAAGTGGGCAAATACTTCCCCTCTCATCGAAAGTAATTTATTGCAAAACCCAACTTTTAAAACAGTTTTTTTTTCTATTTCAGAATGATCTTAAAATTGAAAACAGACCCAATTTAATAGTTCTATGTCGTTTTTGTTGAATTCCCTTAAATTGTTATTTTGTGACTTTAGTGTATGACCTTCACTTTATAGTATCGCTTACTTCTTACCCGACTCATTCCAAAGTCTAATCCACGTGCTGGATAACTCTTCAACTATCAATACTCCTTATTTACGAAAGTCTATAATGTCTACTATATGGCAAACAAAAAACAAGCTCTTCTTTCGCCTTCCCAAATACCAATGATATGTCTATTAAATGAACCATTAAAGTTAAAGATCCCAGCCTTGTTGGTATCCACTAACTTGTAATAATTAATCGACTTTTCTACCAATGAAACTTAAATCAAAACGCGTGTGATCCTTTAGTTCGAATTCCTAAGAATTTTCTACCCTTAACCAAAATACAAACTGAGCGAAAACCTTATTTTTCCCAATCAACACGTTTTAATTTGCTTGTTTTTTCTCCTTTAACCAAAAATAAAGTCCCCAAATCCTAGAATCGCATAAATGTCATTGAAACCATCTTTCATTGCAGGTTTTTTTTTTTTTTTTTTTGTTTTACTCCAGAAATTAATAACCTGCAATGTATATCAGTCCCCAGCACAGCATGCCTAACCTATAATCCTTCTAAACCTTGACCTCTTTTAAAGCTTTCGGCAAAATAACATTTATCATAACAAAAAGACAGAGGCTCAATTTTGACCTAAAAAACAAAGAACCAAACCCCCTTCCTCCCCCCTTCACGACAGTAATGGTGCGATGGTTTTTGCTTGTGGTTGTGGTAGAAGAAGGCAGAGACTCTCCTGTTGTTATGTAGCAGGCTAAAAGGAACTATACACAAATTTATTAACTTATTCAAATCTCTCAGTGACATTTATCTCTTCCTGTATAATTATACACGAAACCCCTTTTTTCCCTGGCTCTAGGTAGATGTTTATAGTTGTATATCTTTATAATGGACTGGTTGGTTGTATAGCGAAAAGAAAGGAAAGAAAGAAAGGAAGGAAGGATGGGGGCCTATAAAATAAATCCCCTCAAAAGTCAATTTAGAAACAAAGTAAAACACAATGTTTTCTCTTTAATTCTCATTTCATTCCCTGATAGTCGTTGCGTCGTGTCTCGCCTCGTCTTGTCAACCCCTCTCTCTTGTTCTTCTCATATCGTTTTCATATCGAAAAGAACGCAGAACGATGATAATGATTTTGACCCATAGCTCCATCACCCCCCGCCCTCTTTTCAAACGCCTGCTCAACCCTCGCAGCAAGCAAATAAATCGACTTTTGCGTTGGATGTGGATTGGGAAAAAGGGGACTCCATTCAGAGAGCCCAAGCAGATGATGCTAATTAATTATTTCGAAATGAAGTTGTACGACGACGACGATGAACGGCACGGTACGGTACGATACGATACGGTATGGTACGGTGTGGTGTATAGGTATAGCCCTGATGGTGTCAGAAACACCAGCAAAAACAGGGTAGGGGTGTTAATTCTATTTGAGCTCCATCTACACCGGCTATGGTCGGGAGACGGAAAAAGAGGGGGAGAAAGAAAGAGGGGTAAAGAAAAACTAGCTGTCATCATGAGTTGTGCAAATCGAAGCAAAAAAGACGTTAGCATTAAGTCAGGCGTCAGAGAGTATGTAAGGTATATCTATCGACCCTGAAGTTCAAGACTCTTGGCGTAAATCTATCGAAACGATTTACTATTTCCCCAAAGAGAAATACCAAGTACCAAAAACAACAACAAAAATATTGACTTAATACCTAAAGTCATTTCAATAGTCATGCACTTAAGGCTCAAACACACTGTGTGCTGGTGGAAGACTATAAGAATCGTATATCGTATAATCAAATTTATGAGCCTCTCTCTGCGTTTTAAGAAGTCTTCATCATAATGATGATATATCATGAGGCGTGAATCGATTTAAAGGCTACTGATATACGAATGACGCCACCACCGCCGCCGCGCCGGTACCACCACCACAGCCGCTGCTGTACGCCTTTGTGGTACTCAGAAAGTTAATAAACTTTTAATTCGCGCAGTTAGTCAATGTCATGATGAAAGAAAGATATGAGTCTGGGGTGCTGATGCTTGCCTCTGTCTGAAATGCGTTTGATCGGTGCGTTTGCGGAATTAGCTCATCTTCAGTCGCATGTGAGATTGCGCTAATTTCTTGGAACTTCTTGTGAGGCCAAAAATACCAAAAGGCACAGATTTAAAATGCCCAAGTTGTTTACTTGAATGGTTTATTTTTGGTTTCATATCTCGGTTTGTCGAAATATTCTTACTTGTTTTTGCAAAAATTGCTGATAGCTTGAATGGAATGTGTCACGGATGTAGTTGTTATTGTTTCTGACGTATGGTGTCAGTGGCGTTAAACATTGTGTCAACTGTCAATTTAACTAAAAATTACCTAACACAAAAACAAATAAAAAAAGAGAAGATATTATTAAGGCCACATGTGTTTCGTACTTCTGGGTATCGCAGATGCCAATAGTCCATTTTTATTTCTCAAAATATTTAAAAAAAAAATTAAGTTAGCACCTTAGGGCTTAGACCAAATAGTCCTGGTGTTTACATGCTAAGCACTTTAACCATATAGCTTATTTTGATCTAGATTACAACCTTTCTGTTTTCTGATTTTTCTAGTAATTAAAACCTAATTTTTCTAGAAAGAGTTTTGTATGAGAATTGTATGCTTTAATACTTCTAAAGGAAGATTTAAAAGGTCCTCTAGAAATGCAGAAACCTACAAATCAATCATGAGGTTTAAAAACATTAAACATCCTGAGATAGGTGAAAACTCTTTTTATGACCGGAGTCATAAATTTCAAAGAGTTCAGTTGCATAAACAATGATGTCATGTATAAATTTTTTAGAAATTCAATAGTCTTCGAAAAATCGGTTTGTTTTTCTGATCTTTTAAAATACAATTAAAATTTTGTGTAATGACCTTAAAGTTATTTAAAAAATTAAAAAAAAATAATGAACACTGATTACTTTTAGCAATACCATCATTACTTAAAGATAAAACTTTCAGATAAGAGAGAGAGAGAATTAAAATAAAAATGACAAGGACAACTATATTTGTCTTTAAAAAAAAGTTTTTACTTCATTGCAGTTTCTGAAACTCATCTTCAGATTAATTTTAGTTTTTCGGTGCACAGTAAGACAAAGTGTACTTTTGTTTAAATTAATTATTATCTATGGTCAGCTTTCTTTCAAAACCACATAAGTCCCAATATTATGGAAAATGACACTGAATCTAAACAGTAATAGCTCGTAACTCAAACATGATTCCTTTTGTCTCTATCAGCCAGTTTTAAAATCTTCTAAGTATATTGGCTTTTAAATGTTCATTTAAAAACCAGTTATAGCTCATACATAAATATTAAATAAAATATTCAAGGAATTTTCCAGAACCGTATTGGCAACAACTTATGGTTGTTTTACACAAAGACTACCACGAATATTATTATTCATTATTATTCAAATGATCTAAGCTTCGATTTTGAGCTGGAAAAAAACAACGTCTTACTTATTTTGTATTCGAAATTATTACTGGTGATAGAAAAAAGAAGCTCGTGTCGTATGTCCCATAAAAATTTGGATAAAATCATATAAGATCAATTTTTAAATTTGAACTGAGTTACTCTTTTTACTCTCTTTTTTTGTTTGGATGAAAATTGACTATTTGGCATTAAAAATACGAAAATTTGCAATAAAATAGACTTTTGATAAATACATTCAGATAATTACAGATATTGATGCTTTTCGAAATCTTAGGTTATTGTACAGGAAATAACTACCAGTTTAACGACAGTTTCAGCTGCTCTACTGTTCGAAATCTCTCCCTCCGAAGGCATCTTATAAGTCCCTTAGAAAGCAGTGTGCTTACGTGGAAAAAATATGAAATACGCGTTAAGTACTCGTATATCCAAAAATATTCATAATTTTGAAAAAAATTGAATTGAACATTTTTAGTCAAAAAAAAAAAAGGATTTAAAATCATCCAAATTTACAGTGTTCACGTTTCTTCAGAAACTGACAAAATTTACTTTTGAAGTAATTTTTTTTTACGTCTTTTCAATTTTTCCAATTTTAGGTACATATATTCACACAAATATTTTCCTAAACTTGAATCTTTCGAAGCCATTGCGTAAATCACAATGTTTGTGTTCATCATAATTTGTTATTTAACAGAAATAATATTAATATTTTTTTT
This sequence comes from Eupeodes latifasciatus, assembly GCA_920104205.1. Taxonomy (NCBI): domain Eukaryota; kingdom Metazoa; phylum Arthropoda; class Insecta; order Diptera; family Syrphidae; genus Eupeodes; species Eupeodes latifasciatus. The sequence continues at coordinate 151,776,828 of OV049924.1, forward strand.
TTTTTGAAATTCAAAAACATAATTTTTTTGGCGTAAGGTCTGTTTGTTCAAAATTATATCTCTTAAATTAAAAATATCATGGCGTCCAAATCAATTTTATTAACATTATGTTGTTGTACGACTTGGGCAATATTAGCGAATGTTTAGGCGTTAAAACCTCTTTAAGCTGTATGAATTCCTAAATGAAAAGAATCGTTGGGTTCTATTACCCAATAAAATAACGCCAAAAAATTAAAAAAATCATATGGCCAAAAATGGCTCTGTCGCCCAAAAATGTGTTTAGAAAAAAATACCACGAAGCCCAAAATCAATGTCATGTTGCCCGAATCAAACTTTTTAATATCATATTACTAATTGACATGTCTTGGAGCCCAAGCAGGAGTGTAGGAGGGATTCAGCGTGCCCATCACTCTTCATACACGTTTCAGAGCCCAACTACGAGTACCACACATTTTTTGGGCGTTACGAAAGTTGGTTATTTGGGCTTTGTGACGTATTTTTAGTGATATTTTATGATTTTAGTTATACATATGTATGTCACGCCATACGTCATAAAACCCAAATTCAAAACTAAAAATTCCTTAGGAAACATGACAACTAACAATTTTGGGGTTTTTGTATTTAAAAATTATTTGGGTGTTACACCATTCGCTTTGGTTTTGTTTTTGGCGATTTTTTTATTTTAGGATTTGGGTGTTATGGTACTGGGAGAAAAGACCTAACCCCAATTTTTTGTGTTTTTCTCATTTCTTCATCAAAATCCAAAAATCAACATTCATGTATATTAAATGGAAATCTCCTGATCAATCAACCGTCAACCAGATTGACCACATTGCGATCGACGCACGACACTTTTCCAGTATACAGGATATCCGAACTTTTCGAGGGGCTAACATTGACTCGGACCACTACCTCGTGGTAGCCAAGGTACGGCTACGGATATCCCGGTCTAAGCCAAAACAAGGAAGTACTGTGAGAAGTTTCGACGTTAGACGGCTACAATCGCAAGAGACTGCCATGTCCTTTTCCGATCGAGTCTCTAGTAACCTCTTAAGGAGTCCTATGCTGCATGCATTAAGCATTGAAAACCAGTGGCAACATTGCCTTGCAGCCATCAGAGATGCCGCGTCTGAAGTGCTAGGTTTCACACGTCCACAACAGCGAAACCCCTGGTTTGACGACGAATGCCGGCAAGCGCACGCAGCGAAGCAAGAGGCATACAAAACGGCCCTGCACAGAAAGACCAGAGCTGCTCGCGAGCTCTACGAGCAGAGGAGGAGAGAGGAACACCGGCTTCTCAGATGGAAAAAAAGAGAGCACGAGAAGCGCGCGATCGAGGAGATAGAGGGATGTTACAACAGGAATGAGGTTCGTAAATTTTACCAAAAGGTAAAAAAAAACTCCCAAGGGTACCAGCCACGTACCGAAGCCTGTAAAGAGAATCAGGGGAACATCGTAGTAGAACCGCAGTCTATGTTGAGAATATGGAAAGACCACTTCTCCAAATTATATAACGGCGATGACGAACCGAATCCCGCTGTAAGGGAGATAGAACCACTCAACTTAGGCGACGCAGATCAACAATTCCGCCTACCCGACCTAGACGAAGTGAAGATAGCTATATCTAAACTGAAGTCAAAGAAAGCTGCTGGAGCTGACGGCATAGCTGCCGAACTATTTAAAGCAGCAGGCGATGACTTGGTAGGGAGCATGCACCAACTCATCTGCAAAATATGGTCGGAAGAAAGCATGCCCGATGAGTGGAATCTCAGCATAGTTTGTCCGATACATAAAAAAGGAGACCCTTTAAATTGCGCCAAACTACAGAGGGATCAGTCTCCTTAACATTGCATATAGGATCCTTTCTGCCGTACTACTACTACTACTACTACTACTACTACTACTGAACGTCTGAAGCCGTTCGTCAACAACCTGATAGGTCCTTATCAGTGTGGCTTCAGACCAGGAAAGTCCACTATCGACCAAATATTCACATTACGGCAGATCTTGGAAAAAACCCAGGAGCTTCAAATCGATACCCACCATCTCTTTATCGATTTTAAAGCCGCGTATGTCTAGTTTTGGCATCCCTGTCAAACTTATCCGTTTGTGCAGAATGACGATGGAGAATGCACGCTGCTCCATCAAGGTCGGAAAAGATCTCACCGATGCATTTGATGTCAAAAAAGGTTTTAGACAAGGCGATGCACTGTCATGCGACTTCTTCAACATCGTTCTGGAAAGAATTGTGCAAAACTCAACCGTCAACACTAGAGGCACAATCTTCCAAAGGTCCATCCAATTACTCGGATACGCAGATGATATTGACATAATTGGAAGATCAAAGCGTGATGTCAGTGGAGCGTTTTTGAGCATTGCGACGGAAGCGAAGAAGATGGGTTTAGTGGTCAATGAGGGCAAGACCAGGTATATGCTGTCATCAAAAAAGGACATTGAACAACGACGTCTTGGCGCAGTAGAGGAAGACCGCGACTCAGGTGGCGCACTCAGGTGGGTGAGGACCTCAACCAACTTGGCGTGCGAAACTGGAGACAGCTAGCTAGGGACCGAGCTGGCTGGAGACGCATGTTGGTTGAGGCCCAGGTCCGCCCCGGACTGTAGCGCCACCTTAAGTAAGTAAGTAAGTATATTGAATGTGTTCTCCAACTTACACATTCATATTGACTTTTTAAAAACTGTTTACCTCAGACACTAACATTAGTTGCCCAAACTCCAAGCTACTTCTGAAACAGATGAGGTCAATTCACAAAATATAAAAAGTTCTCTTAAAACTAATGGAAATTCATTTGAGTTGTTGTATGTTACGACTTTAATGAAGCGTGTTTAAAAAACTGTTTGAATGCTTTCGCAAGGAAGGAGTTGTGGAACTATTTAGACTATGCCTTGCTGGATAATAGTTATCTGTTAAAAAAAAAAAAACTTAAAATTTCACTGCTAAGTTTTTTTAAACTGGTACGTATAAATATATAAAGGTTAAAATGGACTGGACACGTCAAATAAAAGCCCAATTTTCTTCAATCGCATTAAATAAGTTTTTGAAGTGCTTTTGCACAAAATTTCCTTTTACGATAAATGTGTAACCTGGACTTAGAATCTATTCTGCCCTTGCTACAGTGGGATGTAAGGCCTCAGGCAAACCAACGACGACGATCCTGATTTTAAAATGCATGCTTCAAGATTATTTATAGGGGCTATAGACCCAAGCTCTGGCGCCTCAGGAGCTTCTTTTTGCACAGCTCTTAATAAATCCAGATAAATTTGAACCCGTTTTTGACTAGGGCTACATTCTTCTAAGATCGAATTATCTTAATTTTAAGTAACGAGCTAATATTCAAGACCGTTTTATATGTTTTGTAGTGCAAGTCCTCCTTCACACATCGAATGGTACAATAGATCTTTAGGCCGCAGTGTAGAATCCCAAATTATTTAGTTAATTAATTGACCAATCGTAGTATGACCTAAAGCATTTTCACTTATAGAAATATAACTTTGGTTGAATTTGAGCGAGATTGATTGCACGTTATTGTAGTTGCATTATACAATGTGCATAACATCATATGTCCTTGCAAATCATACAAGTAAAAATCTAGAGTGTTTGAATAACACAATATCACCTTCATGAGAAATAAGCTCTTCTTCATTCAGAATTTTCATTGTACTGATAGCTGCAATAAGTGTCATAAACACTTTAAACCTGGGCATTGAACCGATCTTCCTATACTGAACCAGCGTGCCTACAGAATGATTTCAAATATTTTTCTAACTCTAAAAAATAAACTCTATACCTTCTTCAGATTCCTCAATCTTTGTTTATGAACTCAAATAGATGGTTTAACTCTATGATACAAAATAAATAGACTGATCACCCTTTTCAATTGGTTAATTCTTTAAAAATAAATCACTTAATTGTTTAAAAATATCACTTTGTCGATGTTATCCAATAATTTCCTTACATTTGGAAAACAACAAATCTATCTTCATAAATTCTTAAAAATCTCTACTCAAAGTACCTAAATAACTAATCGATCATTAAAACATTCTCAAAATGCCCTTTTTCCCTATACCTATTCGAAAATCCTTCCCTTCCCATTCCCATCAGAACAAAACAAACGCTAATGGAAAACAAATAAAAGAAATCCCAAAATAGTTTTTAGATTTCTAACTAATTTCAAAATATTTTATGAATTATTCTTTAAAGAAGAAGGCTAAGAGGCTGAAAAGGCTGATGCATACAGCGCCACCGTCAATCATAAAATACACACGTTTATGAGAGGAGTTTCAAAATTTAATGACTTGACTGCCTTGATGCCAGAAGTGTGCCATTTCATTCATATTTCCACGTTTTAAAGTCATAAAAAATCATATACTCCTATACTTAAAAAACCTCTTCACTCACATGCCTAGGCCTACTCGAAAGTTTTAAATATTTATATTCCCTCTCTCGATATAAAATGCTTTTTAAGTGATTTAATTGAAAGTCAAGAGGGGTTGCTTCAATTATTATTTGCAACAGGCCTTTTTTAAATTTATTTAATGTATACACAGCTATTTTTATGTATACATTCAAATTTATATAGGTAGTTTTTTTTTGTAATTGTTATAATCGATTTCAATATTGATGTACAAATGTGGCATGAAGGGTGGGTGGGCGTTCGTCCGGTCGGTAGAGGGAATGTTAATTACTTTTGCTGACATTATAGCGATTATTGGTGTGGTCTTTGTAAATGGATCAGGCTTTAATTATATACTATACAATAACAATTATTGCTTGCCCTGGAATTTACTCCTACAGAGAGCGCGTGGTCAGCAAGCACTCAGTATCATAACGGATTAAGTGGTTTTTAAGTGGCGCCCAACGTGGGGTACTTTAAGAAAAATGCTTATTTTTCAGTATTTTATTTGTAGTTTGTTGTTGTTGTATGCTTGATGGTTTTTTAAATGCTTAAGGTAATACAAAACCCCTTTAACCATTTGCATGTGTCAAATATGCTTCACATAAAAATGATCTCAACATTTTCACAAATATTCACGTACTGTGGCAAAAAAAATGCCCGCAAAACAATAATTCCCGAGAAGGAGAGAACAAAAATTCAAAAACTATTACAACAGCTGGCTGACTGTGACGGTGACTGTGACGCTGAAACGGGTGGCCTGGCGCTGTGCGGTGCGGTGTGGTGGTGATGGCGAGCAACATGGCATGTTGAGTTTTTGTCCTTATGTTTCGCGTTCTAAAACAAAAGCAAACATACATAAAATAAAACAAAATATAAATATCCCTGAAACTGTAACAGACATTATCAAAGATTCATCTTCCTACGTCCTGCGTCCTGCCTTCTGTCGCTTCTAAGCAAAAGGCAACATACGTTCTGTTCAGCCTCCACCCGCTCCTGTCTTTCCCATATTGGAATGACAGTGAAAAACATATGCACAACTCATTTGATATTTTTCTTTTTTTAGTTTTCGTTTCGTTCGTTTGTTTTTCGACATTTTGAAATAATGTACATAAAAACGTGTATATGAGGAATGGCACGGAATGGCAATGGAATTGGATATGATATCGCATGAATCATCCCCTGGGGGGCGGCGGTGGATTGGATAGTTCTATTTTTTATCCTTTCTCTAGTGGCAAGCCGTCGCCACTGACACCCCTTTGGGGATTTTTCTGTTTTTATTTTCTTTGTGATTTTTTAGCCTTTCCGATTTTTATTCAAATTTTATATTTTGTGCTCTTTTGTTCTTGTTCTTTTTTTTTTGCCATTTTGTTTTTTTTTTTTATTTTGCGTTTCCGTTTCCACTGCCGGTTTCTTTTCGTTTTCAGCCATTACTTTACAATTTGTATGTGAATGGCGTGAAAGTTGTTAGTCGTTTGTTTTTGTATTTGTTGGTCTATTTTTCCAATCATTTTTGGTATGTGTGTGGTTTGCTTTTTGACATATGTGCCGCTCTTGTGTACACATGACCACAAATGGAAAAGTGTCTTTTTCAGATTCCCTTTCTCTGTAACAAAGGAGGAGGCATATTTGAGTTCGATTAAGGAAAAGAACTGTTTATGGAATACACGGAGACAAAACTTATTTCATTGGTCTTGTCAACTTAAGGCAGCCTAGTCAGCTGCTCCGCTTTCTATTTATTATTTCCAAATTTTCCTTCAGTTGAAAAATGGACAAAGCATTGAAAAATAGAAACTGTATGTCACAGTGATACACACTGAAAAGTCATTTTGGCATCTATTTTTTTGACAGATAAAATTGACGTAGGCGAGTTTTGGGAAACTACATTCTGTAAGCAAATTTGTTAAGTTTCATATTTCCGTCATTTCCATTGACCCAAATGTCAAAGAAAGGGGTCGCTCTGAATGCGCCAACTATAGAGGCATCATTCTTCTGAACATCACCTATATGAGATCCTCTCGTGGGTATTATGTGAACGTTTGAAGATGTTCGTTAACAATCCGATAGGTCCTTATCAGTCTGGATTCAGAACAGGAAAGTCCACCATTGACCAAATATTCACATTACGGCAGATCTTGGAAAAACCCAGGAACTTCAAATCGATACCCACCATCTGCTAATCGGTTTCAGTAACGTGTATGACAGTATCTATGCAGAAAAACCTTACAGAGGAATGTCTAGTTTTGGCATCGTTGTCAAATTTTTGCGTTTTTAGAATGACGATGGAGAGTACACGCTGCCCTATCAAGGTCGAAGAAGATCTCACCGATATTGATGTCAAAAAAGATTTTGGACAAGGTGATGCACGGTTATGCGATTTCTTCAACATCCCTGTGGACAGAATTGTGCAAAACTCAATCGTCAACTCTAGAGGCACAATCTTTATAAGGTCCGTGCACTTACTCGGATACTCTTAGCGATGGAATCGATGTCATTGAGGAAGGACATTGAACGACGACGTCTTGTACAAAACTTCATCATTGAAAGCTAAAGCTATGACTTTGAGGTAGCTAAGGACTTTATCTAACTAGACATAGACACTGCCATGAAAAAAGCGCTGAAATCAAACGGACAATAACTCTTGCAAATTACTGCTTCTTTGGTTTCAGTGCTTAAATATTTTCTTAAGTAACGTAAGTCACCCTCTATCAACCTTGTTCTTAATTATGGCCCTGAGGCTTGGACCTTGTCAAAGCAAGATAAAAATAAATTAGGATGCTTCTAGTCAAAAGAAATAAAAGTCCAACAACTTAGATGACTGTTCATGTTACGTTCGGTTAGGTTAAGGTGGCTGTTGTAGGAAAAACCAACGCACTTAAACCAATAATTGGTCCATTTTGATATCACATGGATCTTAAGATCTACCTTCCTCATTGAACCAGTTAGAACTAGGTTAGGTTAGGTTAAAGTGGCTGTTGGTTGGGACATCCAACACACTTAGACCAAAGTATGGTCCATTGTGATACCACATGGATCAGTTAATCAGCTTAACTCGTTGAACCAATTGGAGCTTCGAATAAAGCGTATAGGAGACAAGTAATGTCTGAATTTTTTAGATCGCTGGTATCGTTAAAGTAGTAGTCTCCAAGGTGGATTCTACGTCTGTGTGATAAGGCAGGGCATGTGCACAGAAGATGAGAGATTGTCTCCTCTTCTTCTTCGTCCATGCAACTCCTACAAAAATCATTTGCAGGGGCTCCAAGTCGAATAGCATGCCTTCCTATTAAGCAGTGCCCAGTCAGGACACCTATAACGTAGCTAATGTGCAATCTACTCAGAGAGATTAATTGTTTTGAGCGCCTGGCGCTAAGAATGGGCCAAATTAGTTTTGTTGCGACACAGGACGTGGTGATGTTATTCCACCTGAGGTTTGTTTTCTCTATGGTATCTTGCTTTAGCATAAGTTTACATGCAGCTAGAGGGATACCTATGTTAGCATTATGAGCCAGCAGAGGTAAAGTTGTTCCGCTTTTTGCAAGTTCGTCAGCTTTGCAATTTCCTGGAATGTCTCTATGGCCCGGCACCCAGAGAAGGTGAATGTTGAACTGTGTAGCCATCTCCGTAAGAGATGATCGACAATTTAGGGCTGTTAATGAGTTTGTGGAGACAGAGTCTAGGGACTTTAATGCAGCTTGGCTATCCGAGAAGATGCGTATATCATTAGTTGATATAACGTTTTCTCTAAGCCAGGATAGGACTTCTTTTATAGCCAGGATTTCAGCTTGGAACACGCTACAATGATCGGGTAGACGAAAGGAGAGACTTAAGTTTAGTCTATCTGAGTATACTCCTCCACCAACCCCATCCTCCGTTTTTGATCCGTCTGTATAGAAGTTTATAGGACCATCGTTCAAAAATGATGTATTCTCCCAAGAAGACCTGGGAGGTATAGTCACTTTGAAGCTATAGTTATTAAACTGAGGATGGGGTATGGTGTAGTCAATATTACTGTTTATAGTTCTGAACGAGTTCAAAATAGTGGTGTGGCCAATTCCATTATTGATCCACAGAGAGGAGGCTTGAAGCCGTATGGCAGTGTTAGCGGCTGTTTGCTTGCTGAAAATGTCCAGCGGTGTTAGATGGAACAGAACATCTAGTGAGGCGGAGGGGGTGGAGCGAAGTGCTCCTCCCATACACAGGCAGGCTGTTCGTTGGACTTTGCTGAGTTTATCGCGATTTGTCGCTGTATCTAGCGCCGTCCACCATACCGCTACTCCATAAGTAAGGATCGGTCTTATGACCGAGATGTATAGCCAGTGTGTAATGCGGGGCTGTAGGCCCCATTTATTACCAATGGCCTTTTTACAGGAGAACAGGGCTACTGTGGCCTTGTTTATTCTCTCTTGAATATTAGGTTTCCAACTTAATTTCTTATCTAAAATGAGACCCAAGTATTTTGCTTGTTCAGAGAATTTAAGTGGTACACCGTTTATGAGGGGAGGGTCAATGTGTGGGACTTTGTATTTCCTTGTGAAGAGGACAAGGTCGGTTTTTTGTGGGTTAACGCCTAGTCCACACCGATTAGCCCATCTGGTGAGCTTATTTAAAGCGTTTTGTAAGAGGTCTTTTAGTATATTGGGGTGTTTACCCGTTACCGCAATAGCAACATCGTCCGCATAAGCAAACACTCTGTATCCCTCTCTTTCTAGAGTAATTAGTGATTCATTTATTACTAAGTTCCAGAGGAGAGGGGATAGGACACCACCTTGTGGCGTACCTCTACTGACACCCCTTTGTGTAGTAAAATCGCCCAGTTTTGAATTGATAATCCTGCTTATCAGCATTTGATTAATCAATTCGCTGATCGACTTATCTACCTTCAGAGATGTTAATACACGTGCAATTGCAGATGTGTCGACATTGTTAAATGCACCTTCTATAATATCTAAGAAGGCAACTAAGGTGTACTCTTTATGATGGAGGGAATATTCGATTGTACGTACTATACTGTGTAGAGCCGTTTCAACTGATTTCCCTTTGTTGTAGGCGTGTTGAGCCTTTGAAAGGAGGGACTTATCAATACTTGCCCTTAAGTGGATATCGATCAAACGTTCAAAAGTTTTGAGAAGGAATGATGATAAGCTGATAGGTCTTAGGTCTTTAGGGTTAACGTGGATGGATTTTCCGGCTTTTGGAATAAAAACAACTTTAACTTGTCTCCAAGACATCGGGATGTATGACAATTTAAGGCATCCCTTGAAGATGTTTTCTAGGATGGTTAGAACTAACTATGAAGCGTTTGAGACAAAAGATGTCAGAATTTCTTAGATTACTACGATCATTATAGTAAAAGTCTCCAAAATGGATTTTTTGTCTTTGAGAGAGGGCAGGACATGAAATAGAAATTGAGGCACTGTCTCCTTTTCTTGATCATCTATGCTCCAAGTCAAAAATATGCCCATTAAGCAGTGTCCTATAAGGAATTCAACAACTTAGCTTAGACCATGTGCGGGACGGTGCAGTAGAGGAAGACCAACTTCTTGTGCGAAGCTGTAGACAGCTAGCTATGGGGACTTGGCTGACTGGAGACGAATGTTGATTGAAGCATAGGTCCGGATCGGACTATAGCTTCACCTTAAGTAAGTATGTTGTCAAATTATGTCGAAAAGGTAACAAATACTTTACTATTCAAATTGAGGCAAATTCACGGTTTGTGTAAGTTTAGTATTTTTGTCCGTAAATATTCGTTCATTATTTTAAATTTAATGTTTCACCGTTCTTAATTTTTCTCAGTGTACAAAAATATGTAAAATGTAGGACTCTTTGAGTGATATTGTCTCCCAAAGCAGTTTCTTGTTTTTTGTTTTTGCAATAAATAATACAAACAAAACAAAATAAGCAAACACGTATTAGATATTAGAATATGACTTTCCAAATCATAACGTAACTATTTCTGACATATTTCTGAAGAATATGAAATACCGATTGTGTTTTGTTTGGTGTATAATTTATGCTTTTTTTATAGGAAATGTTTATTGTTTATGGTATCTGTGAAGTAGGTTACCAGTCAATTGGAAATTTTGTCAAAAAATATGAATAAGAAAGTTGTGTATACAATATTGTGTCTGGTATGAAAAATTGATTTCAATACGGAGATAAATGTGTTTGTTTCTTATTTAGATTTTTTTTAAAATCTGGTAGACAAAATATTTTATCAAATATCGTGATAAAGAATAAAACCATTGGAAAGCAGTCAATATTGATTAAAGCTGGTACATATTTAAAATGGGTTAAAGGTGAAAATTTGTGTTTTTGACTAAAAAGTATATAAATCAAAAGATGACAACAGACGTAGGTATTTGTTTTCCAAATGAACATAACGATCAAATAAGCGATGTTTGGATGGAAAAAGTTTTTCGAACGTATAAACATCCAAAACATAATATAGTATGACTACAATCTCATAGCTGGTGGTATAGTAACTTATATAAATCTCTTAAATATCATTTAAAAGAAGAGCATTAAAACTATTGGTTACAATAATATCGTTGATTCTGTTACGTTGCTTGGAAGCCACCGCAATGTCTCTTGTCTCAATAATTTGTAGCGTTATTATAATGAATTATTATTAAGTGAAGTGGCGTGTGGTATTCCTACCCTTAAGCTATTCAACCGTTATACTCGTGCCTCAGGGAATGCTCATACTATTGAGCCCAAGTTCGGTCCTACAGAGTCCAGTACAGAGATTCGGATCTTAGCCGTACTAAGCGAATGTGGAATACTTTACTACAGTCTATCTTTGCTTGGCATTACAATATTTAGGAACTCAAAACATATATGCACCATGAATTAACGCCTTCTGTATGGCCGTACAACTTCCGTACGTTAGAGATACCTTTTTTCATTAACCATATCTTTTTGGCAACACAGGTCTTGTCAGCTCAGACACGTTTCGTGTATAAAGAACTGTCCAATAACTTCAATTTGGTCATTATTTTAACCATGAATACAAAATTAGGTGGCAAAACAGTCCTTTGATAATTAGGGCCGAATGACGAACACACGGGAATGATTTCCCGTGTACGAGTCATGTCAGAGACGAAGAGGACCAACAATTTTATGCCGAATCCGAACAACTAATTCTAGAAAACACTTTTCATGACAAAAAATACTCTTGGAAGATTTGTCAATTCCTCGCAAGAGGGAGTACCCGTGAAAAAGTCTTTAGGTGACACAGGCAGGGATTGAACCCAAGACCTCTAGCATGACAGTCCTAAGCGTGCTCTCTTAAGAAAGTTCATGGCACGCTTTTTCCATCTATGGTCATTTTAGTCGAACTACTGAGATGGCTATTTGAGCTATTGTGACTTGATTTCACACCAAATTTACATTGTTTTACATTTTACCATGTAGAGTTTTAACTAAGAAACAATATACTACTTTAAAAATACAGAATTAAAGTCCAACGATCTACCAACCACGTTTAATTTTTAGTGAATAGGTTTTTGAAAAGTTGGCAGAAGATCCACTTTTTTAGTCAGAAGCAGTTATTGTTTAGTCCAGATTATGGGCTGGCGGATTAATTGGGCAGTATTTCTTCAAATATGAATTCCAACGTTACTCGCTGAATATATTGAGCGCTACCGTGTGATATCATCAAACATTTAGTTTTTACGCAAAATAGAAGAACTTGACTTGCCACATGTCACAGAGTACGGAAAACAATGTGGACACCAATTGAGAGGTAATTTCGGTAAACAGTTTTTTCTTGTTTGGGGCCGTTCAATTGGCCGCTTAGATGGTGCGATTCAACACTGAAGCATTTATTCGTTAAATACCAGCCGAATTTTTAGAAAGAGTATCCGACATTTCAATTGAAGCGGACAACAATTGAATGATTCGGCCTTGAAAACCGTAAAATTTTGGATTACTCGTAGTTTGTAGAGATGTTATAACGAATATGAAAGAATTTTAATTTTGTTAAAGTTTTTTTTCAAAAATATGGTAACAGAATATTGCAAAAAAGTGAAGTCTCTAAAAATTACATAAGGTCATTTCTTACAAATATTTGTATTTCTTTTTTATTTTTTAGTTTAAACTCTTTTTATAATTAGAAAATAGTTCAAACATGTCTCGAGTTTGTGTATCGCAAAGAATCGTAACATCGACCTTTTATTAAAGAAATAATCTTCAAAAATGTATGCCACTAAAAAATATAAATAGAACTCAAACTTCGGGCCGATTTCATAATCATTGACAATTTGTAAGTTTACAAGTTGACAATTTTCAAAATATGTTCCTTCGATTTATTAACCATTATATCATAGCTCAAGGTTTCACTAAACTTTACGAATAAAATATCTTTATTTTCTAAAAGTTTTTTGAGAATGTTAATCATTTTAAAGCTCTCGATTTTTATTATGTTTTATGCATCTAACTTTTTAATTATAAAACTCGATTTTCCAAACTCTGCCAGCGTTCTGTTACTTCTAACATCGACAAAATTGGTTGTAAAACAAAGTTCAACGGTTTTGTTCCATATTTTATTGTTTTATTGATCATAACACATTTAACGATTATATTATAAAAAATATATAAAATAAAGATTTGCATTTGTCAGAAAAGTGTGACAAATTTGTAGAATTGTCGCTTTTACATTTTCATGCAATAGGGCCCACGTTATGTTTCTAACGGGTATTTCCTTAGACGTGTGCTTTTCAATCTGGCAATACTTTTTCGTAGTTAATCTTATTGACAGCTGTCACTTGATCCAGTTTGGTTTGACATTTCATAATGAATAGACTTAATCCTGAGCAACGTTTGCAAATCCTGCAAATTTACTACAAAAATAATGGTTGAGTTCCTGCTACGCATCAATTTATTAAAGGACAATTTTGGTCGCGAGCCTGTGGCGTGGCCTTCAAGATATGCGATTTAACACCGCCAGACTATTTTTCGCAAAGTTATATAAGTTTGTTTGTCACAGATACCGCCAAAACATATATTGCGTTGATACATGGCACCAAAGTGAAAATGAGAAAAAAAAAGAGGTCGAATATTCGGATTTTCGGCTGGAATTTATTAGCCGTAATTGCTTTTTTATAATTAGCGAACACTAAAAGGGTTTTGTATATCTTTAATATGCCAAAGTCACAGTGTGAGCATTAGGAAAAGAGGAACCGGGTAGAAAGGAGGTGCCGGTGTACAATGATAGGGAAAGATAGAGCGTGGCAAGGCATTCCACATTCGCGTAGTACGGCTAAAAAATGAATCTCTGTACTTCATAGTACGGGCGAAGTTGGGCTCAAGGTTAAACTCATGGGCATTCCTAGTAGCGCGGGTATTACGGTTAAATTGTTTAAGGGGAGGAATGCATCCGTTAAAATAATGGTAAAAAAGGGCAAGACAAGAAACTTTACGACGATGTTCGAGTGACGTAATCATGTTGATGATGTTAATATCACCATTCATTTTAAAAGCTCTACTTTAAATACTGTCCAAGAGGCTTAAAACAGTTACTGGAGCACTAGCCCAGAGATGAGAGTTATCAAGTTTCGGACGTATATAGGTTTTGTAGATTGTAGCCAGATCAGACGGAGAGAAAAATTTCTTGCATCTTCTCAAAAAACCTAGACATCTTGCGGCATTTTTGGCGACATTGCGTATATGATCGCTCCACAAAAGGTGGTCGTTGATGCATGTGCCACTCATAGATAGTGGCAAAGAGGGTATATCTCGCTTTAAGCATTGCGTTTTCGCAGCATTAAATTTCACACGGTTTTTTGTTCTCCATTGTGTAATGCTGTGTAGATTGGAATTTAATGAGCTAATCATATTTTGCCGTTGCAGTTCCACATTCGCAGAGGAGGTTTGTGAGTCTGGAAACGAATATGAAAAGCTAAGAGTGCTATCGTCAGCGAAACAATGTATTGGATTAGAAGTAGCAGACAGGAGATCATTTATAAAAATGAGCAAAAGGGTCGGAGACAAAACGGAGCCCTGGGGCACACCAGCATTTATTTTATGGGTTTGAGACTTGAATCCGCCCAAAACAACTGGTATTGAACGGTTCGAAAGAAAATTTCTAATCCAACGAAGAAGAGATTAGTCAATACCATAAAAGCACGCATTTTCGATAAGAGAGCAAGATGCCAAACTTTATCAAATGCTTTTGAAATATCAAGTGCAATAAACTTACTTTCTCCAAAAAGATGTAAAGATTTGTTCCACTGTTCGGCGAGATGAACAATGAGATCACCAGTGGACTTATTGCTACGAAAGCCGTATTGACGGTCATTAATAAGCTTCCGTTCCTCAAGATATTTCTTAAGTTGATAATTAATCAGCGTTTCCATGACCTTAGAAAGAAGGGACATTAGTGCTATCGGTCGATAATTTGCGGGCTAAGAACATTCGCCTTTATTTGGGATTGGCTGAACAAATGAAGTTTTCCAACTACTCGGAACGAGCCCAGAAGAATAGGATAGATGGAAAAGCTTACGCAGTGGTTTTGCTAGCGTTGAAGAACATTTCTTCAGAATAATAGCGGGAAAACCATCCGGACCAGCGGATTTATGAATGTTGAGATCTTTAACAACTCTCGCCACAGTACGAATACGGAAATAGATTGGTGGTCCCATAGAATCATTTACGCTTTCAAGAACTGGGGAAGCCATGACACTATCTGGTAATGTGGAATTTTCAGCGAACTGCCTTGCATAAAAGTTAGTTTATCAATAGAGCTAACTAAAGGAGTGTCATTGACAACAAGCGTAGGAACCGAGGAAGAGGAAGAATTCCTCATGTTTTCTACAAACGACCAAAAATTCTTACTGCCTTTGGGACATTGTAGTTTTTTTTTTTGCCGTAATTTTTGGTCATGCAAAAATTCGGTCCTTCGAATATGGGCGTTGCTAGCTTGTTTAAACTCCTTCCGGTTTTCCTCAGTTGGGTTGGCTCTAAAACACCGGAAGCTCACCTCTTTCTCCTTGATAACCTCTTTGCAGCTCGAATCGAACCATGATTTAACCTTGGGTTTCATACGGGATAAAGATTTCCATTCCCGATGAATCATACTAGAAATCATATATGCACTGGAGTCTACTTCACTACCGAGAAAGCATAATGAACAGTTAAAGATCTTGAAGAAATTATTGAGACCATCCCAGTTGGCTTTCTCGTACTCCCAAACGGTTCTCTTTAGAGCTCTTTCTTTAAATGGATTTCTTTGACACAAGAAATTAGCAGATATGACACTGTGGTCAGATCAGAAGTGAGAAACAAGTCAAGTGTATTTTCTGTTCGGCCGTAAACCTCTGATATTCGAGTAGATGGTTAAACTCAACAAAAATCTCAGCACACATTCCTTCGGGTGTTGTCTGGCCCGAATGGAGAAGCCACAAAGAATTGTAAACATTGAAATCGCCCGTAATAACGATTTCAGTGTGAGGATACAAGAAGAAAATTCTTTGGATGGAGTCAGACAGAGCATCAAATTTCTGAGAAGTCGAAACTCTGTCCAGGTTTGGGCTCCGATAAAGAAAACAATAGAGATGAATTATGTGCTCATTCACGGAGAGTTTTAACCACATGAAATTAAAGAGGGAGTTGGTACAGTGACCATATTGTGGTAAAAGTTGAAATGCAACATCATTCCTGATATATATGGCGAGACCATGGTGTGAGAAGAATAATTGCACCAAGCAATACCCATGAATTAAAAATTCAGCAGGATCGGAATCTTCACCTACCAAAACAGCTGGTCTGTTAGAAACAGTGTAAATGTTCACAGACAGAAAATTTGATCTCAGCCCAAGAACATTACTATAATCTACTCTAAAATTACCAGTCATTGGCATACATAAAATCCAAAAAATCAAAACAGACGAATTTCTAAGTATAACAATCAAATAAAAATAACATTTTGAAAAACCATGCAATTAAAACTTTACTTCTGCTTATTTTGCCAAAAACAATTATTTTTAAATCAATAAATGCTAATTAACTAAAAATCAATAAATATAATTATAAAAAATACAACAAATCTTCAGAAATAAATCTTAGAAAAGAAATCAATTTCATGTTAAGTTTGAAGAAATAAATTATTTTTCATTAGTTTGTCATCAAAAATATTTTCCATATTCATAAATTAAATCTCAGTTATGGTTCACTTTAAGAATTTTTACCTGAGTAGTGAATACCTTCTTTAAGTTCAATTTATATAGTTCTTAAATTTATTTGTTCTTCAAAAACATATTATTATTAAATTCTAATATTTACATATGTACATGACATCTTCTCTCTAATGAATATTTTTAAAATAAATACCATATCTTTCTTTTGTGTATTTCTATAGATCTTCTCAATCCAAATCCCATTGAAATAACGATAAAAATATTGTTGAGCTATAAAACTATATTACATAAAATAGATACACATCATGTATGGTGATGGTTTGGTCAATGAAATCACTAATATTTGATTGAAAAATTGATTCCTAATACAAAATACGAGCACAGACAAATAATATCCTCAATTGTATCCTATTTCCTGCCACATTTGCATGTTGACCTAAAATACTTGTATACCTAAAGAGATACTATACGTAATATAGTCATAGAGAGAGTGAAGTCTGATTTCATCGTACCGCACCATGCGCTTGACCCCCTATTTGTTCATTCAAAAACGATAAAATCAAATGACAAGCTTTGAAAATAAACACAAATGTATACGTAGATATCAGTTGGTCCACCTCCAGCTCCTTAGCATACCGCACCTCCCACCCTTTTCTATCCCGCCTGATCCAATTTCATCGGTTAACAAACAACACAAAAAGGATATACACAGACAGACACTCTACACAGGCAGGACATTGTTTACTATAAAGGCACTATACCTATAGATTGACCCCAAAGGATCTTTCTCCATCCTCTTTTATCTCTCTCGATATTGTGGTTTTTTGGTTCGGTGTAGCTTAAATTTGAGACTGAGCAGAGAAGGACACTTTCGACAACAACAACAGCAACAATGTCATGGGAATACTAAAAATAATAACTACAGTAGACAAATCGTATCTATGTTTTTGTTCCTTTTTTTTGGGATTGGGCAAGCGTCCATCATCATCCGAACGAAGACTCTATCTCTCTATCACTCAAGTTCTCTAAATATATACATAGATACCTTAAACTTAACCTAAACCAAGGCTACAAGGCTAAAGGTAAAGGACGAGACGAACGATACGTAAATAATGATTGTAACTTATACAAGAACAAATAATGGTCGGTGATTAGTGTGAGTCAGTGAGTGGGTGGGTGGGTGTATAAGTGAGTGGTTTCTGTTTTTCAGTTATGGAATTTTGAACAAAAATATAAATAGAGATTTTATTTTTAGCTTAAATTCATTCTTCATTCCAAAGGTGAATAACCAAAGTTTTTGTTTTTTTCTTCTTCTTCTTCTTTCTCTAGCTTAAAACTGCTGAAGCTTGATTTTCGTTATTCTTCGAAAACAACTATGTCCACATATTCCTTACTTCCTGAGAGCGATTTGTATTTCTTGTATTTCCTTACAAATATTTCTTTTGTCATCGTCCATTCATTGCTGTATAGAGGTTGCTTTAAGTTGATGCAATTTTAAACTTGCATTTATGATAAGATCAGGGGGTGGAGTTCAACAAAACGATGGCAATGGTTGGGAGTAAAACTAAAGAAATATTGAACCTTACCGTGTCCTACCGAAAAAAAATCTGATGCTTGAGTGAATTTTACTTCAACAAATGAAAGAGTATTTACTTGTTTTTTTTTTTTTTTTTTTTTTTTTTAAACACGAGTCACTGTACAAAGGCAATATTTGTTCACATTTTTGACTAACTACTCTTATAAAACATAAAACATGTTTTAAAAAAAGTATTGAATGTATATAATTTTGTGAAAGGTTATCCAAAAAGAGGTTTCATTTTAAATAGCCAACTATTTGGGAGTCTTTTTTTGACAAAAGTACCAGCTATGGAAATTTGTGCAGTGATCAAGGACATACGAGGTGTGTTCAAAAAGTACCCGGAATTTTCGTTTTTTCAAAAAAATATTTATTTATTCGTTTACATCAATGTGGTTCCCTTTAAAGTAGTCCCCCCCCCCCAGATATAATACACTTATGCCAGTATTTTTTCCAATCTTTGAAGCACTCTTGATATTCACTTTTTGATATGTCCTTGAGCATTCTCAGCGATTCCGCCTTTATTTCTTCAATGGAGGAAAAACGCCGTCCTTTCATGGGTCTCTTCAACTTTGGAAACAGGAAAAAGTCACACGAGAGCCATATCTGGTGAATTTGGAGGTTGGGCATGACTACGGTATTGTTTTTGGCCAAAAAATTACGAAGAAGCAACGAGGAGTGAGCAGGTGCGTTATCGTGGTGCAAAAGCCATGAATTGTTTTTCCATAAATCTGAGCGTTTTTTTTGGATTGCTTCACGCAATCGTCGCATAACTTCAAGGCGAACTCCTTATTAACCGTACGACCTTGTGGTAAGAACTCTTTATGCACTATGCCATTATAATCAAAGAAAACAGTAAGCAAAACCTTCACATTTGATCGAACTTGACGTGCTTTTTTCGCTCTTGACATTGGATGCTTCCAGGTGGACGATTGTTCTTTGGTTTCGACATCATAACCGTCCACCCATGATTCATAACCAGTTATGACCCTTTCAAACAATCTTGGATCGTCGTTGACGTCATTTAACAGCTCTTGAGCGATGTTCATGCGATTGCTTTTTTGGTCAAAATTCAGCAGCTTCAGCAAAAATCGCCGAGCTCATAAAAACCCGTCGAACCTTAGCAAATACCACAGACAAAGTAAACAGTGAAAATTGCATCATACTTTAGGGACATATATACCAAGACAATAAAATTTTGGCTTTCGGACTCTCCAGACCCGCGAAATTTAAAAATTCCGGGTACTTTTTGAACACACCTCGTACAGCAAATGTGCGTTAAAACTTTTATAAAACGGATATGATGCTAGAAAAAAGGATGGCAGCAAAACGATACCCGATGAGAATTTTGCTAATCTCGGTCTCGTCCAAATCGAAAATGTCATTCTTGTCTCTGTATCGGTCTCGGTCTCGTATAACTGAATCTTGTATCGGTCTCGTGTTTTTTCTTGTGAATATAATTTTACGTTCAAAGTTTTCCGCATTTTTCTATAAAAAAAAGATAAGTTCTTCTTCTTATTTGCAAGGTCTTCAGAAAATTAACTTTCTTTTTTCTACTTATTTATTTGATCTGATCAGTGAGATTCGGAAAAGCTGTATGTACAATTAACTTCCGTTTTTTCTCCACACTCTTCTTCAATATTTTATATTGAAAAAAAAAAAAAAATTTATTTGAATATATTGAGCCGTAAAAAGCTACAAAATATTTGAATTTTATTCTTATAGAAATCGATACCTTTCTATTACAATAATTCAATTTTTGTTAAAGTCTCGTAGCTCTATTCATATTGAGACAGAAACGTTATATTCGTATCATATTTTTGTTGTCACTTTACACAGATCTAATTGGTTGTTTTAAACTGTCATTAATCAAAAATCTCCAACTTCAGATTTTGTTTTAAAAGTATGTATGTACATTTTGCTAGAAATTTAAAAAAAAATTTAAATTGATAGAATTTATAATAAACAAGTATAATATACATAGAAGTAATAACAATTGAGTAAAAGAATTGAACCAAGTGAGTTTTTATTCTCGCAAAAACCTTCGAAAATAATTTTGATTTTATTATTTTATTCGTGGACGATACGAACGATCTTTATATTGTTTTCCATCTAAACCAATGTAGATTCTCTTTTGTATGACCTTGTACTTCAGTGAAGTGCTTGCAAAGAAGTCCTGATTTCATAAAATTTGAGCCTACTTAACATACAAACAATTTGCTTCATGCATCGCACGAAATGACGATAAATAAAAAACATGCTTTTCTCTTTTGTGTTTTGCTTTAACGAAATATATTTCATCATCAAGGTCATAATGGTTTTCAAAACTTCAAATAAAATTAAAATCTATGTATTTCCAAAGAAAACGGGGTGGAATCGGTCGAAGTGATAAGTGACTATCACAGTTGTGATAGCCGAGTTCCCGTCTGTGTAAGATGATTCAACTCAATTTTATTCGAATGAACAATTTTAGATTAGAATTGTCACAATTCATTGTTTCAAGGGTTTAAAATAATTGCTAAGACATTTAAGTATCGTAAGCTTTGTCGGTCACAAGAATGTTTTTTAACGAGTAAGAGTCTGGTAGTTCTATTCAGAAACGACATATTTTTGTTGTAAAGGGTGTCCCAAAATTAACGCAAGATTTGAATTAAATAGAAAACGCCGTTTTTAGTCTTTTGATAGTTATATTTTTATTGACTCGTAAAGTACATAGGATAGGGTTATGTATGGAATAACACATCGGACAAATGGCCTCCACGGCTTTGCATGCACATGCGCACTCTTTTGTTGAAATTTTTCATGACCATTCTGCATAAATGTGGCTAAATTTCGTTGATGCAGCGTTGAATCCCTTTAATGCACGGGTGGTTGTGGGCTTGTTGACATAGACTTGTGATTTCAAATAACCCCATAAAAAGAAGTCTAATGGTGTTAAATCACACGATCTAGGAGGCTAATTTTGATCACCGAAACGAGAGAGTACACGACCTGGAAATGTCTCATGCAGTAATTGAATTGTTTCACGGGCTGTATGACATGTGGCACCGTCTTGTTGAAACCACATATTGGACACATCAATATCATCCAATTTTGGCAGAAAGAACTGTGTAATCATGTCGCGATATCGAGCACCAGTAACAGTCACTGCTTGACCAGCATCATTTTCAAAAAAAAATGGCCCAATTATGCCTCCAGCCCAAAATCCACACCATACAGTCACGTGTTGTGGATGCATTTGTTTTTCGACAATGACATGTGGGTTCTCCGAACCCCAAATGCGGCAATTTTGGCGATTGACAAAGCCATCAAGATGAAAATGTGCTTCATCGCTTAGGATGATTATGCTCGAAAAATCAGCCGCCAAGCTTTCACTATTTTTGAAATATTCTTTAATAATGAAGACACGTTGTTCTATCGTGTAACGCTCCATTTTTAATAACCCTATACTGTTAGCTGTCAAATTGCTTTTTTCAGGGTTGCCAACACTTCACTGCACAAATGGCGGCAAATTCAAATCTTGCGTTAATTTTGGGACACCCTTTACATAGATCAAATTCGCTTATCTTGACTGTCATTTATCAACAATCATCTTAGTCGATTCCACCCCTGATTTTGAGGTCTCCATATTCAAAATTATTGTGACTAATGTTAACTCATATCAACTCCAATCGGAGAGTATTTGAAAATGAATCAATAGTTATAAAACAGTAAATAAGCCATCTGTTTTTCAAAACAAATATGGAGAGGCATTAAGATAGCCATAGGAGAGATAATCCAATAAAAAAATTCGTAAGTATACGCGTAAGTGTGCCACTCTTATAAAGGTTGATTTTTTTAGTTATTATCTTTTTGGCAACACTGGTTTAAACAGCTGACGCACGTTTCGTGTTACAAACGAACAACGCTTGCAAAATTATTGAATTTTATTATCAAAATTCGTGCTCTGTTAAAAAAGATCATCGCGCGCTTCTTGTGTTCAGCGACGAAGCTCATTTTTGGCTCCATGGGTACGTAAATAAGCAGAATTGTCGATTTTGGAGTGAATATCAGCCAGAAGCATTGCAAGAGCTACCGATGCATCCAGAAAAAGTCACAGTTTGGTGCAGTTTATGGGCTGGTGGCATCATTAGACCGTACTTCTTCAAAGATAATGTGAATCGTAATGTAACTGTGAATGGTGAGCGCTATCGTGAGATGATATCCAACTTTTTTTTTGCCCAAAATGCAAGAGCTTGACTTGCATGACATGTGGTTTCAACAAGACGGTGCCACATGCACACAGCACGCGCAACGATGGACTTATTGAGAAACGAGTTCGGTGAACATTTTATTTCACGTTCGGTACCGGTCAATTGGCCGCCTAAATCGTGTGATTTAACGCCTTTAGACTATATTTTGTGAGACTATGTTAAAGCTCATGTCTATACCAATGCCGGATCCAGGGGGGGGGTCGTAGGGGTCATGAACCCTCCCCCCCTGGGAGATAATTTGTTTGTTTTTTCGTAGGAATTCCCTGCAATACAAAACTTATTGTATTGCGTTAATGGATATGACCCCCATTATATTTTGAATTATATATTTTGTGTACCTATATGAAAACAAAATTTGTGTTTTACTTCCTTAAGCTTTGTTGCTAAAAGTACTACTTTTAACTGAAGACTAGACCACGAACATAATATGAATCGGATATTCAGCCTTATTCCAAAAACACAGCACAAATTCATCAACTTTTGACCAATAGATTCAGGGGGGGTCATATGAGCCATAAAGCTTATACAGTTAAGTTGTATAAGTAAAGATTTCATCTCAAAATTTGTTAGTAATTTAACGACATTAACCAAAAAGTGGTTTGCTGTCAAAAACAACTAAAATTATTGTTTTCACTCAATTTAGAATTTGAAAAAAAGTTTAGTCATGCTTTAAATTATTTTCATCAAATTTGTTTCTAAGAAAAAGAACAAATATTCACGTTCTTAAGAAAAAACCTTGAATAAGAGATCGTCAGTTTGATATTAAGTTGCCTTTAAATTCCTAAAACTAGCATTCATTTTTATTATTAAATTTTTTGACACACATAGTTATCATTGAAGTCATTTTTACTTGCGACATGTAGGAACTATGTAGCAAGTTTTGCATTAGTTAAAAAAATCGAACAAGAGCTTTTAATCAAACATGACATTACGATGGTAGAGAAGTCGAAAAAATTGGGTACCCCGATTATGTCCGTCTGTCTATCTGTCCTGGCCCCTACAGTCCAAACAATTGTGTTGATTGAAAATAAGGTTTTCAGGCGATTAGCGTAAGGCGTTTTTTTTTTCATTTTATTAATACGAAAAATAACAGGACTTCCCATACAAATTTGTTTGTTAAAATATTGGATTTTTTTAAAACTTTCTCTAAATTTTGTATTCCTAATTTGGCTTTTTTCTACAAGAGAAACATTTTTTGGTATTGCTCCAGAAGAGTAACCCTCATAACCTTTAAGTTTTTTTTAAGTTTTCTCAAGAACTAATGGACCGATTTCAATTATCTTCTCTTTGTGTGCAAGTTCTTGTCGATGATCAAATTGATGATGATTTTTGATGATCAAAAATGTCATTTTTTTAAATTTTAAAAAATAATATTAATTTTGCTTACAAAACTCGATATCTCAGAAAGGGGTCAACATTTTTTGACGAAATTTAAATGTAAAATGCACATATATTTATAAGCTCTTTATTAAGTGCTTACCAAAAATATTTTTAAGACAAAATTTAAAATGATTTTCGAAAAAAAAAAAAAAAATAAGTTAATCTAGAGTTTTTGAGAAATGAAATGGCAATTAAATTTTTGAGAAAAACTTATTTTGGAGGTACATTTTTAAATCTTAAAATATAGGGAATATTTTTAAACCGACTTTGGAAGAAATTTTTGGAAGAAATTAGCAAGTTCTAAAGACCCAGTCGTGCATTTTATTTTGTTTAAAATTGATTTTCTGTTGAATACAAAAGATCTTAAAAAATTAAATAAATCTACTTTTGAAGTGAATTTACTTTAATTACTCTAGAACTGAGATTTAAACACGAATTTCAATAATATAAATGTCCCAAAAACTGCAAAAGTGACAGTTTGGTTAAACTAATAGCTTAATTCAAGAACCAAACATTTTTCTCTCTACAATTTTTAAGTTCTGTTGACTAAGATCAAAATACGAGTAAACAGACTGATAGGGATAGTAATAATAGAAAAAAGCCCGACAATTCTTCATATCAGATCCTCTCTCATTTTCTGGATTTTTCAAGTTTTGTAGCGTTCTTCGCATTAATAGAAATGGAAACACGAAAAATATTTTTTTTTGGAAAAAAGCTACTTTTCCAAACAATTTCTTACATTTCTGCGTGAAATGCACCAAAAACCCTCTAAACTTTTGTGATTTAGCTCTTAAATAAGGCATATTTAGAAAACTGTTGAAATCATCATAAATTGCTGTACATTGTACAATAGTGTTCTATTAAAATTTGATAATTAAAGTTGTCACTGTGGTACCTGTGGTCTTGGGTTCAATCCCTGCCGGGTACTGCCTCTTGCGAGGAATTGACAAATTCTCCAAGAGTAATTCTTGTCATGAAAAGTGCTTTCTTAAATTCGGCTTAAAACTGTAGGTCCCCTCCATCCCTGACAACAGTACTCGCATACAGGAATGGTTGAGAGTTGTAAGTCATTGGGCCCTAGTTCTCAATGGACTGTTGCGCCACACAATTTATTTAAAGTTGTCACTTTAGCCCTTGAAATGTGTTAAAGTAAGGTTATTTAAATATTGTTAGCTGTGAGTAAAAACTCATCTAAGTGTGTGAACCCCCCCCCCCCTGATTAAAAGTCTGGATCCGCCCTTGGCCTATACAGACAAGCCCGCTTCAATTGACGCATTGAAAGACAACATTGAAGCATTTATTCGTGAGATACCGGCCGAAATGTTGGAAAGAGTATGCCAAAATTGGACTAAGCGGATGGACCATTAAAGGCGCAGTCATGGTCAATATTTGAAATGAAATAATATTCAAACAGTAAATTATATGGACCGTAATATCGGTTCAAATAAAGATTTTATGCATTTTTCTGAATTGTATGTGTTTTTTTTTTTTGAAAAACTTTCCTATAGCTTTTAAATAATCACCCTTTATTAGCAGAGGATTGTACTGTTGATGACTGGTATATGTAAATCGATTTGTTGTTGTTTCATGATCGGATTCATGAGTTGTTTCCTGGGGTCAATGCCGATTAATCCAACTATTGTAGTTTTTGTCTTGCGTTTAATTATTTCTTGATTTTTTGGTTGTCCTGACGGTGAATTTTCGTTAGAGCAGGATCTTTTACTTGAGTTTTCTGGTTCATTTTCTTTCCAAACTTTGTCTTCAACCACGAGTTCATCTAATTTGAAGTAAGCTCTTTTTCCTTCTTTTTTGAACTCAAGCAGTTGAGGTATAAGGGGTTTCCTTGCTTTAACCATGGATTTTGTTAAGTCTTTGGCGATGGTGAATATTCGACGTCGTTTTCTTTTCTTTTAAACTGTTTGTTAGACTTGTCAGTCATGTCAATAATCATAGCAAGAGCTTCCTTGTATTTTTTCTTATTGTCAGCTCTAGTTGTTTGATTTACGAGTATCTTTCGTGTTTAGCACAAGTGGTTTCTTTTCAAGATTTTCAATATTTTCATAGGGAAATCCTTTCTTTTCGTCAGTGTTTTTGAATACTCTTTCTGAAGCTTCATTTATATTTTTAAATGTGATGTAGATATAGAAAACTCTCTCTGGACCAATACAAAATTATAACACTGATCTTTGCGCCAAAGAATTTATAATTGCATATTTTAAGTTTATAATTTCCTTTTTAAATTGGTCTTTCTACTTTGACGATTCAAGCATTCTCCAATTAACAAAAATCACAATTTTCAGATAAATCAGTTTTTAATTAGAGGACACTCTGGGCACGTCTTTACATCCAAATTTAATCGGTGAGTGTGAGGGTAACAAAGTTGTGGTCTTTGGGACTGAATTTACCTAGAGCTAGTTTACTGAGTTAAAGGTATACAATTTGAAAATATTGAAAAAGGTTATCTCAAGATATTTAATAGAAGAAAGCCTTCAAAGATGAAGGGGTATTCAATTTGATACTTTACCTTAAGCTCATTACAGATAATGTTAGAATATTGTCATATGACTTAAGCAACGCAGAGAAATGTTTTTACTGTTGCATTTCAATGGTTGACGATTAAATGTATAAAATAAATCTCGAAAGGGCTAGGGAATTAGGTTCTAGAGATACTTCTCAACATAACATTACTCAAAGTCAAAAACAAGGTGTTGCTTTGAAAACCAAGTTAAAAAACTTAACAGGCTTGCGCTCTTTTACCAAAACGTAAGGGGACTTCGTAGCAAGACTGCTGACATTTTTCTTAACTCCCAATCATTTCCACACGACGTATTCGTTTTGACAGAAACGTGGCTTAATTCAAGCTTTTCCGACACAGAACTTTTCAGTCAAGAGTTCGAAGTTTATAGGAACGATCTTCATGTTGGTAATGCAAAGGATTTAGGTGGAGGTGTTCTCATAGCGGTAAAAAATACATATTTCTCTTCTTCTGTATCTTTTCCATTTGAATTATCAATTGAACTGGTATGTGTAAAGATAATGGTACAGACTAAGACTATTTTCATTTTAAACGTCTACATTCCTCCAAAAAGTTTGGAGTCTGTTTATAACGATCTCTCCTTGGCATTAGACTATATTATAAATTTGTCCAGCTCTGACACCAACATTATACTTCTAGGTGATTTTATTTTCCTCACATTGACTGGATTCTATCCGAAGACGAATCCTGCCTTGAAGCCTCTCCTTCTTCTTCACAATTGGAACTATCTCTTCTCGATAAAGTCCTTCTCATTGACTTACAGCAAACAAGCTGTATTAAAAACTCAAAAAATCGAATTCTCGATTTGGTCTTTTCTTCTGACGCTATTAGTACTCTTGTTCTAGAATCTAGATCAGGAATTACTAATATTGATAAATATCACCCCCCCTTGGACATTTTTTTTGACTTAAGTAATCACCTTACTGAACACAGTAATTCCTTTGATTGCTTATATAATTTTGATTTTAGATTGATTAATTTCCAGCAGTTGTCTGAAGATTTAACCATTTCTGGAATTGCTGATACATTAGCATTTTCTAACATTGACGAAGCAGTTTCAACTTTTTATAAGATCCTTAATTATTGTTTGGAAAAAAATGTACCCTTAAAGAAATCAAGAAATACAAACTTTAGCCATCCTTGGTACACGAAAGAATTGCGTTTACTGCGTAACAAAAGAAATAAGGCATGTAAAACGTATCTAAAAACTCTGTCTCCAATCAATTTCTCTTTTTATGTTGAACTCTTTAACCAATTTAAGCCTCTTTCTAATTTTGTATATGCTTGTTATGTTACTAATATGGGATCCTCTTTGAAAGAGAATCCTAAAAAATTTTGGAATTTTGTAAACTTAAAGAAAAAATCAGATGGCTTTCCAGTTAACTTCACTTACAAGAACCTTTCGTTAGATAAAACTGTTGATATCTGTAACGCTTTCGCGACAAATTTCCGTGAGTCATTTGTTAATAGCCCTCAAGAAGTTGATGAAGTATATTTTCATAATCTTCACTCCTTTTCACAAACTAGCTGTAGTCACATCCCTGTGGTACAGAGTACGGTCCTTGATCTTTTATCCGCGTTGAATGATGACTGCTCAGCCGGCCCCGATGGTATTCCCCCGATAGTATTTATTAGTATTAAAAACTGAAAGCCTGCTGCGGTTCTTTCTAAGGAAAATCTTTTACCTTCCATTAAACACGCCAAAATATATGTATCACCTGGAGTCGGGATTGCCAACAATGTTTATTTCTGCTCTTAAACTACATGCAGATTATTTATTAAGGGTGATAAATATGGAAGAATCAAGACTTCCGAAGAAGATTCTTAAGTATGCACTAAAAAAGAAAACTCTCTTCGTCAAAAATTGGGTTAAACTTGCCGGAAACTGTGGAATAACGATCAACTTGTCAGAAGCTAACTCAAACCAGTGGAAAAAGATCTTTTATGAAATAATCCAGCTGACTGATGAAAATGAAAGATATGCCTTTATCGAAAAAGCTCGCAGTTCAACAGAGCGAAAGTATTATTCATTAATCAATTACAATCTTAATGAAAATAACTACTTTAAAAGCTGTTTCTCGTGCTACAACATAGGGACCATCTTCAAAATTAGAGGCGAACTCATCAAATTAAACTTTACTCCACATCGAACGGCGGGGAACTGTAGTTTATGTAATCTGCAAGAGAGGGAAGACATCCTTCATTTTATTGGAGTTTGTCCCGTGCTTAAAGAAATAAGGCGTCACTACTTTGGTAAAAATGTTCTACTCATCGAGGAAGTAAAGAGTTATCTAAATGGTTTCGACTGGCAGCTTCTATTCAACTATTATAGTAAGGCCAATGCTTATAGAACAAGGATAGTCACCGAAAGTTTTTAATTAGCTATGCAATAATGTATGTTTTTAGTTTTGATTAAAATTTTAATTTTTGTTTTAACTAAACTAAAAGTCATTCCGTTTTAACTAAACTAAAAGTCATTCCGTTTTAACTAAACTCAAAGTCCACGAAAATTGTTTTAAAAATTGTAATATCACAAATATTTGGCAAAATGTATCAGTTAAAAATCAAATTAATGTGTAAAAATTATAAACGAATTATATCACATAATAACGTATACAACAGACACACGACAAACTTTGTCATGTCTTAATTTATTCATGTTCACTACTGCATTGTAAAAAAATTTGTTTTTCATGAATAAAATTTATCTATCTATCTATCTATCTATCTAGTATTAAAAAAGTGTAGTAATGCTTTAGTTGAACCCCTTACGTTCTTATTTGAACTTTCTCTAAAAACAGGCAAATTTCCCAATTTATGGAAGGAGTCATTTCTAACACCAATTTTCAAGAAAGGTAACAAGGCGGATATAAGCAACTACAGGCCCATTGCAAAGCTTTCTTGCATTCCTAAATTGTTTGAACAATTTGTTACTAATCTCCTCACATTCTCAAACATATGTTCAAACGCTTTAGAACAAGGTTATGAAGTTGACTGTATATACACTGATTTTTCCAAAGCTTTTGACCAACTTAGCCACGGAATTATTTTATTTAAACTTAAAGCTCTTGGTTTTCCACCATTTTTCTTAGCTTGGATCAAATCATACCTTGAAAACAGATCCTATGAGGTAAAATTTAGAAATTGTCTTTCTGAACCTTTTGTTGCTCATTTTGGTGATCCCCAGGGAAGCCATCTTGGCCCTTTTCTGTTTATCCTGTCTATTAACGATGTATCATCATGTCTACGCTCAAGTGAAGTACTCATTTTTGCTGAAGACATAAAGATTTTTAAAATAATAAAGTCCACCCATGATCGTAAAGCCGACATTGATAGTTTCACATTTTGGTGTGGGAAAAATAGCCTTTCACTAAACCCTTTAAATTGCCAGACGATATAACTTTTACTAAAAAACGAATCGATAGTGTATTTAATTATTGTATATCACAGCAAAAACTCTTTCGCGTCACCACATTTAAAGATTTAGGTGTTCATTTCTGTTCCAACTTAGAATTTACACAACACATTAATTTGATTGTTAATAAAGCAAGTTCTATGCTTGGTTTTATAAAACGCTGGGCAAAGGAGTTCAATGATCCCTATGTTACTCTTTCTTTGTATAATTGCCATGTTCGTCCTCATCTTGAATATGCTTCGCAGGTATGGACTCCTTATTACGAAAATCATAGAAAACGTATCGAATCAATTCAACATAACTTTATTCGCTTTGCCCTAAAGGGTCTTCCCTGGGATGATCCTTATGATCTGCCTCCCTATGAACATCGTATTCTGCTTCTTCAAATGCAATCTCTTCATCAAAGGCGTGTTAATAATGACTTAGTATTTTTTCATCAACTCATTAATGGTGAAATTGATGCACCTTATTTGCTATCTTGTGTACATTTTAATTACCGAGGCGGAACTCATCACCTGCGTACTTTTGACTTTATACATATTGACTTCCATAGAACTAACTATGGAAAGAATGAAGCTTTAAGTCGAATGAGCATTTTATATAACTTAAACTGTTCATCGATAGATTTAAATTTGAATAAGGTGGGATTAAAATCATTGTTTAGAACCAGTGCTCCACTATCGTAAACGTTCTCATTTTATTTTTTGTTCTGTAATAGTTAAATGTTAATTATGTTTTGTATTTTGTGCGTGTGTTAGGCTATAATTGTATTATTTTTTTACTAACAACTAACACATGCACTTATGCTGAGCCTCTGATCGTAGTTTGACGCTTGCTATAAGCTTACTACTTTCTGAAATTCTGAATTGTAACAGTTACTTCCTAGAGGACCTTTCAGCTTCAGATATACGAATAAGTTTAATATCCAAAATACGAACTGAAATTGTTGAGCTTAACTACAGGCCACTTTTAAAACAGATATTGACGATATTTGTTTACTCTACAAATCAAACCTAAACGAAGATGTTTACCAATTATTAGGAACCTATCCTGTTTTACAAAAAATTCGTAGACCACATTTTGATCAACTATTCGTTTTGTCGGAAGAATGTTTAGATTATTCGAACGGGGAGTATGACGCTATGCTTCCAATGGAATGTAAACTAAGTTTAACCACTTTCCGTATCACCCTTTTACATCAGATTTTTCATTCGATCTCTTTTGATTAGAATTGGCGGCGAGGCAGTTCGCCGCCAATTCTACGCTGCCAGTGAGTGTTATGACTCCGCCTGTCATCGAGCACCTTAGTAATTCTATGGGGCCAATCTTTTTTTGCACTCGTACTGTGGTGAGAGTCCTTAAAGATGTTAACATAAATAAATCCGCTATTGTTCTGAAGATGTGTTTTTCAACGCTAGCAAAACCACTGCCGAGCGAATGGAAAACTGCATTTGTCCACCGACCGATTGCACTTACGTCCCTTCTTTCCAAAGTCATGGAAACGCTGATTAGTTATCAACTCAAGAAATATCTCGAAGATCAAAAGCTTCTTAATGACCGACAATACGGCTTTCGCAGCAATAGGTCCACTGGTGATCTCATCTCATCGAACAGTTGAGCAAATCTTAAAATCGTTTTAGAGAAAGTAAGATTATTGCACTTGATATTTCAGAAGCATTTGAAAGGGTTTGGCACCAGGCTCTCTTATCGAAAATGCGTGCTTTCGGTTTTCATGAATCCCTGCTTCATTGGTTTAGTAATTACCTTTAGAATTGTTCAATATATAGGATGGGTTTAAGTCTGAAAACCCCGAGATAAATGCTGGTGTGCCCCAGGGCTCTGTTCTATCTCCAACACTCTTTCTCATTTTTATTAATGATCTCCTGTCTGCAACTTCTAATCCAATACATTGTTTCGCTGACTATAGTACTCTTAACTTTTCATATTCGTTTTTAGACTCACATCTCTCATCTTCGGATGTGGAACTGCAACGAGAAAATATGGTAAGCTCCTTAAATTCCGACCTAAACAGCATTGTACAATGGGGAATAAGAAACCGTGTGAAATTTAATGCTTCGAAAACCCAATGCTGTCTTGTATCGTTAAAGCAAGATATACCCCCCTTGCCATTATCCATGGTTGGCACTTGCATCGAGGAGATTGAAAATCTCGATATTCTCGGTATGTGTATCACCAACCACCTTTTGTGGAACGATCACATACGCGATGTCGCCAAAAATTCCCCAAGGTGTTTCGGTTTCCTTAGGCGATGCAAGAAATGTTTCACCCTTTCCGATCTGGCTGTTATCTACAAGACTTATATACGTTCAAAGCTTGAGTATAACTCCCATATCTGGGCTGGTGCTCCTGCAACTTATTTAAGCCTCTTGGACAGTATTGAACGTAGAGCATTTAGATTGATTGGTGATAATACCATCATAGAATCATTTACGTCGCTCGAACATCGTCGTAAAGTCTCTTGTCTCACTCTCTTTTACCTTTATTTTAACATTTTATGCTCTCGTGAAATAGCCAGCTGCATTCCTCCTCTTAAACAGTTCAACCGTAATACTCGCACTTCTAGGAAAGCTCATCAGTATACCATCGAGCCCAACTTCGGTCGTACTGTCAAGTACAGAGATTCGTTGTTTAGCCGTACTAGGCGAATGTGGAATTCCTTACCACCCTCTGTCTTTCCCAGCCATTGTGCCCACCAATGTGCACCGACTCCCCCTTTCAACCCCTCTCTCCCTAGTGCTCACACTGTGTCTTTACATAGGTAATAAGGGTAGTAACGTCACTTTGACTCACAACAAACACGTCAACGCATTTTGGGACAGTTGTGGCCGAAGGGTGTCATTTGTGTGAGTTCAACGTTTTACGCTTTGAAAATTTTTTCTTCTTTTATTTACGTCAGAGAGTCGGAGTGTTGACCTTTTCCATTGATCGTGTAGTTGTAGCTTTCAAATTTCACCGTCAGATGTTTGACTGATTTGATTTTGAGTCTTCGTAGAAGACTTTATTTTGCATTCGAAAATAATGAAATTGTTAGCAAATTGTCACAGACTCAACGATCATCTGATAATTTCTTTCAATTTTGTCAGGCAAAATTATAAGTAACAGTTGTTTGTTTTTAAAGCTTAGTTGATTATAAAATTAAACAATATCGCAACGGCCTAGTCACTGATAAAGCTTTAGTTCCCATCGATCACCGAAATCAAGCATCAGTGAGCGTGGTTAGTAGAAAGATGGGGGACCGTCTCGAAGCATACCGCGTGCTGTTGTCATGTTTTCTTTCTGTCTGTTGTTCTTTCTCTTCTGTCCTTCTGTCTTGTATTAATGTCTTGTGTTGTTATCACCTTATATAGTCTAGTCGCTCAAGGTGCTGTGTTCTCTACTTTGTACATTTATGTGCTGAGAAGTGTGAAATTTAATGTAATGTAATTAAACAATATTAAAAAATTGATTGCTAAAAAGATAAATATATAAGTAACATCTTTAAAATGTATAAAACCCTTGAATTGTATTTTGTTTTTATTTTAAGACATCTTACGTAATACCTTTGCCTTTGTTTAATTAATTTTATTCTTGTATAAAATCATGCCTTAAGTTGCTTATTAAGCTATAGAAAATCAAGAAGGTACGAGAAGGTATGTCCATAAGAACCTGTTCTGCATTTAAATTTTTTTTTGTAATTTCTCTGTTTTGCTTTTGCTAGCCATTGTTTTTCCAAAGTGAAACAATTTTAACTTTGGAGGCGTCCGTCGTCGTGGACGTCGAAGTCGAAGTCGTTGGCGCCTTTGTTTGTTCCCACTACTTTTATACTCGTTCTATGGATTCTTTCTTTCGTTGGCTACAACAAAAAAAAAGTTTTCTTTAAAAATTCATTTATAGCTAGTTGCCGTTTTTTTCAGATCTTTTTGTTTGACATTGTCTAGGGAAGGGCTCTGCTAACAAATTCATGACAGTATACGAGTATATTGGTGTGCGTATTTTACACTTCACTGCCACTATATACCAACCAGACCAACACCCACCCAATCGGCCAACACTTCCAAACATGTAGAACGCGCGCGAATACTTTGTTAAATTAATTTTGACCAAGTCCTGCGGAAAAATAAGAAAAGAAAAATAGAAATCCTTCCTTCCACTTTAGAACAATAACAAAAGTTTAAAAAATAAAATGAAGAAAGCAGAAAAAAAAACATCATAAAACTTTATCGTTCGTGAGATTTCTTTGTTTCGATTGGGTCGCCCTCTACCGGTTCAGGTCAGACATACAATTGGGGGTTTTAACATTCAACATTAATAAAGATACGACCAACCGACATACATACATCTATACTTTTATAGTCCGACTGTAAAGTCGTATCCATAATGACATGTCCATTATTCTACTCACAGGTCATCGTTTAATTCGGGAGGAAAAATAGTTGAACCTGTGATCTGTGTGAGGGCTAGAAAAGATAAATATATATATAAACCTTTATGTGGAAGAAGAAAAGTCCAACTGATGACAGTAGAATTTAGAAATGGGTATAGGAAAAACTTCATCATTTGAAAGTTTTCATCAAAATTGGTCTCAATGTGGCTTTGAGTGGTTTTATAGAAGTATTATATTAGGAATGATGGGGCAAAGTTTTTTTTTTTGTTGGCTCTGTTGGAGGGAGGGGTTTGAAGGAGGTGGTAAGTTGAAGTTTAGAAGTTGTATGCGATTATAATGGAAAGAGACAAGTCCTTCAGAAGAAAATCAATTGGTTGTAGAAAGGACGACACATAAACTTGAGATGAATAGTAAGTGATCCTTGTCATTATGATATGTTTTATTTAGAGAAGATTAAATATACTTATACTCGTATGTTATTGTTTAAGTTTTAGGTTCATGGGTTTGACTTTTTTTTGGGAAATAAGTTTGGCAATTAGTAGGCATATAAAATGTAACTAATTTCCAATTTGAAATGGGGATATATATTAGTTCTTGATATTTACCTAAGGACATCCGAAATACAAGAAGATTAGATTGGATTTATTAATAGAAAATGAACGTCATGGTCTAAAAATGAGGAAAGGCTTTTAAGAGAGTATACTTGTAACCGTGGTGTGATGGTGATTGTTATTTCAAATGACTGTCATGCCAGAGGAGGTTCAACAGAGGTTTAAGGGGTCCTGGGTTATGCGAGAAATAGACAAATCATCTAAGAATAATTCGTGTCATGAAAAGTGTTTCATAAATAAGCTATTTGAAATAACAACTTTGGGTAACAACTGTAGGTCCCGTTCATGTTTGAAATTATTTGCCCTCAGTAATTGTTGAGAATTTAAAGTTTACGCACTGGATCTCTACGAGTCGAAGCATCACTTAAGCGAACACTTCATTATTTTCCTAAAAATCTCCATAGAACTTCTCCCAATAAAAAAAAACAACAAACCGGGAGTCCAGTGAGTTATCAGCTTAAGAAGAGACTAACATTACCGAAGGTTAGCGTGTTGCGAAGAAATAGCATTAAAAAGTAGAAGGATTGTTATTTTTAGTATAATTTCAATCTTGGGAATTTTTCCCAACCCGTAACACCTTCGATTAAAACGTGTTTCTTTTCTGCGGAAACAGGGATCGTGTTACAACAAAAACTGCTATTAAATTAAAAAATAGCAAGACCTGTGAATGAAAGTACGAAGCAAAACATAGCAAATAACTTATCCCTTTTAAGAAAACATATTTAGGGCTTGAGTCTTTCTTTGTACAAACATCTTGTACAACCCATTGGCCTTAAAATACTAAAGAACATTCGTGAACTTGAGAGTTCTCTTATAAATAAAGCTTAAAATTACTAGGCTTACACTAGGTAGCTGAATAATCCATTTTTTTTTTTTTTTTTTGGGTGGCGCAACAGTCCGTTAAGAACTAGAGCCTAGTGACTTACAACTCTCAACCATTCCTGTGTGTAAGTAATGTTGTCAGGAATAGAGGGGACCTACAGTTTTTAAGCCGAATTCGAACGGCTAATTTGAGAAAGCACTTTTCATGACAAGAATTACTATTGGAGAATTTGTCAATTCCTCGCGAGATGGCATAGGCAGGGATCGAATCCAATACCTCTGGCATGACAGTCCAATGCACTGACCATCATGCCACGTGTACTACATCCAAGGGGCATCTTTAAATTTGTGAAAAAAAACTTTATTGTTTTATAAAGTGTTTTTAATGCCTTAGCGTTAAATTGATTTTTAACGTCCCAAAGAAAGTTATTGCAATCTGTCCAATTTGCCTATTTATTTATTTATTTATTTCATCACTCAGAGGCGTAAGATATTTTAATAAATAATATAAAACAAACATAAA
Organism: Eupeodes latifasciatus; assembly: GCA_920104205.1. NCBI lineage: Eukaryota > Metazoa > Arthropoda > Insecta > Diptera > Syrphidae > Eupeodes > Eupeodes latifasciatus. The sequence continues at coordinate 151,812,874 of OV049924.1, forward strand.
ATAACAATATTCAAGCACTGATCTTATAGTGAATTCTATAATATGTAATTATGTATATATGTGCATATGTATGTAAGTCATTACACTCCTTAGTATTTCTCTTGACAAAACTTAGTATTTGATTGGCCTTTTTGACAATGTATGATCAATCAAATGTGGTTAAAATGACAGATTTACGTCAAGAGTTACTCCCAGATCTTTTTTCTGCCCCTGACCCTTTCCAGATTTGTGTTATCTACAGGATACTCAAATTTAATCGGATTACGGTTCCTGAAGCAAGATAAGGCTTGTCACATTACGATAAAGGTAATTGGTATTGTACCAATCAACCGGAGTATTTAAATTATATTTAATTGAAAGTGGTTGAACTATCGCCGAAGCTCATTTTTTAAAAGTATAGGAGAAAAACAGTCAGGGCGTTCAATTTTATTAAAGTTTAGGTTTAAAAGGGTTTCTTCAACTACCACTTGACTAAGAACAAGAGATCCAATGTCGATGCATTGGTTGATGTTACGTTAAACTTGATCTGAAAAAGATTCTGAAGTGTAAACGGATTGAAAATATTTCGAAAATAAATTGAAAAAAAAAAAACAGGTACTTCACTTGCAGTAGTACTTAAGTATTTCAGGGAGCTAGTTATCCAAATCTTTTTCGTTTCTCATTTAACAAAAAACTCTAAGACCGTTTACTATTGTTTTTTAGAACACATTCATCTGAAAGTATAAAGTTTCTGTATAAAAATATATTCAAATAATTAAAATTACGTTAAAAATGTGTGTAATTTATAAGAAGACTTAAATTAACTTAATTTTGTTTATAGCCCTTGTATGTATTTTTTGGCTCATTAAATTACTTAACCTTCGGTTAAACCAGAAGCAGGCAATACATTTATCTACGGAATAGATAATAAATACCTGAGATTTGTTAAATTGAAAATTTTAAAATGTCTCGATCTTTCAAAGTTTTTGACTTCTAGTAAAATGTTGAGGAAAATCAAAGTAACAATTTTCTTACAAAAAAAAAAACTAAAAAAACACAACTGAAAGTCGATAAAAACTCGAACATCTTGGATCAGATTAAAGACATTATCTCCAAACTGATTTTGTCTTGTAAAATATTGTTTTTAACATTTATTATTTTTTTTAGAAAAATCCACAAGTCAGTTTTGTTTACAAAAATAAGATTTCACAAAAAATACTTCACAAAATTGGTAAAACAAATTCGATTCGAATATTTCGAGAATACATAAATGTATTGACTTCAAAAATATTTCACTCTATGGAAAATGTTGTTTTTAACTTATGGTAATGTTCTTAGAAATCAATCGACATTTTTTTATAAGAAATAAACACTTTCAAAAAATTGGTTTTCGACAAAAAAAAACCGAGAACAAAAATAGATATTGAAATCAAACTTATTTTATCATATGCAAAGCAGTGTTCCTACATTATGTTTAATTTTTAAAAAATTAAACTGACAACATTTTTTACAAAACACGAAAAGCTACAAAACAACTTATAAGAAATGCTTTTCGACTCAAGTATTATTGACCTCAAATTTTGTTATGTCACATAAAATATTGTTATTAATATTCTGGTAATTTTTGAAAAGATGTTTGAGTCCAAAATCAATTTTTACCAAATTTTAGTAATATTTTTTAAACGTTTTTAGTTTTTGTAAAAAAAAAAACTGTCAATTCGATTTTTCACTTAATTTTACTGAATGTTGAAAACTATATTTTTTATAAGATGCAATTAGTTTGAATCCAATATCCTACATTTTTAAAAAGATATTTAAGTCGAAAACCAATTTATACCAACTTTTAGTAATGTTTATTTTTAGGATTTTGTGTTTTGTAAAAAAAACTTTCAAATCGATTTTTCTCAATATTTTACGAAATGTCAAAAAACTTTATTCGTTGCATACAATTATTTTGGAGATTAAATCCTTTTTGTTCTTAAAATATTCAAGGTTACAATTTTTTTTAGATTGACCGTTGATTGTTTTTTGTTTTCAAAAATATACTAGTTTGGTATCACGTCACAATATATACCTACTATAAAATTTAATTCAAGTAGCTAGCGTTATTGGTTCGTGAGATATTTTGGGTTAACCAAAATGTTAACTTTTTTAAATTCATACGGTAAAAAATCACTTATCCAATTTTCTTGAGAGTCCTTTCCGCATCTTTCTGCATTATTATCTGTGTAACTGGTTCTTGAGCTATGAACGACCAAAATAGCTTCCCGAACGTACGCACAGACATTTCTCTAAAAATCTTTTATTTAGACTCTAAGGACCTTGAAACGTCGAGAAATGTCAAAATTTTCAATTCGAAAAATCGGACTGATTCCAATAACTTCGAATGTAAAAGTCCATGTGACAGACATCGGTATTTACTACAATTTTTTTCAAAGGTGTGATTTGTTTTGGGCCCAAGTTTTGACTAGGTACGTGACAAATGAACTTTATTTGAAATTGTTTTCTTAAACTTGCTTTAATTTCGGCCTTGTAACGATAGGAAGTTTTTTTTTTGGTTAAAAGACTTAAATCAACACCAAAATCAACTTCCTCAGTCTGCCTCATGCCTCAAAAATGTTTCTGAAATATAAAATATTCAAGGCAGTTATACATACACATGTAAATCTGTCCTCATGGTCTACCTCACTGTAGGTACCTTGCATCTAAAAATAACAAACACACATCTCAAAGCCCTATACTGAATGTACAAATATGTATACAACGTTATAAAAATCCAATATTTCATGCTGTCAATATCCATCAATAAACACCACCTGTCAAATATAATTGACATCTCTCTGTCATCGATTGTGTGTCATAATTTCTTCTGACATTAAATAAACACATCTTCTCTTTGATACTACTTGATGGTTATTTCTTAACTTTTCAAAATATAAAAAGAAACAAATAAGACGAACACAAAAAAAAAAACAAATCATACCAAGTTCAGAAAAAGCACAAAGTCATTCCCATAAACAAATAAACAACAATACAAAAGTCCGGACTGCGACTGCCACTGTTTTTGTTGTAAAGGATGTTTTTTTTTTTAAGAAATGCACCCTGTACCTTCCACATACTCGTAAGGCACTGTTTAGATAGATACAGCTGGGTATTTTTATAGCTTGGACCCTATATTTTGCTGCATCAATAGACAAAACACTCCCTATCCATATATTTTTCAGCTTCAAAGTCTAATTGAAATATCTTTTCCTCTTGGAAAATCTGGCGGCCCTTAAGAAATATATACAGAAACAGAACACACCGTCCCATTGCCAGTCCAATTCCCAACGATAGAGCTAGGGAAGGGAGAGTGCTGAGAAACCCCATAAAGCATCATTCCTTGAATAAACATTGAAAACAAAATAAATCTTCTTCACTTTTATAGAGCTCCCAGAACCCCACCTCCTCGATCCTTCGTTCTTCAGAAGTTTTTACCTTTTTTCTAAGAAGTGAAGCCCTACACTATAGTTCTGCTTAAGAGTGGATATTCTGATAATAATAATCATCATCATTACTATAGTTTGTGTCGCCCTTCCCTTCTGATTCAGGCTATAGCTTGGACGAGCAATACAATCTCCGCTGGTGCTTCGTGGATAAAATGTTCGAGTCTTCTCGGGAGATAATCCACAGACAAAAGCGTACAGCACAGCATCAGGAAACAAAACAACAGAACAAACAAACACAAAACTCCTGAAGAAGTCTGTGTGGCTGGTGACTGGTGCTTGTACAGTGCATCATCACCGCCGCACCGTTTACCTCGCCCATTTCTCCTTCTTCGACTATTAAGTCAAAGTGGCTCGTGATCTGGATCTGGCTCGGGCTCGGGCTCGGGCTCGGGCTCCAGCATACGGGGAATCACCACACACAAAAGAGGCAATGGGAATTCTGGCTTCGTTGTTGGATGTTCGTTGTCTAGGGAAACTCGACGCTAAAAATAGTAAACGTCATCGTCATGAGGACTCGGGCATTGTGCGCAATGTTTTCTTGGGATTCGGATTGGGATTGGAATAGTGACGTTGTTGGGCGGCTGTTGCTGCATGCCGCTTGGATGCACTCTGCTTGCCTTGGCTTTGCACATTCCTCTTGGGGTTGGGGGTTCCCAACGCGGAATGAGATAACAGTCCCCACCCCGAAATGCATAGAACAAACAAAAAATATCGCCCTCTTCTGTGATTTTTCGAAAGTGCAGCTGTTGCCGAAAACAACAAAAACACAATCTGAAAAATTATTGTCCTTGTGCTGCTGATGATGCACGTAGAATAATGCGCGTGTAGCGCGTAATGGAAATCGTGATTCGGTGCAGCAAAAGTACGCGTGGTAATTATTTGCATGCGGTTTTGTGTTTTCCTAGAGTGACGACGACGCGACGACTCACGACTGACGACAACGACCGGGAATTATTTTTGGCAGTGATGCGTACGTCGCGTCGTCGACGTTGTTGTACGTGGATGTTATAATACTTCAGAATACCTATATACATACTCTCCCTGCAGATTGTGTTCCTGTCCCTCACTATACAAATAGTTATAGCAAGATGGGACCAGGCAAGGTCCCATTGAGTGGTGCTGGTGTGATATATTAGGCCAGGCTATAGAAGGACCGATGGATGTTGCATAATATTGATGTGTCGTGCCCAATTGATGATGATGCCGATGGAACACGATTTATTATCGCATCACGCTGAAACTTTCGTTTCATTTGTTTGATTATTTTCGGGAAAAGGGCGAAGAGAGGAGAAGTAAATTCGTATTTGTATTTGTATTCGTATAAAAATGAAAACAAAAAAATTCCAAAATGGCAAAATCAACAAATACTCTTGCATCTCTTTTCGCCATCCAGCCAACGAATACCAATCTACCTCTAAAGAGCTCTTCCCTGACGTGTTTTGATTGATTTGTAACCGTGTGTGATGGGCATGGGGCTGTCAGGAAAAAAGAGGAAGAGTTTTGGAAAATTAGGAAATATGTGTGGTTTTAGTTTAGGGAATATAACCGTTCCTGTATAGCTACCTAAATCAATAACCATAAACTCTAATTTTTCCGCCATACCTAACGCTAACCAATATAGCCATTGATGAAATATGACATAACCCTGGTTATAGTCGTTTCAAAATTAGGGAAGTGTTTACGGGTATTTCAATTGTGTGTTACGATGTCGATCTTCATTGTTATAGTCGTTCATTTGTTCGTTCGTTATTTTTGGATGAGGTCACATGTTTTTGTATCTATTTGGATAAACCTAATCCATCGAAATTTCAATATTTATGGAACTTTCAGTCAACATCCCTATCGCATATGGGTTAATATAGGTTTTTTTTTTTTGAACACAATATAATAAGAGTGTCGAGGCATGATTTGGTTGTAAATTTAAATCTAATTATAATTTTGTGCTAGCGTTTGTTATTGTTATATCCGTATAAGTATTTTAGGTCAAGTAGGTTTGCGGATATCTTTAATCTGATGCAAAGCAATAATTACTAGAGATTTCCAGACTGACTGAAAATATACCATTAAAAATGTCAAACATATAAGAAATTCAAGTTGAAGCACAAAGAAGAGATTTAACTTAGAAAATCCGTATGCTTGTGGTTATACGCAAGGGCGGATCCAGACTTTTAATCAGGGGGGGGGGGTTCACACGCTTAATATATAGGCGAGTTTTTACTCACCGCTTTAAAATGTTCTTTAATGTTCTGTAAAGCAGGCTAACAAAATTTAAATAACATAATGTGTATCTTAACATTAAAAGTACACATTTCAAAGGCTAAAGTGACAACTTTAGTTTTTAAATTATTTAAGAACGCTGTTGTTCAGCAAGGTACATATAGTCTAACTATTTAATTTGGTCGACTCTCTACATATGAAAGCATTCCAAGATTCCAACAGTTTTCTAAATATTCCATATTTTAGAGCAAAATACAATAGTTTAGAGGGGTTTTGTAAGAAATATAAGAAATTATTTTGAAACATAGGTTTTTTCCAAAAAGAACCAAAAAATGAGAAAGAATCTGATATCGAGAATTTTCTGGCTATTTTTGACGTAGCTTTTTCGAACTCAATTTTCGGGAGTGTATTTTTATTATCGCTATCAGTCTGCTCACTCGTAGTTTGTAGCTGGTGCTAGAAAATATTTTGATCTTAAACGAGTTAACAAAACTTAAAAATTGTGGATAGAAAAATGTTAGTTAGTTAGTTTAACACAATGTCACTTTTGCTGTTTTTGGGACATTTATATTCTTGAAATTCGTGTTTAAATCTCAGTTCTAGAACATTTTAAGCAAATTCACTTCAAAAAGTAGTTTTCTTTAATTTTTTATAATCTTAAAATTTGTATTCAACAAAAAATCAATTTTGAAAGAAATGTAATGCACGACTGGGTCCGTAGAACTTGCTAATTTCTTCAAAAATGTCTGTTTAAAAATATTTTCTATATTTTAAGATTTAAAAATGTACCTGCAAAATAAGTTTTTCTCAAAAATTTAAATGCCATTTTATTTGTCAAAAAACCGAGACTAACTTTTTTTTCGACAATCATTAGAGCGGGTTTTTTTTAAATTAATATTTATATATACGATCTTCAAATTTTGGCTTTAAAATATGTTTGGTATGCAGTTATTTAGTGCTTATAAATATACATTTTGCATTCAAATTTCGTAAAAAAATGTTCACCCCTTTCTGAGATATCAAGTTTTTAAAATCAAAAAAAAATAATGACATTTTTGATCATCAAAAATCATTATTAATTTAAAAATTTGATCATAGACAGGAGCTTGCACTGAAAGAGAAGATTATTGAAATTAGTCGATTAGTTCCTGAGAAAACTTAAAAACAAAAAAGAGGCTGGGTTGCGACCCACACTGATAACTTCCCATCCCGTCTGTCGATTTGTCTTGCTTAAAAGTTTGTCTACATGTATCAATTTTTACCAAATTTGCGTACTATTTGTTGTAGATTTAATTTTTTTATTAATAAACGGACTGTTGAATTTTTATAAAAAAAATTACTGAATATCGAAAACAATATTTTCTGTGAAATAAAATAAGTTTGAAGCCAATTATTTAACCTTTTGAAAAGCTATTTAAGTCGAAAGTAAATTTTTACCAAGTTTTAGTATTGTTTTTTTTAGGTTTTTATTTTTTGTTAAAAAAACTGTCAATTCGATTTTTCTCAAAATTTTACTGAATGTTGACAACAATATTTCTTATAAGATAAAATAAGTTTGAAGCCTAAGTCTCAAGTTTTTGAAAAGATATTTGAGTCGAAATTCAATTTTTCCCAACTTTGAGTAAAGTTTTTTTTAGGTTTTTATTTTTTATAAAAAAAACTGTGAATTAGATTTTTCTCAAAATTTTATCAGATGTCAAAAATATTATTCTTCGTTGCACAAAATTGTTTTGGAGATGAAATCATATTTTGGTCGTAAAATTTTCGAGGTGACAAATTTTTTTTTCAGTTTTTTTGATTTATAAAAAAACCGTTAATTGGATTTTTTTCCAAAAATATACTTGTTTTGTATTACGTAACAATATATAATATAAAATTTAATTCAAGTCTCTAGCGCCATTGGTTCATGAGATATTTAGGGTTAACCAAAATTTTCACCTTTTTTTTAAACTTCTTTCTGCATCTTTCTGCCTTGTTATCTGTATAACAAAATTTATTTGAAGTCGATATCTCTTCTGGTTCTTGAGTTATGGAAGACGAAAAAAACGTCGCGAACGTACAGAGGTACGGACGTACGAACGTACGCACACACGCACGCACAGACATCTTTCTAAAAATCTTTTATTTCGACTCTAGGGGCCTTGAAACGTCGAGAAATGTCAAAATTTTCAATTTGACAAATCGGACCCATTACAATAACTTCCTATGGGAAGTTAATAACGGTCTTATGAGTGGAACCCTTTTGGAGCAATACCAAAAACATGTTTTTCTTGTAGAAAGAAGCCGAATTAAAAAAAAAAACAAAAAATTAGAGAAAGTTTTAAAAAAATCTATCGGTTCATTTTTGAAAAAAAAATGAAAAAACACCTAAAGCTAATCGGCCGAAAACCTTAAACCTTAATGGGCACAATGGTTTAGGCTAAAGGGGCCAGGACAGACAGACCCACCCACTTTTTTCTACTTTTCTACCATCGTAATGTCATGTATTTCGCAAATAAAAATCACTTCAATATTCACTTTTTATGTGCATCAAATAAATTAGATGGAATAGAAGTATAGTTTCATGAATTTGAAGGCAACTTAATATAAAATTGACGATCTCTTATTCAAGGCTTCTTCTTAAAAACCTGAATATTTGCTCTTTTTCTAAGAAACTAATTTTATGAAAATAATTTAAGGCATTATTAAAGTTAAAAAAATTTTAGTTGTTTTTGACAGCAAACCACTTTTTGGTGAATGCCGTTTAATTATACTAACAAATCTTTAGATTAAAGCTCTGTTTATACAACTTAACTGTATAAGCCTTATGGTTAATATGACCCCCCCCTGGATAGTCCATTGGTCAAAATTTGATGAAATTGTGCAAATTTTTTGGAATAGGGCTGAATTTCCGATTCATATTATTTTCTTGGTCAGTTCTCAGTTAAAAGTGGTACTTTTGGCAAAAAAGTTTTAGGAAGTAAAATAAAAATTTTGCTTTCGTATACAAAAATAAATAATTCAAAATATAATGGGGGTCATATCCATAAACGCAATACGATTAGTTTTGAATTGAAGGGAATTCCTACAAAAATACAAAAAAATATATTCCAGGGGGGGTGGGGGTTGTGAGTCGTAATTTAGTTAAAAAGAGTTGGCAACAATATTTTGCAATAACATTATCTTAATTGACATTAAAGTTTTTGAAAGAATGAAAAAAATTTGAAGACAATACCTTAAACTATTCTTATTATTTTTTTTTTTATAATGACTGTTGGATTTTTAGGAAATTTTAATAAATGTTCAAAACAATTTTTTTTTGTATAATATAAAGTTACTTGGAAGGCAATATCTTTAATTTTTGCCAAGATATTCGAGTCGAAAATCAGTTTGTACCAACAGTTATTTTTTACTTGCGATATATAGGAACTTTATCGAAAGATGCGCATTCGTTAAAAATGTCAAACTCGAGATTTCAATCAAACATAACATTACGATGGTAGAGAAGTGGACAAAAGTTGGTCCCCCAACTCCGTCCGTATATGTCTAGCTTCGCCAATATGTCGATTGAGTTCAAACTTGTAAATTAACTTTTTAAGCAGATACGCGTTAACCGTTTTTCATTTTTAAGACTGTAACAGTACTCCTTATACAATTTTGCTAGTTAAAAGTCGAAAATTCCAGTTTTCTCAAAAACGAACCGATAGTTTTTTATTACATTTTCTCATAAATTTTTGTCTTAATTTGGCTTCTGTCAATAAAAAAAGATTTTTGTATAGTTTAAGAATTTAACCTTCGAGCCTTTATTTTGTTTTTAAGTTTTTTCAAGACCTAATGAACCATTCAATAGTTTTTTTCTGCTTAAACTCTTATAGGTACTGCTTCAATAGTATCATATGATCTTGTTTTTTAAGAAAATTTAACTTTTCTTTTCAAAAATTCGATATCTCAAACACAGATCAACGTTTTTAAAAAAAAAAACAATTTAAAATGCATATTTATAAGCACTACAAAACTACACATCAAAATTATTTTTAAGAAAAAAAATTGAAAAATTGCATATAATATATCTACAAAATTAATTTAACGATTTTCGAAAAAAATAATAATTAATGAAATAGCTTTTAATTTTTTAAAGAAAAACTTATCTTAAAAGTAAATTCGAATTTATTTTAAATGTTACCAAATGCCAAAAACGTTACACCTCATTGCATAAAATTATTCTGGAAGTTTATCATTTTTTCGTACAAAGATAAATAATATCTTTTTTGAGTCAGTGCCTTATGTAATTAAAAGTGACATTCAAGTCCTTTCCTCAAAAATAGAAATGAAAAAATCGGTCTTAAAATACCCATGAAGGTTCCAAAAGTCAATTTTTAATATCAGTGATTCAAATTCTGGTACTCGTTTTTAAAATATCATGTATTGATTTTAAAAACTTATAAAACATTTCAATACGATTTGCCTTTAGCATTTTCTTCATGAAGGTAAAAGAGATGAAAGCTCAAAAAGGTCAAATGTAAGGAAAATTCGAACAAGTTTGTGCTGTATCCATCGAACAGTAAATGAATGGGTTTTGTAATTTCTATTCCTGCAATTTCTACTTTTTTTTTGTATTGTTTATAATTTTTTTTAATGACCACAATAGAGGCAAATTTATTGTCCCTAGAAATCAACAGAATATAGAAATATGCGTTTAAGGATCCTCTTGGATATTGTATAAATACTTGTCATGTTCAAGTTCAGAAATGATAAACGTAATTTTACAACGAATGGGAGTAAAATTCTTAGAATTGTGTAATCGACATATGTAATTGTTTATGCTACATCTTTCAAATTCTCTGTCAATTATACTGGTCGACAAAATATTTTTCTGTCACAAAGTTTTCGAATACGTTTTGAAGTAAATTTTGTTTTTGCTTAAATGTTTCATTGTTTCTTTGAGATTTATGTAAGACATGTGAAATCTAACAACTTAAAAAAAATGTCCGAACACTTTTTGAAATACTACAAATATTGGAGATAACGTTTATAGATTTCGACAAGCATCACGAAGTTAATTGAAAAAAGAAAAAATACTTTTTGAATTTAAAGAGTGTTTTTTATATTTTGGTTTTCAAGAAGAAATACGCACATAATTTAATCTATGACCAAGAATTTAGCTTTATTATAAAGAAAAGAGTTTGCCATTATGTTTTAAATATGATTTCGAGCGAGTGGTCATCGGCTGACTCGAATAAGTTCCAGCCGATAAGCTCAATTTTTGGACACTTTTTGTAGAAATTGGAGCCCTAATAACGCGTCGAATATGCTCTTGCTAATTGACAATCATCTTGGGCATACATATATGCGTAGACACAGATCCAAGAACGCGAGATAATGCGCTCACCAAAAGTATCATTCAATTAATTAATTGTTTCGTTGGTTGTATGACACAAATCCCCATCGTGTTAGGTCGTTTACATCAACATCTTCCAATTCAGGCACAAAAAAGTCATTAATCATGGCTCTATAGCGTTTCCCATTGACTGTAATATTATGGCCGGATCACACCAAACAGTTATGTATGTAAAGGGTGATGTCTCAATAATAGCTTCTGGATTATGATCACTCATATGGTGGCCATACGCCGAGTGTGCGACGTACTTGATGGTCGTTCGGCTTAAGGGATGGGCACAACATCAATTGTTGCGCATGATGGTGGATGGACTCCTTTCGATTTGCTTCTGTGCTCTGCTCCACATCAGCAATAGCATCTTCAGTGCTAACTGTACGGTGCCTCTTAAGTTAATCGAATTAATGACTCTGATTACCGTCGTCAACCGAATTTTGAACGCAACGCGCAATGCGTCGCAGAAACCGAACCATTATTAAGTTCCCATAGGAAGTTATTGTATACGGTCCGATTTGTCGAATTGAAAATTTTGACATTTCTCGACGTTTCGAGGTCCCTAGAATCTAAATAAAAGATTTTTGGAGAGATGTTCGTGCTTGTGTACGAACTTGGTTTTAATTAATTTTTATATTGTAAATTGTAACGTGATACCAAACAAGTATATTTTTATAAGAAAAAATTCAATTAACGGTTTTTTTATTAATCAAAAAAACTGAGAAAAATAACTGTTACCTCGAATATTTTACGAACAAAAAATGATTTTATCTCCAAAATAAAACGTTTTTGACATCAGGTAAGATTTTGAGAAAAATCGTTTTTTTTTAATAAAAAATAAAAACATAAAAAAAAATTACTAAAATAGTAAAAATTGATTTTCGACTCAAGTATCTTTTCAAAAATTTGAGATATTTTAATAAAATTATTTGTATCTTATTAAAAATATTGTTTTCAACATTCAATAAAATTTTGAGAAAAATCGAATTGACAGTATTTTTTACAAAAATTAAAAACCTAAAAAACAATGCTAACACTTGTTAAAAATTTACTTTCAACTCAAATATCTTTTCAAAAATTCAAAATATTTGCTTCAAACTAATCTTAACTCACGGAAAATATTGTTTTCAAAATTTAGTAAATTCTATAAAAATCGAACAGTCAGTTTTTTCATAAAAAACTAAAATCTACAAAAAATAGTACGCAAATGCTTCTAAAATTGGTAAAAATTGGTTATTATCAAAAATAGATTTTGAAATCAAACTAATATGCAAAATATTGTTGGTAATTTTTATTTTTTTAGTATAATTCTACTGACAACTTTTTTAACAAAACACGAAAACCTACATCCCAGCCTCTTTTTTTGGTAATAAATTTGTACAATTTTCGAATGTTGTTCAGGAATAAGTCTATTTATTATTAAATGGCAAAAGAAACTAAGCATATAATGTGACAGCTGTCAAAAAGACTTAATCTGAAAAAAAGTATTACCAGATTGAAAACCACAGGTCTAAAAAACAACCCATTAAATATAACCTCAAAAAGTCTTATGTACCTACATATGTGTTTTCTCTAATTTTAAAAATTAATATATCAAAAACCCGACTACATAGACTAATTATGAAGCCGAATTTGAATTGAAGCCATCACAACCCATCTAAAAAGTTAAATTTGTTTTGCCAGAAATGAACCTTGATATTAAGTCTTGTTCGTAAAATGTCCATGGAGAGTTTTAATGATAAATGTTTTATCAAAATCTGTGTTTTCTACGGAAAATTTTCTCCATTCTTCAGGGATTTTTAGATATTCATAATTATACTAATAAATAAATAAATTAGGTGGCGCAACAGTCCGTTGAGAACTAGGGCCTAGTGACTTACAACTCTCAACTATTCCTGTGTGTGAGTACTGTTGTGAGGGATGCAGGGGACCTACAGTTTTAAACCGAATCCGAACGGCTTATTTGAGAAAGCACTTTTCATGACAAGAATTACTCTTAAAGAATTTGTCAATTCCTCGCAAGGGACAGTACCCTTGAAGACAACTGTAAGGGTAAGGGTAGATGGCATAGGCAGGGATCGAACCCAAGACCTCTGGCATGACAGTCCAACGCACTAACCATCATGCCACGGGTACTACACCATAATTATACTAACAGGTGGAATTTTCGAAGTGTGGCTAATGAATATAACTCCATACCAGTTTAATCAACAATCAAACAATAATCGTTATAATCTGAAATGCTTAAGAATCCGATGAAACTCGACCTTTCAAGGACAAATTTTGAATTTCGCGTCGTGAATTGAGCCCGTAACTAGCACACAAGGTGAAAGCTATAGGTGTTTGTTTAATATGCCTCGATACAGTTGGAAATTGAATTCAAACCCATTTTTGTTTTTGTCTAGAAATGAAAATGATATTAAGGTGCTATAAAGTTTATAAAAGTGTAACTATTTTTTTCTGTTCTTTAACAAAAAAAAACAGAAAGGCGTTTCGAACCTGTTTATATTTAATTAATTTTGATTTAATATTAGCAAACTTAAAATTATCTTTAAAGTTTTTTCCACCTTTATTTCACCCCTATCTGCAACTACCTACAACGCATAGTTAAAATCCAATCAATAAAAAATAAAAAGAAAACTACTTTTTTAAAATTCCACTTCGTCCTTTTTCACTTTTAATTGAAGCCATCAAGTTTAAAACTTAAAAAAAAAAATAGTTTCTACTTAAACACCGCCACGGAATACTGAAAAAAAATCTCCCTCTAACTTTAAAAAACCTTTGATTTAACTTTCTCTTTTGCGCCCTATTAAAAATCAAAGCCCAAAACGAGTCAAGTAGTAGGTATTTAGGTAATGAGTTTTTAGCCTTAAAGTTCACAAAACAGAGAAAAAGAGAGAGGAAGCCCTTTCCCATTAAACCGTTTACCAAATCAAAAGGACGAACAAGAAATCCACCAAACTATCGATTGTTTTTCATCATAGCTTCATAGTCTGTCCAACTTTCAATCCCTTGGCTGTTTTTTGTTTTCTTAAAGCAAACCAAAGCCTTCTCTTCGTACTTCGTATATAGTCGTTAAACAAATAGAAACAAAAAAGAAGAAAGGAAAGAAAGGAAACGTACAAATCAAAATGCATCCCTTCTTATTTCATTAGAAAGTATAAAATAGAAGGTATACCAACCTAAATGTTTCACACTCAAAAACACACAAGAATTCATTTGTTCAAGCTTCAAGGAAACAAAAAGAACTTTAAGGGTATAGGTATAGAACTTAAACTCTAACTCAAGCTCAAGACTTACACTTTACCTACCCCAACTAGCGCAGTGCAGCGCCCGCCACCGGTGGTGGTGGAAAAAGAAAAAAAAGGATTCCCCCTTAGATGTAACAAAGAAGTCCAACTCTTTGCACTTGCACATGTTGAATGCAATAATTATTTTTCCATCCGGACCTCCCAGCAGTTCCTTTCTCTCATAGAGGTACTCGTAACTGTATGATCCTTCTTGTTCCCTTTGAAAGGAAGAAAAAAATCGTGTACATCAGAGGAAGAGGAATTAACCTAACTATCTATAAAGCTACACACCTCTACTCCTTGAAGACTGCCCCGTGCAGTTTTATGTGTGTGTCGGTCGGTGTTCGGTGCGATGTTTTTACAGTTACAAACTAGCCACCAAATAGGTTTGAAAGGACCAAGACCATTACATACCACCCAGTAGTACCAGCACCAGTAAAATAAGTAGCAGAACATTCAGAACAGAAAAGTTCAACTCTTGAATGTTTTGAGAAAAAAGAAAGAATACTGCACTCAAAGCAAACAGCAAACTCTTGTAGTAAAAGAGTATACGCGGAACACCATTCCACCTTCATCCAACCAAAAGCAAGGACTCTATATCTATGGTCCTGAACCGATACATTCCCCCGTTCTCGACGTTCGTCGTTGTCGTTGTTGGGCTGGTCGCCGTCGTAGTTGAGAAGAGAAGGACCAAAAGGAAACGTCCATGTGAGAAATGGTATTTTTATGCTGGAGCAATTTTTTTTCCACCTCCCGACTTGCTCATGTCTGCAACAACCATCATCAACGAGCAACGAGCAGCGAGCAAGCCAGCCATACAGCCATCCTGCCATCCAGTCAGCCAGCGAGCAACAAACGATCAGGGCTATTTCAGTGGATGTGAAAAATAGGATACACGAAGAAAAGAAGCAGCACACCATTTCTATACTTAGTGAAGAAATATATGTGAATTTGAGTGCAGTCCCGAGAGGGAGAGGGGCTGGACTGGCTTGAAAAAAAATTCTGTCCTACATGCTCAAAACCTCGCATATCAAGGGCGATATTAGCATATCCACTCTCGACGGTCGTTCTACACTCTGTATCCTGACTCCGGACTCACTATATGTACATTGTACATTCCGCACAAGGATTAAATAGCTCACAGGTCTTTTATCACGCCAGGACATGCCATTGCCGAGACTTTAGAGGGTCGATCTAGCTCTAGCTATACGTATAGTACTGTAAAACTGCGTTGCATTCTCGCATTCGGAGGCTAATGTGTGGGCTGTGGGCTGTGAGCTGTGAGCTGTGAGCTCCACTACCAATCTATTCCCAGTCGTCAGTCTCAGTAGTTGTCGTCGTAGGGGTATATAAACTATACACGGATATGTTCTGCGTTCCGGGGCTAAGCTTTACTCCTTTTTTTGAATTCAATTGGGGATTTGTGCGTTTTTTTCACTCACTCACTGAGAACAGTTTGTTTTTTCGTCCTTTTTTATTATGTCATCTATTTGGTTTGTCAATGTTGGTCCTTCGTCCAGGGTCTTATTTGAGTTTCCTTTTTTTTGGTTCGTTTTTCTTGATTTGTGTGTAGTGTAAGTCGCAGCTAAGAGTCATGGTAAATTTGAGGTTAAATCCAGGACAGCGAGCGTTACCATTTTTGAGCTTTAATTGGCGTTTTTGATGTGTGCGAACTTTTTTGTAAATGAATTGGGCTCCGTCGAATACAACCAAAATATGAACACTTTTATGTACATAGATCCATTTTTTTTTTTTTCGAACTTGTTGCTGCACAAACGTTAACGTATTTTTACGCTTCGTTACTGATGCCCATGCCGATTTCCGATGGTTCAACATGACCTTAGAGCTAACTAACTATTTCGGCATGGATGCATAAAATCTGCTAACAACAAAAGCAACAAAAAGAGTTCCTATATTTTTCAGATGGGCTAAATCATTGGCAGTTTACATATTTGTGCTTGTAAATCGGGAATTTGTAAGTTTTCAAAAAAAATAGAGGACGAAAAGTTTAGACACACAAGTTTAGTAGTATTGAAAATCAATGTCTAATTTGTGTACGTTTTTGTGGAGAGTATTGCCAGAGGCAAAGATTTAATTTTTGGGAAATTGTTTAAATGTTTTTGTTAATAGATTATAAACAAGAGGAATAGCGGAAAAGGATGTTTTTGGGCAAAGACATTAAGGTTTTTCTTATAATAGATACTCGGGTATAAAAGGCTACAAATTAGTATCTTTCTTTCATTTACGTGCTAAAATATGGAACGGAGTTTTAATCGTGAATCAGTGTATAATTACTGGTTCCGTGAAATAACTTCCCACGAAATACGAGTAACTAACATAAAACGAATCCCCAAATTCGAAAATGAAATAAATTCCAAAAAAGATATGGAATAATTCCCAAATTTTAAGAATTGTCTTACCATTTTATTTTGTAACAAAACTGAAATTACACAAATTTTCGAAAGTTGGCCATATTTACAAAGTGAAATAAAGCCAAATTATTTTAAGAAGTAAGAGCAACTAATTTTACCATAGGGAAAGCACCTAGAATTACGGTGAGTAAAAGAGTGAGGTATGCATGGGAGACCTTTTTAAAATTCCTTGATTTGGGGGCTTCATCATGAATTAACTATCCAAATTAAAAAAGATATTAGTCCTCAAAAAAGCATGAATTAAGTCATCATTCACATACAATTTTTTGGGAGAATATTTCATACTTATTGGGTGGGGGGCTTATTTCTAGGGAAGCTATTTCACGAAGCCATAAATACATATGTATGTACCTAACGAATTAAAGTCAGTCAGGGCGGGATTTAAGGGAGGGCAACCTGGGTGGAAGCCCGGGGCCTCCACAAACGGGGGGGTGGGCCACAATAGAGACTTCGGAAAATTTTTGTTTCAAATTCCAACTAGTAAACAACTTTTCCTTTGACATGTATTTTTTTTTTTGATCTTTTACCTTTGCCTATAACAGCCTACAGTACTTTGTACATAATAATTAGGTGGCGCAACAGTCCGTAGAGAACCAGGGCCTAGTGACTTACAACTCTCAACCATTCCTGTGTGCGAGTAATGTTGTCAGGAATGGAGGGGACCTACAATTTATATGCCGAATCCGAACGGCTAATTTTGAGAAAGCACTTTTTCATGACAAGAATTACTCTTGGAGAATTTGTCAATTACTCGCAAGAGGCAGTACCCGTGAAAAACTCTTTTTTTTTTTTTTTTTAATTAAGGTGGCACAGGCAGGGATTGAACCCAAGACCTCTCGCATGACAGTCCAACGCACTAACCATCATGCCACGGGTACTACTTTGTACATATTAATCTTAAATAACAGAAATCATTGATCTATATTTGTTCACTCTAATCAGGCAATCAGTGAAATCAAATGGCCCTGATAAGAAGCACTTCCGATTCACTACCCATCTTGAGGGAGTACCCCAATCGCATAATGGCTGAGTGGGGTGGTACTTGCCCGCAACCTCGGAGTTGGGAATCGGTGTTCTTCAATTCTTGGAAAAATCTATTATTATTGACTCCTTGGTAATTTGTTTCATATTTCTTTATGCAGTCAGGTATGCAGTTTGATAAGCAAATAATTATTATTGTGACACAATTAAATGCCATCAATTATTCACGAACTTTACTGCATGCAAGAAATTGAAAAAAATCATAGTCGGTCAATAGTAATATTATTTGTATAATTATTGAAGAATATCGATTTCGATTGTCATACAAAATCCACCTCATCGTGACAAGCTCGAAAATCAAAATTTCAGAGCTACTTTCCCAAACCACGAAATTGCATTGAGAAATGAGAATGTATTTGGTTTTGATGGTAACAAATTGCACTATAGAGCGCTCATTTTCAAAAATGAAAATTATAAAAAATTGGCTTCGAACCACGATGGGACAAAACCGTCTATCGAAGCTTTCTCTCCAGAGCATTGAAAGCGATTTACTCCGAGAACTGGATTTCAACGAAATCATCAACGATTCTTTGGCGAAAAAAGCTCGAAAGGTTCCGTTCGTTAACCCTAAAATTTAATTTCAGATAATTCTTTTTTCCGTTTATATTTTTATATGTATGTGTTTGTTCAATACTAAAGGAATCTACTTGGTTTCACAATAAAATATTTATTAAAAAACTCGAGTGAAAAAAAATGGTTTACTTTATTTTGAAAATAATTTGAGTTGAGGGGGCCTCCGATCCTTTATTGCCCGAGGCCTCTGGACCTCTAAATCGGGCCCTGAAGTCAGTTGTTTTTTAATAGTAAAATCAAAAAATATATTAGCATAATTGCATTCAACAAACGTGTTTCTTCCTTGAGTTATGCCAAATATTAACACAATATGTCAAAACTAGTAAATAACAATATTTTAGAAAATTATTTTTACTATATAGTAGTATTAGTTTCTTACATTTGAAAAGGTCTGATCACTTTTTAAAATATAACAACCTATAATCCGACTTACAAAGATTGTGGTAGCCAACATTTTAAAAAGTGCTCGCAGAATACCTCTGAATCTATAAAAGAGTCTCGAAGATTTCTACTATCGTGTCGCATCGCACTAGAATCACCAGGCGACCATGATTTTTAGTAGGTATATGCTTTTGCAAGCAAATCTGAAACTGTAATATATTGCATTCATTTCTCCCTCAGCTCACCTCACCGAACAAACTGTATTCTTTTTTAATTTTTCGCAATAGGGGACAACGTTTTGCAGTAGGTATTCCCATTGTATTTTCTACTTTTATTTTATGATCTGCATTCTATTCAAGACAAAGTAGCGAAAGGTATAACCACGCCCACGCTCACCTCAAACTGTTTTGTAATTGGCTTAGGATTAGAAGGATTAAAAGACAAAACACAAATAGTTCCTATAGTAAATGCAAACGGGAAAAATAAATAGGCAAACACGATTACATCATTTTTATAGGAAAAATGAGAAGCAAACGAAAATTAACCTTCTTCTTCTCAGCATGATCGCCTGGTTAATGGTACATCAAATGGAATGGCCAGTTCAAGTTTGTGATTTGGAATTCGGAGACTAAGTACAAGCACTTTTTGAAAATCATAAACAAATCGGATTTCAGACGGCTAATAGTTCCAACTATGAGTTTGAATTTTAATTTTTTGAACATTAAAAAATAAAAATGTTTAAATAAAATGGATGGATGAAAGAAAAATTGAAAGAAAAAAGTTTATTGAAATATATTTTAAAACTTAAAAATTTGAATTAAATCTCAAAATCTGTCGTCTGCAACAAACAAATTCTATTTTAATTGCTCAAAAATGTAATAATGTGGTGGTGCATCTTTTCGGAACCTGAAAATTTTGTTTATGTATTTCCAAATAACTTTACAGTTTTTTTTTCAATGTTAGTCAACTTAGCGATTTTGGATTTAAAAGACAAATTGTCAAATTTACGAACAAAACAATGACGTATAGTTAAGTGTGATGTGTGTTGAAAAACTACATCATGGTAAAAATATTATTTCAACTACGAAATTAATTTCATAATGTAATAAAGTACCAGTTATTATCAGAAAATGAATTTCAAACGTGCAAACCAACGAATTGAAAAGTGTTTGCAACCTGAACGAACGAACTCAGGGGCGATTCTCGAAGAATTTGTGTTCTCCATCGCAACACACCCACGCACCCGTTTTTTTTATTACTGACTTTCCGGCGAGCATGTTGTCGTCCAGCAGATTTTTACCACAATTTCTTAAAGTTCCCATTCTCTCCCTCTGTGTCCGCCTTTCAATTGATGGATGCACAAATCTCAAAAATTTTCAAAACTCTATGCTACATGCGAAATTAAATTTGATTCTTTACACCAGGCGACCAAGCTGCGAAGAAGGTATGTTTTTGTCTCATTTTTTTTTATTAAAAGAACAAAAGCAAAAAACTTGATCCCGATCGCCAACACTACTGCAAGATTGCAAGATTAATCAAACCACGCCCACTTTCTCCTCGATCTCATAGCAGTATTAGTAAAGTTTAAAAAATAAAAACTGTTTCTTGTAGTCGTAGTTCAGCATGCTCGCCTCATACTACAAATTGAATTTGGGTTCAATCTAGGTAATTATGTTGTGACTAAGGGGTTCGTTAGAAGCACTTTTTAAAAATCATGCGCAAATCTGATTTTGCATATGTAAAAACAAAAATTATTAATCTCCATTTCCGACATATTCCAGTTTCAATTGAGCTGAAAATTTAACATATTTTATATTTGAGTCTAGTTATATGTAGATGAAATTTGAGAAAAAAGATTAGAAAAGCTTCTATATAGAAGCAGGAAATTATTTAAAAAAGAAATTAACCTCTTTTGAGTAGAACGACCAATACGGATATAATTTATTTTTTTTAAATAGATTTTTCAAAAATCGTTAAAGAATTAAATACAAAATTTAAAATCTTAAGAAAACTTTTTCTTTATATTTCTTTAATAAATAAATAAATAATATTCTTACATAACTATTCAAATCCTTAAAAAAAGTTTGAGGAAAGAGATATATTTCAACACCAGTCAGAGTGTTTAGTATAACAAGTTTTGTTCTGCCCTAATTTTTTTTCTAATACTTAAAATTAAATAAACGATTTTGTTAATGATTAAGGTTTTTTCTAGTTTCTCCGGGAGCATCTAAGAAATAAAATCCACCAGTACATGGGGTACATTAATCCATATTTTTCTAACTTTTTACTGAGTATACATTAATTCATTATTTTCTACGTTTCGTTACTGATACCGATGGATCAACATAACCTTACGTTACTAACTACTTATTTTGGCATAGATGCATAAAATCTGCTAACAATACAAGCAACAAAACAAAGTCCCTATATTTTTCAGATTGGCTTAATTATTGTCATTTCCATATTTGTGCTTGTAAATCGGGAATTTGTAAGTTTTCAACAAAAATAGAGGACGAAAGGGTAAGACACATAAGTTTAGGTTAGGTTAGGTTAGGTTATAAGGGGTGTGCACAGCATGAAGCTGTTGCGTACACGGGGGCCTACTGGTCCATTGTGATCCCCTGTAAAAAAGTAAAAGTTAGCATCGATGCTCCTCAATTTTGCCGATTAGCGTAGACTGGCTCGTTAACGAACCAGCCTGTGCTATCTATAAATTTCCTCATGTTTGCCATTGAGACCTGTGCTAGATCAATTAGTTCTCCAACAAACCTGTTTCCGAAATGACGGAGTCGGCTGGTTTGGAGGTTCGGACAGTCACAGAGCAGGTGTTTAATGGTTTCTATTTCCTCCTCATCCTGACAGCTCCTTCAAAAATCGGGTGCAAATGCCCCTATCCTGTTAGCCATTGTGCCAATGGCGCAATGACCTGTTAGTACACCTATCAAGATTTTAATGTACTTTTGAGTACTCTTTGTACTCAACGATATAATATACCGAGTTTTCTTTTCATTTGTGTTAGGCCATAAACTTCTAGAGATTGCGCAATCGTCCCTGGATTTCCACGAGTTATTGATTTTCTCCTTTAGTTTAAGGTCTATCTTCCTCTTGAGTACCCCAATCGGGACGAGTGGTCTCCTAACTGAATGGTCGCTACTACTTGTGTCTGCTTCTGACCCTTTCCTGGCTAGTTCATCTACTAGTGTGGCAGACACACAAGTTTAGTAGTATTGAAAATCAATTTCTAATTTGTATATACGTTTTTGTAGAGAGTATTGCCAGGGGCAGAGATTTAAGTTTTGGGAAATTGTTTTTCAAGCTTAAATGTTTTTGCTAAGAGCTAATAAACAAGAAAATTATGTTTTTGGACAAAGAAATCAAGTTTTTTATAGATCTTCGGGTATAAAAGGCTACAAATTAGTTACAAATTTCTTTCATTCGCTTGCTAAAATACGATTTGTATGAAATGCAGTTTTAATGGTGAATCTGTATGACGTTAACCGAATATCAAGATTTTTCAATAGTTTGCTGCAATGTCATAATGAAGAAACATTATGTTCAAGAACTATACGAGCTCGCTTACCATACATTTATTTAAAAACAAACAAAAATAAAAGCCACGTAGTTCCTTTAACTTCATACATGTAGAATTAATATAGCAAAAGCCGGTAAAATCATAGAAATGAAATTTGCTTTCGCGAACCCCATTAAAACTTAAAATGTTGTATTTAAGACCATGCATCCAAAGTTAAGGTCTGAATCACTTTCTACTTGCCAAAAATTCCATACAGTCAAAAAGTAAACTTCGTATAAGTTATGTTAAACAAGCACAGCATTTAATTTCAGCTCTATACAATTGTGGTGAAAAGTTCAAAATTCATAAAAATTCTTTGCAGAAGAGGTGTAATCTCACGAAAATATGGATGTTCAAATTATATTGAACTCTTTGTATGTAAATAAAAAGGCAGCCACTTAAAGAGATGGCATCTATAACAAGTATATGAAAATTCCAATTTAATAAACAGTGTATACAACTTTGAAATGGAATACATCAAAAATGATTTTCTTAAATTGGCTTGAAATTAACTTTATTTAAAAGATAATCTTCTGGCATTATAAATTAAATATTATTTCAGGCATAGGACCCCCGCGGTTGGCTCGGAAGTAGTCTAATCTGGAGTTGTTGTGTTCATCACTAAACAAAATTCGCTTATACAAAAAATAAGAAAGCCTTATTTTCAAAATAAGTTTGCACAATTTAGAAGATATGTTGAGGCTTTAGTCTATTGATGTTAAAATATCAAAACCAACTAAGAACAAATCACTTTGCAGCTGACAAAATGGGATCCAGTTAAAATAGTATTGCCAACTACAGTCCTACACAAAAAAAAAACGTTATATAGTAAATTGTTTTTAGTAGGTTAATTTTACATTAAAAAGATTGCAGTTATTCTTTTCTGATTTATTCTCTTACTTGCAATTTTCATAGAATGCATAATAAATACAATTTTAATTTATTTTTCTTAAATATAGCTGCTAAACATTTTCAATTTTATTTTCAGCTGTAAATTATGAGGTGGTAACCAGTAAATTCCAGCGAATTGAGAAATTTCGTAGGATAATTAACCACGTCATTTATTGATCATAGCATCGACTGAATTAAAGGAAAACAACTGTCCAGGGATACAATTTTTGCTGCCAATATTGCTTTTTGTTGAATTAATCTGCTACGTCAGGAAAAACATTCTAAATAACTTTTTCTTCAATTTTGTAAGCTGACAAAAATCGTCAGGAAATATAAAAAATTCAGTCAAGGTACATGCTGCAACTTTACCATCACTAATATCTAACAATTGTTTCAAAAACACACCTGCACTTTGATCTTGTTGTAAAAGTACGCGTATATTAGCTGTCAAAAATTAGATCATTCAACACGCGTTAGGTACATCAGCTGCATCAAGGACGACAAAATCAAAACTTCACGAAGATTTTTCAAAGTTCTATCTAGTCAATCTACTGACTCTTGCGGGCCATCGTATATTCGTCCAAAATCTTTGCAATTGTGCTATTTTTAGCGATGTTGGAAGTTGGTTTCTCTTTGCGTGTCCAACAAAGTTACTGCTATTCCAAATGAAGCCAACTTTAGGAAAATGTCATTCTGCGATCGGATCCTCGCCTAAAGCAGTGATATCAAAATGTAAATAAACGTAAATGCCAAAAATAAATCTTGTACAAATAAACCAACATCAAAACACAGATGAATTTTACGTTTTCATTTATATTTAAATTTTCATTATGAAGACTAGGAAATAATAATAAAAGGTAGTATAAAAATAATACCTCGATACAATAATACTTTATCGAATAACTTGATTAAGATATAAGTTAAGTATAAATATCAACATATTTTAAGTTTAAACTTATTAAGGTTCAGAAAGATCACTTTTTAAATTGGGGCTTTATTAACTTCACATAGAAAGTTATTGTAATGGGTCCGATTTGTCAAGTTGAAAATTTTGACATTTCTCGACGTTTCAAGGTCCCTAGAGTCCGTTCGTACGTCCGTATGTCCGTACGTCCGTACGTTCGCGACGTTTTTTTCGTCGTCCATAGCTCAAGAACCAGAAGAGATATCGACTTCAAATAAATTTTGTTATACAGATAATAAGGCAGAAAGATTCAGAAAGGACTCTCAAGAAATTGCGTGGGTGGTTTTTTTACCATAGCAGTTTTAAAAAAAGGTGAACATTTTGGTTAAACCTAAATATCTCATGAACCAATGACGCTAGAGACTTGAATTAAATTTTATATTATATATTGTAACGTGATACAAAACAATTATATTTTTGGAAAAAAATCCAATTAACGTTTTTTTTATACATCAAAAAAACTAAAAAAAAAAAATTTGTCACCTCAAAAATTTTACGACCAAAATATGATTTCATCTCCAAAACAATTTTGTGCAACGAAAAATAATGTTTTTAACATCAGATAAAATTTTGAGAAAAATCTAATTGACAGTTTTTTTTATAAAAAATGCTATAACTTGGTAAAAATTTACTTTCGACTCAAAAAGCTTTTGAAGAATTACAAATATTGGCTTCAAACTTATTATATTTCACAGAAAATATTGTTTTCGATATTCAGTAGTTTTTTTATAAAAATCCAAAAGTCCGTTTTTTCATAAAAAAAAAATCTACAAAAAATAGTACGCAAGATTTGGTTAAAATTGATACATATAGACAAACTTTTAAGCAAGGCAAATAGACAGACGGGATGGGAAGTTATCAGTGTGGGTCGCGTCCCAGCCTCTTTTTTCATTATGAAGGTTAGGTTAGGTTAGGTTAGGTTGGAGTGGCTGTCCAGATGTCATCGACTCACTTAGACCGCAAGGGTCCATTGTGATACCACTAATGAGGTTACTCATGGGGGAGTAATGAAAATTAAACAAACCATTTTGTGCTTTTAATAAAGTTAGAGAGACACTTTGTGTCAATCGTTGCCAGTTCACTGGTATTGTCGAAGAAGGGATTGCCAAGAAAGTTATTCCTTCTAATGGAGAGTGCTGGACATGTACATAGAAGGTGTTGGACTGTTTCCTCTTCCTCCTCGTCCATGCAGCTTCTACAAAAGTCATTTGTGTAGACCCCTAGCCTCAGAGCATGTCTTCCTATGAGGCAGTGTCCTGTTATTACTCCAATTGTAGAGCTTATATTTTGTCTGCTCAGGGATATCAAGCCTTTTGACCGATTTAAATCTATGATTGGCCATATTTGCTTGGTTGCTAGGCAGGTGGTACTCTGTGACCATCTAGCATTTGTTGCTTCTAGAGCATATTGTTTGAGAAGATATTTGCATGTAGCAAGTGGTGTTCCTATGTTATGTTTTTGTCTAACATTAGGCAGAAGTGTTCCGTTTTTGGCGAGCTCATCGGCTTTACAATTTCCCGGAATGTCTCTGTGGCCCGGCACCCAAATGAGGTGAATATTAAACTGTTCTGTCATCTCATTCAGAGATGATCGACAATCGTGGACCACTTGTGAGTTTGTGGAGACAGACGCGAGAGATTTAAGAGCAGCCTGGCTGTCCGAGAAGATTCGTATATCCTTGCAAGATATAACGTTTTCTCTGAGCCAGGATAGTGCCTCTTTAATCGCCATTACTTCTGCCTGGAATACACTACATTGATTGGGAAGTCTATATGATAGACTTAGATTCAGTTGTTCCGAATAGATACCACTTCCAACTCCGTAATCGGTCTTTGAACCGTCTGTATAGAAGTGTATCGCATTGTCTTCCAGGGGTCTCTCTTCTTCCCAGGAGGATCTTGAAGGGATGGACACATGGAAGTTTTTACCGAATACCATTTTAGGGGTGGTATAGTCTAAGCGATCTGGGATAGATCTGAAATTGTCTAGAATGATAGTATGTCCAGTATTGTTACTGTTCCATTGAGAGGTGGCTCTAAGTCTCACACATGAGTTGGCTGCCACCATTTTGGAGAAGATGTCAAGAGGTGTTAGGTTTAAAAGCACATCCAGGGCTGCAGTTGGTGTTGAGCGAAGTGCTTCTGTGATGCACATACCTGCTGACCGCTGGACCTTGATGAACTTATTTAGATTTACCATCTTGTCCAGTGCGGTCCACCATACGACAACTCCATAAGTGAGTATCGGTCTAATTACCGAAGTGTATAGCCAGTGGGTTATTTTTGGGGAGAAGCCCCATTTTGATCCTATGGCCTTTTTACAAGTAAAAAGCGCTACAGTAGGCTTTTTTACTCTTTCATCAATATTTGCCTTCCAATTTAGTTTTTTGTCTAAAATGAGGCCTAAATATTTAGCTTGGTCGGAAAACCTTAATGGTATTCCTTTAATCTTGGGTGGGCTGAGCTGAGGAATTTTGTACCTTCTTGAAAAGAGTATTTTCATTATGAAATAAATCCCCAAATTCGAAATTGAAATAAATTCTCAAAAAAGGTATGAAATAAATTCCCAAAAAAAGATTGCAATAAGTCCCCAACTTTGAGAATTGTCTTTCCATTTTATTTCTTTACAAAAGTGAAATAACGTCAATTTTTAAAAGTGGGTCATATTGCACTTTGATATTAGCATATCCACTCTCGATGGTCGTTCTACACTCTGTATCCTGACTCCGGACTCAATATGTGTACATTCCGAAATAAGGCCACATTATTTTAAGAATTATGACCAACTTATTTTACCAAAGGGAAAGCACCCAGCATTACGGTGAGGTATGTATGGGAGCCTTGTTGCACTGCTTTAATTTGGGGATATATTTCATAGTTGAAATTGGATTTCATCATGAAAAAACTACCCAAATTTAAAATGAAATTCCGTTGGGAGCTATTTCACTGAGCCATACTTACCTACTGAATTTAAGTCTCTCGTTATTGATTATTAATACTAAAACATAGTAAAACATATTAACTTATTTCATTTAACAAATGTCTTCCGCTTTTGAATTATGCCAACTATTAATACAATATGTCAAAAATGGTAAATAATAATATGTCAGAATGTTATGTTAAACCATAGTATTAGTTCCTTACATTTAAAAATGTCTGAATACGTTTTAAAATATAACCATCAAAAATCTTACTTACTACAAACAGTGGAAGACAATTATTTAAAAAGTGCTTGCAGAATATCTCTGAGTCTATACTAACTCCTGAGTGAGTCTCGAAGACACAATCGTATCGCATCACATCTGTTGTTTATAGATTTTGATTTACCAGGCGACCATGATTTTTAGTAGGTATTTGCTTTTGCAAGCATATCTGAAACTGTAATATATTGCATTCATTTCCCCTCAGCTCACCTCACCATACAAACTTTATTCTTTTTTAATTTTTGTGTAGTAGGTATTGTATTATATTTTCTACTTTTATTTTATGATCTGCATTCCATTCAAAACAAAGTAGGGAAGGTTTAAATACGCCCACGCTCACCTCAAACTGTTTTGTAATTGGCTTATGGTTAGGCGGATTAGGAGGATTAGGAGACAAAATACAAATAGTTCCTGTAGTAAATGCAAAAAAAAAAAATCATTTGAATAGAAAAAAATGAAAAGCAAAAGAAAATGAACCTTCTTCTCAGCATGATCGCCTGGTACTGGTACATCGAATTGAATGGCCGGATTTCGGAGACACAAGCACTTTTTGAAAATCATGAACAAAACGGATTTTAGATGGCTAGTAATTAATACTTTGTACCAGTTAGAAATTTTAATTTTTTAAAAAGTAAAACATTTTTGGAAAATGGGATGTACGTGAAAATACATACTTTCTTAGAAAATGGAATTAAATAGAAAACGGCTCGAATAGAAAAATTGCGACAACTTTAATCTTTTTTTTACACAAAAATTATTCAAGAAAACAAAAAAGTTTATTGAAATATACTTTAAAACTTAAATATTGGATTAGATCTCAAGATCTGTTGTCTGCAACAAGCAAATTCTAGTCTAATTGCTCAAAAATGTGGTGGTGGATCTTTTCTGAACCGGCAAATTTTGTATAGATATGTATTTCCGAATAACTCAACTTGCCAGATTTTATTCAATGTCAGCCAACTTAGTGATTTTGGAATTTAAAAAAAAAAGACGAGACAAATTTACGAGAAAAACAATGACGTATAGTTAAACGTATATTCGAGATGTGTGAAGAAAAACTACTTCATAGTAAAAATATTATGTCAACTACTGCATTAATTTTATAATTATAAAAAGTACCAGTTAATATCAGAAAATAAATTTCAAACGTTGAAGCAAACAAATTGAAAAGTGTTTGCAACTTCAAACCCTGAACGAACTCAGGCGAGAGGCTCGAATAATTTCTCTTCTCCATCGTATCACACCAACGCGCCCGTTGTTTTTGTTACTGATTTTCCAGGCGAGCATGTTCTTCAGTAGGTGTTTGCTTTTGCTTCTGTTTTAAAATATTGGCATATGCATATGCTTAATCCTCTTCTATGTGCTCCAACTGCTTATTCCACAATTTCTTAAAGGTCCCTTTCTATCCCTCCGCGTACCAGCTTTATGATTTCATTACATGCGAAATTAAATTTGATTCTTTACACCAGGCGACAATGCTGCGTAGTAGGTATACTTTTGTGTCTTTTTTTTTTGTTTAAAGAACAAAAGCAAAAAAGCTTAATCACGATCGTCACTGTAGGATTACCCAAACCACGCCCACTTTCTCCTCGATCTCATATTAGTATTAGTAAAATTTGTAAAGTGTGATAAATAAAACCTATTTCTTGTAGTCGTAGTTCAGAATGCTCTCCCTCCTGATACAACAAATTGAATTTGGTTTCAATCTAGATAATTAGGTTGTGACTTAGGGGTTATTTAGAAGCACTTTTTAAAAATCATCCGCAAATCAGATTTTACATTTGTAAAAAACAAACATTAGCAATTTTCATTTCCAACATGTTTCAGTTTTACTTGAGTTGGACATTTCATTTCATTTCATTTCATTTTTTTTTTTTCAGTTTAGTCATAGATGAAATGTGAGACAAAATTTTGTAAAGCCGGAAATTATACAAAAATGAAACTAAGCTCTTTCAAGTAGAATTACCAATACATAGATTTTTCGGAAATCATTAAAGAATTGACAAAGAATTTTCAAATCTCAAGAAATCTTATTATTTCTTCATATTTTTATACCTAATATTTTACTCAGATAATCTAATCCGTGTTATGTTTTCAAACATCATATTCTTACAGAATCATTTAATTTGTACAAAACAAATATTTTAAATAAAGTTTTCTCGATTTTTGTTTTCCTTTTTAATTTCGTTATGAAAGATTGACTGAACTTAAAAAAATGACAAACAACGCTCGTAGGGAGCTTGGTTCCAACAAGATAAACGATCAACTTCTTTATTGACTTCAAGAACAAAAATTGCTCATGAAAGAAGCATATTTTCTATATTAAGTCTTAGAATCATTCTTACTTCGGCTACATTCTAAACGTGTCTCTGTTGGTTGAAATGCCGTTATCTTAATCAAGTGTCTAAATGGTGCCAATGAAAAATAAATTGTAATAATCTGAAACGATTGGGTTAATTCGCAGAAAAACGAAATATCGAACGAAATTCTTAAATTTAAGAGTCTTGGAAATATTATTGGCATAAGACAACCACTTTTTATAATCCCTTTTTATATCAGAATTTTGTTGAGTGCTGTAATCTATCCTTGAGTGTTATGTCTATTTATAATTCGGTATCAATGATTTTTGGGTTATTAAACTATTTTTGAAGCAATAAATATTATGTCTCTAACATGCATGCAAAATTACATATCACACCCTTCAACTACTCCAACTAAAAAAATCAGCACAAATTCATCCCATGTAATCGGTCCGACTGGTCGAATTGAAAATATTGACATTTCTCGACGTTTCAAGGTCCCTAGAAGTTTTGTTCGTCGTCTATATCTCAAGAAACAGTGGAGATATCGACTTCAAACAAATTTTGTTATTCAGATAATAATGCAGAAAAATGCAGGGAGGACCCTCAAGTAAATTGAGTGTACGTTTTGTTTACCATAACAATTTAAAAAAATTTAATTGAAAATTTTTTAACAATAATATAATGAATAACGACATCTGTTAAAATTTTGAGAAACATCGAATGGATAGTTCTTTTTACAAGAAATAAAAACTTAACAAAAAAAATACTAAAACTTGGTACCTACAAATTGATTTTCGACACAAATATCTTTTTTAAAATTTTAAGATATTGGCCTCAAATTAATTTAGTAACATTTAAATAAATATCCATTAGTCAGTTTTTTCATAAAAATCAAAATCTACAAAAAAAAGTACGCAAATTGGTAAAAATTGATATTCGATTAATTAACTTCATTAACTTCAAAATAATTTCATTCTGTGCTATATTTTGTACTTAACGTAAGATATTGTTCTTATAGAAATATTCAAAATTGGCAAAAATTGGTTTTCGACTAAGGATCTCGTCAACAAAAATATATTTTGAAATCGAACTATTTCACCATATCCAGAATATTGATGGTAATTTTTAGTTAATTTTTTTTTGAAAAATTCAACTGATTGTATAAATACTTTGTATTTTGGAATTATTGAGGCCTTTAAAATTGTATTACTGTTGAAATATTATGACAGCTGTGAGGAAATTGTTTAGTCAAATAGTAAAATAATTAGACTACGCGCTTGTTGTCATAAGGTCTTTAAAACTTTGATTTTGTTACCCTATTTGAATATTTTATTTTAATATCTAAAAATACGATTTTCTATTTGTCTTAAATATATCGGGTCTGATGTCTATCTTCCAGGCTTTAAAGAACTGCTAAATATTGCTCCTTGCATTTAATTCAGACATTGTATGATTTTAGTGTCTTTTTTTAATTTTAAAATGCAAAATTTGTCGAAAAATTTTACGATATTAAAATTTAGAGAAAGTAATATTAAAAATACAATATTTCAAAAAGAGTAGCATACAATTTAAAGAAAATTAAAATATTAATTGAAACTCGTTTCCTGAAAACTGGAAAAGCATTTAAGAGCGATGAGATATTAATTATTAGATATATCCTTTGATATTTATAACCTCCTTAAAATAACCACCAACAACAAAAGGTCGCAAAATGATGATGTTCCTTTAAAAAAATCACACCCTGTAAAGTACCTTTTCAAAAATATTCAAATTAAAAAAGAAAAACAGAAAAAATCTAATTTATATTCAAATTAATCACATGTAAACATAACATGTACCTTAATTTATACATAACTAAGTTACAAATTACACATATCAACCCTTAGCCCGCTCTCGAACTTTCCCAAACATTTTTGAAGGCACCAAAACAACACTCTTTAACAACACTTTCTTTGTTGTCCGCCGTTATAAAATTCACCCCTTAAAGCGATAATTTTTACACAAATGAATGTCAAAATTTTATTCATAAATTAAACAACAACAACAAAAATCAACTCAACCCTTTTAAGGTACAACACACAAAGTAAATATTTTCCACCCAAAAAAAAGCTATATATATATTTATGATGACTACACGACCTTGTGCGTAGGTACTCGTCCTTTTTTCCCAAAGAAAAAAAAAAGCATCCTTACCACCACAAAACACAACCCTGATGCCGCATCAGCCTAAGTCAATGAAATTTGCCACGCAGATAAAAAAACGTACACCCACAATTCATATACAATTTTCGCGTCACTCTCCTTCGCTTCGTCAAGGATAATAATACTGCTGTGTTATAGGACCACCTATATGTATGTATTTATAATTTGGCGGCCAGCATTAATAATAGTCGACTCATAAAGCCAAATCAAGGCGGCCAAAAAATAAAGCGGGTGTAATAAAAAAGTAAAAAGGATTTCCCTCAAGGGAGAGTCATGTCCTGTCTGTGATGTAAATGGAAAAATGAAACAGTAGCGAGCGCACAGATGGTTTATATGTGGATTCTGGTATTCTCACATTTCTACCCTAAGTTTGGTCCAAATATCCTTTTTCGAGCTCATAATTCAAAGTTCATATGAATTATTGACACAAAAAAGGGGCGCCACTTAACTTTCTATTTTTCATCCCTCTCCTAACATTCATTCATTGTGTCTTGTGTGTGTCGAACGAATTCTGCAAGGTAAGATAATTTTGCAGGGAAAATATATGTATACATATAAAATAAAAAACCAAAGGATGCAATGATTTTTTAATGCAACTCTTGTAATAAAACACAAATGTTGTGCGATGTGCTCCCTTAACTATACGCTGCGCTGGCTCCTAAGACTAAGACTGTGCCACCATGTGGAATAAGGCATCATTACTCAACTTACGGTAGAAATACGATGACAACGAAACAAGGTGTGTCAGGGGGTGGACATCCTGCGGTGCCGGTGTGTCAGTGCTATACACAAGGCTACAACTATACGACGATTTTTGAGGGTGGCAAAATGTTGATACAACTTTTTCGAAATGCATTCGCACAAGGGTTTCTTTTTACTCTCGCACTCACCCCTTCATCATCGTCTTCTTCCACTCAACACATATCAACAAAACCAAACAACACAGCACAGTAAAAAAAACACCCTTTTTCTTTTAAGGGCTGAAAACAAATTAACTTATAAAAATCAAGAAGGGTTTCAAGTATGCAAAGTGAGAGTTGAGAGGCGCTCCACTTTGTTGCCACATCGACACCACCCTCCGCCACCACCTGTACACGAGGGGTGTATCGTGTGTGTTTGTGTGTGTGTGTGTGTGTGGTGGATTTGTTACTTCATTAACAGTAATTTGTGAGTGTTATTTCATTAACGGTGTAACCGAAGCCCCACCGAAACAACCGACAACCAGAGAAGGTAAATAAGAGAAGTGGAAACGGTTTTGTTTAAATTGATGCTGGGAGCGGAACGGAGCTTGAATTTGGTGCTTCTTTCGTGCACAAAACCAAGAACAAAAACACAAAGAAAAAAAGGGAGGAAAAGGAAGGAAATAGCAGCTCACCTAACCTCGAGGTGTTTTACGTTATAAGTACTCAAGTTATACTTCGTTCGATATTCCGTTGTATAATTCCGTTTTATAAGAATTATTTTAAATTTTTAATTTTAATTACCGAAATAGGATGAGCTACGACTACGAGCAGAACAACGATGTTATAAGGACAAAGAAAGAGAGCTAGAGAGAGATGGGGATGGGTTTAAAGGACAAAAGCAGTGCAAAAAAAAAAAGGGTTGAATCTTTAACTTGTTTCGTTTTTCATTTTTATTTTGTATTAATTTTTAACTTCACCTGGAATAAGATTTGATGCATATTACCTACATACCTTCTAAAGGTGTAGGGTACTTATAAAAAGATTGTTCTTTTCTGTTTTGTTTTGTCTTGTTTACGAAAAGTTAATTGGAATTTCTGAATCAAATATGTTTGAAACTTTAGCCATAAAAATATACAACATCTTAGGACTTAATTAACAAAAAAAGGTTTAAAATTTAATTGTCGAAAAAGTTATAACACATACAAAATTCAGCTGAGTTAATAAAGCCATATACAGGGTGTATGGCAATACTTTTTTCGGAGTTGGTATTTTTTGACAGGTGTCATTTGATTAATGTTCAGTTTAGTTTGCAATTTCATAATAAGTAGACTTACTCTTGAACAACATTTGCAGATCGTGTAAGTTCATTATTTTAATAATGGTTCGGTTTGTGTGATGCTCTACGCGCTGCTTCCAATATATGGTAGACATAACCACCCAGCAAAGTCGGTAATTTCAACAACAATAGATTGGTTTCGCGCCACGTTTCGTCTAGTGGATAATGCGTATCCTTAGAGAGCGTCCTGTAGAACAGAGCATCAAAGAAGATCGGATCGAGCCCATTGACCATTGTGCAAAACAATTGGAGCTGTGTCCACGTTATGGAAAATTTTACGGAAAAATCTTGGTTTGCAGGCTTAAAAAATATGACATGTGCAAGAATTAAAGTCGATTGATCATCATGCGGCCACGTTCGGTGAATGGGCTCAAAACGAAATGCAACCGATCAGAAAAATAAACTTGTTCAGCGATGAAGCTTATTTTATGTTGAACATTTACGTTAGTAAGCAAAATTGTCGTATTTGGAATGATCCATAAGCGTTGGTGCATATTTCTTCAAAAATGAGAGCCGACCATAGAGACATTCCAGGAAACTGTAAGGCAGATGAACTCGCCAGGAATGGTACAGTACCTACAACCCATTCTACCACGTTTGGCAAATGCTGGCATACCAATCGCTACATGTAAGCTATTGCTAATGCAGGACGCTATGAAAAAGTCAAACACTAGGTGGAATAGCATCACCAAGTGTCAGGTTACAAAAAACATCTGGCCAACACTACATTTAAAGTGATCAAGGTGCTTGCTATCTCATAGAAAATCGCATATAAGCTCGATAATATAGGTGTCACAACCGGGAACTGTCTAATAGGAAAGCACACCACTCGGCAGGGCGTATTCTCAAATGACTTTTGCAGAAGCTGTATGGATGAGGAAACAGTTCTTCACCTTCTCTGTACAGTACATGCCCTGCTCTAGCTCGAAAACGCTATAATTACCTATAACGATCTAAACGATCTAAATCATATTAGCATATTGAGCCTCTCACTTTTCGTAAGGGACTCAAACTGGTTTCATTGAGCTTAAAAGAAAGCCTCAAGATTTATATGGTATCACAATGGGTCATTAAACTGGTCTAAGTGTGTCCACTCCATCACGGGCAGCCACTTTAACCTAACCTAACCTAAGCCGACCATAATGTAACATTAAATTGGGAACTGTATAGAGCCATGTTTATTGACTTTTTTGTGTCCGAGTTGGTTGATGTTGATGTGGACGATCTTTGGTTCCAACAAGATGGCGCTACGTGCCACACAGTTCAAGGCACATCCCATATTCTGAGCGAGAGGTTTCATGGCAAGGTTATCTCGCGCCGAGGCAATGTGAATTGGCCACCAAGATCTTGTGATTTGGCCCCTTTGGACTTTTTCTTGTAGAGCTTTCTTAAGAAGCTGGCTTCAAAAGATAACATAATCGATGTTACAGGTTAAATTCAGCCTGATTTGTGCCCCAAAGTCATAGAAAACTGGACCTTTCTAACGCGTGCCATCCATCCATTTAAACTATGTTACATTTCACACATATCAAATAAAGATAAAACCTAATTGATGTTTAATATACAACTTATTTTACTAACTTCCCATAGGAAGTTAGTAAGTCCGTCCGTTTGGGAGCTTTTTTTGTCCTCCCTACTTTAAGAACCAGTAGAGCTATCGACTTCAAATAAATTTTGTTATGCAGATAGTAATGCAAAAACATGCAAACAGGACTCGGGTGCTTTTTTACCATAAAAGTTTTTAAAAAATGTAATAATTTTTTTTTGTATATTGTGCGCGCACTAAAGGGGTTATGAATACCCTTATAATGATTAAAGACAGTGCGAGCAATTAGGAAAGGAGGATAGGATTGGAAAAGAGAAACCGATGCATTCCACATTCGTGTAGTGCGGCTAAGGAATGAATCTCTGTACTTGACAGTACGTCCGAAATTGATGGGCATTCCTACCAGTAAGGGTATTACGGTTGACTTGTTTAAGGGGAGGAATGCAACTGGCTATTTCAATAGAGCATTGTTTATTAAAATAACGATAAAACAATGACAGGCATGAGACCTTGCAGTGGTGTTCAATGTGTTCAAGAGAAGCAAATGTTTCGGTAAGAGAACGATCTCCAATAATTTTTTGAGCTCTTTTTTCAATTCTATCCAGAAGACTCAAGTAAGTTATTGGAAAACCAGCCCAAATATGAGAGTTATACTCAAGTTTTGGACGAATAAAAGTTTTGCAAATTATAGCAAGATAAGAAGGGGTAAAAAACTTCTTGCATCGTCGGAAAAAACCTAAACACTTAGCAGCATTTTTGGCAATGTCAAATATGTGATCACTCCAAAACAAGTGGTTTGTGATTCACATATCTAGGACTGATAGTTGTTCAATCTCCTCGATGCAAGTACCACTCATGGAAAGTGGCATTGCTTTTGCGACAGTAGACAGCATTGAGTTTTCGAAGCATTTAATTCTACACGATTTTTGATTCCCAATTGAACAATGCTGTCAAAATCAGAATTGAATGAGCTAATCATACGTTGCCGTTGGTAGTCCACATCCGAAGAACAAGGATGAGAATCTAAAAACGTTAACCAAAAATATCTCACGAACCAATAGCGTTAGCGATGTGAATTAAATTTTATATATGTATATTATATATTGTGGCGTGGTACCAAACTAATAAAATATTGAAAAAAAATCAACTAACGGGTGAAAAAAAAACAATTGTCACCTCGAATATTTTGCGAACAAAAAAACGATTTTATCCATTTTATGCAAAGAAGAATAACGTTTTTGACATATTGTAAAATTTTGAAACAAATCGAATTGATAGGTTTTTTTTTAAAAAATAAAAACCTACAAAGTAACCATTACTAAAAGTTGGTAAAACATGATTTTCGACCCAATAACTTTTCAAAAATTTAAGATATTAGCTTCAAACTAATTTCATCGTATAGAAAATATTGTTTTCGACATTAAGTAAAATTTGTATTAAAATCCATTTATCAGTTTTTTTTTTATAAAAATTAAGATCTAAAAAATATAGTACTCAAAATTGATAAAAATTGATGTTCGATTCTTGATATCTTGTCAATAAATAAAAAATATTCACTTCAAAATGATTTCATTCTGTGCTTAACTTTTTACTTCATCAATATTTTATTTTATTATTATTTTTTTTTAGAAAGAATCAACTCACAACTTTTTTAACAAAACACGAAAAGAAATGGGTTTCGACTTAAGTATTAGGAGAACAAAGAAAGATATTGCCTTAAAATTATTTATCTGACACAAAATATTGTTATGAACATATTGTTTAAAGCTTCAAGCAAGACAAATCGACAGACGGGATGGGAAGTTATCAGTGTGGGCCGCATTCCAGCCTCTTTTTCAATTTTAAAATCAAATAGCCTTTAATAGAAACCTTTTTACAATCTAATCTATCTAATCTCAGCTTAAAAAAGAGGCTGGGATGCGACCCACACTTATATTTTTCTATTCGTGTCCGTCTGTCGAAATTTCTATAAATCTTACAATATATTTAAAACCTCAATTTTGTGTTCGGTAAAAAAAAGTTTCGATAACTCAACTGGTTCTTGAGATATTGCGGGCGAAAAAAGTTATACAGACACACGGACACACACAGTCATCTCTCTAAAAACGTTTTATTTAGATTCTAGGGACCTAGAAACGTCGAGAAATGTCAAAAAAATTTCAATTAGTCAAATCTAACCCATTACTATAGCTTCCAATAGGAAGTTAAAAAAATGCTTAACATTTTATTTAAAATCACAAATTAGCAGTCTGTTTTCCACCTAAGAAACATTGGAAACAAATTTTATTTAAGTCATTATTTTTATAAATAACTGGTTATCCATTTTGCGGTTTCAAAAGTATAAGGCTGGAATTCGACATCTGCCAGACTAGGTTGTTAAACCAATTTTTTTTTTGTCAGTTGAAAGTCTGACATTTACGAAAATGGATCGCTTAACTATCCCACAACGCATAAGAATTGTTAAAACCTACTACAAAAATGGTGAGTCTACCACAGCTACATATCGTGGTTTCAACAAGACGGTGCCACATGCCACACAACTTGAGCGAATATGGCTTTATTGCAAGAGACATTTCCTGGCCGCGTGATTTCTCGTCACGGCGATATCAATTGGCCACCAAGATCATGCGATTTAACACCGCTGGACTTTTGTTTGTAAAGCTACTCGAAAGACTGTGTTTATGCGCAGATAAACTTGAGGACTTTAAAACTAACATTCGAAAGAATTCGTTTTCAATGAATCTTATTGAATTTAATGTTAATTGTTTACTGTTATATTTAAATCGAACATACAAGGGTTTCTCCTCTCTATAGAAAATGCTAAAGGTATAACGCCACCCCGCATCAATATACATACCTACATCCTCTTCCTAAATTATCAAAAGGTTTGTTTTTTACAAAATTTTCTATTTATGTACATATATATTTTATAGTTTTCAAGTAAAAAACAAAAGGAAACCAAGAAGAACAAAAATATTTTTTAATAAAAAATTCAGCAAATGAAAAAAAAGCAACAAAAATGGTTTAAATAATATAAAACTGTACGTTTCCACAAATTTGGTCCTGTTCCTGTTATGGTCCCCCACGTATACATAGTATCTATAGTAAGCTACCCATTTTATGTTTTCGTCCTTAAATAAACTATCAATTTTTTACGGAAACCGCTTGTTACATTTAAAATCCAATTGAAACCAACACAAAAATAACAAATAAAAATTAAATAAAACCAAACAACAACAACAAATAAAAAGTATGAAACCCCCACTTGATTTAACCACCGGAACCTTAATTTCCGCTCAGTTTCCGCTTATTGCACTGTCATCAGTTTTTATTTTATTTTCACACACCCTTAGGTATAGGATGTGTAACGTGTATTGTATATACCGTTGTTCCTAACATATAAACTTTTATACAAAATGTTGTACGGCAAGTTCTGCCATCATGACCATAAACGACTCGTGCCACTCGCACTATTTCATCACAAATTAGAAATTCTACAAATTCACATTGCCATATAACAAGGGTTCAATTGAAAATGACGGAGTCGGGAGTCCTTATAGAAAGCGAGTGGGTGGTAAAAACTTTCTCCTGAAACCTGAATGACGACCAACTGACGACGACAACAAAAGAAGGTGGAGGGCGGGGGTTTTGAAAATTCATAGAATTTCCTTAAATCAATTTAAAACAACTATTACCCATCAACTAAACAAAACCTAAAGAGGCTGAGATATAGAGCTAACGATAGAGACAGAGAAAGAGACACACAGAGATTGTACCTTTGCCATAAGTTAGTATAAGAAGGACGAGAAATGTGTGTGTGTTTTGTTTTGGATGAGTTTGGTTTGTTTGGAAAATAAAGGCAAAATTAAGTTCAAACCGTCTGCCATTTGTCTGTCCTGACTTCTGATATAGAAGAATAAACTTTCCCTTTGTGGAGACTTTACTCGCTCATACAGCCCAGCAGAAAACAACACAACACAACACACACAAACTAACTACGACCCTTCTTATTTTTTCCAAGAAAAACAGGAACTTCTTTTGCGCTCGGGTAAACAAAGCCATAATTTAGGGATCATTTCCTTTATTTCCTATAAACAAATCAGCATCATCGGGGGCATAACATTGACTTTTAGAGCGTAGTTGCCATTGCTATTGCCAGCAGCAGAAAAGGCAGTATCCCAGCAGCATCAGCAGCATCGCATCTGAACAACAGCTTTGAAGTTAAAGTCGAATTCAAAGAGTAGCTTCAAATGCCAAACGTGTATAGAGAGGGCATAAAGTGAAACTATACAACTCTTGGCATCGGTTTTTTATTTTTGTTCTTGCTGTCCCCCATCATAGCATCGCAACCCATCCCACCACACCCTTCCCATCGAGCTTTACTTTGTCTTTAAAACAACAATGACAAGAGGGGTTGCTCTTGCTGTTGCTTTTGCTGGTGTGTCATCTTTGTTTTTCTTTTTGTCACAACCCTTGTTGTCGCGATTGTCATCTCTGTTTACGAATGACGTTTCTATTCGACTCGAGTCTTAATGTAATTCCCTCGAAGCGAAAAAAACATGGCTATTAGCTTTTAAAGTTTTGTTTCTTTCACTTGAGAGTTTCCTTTTTTTCTATATTACTCTGATTGTTAAATATCAGGGTTGCCACAGAGTATGTTTTGTTTTTCTATTATTTTTAATGGTTCTTAAGAGAATTTCACCCCAATTCAATTTAATTCCTTGAGGATTTTCTATCAAGATTACAGAGTTTAGAAAAGAATTCTGTGGCAACCCTGGTTGCTGTCAATGTCGATATTGTTCGTGTCTTATTTTTTGTTTAAGATATGGCTATGACTTTGCCTACTTCTACTAACGTTTTAATGGCTTTTAAACGATTTAAGCCAGTTCAAGGTTGCCTCGCTCACCCGCTCGCCCGCTCGCTCGCGGTGCCTTGGTTTTATATTTTTTACGCCATCAGTTAAGGTAAACCACTTCCTGAAATTGTTTATTATAACAGTTAAGTTGATGTTTTACAATGCAAATGTGATTCCGCAAGGCATCCATATAACTCGTTATTATATACCTATAGACTTTAGACATAGACATTGTG
Source organism: Eupeodes latifasciatus (assembly GCA_920104205.1). Taxonomy (NCBI): domain Eukaryota; kingdom Metazoa; phylum Arthropoda; class Insecta; order Diptera; family Syrphidae; genus Eupeodes; species Eupeodes latifasciatus. Next base: position 151,853,432 of record OV049924.1, read on the forward strand.
GTTTGATGGTGAACGGTGAAATGGAGAAGGATATACCTACATCCTCCTGCCCATCATTTCATATACAGGACTGTCGACTGTCTCTCTGTTCAAGGCAGGGAGTGTGTTTTTATTTTGTTTCTTCCTTCACATAAAAGGACGACATTGTGTTCTTATTTTTAAAATAACATTTGTGTTAATTTTTTCTTTTTTTTATTTTTCTGTTGACTTTAATATTATAAAAACGAAAGAAAATTCGCATAATTTTATATTTTTTCTGTTTGTTTGTTTATTCGGAAAAAGGAAGGGAGGGGGAGGGTCGGCGATGATGAAAATAGGTATATGGAAATGGCATGAGAAAGAGTCAGAACAGAGTAGGTATAGGAAAGACGACTCGACCATCAGCTTTAACTCAGAAGTCAGGCATCAGAACAGAACATAATACCAGATACAGAGACAGAGACAAAGAGAGAAAGATTCTTGCGACAAAAAGAGATGAAGTATAACTAAGTAAGTAGGAAAACGATGCATACGTAGTATAAATTTTCGCATTTTATGATTTTAAATTTGCATCCGCACGAATTTTCATTGCGAAAATTTATGTGAACTTGTGTGGGTCTTTTTTTGTAGGTATTTATTTTTTATTCTGAAAACCTGAACATCCTGTTGGAGGAGAGAAAAATCGGGACCTTTAAAAAATCATGTTATGCTTGCGTTGCATTGTTTTGACAGTTAAAATAGAGAATGGTGGCGATAGTCACTTACCTAGATGAGTACCGTTGGGACGTATATTTTATACCATATACTGACATAAGAAAGAGAGAGAGATATATGTTTAATTTTTCATTTCATTATAATGTACATACATACATACATAGGTACTTTTTACCTATGCTTTGTTTTGTCTGTATGTAGCAAAAGGTAATGAGCTGGAGTTAATTTATTATACAGGTCGATGAACAAAGTATTTTATTGTGATTCCGCTGATAAGCCCCATAGGCGTAATTGTTTAATAGCATGATATTTTTTACATGTTCTACACATCTAGTGGTTACATTACCTCCACGTTGTTGGTAACTGCCGGATATTAGTCTTGGCTTTATGTTATGACCGCGGCATGATGGTTAGGGCGTAGGACCGTCATGCGAGAGGTCTTGGGTTCGATCCCTGCCTGTACCACCTAAAGTTTTGTTCATGGGTACTGCCTCTTGCGAGGAATTGACAAATTCTCCAAGAGTAATTCTTGTCATGAAAAAGTGCTTTCTCAAATTAGCCGTTCGTATTCAGCATATATAAACTGTAGGTCCCCTCCATCCCTGCAATTACTCGCACACAGGAATGGTTGTGAGTACTAAGTCACTAGGCCCTGGTTCTCTGTGGACTGTTGCGCCACCTAATTTATTTATTTTTGTATGTTATGACTTGCTAAACTTGTAAACATGTGCTTTGAAGTACGTCGACGGCACCCGCCCGCAATAAAAAAAAAACAAACAGCAAATATTATGAGAGAGACGCGAGAAGTCTCAGAAAACGACCCTTTAAAATGTCAACCCAGGAAAACGTAAGGAAAACGGACTACGACTACGATATACTAGTATGCACCTAGAATGGTACAAGGTACTATTCAGATTACCGGAATAATGTAAAGAAAAGATTGTCCCATTTGTTACAGCTGTCATCAAAGAATGCACTAGTTAGGATGCGGATTTGATACGGAAAATCAGCTTAAATCGAACGTAATCGCCTGGCTGGTATCGTTATCAAAGTTTCCTTCCAGAACATCAGCCTAATACGTGCACCCGCCCATACCAATGAAGCTGAGGAGTCTAACAAGGAGGAGTTTTACTACCTGGAAGGAGCCTACGAAGCATGTCTGGACTACGATGTCAAAGTCATGCTCGGTGACTTCAATACTAAAGTCTTGAAGGAAAATATCTTTGGCGAATTATTTTGTAAAGCACAACCCCACAAAACGACAACAGACAGCGACATCAGAGCAATCGATTTTACTGCAGCTCAAAATACGGTGCTAAGTAGCACTAAACGTTTCCCAGACGAAGAATACACAGCAACCTGGTAATCTGCCAACCAAATCGGCCACATGCTTATTGAGGCAAGGCATGCTTATAACATTTTGAGCGTGCGAACGAAATTTAAGACCGTCCAAAGAAATAAACTCAGTACTGTACATCTTAACCCACCAGAGAATGCCAGAGACTATAGTGGGCAATTATCCGAGAAACGCTCAGCCGCAAGCTACAAGCGTCAATAACCAGTGGATATCATTAAGTTTATGATGAATGCGCAGTACTAAAGCAGGAGACAGAAAATTCACGAACGAAAATGCAGCAACGGAAAACAAGATAGAAGTACTGTGAAAAGATACAAAAAAACAACCTGCTTATAAAGAAAGAGCATCCACAGTTTTCATCCTTTCAAGACCTTCAATAGGCGATGTTTGACCTCGAGATCTCTAAAAAACTGATCTAGGTATTCCGCATGACGGACGTAACAAAAAAAAAAAGAAAAACGCGGTACAACGTGAAAATCTGAGCTATTCCTGACATGCGCAGGGTTCATGTAAGAAGATATGCTATCATATGATTTCTTCAACTTAAGTCCTGGAGTAGAATGATGTTAACTTGACTATTTTTAACAGGTCTTCAGTCTTCACAACGACATCGACATCTTCGGCCCCTCCAAGCGAGATGTTTTGAAAGTATTTACAGCTATAGATGAACAGGCTAAACGCGTTGCTTGACGACAAAACGAGGTAGAGTATCAACAGACAAAGCCTTATCTGTCCATTGCCTAGTTTGTGGTAGTAATTTTAGTGTCGACGACGACTAGAGAGACCTTGCAAAGGATCCCGGTGCCCAGTTTATATCACCTTTAGATGAAATGACTATGTCGTTAAAAGCTCGTTTTGAATTTTCAGCAAGGAGTTATCTGTACAGAACGTAGCGCTAGGCTGGCGCTGGGTGTCTTGTTGAAGCCACGTCTCATTATATTTTATAATCCGATCCCGGCTTGACCAATGTACAAATCATCGCTCTCGAAAAAATATGGTCTTAAATGTCACGACGCAAAATTAACCAATTTGTGGTGTGCAAAACGCCAAGGTCTAATGAGCAACAGTTACGCAAAGCTCTCAAGCATAGTCGTGCGCTTAACCATTCCTGTATGCGAGTAATGTCAGGGATGGAGGGGACCTACAATTTGTATACCGAGTCCGGGCGGCTAATTTGAGAAAACAATTTTCATGACAACAATTACTCTTGGAGGATTTATCGATTCAACACAAGAGACAGTACCCGTGACAAAAAAAAAACTTTAAGTGGCTCAGCTAGGGATTAAGACTTCTGGCATGACAGACCTACACACTAACCATAATCCTCTCGGTAAAGTGATTTTAGTAACAGCATGATGGGCAAAGGTACCCGTGGCATGATGGTTAGTGCGTTGGATTGCCATGCGAGAGGTCTTGGGTTCGATCCCTGCCTGTGACACCTAAAGTTTTTTTCACGGGTACTGCCTCTTGCGAGGAATTGACAAATTCTCCAAGAGTAATTCTTGTCATGAAAAGTGATTTCTCAATCTAGCCGTTCGGATTCGGCATATAAACTGTAGGTCCCCTCCATTCCTGCAATTACTCGCACACAGGAATGGTTCAGAGTTGTAAGTCACTAGGCCCTGGTTCTTTACGGACTGTTGCGCCACCTAATTTATTTTAATTATTTATGATGGGCAAAGGGCGTGAACCGTTTCCCCGCAACAAAATATTTATCCTGATAAAACAATTTTATGAGATTGATTCAAGTGGAGTCAAAATGCTTTTGGAAAAAGGTCCTGAATATGTTTTACATATTTTTTAAAGCTATTTTTAAGATACTTGTTTGGTGTCTTGATATCTATACTTTCATAGCTAATGGAAACTCCATTTTTAGGCTAAAGAATTTGAATCAATCGAAAATGCTTTTCAAAGCGCTAAAAGACCCATAGGTCAAAAGTCGAAATTTTTTTTTTGTTGTTTATTTTTAATGCAGAATTTGTCTATGGGAATGGGACAGTTAAGTGACAGTAAGATTTCTCATTAATAATCACTTGTTGGTTCTCAGTCGCGTCACGAAGTTGAGTGTTTTTCACAGTTTAGAAAAAAAATCAAATCTGAAAAAAAAACGACTTCGCATAAATCCATTTTTGTAGATTGTTTAAAGTTAATTTTGGAAAAAAGGTGATTTGAATATTAAAACAATATATTTTTTTTTAACATTCATTAGAACTGATGCATAATTTGTGTTTTTCTTATTTTTCGTGTTTTTCTGAAGAAAAAAAACCATCAAATGCCGCTAAATGCCGGTTATAACCTATACATCAAAATTTAGTGCTATTTTTCTTCTTCCAGAATATATATGACTTATTGAGCGCAGATTGGCGCAAACCTAAAAATTTTGACCCGCAATGAAACACAGATTTCCACTTTTTTTATATTCAAGCAATATGATAAAGCGAATCGATATTTTTAATATTTGGCATTCGGCTAAAAGTTGGCAGTGCTTCAAGAGCCAACGATACTTGGACGTACTTTTGTCTAAAAACAGTGCTTGGCTTGATTTCGAAGAAGATTTTAGTTCTGTACAAGACCAATCAGATGAGAATATCTCACAAAAACCTCAAGGCATACCAAAAAAGCCATTTTTGAAAAGCTCTTCTAGAACAAAGAAGAGACGTCTTGCAGAGATCGTTGACGTGGTCGATGAAGATATCGCTTGTGCTGTGCCTTAAGAAAATGTCAGTCCAAAGAAAGTGTTCAAGTTAAACAACTTGATATACGAATGATGCTTTGACGCCTTTGGTTGAGGCAAAATTGTCAAAACATCAGTACCGAATCATCAAGAACTTGGTAAACCAAAAAACTGAAGTCGATGTTTTTCCAAGCTACGAGTATGTAAAAGTTCTTAAAGCCAAACAAGAATGTTACCCAGCACTTCAAACGATACCAATATCGGATTCATTAGCTGAAGTTTCGTTTCATGGGCTTCTTAGTCATACAGCTGAACGCATCTTAGAATCCCAACGAGAAATTTTTAAAAATTTGGAGAATGATTTCGGTAATAAAAAAAATTTAAAAACAAAGTTTTGTGATATGTTGTAAAACTTGTCCCTTCATTTTTTAGCTGTGTTAATAGAAAAAGTGTTTCGTGTTTGTTGCAACCGATAACTTCAGTTGCCAATATAATAGTGTCGCTCGTCTGAATAAAACCACATGAGGTAGAATAGTTTTGTGTTGGTTTGTTTTTTTTTAAATATAATTTCATTGTGGCTAAATGAATTCTTGATTTAGGTCATCTTACTCTAATCAGCAAATGGGACTTTGATGGAAGCAGTGGACAGTCCGAATACAAGCAAAATATATCCGGCGAATTCAGCGATTCGGACATGTCTACAACTTCATATGGTCCAATACAAATTTTTTTCGCAAATGGGTTCTGAATCTGAAAAGAAAATTGTATGGCAAAATCCTCGGCAAGATCAACTCGACCTGACGACCAATACGCTTTCAATTGAAAAAAGAAACGGCAGACTTGAGTCGAGCTGAGCAAGAGTATATACAGAGATATCGGATCGTTGATTGTAAGGAATGCAACGCCTTGTCTCATACGGCTTAACAACAAGTTTGCTATATTGTGGAGCAAAACCTACCAATATGAACGACATTGAAAGCTCTTTAGAAAGAAAGATAAATGAAGATTTCCTAGATTTCGGCATATCTCCCCTGCATGCATAGATAAGATTTTTTGAATTCTTTATTCATTTAGCCTATAGGTTGGACTTTAAAAAATGGCTTACGGTAAGTAGTAAGAAACATCTTATGGAAGCACAAAAAAACGTATCCAAGGAGAATTTAGGCAGATTGGGTTGATAGTCGACAAACCAAAACAAGGTGGAGGCAATTCAAACGATAGAAATATTGCCCGCAGATTTTTCGCAAACCCATCTGTATCCTCACAAATAACTGGAATAAAACAGTCGGTTATAGAAAGATGTGCTGTCATTTTAAAAACTTTGGCTAGCTGTTTTGCAATAAATTCCGAAATTTTTCAGGAATACACTCAAGAAACAGCCCGAGAAATCGTTGCAGATAGTATCCTTGGTATCCATTGCCAACATCAGTGCACAAGGTTTTAATTCATGGCGGTAAAATAGTGAAACATTCTATATTGCCTATAGCCCAATTTACGGAGAAGCCAAAAACAAAGATGTGAAGTTTTTCCGTTCAAAAAACACCAGAAAAATATCAAGGACGTCAACAAACACCGATTTGTTAAATAGACTATTGTTGACTTCGCTTTCTAACGAAAGAAATTAAAAAAAAAATCAAAAATCGACTTTTTCCAAAGAAATTTTAAATTTATTGATGTAATTCTTTTAAAAGAAAAATAATATATGTGAAAAAATATTGTTTTAATAATTTAATTTAGTTTCCATCAGTTAAAGTTAAATTTGGAGTTTTGACCGCACTTCCCATACAAATGGAACCACTGTGACGGTTTATTTCCGATACGTGTCAAATCCATTTTTCTTCGATCGCGATATCCTACGACCAATTAAAGGGACAGTACGCTTGTATATACATTTATCACCGAGCTCAAAGCACTACGTCGCGTTCATATAGTTTTCATTTTACGGCACTATGCAGGTTTCCGACAAAATTGTTACACTGTCGAAGGAAGCTCTTTTACTTTAACAACAAAAACACATGGTTTCCAAAAATAAAATAAAAGATACAATAAAACTAGAAACGCATTAAAAATGACTAAATAACAAAACGAAAACGGTTTTTTTGAGAGGCATCAGCAAACGTTGCCATATTTTATTAATGACACCCAATTTAAAAATAAATACAAAAGACGATATTATTCTTCACTTATGCACATTTATACATCCCCCAGCTGTGTGTAAATGTAAACCTGCGCCGGCTTTACCTATCAATTTTATGTTCACATACAAAACTGCTAAGCTGTTGTCCTTTGACACTCATCTAAATAACTCACCGCAAATCTCAAAACTAAAAGCAACTTAAAAAAAAAAAAACAAAATCCCTTATAACAAATTTATTTAAGAGATCCCTCTTCGTCTATAGATTGTGGCACATAACCATCTGTCAAGCAAAACAACGAAAAGCATCAAATCAAATAAAAAACCTATATTCCTTCCTCATCACTCCTTCACCGACACAACCAACCAATGCCTCGACACCACATCTCTACCTAATGGTGACGGTGGGTTCCTCATCGATGATGAAACTAAAGTGATATCTCACGTCACTTCACCCAGCACTCCAGTCAGATATCCAGAGCAGTATACGCATTTCTCTCTAATAAAATTGTTGTGGTATTCTTAAGGGTGTTAAATTACCCCTCATCATCATCATCATGCTAAATAACATTTTTCTATAAATACTCGTATAACAACAACAATACCTAATTGTTTAAGGATGCATTTAAAAAAATAAAAAAAAAAAAACTTAAAGGGGATGAAGATGAGCATCACACAAATGGTTACATCGGGTGTCGAATGTCTATAGAAATCAAATAGTTAAGTCCTTCCTCTCTTAGCTAGCTGCTAGGATAGGAACAGTCTTAGCTATAAACCTACTTAGGAATGTCAGGTTGAGAAATAAAAAGTAGAACAAAACAAAAATCATGATAAAAATGGGAATAACTTTTTTAAACGAACGAACGAAGAAGGAAAAATTTTCACATCAAGATTTGTCCGTCAAGTTTTCCAAAGCTCTTCCATCAACATCGTCGATTCGATTGTTGAGGGGTTTTCCATCTCTCGTTCGTTTAAAAATCCCTGAATAGGCCATCATTGTGTGAACGAGCAAGAAGTTTGAAAAATAAAATCTTAAAACAACAGCCAGAGCTAGAAGAGCTCACCCGCTCTCTAATGAAATGATAAATGAGAATAAGGAATCATCGCGTATTGTTAATAGAGGCAGAGGCAAAGGCAACCAGCCAGCTATAGCGTTCCTACATAAAGTTCCTCATCGTTCGTTTCCTCACTTCAAGGAAATACCAACCTCCGCCGACCGACACTGAGAAAAAATATAACAACAACAACAACAACACATTCCTTTAGTCCTTACACCTAACTACACACTTGTCTCGAATATCTACAACTTATTCATATATACGAGTATGTATACATTTCAATGAGAGTTTTGTTTTTCTTGGTTGTTGTCGATTTTGATGTTGATGATAATGATGATGATTAGGACGAGGCACAAGGACGATGAATGTAAGGAAGAGCGATTGGAATGATTATTTTGCGATTCCGGTCTTTCGGTTTAGCTGAAGTGTAAAAAGGTATTTATAGGATTTTCCGTAAACAGAAAATGTGTCTAAGGCTCGAGCACTCTTTTTTTCTTCTTCTTCTTCTTTTTCCGGACAGTGACGGATTAGGGAGGAATAAACCTGGGAAAAGAGTTCTTAAGGCTTAAAAGGTCTCAGGAGGCAGAAAAACTTGTTCATTTTTAAAAATTAATGATTGATAGCCTGAGTCCGAAAAAAACCTTTTAACTCTAAGGCTAAACGTACGAGAAATCGACGACATCAGCAAATTGCTTACTTACACCTTCAAACTTTACAAAACTCGGTATTGCACACGCTAGCTTCTTTCATAGCTGGTTTTTAAATGAATGATTTGACAAATAATACATATGTGGTATAATTACTATGCATTGCTCGCTCGTGTAAACTCTAAGTACAGAGAAGGAAAAGCAAAGTGTAATTTAACTCTTAAAACATTTCAAAACAGCTGGTCCTAGAACTCGAGTGTGTTTTTCAAACAGGAAACAAGAACTCTCTGGAAAATCACTACATATAACCTTGTTGGCAATCAAATATAAGACTTAAGTACACTGCATATTAACAGTCACTAAGACCCTTATAGCAATGAAAACTCAAGCTATAGAACCCTCTGGAGCGTTAGTAGCCAGTAGGACATTGAAGACCATGAAGAATCAGGATGGAGATCTGTAGTCTGAAAACCCCACATCATCTTTAGCAGGCACTAAGAGTCGTATAACAATCAAAACTCAAACAGGAACTCTCTGTTGTATCAGCACAGTCAGTAGAACCTTGAAGACCATGAAGCATTAGGCTGGAACTCTGTAGGCTGAACATCCTGCATCAGCTTTAGAAGACACTTAGACCCTTATGGCAATCAAAACTAGACCTGAAACCTTCAGTTGCAGAAGAACCAGGCTGTAACTCTGAAGTCTAAATACTGATCACAATAAACCAGGGAGTTTGAACACTGGTCAGAATAAAAGAATATGGCTAGACTTAAAACCCGTATGGCAATCAAAACGCAAGCTAGAACTCCCTGGGGATGTCAGCAATAAACCATTGGGTCAGAATTCTATGGTAAATCTGAAGGCACTAAACCCCAATCAAAACCTAAGCTAATACTCTTCGATACATCAGTAGGCTCTAGGATCCTGAAGACAACCAAACATCAGGGAGTCTGAACATTGTTGGAAATAAAGCATCTGGCTATCTATAACTCTATAATATAAGCAGGCACTTCAGCCCTGATATCACTCAAAACTCAGGTTTGAATCCATTGGTAGGTCAGCAGGTATACTTGAACCCTGCTGGCAATAAAGCATCGTGCTATAAATCTCTATTACATCATGATGACATTCAAAACTGAACTAAATCTCTCATAATGTTAGAAGTAAAAGTCTTTGTCGCTGTTATTGCTCTAGATTCTTAGCGGAACTCAAAACATCGGGTTAAAACGTTAGGGCTCTTATGGTGGAACTTAAATAGCAAGTTTAATCATTATGGGACATCGGTTAAGGATTCTCCCTATATGAACAAAGTTAACTGCGAACTTGAACGAACGAAGACAAGTTTATTGGAAGACACTTAGTTCTTCAAGGCGATAAAAGGCTTTCCAAATCCTTCACTGTTAGATTACGATAAATACCGAATTACCAATTACCGTCAGATTTAGGTTGAAAAAGTTGGCCGATTGGAAGACAAAAGGCACAAAAAGGGTCTTTGCCCCTGCCCCGCACATCACGTGGCGTCGTGTCATCACCGTTACCGTCACAGTCACCATCGACGCGACGTCGTTTTCGTTTTTGTCACTATAATCTGAATACGGGTATAGGGATTCCGAGACGCTGTGGCGGCGACAACAACAGCAGTCACAGTGATTCTGATTGTGTGGACCTTAAGTAAACATAGCACTTGAATTTCAGAATATACCAAGTGTGAATCCATTTGATTGACAATTTATTTCTTTACACTTTTTTTTTGTTGTCCTCATCGTCGCGTGATGCGTCGTCGGTCGTGTCGTGTCGTATCTTCCTCTCCCCTCTCTTCTGGGAAGAATTGTGCGAGCGACGACGCGACGTTGGTTTTATTTTTGTTGTTGTATGAGGTCGTGTTGTTTTTCAAAAGCCCACAATGTTCCGAATCTCGATTCTCGGGATGATTCCCAGATTTGTGTTTTTGTCGCGTGCGATGCGTGCGTTCGTGTGTGTTTAAGTCTGTCACAGTGAGTGCGTATGTGTGTGCCTATGTGTGTTAAGAGTGTTATAATGATTAATTGGAATTAATAAATGTTGTTTCGGGACTGGGGGTGTGAATGTAGCGTAAAGTGTTAAGTGGAATGAATGTTGCACTAAATGAGATACTAATGAGCTTGAGTGATGTTCAGAGTTGTATGTATTTGAACACATGTACCTTTACCTATACCCATCATCAACCTATTGTTTAGTAATTTTTTTTTAAGGGTTGTATGGGATTTCGGATGTGACTAATGGCTGTGATGAGGCTGATGAGGTTCATGAGGTTGAGGTTGAATGCTGGTGTAATAACTCTTTTCAAAAATTAAGGCGTAAGAGTATATGAAGTCATTTACGTGTAGAATGAGGTAGAAGATTTCTTTTTCTTTTGATCATAATAAGAAATAAGGGATGGGACGTTATTGCTGGGATATTATAGGTATGAGTTGAGAAACTTTTTTGAAAATTTATTAATAGGTATGTAATGTAGGTTGATAAATATTATCCGATTATGAGTTGACGGAAGAGTAAATATTATTTAAGGAGTGTGACATTGTTTTATTCTTATTTATCTATGTAAAGGGTGTCCCAAAATTAACGCAAGATTTGAAAAATAGAAAACGCCGTTTTTAGTCTTTTGATAGTTATATTTTTATTGACTCGTAAAGTACATAGGATAGGGTTATGTATGGAATAACACATCGGACAAATGGCCTCCACGGCTTTGCATGCACATGCGCACTCTTTTGTTGAAATTTTCCATGACCATTCTGCATAAATGTGGCTGAATTTCGTTGATGCAGCGTTGAATCTCCTCCTTTAATGCACGGGTGGTTGTGGGCTTGTTGACATAGACTTGTGATTTCAAATAACCCCATAAAAAGAAGTCTAATGGTGTTAAATCACACGATCTAGGAGGCCAATTTTGATCACCGAAACGAGAGAGTACACGACCTGGAAATGTCTCATGCAGTAATTGAATTGTTTCACGGGCTGTATGACATGTGGCACCGTCTTGTTGAAACCACATATTGGACACATCAATATCATCCAATTTTGGCAGAAAGAACTGTGTAATCATGTCGCGATATCGAGCACCAGTAACAGTCACTGCTTGACCAGCATCATTTTCAAAAAAATATGGCCTAATTATGCCTCCAGCCCAAAATCCACACCATACAGTCACGCGTTGTGGATGCATTTGTTTTTCGACAATCACATGTGGGTTCTCCGAACCCCAAATGCGGCAATTTTGGCGATTGACAAAGCCATCAAGATGAAAATGTGCTTCATCGCTTAGGATGATTTTGCTCGAAAAATCAGGTTCCATTTGTTGATGTTCAATAATCCATTCAACGAACTCTCTTCTCTGTCCATGGTCATTAGGCTTCAATTGTTGTGTTAATTGAATTTTGTAAGCATGAGTGAGTATACGCTGTAGAGAGGTTCTTGAAATTTGCAATTCTTGTCCACGACGTCGAATTGAGGTTCCTGGATTGTCAGCAACACTCTCACCCACTGCTTCGACATTCACATTTGAATGGCTTGTTTTTGGACGACCAGTGTGTTTGGCGTCTCCAACGGATCCAGTCTCCATGAATTTTTCAATTAATCTCTTCACAGTTGACGAAGTTAAAACAATATTCCGACCATATTTTGTATGCAATTTTCGAACTGCAGCCGCCAAGCTTTCACTATTTTTGAAATTTTCTTTAATAATGAAGACACGTTGTTCTATCGTGTAACGCTCCATTTTTAATAACCCTATACTGTTAGCTGTCAAATTGCTTTTTTTCAGGGTTGCCAACACTTCACTGCACAAATGGCGGCAAATTCAAATCTTGCGTTAATTTTGGGATACCCTTTACATATTTAAATATTGAAATGGGGTTTTGAAAGTGTTTGATAAACAAATATTTAATAATATTTTCTGTTTACGGCTTCCCAGGTTTGCTTTATTATATTAATCCTGGTAAAGTATATTTCACATTCTTGCAGTGCGGTTAAGGAAAGAATCTCTTAACTTTACAGAAGCGTCCTACGCACTAACCATCACTATCACTGGAATGTATCATCTGCTGAGGATAAAAATCATATAAAACCGATCTAGGACTTTTTGAGTACCGAGTTTCTAGGCAAGGCGATTTTACACCACGAAAAGTTAATAACAGAATACACGATAAATACTTGTATGTAATATTTTACACAATTTCTATTTCTACCCAAAAGCTTCAACTCTTCAGAATTTATAAGATTAATATACATAGCTCTTGCAAGACTATATGTGCACTGGTGATCTCTTGGCTTGTCTTACAGAGCAGTGGAACCAATCTATATTTCGTTCTAGAGAAAGTAAGATCATAACGTTTAATATTTTAAAAGCCTTTAATATAGTTTGGCATCAGGATGTCTTAATCGAAAGGCGTGCCTGCTTTCGGTTTAAATGAATGCTCCTTGGTTTGACTAGAAATAACCATATTAACCGTTCAATATAACTTTTACTGGATGGATTTATGTCTGACAAATACAAAGTAAATACTCTCCTATTTTCGAAACTCTTTCACATTTTTATACAAAATCTACTGATTGAAAAATTTAATTCGTTTTCCTGCTTCTCCGATCGCTGAAAGGAGTAAAATTATCCGTATTCCATCCTTGCTATATTATGTTATTTCTATAGGTCTACCTAATGAAGTAATGAATCATATAAAAAAGGAGATTTTTAAAAGTGAAAATACAATACAGTCGGTAAAACTACTCCATCTGCTGTTGGTTTTTGTACTTTTTTCATAGTTTGTCTTTTTGACAGCTGTCAATTGATTAATGCTCCGTTTGGTTTGCCATTTTATAAGGAACCGATATTACGACGAAACGAAACAATCAATGTATAGCAAGATACTTTTGGTAAGCGCATTATTTCGCGTAGTGGGTTTTTGGCGTGGCGTCCAAGATGGTGCCATTTAACCCCGCCCTGGACTATTTGTATAAGGTTATGTGATGTCACGTTTCTACGCAGATAAGTTCCATACGATCGACGCCTTAGAATTGAAAATTCGGCACGTTATTGCCGACAAAACTTTCCCAATTGCTGCAAAAAGTGGTTAAAAACTGGACCTCTTAGCTGGAATTCATTCGAGCCAGCCGCTGCAGCCACTTGCCCCAAATCATTTTTATCTTTATAAAAAAGCTTAATTCTTGTATATTATTTCTTGTTGAAAAACACACTTCTAAAAAACACCATGCATATAAAAGCAATACCAATATTGTTTAGGATTTGTAGTTCAAACATCTGAAAAGGAGGTGTCGGTGGTTTTGAATATTGCAATGACTGGGAAAGGCAAAGTGAAGCACTTCATTCCATATTCGTATAGTACGGCTAAAAAACGAATCTCTGTACTTGACAGTACGACCAAAGCTGGACTCGAGGGTATACTGATGAGCATTTCTAGAAGTGCGAGTATTACGGTTGAACTGTTTAAGTGGAGGAATGCAGCTAGATAATTCTCTAGAGCATTAACCGGGTAAAATAAAGGTAAGACAAGATTATTTTATCACCAATGAATTTAAATGCTCTACGTTCAATACTGTCCACAAGGCTTAAGTAAGTTCCAGAAGCAACAGCCCAGAGATGGGAGTTGTACTCAAGCTTTGGATCTTGGTCATACATAAGTCTTGTATAGATAATAGTCAGATCAGAGCCAGAGAAAAACTTCGTGCATCACCTTAGGAAACCCAAACATCTTGCGGCATTTTTGGCGACATCGCGTATTTGATCGTTTCACGAAAGGTGGTAGGTGATACACATACCCAGAATATCGAGATGTTCCATGGATCCATGGATAATGATAAAAGCGGTATATCGTATATCTCACTCTAACGATACAAGACATCATTGGGTTTTCGAAGCAATTTTAATTCTAGAGTATAAATGTTTTGGTCGGAATTTAATGAGCTTATCATATTTTGTCGTTGCAGTTCGACATCTGAAGAAAAGGGATGTGAGTCTGAAAACGAAATTGAATAAGAGTGCTATCGTCAGCTAAACAATGTATTGGATTAAAAGTTGCGGTCACGAGGCTATTAATAAAAATAAGAAAACATTTTGGAGACAGAACAGAGGCCTTTGGCACGCCAGCATTGATTATGTGGTTTTAGAACACATCCAATACTACATGTATTGAACGATCCGAAAGGTAATTACTAATCCAAAAAAAGGAGGGATTCTTGATAACCTAAGGCACATATTTTCGATAAGAGAGCCTAATGCCAAACCCTATTCAAGTGCAATAATCTAACTTTCTCCACTGTTCGGTGAGAAGAACTATATGAGATCACTAATGAACCTTTTGCTGCGGCTGGTACTATATTCAAGATATTTCTTAAACTGATAATAATTAATCAGCGTTTTCATGACCTCGGAAAGAAAGGAACGTAAGTACAATAGGTCGATAATAAGACGTGAGGGGAATGGTTTAAATGATCAAAATGTTGATGTTTGTTTAAAATTTGTCACTTTCATTTAAATGTTTGCATATCTTCACTGTTGCTTCCACTTGTATCTGTACTTTTAGTCACTAAATACATGAAATCGGGTTCATAAAAAATTAGATAAATCAGAATTCAATTAAAAAACAAAGAGATACAAAGGGGTCAGTCGCTTCGCTGCGCTCGGAGAAAAAAAAATACTCTAATTTTTTGTCTTTAATCTAAATGTTAAGGAATAATAAAATCCAAACTCCCTATCCTCATCTCTCGAAATGAAATACACATCATAAGCATCTATAAATATACAGCAGCAGTTAGAATTCCTCCATAACCCCCAAAAATAAACATATTCTTCCATCAAAATTCACTTGTTCCTATTTATGGGATATCAAAAGACCAAAAAGGACATAAAATTAAAATTTCTAATTTAAAACGTATGCTGACATATAACATAACATATGAAATCGATGAAATATCACTAATTTTTTAAGGTCATTAAAAAATAAAAAGATTCACAAAAAAAAAAAAAAACATAAACTGTCTATACGATGATGATGATGATGCACATCACAAAACATAAGTTTTCGAAACGGAGCTGAGATGGAGACGCAGACGACACAAAATTATTATCTTCCTTCAAAAATGACATAAACCACACATTAAATTGTCATTCTTGGGTGTCTTCGGTTCGAAGTGTTAAAATACAAAATGTGGCGATAATGACAAAAAGAAATGACACACAAAATAAATGCTCGTAAATTCATGAGACATATTCCTCCCTCCATGCCTTCGTTCAAAATTCACATGAATGTTTTAAATAATATCTACTACATAGTAAATAGGAACTGAAATAGGACTCTCATTATAAAATTTTGTCTTCCTCTTAATAAACCATAATCAAATTCAAATTACAATAATTTCCTCCCCAACACCATCATCAAGTCAATATTAAGAGATACCAGTCTACGATATATGATATTTTAGTGCATAAATTAGTTACAAAATTATTAATAATATTCACAATTATCCTATTGTTTTCCGAACTACTCACCATTATTGGCTGTAATTGCATTTGATGCTGCTCCTGAAGATGATGATGATACACCGGAACTAACTCCATTATTTCCACCACTACTGCCAACACCACCGCCATTATTGTTGCCATTATTGCCACCGCCGCCATTAATACTGTTGCTCATCGACGAAGATGACGTCGAATCACTCGAAACAATAAAAATCCTCATCAAGAAGATGCCAAGCGTGACATAAAACGGCGCCATTTTGTGTCCTTGTTTTTATTTGTTTTAATTTTTAAATTTTTTGATTTTTTGATTTTTCTTCTGATGCAATTTATTGTATGGTTTTTTATTTTAAAGAATAAAATAATACAAAATAAATGCGCGAAATGAAAAAAAAAACAAAAACAAAATGGAGGGAGAACAAAAAACTATTTCCTTATTTAGAGAATCACCGTTCGTTCATTCGGTGTTTATAATTTTTGTTTTATTCTGTTTTACTCTATTTTTTTTTCTTTCTTCTTTTTTGCCGAAAAATGGAAAGGTATAGAGACAATCAAAAAAAAAACTATTTGATTATTTTGAATAAATCTTTTAATTGTTGTACACGTTGTTTGTTGATTTATTTATCTTTTTGTATTTTATTTAATTTGTTTTCGTGTTTTTGTGTTTTCTGTGCACTGACCCTTGTTATTGGCAACAAAATAAAAATATATTCATGTCGTTTTGTATCCGTTTATTTTGTTGTTTTTATTTATTTGTTTTTGTTTTGGTGATGTCGTCCTACTGCTGACGAGAAGTCCTGTGGAAGAGAAGAAACAAAAAAAACAAAAAGAGAGAAATTAAATGTGAGCAAATAACTGCGAACGAAAAATTTTGCGTTGTTGTGTTTTATTTTTTTAAAGAGGACGGAAATAATTAAAGGATTTCATTTCACAATTTGCTGCCCATTTAATCCGATTATACCTATACCTACATGAGAACAGTGGGTGTGGGTGTGGGTTTTGAGGAATTAAGGAACCTCTCTAACAAGGCGAAAAGCAATTTTTTCCAGAATGCAACAGATACCTCCTATAGTCTATGCGGGTATCCTGCGAATCCTCGATCTGGACTGGCTCTAGAGATATACTCGTATGTGCATATATGTGTACAAATATAGAAGTGATTCATATGTACGGTGACCATCCGTTTATAATAATAATGAACAATTCTGTATTTCAATAAGGTGTTAATTATGAATTATTTGTTATAAAGGGTGATTTTTTAGCTATTATCTGGTTTAAACAGCTGACACACGTTTCGTGTTTTGTTTCACTGTCAAACATCTTCAGTTTGGTCTATAATGTAACCATGAATCGTCTTACAAACGAACAACGCTTGCAAATTATTAGGCTCAACTTTCCATTACCGCAGCACGAATTTCGACACGCGGTTTTTTTTATTTGATAGATATGCACAAATAAATAATAATTATAGCAATTTAAGAGCGAGGAAACATTTATTTCTATTTTAAATTAATTTTCAAAGTTCACTTTTTTACATACAAAACACGCAAAAATGGTTGATTTTGACAAGTATGGCAACACTGAACAAGAAACAGGGTTTGTTCAGTGTTGCCATACTTGTTTTTTTTTCGTTGGGGATTTCTTTGTTTTTAGTGCTTAAATGCGAAAAGTACTTTGCAATACCCAAACTCGCACCCACCCCAAATCCTATAGTGATTCCATGCAGGGGGGTTGCAGGGGGCAGCATGCACCCCTTACATACCTAGCTCTCAGTATACCGTAGTATCAATTAAAAAAAACTTGTTATAGGCTCAAAAAACGCAATACAAAAAAAGTAGGGTTAAGTCCGAAAAAGACAATATTTTTTTTATGACTTAACGGTGTTTCCTCGCCTTAAAATTTAAAACATGTTCTATTGAGACCGCTACCTAACTGTACAAAAAAATCAGAACGAAATTCGTGCTGCGGTAATCGAAAGTCGCCCCAATTATTGAATTTTATTGTCAAAATGCGTGCTCTCCTAAGAAAGTTCATCGCGTTCAAATTGTTTTCAACGACGAAGCTCATTTTTGTCTCAATGGGTACGCAAATAAGCAGAATTGTCGATTTTGGAGTGAATATCAGCCAAAAGCATTGCAAGAGCTACCGATGCATCCAGAAAAAGTCACAGTTTGGTGCAGTTTATGGGCTGGTGGCATCATTAGTACGTACTTCTTCAAAGATAATGCGAGTCGTAATGTAACTGTGAATGGTGAGCGCTATCGTGAGATGATATCCAACTTTTTTTGCCCAAAATGCAAGAGCTTGACTTGCATGACATGTGGTTTCAACAAGACGGTGCCACATGCCCCAAAGCACGCTCAACAATGGACTTATTGAGAGGCGAGTTCGGTGAACATTTTATTTCACGTTGGGACCGGTCAATTGGCCACCTACATATATCGTGCGATTTAACGCCTTTAGACTTTTTTTGTGAGGCTATGTTAAAACTCATGTCTATACAGGAAAACCCGCTTCAATTGACGCATTGGATGACAACAATGAAGCATTTATTCGTGAGATACAGCGGCCGAAATGTTGGAAAGAGTATGCCAAAATTGGACTAAGCGGATGGGACATTTGAGGCGCAGTCAAGGTCAACATTTGCATGAAATAATCTTCAAACATTAAATTATATGGACCGTACTATCGATTCAAATAAAGATTTCATGCATTTTCCTGAATTGTATGTGTTTTTTTTTTTTTTGAAAAACTTTTCCATAGCTTTTGAAAATTCACCCTTTATAAAATGCACATAAATGTTCTGTATTTCATAGGTTGTTCATTATTTATTCTAGGGCCGAATTACTGTGTCAGTGATCGAGTGAGTGAGTCCCATTAGGCATTCGTAGTGTAACGTATCGTCTCCTTTTTTAAAATTCTACTAATTTCATCGAGAATTTACCTGTTCACAGATAAAATTTTTTAAATTAGTTTTATTTATTGTTTATTTTTTTTTTGAAAAAGGATTGAAAACAATATTATTATGTTTTTATCGACCGGTAGGTATAGAAGGTAATATTATAAAACAGATTTATACTAACAACGATTCATAACACCTTCAATAAATGTCAACTTACCCATTCCAGAGGCTGTGACAGCACCCCACACTATTACTCTGCCTGTACACTATCACTATGTTTAAAAGTACGCGAGTTAACTACAAGATTCTTCGGATCCAGTGCTGTATTCGTATTGCCCATGTTGAAGTGTGTAAAATGGTATTTGTTGAAAGGGTTATGGATCGTTATAAGTATATACATACATAAATCTGATTTGGAACAAAATTTTAAAGCATCAGTCAATACTCAAAATCTTGGTCCGAATTGTATTTTTAGCAAGATAAGGATTCGATATCATGCTTCACGCTAAGTCATAAAAAAAAGCCAGAAAGCTTGGACTTAAATACCATTAAACACGGATGGGAGAATTTGCAATGAAAGATCCGAAAAAATGACATTTGGACGACATTTGTACATTTGTAGTGCTCCTATATTAAAAAACAGACTTGAAGAGAAATGCCTGAACATTGCTTCTGCTGAATTCAAAAATTAAGTTTCTTCGATGCCGAGATGATTACAGGTTTTTAGATTTCCGTGGTGGCCCAATGAAATATTGATGTTCACCTATTGTAGTTAAAAAATCAATTTTAATGAAAATGAACATTTCGTATGTACTATGTCCTATATTATACTTTTGTCCCTTTATTTTCCTAAGTTTTGGTCAATACGGGTTGAATTTCTTAAAATGTGATATTTTAACTTAACTTGGACCTTCACCCGTACAGGATCCAACTGACCCAGGAGCTCAAAGTTCATGACCATAGACAACGCTGTTTGTTCGCTGACTGGGCTTCGAATCGTTTGGAAGAACCCAATTTTGTCCGAAAAATCATCTTTGGTGCAGAGGCGCATTGTTGAATGAATGGCTGTGCAAAATTGCCGTATATGGGACGACACCACCCCATGCGAGGTTCACCAGGTGATAATAAATAAATAAATTAGGTGGCGCAACAGTCCATGAAGAATCAGGGCCTAGTGACTTACAACTCTCAACCATTCCTGTGTGCAAGTACTGTTGTCAGGGGTGGAGGGGACCTACAGTTTTAAGCCGAATCCGAACGGCTAATTTGAGAAAGCACTTTTCATGACAAGAATTACTCTTGGAGAATTTGTCAATTCCTCGTAAGAGGCAGTACTTGTGAAAAAAACTTTAGATGGCATAGGCAGGGATCGAACCCAAGACCTCTGACATGACAGACCAACGCACTAACCATCTTGCCACCGGGTTTTTTTTACCAGAGCAATTTAAAAAACAGGTGAAAATGTTGGTTTACCCTAAATATCTTACGAACCAATAATGCTAGCGGCTTGAATTAAATGTTAAAAATCGAATTGGCAGTTTTTTTTTTTATAAAAAATAAAAACCAAAAAAAATAGCACTCAAAGTTGGTAAAAATTGATTTTCGACTCAAATATTTTTTCAAAACTTTTAAATATTGGCTTCAATTAATTTTATATTCAATATTCAATTAAATTTTGAGAAAAAATTAAACTGACTGTTTTTTTTACAAAAAATAAGAACTTAAAAAAAGTTACTAAAAGTTGGTAAAAATTAAGGCTTAAGTAATTTTCGACTCAAATAACTTTTCAAAAATTTGAGATTATGGCTTCAAACTAATTTTATTTAATAAGAAATATTTTGTTCAACATTCGGTCAAATTTTTAAAAAAATTGAATTGACAATATTTTAACAAAAAAAAACAATACTAAAACTTGGTAAAAATTTACTTTCGACTCAAATATCTTTTCAAAATTTAAAAATATTGGCTTCAAACAATTTTTATCCAAAAGAAAATATTCTTTTCGACATTCAGTTAATTTTTTATAAAAATCCAACAGTCAGATTTTCATAAAAAATTAAAATCTACAAAAAATAGTACGCTGCAATATTGATAAAAATTGATGTTCGGTTCTCGATATCTCGTGAACAATAGAAGATATTGACTTTAAATTAGTTTCATTCATCCAATTTGTATTTGTTTATATAAGAAATAAAAACTTTTAAGAAATGCTACTAAAATTGGTAAAAATTGGTTTTCGACTAAAAATCTCGATAACTAAAACAGATTTTGAAATCAAACTATTTCATTTTTAAGAATAATTCATCTGACAACTTTTTTAACAAAACACGAAACCCTACAAACTTTGAAGCAAGACAAATCGACAGATGGGATGGGAAGTTATCAGTGTGGGTCGCATCCCAGCCTCTGTTTTTTAAATTAGCATTAAATGGAATAATTTTAAATTGAATTGAATTTCATTTCTTTTTTTCATTATTTGGAATTCTAAAATATGGTCACCGTATGCATATGTGGTTGATTTTGGTTTTGTTTGCGGAGCTGAAGGGGGGGGGGGGGTAGGAGTTTTTTCCAGCAATGTCCTTCATACGAGATAATGAATTATTTGCCCATCAGAATGGCGCTGCTGTCTGTTTTTATTCACTTTTTTTGTATCTTTTGAACTTTTCCTATTTTTATACTTGTATATAATGTATGTACATATATATGTAATTCTACGAGTACAGCGTAGTATGTACAGTACGAGTATAGTGATATAAAAATTAATTGATTGATGTGTCGAAAAATTGGTTACGAGCAAAACGAGATGTTGGATGTTATCCTTCATAGTATACCAACATATATGTGAAAGGAAGGACATGCACATGACCAACACGTCACGGATGACTGAAAGAGTAAATTGTTCCTTTTGTTTGGGTTTAATGTGACGCTCTTTCACAGATTAACAACAAGTTTTTATTTTTATTTTTATTATTATTTTTATTTTCTTATTTTTGTTCTACCGGGAATGCCAAACCAAAACCATGCCAAGCCAAAGCCAAGCCAACTGCGAGCTCAAGTTGATGGGGCAGGGATTCGATTTGGGTTTGAGATTGAATCTGAATGAAGGATATGCCTACAATGTACATATGAATGTTTAAATTGTATTGTTTGTTCTTAAAAAAGATTGTACAATAATAATTGAAAGTGAGAGGAAAATTTTTTGTTAAGTGTGAGTTTTTGTTGTTGTTGTTTTTGTCATTAAAATCATATAAAAAGTGTTATAATAATATTATATGATGATTGATGAGTGTGCTCCGTGCATTGTAGAGTTTTGAGTGGGTTCATACAAATCCTTTAATTGTGCATGGTCAGATCATTTATGATAATAGGTTTGCTTTCAGAAAATGTTTTCAAGTTTAAAATTGAGTAAGCATGCTTATGGGTTCATCCAATTAAAATTTTGGGATTTGCCATTTCATCTGTTTTAGGGCCGAATCCATGTGAATAATTGAATACAATTCCCTTTTATTAACTTCCCATAATTGTCGAATTGAAAATGTTAGCATTTCTCGACGTTTCAAATTCCCTAGAATCTAAGTCAAAGATTTTAGAAGGGAGGGTGTTCACGTAACATTTTGGTTCATAGAAATTATCTCTTGAACCAATAACGATAGCGGCTTCAATGAAGTGATACCAAATTAGTATAATTTTGAAAAAAAATCAAGAAATGGTTTTCATAAATCAACAATATTGAAAAAATAAATATTTTTCACTTAAAATATTTTACCAAAAAAAAAATGATTTTACCCCCAAAATATTTGTACGCAACGTCAAATAAAGTTTTCACACCTGGTTAGATTTTGGGAAAAATCGAATTAACGGATTTTTACAAACAAAAAGATAAGAACACTACTCAAAGTTGGTAAAAATTAATTTTTGACTTGAATATCCTGGCAAATATGAAAAAACAAACTAATTTTATCTTATACAAAATATTGTTTTTAGGATTCTACGGAAAATATTACTCAAAATTAGTAAAAAGTGGTGTTCGTTCCAAATATTTCGAGAATAAATGAAGGTATTGACTTCAAAATTACTTCATTTTATGTAAAACTTTGTTGTTAACTTAAGATAATGCTCTTAGAAAAATCCAATTGGTAATTCTTTTAAAAATGTTACCAAAATTTATAAAAATTGCTTTTCGACTAAAAACGCCGGGAACAAAAACAGAAATGAAAATCAGAATTATTTTACCGTAGGTAAAATATTGCTGCTAATTTTTAGTTTATTTTTAGAAAAATCTAATTGAAAACTTTTTTTACAAAACACGAAAACGTACGAAAACAACAAACAATTAAGAAGAAATGGTTTTCGACTGAAGTTTTATAAGAACAAAGAAAGATATTGACTTCAAAAATCCAACTATCCTGGAAAGCCTATCCTACATGAGATAGCACGCAGCCATTTTGAAACCCCTATTAGTTTAAGCCAATTTTTAAGCTGGTATTTTTTGAATTTTGACAAGTAAAAACTACGCCATTACTAAAAATAGAGCAATACACGCGCTTGAACAACAAATCAAAATTGTTTAAATTCACGGCGAAAATGGTCAACTATTTTGAAGTCATGAAGTTTGCAAAGCTAAAGAACTTTTCGGTCGTCATGTCACACTTTTAGTGAAACTGGTATACAAATCAGTTGTGACAGGTTAGTGATGTAAGGAAACCGTGTGCGTCGTTCAACAACAACTGAGAACATTGCTGCTTTAGCCTTTAGTGATGATGAAAGCCCAGGTTTGTCTTTCCGCGTTGATCTTTTGAATAAGGCATTCCACAAAAGACATTACTACTGATTACTCAAATTCATCAATGCGATCCGGATTTTCATCGGAAAATCCAAAAACGATTATTGAAAAGCTTCTACATTCTTAACTTGTAATTGTTTGGTGTGATGTTTGGACATTACGCTACGTGCCACACATGCAATGAAACAGTCGCAACTTTGCAAGAAAAGTTTCATGCCTGTGTTATTTCTCGAAGATGTTATCACCAAATTGGCCACAGCGATCTTGAGATATAAGAAAAATAGAATTTTTTCTTTGTTTTTGTTTGAAAGCAAAGATCTATTCGAATGCTCCACAAGACACTAAATATGGAATTCGTGAAGTTATCACAGACGTACAGCTGCAAAATAGTCGAAAAGATCATTATTATTATTCTTCATTTTTATTGGAATAATGTTTTTCTTTACAATGATATAAAAATATGTTGATTTATTTTAATAGCAAACTGAAACCTCTTATCGGAAAACTTTATACTTAGGGCTGGCAGCGAGATTAGACTAGCCTCGGTCGTACACATGATTTAGAATTGATTAGATGTGTTTAAATTAAAACAGTTTATTTTGCGATTGGATAGCTAAAAAAATGCTAACTCTTAGATTTCCATAAAGAATGGTTACGATTTCGAACCAAAAGGTGATTTTTTTGAATCGATAAAAGTGACAAAAGGAAAAAATTTGATTGAACCCAAAAAAACAATAATGTTATCAAAAACAAATGTGATATGTCGTTGAAAATCTTTGGCGAAAATCTGCCTGATATGAACACTGAGCCAATTGCAGCCATCTAACCAACTCGTGAGTATTCCATATGGAATCGAGGCTAAGCCTGATTTGCATTTCCTTTCTTAAATATGGCAAATATAAGAGTCTTGTTAATAATATCTTAAGTTGTTCCAACGATCGCGACGTAAATGATTCAACGATGATATCATCAACAATCAATTTGATTGCTTTGCGTTCAATACTGTCCAAGAGACTTAAGAAAATTCGGAACCACCAGCCCAGAGATGGGAATTATAATTACATAAGCTTTGGACGGATATAAGTCTTATAGATAACAGCCAGATCAGAGGGGCAGAAAAAACTTCTTGCATATCCTTAGAAAACCCAAACATCTAGAAGCATTTTTCACGAAATCGCACAAACCGAGAATTTTGACGTTTTCAGTCTTCTTGATGCAAGTGCAAGTGGATAGTGTTAAAGGTGGTAAAATATGTTTTAAGGACAGCATGCAGCATTAACGACGAATTGAAATCCACTCGATTTTTGATTCCAGATTTAACATGATTTAACATGAGGTCAGCAAAGCAGATAAATGGATTCGAAGCTTCAGACAGAAGATAATTTATAAAAATGATATTTTTTGTTTTTCAGACTTGAATCTTTTCAATACAATACTTGTATTGAACGGTCCGAAAGGTAATTTCTAATCCAACGTTGGAGGGATTCGTCAAAACCGAAGGCAGACTTTTTTGATAAGTGAGCCTGATGCTAAACTCTATCAAATGCTTTAGAAATATCATTTTCCCAAAACAATGTAATTATTTGTTCCATTGTTCGGTGAGATAAACCATCAGACCACCAATGGAGCCATTGCTACGAAAACCGTACTGCTGGTCATTAAGAAGCTTTCGGCCTTCGAGATATTTCTTGAGCTGATAGTTGATCAGTGTTTCAATGGAAATAAGGCACGTAAGCACCATCGATGGATGATTCGGGCTGGGGAAGGATTCGCCCTTTTTTGAGAAATTCTAGACAAAATTAATTTTCCATCCACTCGGACGAAGACCTAAAGAGTGAATAAATGATAGAGCTAACGCTCTTCAGAACAAAAGTGGAGAGACAACGGATTTATGTGTTAGTGTTAAAATCTTTTAGGACTCTATAGCTACTGTACGTGTGCGAAAGAAGATTGGTCCCATAAAATCATGTATACACTCTTTGGCAGCGTTTGAAGTGATAAGCTTTATCTATATAAATCTAAAAAAAATTGAGTGTCATCGACAACAAGCGTAGGAACCGAATAAAAGGAAAAATTCCTCATGCTTTTTACAAATGACCAAAAATTTGTACTGCCTTTGGGACATTTTCTTTGGCTTGGTTTTTGATTATTCATAAATTTGGTCCT
The DNA here is from genome assembly GCA_920104205.1 of Eupeodes latifasciatus. Taxonomy (NCBI): domain Eukaryota; kingdom Metazoa; phylum Arthropoda; class Insecta; order Diptera; family Syrphidae; genus Eupeodes; species Eupeodes latifasciatus. The sequence continues at coordinate 151,879,356 of OV049924.1, forward strand.
TCAATTATGAGAGTTGAAAGCCTTCCTGGCTTGCGTGTACTTTTTCCTTAGTTGGGTAGGCTATATAACAACGGAAGCTTATCTCTTAAGCCCTAATAAACTCTTTGCAGCTCTAATCGAACTCTGCGTTTTCTTTATGGCTGATGCTTTTAACCCTATTTTTGATGAAAGTTCTCATTCCCAAAAGAATCAATATCTGGACTGTAGTCAACGTTACAGATTCTGAAATAATTGTTGAGAAAATCTTAGTATGTGAACTTTCTTTCCTTGCAAGAAAACTTTATGTTTCCTAACTTATATTTAATTTCTCTTAACTTCAAAATATTTAATCTTTCAAATTTAAATAAAAAAATAAAACTGACAATTTATAACTCATAACTACCCAACTCCATTTTCAAGAAGCAGTTACTCACTAAATGGAAAATCTCAATTATTTCATTAATTTTCAAAAGTTGTTTTTAAGTTAAGAATTTAAGTTTTCCTGTAAATCATCTTAACTTCTTTTAATTGAGCTTCGAACAAATTTTTTGAGAAAAATAATCTTTTTCAGCGTTGACCTTTAGTCTTAAAAATTTAATTTAATTAAATCAGAAGAAAATACCCAAGTTCAGTATTTTTTTAAAGACATTTTTCCTGCAAAATGTTGTTTATAGTTTTGTCGTCGTCCTTCTTGTCCGTTCGTTGTCATCGTCGTCGCTATGTCGTTGTCCTCGTAGTTTTGAGAAGAAAGAAAATTGCATCACGAATGCAAGTCAACATCGTCAGCTGCTACCTACTTCTTCAGCTTCTTCAAGTCTTTTTTTTATTCTGTTGAATTCGTCCTTTTCTTTACAAATTTTCATTTTCAATATCAATGTGAATCCTTGCACTAATTATCAACATCCCGCCTGCTTGTGTGTGCTGCTCCTCATTAGAAATGAAATACAAAAATTAAATCCCACACAATTTTGTTCGCTCTACTTGCTTTGGTGTGTTGGGTCTTTGATTTTTCTTCTTTTTTCAAAAAATAAAAGAAAAACAAAGGGCAAGGGACGGATTAAAAATTGTCCTAGCCTTTTCTAGGAGCTCGGATTTTAAAAACTTTGAAACTTTACAAGTCACTATTCCCAGACTAATGCTACCGTTTAGCAAGAAATAAAGATTAGTTTTGCACGAATTTGAAGTCTTAAATCAGCTACAAATGTATGTAGTTAAGTCATTTTGTGGATGTTATATTTTAAAGGTTATTCGAAAACGAAACGAAAACGGGAACCATAACCTGACAAAGAAGCAAAGCATATACAAATTCTCTTAAGTATCTACAATAATTAAGTTGTCAAATGACCTAACTTTAGTTATTTTGATCGCTACTTTTTGGGAGTCCATGACCACGAATCCACCATCAGGCTAACGGAATATCTTTCTTAGATACTTAAAGGGCTAACATTTGTAGGTGAAAAGACGTAATTCAAAAGAATTGTGTGTACCTTTCCCTTACCAACTGACATACTCTTAAAAGACTTCGAAAATTATTCTCATAAGCTAAAAGTCTTCAGATAAAGGGTTTACACTTCAGAATTCCAGAAAGAGGCTCATCATAAGTGCATGTGTCAGTTGTTAGTAAAAAAATAATACAATTATAGCCTAACACACGCACAAAATACAAAACATAATTAACATTTAACTATTACAGAACAAAAAATAAAATGAGAACGTTTACGATAGTGGAGCACTGGTTCTAAACAATGATTTTAATCCCACCTTATTCAAATTTAAATCTATCAATGAACAGTTTAAGTTATATAAAATGCTCATTCGACTTAAAGCTTTATTCTTTCCATAGTTAGTTCTATGGAAGTCAATATGTATAAAATCAAATGTACGCAGGTGATGAGTTCCGCCTCGGTAATTCAAATGTACACAAAATAGCAAATAAGGTGCATCAATTTCACCATTAATGAGTTGATGAAAAAATACTAAGTCATTATTAACACGCCTTTGATGAAGAGATTGCATTTGAAGAAGCAGAATACGATGCTCATAGGGAGGCAGATCATAAGGATCATCCCAAGGAAGACCCTTTAGGGCAAAGCGAATGAAGTTATGTTGAATTGATTCGATACGTTTTCTATGAATTTCGTAATAGGGAGTCCATACCTGCGAAGCATATTCAAGATGAGGACGAACATGGCAATTATACAAAGAAAGAGTAACATAGGGATCATTGAACTCCTTTGCCCAGCGTTTTATAAAACCAAGCATAGAACTTGCTTTATTAACAATCAAATTAATGTGTTGTGTAAATTCTAAGTTGCAACAGAAATGAACACCTAAATCTTTAAATGTGGTGAAGCGAAAGAGTTTTTGCTGTGATATACAATAATTAAATACACTACCGATTCGTTTTTTAGTAAAAGTTATATCGTCTGGCAATTTAAAGGGTTTAGTGAAAGGCTATTTTTCCCACACCAAAATGTGAAACTATCAATGTCGGCTTGTAAAAGAATACGATCATGGGTGGACTTTATTATTTTAAAAATCTTCATGTCGTCAGCAAAAATGAGTACTTCACTTGAGCGTAGACATGACGATACATCGTTAATAGACAGGATAAACAGAAAAGGGCCAAGATGGCTTCCCTGGGGAACACCAGATTGAGCAACAAAAGGTTCAGAAAGACAATTTCTAAATTTTACCTCATAGGATCTGTTTTCAAGGTATGATTTGATCCAAGCTAAGAAAAATGGTGGAAAACCAAGAGCTTTAAGTTTAAATAAAATAATTCCGTGGCTAAGTTGGTCAAAAGCTTTGGAAAAGTCAGTGTATATACAGTCAACTTCATAACCTTGTTCTAAAGCGTTTGAACATATGTTTGAGAATGTGAGGAGATTAGTAACGGTTGATCTTTTTTTTACAAAACCATGTTGCTGTTCGCAAATCAGATTTTTACTAAAAAATGCTACACTTTCACATACAACTTGTTCAAACACTTTAGGAATGCAAGAAAGCTTTGCAATGGGCCTGTAGTTGCTTATATCCGCCTTGTTACCTTTCTTGAAAATTGGTGTTAGAAATGACTCCTTCCATATATTGGGAAATTTGCCTGTTTTTAGAGAAAGTTTAAATAAGAACGTAAGGGGTTCAACTAAAGCACTACTACACTTTTTTAATACTATCGGGGGAATACCATCGGGGCCGGCTGAGCAGTCATCATTCAACGCGGATAAAAGATCAAGGACCGTACTCTGTAGCACAGGGATGTGACTACAGCTATTTTGTGAAAAGGAGTGAAGATTATGAAAATATACTTCACCAACTTCTTGAGGGCTATTAACAAATGACTCACGGAAATTTTTCGCGAAAGCGTTACAGATATCAACAGTTTTATCTAACGAAAGGTTCTTGTAAGTGAAGTTAACTGGAAAGCCATCTGATTTTTTCTTTAAGTTTACAAAATTCCAAAATTTTTTAGGATTCTCTTTCAAAGAGGATCCCATATCAGTAACATAACAAGCATATAAAAAATTAGAAAGAGACTTAAACTGGTTAAAGAGTTGGACATAAAAAGAGAAGTTGATTGGAGACAGAGTTTTAAGATACGTTTTCCATGCCTTATTTCTTTTGTTACGCAGTGAACGCAATTCTTTCGTGTACCAAGGATGGCTAAAGTTTGTATTTCTTGATTTCTTTAAGGGTACATTTTTTTCTAAACAATAATTAAGGATCTTATAAAAAGTTGAAACTGCTTCAATGTTAGAAAATGCTAATGTGTCAGCAATTCCAGAAATGGTTAAATCTTTAGACAACTGCTGGAAATTAGCTCCTCTAAAATCAAAATTATATAAGCAATCAAAGGAATTACTGTGTTCAGTAAGGTGATTACTGAAGTCAAAAAAAATGTCCAAGGGGGGGTGATATTTATCAATATTAGTAATTCCTGATCTAGATTCTAGAACAAGAGTACTAATAGCGTCAGAAGAAAAGACTAAATCGAGAATTCGATTTTTTGAGTTTTTAATACAGCTTGTTTGCTGTAAATCAGTAAGAAGGACTTTATCGAGAAGAGATAGTTCCAATTGTGAAGAAGAAGGAGGGGCTTCAAGGCAGGATTCGTCTTCGGATGGAATCCAGTCAATGTGAGGTAAATTAAAATCACCTAGAAGTAAAATATTGGTGTCAGAGCTGGACAAATTTATAATATAGTCTAATGCCAAGGAGAGATCGTTATAAACAGACTCCAAACTTTTTGGAGGAATGTAGACGTTTAAAATGAAAAAAACAAGGGTTAAATTATCGTTGCCAAATTTATTTACTCAATTGATTTTATTTGCGTTTTTGGGGGCAAAGGCCCTCGTTTTAAACAATACAGTTTTCCTACATTATTTTTTCAAAAATGAAGAGAATAAGAAATGTTTAAATTATGTATTGTTATGAAATGATTTTCTTTATGGTAACCCAAAATTGAGGCATACACAATTCATGAACATAAAAACTAAAATTTTAAACATTGTAACCGATATCAAACGACGTATTCCAAAATTATTTTGTTAACTATTTGCTTGGGTAGACATGCCTCAAAACCAAAAAAAAAGTATCAAATGACGTAACTGTGAATTGCATTTTTTGAGAAATCTTACCAACTGACTAAAGCTAAGCTGATTCAATTTTTTAGAGGGTTTATGGCTCAATTCTAACTCACTCATATTTCTCTGTTTTTGGAAATGATTCTCTCAAGAAACTAGAGTGTCTAAAAAAAGACTTCGATTTCGGTTTTCGAAAATGATTCTCTCAAAAAATTAGAGTGTCTAAAAAAAGGCTTCTATGCTGTTCTACATATCGTAACTGAACTGAATAATTCAGGAGATCTAATATGCTTCGGAATCAAAGGATTTAACTTGTCTTATTTTTTAAACTCTTTTAGAGCTCAAAAACGCTATAAAAATTTAGAAATTGCTAAAGGGTTTATTATCAAATGACGTAAGTTAGCCATTTTTAGAAGACAGAAGCCAGGCCAACCTACACAACTTCACACTACGTACTTGGAATTCTTTAGAACTATACAAAAAGTCTTAATTATGAGTAACTCTCAAATCGTGTTACTTTTGTAATTACTATCTTGGGCCTGAACAATGAACATGTGACTTTATTAAACAAATTCACCCCTGTAACCACCCCCATCCTCTATACAATCACTATGACGACGTGTTTGTTGTTCCAATTTAACCCTTTTTTTTTACTCAAAGACGATAATGACTTTAGATGAATGTAATCAAGAAAACAACGAGTACGAGTGTTTCAGTTGCAGGCTAAATTCGAACAAATAAACGCGGAACTTGACTTGAAAAAAAAAAAAAGATTCTAGCACGCGGATTCAGACTGATGACAGGACTCAATTAGTGCCAAATGACGACAAGACCGTGCAAGGCCACGTACGTCATCCGTTTGACGTCGTCGTCGCGGTCGGGTCGCATATACTCGTACTCAAATAGGTAAGGTTGTCGTCGCTAGTCATTGCCATCGTAATAATCGTGGTCTTGGTCATGTCGTCTGTCTGCGTTTTTAGTCTTTGTAATATTTTTAAACCGAAAAAATGCTTTAAAGTCGGATTTTTGCCTCAGCTTCCTGTCATTCTTCATTAATGTTTTCCATCCTGGTTTGATGCTAAAGGGTCCAGCAGTCTTCAGTTTAAACAAGAGAAAAAAAAACACCTCAAGGATAATAATTTAAGGATTTACATTTTTAGTGCATGAAAAAAGGAAGAAATCATCAATCAGAGATCATTATATCCTTCTCATTTGCATATTGAATTTTAGAGCGAACGTCGACGAGTCCTGCGGTGGTTTTTGCATATATGTACAGTACATACCAGAGTAGCAGTTTGTGTGTATTTGGTCTTGGATGAATGATGATGCGACGAAGGGCGCAACAAGGACCTTCCACATGACCAGACGCATCCAAGATAGTGGCAATCATCATAGATACGTATAAGTAAATATATATATATATTTTTCCTTGCATGTCCTTGTTTTGTTAATTTTTATATTTTATTTTTTCAAGGATTCTCGTTATCTTTGTCTCTCTCTCTCTCTTTTTGTCTTTTTCTGTTAGTGACTTGTTATGACAACTTTGTGGTAGATGTCGCTAAAGATATGTACCTACACGCGAAAACTTGGTTTATGTGTGTCGCAAAAGACCCGCAAGTGATTGACGGGAGCACATCCTTCCTAGAAGAATGAAAATGAAGGGGAGGAATGAAAGAAGGAGCTGTGTGTGTGTTTTATTTTCTGTTTCTATTCTATATATTCCTTGAAGAACATAAATGAATATTTCAAATGTTTTATAGTGGAAACGAACAACGAAGTCGACTTGGAGTTTTCTCCATCTCCTTTTATGTTTTCTTTTTTTTTTTTAAGTTGAAAGGATAACAGTTCTTAAAGGATTGCAGTTAACCCCGGGATAGAAAACCATAAGGGAAGGGGATTTTAAAGATACATACACATACTCGTAGAATTTGATATAGAGAACAAATTTTGCACGAGAATAATACATAAAATAAAAAGTGACACTTAGAAAGTGGTTTGCCTTAAGGCCATAAAGCCGGGTTAGCTATAGATGATGATAAGTTGTATACATGTAGGTATAGAAAAACACACACATTATAATTTGCTAACAGAATGTTGAGGGGGTTTGTTTCTTATTTAGATAGTTAAATTTTCAGATACTTATAAACCTACCTAAAAGAATAAAAGAAGACGAAAACTTTGATTGTCATATTGAAGTGCATTCTTGAACTAGATGAAGCTACAGAAGGGAAATAAAGTCACATAGATTCAAGTTATTGCCAAGCTTTTGCACAACATACGTATAGATACATAAGACAATCCATTAAAAGAATTTATGAATGATGGCGGCAAGATAAAATTTACTTATGTTTAGTAAGGTCTTATGTTCTTTTGTTCTTTTGTTGTTTGTTTTTTCGTTTTTCAAGTGTTTTGAAATTTTATAGCGGAATTGAATATTCAAATTGAAGTGTGAGGATAATAAGTTAAAAAGCATAATAAATCTTTTGAAAAATAAAAAAAAAAAAACATATAAGACTCTTGAAAAAGTTTTGATAATCTTTCCTACAACTTAAACAGACAAAAATGTATGGATTCGGAGGAGATGTAGAACAATATATTTTAAAGAACGTTATTGCAACATTGTTTTGATTTCCTTGAAATTGATGCAAAAATCAGTTATATTACTTTTGTTGAACCTGGTTGGAAAGGATTATCAAGAACGTAAAGTCTTGAAAAAAAGACTTATCAGGTAAACATAACAAATTCTTTAAAATAGGATTGACATTTTGAAGTGTATTTTTTTAGTTGTAGAATTTTACTTTTGAACTGAAAAAATATTTAACTTGAGGGCAAAAATAAAGAAAATGGTCCTACGTGGCTATACCTTAGAACTCTACTGAGTGATTTTTGTCTTATAGAGAAAGACTTTTCGAAAGGGACAACTGTCACACTAAAATTTTTACATACCAATATGCTGTGACTTACACCAAGAAAACGTTTTCAGATCGTTCGCCTTTATTGTTAAAATTTAGCACTCTGTTCGACAAATAACTATATAGCATTTTTTTCGTCAATTTATCGTCAGCCAGTAGGCTCTTTGATTGCTTAATGGGTAAGAATCTTGACATGTAGAGTAGTCGGTTTTAAAGAAAGCACAATCATTCATTTTCCTTTGAATCCGGAACTAATTTAAACATTAAAGTGAATGGCAACCGCTCCAGGGGTTCAGAGGCAATCATACAATTTGTAACAAAATTTATGCCAAATGTTGGTTCCGGTCAGTTAATTCCATCAGTAAACCGATTATGTTTCCTAAAATCAACAAGATATTCAGGAAAAAGAACGATAATGACCTTCCGTGTCTGAAACTCCAAAGAACTGAAGAGAACAGGGACGTACTAAGGACAGCGTAAATAGATCCAGAAGAAGCCATCTTTGACGATGAGTTTCACATAATGGAAGATCCGAAGGAAAAGGTGGAGGCGGTGGGAGCTGCTTTCCAGCAAGTGTACAAGGTGAGTGTTAGCAATCGCCCCAACCACGACCTGGAAAACAGAGCCCTACTTAATCACTTTTACCTCCGAAATGATATCTCACAATGGCGATCTGAGAACCGCGGTTTCATGCGGTTCAATGACGATTCCTTGGCAAATGCCATAATCGCCGAGCAAACGGGACCAAGTCCCTTGTTAGTGACGAAGATCGAGCTTCAGCTAATCTTCAACTCAATAAAAAACAAAAAGTCAGCAGGTGTCGATGGTATATCCAACGTTGTACTAAGACATTTACCGATGGAGGCAATTGACATTGATATTTCGACGACTGAAAACTGAAAATAAATGAAGTCGGAGACAATTCTGTTCCAGACTCCGTTGGCTAGGGGCACGAAGGATACGTGCAAGAATTGGGGCAAGATGTGTTTATATTTCGACAGACATATAAATGCTGCTCTGACCAGGTCCAGAGGAGCCTTCGCTCTGACGAAACGGCTGTCGGCTTGACCCGGCCGATGATCGTTTACGGTTGTCCTGTATGGCTCAACGTTGCCCATTCCCAGATGGAGAAGTTTCGGGTGTTCGAGCGGCAGTGTTTACGACGCTGTACCGGCTTACATTGAACTGCAGAATCTTCTTTCGTTCAGTACTATTACAACGAGGTCCTATACAACGGGGCCCGAATCATTAGAATTGACAATTTGTGATAAAAACTCGTTCGAGGTCACATTGCAAGAGCTATGTCTTCGACCAACAATTTCATTTTCGGGGCGTTCTATCCGAACGACGAGTATTTTAAGAGTGCACGTTTGAGCGCCATCATTCCACCAGAAGTATTCCTCTTCTTAGACAGATACAGAATAAATTGGCAGTTCCGCTAATCTACCACGTCAGACGACGAACCGTGGATAGGCGACTCCTGTACAATCGGGACGTCATGTCATGGCACAAGGCGGAGCAGAGCTCCTTCGGTTCAGTAGAGCTGTGTCCGAACGGGACTGAATTGATAGGGTAAAGCAGGAGAACCAGTTTTGGTGGCTTCAATCGGCACTTGATAGTGGGTAGTCGGGATGGGGTTTAAAGCCTTAGCCGGCTTATATACTTGTTTTATAGTTTTGGGTTTTAGGTTTAAGTAGAATAGGAATGGTGGCACACAAAAAAATAATTTAAAAAATGTTAGATAGTTAGATTTGCTGCTGTGGTTGTTCTAGTTTATAGGTAGAATAGGTAGTTTAAGTTGGTTATAAGTTTTATTTTAAGGACCTAATTTTAAGTAATTTTTAAGTAAAACTAAAAAAATTTAAATCTTCTAATAAATACAAAAATAAGTAAAAATGAATTGAAGAAAAATAGATCTTAGAGCCAAAAGGCATTACTAATAAGTATTATAGTTTAACTTAGAGTGTCCGTATGGGACCAGTAAGTTATAAGTTATGGTTAATTAGGCTTGTTTTATGAATTTTTATCTAGCTTTAAAATAGGCTTAAAAAAAATAATAAAAAATGAATTTAAAAAAAAAAAATGCAATGGACTGTCATGCCAGAGGTCTTGGGTTCAATAACTGCCTGTGCCATATTAAGTTTGTTTCACGGGTACTGCTTCTTGACGGTAATTGACAAATCCTCCAAGAGTAATTCTTGTCATGAAAAGTGCTTTCTCAAATTAACTATAGGTCCCCTGCATCCCTGACAACATTACTCGTACACAGGAATGGTTGAGAGTTGTAAGTCACTAGGCTCTAGTTCTTAACGGACTGTTGAGCCAACCAATTTATTTTATTTATTTAGTAGTGTTTTTTAGGTTTTTTATTTTTGGTAAAACAACCTTTGGTTTGATTTTCCTCAAAATTATATCAGGTTTCGAAAACGTTGTTCCTCGTTGCATAAAATTATTATTTATTTTATTCAGGTTCTAGTGACCTTAAAACGAGAAATGTCAAAATTTTCAGTTTGACAAATCGGACCGGTTGCAACAACTTCCTATGAGTAGTTAATAAAGAAAAACTAATATTGATTAAATAAAGTTCTATTATGTACGTGAATCTCTTAATCTAGCCTTAAACCATCAAATAAAATGGGGTATTAAAGCGCTTGAAGAGTTCGTAAAGCAAGCATACTCCTGCATCCTTAAAATATAATGAATTTCTATTCATCCAGTTTGACGGAACTCCTATTTTCTTATAAACAAAATTTAAAATATCTTAAAATATCATAAATGTTTTTTTTTCTGTTTTTTCACAGAGTTGTGCAATTATATTCTAAGCATTAAACGTGTATCTAACAGAGTGCTTCGAATTGCTTCAGTTTTGAGTTAAATAAGTAAGATTATTTCGAACAATACTTCTTTTTAAAAACACCTGACAAAATTTGTATGTAGTTATCTACAAAAAAAGCTTTATAATGTCGGTTAAAAACGATCAGGTATTAATTTGATTTAATTTAAATAACCCATTAAAATATTAGACGACTGTTTTTTGGGCCCAATGAATATAAGTAAATTTGGTAAAGGTATAGTATCTTCACCTAAACATAATCGTAACCAAATCAAAAAGGAAAATATTTTTGAAACTTATCTTACATTGAGGACAAATAGAAACACTTCAATCACATGAAATTGCTCTGAGAAGAAAGGTTCAAAAACTTTATTTGTTTGAAATAAAATATACGTTACAACATAAGTGGTACACTAGAGCGTATACGTATTATTTGTTTTAATACTGACATTTCTACATGTTCGTTTGTGAATTTTTGTAATGGTGATAAGTCTGCTGATTTCTGTATTAAAATTTGAATTTTTTCTTGATTGTCATAAAATAATATATTGATTTGTGAACAAATTATGAGGGCACTATATTTAGATTATATGTCTTACCAAACAAATAATATTTAACCCAGATTGGCATGGTAGAAAAAAAATAACACACATTTTTGTAACAGAACTGTTGGTAGATGTGATAACATAAATAAATTTCATTGTGCTGCAGCTACAGAACCAGGACCTAGCGACTTACAATAAATCTCCAATATTACTATGTGGAAGCAATGTTAAAGGGGACCTACAGATTCTTTCTCATATCCAAATCGCTAACAGCACGAATTATTCTTGTGAAAAATATAAGCCCAAATATAAAAATAAAAAATATAATAATTCGAAAAAGCTTGTTTATATAAACTGTCACTTAATGTATGCTCCGTTTGATTGGCCATTTTCATTTTATGAAGAGCTAATCCTGAACAACGTTTGCAATGGAAGAGAATATTCGGAGTGTTATTGCTGCAAAAAGTGGTCGAAAATTAGGCAACTCGGCTGGAAATTATTCGAGCCAGCCGTGGCGGCCACTTGCCCAAAATTATTTTTTAAACGTAATGCCAAACTCTTTTAAGCCTTGCTCATTACAATAAGTCATAGTCGTTGTATTTTTTCTTGAAAACCATACCATTAAAAAAACACATTTTATAAAACTCTTCTGTATTGACTATTGAATCAGTCAACACACACATATGTAGGTATAAGATTCTTCAACAACTATTTTTTTTTTAATATTGGTTTGTTAATTTTGAGAAATATTTTTTTCAATTCTTTCAATACTTCTTTTATATTGTAAGAACTATCTTAAGACCCCTTAGCTTTTAGATATCGTCATTGGATTGAATTTTCGTGTCAAATTAAATTTTTATATATTTATTTCTAGAAAAGTAAAGTAATAAAATGTATTATTATTTTTTGTGAAAACTAACCAAACAGCGAAAGAAATTCAATAATAATTTCTTAAAATTTGATTTTACGAAAAAACTAGTTTTAAAGGGCTTTTGTGTTTTAAGTTTTTCGTAAAAATCACTAAAAATCATTATTACTATTTTTACTTTGACTTAAATAATCTTTAAAATTAATGCCTTTTAATAATTTACAAAATTTTGATCCAGCAGATGTTGTGTTGTCATATAATTTTGAAAATGATCTGTTGTTAAGTGTTTTTCTGAATAACATTGTTTACCCAAATAATTTTTTTATTATACATCAAAACATCCGTAGTCTGCGTGCAAATTTTGATTTGTTATTGCTGCATATTGAATCATGTTTAAATAAGCCTGATTTTATTTTTGTTACTGAAATTTGGATCTTTGATAATGAGAAAGGTAATTTTATAATTCCTGGGTATACTTTTTTGCCACAAGTAATAATACTTATAGTGCTGGTGGTGTGGGTATTTTTGTTAAAAATATATATACATTAATTGTGATGTTGTCAGTAATAATTTGGTCACTGCGGATTTAATTAAAGTTACTCTTAATTTGAATAATGAAAAACACTGCTTGATTTGTGTCTTGTGTGCTTCATAATGGTGGTAGGGATGTCTTTCTTGAGGAACTTAATACTCTGTTGATGAATGAAAAAACTAAAAATTTGATTTTTCTGGGTGACATAAATATTGATCTTCTCTCTAAAACCCAATACGTGGATAACTGTTTAATGTTGTTGGCTTCTGATGGTTTAGATTCTTATATAAATGTGCCTACTAGAATTGTTGTCAACTTTAAAACATGTATTGACCATATTTTCTGCAGGAATAGTTTATCTCGTGTTGTTAAACCAGTTAGCTCATTGGCCGATTTAGGTATCACTGATCATTGCATGACTAGCCTTCATTACGTAGACTTCGTGGTTAACAAAGATGTAACTATATTAAATGGTGAAGTTAAGAAAATTGATTTTACTAGACTCAATTTATTTTTACGATTTGAATCCTGGGACAGTGTCTATAATGAAAGTGATCCTTCACTTGCTTATGATAAATTAATAAAAAAAATTAGGTAATTATCTTGATAGTTGTACAACATATATGATCAAAAAAAGTAAGAATAAACCCTGAATATCCTGATGACAGGGTATATTTTGAATAAAGTAAGCATTAAAAACAAACTTGGTAAAAAATGTAAGAAATATCCAAATAATAATCACTTTAAAACAGAATACAAGAAAGTATGCAAACAATTAACAAAAGAAATTAAAACTTGCAAGGAAAATTATTATTTAGCTCGACTAGAAAAAAATAAAGGTAATATTAAAGGGGAATGGAAAATTGTGAATAAACTTTTAAATCTTAGTTACCAATCAGAAAAGCCTTAAGTTATAGAAGATGAAAACATTCAAATAACTGATACTACTGAAATTGCTAATCGTTTTAATACATTTTTCATTTCTATTGCTGAAAATATCTCTACTGAGCTATTTAGGAACAGAAATGACTGTTTGTTCATTGAAGGTTTAACTAATGATAATGTTAATACAGAAAGTCTTTTTTATGTTCCTATTTTGCTGGTGAATTACTTTTTATCATTAAAAAGTTAAAAAAATCAAGTTCTGTGACCAACGATAATTGTTCCAGCTTTATCTTTAAACAAATTGCTTACAATATTGTGGATGTACTTTCACATATTTTCAATAAAAGTGTGTACGGTGGTGTTTTTCCAAGCGCTCTCAAGATTGCTGAAGTCATTCCTCTTCACAAAAAATCAAACCCTTGCATTATGAATAATTATAGGCCTATTTCACTGTTAGCTGTTTGTTCTAAAATTTTTGAAAAAGCAATCAAGAAAAGAATTTTGAAGTTTCTTGATAAAAATAATTTTTTTAGTGAATCTCAATTTGGATTTAAAGCCCATAAATCAACTGAAGATGCGTTATTAAAATTTTGCAGTGAAATTTATGATAACATAAACAAGAATTTGTTTACAGCTGGACTCTTCATTGATTTAACTAAACCTTTTGATTTAGTTGATCATAATATTCTCTTGAGAAAATTAAAAAATGCAGTAATGCGTGGATTTATTTATAATTGGCTAGATTCTTATTTATCCAATAGAAAGCAATTAATGAAAATAAATGGTAGTGTAGTTTGTGTGAAATTAGTATTGGTGTTCCCCAAGGTTCGGTTTTGGGTACCTTGCTTTTTCTGATCTTTATTAATTCTATTTTCAATCAGAATTTCAAAGGCAAAATTACAGCATTTGCTGATGATAAGGCCTTTTCATATGGTTGCAGTTCTCTGGTTAATTTAATTTTTGACATTAACTCAGACTTGAATATCTTAAGATGATGGTTTGCAGTTAATAAAATGGTATTAAGCAATAAAGCAAAACTAATGTATTTTAGTCTGTCAGGATCTTCTAACTTAGTTGATTACGATATATTTTATCATTCCTCAGATTGCCAAAAATTTAAATTCAGTGTAAATGAATCTAATAGTTTTGTCTCTAGGGAGCCCTGTTCAACTCATTGCTTTCAGGTAGAATTTGTGAATACCTTTAAATAATTTGGTGTCATACTTGATAGTAAAATGAATTGGTCCGAACATACATTATCGTTAAAAAATTATTTACTATGTTGCTCTAGACAGTTTTATACATTCGGTTTATACTGCTCGAGAAAAATACTTGTTATGATCTACTTTGGTATTGTTCACTCTAAAATTCAGTATGGAATAACCTGTTGGGGAGGGTCTTATAAAAATAGAATCAATCCGCTTCTTGTTCTTCAAAAACATGTAATAAGAATTATTTGTAAAAAAAATCGCTTTCATAATAGTTTAGATTTATTTCAGGAGTTAAAAGTTCTTCCCTTAAGACATCTATACTATTTCAAAGTCTCGAGGGTGTTTTTTTATTAGAAGTGGATATCTATCAATAAGAAATAATCCTCGATACAATTTAAGAGTGAATTCTATGAATTTAGTATCTATCCCTTCTTATAATAAAATTCACTTTCGCAGATTCTTCACAGTAGTAGCACCTTCAGTTTTTAATAAATTGCCTTTCTCAATAAGAAGTCTTAGAGTATTGTCCATTTTCCTACAAAGTGTAAGGTCATGGCTGTTTGGTTACGAAAAAAAAAAAAAAAAACTAATTTCTTTCTATCACCTTGCACACAACTATGTCGATAATTTTGTCAAGATGAGCGTTCGCCTATAGCTCTAGCTGTAAGCTAAGTCAAAGAGTGTCTCATAATTTGTTTTGTTTGGGTTACATAGAAAACTATGGTTATTCGGAAGATCACTATGTTTTTATTCTTTATTATATATTTTTGTTGTTATTTTTCAGGTAACTACTAAAATCACTTAATTAATAAATTTTTGTTTTAAATTATTCTTAAATTTTTTTTATATAATATAATTAGCTGATTCTTATATTTTGCCTTAGTAGGTACCTATTAATATTGATTAATTGAGATAAATGCTATGTTTATCTTTAACGTCTTCTACTTAAATTATAATTGTAAGCATTGTAAACCTACCAAAATGAATTAATAAATACAAAAAAATACAATACAATATACTATATTGCCGTATAACTAGTTTTGAACCAAATCAATAATATCGAAGTATCGTTTTGAATGTGTTTGGTAAATATAAAAAATATTATATTTTCAAGTTTTTGTATTGTAAAGGTTATTTAATATTTTAATAACATCAACATTTTGTTTAAATTAAAAAATTAATTGATTCAGAGTATTTTTCCGGATATACAGAGCAATTACTTGAATCATAACTTGCTCAATCATCGGGCTATTTTGGCAGACAAAACTGTTGATGTTGACGAAATTGACTTTCAGATACAACAGTTGTTAAATTTTTAAATTCTTTAGATAAACCTGGAATGCCACCACATAATCTTCGATTAATGATTGGTTCACCTTTTATTATCCTGCGTGATTTGAATCAACCTTAATTATGCAACGGTACACGTTTAGTCATCAAAAAGATCACCGGAAATATTCTTGAAACAACCATTTTAACTGGAAAGTTTAAAGAAAAGTGGTCCTGTTGCTACGTAGTCCAATGATACAGTCAGATTCTACCATATATTCAAAAGGTTATAGTTTCCAATTCGTTTAGCTTCTTCTAGGTTTATAAATAAGTCTCAAGGCTTAACAATGTCTATTTGGGCTTTAGATTTGGAAAATCCATGTTTTTCTCATGAGCAGCTACATGTTGCATGTTCTCGTGTAGGGAAACCGTCGCGTCGTCGTACCGTACCTATTTGTGTTACCGAAAGACAGGTTAACCAAAAATATTGTGCACCGATTAGAGCTACATTAAATTGAAATTAAAAATATTTATAATTCAAATTAATAAATATTGTTGGAAGATTTTAAACTATCCGCCCTACCTACCTAATTTATAAGTTTAACTTTCACATGAACTAAAAACTTTGTAATATACTCATTTGTTACAAACTTCAATACAAATAATAATACATTTATTATACAATACATTTCTTTTGTTTTGATTTTTTGCTTTACATCAACTGTACGAAAATTTGTATCAATAGTGTTCAAAGTCCTTACCCTTCAAATCCCAAACCAGTACATTTTTATACTAGCATTAAAGTTTCCATCTACGTTTGTAAATAATAATTTTATTGTTATAAGGGTAACGGTATTTGAAAATCAGTCATGAAGGTCGCCATGCTAAGCATGGGGTGCCCATGTCTGATGTTCTCCTATCGTTCCCCTATAATAGTTTACAACAATATAACAAAAAAAAGTCCCACAGCAACGCGTGGCCGGGTCAGCTAGTTTAATTAATAAAATGACTAAAATGATAAACAACAAAATAACCACAACAAATAAATGCATTTATTAACAAAAAAAATACATACATACATAAATAAACAAAAGTAAAACAAATAATAAAATTCAGTGTTTTGAATATTGTAACTATTAAGCTAAATTTTAAATTAAAACATTGTCAGATATTTCCCAAAGAACTTTATATCGTTATATATAAATTCTATAATTCTACCAAAAATATATTCAATCTTAGCTTACAAATGTAATTCGTTAGTTGAAACTTGCCAAGGAAGGTTTAACATTATTTTTAACAACTTGTTTTGAGAAGTTTGCAACCTTTGGATATGCTTTTTTGCGTAGTTAACTCTACATAAAATTATTGCTTGAAAAGTTCAATAAGATTATTATCTGTAAGGTAATTTTCCAAGCTATTATTGTTTATAAATGCCCAGTATGGGGAACTTGTGCAAAAACGCACTTTAAAAAAAATACAAGTTTCTAAAAACAAAACATTAAAAATGTTTCCACACAACTTTTACACTATCAAACTGGAGTTCATCTAGATGCAAGAAAAATTGAAGCTCTAAACCAAAGATTTTATCTAAGATGTAGTAATTCAAATAATATGTTAATACAAAAATTAGTAAGTCAGTAATATCAATGTTTGTAAAATCGAAAGTGTAATTATTTATTTGTATTTAATAATTGTTGTTTATTTATTTGTTTAGTTATCTATCTATGTACTTATTTGTTTATTTATTTATTTAATTGTTTATTTGTTTATTTATTTATTTATTTATTTATTTATTTATTTATTTATTAAATTAATATCAATTATAATAACTAATTAACTTGTTTTGGTTGTAAATTTAACAATTTTTTCTTAAATATTATTATTGTATTATTCCCATATGAAATACTCTTATACCAACTTGGCAGTTTCTCTAGTTTGTAAATTTAATCTAGTAATTTTTTTTATTTTAAAATATATCGAATGAAGGTTTTTTATGAAAGTTTTCCTTTAAATGTAGTTTGTATTAATTTAAATATATTTATTAAATTTCATAACATTTTGCAGTTGTAAGATATATTTCAAATATCAAATCCCTGAGCAAGCTGCGTACTACGCAAATTTTTGTAAAGCCTTATTTATGAAAAATAAAGTATTTATCTATTTAAAAAATTAAACTTTCTCATAACTTATTTTTGATTAATAAAAGGATAGAAAATTTTAATAGATATAAATATTTACTTTTCTTATGATTTCTTGGATATGAGTTCCGAAAGTTAGTTAGATGTGCAAGTGGACGGAAAGGTTCTTAACATTTGATTTCCAGTTAGTTCCTACGCCGTTGATTCCCTCACATGCTTTTCATTTCGAGTAAAAAAGATGGCCTGAGCTTTCGGAGCATTTTACTTAATCTTCCAATCCAATAAAATATTGTTGAAGTACATAAGATTGCAATTTGGTTTCAATAATGGAACCAACTGAATCAGTAGAAAAGACGCAGGTGTCATCTGCAAAAATATATTTATTGCAGTTTTGCACACCAGGAAATTCAGCTGTAAAAACTGTATAGAGTATTGGTCTAAAACCAGATCCTTGAGGCACGCTTGCAGTACACACAAATATTTCCGAAAGATGTTTTTTTAAAAGAGACAACTAAAGTTTTTGATGACAGAAACTGTTCAACGGGTAGAATATTTGTTTATTCTTAATTATTTTTTCCAAACACTTACTTATAGAACTTAACAAGAATATAGGATAATATCTTTCAGCATAGCTAACATTTTATCCAGGTTTGAAAATTGGTATAATTTTAGTCTTCTTCCATTCTATTGGAAAGTAACAAAATGGATACAAAAATTAAATAAATCAAAAAGAAAGTTTTATCCCTTGGAAGGTTTTTTTTTTAATAAAATTTGTTTATGTTATCAAAGCCAGCTGGGCGTGCGTCGATAACCACGTTAATTGTAACATACTCTTCTTGATCAATTGAGTTGCCCTAGTTGATCAAATACAATGATAACAAAGCTTGCAATACATTCTTTAAACCAATTTGTAAGAATTGTCATTTCAGTTAAGTAATACTTATCCCTCGCCCTTATCCATATTCTCCTGAAACTGTTTTTGATTTTTGTGACTTCAACTTCATTAGGTCGTAGAACCATCTTTCTTTTATTTGCCTTATTTGTTTCAAAGGAATATTTTGTTCAACACTTTCCATAACACTATTAGTAAATAATTGGATAGTTAACTTCTTCAGTAATAGAATATTTTTGAACATTATTTGAAGACCGAAAGGCAAATACCAACATTAATTTCTAGAGCTGTGTTGTTTTACTATTAAATAAAATAAATTAGGTGGCGCAACAGTCCGTTGAGAACTAGGGCCTAGTGACTTACAACTCTCAACCATTCCTGTGTGCAAGTAATGTTTTCAGGGATGGAGGGGACCTACAGTTTTAAGCCGAATCTAAACGGCTAATTTGAGAAAGAACTTTTCATGACAAGAATTACTCTTGAAGAATTTTTAAATTCCTCGCAAGAGGCAGTACCCGTGAAAAAATTTTAAATGGCACAGGCAGGGATTGAACCCAAGACTAACGTACTAACCACGTGTACTACCACTACTGCTATTTTACTATTACTTCAACAAGATTCGGTAAAAAATTTTTTATAAAACCCCGAACCTTAAGACGAAAAATTGCACCTTTATCTTAAAAGAAGATGTAAGATTGTAAGTGTACTCAAAAGTAATTAAATAAAATATTTTAATTTAAATATCGTTACAATCACCATTCGTAGGCATGCATACAATTTTGATAATCATCTTTCGGATTAGCACTATGAAAAAAGTCGTTGCTTTGGTCAAAACATTTTATAAAACCAATTTTGCTGGAGACTTCTTTTATCAACTGTGTTTAAAAAAAATATAATAATTAAATTGGGACAATATCAAAAGTCTGCATCACAACGCTTCTTTATCCAACATTTTTATCCAAACACCATTTTATTTGGCTATATGTACCCATGTTTAAGAAATACAAAAAAACATGCGGTAAACTTTGTAACTTGTAAAATTTTAATATCTACTGATTTTTTGAATTAAAGCTGCACATGTTTTGAAAAATACTGTAAGTGTGTTTCAATAGTTGTACATAGTATTTATTCAAACATAAGAAATTCGTTCCAATTAAGTAAACTTAAATATGGAATCAGTAATTTAATAAATAATAAAAATAACTATAAACCATATTGTGAGACGGTAAAGTGAAATTTGATGTATTAATTAAATATTTAAAAAACAAATTCCACTTCTAACATTTTTTCTGAATGATTGATTTATTTCACACTTAAAGATGAATTACATTTTTTATAAAATTGTTAGTAAATATCTGATATTCTCAATAATTACAAAACTTACTAAAAATCTTGTGAATGCTACAAAAAGCCCACCTTTTCATCTTCTTCTCCACTCATCGTAGGGCTGATTCTTATAACAACCTCTATTTTTAATAAAATACCTAAAAAACTCGCCTTAAAGTGCAATACATTCTGATAACGAGAATGTGTCATAATTAAAATCCCGCAGACTCAAATGTCTAATTACTTATTCAAAGACACGTTAAAATATTAATTTACAGTAAATTATATTTTATTTTTTTTTTTTCTAAAAACATTATCAATCTAAAATTTGAGTTTTAAAATTTATAATATCATAAAAATCACAGCTTCAATCGCTTATTCCATCAAGGGACCTTTATTCCACGTACATAAATAAATATTTTATAGTCACAATTTTATAAACTTTAAAATTGCATTAATTATGATACCTTTATTTTCTGGTGAATCGTAGCTAAGTTTTAAACTATCACGTTTCTACTTCAATTGCATTTGACCTCAATCTAATGACTATTAATTCGCAATTTCATCCCTTATTGTATAAACGAAGTAAGAAAATTAAGAGATTTCAACTTCAAAAGTTTCCATCCTCTGTAGAACCAAAATAAAGTAGAAAAAGTTCCAAGAAAAGAAGTATAAATAACTTGTAAGATTATAAATTATCCATCATCGACACAAAAAACAAAAACACATCCATTCCAAAAAAAATCTTAAGACTTATCCCTAAGATTGTTCCTAAGCAACAAATATCACCCAACAAAGTAGAAATAATATCAACCAACCATCATAAAGCTGTGCGATGTCTTCAACCCACAAAAGATTACCATCAAACTCTGGAGTAATAATGCCCAAGAACAACAATTACAATAGGTAAGGTATCCCAGATTATTGTATAATTACAGGACTTAAACTTTCAAGTTGTAATTTTAAATTAAGGGAAACCAAAAAAGAAACACCAAAGGTTAAATAATTTAAATAAAGGTACCTGCACACACTCAAACAAAAGCATCATAAATGATTTAAAGTCAATCTATAAAACAAAAAAACTAAAATAAACAACAAATATATAAACAACCCCCATCCCTTATTTCAAACACATACACAGGTAGTAAGTAACCTCACATATAAGAGTTATACGAAATAATATTTACCATAGTTAAAACTTTAAATATAAGCAAAACTTACGCATCAATAATGAATGAAATAATTTCATAGGTAGTTTATATTATTATTGATATCATCATTGCATTTCGATTGCATCAGTGATATACTTTATGTGTCGTACATTATTATTATTCATTAATCCGATGATGTTTGTTTAAATTGCACGCTTAATTAAGTTGCCTTTCCATCAAATTTATGCGTTGCGTCGACGACGAACGATTACATACATGCGTTGCGTGTATTTATTGCAATTTCAACAAAATTGAAAATTTAAAAACATTTAAACAGAAATAATTTAAAATAAAAATAATACATGTAAATTTAACGAGGTAAACAGCATAACATTAAGGGTAGTTGCGTAAAACGACGTGACGCGACGTAGAGAGGGGTAGGTTAAGGTTTTGCAGCAGGTTTACACGAGTATAAAGTTCATTACTGACGACTTATTGCCATGAGAAATAATCCCAAAGAGTGAAGAGGTTTTTCTTTCTTTCTTCTTGTTGTTTTTTTTTGTTATTTTTCTTTTAAATCAGAATGAAAAATATAAGAAAAACAGGATGAAAAACACAAACAGTCATAAAACAAAGGTGGTGCGGTTTTCTTTTGCAGAAGTTTAAAATTCTAATCGACGACGTTCATCGCTTTATATTGCCTCGCATCACAAGAGATAAATCTTATGTTGGCTACGATATTTTGTATACCGCGAAAGTAATTATTACTCCCGGATCTTCTTTTCTTGTTTAAACCGTCTCGAGAGCCTGCTAACTTCTATGACGACGACGAGCGACGAAGAATCCAAAATTCACTCGAAAAAAAAAAAACAAAGCTACCAAAAGGTATGTAGGTAAAGGTGTATTTATTCTTTTTCTCTCACGTGAAAATTAACAAGGACTTTGAGATACTTCTTTTTTCTATTTTCTATTTTTATTTTATTCTATGAGAATTTTCTTGTTTTTCTTTTTGTATGATCGTAAAAAGTAACCGACAACACCGCACAACACGTGTGAAAGATAAATCCCGAAAGACCGACAAATACTCGCCCAACATCCAATTGTTCAGACGAACGAAATGCCACTAACTT
The DNA here is from genome assembly GCA_920104205.1 of Eupeodes latifasciatus. NCBI lineage: Eukaryota > Metazoa > Arthropoda > Insecta > Diptera > Syrphidae > Eupeodes > Eupeodes latifasciatus. The sequence continues at coordinate 151,901,610 of OV049924.1, forward strand.
TATCGCTACACCCGAATAGAAATCCCATCCACATCCGAGACTACAGAAAAAAGTATTTATGAAGTAGAAATAAAAAAAGATACACAAAAACATTACCACCGAAACATTTTCATCTTTGAGATACAAATTTCGATGGGATTTACTGTGTGCTGTGCGGCATCAGTATTCAGCATCAGCATCAGAAGCAGCAGCAGCATCAGCATCGGCTTCAGATTCGGCTCCAGCAGCACAAGGATCGGATGGATGCTGCAGATGGATTTTAAAGATACACAGAAATACAAGTGAGAGTGAGAGAGCGGCTAAAAGTAAGTTTTAACAGAGACAATCATCATCATCGTGAGAAGTCATCATCATCATAATCATCTCGACTTGAGAGGAAGTCAGAATGGCAGCAGACAACAAAGCATCCACATCTACGTACGTCAAGAGGACCACAGTCGGAGTCGGATACCTAAAGTTAAGTTATCGAACGAACATCGCAGCACAGGTCATAGGTCAAAAATTGGATTTTTCTGTTTTTTTTTTTAAATCCAAATACTCAAAAGAGACTTTGTTAGATTTCTCTTTAAGTTTATCACACTCTCGCTCTCTTTTAATTATTGTCCTATTTTTGTTTCAACCCTTATTTTAAGGAATCAGCTTGTTGACAATTATTGTTGTTATAAGGGAAGTAGCCTGTAAATGAAAGATAAAAGACCAACATAACAGGTGAAATCTTTTGTTGTTGTCTTTTAAAATGGGGGTGGGAAGAGAATTTTTGTTGAAAGAGAACAAAAATGTTGATAGAGAGTTTTAAAAGTCTGCACAAATTGAGAATAACAGAGGAAGAGATTTAAAGAGAGTTATTATGTTAAATTTGTTGTCTTTGCAGACTTGAATGTTGGTCTAAGGGAAAACAAGGAATTGAACATAACCAAGTCATTGGCCTTATAGAGGTGCAGGTGTGTTGTTGATTTTTTTGAGGTAAAATCATGTGGTCCAAGTTTGTTATAGTTGATTCGGGTAGATATAAGCGAGTAACCCTATAAGAGTATATTAAAGGAGTTAAGGTGAAAAACTTCTTTGAAATAAATGACCTGACCTTCTAGGCATATCGTTTGGTTTGGACATCATTTTTGAGAAGGGATATTTCCAAGGAAGTAAAAAAGATTTTCTTCTTTTTGTTGCTTGTCCATCAAGTAGGGTTTTATTATTATAAATCTATGTGTGCTTAAGAATATTCAAAGTTACTACCTACATAACTTTTAAAACTTCACTATTATGTTGCCTTATTTGGGGGTTTAAATTACTTTAAATAATTTACCTTGATCTTTTTGTTAGAAAGGGAGAAAGAGGAGTTTCTGAAATTATAGACGATGTAGTGAATTTTGGCAATTATTTAAAATCCATTTATCTTTGAAATTTTTGTCACATATTTTGATATAAGGATTTATTTATTTTTTGTGAGGGTAGGTCGGTTTTGAAATTAAATAAAACAAGCTGTGTTTTAAATATTAATTATTTTTTTTTTCGTTTCGAATATGATGACACACCTGAATTAAAGCGATTTTTTAAATTGTCCTTAAGCAATACACAATTAAAAAAGAAAACTGGAAAAGAACAAGTACTATAAGGTCATACATGTCACCTCTACAAGACTTAGGTATGAATCATATATCATCCCATGTTTATTTTAACTAGCGGAAGTTGATGTAAAAGGTCTTTTTTGAAGATATACATATAGAGGTAAGGTTAGGTAAGGATAAAGTGGCGAAGGATGGAGTAAGACAGACTTAGGCCACTTGTTGGCCAAAAATGAAACGGAGTTTCTTACAAGCCTCCACCAACCCTCTCATTGAATTTTGATTCATATGTATACAAGTGAATTGAATCGTCTTCCAGGAATGCACTATACTCCCAGGAAAATCTGGGAGGTATAGAAATCTGGAAGTTGGGAAATGGTATCGTCTGAAGCTCTAAAGCATCTTGCACATGAGCTACGAACTGCGAACTGTGGATGTTCGCATATTTTGACTTTTCTTGCACATGAGCTTTATTTCTATTCGCAGACAGCGACGAATTGTCAACCCTTTTCTCCATATTTTCCTCAGCCATGATCACACAAACAAAAACAAAACAAGAGTGGTATAATTTTGAGGTTAAGTTGAGCGCGAACAATTTATTCGTTGCAGTGTGGATGGTATGTGGAACGCGAATAGAGTTTGACAGTTCGTAGCAACCACACTGCAATTCGTTACTACCAAATTGATTTTACAAAATTTTCTTGTTTTAGAGAACAATTTAAATGTGTTTTTGTTTGGAATTGACTTTTTGAAATGTGTAAAATCACGTTCGTTCGTCCATTCATTAATTCGTTGTTCGCTCTCATGTGCAAGGCTTTTAAGACGCATACAAAACTAGGTATAAAACTTTGAGATGAAATAAAACAAAGAGCATTTCTTTGAGTTGACATATTTACTTTATTCGAAAGATTATCTTCTGGAATTATTAATTCAATATGGTTTCTGGCATATGACTGCCAAGACTTGCTTAGGCGTAGTCTAATCTGGAGGTCCAAATTCAGATAACTTTTTCCAACATTTTTGATCGTATATCGTGACCAAGTGGTCACTATTTTCGGGCTTATCGACTTCAAAATTCTCAAGACAAAAAAGTCAAATAACACAATTTTGGTCAATTCAAGGGTCTGTAAAGTGAAACTATCCACTTATCAAATGATCCCTTCAATAAATTAATTGTAGGACGAGCTGTGTGACATGTTGCGCCGCACTTCATTAATGAACATATACATACAAAAAAACAGTTATTTTGTCTCTGACCAGCATCGTTTTGAATAACCCATAAAGCACGCCAAACAGTTAAGTTTTGTGAATGTAACGGTGTCTTTTTTTGGCTTATATAGGGTTTTAAAATTTTAATACGAATAGCTTTAGTTCGATTTGATTTAATGATATTTAGGATCATAGACAAGTAGAAAAAGAATGAAACTTACAAAAGCTTGCATTCGCTAAAATTATACATTATACATTTGTTATACATTTGTGTTTGGTAATACGAGTAAAAAATGGCAAAAACTTTTTTAATAGCATCAGTTAAAGGATTGTGACTAAGGTTGGAATTTTAAAAATAATGAAAATGCATCATTTTTTTAATAGAAATTTTGTTGCGAATATACGATTTGAAAAAATCCAAAATAAATTTGGGTTCTGATTAAAATATTTTTTTATTAGAGTTGACAACATTTTCTTAAAGAAGGCAAAATGGAAGAATGAAAACACTTATTATAATTCTTGTACTGTACTATTTAATATACAAAACACATTTCCCGAAAAATCTGTGTAAATTTAAGGATTTTGGTAAGAAAAGAGTTGAGTTAAATATTTATTTTAATTTGTTGGTTACTTGTTAATGATATTGGTCCAAATGTAAGTAAAAAACAAATGTTTGTTTTTTTAAATTGTTGTTTCGTAATTAATGAGATTCTATTCTTAAATGTGGTTTTTAAAAAGATGTTTAAAATCTTCCAGTCATACTCCTTTAAAATTTAAACTGTAAGTAAGTGCAAAACATTTATACAACAGATTAAGAAGTTCCTATACCTCCAGGCAAGGATTCTTAAATGTTATTTATAAACAGAGAAAAAGAGAAAATAGCAAGGCACTTAGTGGACAACATTGTTTTACTACAGAACATTTTTCGAACCAGACTGAAAGTAGCTTTCCCGTACCAGACTGATGCTTTAGTTTCCGTATTCATTTCCTCATACTGTAAAAGTTTATAAATTAACGCAGTTCTGTTCACTATGGCCTATGGGTCCGAAGTCCGCAGAGCAAGAATATACTTCCATTTTCCTTGTTTGAAAAGCTTTGCCGATTTATTAAAGTGTAAAGATGTGGTCACAAAAGCTTGGAGATCTGAAATAATTTCTTTCGGAGTTAAAATCAGCAATACCTAAAAAAAATAACTAACGATTTTCGCGGGTTCGTTGATTTTTGCCATGTTGCGTTTAGACCTTAAAGTTAAAAACCTGGTTTATTTATAAGATCAAAGTAATGCACGTATACACTCAGAAAAAAAAAGATTGAAGGCAACAGCTCTTTTTCTGCCCAAAAACAAAACTACTTGACTTAAAAATAGTGTAGCAGATGTAAGTGTGTCCAATTTTCTCAAAAACTTAAAAATATAATTTTAGATTTGGCTTTTTGGTGTTTAATCAATAATTGACGAGGACATTCAATAATGAAAAAATATAATAATTAGTAGATAATCTATAAAAAATAGGACAAAAATGTTCCGTTGTTTTATATTTTGAGGTTTAAAAAACGATATCAAAACGATTTTGACCAAAGAATCGTAATTAATATTTTAAAACTTATTTAAGAATTTATTTATAATAAATGTTAGGTTCTTAGACTTTTTGAGTCAAAATCCTCCGAAATATCAGGTACCGGAAGTCTTACATGATCACATACACTTGCATCTATTATTGGTGTGAAATATAATTGTTTTATAATTTGTTTTGTACCAAAGATATGGTGACTATATTATGCTGGCTGAATAGCTGCACTTTTAAGAGAACTCATGAAGAGAAATTTTGTATGGGAAAATTTTATTTCCTTTCCGATCGATTAAAATCGATTTTAAGGGGTAGTTATTGGAGCCTTGATTTCCTAAATAGATTTTAACAAAGGTAATTCATATGGAGATTTTTTAGAAAAAATCCTTAGTCAATATATACAATTTTTTTAGCAACTTGCTTCAATTTAATTAAAAAATTCACTGGGGCGTATGAGTGATATTTTTGTTCGTATTAAATTTACTTAAATAAGCTAACCCGTATAGAGGTTTCCTACACTGGCTTTGAGAAAAGTTATATCCCATTAAAGTAGGTGTTGCCATTGTTATTAAATCTGTGATTCCCACCTAAATGAGGAAATATAGTCTCACCATCGTGTAACATGTTTCCTTCTTGTGGACTTATCTACTCACTCCAAAGTTATGATATACCTTTTGAAAAAAGTCTATTTTTGTTATTTTAGTATTAATTTGCTGTTTTTTTTTTGTGAAAAAACGCTAATTTTAGTATAACTGTATTCTGAAAACCTCAAATGTTAATTAATTTTTGTTTGTCTTTAAACTGTAGAAAATTAATGTATTCAAAATAAAATGCAGGACTTTTCCAATTTTCTTTTTGAAAACCGTTAGAGCGGTTTTAGTTTTCAAATAAATTTTGTACCTAAATTTTTTCAGTTTTCGTTAAAAATATTTGTAACTAGCTGACCCGGCAGACTTCGTACTGTCTCAATCGATAAAAAAAAGACCTAAACTTTTGTATACTTAAATTAATTTCAAAACAAACAAAACGTAGTAAATAAAAAAGCATTTTTTTAATGAAGCATGAAGTTTTATTATTATTTTCGACACATAATGTTGCTTACTTAAAAAAAACAGAGTTTCCCTGAAATACTGGCTATTTACATATAAGGTTTAAATTTTATTAACAGGCACACTCTGTTATGTTTTGTGGTGCGTAAATAAATAAAGAAGACGGGTTTCCGACGCGCCAACACGCGACGTATAATTGTCCATGCGCGAAACAGGGAAACTCGAAGTTGATTCCGCGAACTTCTAAAGACTGTCCTTGCAATTTTTTTATTGTCATCGCAATGGCCAGACGTACTGGAAATTGTAAGCGTTTAAAATCGAATGGTAAATCCGTTGGAATCATCGGTATTTGCGGGATCAAGACATCCTCTCTTTTGTATTTTCCTTTTATGATTGTTGCCTCAATGACGTTATTCATCAGCTTTTTCACACCCAGTCTTGTTTTATTGCATAGTCGAGGTTGATTATTGTTACGCAGCATAATGACAACTGATCCTACTTTTAACTGCAAATTGTGAGGTGGTAATCCAGGCAATTCCAGTGAATTTAAAAACTCTTGACTACGTCATCCTGGTTCATAACGGTGTCGACTGATTTGAAGGAAACCAACTGTCCTGGAAGAAAATTCTGAATGGTCGCATTGAGATCCTCGACATCTTTATTTTTCGCTGCCAATATTGCTCGTTCACCCAGCCAATTATGGTTATTGAACTTTTGCGCTCTATCTGGGAAAACACGCTGAATAAGCTCCTCTTCTGAATCTGTGATGTGACAGAAATCTGTGGTCGAGGTGTCCATTGCAACTTTATTATTTCCAATATCTAACAACTGCTTCGCAAACACATTTGCAGTTTCATCATGTTGCAAAAATACTCGCATGTAAGTTGTTAATTGGAGTGTCTTTACGTACTGCCACAAATTCGATGATTTTAGGCGTGCATTGAGTTCAACAGAAACAGTTGATCTTGTGTAGCGCCAAATGATGTCATCTGGAAACAGTTGTTATATTTCTGAATGTTGGCCAAGAAGTGCTTAGAATCATTTCCAATCCCAGAAACTAAAGAGCGTAAAGGATCTGGTTGTGGGACCAATTGTAGCAATTTTACTTTGCCTCCAGCACAACATAATCCAGTAAATTCACCAGTGTATTTTAACGCCTTACAATATTTACAAATTATTTTCATTTCCCCAATTGTTACCGATTTGTCGGCACAATAATCAATTGTCGGATCATGGTGGAATGCAGCTCGTCCAAGAATCACAGAAGCACTGCGTCTGCGGATTCGCTCAATTTCATTATGTCGTGCTCACTGTTGTTGTCTTTGATGTGCACGAACTCGTTGCATTCTAAGCCAATCCACTTCATTGTCAATCACTAAATAACGCAATTCTGACATAGCAATACGACTATTTTCTTGATCTGTCTCTCTCTGGTCATCAGTGCGGTTAGCACATGAGGTAGCTCTTCGCACATTTGATTGACTGCGACGACATAATTCAGGTCGTCTTCTCCTCGGCATCGTAACGTAATTAATCAAATCGAGAAAATTTCTCGCTCACTTAACAGTAACATAACAGTAAAGTGTCACTATCACAAAATATCAACAAAAAAAGAGCACACTACTTGGAATGTCACTATCACAAAGGATCACAAAAGTAAAGAAAGTTCTCGCGCACGTAGCGGTAATATTCACTCACAAAGATAGAAGGATGCACTCATAGAATATCGTAACCTTGATCGTAACACAATATCGTCAATCGTAATACTTTTTTCCTTGTTCTGATTTTTGTAGGTATTTATTTTGTTGGAGTTTACCTTTAAGCCATAAATCTCCGTGTTCTGAAGTGCGACAGAATGATTGACATATTAGTTGGTTGTCAAATCTAATGTCAAATATTATGGTTGTGTTCAGAAACTTAATTTGTGACAAAGCTTAAGATTTATCAAACTTAAAAAAATAATCTGATACAGTTATACTAAAATTAAGTTTCGCGAAGCCGACCAAATTAATTGGAAATCAGTACTACTAATAGTTTATTACATTCTTTGTCGCATTCGCGATTCACTTTTGTTTATTTTCGGAACGCGACATTAGATCCTCCAAAGCGCACGCGAAGACTATTTCCATAGATATAATTGAATTTAAACTTTATGCAGCGGTAATAAATTGCAAATTGACTCTTTGACGTTAGGAACATACCTAAATTGCTTAGACAACAGTGAGTGATTGTAACTTAATATGAACTGTATTGAATAGCAATAAAGTTCAAATTGACTCTAGAAAACGTTTGTATGGAAAATAGAAAAGGACTGTTTTTAGGGTTTTCCCGGAAATTATTCGATTTTTTCTCGCCTTTTAAACCTTCCCTAGACCTCTACGAACATTTCAAGACTAAGATAAGATAAATCCGTTCAGCCGTTCTCGAGTTTTAGTGAGACTAACGAACAGCAATTCATTTTTATATATATAGAAGATAATATTATTAGTATCGATCATCAAATATAACTAAGCAATATATTTTATCGAATATTCCAACATATATTAGGCCAACTTCATATGAACAAATAGCCAACAAATTAGAGTTACTGGATTTAACGCATTGTCTGATGAATACAGTTACTGGACCAATTCTAACCCCAACTCTTAGCTACTTTCAATCCTAATCTACATTAGAAACACCAAATCTTAAAACCATATTTTAAACATAATATCCCTTCGAATCCGGTTGGGTTTCCTATAAAGATGTTTCACACCTGTTTTAACAACCCCCAAATATTAAATACACTACTTATTTGGTTGAAATTGGTCCGTTTAACTGTTTCTTACTGTTTTTTTCTCAAAAAATGTGCAGATGTGGGTACCTACATAGTATATAAAAATGTTCTTTAATTTTTGTAAGGTTGCATGTTCTAAGAGGTTCTTAATAATTTTTTTCAAAAGTGTTAAGTTTCGATGCATAAGGCATTAAATTGCTGGACTCCTTAATCACCCATTTTCTACATGCTCTTAAATTCTTTTCGTCTTCAACACTTGACAAAATTTAGCACCCACAGACATCTTGGTTAAACGGTATAAACATTTTAATTTTTCAATTTTGTTTCTTAAGTTTTGGTCTTATTACTTTAAATGTTTAAAAAATATCTAATCTAAACAAATTATTCAAACTTCCGATGTAAATGCACATTCTACCCATTCATAGTTTTCCCCCTAAAATAATGAATCAATTTATGAAAATAACATACGATTGCATATTGTTTTCATAAATATTAACATAAACATTAACAATTTAAAAATAACCACTTCCCTCGCTGCCATGGGGACTTTATAAAATAGATACCATCAAATCAATTAATATCCTTCAATTCACATCATTTGGTCGCATTTCCTTTGTTTTGATTAATTTTGCTTGCATCTATTTCTATAATCATAATTAATCGATGTTCGTATTTCTAAGATATAACAAACAAAAGTTTGTAAGCTTATTATTTAAGAGAATCTAAAAGGGGAAATTTAGAAATAGTGGGAAATTTCTCCTAAAAGCTCAATGATAATAGAAATTCTCTTTGATAAAAATTCAATCTTTTACTTCTCTGTTTTTTTTTCGAAGGTAGAAATATTTTGAAATAAAATATGACTTAAAAAGTAAAAGTAACCAACAGACATAGAATTTTAAAACAAAAACGAAAAAATATTTAAATTTTGAAGTGAGGAAATTTCATAACTTTTGTATAACTTTCTTAACTACACTTTCAAATAACTGACATGAATTTTGTTGAAAGACTTGATGTAAAATGATATAACTAAATTACTATTCCTAATTATTTGTTTTGAATTTTTTTAAAAATTTCATCTTCGAATTTATTAAGCTTTTCGCTTCTCCTTAAGTCAAATGTTAAGACCAAAATTCCCATCAGTTAAGAAAAAAATCCCCCCTTCTTATTAAGAACAAGTGTCAAAATGATGTCCAAAGGAAAAAACTTAATAAATCATCTTCGAAAGAGAAAACGGAGAAAAACACAAAAAATTCAACTCAAAATCAGCAAATGATACGTCAAATACTTACATGAAATTAAAAAAGAAAAGAATTCTGCCCACCAGAAATAAAAAGCTCTCCCCACTTGAAATTCGGAAAAGAGTATGCGTCGTCGTTGTCATCAGCGCCAGCGTCGCGTCGTTGTTTGGTGGAGAAAAATAGCCACATTGGGTTAGTGATAGGGGCGAGGCACCTCTAAAGTCATATCTAGTGGGGGATAAAAGTTCATCAAGCTGACCAATGATATAACAGAATTGTATCCTTCAAACCATTTAGTGGTGGTATTTTTGTTGGATTGTGTGGGGTGGGGGTAGGTTAAAGGTTTAAGAGGAATAAGACCAAAAATTAGTTAATTGTTGATACCTAACCTAAATACATATGAACGTATTTTGGTGGTATATGTATGTTCAAAAGTCGATGCATGGTGCTTAAGAGTTATTGTGGGTGGTATTATAAGGGATTTTTCTTAGGGGGGATATTTTTTCTAAGGCATTATGGTAAGAGCAGGACAGGTTGACTATACATAAGTAGGGAGAAAATATTTCAACGTGACAATTTTACTTTACAGTTATGAAGAACATTAGGTATAATTCTATTTTATCACCATTAAATATTAAAAAGTAGGTAAATAAAAATTTGTTTTGTTCTAACTTAATACTTTATTGGAAGAAATAACAGTTTTTATTTAGAGGTGTATACAACTTTAATTTGACTTTAACTTGTGGCCATTTTGTCAGCTGTCAATTGATTTGTCATTTCGAGAATTGAGGCCAGATCACATAGCAGGTTCAACGGCGGCGCGGCGGATCAAGACTTAATCAGGAAAAGTCACACACTTCACATAAAGACGAGTTGTTCGGCACCACTTAAAAATGTTCTGTAAGGGAGGGTAACAAAATTGAAATATCATATCATCTTAACTTTATACTAACATATTTCAAAAGCTAAAGTGCCAATTTTAGTTATTAGATTTTTTTTTTTTAAACTTTTGTCAAGTAGCGTGGTAACTATTTTAGTTTATTTTTTTTTCAAACGACTCTTTATATATGAAATCATTCTAAGATTCCAACAGTTTTCTAAATATGCCCTATTAAAGAGCTTAAATAAAATAGTTTAGAGGGGTGCATTTTATGCAGAAATATTTGAAATTGTGTTGAAACTTAGCTTTTTTCCAAAAATATTATATTCTGTTATTGTTGCTGTTTCTATAAATGCGAAAATCGAAGAAAGTTCGCCTTAAAAATGTTATCTTTTATAATTGTTATTTCAACATAATTTTCAGCATGTTTACTCGTAGATTGGAATTGGCGCTAGAATACAAATTCTAAAAAAATTACTGTTTTGCGTGAACTTTTTCGAATATGTTGATCAAAAGGGAGTCAACAAAACTTAAAAATTGTTGAACGAAAAGTGTTTGTTTCTTGAATTTAACAAAATGGGTGCTATTCGTTACAAAATTTCTGTAAAAATTAACAACAAACCAACTATGGTAAAAAAATAAGTTGGGTAGAAACTATAGTGTGGCATTCACAAATTACAAGCGGAAAAATCTGTTCTCACTTCAATTATCGATAGATTCAAAGCTTTTATGTTAAAATAATAGATATAAAACGTTCATTATGTTTTTCAGTTTGTCATTATAGTTTAATGAAAGTGTCACTTTAACTGTTTTTGGGCATTTATGATCTTGAAACTCATGTTTTAATATCAGCTCTAGAGAATCCGAAGCAAATTCACCTCAAAAAATAAATTTCGTCAATTTATTGAGATCTTCAAAGTTTTTGTAGAAAACATCTTACCTATTAGAATAATTTAAAGCTTTACTAAAGTTTTTTCCAATTTTAAGTTTTGTGAATACCTTTAAGATTAATACAAATATTTGAGTTGTTTTTGACAGAAAAACAGAAATAAATTACTAAAAATCTTTGCTTATACAACTAAACTGTATGAGCTTTATGGCTGACATAAACACCATCATGAATCCTTCATTGGTAAAAAGTTGATGAATTTTAAGGCAATATACATGGATTTACGATTCATATTGTGTTATTGGTCCAATCTTCAGTTAAAAGTAGCACTTTTATAGCCAAGAAGCGGAAAACACTAAAATATAAATATTACTCGTATTTCTACCATATAATAAATAAATAATTTAAAATATAATACAATTGGATTTGAATTAAAGGTAATTCCTATGAAAATTAAAAAAATACCATACCCCCCACCCCCTGGATCACTCATTGAGCAAGTCGTACATTCAGTGTAGGCCCAAAACAAGATTTCCATTTTTGACAATTTTCAAAAATTGTTTAATTGTTTAGCGATAAAGCACACTTTTAATAAAATGGATACGTCACTAAACAAAATTACAGTATTTGGAGTGATGAAAATCCACTATTGTTGAGATGTTTAGACATCAGCACAAAAACTGGTGGAATAATTGGTACATACTTCTTTAAAAACGACCCTGTTCAAAACGCGACGGTCAATGGATAACGCAATCAAACCATTACTGACTTTTTTGTTCATTGGTTGAATAACCAGGAGATAAGGTTTCAGCTCGTGCGACGATTGATTTATTGAAGAAAACATTTGGTAACTGCGTAGTTTCACGTTACGGACCCGTGAAATAAAACCCTTAGATAGTACGATTCAACCAAAACTCTTGACTATTTTGTCAATATCAATGTGTTTCAAATTTATTTCGGTAGTCCGCAGGGCCGTCTTTACCCTTTTGGGGGCCCTGGGCATTTTTCGAAAATGGGGCCCCTGTATGATTATATAAAAATATTATGTTGTGTAATAAAGGTATACAGAAAAAATGACATAACTTTGAATTGATATTTATTCTTTTAATTTTTTAAATAAATAAATTTTTTTTAATACAAATTTTTAATTAAATAAACAATGTAAAAATAAAAACAACAAAATAAATACATATGTCATATAAAATTCAAAAATAAACAAAATTTAAATAATAGACAATTAAATAAGTTATTGAGAATGTAATTTAAAGAACAATATAGTGACACAGACTTTATTTTTTTAGGGTAAAAGAAAGGAATATTTATTGAAGGGGTCTTTTTCTTGATTTGAGATTAGTAAAATCATTTATCACATCTTCAAAATCGATGCTTCTAAGGATGTCGCTTTCGATTGACATCAGCGACAAACATGTCAATCTTTCTTGAATCATTGTAGTTCTGAGTTCGTTTTTGATTCTTTTTAACTTAGAGAAGGAACGTTCCCCACTGCAATTGGTCACCATCATACTTAAGAAAATTCTTAGTGCAATTTCAACATTTGGAAATTCATCTTCAATTTTATTAGTTTTTAAAAAATTATAAAGCTCTAGAATGTTGTCTTTTTTTTTTCATTGTCGTGTCGACTAATTTTCAAGTAGTTTGTTTAAATTCGGGCATTCAGCATGTATGTAGTTCATCCCTGTTTACATCTTCGGTGTAAAATTTAGCAAAAGATTTGCAGTTCTCTTTTAAGTTTTCTGAATTCAGATTTTTTAATCGAAAAAAAAAGTCAAAACGTTGCCCAATCTTCGTATACGAACCTAGTCGCTGTTTCAATTTTTTTTGTAAGTATAGTAAATTCAAGCTTGGACATTTTTTTGCAAAGACTAAATGCTTCCTCTCTGGCCTCTCTTGCCTGTCCTAAATCGTTCGCGATAGACATCAAAGCTTCTTCAATTTCTTGAAGTGCATCAGCTCGCGCCGACCATCTTGTTTGAGAAAGACTTTTTTAAAACTTTTTTTGGACCTAAATGAGCAGTCAACACACTCCATAGATGAGAAGATACCGAAAAAAAGTTATACAATTTTTGAATAATGTCAAAGAATTTGGTTGGTTCTAAAACACACCCAGCGGCATGCACTCCTACCAAGTTTAATGAGTGCCCTGCACATGGTACAAAAGTGGCAAATTTACATTTTTCTTTTATTCTTGCCTGCAGACCAGAAAACCTTCCTGACATATTTGCCGCGTTGTCGTAGATTTGGCCTCTGCAATCTGGTATCGAAATGACATGATCCTCCAAAACGTACAGTATGGTTTCCGCTAAATAATCAGATCTATGTTTGTTAATTGGAATAAAGTCCAAAGACCTTTCAACAGGCTCGTGATCGTTTACGTAACGAATAATAAATGTTAGTTGATCAACATGAAACAGATCGGGTGTACCATCAACGCTTACTATTGACCTATAGAACAAATAGTGGGAAGTGTAATCTTTCATCTATCTCATTGAATGCCCAAAAACAAAAACTCTTTACCTCTTTACCTTGAAATTTTGAAAAATTGAGTGCCGTTCATCCGACGGATAGTTAAATCGCCTATGTATATGAGTTACTGCGTTGATGCAAACTTGTATGCGCGTTGCAAATATAGAAACACCATTATCTTTATTTTTTCATACAGATACAGTAATATTCAAAATGTGTGTTTTTTTTGTTTCTGTCAGAAAGCAAACTGCATTGCCACTCAGTTAGTTATTCATATTTCTGTTTTAATTTGAATATAATTTCGCAGGGAATGTGATTTAAATTGTTCAGCAAGGAAAGTACGAATTCTGATCATTCTTTATGCATTGTATCGAAATATTTTTTTTTCTTGAAAATAGATCAATAGAGGTTAAGCGATGTTTCAGCAATTTGGGGGCCCCTGGTGATTGCGGGGCCCTGGGCCTGGGCCCAGTGGGCCCAGTGGTAAAGAGGGGTCTGGTAGTCCGTACGTTCAAGTAACCCTTTTCTTCGGCCTTATCTCAAAAACCGGCAAAGATATTGACGTCAAATAAAGTTTGGAATCGACTGTCAAAACAAATTAATTGATTATTTTTTTTTTTATTTCAATTTAAAAAAAAAAATTGAAAAATGTTGTTGAAACCAAAATGACTTCAATTAAATTTTATAATGTGACGTGATACAATACAAAAAATCTGCAGAGAAATATTTCTTATTGAAAATATTCTGCGAGAAAAAACCGATATAACCTCAATTTTCAGACAATTCGAAATGACAGTTTTCCAAATTAAAATAAAATGGTTCACATAATGCTTATAATAGTTGATAAACATTTATTTTCGTTTCAAAAATTTTGGAAAAAATTGGAGATATTGGCTTCAAACTAATTTTCTTAGAAATAAGCATTTTTTATATACATAAATAAAACTGGGAAACATTTTTTTTCCACAAAAATATCTCAGGTAGGTACAAATACAAAATCTAACTTTTTTTAATCATATCCAAAAAATTGTTGCTACATTTTAGTTCTTTTTTTTTAGAAAAATCCTTTTTATCCAAAAAACGCAAACCTACTAAAACAACTAAAAACTGATAAAAATGGGTTATAACCTTAAGAATAAATAGAAAACGATAATGACTTCAAATTATTGTTTTATCTCACACAAAATATTGTTATTAATATTTTGTAAGGCGTAGGCGAAGTTATCAAAGTGGGCCCACACCCCAGCCTCTTTTTTTGTTTTTGAACAGTACGAACATCTGGAAATCAAGACATGCCTTCATATTTATTGTTTACCTTGCTTTTTTAATAACACCAAAATTACTGAGTTTTTGCATTTTTGTTTTTGTTAACAATTTTACACAAAACTCTAAGTTAAAAACAAGTGATCAAATCCAACAAAATAATAAAGGTAAAAATATAACTTTCGACAGTTAATAAAAATATACACAAATAAGTCAAATTTAAAACGCCAAATATGTATTTAGTCCTTGAACAATTTCCAAAACAATTGTATCTGGCAGTTTATTATTTCTGTCGATAGAAAAAGTTCAAGTTTAAAATAAAAAAAATCCAACATTGTGCCGAAAAACAACATTTTTTAATTAGGTGTGTTCTACAATCTAAGTAAATCTCAATGCAAATTATCAAAGCTTAAAAGAACTTAATTGAGAAAAAAATATTTTAAACTTGAATTCCTTTGATTTTATTATGTTTTTTTGTTATTATAGTTAATAAATTATAAACTAGACTATCATTAAATGACAAGCTATAAGAAGAACTAAAAATTTTGCTTTCACACTAAGTACAAAGATTTTGTTGTGTTAAAAAAAAAAACAACATTCAGTTATAGATAATCAAGTAAAACTGTTGATATAACACCTATCAAGTTACTCTGCAGGAAAGAACAGAGATAATTCGGTTAACGGAAAATTGGTTAAAAACAACCAAGCTTATTAGTTAGTACCATTTTCGCTCTAAAAGGTACTCGTTCAAATCTACATAAGTAAACTCTGCAATAATTAACAATTCACTTGGTAGTTTAAACCCAATTTATTAATTTGATTTTAGCAGACCATCAATTAGATTGGTTAATTCCTAAGCCTACCTAGGTTAAACATCGAACAACTTATTTAAATTTAGCTAATTAACTGGGTTGAATTTAAACAACCTACTCTGTTGTATTTAATTTAAACACTACTTATGTTGAATTTATGAAATCTTCTGGGTTATAGTTATATCCAACGTACTTCGATAATATTAACTAACCCATCTCTGTTTATTGTTTGTTTAAATTAACCATCTTGCTCGGTTTTTTACTAACCAACCTTCTATCTATCTGTTACTAAATCCGTACTGCCTACCCATATTAAATTAAAGCTGGTAAAAGCACTTGTTCTACCTATAATAACATACGGGTGTGAGCTGTTTGCTGATCTTGATTTTTTTAATCAGCTCATAAATTAAAAGTGGCATTTAATGCAATAGCTCGGTTTGTTTTTAACCTACGTAGGTTCGATCATATCTCTTTTCAAGCTCGTCAGCTTTTCAATTGCGATCTGCTAGCTTTCTTCAAATATCGTTGTTGCATTTTACTCTTCAAATTGATTGTTAAAAAGACTCCTAGTTATCTATGTGACAGACTTAATTTTTGTGCTTCTAGCCGTTCCATTTTATTGCGCTCGTCCACCTTTACGTGTTTGACATCGCGCAGGCAATTTTTCGTTCATGTTGTTAGACTGTGGAATAACCTTCCCAGTCACATGAGGTCTGGAATCGAAAACAGAAAGTTTCAAGCAATTTGTTTTGAATATTTCTCAAACTTGAACTGAACATACTTTTAAATTAATCATTTTCAATGTTATTTCTTGCGTCTTGATTCATATAACTTTTAATTAATTTTTGTTTTGCTCTGAAATCTTTAATTCTAAATTTTAGTCCATTTTTAATGTATATTTAATTTTAATTAATTTTTGTTAACTTTGTTCTCACACGCTTGTAAATATTTCTTTTGTTAATTGTATCTTAAATCAATGTTTTATATCCTGTACTATTTATAAGTTTAACTTGATGTACAGCTGACATACAAATAAATAAATATCAAAATATCAAATGTCAAATATTTTTAAATTAACCAACATGTTCTGTAGAAATTATTCAAACTATTTTATACTAACCATTTTTACTATTACTAACCAACCTACTTTTTAAAAATAAGTTAACCTACTTATTTAACACTGTGCAATGTACTTCCTTTTAATTAACCAACATTCTCTGTTAAAATAAACCAACCTGCCAAGTAACTAAGTAGGTTTATAATATTGAGTTATACAAATCTAACAGATATAATATTACAAAGCATCGAATTACATTTAAATAATTACAAAATTATTATACTACTAAATTATTACCTATAAATAATTATTGTTTTACTTTTATTAAATAACAAGTTTTGAAAAAAGAGGTTTGTTTATGCGTTGAATGGCTCTGAAAAAATTACTAAATAATTTAAAAGTTGCTGCCAAACTAAATATCATCTTACTTGTAATTCATTAAGATTTAAAATTTTAATTTGAACAAAACAAACAAAACAAAACAGTGCAAGGGTATAGCTTAATATTTTGTTGCCCTAATTACTATACAAAATTTTGTATGAACGAACAACTTGTGTTTATAGCTGCAAATATTCATAATATGGAATTAAGTATACAAATTTAAATATGGGTGATTATTCAAAAGTTGGGTAACTTTTGAGGATATTTTGTTTACGATAGTTTTTAAATCAAACTTTTATAAATTTGGGTGTATATGATAGCTAATCTAATTAATATATTGTTCCCAATCGGGCCAGTCACTTTTTTGAGTACATTGTAAGATATTTAAAAATTTCAGAATTTGACTGCCAGAGGACTGACGAGTATACACAGTTTTGAAAGTATTATAATGAAATTTAATACGAATTAGTAAAAATCTCTTAGGATTTAATAATGATCACTTAAAATCACTTAGTAACAATTAAAAGTAATTATTAATATGTAATACTAGGAGAAAATACTACATCAGTTTTCAAAACAGACTTTTGACATTTAACGTAACGTTATTCACTTATCTTTTACTACCTTCACATAGTTTTACTAAATATTTCAAAGTAATCAACAAACAAAATCTAACAATATTCATCTTAAAAGTACTCATGATCAAGAAATGAAGAACAATAACAATTTACCTGACACAGAACTGACGCCATACTACTGACGAAAAAGACGAAATTTGAGATTATAATCTGGACTAATGTTTTTTTTTTGTAATTTCAAATATCAACAAACTACATTTTAACAAATCAAAGTCTAATACGAATAAATAAAAATAAACTTTAGATTAACAAAAAAATAACGACTCACCATAAAACTGACGTGTTGACTGGCTAAGCACGTGTATAGACAACAAACATAACCCAAACTCTGGTACAGTTATGGTGGCCGTCAAATTGTGCGACCCGCAACTAACTTTATTACCAACATTAAAATTCAAAGTGGGATTTGACGTTGAGTCGGCGATATTTCGCACGAATTTTAAATTTAAATAACACACAAGAAACTGACGAATAAAACTGAACACTGAAGAACTAATTGTGTTTTTTTAATAACTTGTATTCAAAATGAAGAACTGAAATTGGGTGACTAAATAAAGGTCTTTCCATTGTTTTAAAATAAATTGCAATCTCAATAAAATATAATCAGACTTTGTATATGTATATTGGTTGATGACATCGAGTTACCCAACTTTTGTATAATCACCCATATACTAATTTTGTATCGACTTTCAAAAACTTCAATAAATAAAATAAAAGTCTCTTATTTCCATTTCTAATTTTAACACCCCTGTTTCAATATTTTTTGTCCAACTCCCTATTATCACCACCAACAAAATCTGTCAACTTCACCAATTCACCACGAATTTTACTCCCACTCAAATAAAATAAAAGCAACAATAACTGACAACTTTTCCGTCAAAACATTACCAAAGGACATGCGCCAAAAATACAACCCTCTTACTTCGCGTGCATTAACTATAACCAAACCACCCTATTTTGACAGACAAGTAGCCAACCCCTTGTCTTTGTCTCAAAATCAGCTGGTCATCTGTCAAAGTCATTTTATAATTTTTTCCAAGCCAATACCTTTTGTTGCATTGGTCATAAGTCATAATTCATAGAAGTGATTGAGACAAACACCAGACATTGAAAGTTAAATGTGAATAGAAAAGAGAATAAGAAAAAATAAAATAAAATCGTTTTCAAAGAAAAGTTTCGTGTCGCCGTGTTTCATAAATATATTTATAACCCCAATCCACCCCCATTCAATGCTGATATAAGATCCGCACTTTAACTCAAAATGTCACCATTGTTCAGATGCCAAAAGTCTCAATCATCGTAGTGACTCGGTCCGAATTCGTTAGTCTCTCAAGTTCAACAAAACGATGCCAAAATATGGACGAATTTGAAAACGCTAATGGATCTGCAGCTGGATAGAGAGCCAGACGTTCCAGCATCATCATCACCAACACTACCACCAAAACCTCGGCCACCATCAGCAGCAGGAGCATCACAAGCGCCACCTTTGCAATCATCAGAAGCTGTTAGAATGGGAGCATGTATGGGCCGTTGCATTGCGGATAAGAGTTCCTGTTTGAAAAGGTGAGTGCTACGAGTCTAAGATGTTCCCCTTTCTTAAGAAAAAAAGAGCCAACGACCGCAGACAAATGTCTTGAGAAGTCTCAAGTTTCTTAAAACACTTCTGATTAAATCGATATTCCACACGCATCAGAAGCACGCGGGGGAATTCTTGTGGTGTGTTTACATTATTTTATCACTCGCGTCATAAATCCTTATATGATGCGGTACGGTGCGGTGAGGTGCATTGTGTGCAATGTGCAAAGTACATGTGTCGTCCCACATCTCTCTCACGCTGCTGCTGCTGGTATTTAATTACAACTCTAATCATATTTCCTCCATCTATTAAATTCCACCCTTTGTTCTGAGTGCTCAATTGCTCTCGGTGGATGGCGCCTCCCTCGCACCCAGTGCGCCACCAACCGGCAGTAGTAGGTATAGATAAATAGCAATGCACAAAAAGACTTCAATTAAGGTTAAAAGTAGAGCAAATATGTTTTTTGTCTTTAATACGCTCCATCGCCAACTCCAACAACGCCACCGCCACCGCACTTTGTTCTTGTTTTCTTTAATTAAGTTAAAAGCGATGCGATGGCGATGGCAATGTCGATGGCGCTGGCGATGGTTGAGGGAGTCACTTTGGTTTCTTTTTTATATCATAACAACAATCGACCTCCTCTGGCCTCCTGCCCAGCCCCCTCTATTTCCTAAACACTCTATTGACCATGCTCAAAAGCATCCTTGAACTGATTTTTTTCCCGTTAAAGATGGTTTATTGATGGCAAATATCGACGGACGATGAAGACGACGACGACTAACGATGGCAGACGCACGTAAGATTACGTTCGTTGTCGTCGATAGGGAGATTTTTTATTTATGTTCATATTAATTTTTTCATGTCACTCTGATTTTTAATGTGTGTTTTTATTTTTGCTCTTAATTTTTCCCCCAACAGATGGCGTTCAACAGATGAACACGAGACTGAACTTATGACTGATGAAGAAGAAGATGACAGCAAAACACAAAGGCGAAAAAACAAAGAACGTAAACATATTTTTAGAATAATTAAGTTTAGACGAAAGGTAAGTGGACATTTTTTTTTAAATTCAAATTTTTATCATTTTTTTTAATTTCAAAAAAAAAATATACAAAAGAAAATATAAGTATAAATACAATTAAAACTAAAAATCACTATGTTTAAATGGTGTAAAAATAAAATAACAGATTTTCTGAGCAGGTGGCAAATTTGTGTGAGAGCTAGCACCGTACGCGTAGCAAGCATGGTCGTTGTGTTTTGTCTTTTGTTTTTCCGTAATATTTCAAACGACAACTAAATTTATAAGCTAAACTGAAACTTACCATTGGAAACGGCTAAGTGGTACTTGTTATAATGGGTTTTTCGATAAGGGCGGGTAGATGTCGTGGCATTTGCTGTGTGGCACGTAGCGCCGCCGCCGCGCCGTCCTGCTGGAACCACATGTCGTCTAGTTCCATATGGTTCAATTTGGGCCATAAGAAATAAGTTATCATTGTTATGTAGCGCTCGCTGTAGACGGTGACCGCCTCACTAACATCGTTTTACGGACGCCGCCCGCCGCGTCGGCCCAAAATCCACACCTAACTTTAACTTTTAGAGGATGCATTATGACCTGGTGAACCTCGCGTAAGTTGGCGTCGTCCAATATCGGGTAATTTTGCATTTTAACACAGCCATTCATCCAAAAATGCACCTCGTTACTAAACATTATTTTTTCGGTCAAAATTGGGGTCCTCTTCCAAACGATTCGAAGCCCAGTCAAACAAACGGAAACGGCGTTGTCTATGGTCATGAATTTTGAGCTCCTGGGTCAGTTGGATCTTGTACGGGTGTAGGCCCAAGTCCCGACGCAAAATTCGCCAAGTTGAAGTCTGCGAAAGGCTAAGTTCTTGTGCACGGCGAGGAATGGACTGCTTCGGGTTCTAATGTACACTTTCACGGACCGCGGCGATGTTCTCGGCCGATCTTACGTTCCTTAGACATAGACTACGGGTGTTGGCTGATTGTTTACTGAACCGGTCGTCTCAAATTTGGCCACCAAACTTTGAAGAGTCGACTGTGAAGGGCCCGCAACGTTACCGTTAACGAACACTCATTTTGATAATAAAGTTTTATCATTTGCATTTTAATGGTGTAACTTGCCATGATGAATTGGCATAAACGCATAAACAACTGAATAATAAACAAAAGATTTGACAGATGTCACCAAAACAAAATGGCGGCCACGGGGCGTTAAAATCTACCCGTGCCAATTTAAAAACCCTATACATTATTTGTACCCGTGGCGTGATGGTTAGTGCGTTGGGCTGTTATGCCAGAGGTCTTGGGTTCGATCCCTGCCTATGCCATCTAAAGTTTTTTTTAAAGGGTACTGCCTCTTGCGAGGAATTGACAAATTCTCCAAGAGTAATTCTTGTCATGAAAAGTGCTTTCTCAAATTAGCCGTTCGGATTTGGCTTAAAACTGTAGGCCCCATCCATCTCTGACAACATTACTCGCACACAGGAATGGTTAAGAGTTGTAAGTCACTAGGCCCTACTTCTCAACGGACTGTTCGCCACAAAATTTATCAATTATAATATTTTATAGGTTTTATTTAAATTGCATTCTTACATCAAAATGTTCAAGTTATACATTTTATAATTATTATACCTATTAAAAGTTTTTATTTAAATTTAATAATTTTAATATGTTATTTTCCCTTGCGGGTTATATAAATGCATTTTTAAGTGAAATAAAATATGATTTGTTATGTTTCGCTTTTATATGAAGTTCTTTGTTAAATTTACCAAAAATTGATGTTTCACGATAACGCTTTTGTGGAACTTGGTATTTGTATGTTGGTTGGGATGGCTGGGATCTCTTTACAGCGGCTCTTTGCGAATTATTTCGCAAAAAGCTATCTCTTCGATCATCTTCTACTTCTCTTTCTCTTGGTCTGATGTCATCGTCTGATCTACCTGTAATCTTTTGTAAAATACTCCAGGTTGGTTTTTTGCCAACTTGACTCAAGTATTGAATTTTTCAGCATACAGAATTGCTTTCCTTGCACAATCTGAATCGGCTATACTTTCGTTCATCTGAGTTTGACTTACTTCATCGTTCTTGTCAGGAATCAGGTATTTGCGTATTTCAGCCAAGGCATAAGCAAAGTAACACGCGCATAAGCTTCAGCCGGCAAAGCCACAGTTGAAATCTCAACGTACAAGTCTTTGTTCAAGTGCGTTAGTCGTGGATCGCCAGCTTCTATCAATTCTTCCTATTTAGCCGCATCTCGCATCGAGTTTCTACCCATTATTTTAATTTTACACATAGTTTCTTTTTGCAGCCGACGCACGCACGAAGTGAGTTTCCTTTTGGACCAAGAATTTTACCGTTGAAATTGAATTTAGGGAATTATTTACCTTTTATAAACCTTTTAACTGACTTTCATTGGTTTTTGTTTGAAAACATCAGCATACATCTCGCGGACAGGGACACGACCTGTTTTCACAACCTTATCGAAAGCTTCATCGATAAGCATAGCCGCTAGTGTTTCTAAAAGTTCCTTCTCAAGAATACAATCGACAGTAAATTTATTTATATTTGATATCTCATTTAGACGAGGTGCATATCCTTCTTCATCATTTTCATTGGTCCTAGCTGGTGCGGAGGCATCACTCATCTTTTCTTTCTTTTTGATTAAGAAGAGAAAAATAAAACCAATTGTTTTTCAAAAAATGTTTTCCAGTTGCTTATATTTGAAACGGTACTAGTACCTTCTTATTTGTTATTATTAAATTAAAACAAAAGCAGATTTTTTCACAATTTTACTTTGTGAATAAAAAAAGTAGAATATTTAAGGTAAACCAGAACCACATCCCGACAAGAGGTAAAGAAAAACTGTGACATTACGGAACGTTTGTAAATTTTAACACAATTTAAAAAAATGTCTCTTACTTTTCTAAAACAATCATTTTATTTAAAATCGTTCGTATAAATTGACAAACTTAAATTATTCACCTATGTTCTACAGTTATGTCATTTAACTGTGACCAATTGATTGCAAACATTTGAGACTTCATGCATCATGCAAGTCTTTTCATTCTTTTGAATAAATCTTTGGACTTGCATTGAATTTCTTTAATTTACTTTGTTTTATTTTTATTTATATAATTCAATTTTATTTTATTCAAATTTGCTATTTAATTTATTTTATAAAGATTTGAAGCAAACGATAAGAGTATTAAATAATTGCAATCAATTGATAGCAGTCAAATGGTTGAAAAGAAATTATTGCAGTCTTTTTAAGGTCAAGTAGTGAATGCAAAATTTGAAATTTTAATCCTTTGGTTATTTCAATGAATGCAATTTTTAAGCTGAATAATTATGCATTCACAAAAGATTGCGCTCCTTTATAAGTCTGCTGTTTAAGTAATGCTCGTGACAATTACATGTGACAGCATATTTTAGAAACAATCTTTCAAAATTTCAAAACGTGTTCTTGAATTTTATATTTTGCAATATTAATTCAAATAGTATTTTTAATTTCCCATAAGAAGCTAAATTAATCGGTGCAATTTAACAAAATGAAAAATTATTATTAACGTATACGGTGGTGCTATAGTTCGAGACGGACATGGGCCTCAACTATCATACGTCTCTAGCCAGCTCAGTCTATAATTAGATCTCTCATTTAAGGTGCTCTCCCAGCTGCATGGTACGTGGTCTTCATCTACTACTCCGTCACTCTGGATTTAATTCACAGGTAGACAAGGTCCTTAATTACCTAAAAGTTATAACTGCTTATGTTGACGTTACCGTTTTGAGACGTCGGTCAATGTCTTTTCTTGATGACAGCATACCTATACTTGGTCTTGCACTTAACCACAACCCCAAAACCTATCTTCTCCGCTTCCGTTGCAGCTCTCAAAAACTCGCCACTGATATTACGCTTTGATGACAATTACAATTACCTCTAGTTTTGACAATTCAGTTTTGCACAATTCTTTCCAGAACCATGTTTTTTTTATTTTTGTGAAAAATGATTTTTGTTTCTTTGATAAGCTTGAACGGTTAAAAAGTTAAAAGCAAAAAAGTTAAATTAACGATATTTGGACATTTTCACGCAAAGGAACAATCAAACTTTTTTAACTGCAATAAGCAAAAAACGATAATTTTCGAGAAAAAATTAAATTGAACTTTTTTTTTTTAGAAAATCATTTAATCTATAAAGTGTTGGTTAAAGTTAAACAAATTTTTAACTCAGAACCTTAGATAAATTTTCTAACACTTATGATTTTTTTAGAAGATATATAGCGTCTCTATCATTTTTCATCAATTTTGAAACTTAATTTGAGGAAATTGCTTAAAAAAACTAAACAAGA
The DNA here is from genome assembly GCA_920104205.1 of Eupeodes latifasciatus. NCBI lineage: Eukaryota > Metazoa > Arthropoda > Insecta > Diptera > Syrphidae > Eupeodes > Eupeodes latifasciatus. Next base: position 151,926,355 of record OV049924.1, read on the forward strand.
TGATAGGGGTTAGGCATTTTAAGTAATAAATAATTCAGCTTTTAATTTTTAATTCACGAACTTTACTTTCAGAAGTAAACGCCGATAATTATGCTATGCTATTATATTCTATGTCATTTCTTGATTTTTAAAGTTTTCCACTTCTTACTGTTAGCCGAACAATTTTGTAGATGCGAGAGTTATAGAACGTGGGCTAAGGTGAATTATTTTGACGTATCATCATTTATATCAACTCTTTCTTTTTAGTGAGTAAGAACAAAAACGAAGTACCTAGGTTTATCAAAATTAGAATACAAAGTATGACATATATAGTATGCTAGCTAATACCACAAAAAAGAGATTTACATTCAATTCGATTCAAAAATTCAATTTTATTTTAAGAAATGTCAATTGGAATTGTCATTTTTGACGTTTTATGATTGTAGATGCGCGATCTCTTGGATTTTTGAGGCGATTCATTTTGACATTTTATCATGTTCTCACCAAAAGTTCAAACAAATTAAAACCCTAACCTCTTTCTTGTCGTCAAGTGGGAGCAAGATATAATGTTTGGAGGTCTAAATAATACATTAAATGTTTTCCTATGCAGCTGTTTAAATTTTGTACCGATTATGTACAACATTTTTCAAAAGTACTTTATAAAATTTTGTTAATTTTTTCAGAATCGTAAGCAGTTCGTTGATAAGTTTATGGAACGTCAAGACTTAAATTATTCAAGGCTAAGCAGGGCACCTACAACTGATCTGTAAAAAATGACTTTTCTAAAGCTCAATGATTTATACTAACATACATTTTAAATATTTTGTAAAATTTTGTAGAACGGATATACAACTACAAAGCCTTGATGCTCAAACTCTTCTTGTGACAGCCGCCGCCGCCAATAACGTCACTACGACCAATACCTTTGTACCGGCAGTATCTTCACGTACCAGTTCCTCCCTCGACCTAGAATGGGAACATGAATACGGTCAACATAATCACAATCATAATAATCACCACTCAAATTCAAATCGAGGACTCTCTCGATCGTGGCTATTCATAGATGGCGCTGAAGCCGATATCAATGGGGATATCGATGGTGGGGAAACTAGTGACGACAACAAACCACTCTTCAATTCACCACCTTCAGATGATAGTAGAGGAGGTATTCTAGGAAAACAACATCAAAACAGAGCCTTTAATGATAGACAATTGATGACTTCACAAATGGCCAAAAGCAACTCGAATCTACAACAACAACATCAACAACAACAATCGAATTTCACACGTACCTCATCTCGAACAAGCTGGTCACATATCTCTACTCCTGAATCCTTAGAATGGGACATCGATGAAGATCAAACAAATCGAATGCGTTTGGAAGATGATAATTTGGACCATGAAACCCTCGAACTTTTGCATCAAATTGAAATGCTCAAGAATAAGGTACTCAATGAGACTGGTGATGGTCTAGATGGAATTGAATTTCCCAGCAATGGTGGTGATAGTTGATTTCATGAATTAATCTAGATAATGGTGGGGTAGAGTTCAAATCATAAATCAGCTGTCATCGCTGTAGCAAGGGTAAATTGATTTTTTAAATTTGTTTTATATAAATTAGTTGCTAAGAATTGTTTTGTTTTTTTTTATATTTTGTACTGTATGTACTTATTTTTAAGGAATTTATCTTTTAAGTCGTTATATGCCGTCCATATTAGTCTCTCAAAATACTCTCAAACATCATATAATATTTCTTAGTTGAAACTTCAGAGAACAAAAAAATGATAAATTAATTTACATTTTCCATAAGTTGATTTGTCATTTTCAAATACAATAGAACTTCTCTAACAATAAGTCCACACTGGCGAGTAACTGACAGCCCAACAAATAGATTTTCCACTCGCTAGTCTCTTTCGAAGCCATTTCAGCAGCGAATAAAGCGACGCATAGTGAGTAATTTCTCAAGCTGTCCGCGGAGGTATTGTTTGTTAAATTAATTGCTAATAAAATGACGGCGGATTTGGATTCCAGCAGCGAGTTGGAAAAGTTGCAAGTGTTTCAATTCTCTCGTCACTGTTTTTTCACTTGAATCGCTTGATTCGGATTCTAGAGGGAGTAGTTTTCAGCGAGAAGGATACAAAGTGTCTGAAAAAAACGGTATCAGATGGAAAAACTGTAAAGTGTAATCAATTCGCAGTTCAGGGTTACAAGGATCCTTTTTCTATTTTCTACTAGACTTAATTTTAAGAAGAACTAGCAGTTACTCGCTAATTAATTAAAAAAATTGAACATTATGTATTTCGATCTTTGCGAATTACTCGAACAACGTATGTATGTATGTATATTTTGCGTTAACTTTATAAAAGTCATAACTGACACTGACATCATCAGTTGTCATCACTCACACCACTTATTATTTTATTCGTATGTAATTTACCGCAAACAGCTGGCATTTACATATATTGTTTAATCGTTAAGTTTACTGAAGAAAAGATTAGACCGGCTCTCGAAAGTTCGAATAATTTAAAACTAGTAGAAAAGCTGTCAAACTGTGCTTATCATCAACGAAGACAATGTCAATGTAGGCAACAAATGCGTTGTTCAGACAAGTTAGTGATTTGACAGGTTGTATTCTTCTTGGAGCTTCAGAGTCATCTGTCATTTGGAAGACAAACAAAAGTACGATTCTTTTGGGAAGATTGACGTTTTTGATTGACCTGTCAAAAAATTAAAGACTGTTTTTGTCGAGAGTAGCGTTAAGAAAAACACAGTTGATTACATAAGGCAGTTAATATTGTATTTTTTTGTATATTTTTCTTCTTTATTTCTTTTATTGCAACTCTTTTGAAAAACAAAAATAATAAAGTGCCTAGTATTAAAAAGCATTAAATATATAAATTCAAAATTTATTTTGTCGAACATTATTTTTATTGCGAGCATTTAATTAATTTTGATAAATTTAATAATTAAATCATAACAATTATTATTATAAAAACAAATTATTTATTTACCTATCTGTGTTAAAATAAAACCCTAAAAAACAAAACTTTATCTTCCATGTAACTATTATCCACAAAAATTGGTTATTACTCGTATTAAAATAATAAGCACATCCCTGTAAAGTACTTAAAAAGCGCATCCCTGCAAAGAGACATTAAGTATTCAAGTATTTACTTAAAATTTCAAATGATTTTACGATTTTTCAGGTATACTAGAGTTATAGTATTTAAAAAAAAGAAAGAAAATATCAAATTAAAGTAGGTGAAAGGTCTTAATACTTAGGTATGTAAGTACTGGAGCACTACATCACATACTCATTAAACATTTTGTTAATTTCGAGATCTTTTGATGGTTTGATTTTAATTAAATTGAGCGATACACCTGCCTTAATAATTTCTTGAATTCTCTAAGTACTTTTAATTTTCGTTGGAAGCAGCTTACAAAAAAAAAAGAACCAAGGGATTTTCGAAGGAATTGAAAGCAATTTGACAAATACTCAAATTCCCATAACAAGAATTTTAAATAGCAATTAGTTTCATATTTAAAGTTTAAGTACACGGAACTGATTGAAAGTATTCGAAATCAGTATTTAATGTATGTACAGTACATGTACAAAAATGACGTTAATGTAAACATATTTGTTATTTTCAAAATCGTTTCTTATTTTACACATTTTTCATTATTATCATTGGTAAAAATCCCACCCCATAATAATAAATTTAATATTCAAACAAAACCAAAGACATAAAAACAAAATGTTCGAATTGAAAATGTGAAAAAAACCTACCTGTAATAGTTGTTAAAAATTGTTCTTCTTGCCTCTAGACCTTAGACATATCTCTAAAAATATTTATATATAGTTTATTTTATTAATAATAATTTTCTTATTTAATTTTTCATTAAAACATAAATTGTTTATTTAACATGTTGTGTAATTTTATGGATGAAAGTAAAATATATTTATATAGAAAAGTAAGAAAAGCTTGAAAGGTTTGAAGAGAAAGTTTATAAAATTATGTTTGCAGAAATTTAAACAAATCAACAAAATTTAAAATCAAATAAAATGTTGAGTTCATTATAAAAAGAGCAAAATAAAATTTAATAATATAATCAAAAAACAAAATCACACAGAAAAGAGATACAAATATATAAAGAATCGTAAATATTTTGTATATACGAATACGTATTCATATTTATTATTAAAAATAAAAATAAAAATAAAAAAATATATTGTATCGTTGTTTAATGTTTTATGAAGCATATTGTGAAAAATTAAAAAAGCAGCTCCCGAAGCATATCCTCAAAAGCTTGAGTAAAACTCAAGTTTTCATATCACATTTAACTTGCATGCACTTGCTAAAATAGTCGATGATATGCCCTTTACTATCAGCTCCGTAACCAAACGAGTTCCTGAGATACAGCACTTCAAACATCGCGAAAAATTGCAGGGGCCATACACCCACTTTCTCAAATGAGGTATCAGGTTAAAATTACCACTTCTTTTTGTTATAGAACAATAAAATTTCGCAGAGTGAAAACAGTCGATGTGCATACAAAGACAAAAAATGAAAATATGAAGTTAATTGCCGAAGGGGCGTTGTATCCGCCTACTTTTGTTGTATAAGGTATCGTTACTTAAGATTTTTGTAGAATGATGAGATTTAACAGAGTTCAAGTGATTGATATGTATTGAAAGGCGGAAATAAAACATCTCATAATATACCCTCAGAGGGCGTGGTAAACGCCCACTTCTCATGAGTATGTTATTATTCACAAAAAACACTACTGATGTTTGTATGTATATTGACGCAATTTAACAGGGTGGTAGGGATCAAAGTGTATAGAAAGACAAAAATTAAAATCTGGAAAATGTACATACATTCAGAATGCTTGGTATCCAGCCTTTTAAATGAGGTTTAAATACGAAGAAGATTCTTCTATGAGACGCCAGAATAAGAAAGGACAACTAGTATACAAATTGGTGTTCAAATTAAATTGTTCAAAAGGTTTCGTTTTCAAAAATTTAAATACCATTTGGTTTCTCTAAAAAAACCTTAATTTTTCAAAATTTGTATTTGCAAATCGTTAGAGCGGTTTTTTTTTAAATTAATTTTGTATACGTACAATTTAGTTTTCAATTTTTGGTCTGCAGTTATATAGAGCTTTTTAATAAACGTCTTGTATTTTATTTTCGTAAAAAAATCATGACCCATTTATAAGATATCGAATTTCAAAAAAAAAAATAATATTTTTTTAAAAGCCAAAAATAAATACAATGACATTTCTGATCATTAAATGTTATTGAGAAAATATAAGAGCTTGTACAGAAAAATCATTGAAATTGGTTGATGAGTTCTTGAGAAAACTTAAAAACAAAATAACGGTTCTATAGCGGTTCTATTCAAACATTTTTTTTATATTGAAAGAAACAGAATCGGGGGACCCACTTTTTTCGACTTCTCTACTATCGTAATGTCATGTTTGATTGAAATCTCGAGTTCGAAATTGATGTATAGTTCCTATACATACATATGTACAGTACATATGTACATGTACATACAAGTAAAAATCCAAAGAGGTAACTATAAAATTAAGTCATTGAATCGTTTATGAGATAAGCTAGAGAATACTTAACTTAAAGTAATTAGTATTATTACATATCTAGAACAGTTTTCTCTCTGACTGGTAAATTCAATAACAATACATAAAGCCAAGCCCTCAGTCTTGAAAATGCTGTTATTGACATTGAGTTGTCCAAATTTTGTTGCTGGCAAGCATACGAAGCTTTGGTCAGAGCAAACACTCTTGATGGAATGCATCTAATTAACTTTGATCCAATTGAAATAAAAGCCCAAGAAATTTCTATCTTAAAGTACAATAGACTAAAAAGACTTTTAAGACCCTTTTAAGACCCTCACTTTAATTTTAGAAAACACGCGTCCGGAAAATGTCTGACAGAGAGTGGGCCATGCAAACTTCAGTTAGTAATTGGATGGGTTTACTTAGCAAGTTTTCAATCACTTTATTATTATCCACATTTAAGTATGTTCTTAAACTTGGTAAGTAAAACCATCAAATTTTAGTCTAAAATCATTTAAAAGCAATTATAAAACATTAAAAGTTCCTTCGATATAACGTTTTAAAAATAAATTCATATTAAACCTTAGTAAATTTCGAACTTGACGTATTTTTAGATCTCATTATTTCTCTCAGTAGACTTTACTCAGGTATTTTTTTATACAGCAAAATTTGGCTCTTTTTTCATAATTTATGTTTTTGTTTAGATTGATTATTTCCACATTCACTCCCACATCCATTTCCACATCTACACATCCAATTCCATATCCACTTCCAAATCTACTTCTATATCTACATTCATAAAGACATCCACTTCCACAGCAACATCTACAACCACATCAACTTTACTCACTTTCAAGTTCACTTTGAAATCCACATCCACTTGCACACTAACATCTACACCTTTTTTCAAATCCACTTCTATACTACATCCAAAAAGACATCAACTTCCACAGCAATATCTACATCCATATTCACTTTCATGATCAGCTTGAAATCCACATCCACATGTACACTAGCATCTTCATTCTTTTCCACATTCATTTCCACATTAACTTCCAAATCCAATTCCATATCTACATCCACTCCCACATCGACGTTCGCACTTCTACATACATTCCATATCTAGTTTCACGTTCTCTTTCACATGCACTTCATCATCCTCATCCACATCCACTTTCACGTCCACTTTCACATCCACTTTTACATCCACTTCCACATCCACTTCCGTATCCAATTCAGTATCTACATCCACTACCACTTCGCCTTTCCCACTTCTACATCTACATCCATTCCATATTTGATTCCACATGCACTTCCTCATCCACATCCACTTCCAAATAAACAACCACATTCATTCCATATCCAATTCCACGTCCACAACCACTTTTACGTGCACTTTCATATCCACATTCACATCCAATTTCATATCACTTGCGACATTGTTACCTCTGTTCTCGAATTGATGATTCTTTCATACGTCTAGCAAAAGACTCTGAACTGTCAAACTCAAAATTTTCTTTCATTTTCTGTCCAGTGCGTTCAGTGTTCAAAGTTCTGTACCTTTTTTTCAGAAGTTTAAAGTTCTCAACAGAAAATTAGTGTAAATGCCTTCAACAATATTTTTTTTCCTAGGCCCGATTTCTCAAAAGTCATAAGAAAACTATTTGAAGCCCCATTTATTCCATTACACAAATGTTTAAAACCTTTAATTTAAAATAAAAAAGACTGTTTGTTTCGTCTTAAAATATAGCAATGTTTATTTAGAAACATACAAATTAAAATAAAAGAAAAACAATAAGCTAGAGCCTTAAAATAATATATGTAATTATAATAATTATATATAAAAACTACATTTTCTATCGTTAGCAACAATTACAATTAGTATCAAAAAGAAAGTATTATGGCATTAAGTCTTGACAAAATTACTGTCAGTCAATTTTCAATTCAATAAAGGAAAATTTTTATGATTAGCATTTCTTCAACAAAAAAAAATCGATTTTTTAGCAATACATAGGTGATGACTTTTGTAGCTTAACCAAACCAAGATTTAGCTTTGCCCCATATCGTTTTTGGCTTCTCGGTGGTGGCAGGTTCAACAGCAGCAACAACCTGTTAATTAAATTTAACAGACAAAACATTTAATAATAAATTTCAAAATGTCATTAAAAGTAAATTGTTCTAAATGGTCGATCTATATGTTGACATAGGTACATTTTGAATACTAATGTCCTAATCTGTTAAATCAATTCAAGTAAAACTGTCAATTTTCAGATGTAATACTAATTACACTATACCATTAAGATTGCAAATGGCGTCACATGTCATTAATCTATAAAAATGTGTGAAAATAATTCACATGTCACAACAGAAAATTATCTACTTTTGACTTTTAGTAAGAGATCTCTTAATCCCACAACTTCAAACTTGACAACTAATTTTATTGTACGAGTGTACTTACAATTTTTTCTGGCGCTGTGCTTTCATCCATTACTGTAGCTACATTCTCGGAATTGTGTCCCAATCCCAATGGCTTCTGACCGTTAGAAATTCTCTCTACCTCAGCTGGATGATAGGTCTCTTGTTGGACATGCTGTCCTCCGATTTCTTCAGCTGTCAAATCCTCAAATTTCTGTACTTCTTGCTGACCCAAATCATATTCTTGCTGTTGTTGTTGATCGTAGTCTTCCATTTTCTCACTTTTCTGACCGGCAAACTCCGATGAAACATCGACTTGGGCCTGTTGACCTACATCAGCCTCGTTCTGGTAAAGTGTTGGATTAGTTTGCATGTGACTGTAGGAAGGTGACCCACGACCTAGGGCGTACCGGTCCGCGTTCATTTGTTCGGGTTGAGTGAAGGTGTATTCTTTTCTTCGATGAATGCGTTGATTGTATTCGCTGCCAACAGTTTGGGGAGGGCTGTAGGATGATGGGTCACCGCCGCCGTATCGGTGGCCACCATACTCTGGCTTATTTTCCTTAGGTGGGAGGTAAGTTGGTGGTGCTTGGAATGAAGAAGACAACTTTGGTGGCATGGTATCGGTATGGTATCCCAAGTTTGGTTCGGATTCATCTGACTCATGATAGACCTGTGGTGGCTGATCTCCCCGATCACTGCTGATGGTCTCGTTGCGTTTACCCGAAGCTGAGGTAGTAGTGTTTAATTCAATCCCTCCATATCCGCCCTCATTGAAGTCCAAATCGATAAGACCCTGTGCTAAAAGATACAATTTCCTACGCCATTTGTCTAATTGGCCTCCAGACAATCCAGTTCGTTGCCCCAAATTGCTGCAACGTACTAATTCCCGTTTATACCACTTGGCATACTCTTCTTCGCCAACGTAATCTTTATGTGCAACCATTTCCAATCTTTCGATCTCTCTTCGTCTGAAGTCCTCCAGCACGACTAGACTCATTTTGTAATGCTTCGCAATGTTTTCAATTCGCTGCATCTCTTCCTTTTGCCAGTTCTTTAGTGTATTTGCTGGAAGATTGTACAACGATGCAATTGAGACGATTTTATCATTAGTCTGCCATTGTGGAAGGCTTCTTGAACTGAAGCTCTGAGTGTGAATTAGGTTATAAAGGCGATCACGTTCCCGACGTTGCCACTCTTCAAGATGCTTCAAATTCAATTTCTCTAGAACTCCCTCATTCTCCATGACTTGCAACTCTTGTCCTTGGAAAGCGAAGAGTTCCTGTGGTGACACTTCGTACTTAGCTGTCAAATTATTCTGGAACAACCTGTCCGATTGAATGAATTGCAAAAGTTCCTCCCTGGTTATGAGGACCATTGGAGGAATTGCTCGAAGTCGTTTTCTCTCGATAGCTTGCCAGTTATTTAAACCACTGGCCTCAGTTGATTTGCCATATCCAAGATTAGCCAAACGGCCAACTTCTTTTCGCTGCCAATTGATCAGTTCGTCAATTGTAACTCGATACTGAGCAGCAAGACGTCTCAAAATGTCATTGTCCCGCTCCAGTTGGTTTTGAAGTTCCTCAATGCTTAACTGTTGATGAATAATGGTCGTGTAGAGGCGATTCTTTTCACGCTTTTGCCAGTCCGTGAGATTTTCTGATTGCAATTTCTTCTTTTGAAGCAGTTTTTGTAACTCAGAGCGGTACCATTCTTCAATTTCATTTACCGTTACATGGTATTGGTTGGCTAGTTGCTGAAGGTGTTCGTTATCATTTTTCAGTTCCCTTTCGAGCTCTTCAATGGACCATGTGTGCTCCTGAAGAAGGTGTTCGATATGTTGTTTTTCAGGACCTTGCCATTGGACTGCCTCGACAGTATTAATAGTATTGTCACCTTCGGAAATGAGATTTAAACTATCAAGACGCTGATATTCCTTCCTCAGGAAATCTTCAATATCGTCAACAGTAATGTGGAAGTGATAGGCAACATTTGACATTCTCATATTATCCTCAGCCAGGCGATCTTCAAAGTTAGTCTTCTTTGTTATGTGGTTATTGCGAACCAGCGCGAGCAGATATTCGCGTTCGTGTTGTTGCCAAGGATTCAAATGGCCTTCAGATATCGGATAGACAGGCTTGATCAAACGTCTTCCTTCCCTTCTGATCCATTCTTCGATTTCTTCAACAGTGATATGATATTGTTGGGCAACTTGTTGCAAACGGTATTGTTGACCATTGATTTGTTCTTCCAATTTGTCAAGAGTAAGACTCTGTGGTTGACCAATTTGCTCTAGAATACGTTGGTGTTCATCTAACTGCCATCCAGTTAAGTATGCTGGCTGAATCAAACGTTTACCCTCCTTCCTGATGAACTCTTCAATTTCCTCAACTGTAATATGGTAGTGAAGAGCTATCTGTTGGATTCGACTTCTTTCATTCTTGATAGTCCTCTCCAATTCCTCTAAGCTAAGGTTTTCACCATGAATCAAATTCTCCAAGCGCTTTTTCTCACTTATCTGCCAAATTGTAAGGGTTTCGGGTTGAATTTGGCGACTACCCTCTTTAAGAATCCATTCCTGGACTTCTTCAACGGTTGTGTGGTATGTATTTGCAAGATTTTGAAGACGACTGTAATCTCTCTTCAGTTCTTCTTGGAATTCTTCAATTGTCAAGTTGGATTGTTGGAGCATGTTGTGGATTCTTGAACGTTCCAATTTCTGCCAATCTTCCAAATTTCCAATAATTCCTTGGTTCTCTAGACGTTCGGCTTCCTTTCTTATCCATTCTTCGATTTCTTGAACAGAAATGTGATATTGTTGTGCTAAAAGCTCCAAACGTCTACGGTCAGCCTTGAGCTTTTCCTCAAATTCAAACAACGTTAACTCACTCTGTTGCTGAGCTAGAAGAAGAAGACGATCTTTTTCGGATTTCTGCCAAGCATTCAGGTGTTCAATTTCCAATTTTCCCTCATCTCTCAAGCGTTGAAGCTCTTTCTTTATCCATTGCTCGACTTCTTCCACACTTATATGGTATTGATTTGCTAACTGCTGAATCTTGTTCTGATCCATCTTTAATTGCCACTCTAGATCTTCAATGGTAACGTGGCTGTTCTCTTGAATAATTTCTTGAATTCGCTTCCTTTCGTTTGCCTGCCAAGCGGTTAAGCTTCCAATCTGAAGCTCACCTTGATTCCTCAGCCTATCAGCTTCTTTTCGGATCCATGATTCGACTTCTTCAACTTGGATATGATACTTCGAAGCCAGCTGCTGTAAGCGATAACGATCGGCCATGAGTTGTTTTTCAACATCTTCAATGCTCAGCTGTGATTGCTGGCGAATAAGTTGCTCAAGGCGGTTGCGTTCTTCAATTTGCCAGGTGGTGAGGTTTTCAATATGCAATTGCCCTTGATCGCGGAGCTTTTGAATCTGCTTCCTTATGAATTCTTCTACTTCTTCAACTTCAATATGATAATGCTGAGAAAGGTCATACAAGTGACTCTGATCAGCTTGAAGCTCCTTCTCTAATTCCGCTGCAGTCAAGTCGCTGTGTTGACGAGCAACGAGTAACAAATGGTCAAGTTCCTTCTTCTGCCATTCGGTAAGGTTCTCGATTGTTGCATTTCCTTGAGCTTGCATACGTGCCAGTTCTTTGTGAATCCACTCCTCCACTTCTCTAACCTGAACGTTATTTTGGTGAGCCAATTTTTGTAATCGCTGACGATCGGCCTTCAATTGACGCTCGATTTCATCCACTGATAGCCCGTTTTGTTGCTGAGCAACCAATGTGGCCAGATGTTGACGTTCTTTCTGTTGCCATTCTTTGAGCTGTTCAATTTGAACAAGTCCTTGGTTTTGCAGACGTTGAAGTTCTTTCTTAATCCATTCCTCGATGTCCTGAACCTGCACTTGATACTCTTGAGCCACATTAAAGAGATGCAAACGGTCGTTTTGCAGGCGTTCTTCCAACTCATCCAATGATAGCTGATCACCTCCTTGCACCACTTGAAGAACATGGTCACGTTCGACCTCTTGCCACTCGGTCAAAGCTGCATTGGGCTTAATCAACCCAAGAGTCTCGAGCCGGGTTCCTTCATTCCTAGCCCATTCTTCAATTTCTTCGATTCGTACATTATAGTGCTGGGCCAATTGCTGAAGATACACTCGATCGATTTTGATCTTTTGAAGGAATTCATCGATAGTAAGATCATTTTGCTTCACCAACATCATGATGCGATCGCGTTCTGCCCTTTGCCAATCTTTCAAACTCTCTGATTCCAATGTTTGTTTGTTTTGCAAACGCAACACCTCCTTCTTTAGCCATTCTTCAATTTCTTCAACTCGTACTGAGTACCGATGAGCCAGAGAATAGAGATGGACTTGATCGGCCTTTATCTTCTTTTCAATGTCTTCAATTGATAATTCGTTCTTTTGGACAAGACCCAACAGACGCTCTCGTTCAATCTTCTGCCATTCGGTTAGTTTTTCTTCTTCAATTAATCCTAAGCTCTGCAGACGATCAGATTCTTTTCGCAACCATGTTTCGATATCTTTCAACTCGACATGATACTGCGTTGCCAGTTGTTGCAAATAGGTTTTATCATTCAAGAGTTTCTTCTCGTAATCTTCAACTGTTAGCTTATTGGCTTCAATCAATTGAAGAATTTTCTCTCTCTCGGCTTTTTGCCAACCCTGTAAGTCCTCGGCTTTCACTAAACCTGCACTTTGCAATCGAAGAATTTCTTTCTTTAACCAATCTTCGACTTCTTCTACTCTCACTTGATAAGTATTGGCCAAAGTGTAGAGTCGGCTTTGATCCTGGTTGATTTTGTTCTGAAGTTCTTCGATTGTTAGTTCATTATTTTGCACGATTGCTTGTAATCGGTCACGTTCTTGTTGTTGCCACATGGTTAGATTCTTCTGCACTTCGGAGAATACACCTTCGTTCTTCAATCTCTGGGCCTCTTCCTTGAGCCACTTCTCAATCTCTTCAACTTGCACCTGATAGGTTGTTGCTAGTTGTTCAATCCTTGCACGATCATTTCTTATCTTCGATTGATATTCTTCAATGGTAAGATCGTTCTTCTTAATGATTCCAAGCATTCGAGCCCTTTCTTCGCGCTGCCAATTTTCAAACTCTTTCTGAAGATTTAGATTTCCGGTGCTGTGAAGCCTATCAAGCTCAGTTCTTTGCCATTTTTCCAACTCTTCCAAGCTGATATGATATTTCTGAGCCAAATTCTGAAGATAGCTTCGATCCAGATTGATTCCTTGCTCTAGTTCAGCCACGGTCAAATTATGATGGCGGATAATGTCTTCCAATCGTTTCCTCTCCGATTGTTGCCATTCGTTTGCCTTCTTCATCTCAGCCTGTTGTTCGTTGAACTGTTTTGTCAAGCGCTCCAATTCGTTCTTAAAGAATGCCTCCTGGTCCTTGACACTAATTTGGTACTGTTCAGCCAAAGACTTGTAGCGATCCTGGTCACGTCGAATTTGCTCTCGCAACTGGTCAACGGTAGAATTGTGTTGCATCAAAATTTGGTTCAGACGATCACTCTGTTGCTTCTGAAGAACATGCAAATTACTTTGTGCAACATTACTTATTTGTGAATTCTGTTGGTTGAAGATCATATGAAGGCGATTCAGCTCCTGACGATGGTAAGCCTTGAGTTCTTCAATGGTAATCTGGTACTTTCGGGCCAAAGTGACGAGTTTTTGGTTGTACTCCTTCTGCCACCGTTCTAAGTCTTCACGGTTAATTCCATTTTGATGGATGAGCCAGTCAATTCTACCTTGTTCACGCCTCTGCCACTCAAGAAGATTTGAGTTTCCTGTGCTGTATTGACTCAACAGTGCCTTGTAACGGTCCAATTCATGTCGTTGCCAGTCTTTGACCTCTTCCAAGGTGACATTTGACCTGTAAGCTAATGCCGATAAACGATCCTCCTGGTTTTGCTGCCACTCCTCGAGATCTTCGATATTAATGATTTCATCTTGGAATGCCCAGAAAAGTTTTTCACGCTCCTCACGCTTCCACATATCGTCCCTGGTCCAAGCGTTCCTTCCAAATGGAGCGTTATAGTTGTACACTAGCTGTCCATTGTCCCAAACTGATTCACTTCGACTTCCACTTACCATTGGAATTCCATCCGATCCGGTGATAACTTTTTGGTTAAATTTCTTCACTGTCACCGTTGAACCAGGACGGATTCCATATTGGTTGCCAATTCCAATGGGCTCATGCATATCGCTTCCTTCCACAGGAATAACAATTGGTGGAGTATAGTAAGTGCCTTGTTGGTTCATTCCAGTGCTTAAACTGTCATCGATTGTCACCTGTGGTGAGTAATTGGGAACGGTTCCTTCCTGATTTTCCAAATGCCTATAGATGTTGTGTTCTTGGCGGTTAAAAAACGGATTCCCCTGCGACACATAAAACGGAACGGTAGAGTGTGTTGTTGTCCTGTTCACACGAACTGTCCTCACAATTGGATTCATATCAGTTCCACCACGGGTAGTTGCGGTGGTGCAATTCTTGTTGGTTACAATAGTTTGACCGTTGATAACTTTGACTTCAGTTGGGAAACTGTAATGTTTGACATCGTCAAACTTGCTCAGATCAACAGCGGACACAACTGAGGGTAGACCAGGTTCAAATACATCAACTTGTCTTTGTTGAGAGTCAACATACTCTGAGTCTTCAGCTAGTTTTTCCAATGCCGCAGAGGCTTTGGATTCAAAGAAGTTCGGTTGAGCAACTTGTCCATAGGTAAGTCGACCGGAATGCATATCAGCGATTATTTGATCGCAGAGCTTTTGAGTCACAGAGTTAATTTCTGCAGCACTCTTGCCAATCGAGTTTGCGAAGTTTTCTTGAAGAAGACAAAAATGAGAATTGATATAAATGTTAGAGGTATTTTAATTGAAAACTTACCACTCCACGCCTGATTGGTATACCTTGCGGCATGTCCCCGAGAAGCTGAATTATAAGCTTGTCTCAATGCGTTTGCCATCAAGCTGACAACATCTTTGTGTTGTTGTGCCCATGGAGACAAACCAGAACTGGAGCTAGAACTGGAACTTTGGTAAGAGTGGGATCGTCCATAGGTGTAAGCATCACTCCAACTGCTAGTGCCCACAAGCACTAGAAAAAGTATCAGGAACCTCATTGCTTCAGGAGTGCCCTTCAAGAAAAATAGAAAAATACTTTTTCTTTAAAAAAAACTTTTTGCTATATTCAACCGCGACTTTTAGCCTTAGTCTGTCTTTTCGATTATGATGTGTGAACATATTGATAAGTAACTTAAAATAGTCAAAGATTTGCCAACCATAGATAGAGAGGAGAGGGAAAGATCACCAGGCCAAACAATAGCATTGATAAGGGAACTCTTATGTAGGTAGGTTTACTGTATGCATCAAACCAATTACGATATTCTTGGAATTTTACAGAAGCCCTGATTATAGGAAGAGTACAAGAATTAAAACCTACGATTAAGTTGCATGAAGGTCGTTTTATAAATGGTCCAAGGACAAGCAAAATTCTTCCTTGTACAATTCGACCTTCTCAATAAATCTGCTACGATTCTACAGAAATTTGCGAAATCAACATCGATTGTTTCTTTCGACAAATCTATATACGTATGTACATAATTTTTGCACAAAAAATGAGGTCATCTAAAAGGTTTTGTTCTACACACACGATAAAGATTTGGCGTATCAATTTAATAATTCTTTTAGGCTAGCCTCTAACATTTGGTTACATATATTGAGTTAAAAATATCTTTCATAGCTGATAAGCTCTTGTTTCTTACTTAATGAAAGGTGCCAAAAGAAAATGTGTACAATATTTACTACAAATAAGGTTATGTCAATTAGGACCGGTTAGGATAGTAGTTCAATATTCTATTCAACTCGTTGTTCAGAAATGTAAACTTTCATATTTCCTTGAGCTTGAGTAAAGCAAGGATTCATTTTTTTTTAGATAAGAGTTGCCATTTCGTCGACTTTTTTAGACTTTTAGATAACTATCCAAAACTTCATTCTATAGTTTGATGAGTGTTTAGAAAGACATTTAATAACAATTTTCAAAGCTGATAGCAAATTTTTTAATCATTGGAATCTAAAAAAAAAACAGGTACTTAAGTGTAAATAAACTCAATCAACCCAATCGACATCTAAGGCTTTCATCGTTTGTAAACATAAACATAATACTTATTTTGAATAGCTTTCAAAATACATAAAAACAGTGTTGCCAACAGAAAAGATACAAATCTGACAGCTCAGAGATAGTATAAATGGAAATTAGATTTTAAATTTTTTAACTTCAACAAATGGATGCAGATTTTTCGAAAAACAAAAAATCATCTTCAGTGATGAAGCTCATGTTAGCCTTGAGAGCATCGTTAAACTTCAAAATTGGGCTTCATTTGGGGCTCAGAAAACTATGAAGCGTGACTGTTAGGTGCGGGTTTTTTGCGGGAGGCAGAATTTGAACATGCTTTAATTCATCCGGTATCCGTATACTATTCCTTACAATACCCTAATGACCATGTTATGGAGTTTCTTCAAAACTAGTTCAATGATGGTAAACCCAGTTATTTAGAGTCTTATGTTTTTTCAAAACTTTGATTTAAATGTTTTTTTTTTTGAAAACTTTGATTTAAATGTCAATCAATCAAAATAGTGTTTAAAGATAATAAATTTATTGATATTCAAATCAAATTTCTGATAACCAAAAACTCGAAACGTTTTGTAAAGTATTTTTGAAGAAACTCAATAATTTGGCTGTAAAAAATGTACATAATGTACAGTACATATTAGGTCCGTTCGCGTACTTTCTGCACCAAAATTCGTAAAAAGAAATATTTTAAAGAGTGGGGGTAAAATTCTCTTACCAAAAAAAAAACTACAAAAAAGTAAGCGAACGGGAAAACAACAAATTTTTCACACAATATTACTGTCTTGTTGCTGTTCTTTGAAAATTTGTTTTTAAATTTTATAACTGACAGCAAAAGCGAGCAATTTATTTGAATTTCTATCAAATTTGAAATTTTCACAAATCAGCCCAAAGAAATTTCTTGGGCTAAAATTCGTAGGTTGGGGAAATATTTTACTCTCTCGTGAGCGCTCTCTTTTACGAAAAACTACGAAATTTTTGAGTACGCGAACAGGATTTGGTTAAATTTTGTATTTTTTCGTAAAATTGGACTGTTTTAGGAGGGTACGCGAACGGACCTATTATGTGCTCTATGAATCTATAAAAAAAAATAGCCGTTTTTTCGGATTCCACATATTTTACAGTGAGATGTTGCTAAAAACTATCCTAGTAGTCCGATTTGTATACAATTCAAAATTTGTCAGAATAACTTATGTATATGTATGTATGTACATATGTATGTAAAGGTATAACTAAATTGTAAAAAACATTACCTAACGAAATTCAGATCAGAACTAGTTTTAACTTAGTAGAATGGAATGGACCAGAGGGTATGTTAAGAAAACATGAGGAATAATTTATATCTACTTAATTTTTGTTTTCCAATTTTCCATTTTGTAAATTGAAGCTGAATGAAATGAATAGAATTGAAGGGGCTCGTTCTTAGATTATGGTCTAACTATTTGTAGATCTTCGCATGTAACAGATGGCGCTGTATTTTTGTCGACAGCGTTTTTGATTCTGTCTCGTGATTTTGGTTGCTGATAAGATATGAAATCTCAAAAAGTATTGCAAACAGTAAAAGGCTTCAGCTCTCACTGAAAATCGAAAAAAAGTGCTAAACAACAAACAACTTATCATACTCTACGAACTTGCTTTCAAGATACACAAGAGATATGAATATTCGAGAATCGATCAAACTTCAAAATTCTATCCGCAGATGGATTCTAGTTCTACTTTTATCTGTAGTGAAGATTTTTGTTTTGTTTGTATTTGTAATACGTGTAAAATCATACTTCACTACGGATATTTTGGCTAAAATAAGGCATCTAATATATAAGATTTCTCATTTTTAATGAAATGTTTGAAATTTTAAGAAATAGAATAAAACAAATAAAGTGCAATTTTTTGTTTCGATAGTGTTTCACTGATCTGTTTTGAATAGATTTCTTTTTTTTTTTGAATCAACACACCACCTGGTATTAAGTTCAATAAAATATGTGTACAATTCTGTCTTTATTATACATAATGTATATTTTTTACATTTCGACTTGTGGATTAAACTTTAATAACGTTGAACATAGCTGAATTGACTCTTTGGCTATATTTCATGATAACTTTATTTATTTCAATCCAATTCAAAACGTCTTAACATGTAATTTTAATCTAAACTGTTAAGAAACATTGCTGTAAAATTATAAAAATTCTGATTTGGTAAACATATAGGAAAATAAAATTTATTAAATTTTTCAATTAATTGATTAAAGGCTATGAGCATCATAGCACTTTTTTAGAAGGCATCATTGTGATTTAAGGTAACTAACTCTCACATTATTTTTAAGGGTTTAGGCGAATGGATTTATCTGCTGGAAATTGTAAAACTTAGTGGTTTTTGGAGTCGTATACCCGATTAACTAAAACAAAAGTTTAAACGAATGTGAATTCATGGTAATGATATTGTTTCATTTATTATTTCTGCAGCAAAACAAAATTTTAAATATTTTCTACGGTTTGTCAACAAAGGAAGTTTAATAAAAGTAAGCCTTTCAGAATAAGAATATTTCAAATAAACCAAGGAAGTGAACGGAGACAAGAACGCAAAAGCTTTCTCTGAATCGCTTAAATTCTCATTTCGTGTAGTGATTAATAAGGTGCCCACACTACGCAGGCATATTCAAGATTTGGCCTCAAAAATGAACTAAAAAGCAGCTTTAGAACATAAGGGCCACTGAATCTTCTAATGAAGCCAAGGACTCTATTTGCTATTTTAACAATAAAGCTAATATGCTCAGTAAATGTAAGTTTCAAGACTAAAAGTACACCCAAGTTAGTAAACACAGGTACTCTACTTAAGAAGCCGGAATCAAACGTGCAATCAAAAACAATTGGAACTTGCTTGAGTGTAAAACTCATGGTTTTACGTTAAAAACTAGATGAATTTAATTGCACCATTCCCTAAATAATATTAAGTCTTCTTGCAAAAGTAGGCAGTCTGATGTAGTGTTGATTCTTTTGAAAAGTTTAATGTCATCAATGTATCTATTTAAGCACAGAGTAGATGGAAATCAAGTCATTTATAAATAAAATAAATAAGATTGGGCCTAAATTAATGCCCTGGGAAACACTAGAATTCACAATAAACGGACTCGAACATTTATTACGAAATATTACACTATATTGTCAATTTTCTAAGTATTAAGTATTGTCTAATAACTAAGTATAATGAAATCCAATTTAAGTAATTGTAGTTTAAATCTCGTCAAAACAGTTTAAAAATTAGTGATTTATGGCACAACTTGTCAAACGCTTTACTTAAATCAGTAAACACACAATCTACCTGTTCACGTTTCTTAAAAACATGTTGTCGTTCTGTTTATTTCTTACCCGTGCACGAAAATAACCAATTTCTTTGGAAAAAAAACTAATACATTTAGTTTAGTTCTTCAGCCCTGTTTTTAAATGCCATGTACATGTAGCAAATTACAAAATCGTCACAAAAGTGTAGGTATCTTCTTGCTCACCATAAGTTTATAACTTATGCCATAAATCGAAACTTTTAATTAGTTTAAATTGTATGCAAGCCCGCATGTTTGCAACTTATAAATCTCAACTTTTGACTTAAACTAAATTGGCTGTCAACTTTAAAAATTAATTTTCCAAGAATTCTTAAAATATCATTTAGTATGAGCCTTGCTTTATTTATAATTTTAAAAAAAAAAATTAAAAAATAGCCAGACTCTTTAAAAATATTGAAATTAATTTTTGAAATTTCGCACCAATTCGTCACCAGGAAACACACGTACAAAAAATGACTTCAACAGATGTGCAGTCTATTTGTTTTTAAATTAATTAAATTTTAAATTTATTGTCACAAAATCATTTCAAAAATCATTTCCATATCAGCAGATACTTCTATAAGATATGTGCACTTCATTAAAAGATTTAATTTTATTTTACATTTCTACCCGTGTTTACTTTTAAGTATTTGAAAAATATAAAATATTTGACCGTGTTTCAAAACATTTAGGATAGAAACAATTTTGGATGACTGAAAACTAATTAACTTTAATTCGTACCTAGAATATTAGTATATCCAATATCGTATTTTTCCTTCGATTGTAATTTTAAATATGGTTCATTTCACTCCGGATTAAAAAACAAAATATAAAGTATTCAAAAAACAAGAAATTTAATAATGAAGATATTGAAACACTGTCAACGTAAATTCCTTTTAAGATTTATGAGTGTACAATTTTGAATTTAAATAATTTCATTTAAAAAAAAACACTGATTTCATACACCACACCGTCCGCAGATCGATGAATGCGTGCGTCGTATGACAAAATATTAACGTGACTACTGATGCTACGAAATGAGGTTTGTAAAATTTGTCATTTACTAAAGTTCAAAATAATATTTTTTCCTGCTGTATCATTGTATTGTATCTATATGTATGTTTCAAAAATAAAATTAGCATTATTTTTGAAAAATTAAAAATAAACTTCATAGTCAAAAAGCGACACGCGACAATTCTAATTTTAAAAACCTATAAATTTCTATCATTTTCATTTAGGATATTCCCTCTGGAAAAAGTTAAGACTTTAAATATTTTTTTTTGTTAGTTTTTTGTTAAGTGTGAAATTTATTTTTGGAATCAAAACATTTTATTTTTCTGTTTTTTGTGTTCTCACTTAGAAAAGATACAAGATATAAATTTAAAATGTATACCTAGAAAAATAAGACTAACACCTGCGCTATATTATTTTCAGTAGGCAGTAATTATTATTATTTTCCGGGATGAAAATAAAATTCAATTTTATAAACGTGACTCAATAGAATATTAAATCATTTTATTTGGTTCTAAATTGTATGTACATACATATAACGTCAGCGATCTGTTAAAAACACGCAACGTAAGTATTTGTAAAGTTAAATTGTATGCGTTTAATGTCAATACTGCAGTTTCATTTCTTTATCAGAAAACATACATTTATCTTAAGTTACATACTTTAAAACTTAGCATCGAAAGTTATTGTAATGGTTTCGATGTGTCAAATTCAAACCTCTGAAAATTCACGACGTTTTAAGGTCTTTAGAATATAAATCAAAGATTTTAGGAGAGATGTGCGTGCGTATGTACAGTACATACATATGTAACGGGTTATCCCTTTTGCGGTTTCAAAAGATAGGGCTGGAATTCGACATCAGTCAAACTAAGTTGTTAAACCATTTTGTTTTCAGTTGAAAGTCTGACATTTACGAAAATGGATCGTTAAATCTTAAAACCTACTACAAAAATCGTGATTCTGCCACAGCCACATATCGTGCCTTAAGAGGAGATTATGGTTTACACAATCGTCCGAAATTGTGAAGAAATTTGAAGAGACTGTATTAGTTATAGATATTGTAAGGTCTGTGCATCATCGTTCCTCTTGTACCACTGAAAATAACGCTGTTGTAAGTGAAAGTGTTGCCGAAAACCCAAATGTGACGATTCCTCGTCGTTCTCAGGAATTAGGACTTAGATCTACATCTACATCCTACATAAAGTCCAGCTCACATAGCCACTGAAGCCAGCTGCCTATTCACAACGTCTTTGATACGTCGAATGGGTGCTTGAACAACAGGCGAGGCAGTGGACGGCGATTTTTCGAACAAAATTTTCTTCAGCGACGAAGCGCATTACTCACTCGGTGGGTATGTTAATAAATAAAATTGTCGTGTTTGGGGTTCTTAAGTAATTGAAGAGAGGAAGAGAGGCCATTACATCCACAAAAAGTCACTGTTTGGTGCGCTCTTTGGTCCGGAGGTGTGATTACTTCTTCGAAAAAGACGATGAAACGACTGTCACCGTCAATTCGTTCATCGAATATCGGAACGTTATAGTCAAGGGCGAATCCAGACTTTTAATCAGGGGGGTTCACACGCTTAACATATAAACCAGTTTTTACTCACCGCTTAAAAATGTTCTGTAAAGGAGGCTAAAAAATTGAAATAACATAATGTGTATATTAAGCTTAAATGTGCACGTTTCAAGGGCTAAAGTGACAAATTTATTTATAAAATTATTTTAGAACGCTGTTGTCCAGCAAGGTACATATGATCTGACTATTTAATTTGGTCGACTCTCTACATATGAAAGTATTCCAAGATTCCAACAGTTTTCTAAATATGCCATATTTAAGAGCAAAATACAATAGTTTAGAGGGCTTTTGTTGCTTTCACGCAGAATTGTAAGAAATTGTTTTTAAACGTACCTTTTTTCCAAAAAGAATATATTCTTTTTTGTTGCCATTTCTATTAATGTGAAAAACGCTACAAGAATTCAAAAACCCAGAAAATGAGAAAGAAGTAGTTTTTTCGGACTCAATTTTGGGGAGTCTATTATTACTATCGCTAGGAGTCTGCTTACTCGTAGATTGGAGCTGATGCTAGAAAATATTTTGATGTAGGAGTCAACAAAACTTAAAAATTGTGGAGAGAAAAATTTTAGTGAGTTAGTTTAACAAAAGTGTCACTTTTAATGTTTTGGGACATTTATATTTTTGAAATTTGTGTTGAAATCTCAGTTCTAGAACATCTAAATCAAATTCACTTCAAAAAGTAGATTTCTTTAATTTTTAAGGATCTTTAAGGTTTTATTTAACAGAATATCAGTTTTGAAAGAAATATAATGCACGACTGGGTTGCTAGAACTTGTTAATTTCTTCAAAAAAGTTTAAAAATGTACCTTCAAAATAAGTTTTTCTCAAAAATTTAAATGCCATTTTATTTTTCAAAAAACCTAGATAAACTTATTTTTTTTTCGAAAATCATTAGAGGGGTTTTTTAAATTAATTTTTATACATATGTACATAAAATTTTTAAATTTTGTTTTAAAAATATTTTTGATATGCAGTTATTTAGTGCTTATAATTATGTACATTTTACATTTAAATTTCGTTAAGAAATGTTCACCTCTTTCTGAGATATCAACTTTTGTAAAAAAAATTATTATTTTTTTTTAAATCAAAAAAAAAATAATGACATTTTTGATCATCAAAAATCATCATCAATTTGAAAATTTGATCATCGACAAAAGCTTGCACTGAAAGACAAGATTGAAATCGGTCGATTAGTTCTTGAGAAAACTTAAAATAACTGTTTTATGAGAATTAAGCCGAGTTAAGAAAAAAGAAATGAGAGAAAATTTTAAAAGAATCTATCGGTTCATTTTTGAAAAAAAAATTTAATTTTCGATTTTAAACCAACAAATTTGTATGGGGACTGCTGTTATTTTTCGTATTCAAAAAATGAAAAAAAAAAAAAACGCCTCAAGCTAATCGGCTGAAAACCTTAATTTTAATGGGCACAATGGTTTAGTCTGTAGGGACCAGGACAGACAGACGGACGAAATCAAGGAAACCACTTTTTTCGACTTTTCTACCATCGTAATGTCATTTTTGATTCGATTTTTTTTTGCAAATGCAATACTTGCCATATAAAAATCGCTTCAATGTTCACTATTTAATTGCATCAAAAAAGTAAGATTAAGGAATTGAAGGCTAGTTTCAGGAATTTAAAGGCAACTTAATATAAAATTGACGATCTCTTATTCAAGGTTTCTTCTTAAAAACCTGAATATTTGCTCTTTTTCTAAGAAACAAATTATATGAAAATAATTAAGGAAAGTTACAAAAATGTTAGTTGTTTTAGACAGAAAACCACTTTTTTGTGAATGTCGTTAAATTACTAACAAATCTTTAGTAAAAATCTTTACTTATATACAACTTAACTGTATAAGCTTTATGGCTCAGATGACCCCCCTGGATCTTCCATTGGTCAAAATTTGATGAAATTGTGCAATTTTTTTGTAATAGGGCTGAATTTCTGCTTTATGATTCATATTATGTTCTTGGTCCACTCCTCAGTTAAAAATGATACTTTTGGCAACAAAATTTTAGGAAGTAAAATACAAATTTGGTTTTCAGATAACAAAAATACATAAATCAATATATAATGGGGGTCATATCCAATAACTCAATACGATTAGTTTTGAATACTAATGAGCCGAGAATAATTGCGAACATGTTTGCAAACTACTTCAAAGATGCTTTTGTAGATTATAATACTATTAGTTTTCCTAACACATCTACCACTGTTATAAATTTCCCCCACTTAAATTCTATCAATTTCGTTATAAGTGAAGATACTGTTCTTAATAGTATCCTATCCTATAACTTGACGAATGTTTTAGTCCTGGTCCCGACGGTGTACCATCATCCATTTTAAAGAAATGTGCTGCGTATTTAGCACACCCATTATGTGTTCTTTTCAACGCGTCTTTAAGTAACTCGCTGTTTCCTTTTATCTGGAAGAGCTCTTTTATAATACCAGTACACAAAAAAGGTCCTAAAAACGAAGTAATGAACTACCGACCTATTGCTAAACTATCTGTGATACCTAAACTATTTGAGTCAACCGTATGTAGCGTCCTTTCTTTTCACTGTAGTTCAATTATCTGTAATAACCAGCATGGTTTTGTTAAAAAGCGTTCAACTGTCACTAATCTGTTTAACTTTACGTCCTTTTGTTTAGATGTTTTTGAAAAACGTGAACAAGTGGATTGTATCTTTACTGATTTCAGCAAGGCCTTTGATAAATTTTGTCATAAAACATTACTTTTAAAACTATCACAGCAAGGTTTTAACGACTGTTTCATAAACTGGATCTCCTCATATTTGCAAGATAGACGTTATAGTGTTAAATTTAGTAATGAGTGTTCAAGTTCATTTGTTGTGAATTCTGGTGTCCCCCAGGGTAGTCACCTTGGTCCTATTCTATTTGTTTTATTTATAAATGACTTAGTTTCGATCATACAAAATTCGTCTTCCCTAATATATGCTGATGGCATTAAAATTTTTAAAAAAAATTAACTCTACATCTGACTGTCTTCTCTTGCAAGAAGACTTAATATTATTCAGGGAATGGTGCAATAATAATCTCTTGTTTTAAATGTTGACAAATGTAAAACCATGAGTTTTACACGCAAAAAAGTTCCAATCGTTTTTAGTTACATGTTTGATTCTTGTCCTTTAAGTAGAGTATATGTATTTTCTGACTTGGGTGTTGTCTTAGATTCGAAACTAACATTTAATGAACATATTAATTTCATAGTTAAAAAATCAAACAGAGTTCTGGGTTTCATTAAAAGATTTGGCCGTGATTTCCGAGATCCATATGTTTAAAAATTACTTTTTGTTTCATTTGTGAGACCAGTCCTGGAATATGCTTGTACAGTATGGTCACCTTACTACGCCGCCGTACATGTCACAAGACTCGAAGCCATTCAGAAAAGACTTTTGCGTTTTTGTCTACGATCCCTTCCGTGGTGTCATGATATTCATTCATTACCGCCTTATTCACAAAGACTTTCTCTGATAAATCTTCCTTCTTTGACAAATCATAGGAAGTACTTGCAATTTTGTTTTATTGTTGGAATAATAAACGGACAAATTTCATCACCATCAGTTCTTGGTAGTTTAAACTTTAGTTTTAGTCGTTCAAGTATAAGACTCCAGAAACCATTGAATACCTACTAATTTTAGCAGATCAAACTATGGTGTACATAGCCCCTTAAATCAATTAATTGAAATCTATAATAAATTTCACGCTTGTATTAATTCACCAAATGATAATATAAAAAGTATACATTGCTAATTAATATTTTTCAACAGTCTAGTTTAAGTTTTAAGATTTAAGTAGATATATATTAAGAATTGTAAACGTTAGTATTTAACGAATTATAAATAAACGCCTTGAATTCAATGGAATTCCTACAAAAATACAAACAAAAATATCTCCCAGGGGGGGGGGGGGTCATGATCCCTACGATTCCCCCTGGATCCGCCATTGGTTATAGTCATATGATAACCGACTTTTTTGTGTCTACTATTGAAGAATACGACTTGGGGAATATGTGGTTTCAACAAGAATATGGCTCTATTGCAAGAGACATTTCCTGGCCGCGTAATTTCTGGTCGTGGCGACATCAACTGACCACCAAGATCATGCGATTTGACACCGCTGGATTTTTCTTATGGGGCTACACGAAAGACCGTGTTTATGCAGATGAACCTTTAACTCTTGAGGACTTAAAAACCAACATTTGTGAAGTTATGGCTGAGATACCGCCCAATATGTGTCAAAAAGTGGTCGAAAATTACCTCAAAAGAATCGATGATTGCAATAATTCCCGTATGGGTCACTTAAATGATGTAGTGTTTCACACATAATGTCAAAGTTTAAACTTTATGATAAAAAAGAAATATCATGAAAACAAATATTTTATAAGTGTTTTATTAGCGTTTACATTTGAAACCGCAAAATGGATAACCCTGTATTTTACATGATATTCAATTCAACTTTTAAACAATTTTAATTATGCTTTCAAATTACTAAATTTTCAAAATTTAAATGTTTTTGTTTTTGTGGTTGTTTTAATTTTAAACTGAATTTTCTCTTTTTATAAGCTTTTAAAATTAAATTCATAGGAAAAATTTGGAACATTGTTCAGGAAAGCCCTTTAAACGTCTTTTGCCTTCTATTCAATTTTCTAAAAATTAAAGATTAAAAACAAATCAATTCGCTAACAATTGAATAAAACATGTGTATACATCAAACTGATGACAATTTACCTACTCATAAAGAAAATTGTTTTCATTTCATCGATTTTAAAAGAATTGTGAAATATATTCACAACTGGGGAAATGTTAGAACAAATCATGAAAAATGCAAACATTTCAATTTATTTCGAAAAAAAGATTAAATCCCGAGGAAAAATTAGCATCTTTTAATTTGAATTTCAAAATGTTTGCTTCCATTGTAAGAACTCGATTTATCCGTACGTAACGTATGCTATCTGTATGTAGACCGTTTTCAGTAAAATAATTCGTATTCTTTTTCAGCTAATGTTTAAATTCAAAAATGCACTTAATTTAATTCAAATCTTTTGGAGAATTCACTTCGAAATATTAAAAATCCCGACCAGCAGACACACTATATTAAATTTTCAAACACAGAAATTAGTAACAATTTTAAGGCTTACTTAACACATTTTAAATCAGGATTAGGTTTTTTTTTAAAATTGTGGGCATTCACAATAAACATAACTTTAACTGTATATTTTTCTCAAAACTTTTGCTGATAAGAAGCTCTATGGTATAACAAACTACGCAAGTGATAACGACACAATAATTAAAATATACTATACATAATGTAGTTGCAATCAATTTTTTCAATCCCCTATTCCTATAGATAGTTATCAGATCAAAAATAATAGGGCAAAACCTATTGTTTGAATTTTTAAAAATATGTATAACGAATAAAACCATGCAAAAACTCACTTTTTAGCACTTTTGTATTCAAAATTCACACAAGATATCCGTTAAATTTAATTTATTCGTTTTATTTTTTAATATGAATTTAATTTATCTGAATTTAAATTTTCATCAGAGATGAAGCTTTTTCTTCAGATGTATCGTCAAGTAGAGGAGATACTTTTGTTTTGTTAGGAGAACCGTTCGGATTAGATGCAAGTCGCGGACTAACTTGATGTACGCAATCGTTTTGGAACTTAAATATAAATCTCAAATATGATCCCATCCGCATAAAGATCTGACCTGAGCTTTTTTCTTCAGAAACAGATTCAAATTAAAGAGAGTGAGTGGTTGATTGTGTTTTGTTTGTGTATGATGATTAATATTTGATTTTGTCTCTTGGTTCGATTGGTGTTTTTGATTTTTGTTTTTGTTAGAAATGAAAAACCAGATGAGATGCTGAGCGTATTGATGTGATGATGATAATTATGGTGATCAGTGCTGTCGAAAGAGAAATAATATATTTTTGATACTTTTCTCAGGTAAAACTATTTAAGGTTAATTTTTGCGATGTTTAAAGTTTTCAGAGATTGTTTGGTAGATATCAAATAAATCATACTTTGAAGTTAGTTAAATGTATTTGGTGACTCATTTAGTGTAACATTTATTATATGCTTATTACTAGGGCTAGGATTTCCATGCAAATGCATATTTTCTTTGACAAACTTTAGAAGCAAGCGAACAGATTATCTTTAGGAATCATTAATTTTCCTTTAAAATGGCACTCAATCGTTAGTGCATATTTTTGCATATTTGACTATAAATGCATATTTTGCATATTTTTGCATATTTTTATAATATATGCATATTGTTCCTTTATATTTAAAAAAAATGGACATAAAATTAAAAAAACATCAGTTTTCAAAGTGAAAATACAAACAAATTCTTCTTTTTTTTTAACCAATGCGGCGCCATACATGTTTAAAGCAACTAGAGGGTTAAAACTCTTTTATCCGAAGTTGATACATGTAACGTGTTTAGCTCATGCACTGCATCGAGTTGCAGAGGAAATGCAAAGTTACTTTAAAAATGTTGATTTATTGTTGGCAAACCGAAAACAAATATTTTTAAAGGCACTATCTCGCGTGGAACTTTTTAGACAAAAGTACCCTTTAACACCTCTTCCACCACAGCCTATTGTTACCAGGTGGGGAACTTGGCTACAAGCAGTTGCCTATTACGCAAAGCACTATGAGGAGTTTTAAGAAGTGGTTAATAATTTCGATGATCTGATGCTGTTGCAATTAATATTGCAAAAGAGATATTGAACCAGATTTTACTTAAAAGCCAAACAATATTCATTAACTCTAACTACAGTTTTCCTTGTGATACCATAACAAAGCTTGAGGGAAGGGACTCATTAAAAAATCAAACTGATTAAGTTGAAGATGCTGTTGTAAAAATAACTGCTGTTACGGATCTCTTGCTCCAGCCATACAAAAGAAGCTTGAGAATGTTCTGGCAAAAATTGAAGGGTTTTCAACAATGAAAAATATATTTAAGGCATTTACATTGAGTTGCAGTAATGAAAATTATAATAACTTTACAACCGATGAAATTTCTTTCTCTAAGAATGCACCACTTACGTCAATTGACGTAGAACGTTCCTTTTCGATGTATAAGACGTTGCAAAGGCCCAATCCCCAAAGCTTTATTTTTAAAAACCTTAAGAAGAATTTTATCATTTATGTCAATTTTTATTTTAAGCGCATATTTTGCGTTTTTAAGTGCATGGAAATCCTAGCCCTACTTATTACGCATATTTATTTTTATATACATATGTATTTCAATTCGTAGGGATGAAAAAGTATTAACCTCCCATCCATTCCTTAAAAAAAAGAGGAATTTTCTAAAACTTTAACAAAATATTAATACAAATATTTTTAACTTAATACCTTTCTTTGTTCGCATAATACTTGAGTTGAATACCTACTATATTCTTATTGTCAGTTTTTTTTTATTGTTTTGTAGGTTTTCTGTTATGTAAAAAGTTGTTTTTTTTTTTGAAAAACTAACCAAAAGTTAGCAACAATATTGTGCATATGATAAAATAATTTGATTTCAATATTCAAACAAAATTGTGCATAGAGTGAAATAATTCCTGAGTCAATCATTTCACCAATTCTTGAAATATTTAAATCAAACATCAGTTTATACAATTTTACTTATTATTTTTGTAGATTCTTATTTTTTATAACAAAAAAACTGACCATTCGATTTTTCTCATAATTTTAAAACATTTTAAAAATAATATTTTGTGTGAAATAAAATTAGTTTGAAAGCAATATATTTAATTTTTGAAAAGATATTCGAGTCGAAAATCAATTTTTAGAAACTTTTAGTAGTGTTTTTTCGATTAGATTCGATTAGATTTTTATTTTTTGCAAAAAAAAAAACATTTCTTCAATTTTTCTAAACTTTTTACCAGACGTCAAAAAACGTTATTTTTGGAACATAAAAATGTAGTATCATTTTAAGTTCGTAAAATATTCGAGGTCACAAATATTTTGTTTTCAGTTTTTTTTTTTTGATTTATAAAAAGAAACCATTAACTGATTTTTTTCCAAAATTGGCCTATTTCCTCCTTGGTTAGACCCTTGCCTCTATCCATACTTCTTGATTCTATCAAATTAATACTCGTACTAAGCTCCCATACAATCAGAGTATCTGATATCTGATTTAAATTATGCTAATGGTGCATTTTGATCTTGTTTTTATTCATATGACTCAAAAAGCAGGTACTTTTTATGACGTTCTTCGGAAAAATCGCCATAAAACTTGTAACACTTGTAACTTAATCCAAAATATGCAATATAAACTTAATACTTACCTCATTTGTTTCACATTTGGGTACTTTTTATGACCTTCTTCGGAAAAACCGTGAAAAAACTTGTATTTATTAAGTTAATCCAAAATATGCAATATAAACATAATACTTACCTCATTCATTCCACATTTGGGTTTTTCCAAAAAATCTAAGAGTTTGAAAAATATCGTCAAATAAAAAACAAAAAAGGCTTGTTCATGTGACACAAAGTGTAACGCGTTTAAAACAATTTAAAAATAAATCAAACAAAGTAATAATTTTGGTATTTTAACTTTTTATTTACAATTTCACTTCTTCAACAGTAATATTTATAGAAATATCTGTTTTTTAAATATAAAAAAGTACTTAATCCCCAAAAAGTACTTCAAGTCTCAAAAGACGCCAGCACTGATTCTTAATGACCACTCTGTAATAATTATTAATTTTGAGAATTAAAATTATTGGTAGAGTTACTTTAGCCATTTACTTCAACAACAAAAAAAGAGAAGTTTTGATGCAAGCTTAAAAGTGTCATAATGAATAACTTTTAGTTCGATGAACATACGCGTGCGTCGTACATGATTCAGTTGAATATATTGAATTTTTGGAGGACAATTATGTCCGTGTTCTGATTTCTGAGTAATTTATAAAAGATAGATAGACTTGCTGTACACCTTGAAGATCGGCAGTATTTTATATGGATGGATTATTTTTGGTCTGTTAAAAGAGTAAATTTTTTGTTTTTATTTCTTGGAAAATGTTAAAAGATTTATTAAAGTGCATTCAATGTCAAAGTTTTGATAGGGTTTTTCCTTTTTTTTAATTAACTTCACCAGTTTTGCGAATTGATCAAAACCTAGATTTGAATAAAATAATAAGATCGAGTTGCCGAATTCTATAATAAATAATTTTGGTCACGCTGCAGGTCGTAGAAAACCAAGCCAGTTCCAACCACTTATCTAAACGAGGAATGTCAAGAAAAAATTGCATCTTTAGAGGATTTGTCAATTTCTCGCTATTGAAAAAAAAACGAACATATGAGAACTGGTTAGTTCTACAATATCCCAAGCTTAATATTGAAATTTGTGTAATAAAAGTTTATGGAAAGAATAAATAAATATTAATTGTCAAAGGTCATAATTACCTTACACCTTGATTTAATGTCCAAAAATACTGTTTTTAATTCTTTACTTTGCAGTGAAAAGGCTTTCAAGAATTAAATTGTACTTGTTTATCTGTATTTAGTTTATGGACTATAAAATTATAAGAAGGTGTAATAACTGATAAATAACATGATCTGAAAACTTGTTAATTTTTCTTAGAACTTAATTTGCACATACCAATAAAATACTTGTCGTAGAGTAATTGAAAGGAGGTGGATATTTATTATTCACAACACTTGCATGGGGTTTTCCATAGGTAAAATAAATCAATTTTTATTTGATCTAGATCTGTCAAATCAAAAGATCATATCTGCAGACCTGGGGTGGAATCGACTAAGGTGATAATTGACTATTACATTTTTGAAAGCCAAATTGACTATCACTGAGCTTTCTGTCTGTGTAAGATGATTCAATTTAATTCAATTCGTTTGAATAATTTCAGATTAGAATTGTCAAAATTCATTGTTGCCATGGTTACCTTTTAAAAATATTTCTATAAAATATCCATATATGTATGTATGTAAAAGTATCAAATTTTATGTGATTTAATAACATTATTACTTTTCTTATTTTTTTTTTCGAATGTCGTAAGCTTTGTCGGTCACAAGAATGTTGTTTTAACGGAAAAAAGGTAACTGAGAAATTGTTTTAGTCGTTTGTGTTAGTGTCTGTTAGCTCTATGTAGAAACAACACATTTTTTGGAAAATGACTATCAAATTTTTGTTGTGACAGATTTTTAGCTATTAATTTGACTATCACCTTCATAGATCTCATTCTTTAATTTTAATTGTCATTTATTAAAAATTACTTTAGCCGAACCACCCCTGGATTTTTCGGTAAATTTACACGTCTTTTCACTTAAACTAGGTTAGGTTATAGTGGCTGTCCAAGATGGAAACGGACACACTTAGGCCAGTTTAATGGCCCATTGTGATACAATATGTGCTGAAAATTTGACACTCATTTGACACTTGTTGTACACGAAGTTGCACTAATACAATGTCAAAAAACAGCTTCAATCGTGTCGTGTTCCATGTGCCACGAATTTTTTTTTTTTGACGTACTAGTAGATCTTAATTTACGGATTAGACTTTGTAAATAAAAGCCGCGTTTTATTTTCACATTGATTGAATCCAGATCAGATGAAGAAAATAAAACACTTCAGATAACATTATATAAATTATATTTTTTGACGTTTAGAGCGGAGTTGACCTTCAATCATTTTGTCCAACGATGATTGTTTTGTTCTTTTTTAAGGGAAAAATTAATGATATATGTATGTATTGTTACCTATACAATTTAATATCATGAAAATTATGTTTTGTTTTTTAAACATTTCCATTATTTTATTGAATACATACAAAATAAATAAATATTAGGCTTTTGGTTATGCAATTAAACAAATACATAAATCATGTCCAGATTAATGAAAATGTTAATGTGGAAACACTGTTTTTATTGAAATACTTAAAAGTGATACCAAACTTAACAAGACAAAATGTCACCTGGTGTGAAATGGAGAAAATAATGTTTGGATCATAAAAATAGATCCAAGGATAGAATAGGATTTGGCTTTGTTAATGTAACGCAAATAAATAGATGATCTTATCTATATATCACGTGGAAAATGAAACGCGGCTAATAAAACAGGTAAATATTTTCATATTAATTCTGAACCACAACAATTTAGCAAGACAAAAATGTTTACAATAATTATGAGTAAAAATTTGTATGTTTTTAAATTCACCATCAAACTAATATTGAAAATATCCGCTTCGTTTTATTATTATCAAAAATCCCCTAAGTTATAAACAAAAATTCCAAAATTTCTATTCTCAATCAACATGCATGTACTGTACATATTATGTACCTTGACATGTACGTAATCAAATTGAATTCATTCATGACAGAGCTTTAAATTTGTTTTTCTTATTTATAAATTGATTACCTATGAACATTGTTAGTTGATTTTATATATTTATGTATGTACATATATGTATGTATGTATATTTAAACATCTTATCAGTAACTTAAAGTTCAACGTAGTAAATTTAGAATTTTCCCATTTCCATAATATTTAACTAATCTTAATTATAAATAAAACTATTTGATTTTAGTTTTGAATTGCAAATTAGCAAATTGTTTATACATATGTTGACTGCACTTCACGAGTATTTACCAAAACGAACATTTCTTAATTTGATTTGATTACTTAAAACACCTTTTATAACTTTTACGTTTAAAATTAAATACATATACATACATATGTATGTGCATACATACTTTTTCTAAATAAAATACATACTCTTTTAAAAATTGTCAACCTTTGTTTCGGAGAATCCAAGGTTATAAATCCAACAGTCATAAAAGCTGTGATAAACATGCCGATTACAGAATCGACGTATGAGTTGCGAATGGATTCGGAGCTAGTTTAATTTGATAGAAATGTCAAAATTGACATTTGATTCCCTCTGCAACCTACTCATCGGATTCTGTAATCGGTGTGAATTAAATCTATGTGGGTTATATTTTAATACGTATTGCAACAACAATTTAAGACCCCGGTTTCTTTCTGGGTCAAATTCAGAAGCCTAAAAAATAGTTTTCATTATGACCGGTAGATGGATATTTTGTGATTCTTATGGAAAGGTAGTGTGAACTGTAGTTGAAAGAAAACAGACAAAAAATGTTTGAAAAGTCAACAAACATAAGGAAAAAAGACAGAGCTGTATGAAAGTTTTATGTCTTGGTCCTTAACCGTTTAACTATGGCAGGATAACCTATATACATATGGGTCATTGCAGACAATAAAATGCAGCTAATGTCACAGGTACATAGTTTAAATGTAAAAAAGTGTATATTTTTATTGGGGTAGATTATAATATAATTATACATTTTCCAGGAAAACCATCATCTATCAAAAGTAACTAGGTTTTTTGGTTTATTAAGGATATTCCTGCAATTAGATGAATTTATGCTTTGCAGAAAAGTATTATTTTCCTAGACGTTAAATATAATTGCGGAAAAGAGGGAAATTTGAATTCTATGTACACAGATGCTGGATCTTTCGTTAGAGTTTTTAAAAGTGTTTAACTTTTCCTTACATCGATATACAAGTAATAGTGTTGTCCTTTTATGTGTCATTCAACAAAATGCATACATAAATCAAAGTTAATCGATGATGCAGAAGCAGGTTGTCAAAATAGAAATGCTAGAAACGATGATGCGCAGGCTCATAAAATTTGACAGCTGAACAAAGATCAAACTACGTGTATGTATATTTAATTTTGATTCACTGAACATTAATTTTTAATGGTTGTTACTTTTATATCTGATTTAAGTCTTTAAAAACATGGACATTTGTATGTACCTATTCCTCTCAAAATTGTTTGCATTTACCAAAAATAAAATTTAAGAAGGTGGTTAAATTTTAAGGGCCGATGTTGATTTTGAAATAAAAAACACAAATTTTGTAAGAAATTATGTATGCAACAAAATTTCGGCCAAATGGCCACCGCGACCTCGGCGGCACACCTCCATATGATGGTAAAAATTTTCGAAGACGGTGAGGCATATGTAGGTAATTAAGGTTGTATGCCGTTAGTGTACTGAATTATCTTATCCTTTAGTTCTTGAATTGTTCCTAGCTTAAATATGTACACCTTTCCTTCCAAATAACCCCAAACAAAGAAGTCCAACGGTTTCAAATCACATGATGGGCAATTGACATCGCCACCACGTGAAATAACAAGTCAATTGATTTTGTCGCGCAAAAGAACCATTGTTTCGTTAGCTGTGTGGCAAGTGGCACCGTCCTGTTAAAACTACATATCGTCCACATCCATATCTTCCAATTCAGACCATAAAAAGTTCGTTATCATCTCACGATAGCGAACAACATTCGCAGTAAGGCACCAGTTATAGCTACTGGTATCATTGAAATCGATCCGGAAAAATGTTTGAATCGATATTTGACGGTGTTTCTATTTGCTTAGAAATGAAAATTATATACTGACGGAAATTCATTTTCCTGAACAGCTGATACTTTTATGTTCAAAAGTGAAACAAATCGTTTCACTGATTTGTGTTCCAATTTCACACAATTCCAATGACAAATTTTGGAAAAAATACGGCCCGATGGCATCATCCAGCCATAAACCGCACCAAACAGTCAACGTTTGTGGTTGCATTTTTTTTTTTGACAGTCACTTTTGGGTTATCATTCGCCTAAATGGGAAAATTCTGCGTATAGACGAATCCATTGAGGTGAAAATGTGCCTCATCACAGATGATTTTCTGTGAAAATTGATCATCCACTGTTGCCATTTCTTGCCACCATTCTGACCATTGATGACGCTTGAAATGGTCAAGAAGCTTTAGTTCTTGTGTTGATTGCAACTTGTAACCGTGTAAATACAAGTCTTTATGCATAATGTTCATCAACGACGAGAGTGAAAGGTGCAATGACTAGTTGAGGTTTGGTCAAATTTTTGCACGGTTTTTCCAATTGAATAATTTTAACGCGTTACTCGATTGTTTATCTTTCCATGGTTCAAATTGAATTAGTCTGGCATTGAGAAATGTCAAATGAAAAACAGAAAAAAACTTGATGTTTAGGTGTGATTCACATTCAACATCTGCCATTAAAATTTAACCACCCTTTAGTTACAAAATTAAATTTTGAATTTTAAGATTTAAGCGAAAATTCCCTTTTAAATTCTGCTGTCAAACCAAACTCATATCACCCATTGTAGAGTGATATGTAACAAAAGATTCAACTTTCATAGGTATGGTGTGTCTTTGGTCTCAAGTCTTGGCCATAAACTGGGTGCCGTAAAAGAAGTTACATATTACTTATTCTCCGGCTCATTTTCATTAATCAATAACTTGTTTCAGACCATTCTTAATAGAACTGAATCGTAGACATAGAAGCTAGAAGTTGAACTTCATTCATAAATCCGGTATCGTAATGGATGTGCGAAAATTATTAATAATTGAAAATAGTGACCAACTGTTCTTCTTTTTAAAAAATTACAATAATTTACTTTTTAATAAGTGAGGTGCTAAGATTTGTTCAATATTCAATAAAAAGTTAAAAATTCTATTTGTCAGTTTCTATTTAACTGAAGAAAGCTACATTCGCTTTGCTATTAAAATTCCATGCTAACAACTATTATAATTGTAAGCATATACTTTAGAAAATATGGTCACCACAATTAAAATCGATTTTAAGTACATATATTTTCAATTTATGTGATTCATTCACTAGTAAGTTAAGTAAATAAATAAATAATTAAGGTAGGTAAATGTGATGGTTTTCTTATTTATATCTACTTCCAGTCATCCATAATTGTTAATTGTTACTAAATGGTTAATCTAAATTTTTAATTTCAAAGTCGGTGACGTTGACAAAAAAAAATAAGTAATTATAATTGAACTTTAAAATCGATATTATTCTTCATTAAGTTATTTTTAAAGAAAAATAATTTGAGTAGGTATTTTGTTGGAGTCACGTTTCTCAATAAATAGCAATCTATTTGTGTGTATCTCTTTATTTCTCAAGTGAATGAATCTTAAATCATTTTTATTACTTATACAAAATTTAAGTATTCATACAATTTGTATTGTGATTTGTTATTGTTAAGTTTTATATATCTTGTTAAGGTTTATAAATTCCAGTTGCAATTTAATGTCACTTTTTCTTAATGAATAGGCATTTATTTGAAAATTAGCGAAACTATTTACTTTTATTATCACAATAATTGTTAATAATTTTTTAAAACAGGTAGGAAGACAAAACTTATTTTAAATATTTTAAAATTAAATTTAACCAAAAACTAGTAACTTATTTACTATTTGCTTTATTACAAAAATTTAAATAAAAGGTCTCACATAGGGTTAAACATTTTTTAAATTTGGCGATATTTGGTATTGAACGTGTTCATTTTGCGGAAAAAAAGAAAAGTGCCTCGGACAAAAAGCAATCAGAATTTTAAAAAGTCGTGGCAAATAAATTAAACAAATTTTGTATTGACTATTTTTTGGATGTTTTGTTTAAGTTGTAAATTTGAATTTCTACGAACCTAAAATTATAACGAATGCATAGAAAACGATGGACGATTCGAAACGCTACAATTGTGAACAGTATGCAATCTACCTCAAGAAGATATAGTGCCAAAAATTAAGCTTGGTAGACTCCGATGGGCTGGACATCTAGCTCGCATGAGCGAAGAGGAACCAACCCGTAAAGCTCTTTGTAGTACATTTTATGGTAGGCGTGGTAAGCGTGGCAGACCATGCTTACGCTGGAGAGATAGCGTAGACCAGAATGCCCGAAGCCTTGGGTGCGCAACTGAATGGTTTGCGATCGGGATAAATAGCAACTCGTTGAATGAGGCCATTTTTTTCCTCTGCTCTATAAAGCCAGTTTTGTAACTTTTACAGTTAAAGTTGGCCATTCACGACACAATCACAATACAACAAGATCTGCTTGCGTAGGTAACTAATGCGTTGAATGGGGTTGTTTATGCTGTGGGAATAACTGTGTAAAAATCAAAACAAATTTGATTTTTGCTCATTTCAATTTGGGCAGTTACATATTTTGTGAAGTGATTGGCCGGCCTAACATGGAATAATATTTCAAAATGTAATTTAATTTTTTTGTTGGTAAAATTATGTAATTCGCCAAATCATGAGTTTTTGAAATCAAGTAACTTTAACCTTTATAGAGGAATTAAATTTAATTAAGTAAAAATATAATCAAATGGAAATGTCTTACAAACTTAGCTGTTATCCGTTAAGATAAACTTCCTTTTCAAGCCAATTCTGTGTATTACCTTGTTCGTTGTTTTTAAAAATCTATTTAAAAAAAATCCAGAGCTGAAATGTATTAAATATGCACAGAAAAAAAAAACTTGTCTTATTATCAATCGTCGATAGTCAACCTGAAATTTGGCCTAATTGTCGCATTGTTTACCAAAATAGTCAATATGACAACCCAATTTTTTAAAATTAACTACTGGATAGTCAATAGAACAATTTTCGATTGTCAATTTTGGGTAGTCAATATGACAACAGAAGTAGTCAATAGAACAACTTCGGTAGTCAATATGACAATTTGGTTGTCATATTGACTACCAAAATTGACTATCGAGGATTGTTATATGACTACCCAGTAGTCAAATTAGATTTCGGTTTTCAACAAAAATTGTCATATTGACTACCGCAGTTGCCATATTGACTACCGCAGTTGTAGTATTGACTACCGCAGTTGTCGTATTGACTACCACATTATACAATATGACAACCGCAGTTTCAATTTCCTTCAACCAAAGTTGTCATATTGACTATTAAAGTTTTCATATTAAAGCCTAGTACGCTGCTGATGCGAAACGAAATTTTTCGTCGGTCTCCAAGTGCAGAGCGAAATTAAAACGAAAACCACAGCGGAAAAATATTTGTGGAGAGTTCTGTCTGGAAGTTGAATTTCACTGCTTGTCTTCATCACTTCTTGCACATCACCAATAACATCCTGAGTTTCCGATTCAGAAATGCAATGTTGGAACACATTAGACAAATCCATTTTATTTTAAATTTTAAATCAAATATACCTAAATCAAAGTCAAAACACCGAAAGTTACGAGTAAACATTTTTTTTTTTTCAATAAAAAAATTAAACGTCAAAATTTCGCAAGCAATTAATGTGCTGGGAAATTAAATTAAGAACGAAAAGAGTGGAGAATTGTACTAAGAAATCTAGTACAGCTATCCACTAAAATGTCACATTTCGTCGTTCAGCAGCGTACTGAAAACGAAAAACACAGCGAAATTTTTCGTTTATGATTTCGTCATGTCATTTTTGTATGGGAATTTTCGTTTCGCATCAGCAGCGTACTAGGCTTAACTACCAAATTGTAAAAAAAATTCGGATCCCAAAATTGACAACCGAAAATTGTTCTATTGACCATCGCGGTTATCGGCTAAAAATTGACTACCAAATAGTCATATTGACAACCAAAATAGTCAATAGGATGACTTTTTTCGTTCTGTGTGTTTAAAGCTTAAAGATTACATAAAAACAGTACGTCTGAAGATATGCTCACTTTCCAAAAAAAACATGTTAACATAAATTTTATTGTCTCAATGATGTGGAAGTTTTGGAGCAAAACATCTCCACAAATAATACAAAATATCAAACAGTGACTGTGTTTAAAATAATGCCTGAACAATACTTTCTGAAAAATACTTGGATTTCTTCAACTGAGTAAGAAGTCCAACTCGAAAAATAATGATATCTAAAAACACAACTTGTCCTACATTTACAAAGGTTTAATAAAAATTAAGTTTCGAAAATGTTTGTATTTCCATCTCCGAATAAACATTAACCACTTCCACTCTGCTATATTGTATTATTCCGCAAATAAAAAGTATTTCACATAAACTATACCAAATTCTTGAAAAGCAGGCGGATACAACGACCCCTTCGATTTTTGTCACATCGATATCTTTCACTCTGCTTAATTTAGTTATTCTACAACACTTACAGCCAATTTCTTTGCAGAGTCCTAACGTAAGAACCGGCACTACTCCTAGAATTAGTACTCAAATCGATTTCAAATCATTTCCTTAAAATAAGAACTACGACCTAGTCCCTATTAATTTGGAAACGAGTATTTGTTAGGGCTCGTTTCTATAAGCAGCGATCTAGGACATGGTTATTATACCAGTTGTTAGTATACTCGAGTCGGCTCCAATTGGTTTCTTAAAAAAAGTGATAAGCTATAGTTCTGTCAATTGGGTACACCTAGTATTAGATAGAAATCGAAAACTTTCTGGTACCGCAAAATCGATAGACTAAATCATCCACGGGTACTGCCTCTTGTGAGGAATTGAAATGACCTTCAAGAGTAATTCTTGTCATGAAAAGTGCTTTATCAAATTAACCGTTCGGATTCGGCTTAAAACTGTAGGTCTCCTCCATTTCTGAGAACATTACTCGCACAAAGGAATGGTTGAGAGTTGTAAGTCACTAGGCCCTAGTTTTCAATGGACTGTTTGGATTTTAAAAATATCGTGAAAGATTAAAAAGTAGCCAATAGGTAGGGTTGTTCGACTTATTTACCATATGTCACCACATCGGCTTTCTTGGCTTTTTTACGTTCTCGGTTTTTTCTTCATCTACTGAATTTCATAATTCTACAACACTTAGAAGTGGTATTTTCAACTCATGCCTTGTATGTTTTTGAGGGTGGATACCACTCCCCCTTAATCGAAAACCACAATTTGCTCCTCTTGCACCACAAGACCCTTATGCGAAAATTCTATGATACGGTTCATAATTTTTATTATCGGTCAGTCAGTCACTCAGTTAGGTTTTTTGAAGTGCTGTATTTCAGATACTCTTTTTGCTCCGCAGCTGAAATTTGCTCAGTATAAGTATTTCAAATTTGAAATTCCTGGCTTGATTCGTTCTTAAGTTAGAGGTAGTCAAAAACCGGCTGTTTTGATTCCTGTAGAAAGAGAGAAGTGCCAGAACTTGGCTGGAACTACTTTTCCAAATTTCTCCTTACTCAAAGAAGGAAATGAATCACAAAACAAAATATACTATAGGGCGCTCTGTCCTGGATCTAACAGCTAATAACATGTCAAACATGTTTCTTGATTTATGAATCTTAATATATCCATCCGAAAATATTTTATAAATTACAAATCCCAAAGATATAAAATTAAGTCAAGGTTAAATACTAAAGAAGCCAATTTAGACGTTATGCAAATTATTGATAAAAATATTTCCAAAATTTGAATTTGCCTTTCTTATTAAATAAAAATAATCACTAAAATAACCACAACCTTTAATTGTAAATGAAAGTAAAAGATTTGAAAATAAATGAGTCAACAATAAACCAAGATCCGTCTAACAAATTAATATGTTAAACATATGCCTCTCACCGCATTAAAACATTCTTTATCATCTGCCCGTTTAATATAGAGAGCTTTATTATTCTTTATTTTTATCAAGCATTTATAACATTTTTAATCCGACTTCTTCGTCATTTCATTTGACAATAACATTCAACCGATCGACGTGAAAA
Source organism: Eupeodes latifasciatus (assembly GCA_920104205.1). Classification (NCBI taxonomy): domain Eukaryota; kingdom Metazoa; phylum Arthropoda; class Insecta; order Diptera; family Syrphidae; genus Eupeodes; species Eupeodes latifasciatus. The sequence goes on from OV049924.1 coordinate 151,967,960, forward strand.
CATCAACGAGTGGCAATAATTGGTATTCATTGCTCATACTATTGTCTGTCAATCAACAAATCAACAAAAACAGTTGGGAAGTTCCAAGTTTCCAGGTGATCCAGTCCCACACACACCTCTAATAGAACTCTTGAAATCATTGCACTTCTAATTCTATTATGTGATTCCGTGCCTGAGGTCATTTTTGTTCAAAAATTACCTAAGATCTAAATTTAGCAATTGCAATCAGTTGTAACTACATACATACATACATATAAACAAGAAATAATTATGGCGGTCGCCTGAATTCGAATTGTAGTGTAGACTTCAATTGACGACTGACCGACCGACAACGACGACGAGACAGAAACACGACGACGGCGACGTGTATTCTCATCCATATTCAAGTTCAAAATCAGTAAGAGTATTATAAAACATTTATGAGACATAAGACAGCAAATCGCACTAATAATGTCAGACCAAGTGAGACCTAAGTGTAACAGGACAGAAAAGTCAGTACAGAACTTATTGACTTGGTGACTAAGATTATTACTACTCGTACGTTTGTGATCTGTCAGCGGCCAATCATTGTTTTTTTTTTTTTTATTTGAATTTATTATTATTATTTATGATGTTGGGGCACACAAACTGCCCACAACCTGTATGTCAGTCAACACTCAAGACTCAAGAAAAGACTAGACTAGAGTTTATCTATTGTTGTTAGTCAGATCCAGATGAAGTGTAGGAGCCATGTGCCACTGAATGACTTGTAAATTGTGGGGCCTTTACTCAAACGTCAAACCCTGATAAAAATTGATGTTGAATTAAATATAGACGAATATAAAAAATGTTTGAATTTTACTTACTATACAAAAAAGTGCAATGACTTGACCTATTAAATTAACGTCAAAAGTGAGCTAATCAAACTTTGGGAAGTTCAGGCGACTTAAGGGACTTAAATGTAAGGCAAGTTTCTAGTATACGACTGGCCTGCTGCCAAAAAAATGATTTCGAATTCAGCAAAAATATCCCTAACTATCAAGTCAAGTCCACTTATGTCAAAATGATAGCTGGTCATGTTTGATGTTTTGTCAAATTTGAAAAGAAATATCTAAGTAATATTTCTTTACAATACAAAATACAAATCGTGATTGACTTGTAGCTTGCCTGAGGATTGTTTTGTAGACAATACTTTTTGTACTATGAATTGAAAGTAGAGGTTAGTGAAGTAAAGTTCCAAATTTGAAGTTTATGACACTTGAAAACTAACTAGCTGCCTTGGTCAAAATGTACGTTCAAAGAATGCAGTTGACTGCAAATGAAGTTCTTTATGTTGTTTAAACCTATCCATTGATTTGATAAACCTGGAGTTCCGCAAACATTACGAGCACAAATATAGCACTAAATTTTCCTACCATTAGTTTTACTACATGTTCCAGCTCAAGCTGAAGATGAATTTTTGTGCTCAGTGCTAAGTATTAAAATAAAATACGATTCTCCCAAATTCTTTGAAACCTATTTAACTTATCCAACGCTTTGTCAAAATAAACTCATATTGTCAGATTATTGCTAGACCAATCAATGAGTCATTGTTAAACAACATAAGGTCTATCATAAGCAGTGTTTTGTATTGTAAAGAAAAAGTCCTTATATGAAAACTAACGTTTGTCCACACTAATTAAAATAAAATAGTGCACTAAATAAATAAATTACAGAATTTTGAAGTTAAGCTTTGAGTTGAATAAAAACATATGATCAGCTGACATTTGACGTAATTTAACTTGAATTTTTGTAAAGAAGATTTTTATTGCCTAACTTTCCAGTCAACTTTCCAATAAAGTTAATTTAATTGGAAGAATATGTTTTGGCTGTTGGCCAATCAGGTACTATTTTTTGCAAGCTATCTCAATTTACCAATCCAACTCGTTCTAAGTATCTAAAAATTCACCTATCCAAGGTACCCTATCCAACGCTAGATTAAACGCACCCAATTAACTATACGGGAGTGCACTTTCCACTGACATTTGATAAATTTGTAAGATTGTTACTGTATGCTGTAATTTTTGTACTTATTTACTTTGAGAATATTCATCCAAACATCTAATGCAACAGGGCCCCGCATAACCTACAGAGCCATGAAATTTCTAACTGCCTGAAAGACGTTCCTGACTTCCGATCAATTGAAAGTAAAAATATAATCGGTATGTCATTTTGCATTAACAATTATTATTGAACAAAAAATACTGTCGAAAATTGACTTCCTTTAAAAAATTTCTTAAAAAAATACACAATGTGTCAACAACTAGTTTTATGCTAACAAAATAAGCTACAAAATTTTAAAATGAGAATTAGAGATTTCTGAGAATCTTAGGTCATTGATAAGAAAAACAAAAATAAATAAAAAATGGTTCTTTATTAATGACCACCAAAATATAATATCGGTAAGCAGAATTCATTAATCCGAAAGATCAATAATACAATGAGAATGAGTCAAACGCAAAACCAGTCTCATGGTTGTTTAATTTGTTTACATAGTATTTTGTTATTTTGCTATAAAGCCGGTCAGACATCTGGACCATTGAAGTTTATCAACTTAACAGAGGCTTATTAAAGTGTTGAATAAATCACATCGAATTTGATTTACATATTGTTTATTTAGTTAGTTTGAAATCGTCACAGTTTTTATGCAAATTTATTAAAACTTAGTCATTTTATACCTTATCTGATGTTGACATTTTAAAAATAGATCGTAAGATAAGCAGTTTTTAAGTTTATGTAACAATTTAAAATGCAAAAATAATTAATAATAATTTCTTAAGGTACGGACCTGAATTACATGATACCTGTAATATTTCAAGAAAAACGTTCAATTACATTAAGCAGGTTCAGACGACATAAGGGACTTTGAAGGTAAGGCAAGTTTCTAAGAAGAAATATCCCCCTTACTATCAAGTCAAGTCTACTTATGTCAAAATGTCAGATGATCATGTTTTTTCATTCAACTGACAGCTGAACTTCATAACACTGTGATTTATTGTGTAGAACACAATTTTGTTTGAAGTTTTGTGTAGAAGGGTCTTATGTCATATTGACAAACTTATAAGGACTTTTTCTTTACAATTTAGAACAAAACTTATGATGGTCTAGCATCCTGAGTAGGGAGTTATTATTTGTAGATAATAATGTTGTTAGTATTTCTACAATTAAAAGATACTAGACTATCTTTCAAGTTTGAAATTAATGACATCTGAAAAATTAAATAGCTACTTTGGTGTAATGGTTCTATGAATGCAGTTGACAGCAAATGAAGTCACTTATGCTGTCTGAACCTGCTCAATTAATGCTAGATAAAAATATCTTTGATAGATCGTATGCGTTATATACACGTGTCAAATAACCAAAAACAAATTGTTTTTATCACATTGTATTTTGTTATCTCAAATTTTATTCGCCATTTAAAAGAAAAAAGAAAAATCTTTTTTTTTTTAATTTTGACTAATCAAAGAATTTTAATTTCAGTGACTTTCAAAATGGACTCGCTTTTTAAGTGATTTATTTAAAAATGTAATGTGATGTCAAAAATTACAGTTGACCCCTTACAGAATCACTTTTCTCACACTTTCTTATTTCACTAAACGGAGTTATCAAAATTTTTAAAAACTTCTCTGAAATTCTTAAAATATTTAACTTATTCAAATTGTGCTTCAAAAAATTGTAATAAGTATTAAAAGTAATTCCAAGTTTATTTTCAATCATAATTTTTCTTGCATGCACTAAGATGATCGTGTGTGCATTCTGTTTCATTGGTTTGGTTCAATCTCAGATAGATAGACTGCGTTCAATCCCAAACCGATAGGGTATCCGAATACCTAATTGTGTTAGTGTTGTACGTGTAAAGAACAGCCAGCTGGGATGTCAAAAAATGGATTCAAGAATTTCTGGTATTTGTGGGTATCTTATAGAACAGCTGATTCAACATGTTAATGAATTTTGAAAAAACCTGAAGTTTTATAGAATAGACATTAAAAAATTGTTTGTCGTCGAATTTCAGAAGCTATACTTCAATCCAAATCGTTCGGTAGGATAAGCATATAAATAATCATATTTTAGAGACTGAACGCAGCCATTTGTACCTACCTTCCACTAAGTGTTGCCTAATTGAATTAACTTTATTGCTTTATTTTAGTAGTAAGCCCTTAGCCTATCCATTTTGCGGTACCAGAAAATATCAAGATCTAACTAACACTTTGTACCTATGTATATTTGACAAAACTATAGCTTTAGTACTTCTGTTAAGAAATCAATTGGTACCGATTTGAGCACTTACAACTGTTATAATAACCACGTCCTAGATCGTTGCTTAGGAAAGAGCCCTAACAAATACTCGGCTCCAAATTTACAGGACTAGGTCCTAGTAGTTGTGTGAAGAAATGAGTTGATACCGATTTGGGTACTAATTCTAGAACAAGGGTCGATAGGACTGTCAAAAAATTGGGCGTTCGAGTAATAAATTGAATTCGTCACAATCAATAAATACAATTTAAATTGAGAGGTTTTCGCGACGAGTCTCTCTAAAAATTTAGAATTTACATCAAAAATTACTCTAAATATTTTGCCTCATGGAACTCGAAAAAAGGAAAAACTTGCGTTTTGATGAATTGAATAAAAGATAATTAAATTTATTTTTCCTATTATTTTTACAACCTAAATAGCAAATTTCATATTGGCCATTATTTCTGCTTATTTGTGTTAAATAAATAGACTTTTCTTGTAAAATGTGTTCTGAGCTCCCAATAGTTGATTTTCCATGTGAAATCAATTTCTAACTTGGAAAAACCGTGTGGCTAAGCTGTCTTTTTTGTATATAAAGCTGGCCAAGATTCTGAGTTTTTTTTAAAGATTTAAACACATTCAGTGGAAAGAGAGAGAACATGATCAAACTATTTGAGAGACAAATTCTTATAGCACCTCATATATCGTAAAGAACCTCTTATAGAAGGAGATGCCTTAATTCAGGGAACTCTGGGAAGTGTCCAACGAAATATTGGCACTTCTTTCAAAATGATGCATGAAAACTACAGAGAAAAAGGCATACACAATATTGTAATGTGTAGGGCCGTCCATTTTATCCTTTCATTTTTAATAGATTGTAATTTCCCATTTCTCTTTATTTTTTATTAGAAAAAAGTAAGGAATTGATAATTTCTAAATTCGTTTTTGATTAATTGAATTTTTAAATCTATGCGTCTGATGTGCCAGCACCTTATATTTTAGATTTCTAAAATCTTAGGGTCCGGCCACGCAATGAGCGACGAGCAACCGAGCGACGAGTCGCTGAACGACGCAAAAAAATTAGAACACATGAGATCGTATGGAGGTGGCTACATAAAAGCGACTAAGCGATTTTTTAAGCGACAGAGCGACGTCGCTCTGTAATCAAATCTTTTTTAATTTTTTAATCGATCGCTGAGCGACGTTGAAAAAAGATGTGTATATAATAAACACTGAAAGTTTAATTTCAGCTGTCCAAATCCGCCCAGTGCTATGGCAGGACACCCACAAAGATTACAAAAATAAAAAGAGGCTGGAATGTGGCCCACACTGATAACTTCGCATCCCGTCTGTCGAGTTGTCTTGCTAAAAAGGTTTGTAGGTTTTCGTGTTTTGTTGAAAGTAAATTTTTACCAAGTTGTAGTATTATTTGTTTTTTGTTTTTTTTTTTAAGAATTTTTCCCAAAATTTTACTGAATGTTGACAACAATATTTTTTAAAAAGTTAAAATAATTCAAAGCCAATATCTCAAAGTTTTGAAAAGATACTTAAATCGAAAATCAATTTTTAACAACTTTTGTTCATTTTTTTTAGGTTTTTAATTATTTGTAAAAAAACTTTCAATTTTATTTTCGAGAAATGTCAAAATTTTCAATTCGACAAATCGGATCGATTACAATAACTTTCTATGGGAAGTTTAAAATGTCACCGATAAAGAATGGGAAAAAGTTGGACAAATTTGTAATTGTTCTGGTAAGTTTTTATTTATTTAATCTTTAATTACAATGACGAACCGCACTTGACGATGGCATTTTTCCAACTAATCGCTCAGCGACGTGTCGTTTAGTAAATGGCCACCCATCGCTCAGATTGGTCGCTCACCTACTGGTCGCTCGGTCGCTCAGTCGCTCGTCGCTCATTGCGTGGCCGGACCCTTAGAGGTTTCTTATTTTTTTTTTTTTTTTTCAGAAATATAAACAAAATTTTGCTGTCAAAACCTTGAGAGTATTAAAATATTTGGAATTGCAAATTTCACAATTTTCAAAAATCTGAACTTTTACACTTGTCTGTCTTACTTTTCATTCGTTCCTACTTTTCAAAATAAACATCGATACAAAATATTTTTCAAGAACAACTGTCAAGCTTTGAATTCTCATACTCTAGCAAAGCCTTTGAGGAGGCTTTATAAAACAAGTCGTTAGAAAAACAACCACTAGCATCTTACATCTGGCAGTTCGAATCTGCCTAAAACTTTCCAAATTCACTATTTTTACATTAGGGTATTGAATGAACTTACTATTCCTTCAGTTCGTTGTGTTTAAAAGTCAACTGCCTTCAAAATATAATTTCCTTTTCCGGTTTGTGCATACGCTTACTCAACTTGAGACGGAATTTTTTAACAAGAAAATACCACCCATCTGTTAACTTTTGACAACTGCAGATGACAGTTGCTGGCGACAACAAAACACACGTCAGTTTTCACGTCTGCGAAAGTGTGAAAACCGAAAGAAAAAATATCTTCCAAAAAGTATTGTGCTTTGTTAAAAAAAGCAGAAACATCATCGCAGAAAATTACTCGTTGTTGTGTTCAAAAAACAAATAATGATTTTAAGAATATTCCCAAGTGCTTTAAGTTTCCGCCATGTTCGTCGCACCACCTTCTAACACCACCAAGTTCAATCGTCTGCTAATAGAAATTACCCGGAAGATGTTACAATCGCATTACATCAACATTCTTATCTTCCTAGCTGGAACTTTCGTATCGTTGGTTTTCTTTGAGTTCTTTCGCAATGGCATCAATCATAAACATTCCCAATTAATGTATGTTCCTGAGGATCGGTATCTTCAAGTAATTGATGAATTTACAACCATTTCGAGGAGGAATCCGTCCCAATTGAGCAGCAGCAATGGGGGCGGATTTGGCCTTAATAATGACGATGGTTCATACGAACGTGAGGCAAATACAAAAGAAGCTCTGGGCTCACTCAAGTTGGCTCAGGAAATGAAGGCCTCAGGGAAAGATGACAAAGCAATGAAGCTATTCGAACATGCTTTTGCATTGGCTCCAAAAAACCCCGAAGTTTTAGTCAGGTATGGAGAATACCTAGAACACAATCGCCGGGATATACTTACCGCAGATCAATTTTACTTCCAAGTAAGCATTTGTGTTCGATATGAAATTCATAACTTCTAGATTCTATAATTGAAATTCCAGGCACTGACAATCAATCCCAGCAACAGTGAAGCATTAGCTAATCGCCAAAGAACTGCATCCATAGTTCAAACAATCGACGAGAGACGTCTTCAAACTTTAGACATCAAAAGAGATGCACTCTCTGCAATCCACGAAGCAAATTCAGCATTGCGGAGGGCAAAAAAAGAGGCTTATTTTCAACATATTTACCATTCAGTTGGTATTGAGGGAAACACCATGACTTTGGCTCAGACCAGATCGATTCTAGAGACTAGAATGGCCATCGATGGAAAGTCCATTGATGAGCACAATGAAATTCTAGGTCTTGATTTGGCCATGAAGTACATTAATGCCAGTTTGGTCAATAAGTAATAACCACCACTTTTTAAAAGAGCTGTAGAAGTTTCTTTATTCATTTTGGTAATTGATTGTGTTTTCAGAATGGAAATCACTCTAAAGGACATCATGGAGATTCATAGGAGAGTTTTAGGTCATGTTGATCCCATTGAAGGTGGAGAGTTCCGTCGGACTCAAGTTTACGTAGGTGGTCATACTCCTCCAGGCCCGGGAGATCTATCGATTCTTATGAGGAGATTTGAGGGATGGTTGAATTCAGGCGATACTATGTCCTTGCATCCAATTAAGTACATTCATCTCATACATCACACCACTGAATTTTTATATTATTTCTTTTCTCTGCTTCTAGACACGCTGCACTGGCTCACTATAAACTTGTCCACATTCACCCATTCATCGATGGCAATGGAAGAACTTCGCGTCTCTTGATGAACACTATGCTAATGCGCGCCGGTTATCCTCCTGTTATCATACCAAAACAACAACGGTAGCTCAAGTTTATCACAATAACTTTTCTCCAAAATTCTTATAAATTCTTATCTTATTGCAGTCACAAGTATTACCACTTCCTGCAGCTGGCAAATGAAGGTGATATCCGGCCGTTCATTCGTTTTATTGCCGATTGTACAGAAAAAACCCTGGATCTATATCTTTGGGCAACAAGTGATCTACCCCAACAAATACCAATGTTGGAGCAAACTGATTTCATTGGCGACAATAGTAAATCATCTCAAAATCAATTCGCCAATAATAACGACAATGATATAGATCAATCGGGATCTGGGAACTCAGAGCAAAATAATAGTTCTTTTTAAGCAGGAAAACATTAAACACGCACTTACAAATTAACAAATGAATTAACTACTCAATTTATACAACAAACAAAAATAATCCTCTTAAGATTTAAACAAAACACAAAACACAAAAATAGTAAAATTACGTCTGTGATCTTAAGCTTACATAGAAAATTTACATTTAATGTAATTATTATGTATTTATGTGTAAATATGAAACTACTTAAGTAAATGTACAGCAAAAAGTACATCAATAAATTATTTGTATTTATATTATGTCATTACTCTTTAAACATTTCTCTTTTTCTTTCATCCAATTTATCACTTAAAATATTGGTATTGGAATATTTTTGTGTAGCATAAAAAGTGAATAATAAATTGTCTCAAGGATCGATTGTGATTTTTGGTGTGTGTGAGTTTCAAATAATGAAAATACGAAAATTATTTCTAAGTGGTTACATTTCAAATAAAAATGTTTAGCAAAAACAGAAGATTGCTGTATTTATTTAGAAGTTACTGGTACTACTAGGTTAGGTTAGGTTGAAGTGGCTGTCCGTGATGGAGTACGACACACCTAGGCAACTTTTTGGTCCATTGTGATACCAGATGAATCATGAGGCTTTCTTCTAAAGCTCAATGAAACCAATTCAAGTTACTTGTGAAACTTCTGCAAAAGTCTATTGAGATTACGCTTAGCAGTGTGGAGTGCTTTGCTATTAGGCAGTGTCCGGTTTTGACACCAATTACCAAGCTTATATGCAATTTGCTTAGAGACATCAAGCACTTTATATCAAGTGTAGGCCACATATTTTTGTGACCTGATAGGTGGTGATGTTATTGTAATGTGTCCGATTTGTCGAATTGAAAATTTTGACATTTCTCGATGTTTCAAGGTCCCTAGAGTCGAAATAAAAGATTTTTAGAAACAAACCAGAAGAGTTATCGACTTCAAATAAATGTTGTTATACAGATAATAAGGCAGAATAATGCAGAAAGGGCTCTCAAGAAAATTGCGTGGGTGGTTTTTTTACCATAGCAGTTTAAAAAAAAGTGAACATTTTGGTTAACCCTAAATATATCTCATGAATCAATGACGCTAGAGACTTGAATTAAATTTTATATTATATATTGTAACGTGATACCAAACAAGTATATTTTTGGAAAAAAAACATATTAACGTTTTTTTATAAATCAAAAAAACTGAAAAATAATTTTATATCCAAAACAATTTTGTGTAACGAAGAATGACGTTTGACGTCTGGTAAAATTTAAGAAAAATCGAATTGAAAGTTTTTTTTACAAAAAATAAGAACCTACAAAAAATATTAATTAAAGTTGGTAAAAACTTATTTTCGACTCAAATATCTTTTCAAAGCTTTGAGATATTGGCCTTAAACTAATTTTATATTTTAAAAAATATTGTTGTCAACATTCAGTAAAATTTTGAGAAAAATCGAATCGACAGTTTTTTACAAAAAATAAAATCTTAAAAAAAAACAATACTAAAACTAAGTAAAAATTTACTTTCGACTCAAATATCTTTTCAAAAATTAAAAGTATTGGCCTCAAACTTATGTTATCTCACAGAAAATATTGTTTTTGACGTTCAGTACATTTTTTATAAGAATCCAACAGTTAGTTTTTTCATAAAAAAATTAAATCTACAAAATATAGTACGCAAAATTGGTAAAAATTGATGTTCGGTTTTCGATATCTCGTTATTATTAGAAAATATTGGCTTGAAATTAATTTCATTCATCCAATTTGTTTATATAAGAAATAATTTTTTTTAATAAATGCTACTAAAATTGGTAAAAATTGGTTTTCGACTAAAAAAATAATATATATACAAAATAATTTCGAAATCAAACTATTTCATTATATGCAAAATATTATAATTTACGAATTCTTTTTTGGATTCTATTCAAAAGATCTAAACTTGGTTAAGAGGACCTGCTCAAATATCCGAGTTATACTCAAGATTTGGACGAATGAATGCTTTATATTACAGCCAGATCAGAAGGGGTGAACAATTTCTTGCACTTTTGGAGAAATCCTAGTACATATTTTGGCAATGTCGAATATGATTAGAAGTGGCAGGAATACAGTCGGAGAGAAAACGGAGCCCTTGGGAAGTGAGAGTGGTCATTAAGAAGCTTTGGTTCAATGAAAGATATTTCTTAAGTGGATAATTAATCAGCATTTAAATGAGCTTAAAAAGAAAGGACGTGAAGTGGGATGATAGTTCGAGGAGGAGGAGGATTGTCCTGTTTTTAGAGACAGGCTTTACAAATGCTGTTTTCCATCCACCCGGAAAGAGACCTATATAGATTAAGAAAGATGTAAAACTTACGCAGTGGTTTTGCCAACTTTGAAGCACACCTTTTCAGAACAATAGGGGGTATACTATCCGGAACTGCAGATTTGTGTATGTTAAGGTCTTTCAGTACTCTTGCAACTGAATGAGTACGAAAGAATATTCATCCCATAAAATTGTTTACACTCTCAAGAACAGAAGGACTCATGACACACTCTCTGGTAGCGTCGAATTTACAGCAAACTGTGCTGCAAATTGGTTTTATCAATCGAATTTACATAGGGAGTGTCATTGTGAACTACTGTTGGAATTGAGAATATGCAGGTTCAGACGACATAAGGGACTTGAAAGTAATGCAAGTTTCTAGTACCTGATTGGACAGCTGCCAAAAAATTACCTTCCAATTAAAGCAACTTTAATGGAAAGTTGACTGGAAAGCAAGCCAAGAAAAATGTCCCTAACTATCAAGTCAAGTCTTCTTCTGTTAAAATGACAGTTGATAAAAATAAATGCTGAACTTTATTACTCTATGAATTATTTATTTTCTGCACAACTTCATTTAATGATTTATGTAAAAGGGTTTTCTGTCGATTTGAAAAAGAAATGTGTAAGTAATATATCTTTACAATGCAAAATACAAATCTTGATGGACTTGTTGCTTGCATGATGAGTGTTTTGTAGACAATTTGTATCTCGATGGCTGTGTTCGTTGAGTAGTTGTGCATTTTGGAATCATGTGTGTTTTCCATTGGGGAAAAAATCAATCTATTACTGTTGATATTATTTAGTTTTGTTAGTGAAAATGGACTAACTGGGCTTATTTTGCAAGAGAAAACAATAGAAAAGATATTTATGTTTTGCTATGGTTCAACCAAAGGTTTATTTAGAAGATTTTAAAATGATTAAATTTGACAGCCCTTTCTTAAATGCAAATGGTGTTGCGATGTTTCTTATGAAGTGCAAGTGAGATAGTTTGATTCGTGTTAAACAATGAAAAACTGAATAGTTCAGCACCATATAAGAATATGCTACCTACTACCTACCTACTACCTACCTGGTTAAAACTTTGAAATCGATTTTCACATTACACAGACGTATTTTCTTGATTTTGATAGTCAACTATCAAAAATCAGCTTACACGATTTCACCCCTGGTCCGAATTTCGCTATTTTTTTTTTGGAATTTTTTGATAAATTATTCTGGCAAATATTCAGTTGTATCAACTTTCAAATATAAAAACCGCGACTACTGCGGATCTTTTTGTTGGCAATTTCTCACTTTACTATATATGGAATACGAAAAAAACGCACTTAATAATGTTTTTGGTGGTTTTTGTACTATGAACTTTAAGTAGAGGTTTGTGAAGTAAAGTGACACTTTGAAAACTAACTAGTTGTCTTGGTCAAAATTTACGTTCAAAGAATGAAGTTGACTGCAAATGAAGTCTCTTATGTTGTCTGAACCTGCCCAATGACGTGGTGTGACGTACCTTTTCTGAAATTGTGTTATTAGTTAACGTCTTTTCTGGTCATGTAAAAATTTAGTTTACCGAACATGACCGTCATAGGTCTTTCTAAATTTTTTCAATTTAAACCGATTTTCCTCAGTGGGGACAGAAACTAACATCTCAATCCTAATACCCTCTTTACAGGTCGAATCAAACCTCGAGATTTCTTTGGGTTTGATAGATTTTACCCTACTCGAGATAAAATTTCTCAATCCACAAATGATTACGTTTGGAACCATATCTGCGCTGAAAACGAAGTCACAATCTAGGAAGCATAGCGGCCAGTTTAAGACCCTGAAGAAGTCGGTTCTCGTAGGAATTCTTTCTTTAAATGGTTTTTTGGCATGACAAATTTGGAGATACGATATAATGGTGTGATTTACCTAAAGGCGACAATACACTGATTTCGTATTTATTAGTTAAATAGTAGTGAAATTCCTAGTGTTATATTTTTGCGATTTTTAAATGATTTGAATTCAGCTAGACAAAATCGGTTTGATTTGATCTTGACAAAAGAAGGTGTTTTAAAACAAGAGTAATTTCCATCATAGGAAGTGACGCTAAACTTTAGCAACAATGAGTTCTTTTCCAACTTAAAACTGACTTCTGCACAAAAATATTTAATATTTATTTATACAAATAAAAACATAACAAATTATACAAACTATGACAATTATCAAAATTGTTAATGACCGATGTGATTTTCAGCAGCTTTAATTTGACTTGAAGTCATTTCAAAAAGTTGATTACTCCTCTTGTACAATACCAATGAAAAACGCCCTTGAATTCGCGTTGCGAAAGTTATGTATGTACATTATGATAATTTTGTAAAATGGTTGTAAATTTATCAGAAAGCCAGAACTTAAGTAACCAACACACAAACATTAACAAAAACACACAATTTCTGTATTTGTATAATTTTTAATTTTGTTTTACTTATCACCTCTGAAGTATAAAATACATTGTTTATTATTTTGTTCATAATAGTGTTAACTTAAAATTTTACCACAAAAATAAATTGTGCTTAATAATTGATTTGAAACCACCTCTGAAATACTTGGGTGCAATCGGCTGATGTTATTGTTTGTCCAGCATCAGGACAGCCACGATAAAATACATTAATTACCTGCAATGCCCAGCTATTTTGGAACTATTTCAAAATATTATTTTCTTGATCATAAATTGATTACTATAGGTTCTTTTAAGTCCTCTTTACCTCAGACGATTCCACCCCTAACTTAATTATGTACGAACCTAAGTTTAAGAATATTTTCCCATAAAACCCATTTAAAACATTTTTTTAAATTTTCGACTTCAAAAACTGTTTATAGGTTACTTCTTGCCACCATTCAGGACGTTCCAATACAGCAGGACCTTGCATAATGGATCTTTGAAGATGAAGGTAGATCTAGAAATAAGAAAAAGAAACAAAATTTATTTAATGTTTTCTTAGAGTATAATATTTTTAAATTATTCACATTTCCATCACTCATTCCAAGCGGTGAATTTAAACAAAAATCACTTGGTGCTATAGCATCAATCAAACTTATCGCTTCGTCTTTCAAAACTGGTAATAAGGATATAATTCCTTTTTGGTATAATTCTGGTTGATTTGAATCACGCAAGTAATTTCCCTATGAAATAAGAAAGTTTTTGAAAACATATGGGTATATATGTACATATGTAGTTTAAATTTGAGTATCTTACTTGGTATAATAACGCCACATGTTTTAGCACTAAATTAGCTCCGTAAAGTGAGAGTAATTTTCTAAGGACTTCTTTCTCAGGACTTGCTGGTACCTCTCTAACGAATTTGTAGAAAACATAGTAGATTGTCCGCTAAAATATAAAAATTTGATTGTTAAATGATTTGATATTTTGAATACTATAAATATTGATTGCGAGTAATGAAAGAACGTAAAGGGTGTCCAAAAATTAACGCAAGATTTGAATTAAATAGAAAACGCCGTTTTTAGTCTTTTGATAGTTATATTTTTATTGACTCGTAAAGTACATAGGATAGGGTTATGTATGGAATAACACATCGGACAAATGGCCTCCACGGCTTTGCATGCACATGCGCAATCTTTTGTTGAAATTTTCCATGACCATTCTGCATAAATGTGGCTGAATTTCGTTGATGCAGCGTTGAATCTCCCCCTTTAATGCACGGGTGGTTGTGGGCTTGTTGACATAGACTTGTGATTTCAAATAACCCCATAAAAAGAAGTCTAATGGTGTTAAATCACACGATCTAGGAGGCCAATTTTGATCACCGAAACGAGAGAGTACACGACCTGGAAATGTCTCATGCAGTAATTGAATTGTTTCACGGGCTGTATGACATGTGGCACCGTCTTGTTGAAACCACATATTGGACACATCAATATCATCCAATTTTGGCAGAAAGAACTGTGTAATCGTGTCGCGATATCGAGCACCAGTAACAGTCACTGCTTGACCAGCATCATTTTCAAAAAAATATGGCCCAATTATGCCTCCAGCCCAAAATCCACACCATACAGTCACGCGTTGTGGATGCATTTGTTTTTCGACAATCACATGTGGGTTCTCCGAACCCCAAATGCGTCAATTTTGGCGATTGACAAAGCCATCAAGATGAAAATGTGCTTCATCGCTTAGGATGATTTTGCTCGAAAAATCAGGGTCCATTTGTTCACTATTTTTGAAATATTCTTTAATAATGAAGACACGTTGTTCTCTCGTGTAACGCTCCATTTTTAATAACCCTATACTGTTAGCTGTCAAATTGCTTTTTTTCAGGGTTGCCAACACTTCACTGCACAAATGGCGGCAAATTCAAATCTTGCGTTAATTTTGGGACACCCTTTATTAACATCAATTTTCATTGGTAAACTTCGATGACAATTTAATGAAACCGATTTGTTTGTAAGTGTTTTACGTCTAAATGACAGCTGATTTAAAACAGCTGGACTATCAAAAACGAAATCCAAAGCTAGCCAAGAATGCTTAGTATATGTTTCCATCTGACAGAACAGATGATTCAACATTATGGTTGAGTTTAAAAGAAACTTAAATTGATTTCAATTTTTTTACATTTCGTATGACAAACCCGGTGAATTATTTGAATTATCAATTGAAACCTTAGATGTTTGTCTGCTTTTTGCGAATCTTACTTTTACTTTTTGACAGCTATCTCAATTTAGCTTACCAACTTATTCAATGAGATATCTAATAGGTCATAATTTACCTATCCAGGATAGCCTGTCCAACACAAGATTGAACGCAACCATTGTGTTCACGTTTCTTATGGGGTTTTAAATGGGTAAATTCAGGATTTCCATCAAAAATTGATTTTTTTGGAGGAGCATTGAACACAATTGAAATTACATATTTTGTTTTTTGTCATAGTTTCGTATAAATTTTAGCGATTGCTATATACATACATAGCTGTCAAATTTTCATTTAACGCATGGAATTGTTTTTTGTTGTTGTAATTGTATTTGTGTAACTTCATGTACGTCCTATGGAGTGCGCTAAGGCTGTCAAATTTCCACCTAAACATTTCTTTAAAATTGTATTAAAATTATTGTTAGGAGGGGTAAATCTGCCAAAAAATCCAGATCTGCATATTTGATCTTAAACCAATAATAAATCAATTTATTTTGCCCCATGGAATGCAAAAACAGGAAATATTGCGTTTTGACGGTTCTATATCAAGAACAAATTTATTTATTTTTCTCATGGAAAACTCCATTTGATGTTCTTTGTTGCTTCAGAAGATGAAAATATAGAAAGAATCAGATAAGATGATTTTTGATAAATGACAGTGAAAATAGATGAATTTGCAATAGTTAAATTGAAAGCTAAAAAGCTTTACGTTACTATCTTTTAGATGTACCAAACGCTACTATCAACAATGATGTGGGATATGAAATTTGTAGTACTAAAATTTATATAAATTTTGAATTTAAAAATAAAAAAATTATAAAGACTTCTGCTTTTGAGAAAACAGCAAAGCTTTTCATTGTATTTATGTATGTATGTACGAAATATTCTTGCTTTGCAATACAAGCGCTGTCAAACTGACAGCTGTCAATTGTTCTAGTGTATTAGCTAAAAATATTAATCCTTAAAAATAATTTCTAACGAACAAAATAAAAACTATTAGCTTGCCAAAATCAATCTTTTAACCGATGATTTCTTACCAATTTTTTTCCTTAAAATTTTGAATTAAACTTTTGTAAGCGTTTTAATATGTAGAAAAACAACAAATTCCATCTAACGGTTTTTGCTTACCTGAGCATATATAATTGATAAGTTGCTTGCTGTGAACACTTGTGAGTTATTTCGAACTTCAAACGCATTCGAACCACTTTCATGAAGCTCTTCAACTTTTTTGACAGTGACATCTAGTTGAAAGGCACACAACCAATTTAGAGTATGAAGAAGATCTACAAAAAAACACACACAAAATAAACAATCAATTGCTATCTTCCTTCTTTTGTCTTCTTACTATCTTCATTTAAGGCTTCTTCGGCGGTCTTAAAGTCTGCTTTGCTCTTTAAAATTGAGTCCATATCCTTGAGAAAGCTTATCGAACCCATTGGTGATGATTCCTCAAAATTATTCTCCCCCCGACGAATTGATATCAACCAATTCGAAGCTTGTTGAATTAAGGTGTTGTTTTCCCCCTCGTAAGTACAATTGGCATCATTATCATTCCTAAGGTCTCCAATTTTGGTAGATTTCAAATAACCATGTCCCCCACAAGCTTCCCGACACTCTTGAATACCATCACGCGCTACCCAAGTGCACACGGGCTTTGCAGCCGATGATAGGCCATGTAATTCCATTCCCTGAGCCGAGACATCTTCACCCATGAAAGTTTTGACCTGAAGACCATTACTTTCGTTCCCTAGCCAAAGCGAGAAGACTCTCAAAGCGTAGGCTGTAGCAAGATACGGTAGAATGCGGTATTGCTGGGATTGGTATTCTATCACTGGCCATTCTTCAGAACTGCCATCGGGCCCGAATTGCTTTCGACAGGCTGAGTATCTGCCAGCTATTGTGACAGCTTGGCTCAGAGCTATATAGGCTAGGGCTAAAGAGAGAGCATTCAAAAATTAGTATTGATTTTTGTTGGAAACTAAACTTATATCTTACAGCAAATGCTGACTCTTCCTGCTGATAGGGCGCCCAATGAAGCCCCTAATCTCTTTCGGCTATCTTTGATTTTGCTCGTAAAGTTTCCTTCTGCATCTACATCACCAGTTCTAGATAGAAGGTTCTCCTTGGGAATGTGATAATTACTGAACATCACAAATCTACACAATTGTTCAAATTAAATTTAATAAGGAAACAAGTTTAAAGATCCAACTAAAACTTTACCCATTATCGATGCCGTTAAGTCCAACCTTTTCACCCAAGTCACCAACAGTGACTCCAGGAAAAGCCAACAAAGTTCGTGGATCCCGAATGGGCACCAGAAATGCATTTAAACCCTGATAGCTTCCCTCGGGCACATACAACTGAGCATAGACAATCGCATGGGTACACGTCTTGCCAAGGTTACCCACCCAACACTTGGCCGCCTCAAAGTCAGGGGTGTTCAAAATAAATTCTTCAGTCTTTCGGTCATAAGTGGCTCGTGTGCGCATCCCACGAGCATTTGTGCCATGTGAAATTTCTGTTAAGGCAAAAGCCCCACCGATCTTGCCTTCCGTGACCATCTCGGTATATTTGTGCAAACGGTCTGTTCCCAGAGATAATATAACACTCGAGAACATTCCAATTGACAGGGAGTACTTAATGGCTAGACTAAAATCGTAGGAGAACAAGGCTTGAGTGAAGGCGTATGACTGTCTAGGATTGCTGATGAACTGTAGGAGGAAACATTAATTTTGTGTGATGCAAATAACTTTTGTTTTTACAGATTTACATCATTTAAAGTGAAGAAACTTTGACTCCAGATGCGTGCTGTCCGTTTATTAGCCAATTGTCTTTGACGATCCAGAGATGGTGTTTCTTGATCATGTTGGAAATCTGGATGTGATTCCATATAGTTCCATATTCGATGCTGTGTAAAAAATCAGAACCTTGAGTAAAATAAAACTTTACAACGTCTATAAGTAGATTTTTCATAAAGCCCTTTTAAATGCTTAGTTGGATTATAAATTTTAAAATGCAGTTTTTTCCTTACAAAAAACGTCAATTTAAAATTCAAAAATTTTCTTGTCCAATATTTATGAAATCGTACATTTTTGATCAAAAAAGTGTTTCTAAACGACAGCTTCAAGGCCTTACGCTTTCTGCAAATGTAGAAACGTGTGTTGAAAAAACTGCCAATAAGGAGCGTTGTAATAGGTTGTAGGCAAAACTCTATTTACATAATACCTCGTGTCTTGAGATATGTAAATTATTTGAGCAATTACAAGCTGCTTTCATGCGACTTTGACGCGACAGACACATTCTTCGAGTGCAGTAAGCCTTAGAATTAACCCAATTTAGACAGATTACTTTATTTTGTACTTACCTTAAGACGTAAAAAATCTTCTCCCTCTAAAATGACACTCATTCGTTTATAACAAAATGTTGACTTATTTCTATAAATCGTAAGCGGTCCAATTTTAAAATCTCGAAAAATTGTTTTGTCATCGAAAATGCTTCCATTGTTGTTACTGAAATCGAAAAAAACGTTTGGTTTAAAAATGTCCATAATTAATCCAGAGGAAGGTGTTTTAAGTCAAACGGCTAGCGGGAGAGTTGTTAGTCACTAGACCCATGATTTCCTACGATACATTTAAAGCGAAGCACTTATCCGTGTTTCGCTTTATATCTATTTTTTAACAATAGCAGATACTATTTATCATACTGTAGTGTAAATATAATACCTTCATATGTATACAAAATCTAAATCTAAAAATGAAATTGTCCCTAAAAGACGTTAAAATTTAACCAAACTGTTAAATTTGTAAGTCGCGATCGCGAGATCTAAGTTAACTATCAATTTGTTAAGTTACAATTTGTAAGTGTTGGATAGGTGTATTTTTAGCTATCTTAATAAACGAGTTGGATAGCTAAACTAAGACAGCTGGCAAAAAATAGAAATGACTTTCAGCTGTTTACAAAAAGAAAACAAAAATATTAGATTTCTAGGTCCAAAATTACTGTTAAAAAAAAATGTCAATGTAAAATTTTAATAATTCACTGGATTTTTACCAAAAAGCATACAAATTTGAATATAATTTTCAAGCGCCTTCAAATTTAACCATATTTTGAATCAGCTGCATTTTCATTATACCCTTTGCATTTTTTAATCGAAAGCTATTCTTTTACAAGTAAAATACTAGCAAAAAGGTATCCGGATATCCTATCTATCCAAGATTGAACGCAACCATGGTTGAAGTGTCAAATAGTAAGGATTTGTAACAATTCTCAACAAAATTCGGAAGCAGAGTTTAAAGTGTTGAATTGTCAAAGTGAATGATTTCTTTACAAACAAGTAATTGCTATTTTATGAATCTTATAGCTATTTGCCATTTAAATCGAAACCCAAATTAAACTATACAATTAAGATTAACCAATGTTTTTCGTTGATTTCTCTCTATTCTTTTCATCCATTTTTTGAAAATAAAACTGAACATTTTATTCAAGAACTGCTACCTACATTTATTAATTATCTTATCAATTTTTATTAAAATTCTATTAAAGACCAACTTGAATTTTACTTAATTTATTTATTTTGCGATTTAAATTTATATGTATGTATCAATAATTTGTTGTGATTTTTGATGTTGGTAGTTTGATGGATCAACAATTTCTAACAACTGTCATTCCCAAATGATTCTTACAAATTCCATCAATTCGTAACAATGACGCTTGACCACCTTTTGTTGACTTAACAACAATAGTTAGGAATTATTGAAAAAAGAACAAACCACTGCACTCGCTGGCAGTCATCATTAATTTTGAATAAGGCTAAGTTCGTTATTGGCTGCGTTCAATATCCGACTGATAGGGTATTCGGATAAATGTTTGTTAGTGTCTAAGGTGTAACTGATCCAAAACAGCTGGGATGGCAAAAAAGAAATCCAAAGGTATCTGACAGAACAGTTGATTTAAAATGAGGTTCAATTTGAAGCAACCTGAAAATTGATTCCAAATTTATAAAAATCCGGTGAAAAATTAAAATTAAGTTTAACAATAGTTTTGGAACTCGAAATCTAAACATCTGTCTGATTTTTCAATAAGGTATCTTAACTTGTTCAATAAGGTATCTTAAAATTCACCCATCCAACACGAGCGCAGAACGCAGTCATTGTAAAACTTCTGCAGTAATTCCAAAATTGCGATAATAAATATAAGAAAACATTAGATTTTGCAGTTTTTTACTTAACTTTGGTGTATAAAACTTTTAACGCCACCTTGAGGCTACGGCGAACGTCAATTTGCAGTCAGGTTGGCATTTGTTCTTATTATGTTGCTAAATTTGCAGTAAAATAGCAGAGGAGAAAATGTGAGTATTTTGAGGGCTATGATTGAAATTTGGATCCCCTCTTTATATCCAAGAACAGTCGTAAACGGATTGGTTATTTCATAAAGATTGACAATAGCGACAGTTGACAGGTGATTATTTGTTAATTTAAAAGTTGAAAATTGTTAAAATATGTTCCATCAACAATTTTACAATTTTGTAGAATTGTAGGAAAATATCGGATAATTGATTGTAATCTTTTCGTTTCATAAAGAAATTGTCGTGACAATTAACTGTCAAATATTTTTCAAAATTGTCAGGAATTGTATAATTGTGAAAAGACCAAAAATAACAAACGATAAACGGCGCCCTGGGAATTTTAAACAAATAATAATTAATGAGTCGAATCGTTATATGGCCTACAATTTAAAAAAAATATATTTATCGAGAGTTGATTCACGTTTAAAGCACAAAGAGGGGTTCTAAACCTTTTATGTGCATTACATGGACAATTTAAAAAACTGAAATATTCTGTTACTTCTAACATCAAACAAACTGGTTCCATATTTCATCGTTTTTCAATCATAACAATCTTCAAGATTGTACAATGAAACTGTTACGACAAATGTATCAGTATATGACAATGACAAAATTGTCATTGAGCAGGTTCAGACAACATAAGAGACTTCATTTGCAGTCAATTATCATTTTTTAAACGTAAATTTTGACCAAGGCAACTAGTTAGTTTTTCAAGTGTCATGTATTTCAAATTCAGAACTTTACTTCACAAACCTCTACTTTAAGTTCACAGTACAAAAATTACCAAAAACATTATTGCCTACAAAACACGATTTGTATTTTGTATTGTAAGGAAATATTACTTACATATATGTATGTATGTATCTTTTACAAATTGACAACGAACCCTTTTACAGAAAGCATTGAATGAATGAATGCAGAAAATAAATAAATCATAGAGTATAATAAAGTTCAGCTTTCAGTAGAATAAAAAAATAATATCAATTGTCATTTTGACAGAAGTAGAAGAAGACTTTATAGTTAGGGAGATTTTTCTTGACTAACTTTCCAGTCAACTTTCCATTAAAGTTGCCTTAATTGGAAGGTAATTTTTTGGCAGCTGGTCAATCAGATAATAGAAACTTCCCTAACTTTTAAGTCCCTTATGTCGGCTGAACCTGCCCATTGTATTTTTATGACAAATTTGTCGGAAAAGTGGCACAATTTGTAGAATTGCAACCTATCAATTTTTATGAAATAGGACCCTGGTCATGGAAATTTTAATTTTTTAGGGAGAGACAATTTTCTTGACAGATGACAGTGAATACGAAAATTTATTTTAGCAGTAAAAACAACAGGTCATGCAATAAACAATTTTTTTCCAGATAAAATTGGGAGTTTACATTGTGCAAGTTTAGACAACATAAGGGAATTAATTTGCAGTCAACTACATTCCTTGAAATAAGTTTTGATCAAGGCAGCTAGTTAGTTTCTCAAGTGTCATAGATTTCAAATTTAGAACTTTACTTCATAACCTCTACCTTCAGTTGTTCATCGTACAAAAACTATACCAAAAATATTATTGTCAACAAAACACTCTTCAAGCAAGCTACAAGTCCATCATGATTTGTATTTTGCATTGTACTCAGCCTTATCACAGGCCCCGTCGTAATAGATTCGTAGTACGAACCCCGAAAAAAAATATCATTGCTCTCGTCGTACTACAAAAATTTGCTACGAAATTCGGAGTTCGTGAAAGAAAAGTGGTATATCACTAGCCCCGAATGAATAAGAAGTTTGGCAGTTTTTTCTACGAACAGTAATTTTGATCGGAGTTCAATTGAAAACGAAAAAAAAATATTTAGGGTGCGAACATAAATTAAATAAAAATAAAATATATGAAAAGAATCATGTATGTATGTATGTAAGTTTTACTAGGTATTGTTTTAAGGTGAAAGTGTTTACCTATATTTTTTTATTTTTTTTTTTAAGGGTAAATAAAGTTATCACAAAGTAATCCAAATCGGGCACAATTTTCTTTTCAAAATATTTAACAAAATTTTAAGATTTGTGGAAAAGGTTAACTGGGCCATTAAGATCTCAAAATCTTTGTGAATTGGTATCCTCCTTCCGCAATGAATCTCAAAACGGCTGCCAATTTGCTGATTGGTGTGATCGAACTCGAAAACACGCAAGGGTCGAGTTCTTGATCCAGGATCTCCAATATATATATAAACGCTGCCTTATTCACCCGAAAGTTTTTTTTAAATCTGCAAATCAATTTTCTTTGTAAGCAGTGGAATGTTTAAAATGTGTTACCAACACTTTGTCATCAAGATCCAAGGGGGTAAAAGCATCCCTTAAAATTTTGCGCTGCATTTTTAGTGTTCGTCGTCTTCGTGTATTTTCTCCATTTATTGCAAAGATTGCAACGGCAATATTATCCATTTTTAAAGACAAAAACAAATAGAACTAAATCAAAAGATGAAAAACAAGCTTTTATTTATTTTTCTTATTTTGACGCAAATCAGCTGATTTTGACACTCCGAAATTAGTATTTCTGTGTGGCAATGCTTTTTTGATTTCGTTCGGGGCTTATGATGTAAATGTATTCGTATTCGTAGCGTAACAAAATTTTCGGGGACTCCCTACGAGATACTCTGTGATAGGGGTGACTTTCTTTTACAATTCGACATAAAACTCTTCTGCACAAAACATTAAATGGAATTTTGCAGAAAATAAATAGATTACAGAGCAATAAAGCTCAGCTTTCAATCAAATGAAAAAAAACATTATCAGTTGTCATTTTGACATGATGGTTTAAGATTTGTCTTGACTAACTTTCTAGTAGTACCTGTGGCATGATGGTTAATGCGTTGGACTATTGAAAAAAGATATTGAAATTAGTTTTTTTTTTTAATTTTCTAATAAATAAAAAATAAATAAAATTAATTACAGTAAAATAGATCTTAGGGCCGAAACGCATTAGAATTAAGTACCTATTATTGTTTAACTTAGAGTGTCCGTGGCATGATGGTTAGTGCGTTGGACTGTCATGCCAGAGGTCTTGGGTTCGATCCCTGCCTATGCCATCTAAAGTTTTTTTCAGAGGCAGTACCCTCTTGCGAGGAATTGACAATTCCTCCAAGAGTAATTCTTGTCATGAAAAGTGCTTTCTCAAATTTGCCGTTCGGATTCGGCTTAAAACTGTAGGTCCCTTCCATCCCTGACAACAGTACTCGCACACAGAAATGGTTGAGAGTTGTAAGTCACTAGGCCCTAGTTCTCAACGGACTGTTGCGCCAACCAATTTATTTTTTTTAGAGTGTCCGTATGGGACCAGTATGTTAGTTGTTAGTTATGGTTAATTAGGCTAGTTTTATGAATTTTTGTCTAGCTTTAAGATAGTTTTAAGAACTAATTAATAAAAATGAATTAAAAAAAAATGCCAGAGATTTTGGGTTCGATCTCTGCCTATTTCATCTAAAGTTTTTTTTTCACGGATACTGCCTCTTGCGAGGAATGCTTAAAACTGTAGGCCGCCTCCATCACTGACAACAGTACTCGCACACAGGAATGGTTCAGAGTTGTAAGTCACTAGGCCCTAGTTCTCAACGGACTGTTGCGCCACCCAATTTATTTATTTATAACTTTCTAGTCAAATTTCCAAAGTTACCTCAATTGGAAGCTGGCCAATTAGAAACTAGAAACATGTCTAACTTTCAATTCCCTTAAGTCGTCAGAACCTGCCCATGGTTGAAAGAAAATGGGTTACAGTTTGTTTGCGACAAATCTACCAATATTGGAAGATCTTCCAATCGTCTATACTAAGCTTTAGCTTAACTTTTAACATGCACAGTTTCTTCGAACCGATTAAGCCAACATTAATCTTGTCAAAATAAAACAACAAAACATTTCACTATATAAATTTTTTCTAAGATAGAACTATGTTTGTTGCACATGTTAAAAATGTATAGACGGTAACTCTACTAAATATGTATCTTATCAATATTAATGTTTCACGTCATGAGCTCGCTTCATAAATAATAGTGAAACAGCTGTGTTCGTTGTAATTTTTTATACCGCTTTTCTGACCTCCCATGAGCCCCCATTCAACCATTGGCCGTCACCCGGTAGTCTATGTAATTTTTCTGTTTAGTTTTTTTCTTTACCGCTCTTTTTCTTAGTCACACACAAGTAAAATGCGTATTTCAAAAACCTTCTTAAAATTAATAGTTGTGAAAATAAAAATATTATTAAATACTCACTTTTGACTGTCAGAGTCATTGCTGAATGCTAATGTAGTCATATTGTGCGATGGACACTTCTTTTTATTTACAATGCAAAATTATTAAAAACAATTCACTCTTATTTCACAATAATTTATTATTTATAAACACACTATATTTGTCAAAAATGACTTAACACAAATTAAAAATGATTTGTCTGGTTCACTCACTTTACACTATGTATAAACTTAATGAAGTATGTAGGTATTTTATTTATTTAAACCAAATCAACAATTCATCGATAGGTTTCTTTATGTTAATTATACGGATCAACTTGATAATTATATTTATTTAAGTTTACTGTACATTTACTTGTGTCTTATTTTTATGGCTATGTACCTAAGTATA
Organism: Eupeodes latifasciatus; assembly: GCA_920104205.1. Taxonomy (NCBI): domain Eukaryota; kingdom Metazoa; phylum Arthropoda; class Insecta; order Diptera; family Syrphidae; genus Eupeodes; species Eupeodes latifasciatus. The sequence goes on from OV049924.1 coordinate 151,993,492, forward strand.
AAATATTAGAATCTTAATAACTGATTGCAAATCTGATAACAATGTAATTATGGTGTCAACTTTATTTGATGATAAGCTCTTTGACCAGTTTTAAGAAACAACAAAATCGAATGTGAAGTTAATAAACAGCTTGTATGTATATAAATTATCAAAAATCCACTGTCTCTAAAAGAGCAACTCGAACCTACTGCAACAATAAACTGACAGATACTGAAGTCCAAGTCGACAGTCAAACTGAAATTCCACTAAGAGCGGCAAATATGCGAGTAGACTTCGTGCAATAGAGCTTTGAGCGTCTTAGATTGACTTTAACATGCATCGGTTATGAAATGATTTTGAGCACATTCGTCTCACTAAGTTTTCAATACTTCTCTGAGAGAAACTGCAGATGCATTGTGGTGTGGTTGATGGACGCACACTCTTCGCGTTATTGTTGTTTTGATTGAGTTGATTTATTGACCAATTTGTGTACTTATTTTGATTATTGGAATTATAGTTTTCCGTCGGCTTTTTGGTCACTATAGTTTTTGCAATGAAACAATTACGTTACATTAACTTTCCCAACGTTTCGGCAGGGGTTGCTGCCTTCCTCAGGGGAACTTTATTAACACAAAAATATACAAATAATTTAAGTTAGATAAATAGGATACAATTACAATATAGTTTACTCACTCAAGAAAGATTTAAAAAAACAAAATTTAATATTAATTACATTAATTAATATGAATTAAAAATAAAATTATAAATGTAGTTAGCACTTCGAAGAGTGAAGTTACGTCAAAATTAAATAAAGCACAATTTACATTTAAGAACAAAGAAGAGAGCAATATACAGCAGAAATGTTTTGTGTGTCTTGTTTTCGGTTCATGTTGTTTTTGTTATTGAGAATATGTAATGTTTCTAACGTGTATCGTTTCGAAACATGTTTCTCTGTCTGTAGAACTTCCACGCCTTCAAAGTTTGGAGAATGACCGCTTTCAATGCAGTGACTGGCCAGGGCTGTCTTCTCAGAATTTTTTAGTTTTATGTCGGACTTATGATTCGAGATGCGTTGTCTAAGAAGTTGTTTAGTGGTCCCAATGTAACACAGGTTGCACAGTTCATTTGATTTACCATTGCAGTTAATTTTGTAGATTACGTCTGTTTGTTTGTCCTTATCCGGTTTCGTCTTGAGTTTAGTAAAACATTGGTCAAGTGTTTTGTTTGATTTAAAAGCAAGGCGAACCTCTGTCAATTTTTTGGAAATCGATTTTTTGAAGTTGTTAGATAAAGTTGGGACGTAAACCATGGTTTTGTGGTGCGTTCTAACGGGTTCATCAATGTTTTGTCGTGGAATATGCATTTTGTGTTTTAAAAGGAGGCTTCGAATTATGGTAGAAGGATAACCATTATCACTTAAAATTTTGATGACTTTTTTCTCGTTGGCGACGTGGAATCGTACATCACTTATTTTGAAAATTTTATTCACGAGGTTGGACGCAGTATTAATGATGATATGCCTTGCTTGGTTTGATCGGAAATTAACTAGTCTTCCAGATGCTGTTGGTTTTTGATACCAGTCGAAAAGCAAACAATTTTCTTCACGGTATATTTTTACATCTAAGAACGATATTGTTTTGTTGAACTCATTTTCAATTGTGAATTGAATTTTTGGGTGGAATCCGTTTAGAATTTTTAGTACTTTTTCTATGTTTCTTTTATCTATTACTGCAAATATGTCATCAACATATTTTGCTATGAACACAGGTTTTTCTTCAATGTTGTTTAAACATTCGTCTAAAACGTGGTCCAAAACTAGATCTGCAATAGTCGGAGATAGTGGGTTGCCCATTGGCATCCCAAAAATTTGTTTGTATATAGTGTCTTTGTATTGAAGAAAATTGTTTTCTTTAAGACAAAAGTCTAGTATCTCAATAAATTTGTTTTGTGCGATCTTTGTGCTTTTATTTATTATATCCCATTTCTTCTTGGCAATGGTAATAGCCAGTTGAACGGGGATGTTAGTAAACAATGAAACTGCATCGAACGAGACTAAAACATCATTTGGACTTAGTTTTACATTCTTTGCTTTTTCAACAAATTCAAACGAATTTTTTATAGAGTAGCTTGAATTTGTTGTCACGCACTGTAAAATTTTTCCAACATACTTAGATAGCTCATAGCATGGTACATTCATGGATGACGTAATCGGTCGTAGTGGCATGTCTGTTTTATGAATTTTTGGCAGTCCGTAAATGGATGGGAGCTGGGCGGTGTAAGTGGTCATCTTTGCTTTCTCTCTATCGTCAATGCAATTGTTGTTTTTAAGCCATTTGACTATGTCATTGTTTCGCGTTTGAAGTGTTGTTGTTGGATTATTCCTTATTGTTCTGTAGGTGTTGCGGTCAGACAATAATTCAACCATCTTATCTTCATAATCTTTACGTTTCATGGCGACTGTGACGTTACCTTTATCAGCTGGTACAATGACGATATTCTTGTGCTGTTTAAGGAAATTAATTGTTAGTTTGTTTACATACAATACATATTTAGCAAATCTATCATTTTTATGATGACGTATGAACGAGTGTAACATGTTGCTGTATTGTGCTCTCATGAGTTCTTGTTCTCTTTCGTCTTGTATGCCTCGAATTACTTCTTCTCCATCAGCTATGAGTTGAAAAAGAGGAAAACTTTGTTTATCAATTGGAAGTGTGAATTTTTTCCCAAGTGATAAAAGCCATTTAACCTCTAAGGGAAATTGAATGTCTGTACGATTTTCAAACCATTTTTCATGTAATTGAATGTTAAATTCTTTCCATAGCGATGATTTGAGTGCGTCTATTTTTTGTGTATTTGATTGTTGTTTTTTGTTATAAATCTTTTTGTGAACTTGTTTTTGTTTCTTAATAAATTGTATGTATTCATTTTCTGATATATTTTCTTTGATGCGTTGGTCATGTAATCTGATAGAGTTAGTTGTTCGTTTTATTTTGTGATAGATTTCGGAGATTTCAATGTTTAGGACTTTTTGGTGGAATTTAAGCTCTATTTTGGCATATGCTTCTAGAGATTCTTTGCTTGAAAGGATTTGTTTTGTGTTTCGTGTGGAGTTATTCAGATGGTTAGGTATAAGTCCAGTTTTTCGGCATATTATCAAAAATTTGAGGTTTTGTTTTTGTAAAGCTAGTAATCTTTGTGAGTTGCTATATTGTTTTAAATTGTTACATACTTGTAAACCATATTTGTATTTGATGTGTTCATAGTAGTTCTTCATATTGATGTTTTATGCTGCTCGGCTAGCCGTCCGATGATTTTAATTGAGTTGATTTATTGACCAATTTGTGTACTTATTTTGATTATTGGAATTATAGTTTTCCGTCGGCTTTTTGGTCACTATAGTTTTTGCAATGAAACAATTACGTTACATTAACTTTCCCAACGTTTCGGCAGGGGTTGCTGCCTTCCTCAGGGGAACTTTATTAACACAAAAATATACAAATAATTTAAGTTAGATAAATAGGATACAATTACAATATAGTTTACTCACTCAAGAAAGATTTAAAAAAACAAAATTTAATATTAATTACATTAATTAATATGAATTAAAAATAAAATTATAAATGTAGTTAGCACTTCGAAGAGTGAAGTTACGTCAAAATTAAATAAAGCACAATTTACATTTAAGAACAAAGAAGAGAGCAATATACAGCAGAAATGTTTTGTGTGTCTTGTTTTCGGTTCATGTTGTTTTTGTTATTGAGAATATGTAATGTTTCTAACGTGTATCGTTTCGAAACATGTTTCTCTGTCTGTAGAACTTCCACGCCTTCAAAGTTTGGAGAATGACCGCTTTCAATGCAGTGACTGGCCAGGGCTGTCTTCTCAGAATTTTTTAGTTTTATGTCGGACTTATGATTCGAGATGCGTTGTCTAAGAAGTTGTTTAGTGGTCCCAATGTAACACAGGTTGCACAGTTCATTTGATTTACCATTGCAGTTAATTTTGTAGATTACGTCTGTTTGTTTGTCCTTATCCGGTTTCGTCTTGAGTTTAGTAAAACATTGGTCAAGTGTTTTGTTTGATTTAAAAGCAAGGCGAACCTCTGTCAATTTTTTGGAAATCGATTTTTTGAAGTTGTTAGATAAAGTTGGGACGTAAACCATGGTTTTGTGGTGCGTTCTAACGGGTTCATCAATGTTTTGTCGTGGAATATGCATTTTGTGTTTTAAAAGGAGGCTTCGAATTATGGTAGAAGGATAACCATTATCACTTAAAATTTTGATGACTTTTTTCTCGTTGGCGACGTGGAATCGTACATCACTTATTTTGAAAATTTTATTCACGAGGTTGGACGCAGTATTAATGATGATATGCCTTGCTTGGTTTGATCGGAAATTAACTAGTCTTCCAGATGCTGTTGGTTTTTGATACCAGTCGAAAAGCAAACAATTTTCTTCACGGTATATTTTTACATCTAAGAACGATATTGTTTTGTTGAACTCATTTTCAATTGTGAATTGAATTTTTGGGTGGAATCCGTTTAGAATTTTTAGTACTTTTTCTATGTTTCTTTTATCTATTACTGCAAATATGTCATCAACATATTTTGCTATGAACACAGGTTTTTCTTCAATGTTGTTTAAACATTCGTCTAAAACGTGGTCCAAAACTAGATCTGCAATAGTCGGAGATAGTGGGTTGCCCATTGGCATCCCAAAAATTTGTTTGTATATAGTGTCTTTGTATTGAAGAAAATTGTTTTCTTTAAGACAAAAGTCTAGTATCTCAATAAATTTGTTTTGTGCGATCTTTGTGCTTTTATTTATTATATCCCATTTCTTCTTGGCAATGGTAATAGCCAGTTGAACGGGGATGTTAGTAAACAATGAAACTGCATCGAACGAGACTAAAACATCATTTGGACTTAGTTTTACATTCTTTGCTTTTTCAACAAATTCAAACGAATTTTTTATAGAGTAGCTTGAATTTGTTGTCACGCACTGTAAAATTTTTCCAACATACTTAGATAGCTCATAGCATGGTACATTCATGGATGACGTAATCGGTCGTAGTGGCATGTCTGTTTTATGAATTTTTGGCAGTCCGTAAATGGATGGGAGCTGGGCGGTGTAAGTGGTCATCTTTGCTTTCTCTCTATCGTCAATGCAATTGTTGTTTTTAAGCCATTTGACTATGTCATTGTTTCGCGTTTGAAGTGTTGTTGTTGGATTATTCCTTATTGTTCTGTAGGTGTTGCGGTCAGACAATAATTCAACCATCTTATCTTCATAATCTTTACGTTTCATGGCGACTGTGACGTTACCTTTATCAGCTGGTACAATGACGATATTCTTGTGCTGTTTAAGGAAATTAATTGTTAGTTTGTTTACATACAATACATATTTAGCAAATCTATCATTTTTATGATGACGTATGAACGAGTGTAACATGTTGCTGTATTGTGCTCTCATGAGTTCTTGTTCTCTTTCGTCTTGTATGCCTCGAATTACTTCTTCTCCATCAGCTATGAGTTGAAAAAGAGGAAAACTTTGTTTATCAATTGGAAGTGTGAATTTTTTCCCAAGTGATAAAAGCCATTTAACCTCTAAGGGAAATTGAATGTCTGTACGATTTTCAAACCATTTTTCATGTAATTGAATGTTAAATTCTTTCCATAGCGATGATTTGAGTGCGTCTATTTTTTGTGTATTTGATTGTTGTTTTTTGTTATAAATCTTTTTGTGAACTTGTTTTTGTTTCTTAATAAATTGTATGTATTCATTTTCTGATATATTTTCTTTGATGCGTTGGTCATGTAATCTGATAGAGTTAGTTGTTCGTTTTATTTTGTGATAGATTTCGGAGATTTCAATGTTTAGGACTTTTTGGTGGAATTTAAGCTCTATTTTGGCATATGCTTCTAGAGATTCTTTGCTTGAAAGGATTTGTTTTGTGTTTCGTGTGGAGTTATTCAGATGGTTAGGTATAAGTCCAGTTTTTCGGCATATTATCAAAAATTTGAGGTTTTGTTTTTGTAAAGCTAGTAATCTTTGTGAGTTGCTATATTGTTTTAAATTGTTACATACTTGTAAACCATATTTGTATTTGATGTGTTCATAGTAGTTCTTCATATTGATGTTTTATGCTGCTCGGCTAGCCGTCCGATGATTTTAATTGAGTTGATTTATTGACCAATTTGTGTACTTATTTTGATTATTGGAATTATAGTTTTCCGTCGGCTTTTTGGTCACTATAGTTTTTGCAATGAAACAATTACGTTACATTAACTTTCCCAACGTTTCGGCAGGGGTTGCTGCCTTCCTCAGGGGAACTTTATTAACACAAAAATATACAAATAATTTAAGTTAGATAAATAGGATACAATTACAATATAGTTTACTCACTCAAGGAAGATTTAAAAAAACAAAATTTAATATTAATTACATTAATTAATATGAATTAAAAATAAAATTATAAATGTAGTTAGCACTTCGAAGAGTGAAGTTACGTCAAAATTAAATAAAGCACAATTTACATTTAAGAACAAAGAAGAGAGCAATATACAGCAGAAATGTTTTGTGTGTCTTGTTTTCGGTTCATGTTGTTTTTGTTATTGAGAATATGTAATGTTTCTAACGTGTATCGTTTCGAAACATGTTTCTCTGTCTGTAGAACTTCCACGCCTTCAAAGTTTGGAGAATGACCGCTTTCAATGCAGTGACTGGCCAGGGCTGTCTTCTCAGAATTTTTTAGTTTTATGTCGGACTTATGATTCGAGATGCGTTGTCTAAGAAGTTGTTTAGTGGTCCCAATGTAACACAGGTTGCACAGTTCATTTGATTTACCATTGCAGTTAATTTTGTAGATTACGTCTGTTTGTTTGTCCTTATCCGGTTTCGTCTTGAGTTTAGTAAAACATTGGTCAAGTGTTTTGTTTGATTTAAAAGCAAGGCGAACCTCTGTCAATTTTTTGGAAATCGATTTTTTGAAGTTGTTAGATAAAGTTGGGACGTAAACCATGGTTTTGTGGTGCGTTCTAACGGGTTCATCAATGTTTTGTCCTTTTAAAACACAAAATGCATATTCCACGACAAAACATTGATGAACCCGTTAGAACGCACCACAAAACCATGGTTTACGTCCCAACTTTATCTAACAACTTCAAAAAATCGATTTCCAAAAAATTGACAGAGGTTCGCCTTGCTTTTAAATCAAACAAAACACTTGACCAATGTTTTACTAAACTCAAGACGAAACCGGATAAGGACAAACAAACAGACGTAATCTACAAAATTAACTGCAATGGTAAATCAAATGAACTGTGCAACCTGTGTTACATTGGGACCACTAAACAACTTCTTAGACAACGCATCTCGAATCATAAGTCCGACATAAAACTAAAAAATTCTGAGAAGACAGCCCTGGCCAGTCACTGCATTGAAAGCGGTCATTCTCCAAACTTTGAAGGCGTGGAAGTTCTACAGACAGAGAAACATGTTTCGAAACGATACACGTTAGAAACATTACATATTCTCAATAACAAAAACAACATGAACCGAAAACAAGACACACAAAACATTTCTGCTGTATATTGCTCTCTTCTTTGTTCTTAAATGTAAATTGTGCTTTATTTAATTTTGACGTAACTTCACTCTTCGAAGTGCTAACTACATTTATAATTTTATTTTTAATTCATATTAATTAATGTAATTAATATTAAATTTTGTTTTTTTAAATCTTTCTTGAGTGAGTAAACTATATTGTAATTGTATCCTATTTATCTAACTTAAATTATTTGTATATTTTTGTGTTAATAAAGTTCCCCTGAGGAAGGCAGCAACCCCTGCCGAAACGTTGGGAAAGTTAATGTAACGTAATTGTTTCATTGCAAAAACTATAGTGACCAAAAAGCCGACGGAAAACTATAATTCCAATAATCAAAATAAGTACACAAATTGGTCAATAAATCAACTCAATTAAAATCATCGGACGGCTAGCCGAGCAGCATAAAACATCAATATGAAGAACTACTATGAACACATCAAATACAAATATGGTTTACAAGTATGTAACAATTTAAAACAATATAGCAACTCACAAAGATTACTAGCTTTACAAAAACAAAACCTCAAATTTTTGATAATATGCCGAAAAACTGGACTTATACCTAACCATCTGAATAACTCCACACGAAACACAAAACAAATCCTTTCAAGCAAAGAATCTCTAGAAGCATATGCCAAAATAGAGCTTAAATTCCACCAAAAAGTCCTAAACATTGAAATCTCCGAAATCTATCACAAAATAAAACGAACAACTAACTCTATCAGATTACATGACCAACGCATCAAAGAAAATATATCAGAAAATGAATACATACAATTTATTAAGAAACAAAAACAAGTTCACAAAAAGATTTATAACAAAAAACAACAATCAAATACACAAAAAATAGACGCACTCAAATCATCGCTATGGAAAGAATTTAACATTCAATTACATGAAAAATGGTTTGAAAATCGTACAGACATTCAATTTCCCTTAGAGGTTAAATGGCTTTTATCACTTGGGAAAAAATTCACACTTCCAATTGATAAACAAAGTTTTCCTCTTTTTCAACTCATAGCTGATGGAGAAGAAGTAATTCGAGGCATACAAGACGAAAGAGAACAAGAACTCATGAGAGCACAATACAGCAACATGTTACACTCGTTCATACGTCATCATAAAAATGATAGATTTGCTAAATATGTATTGTATGTAAACAAACTAACAATTAATTTCCTTAAACAGCACAAGAATATCGTCATTGTACCAGCTGATAAAGGTAACGTCACAGTCGCCATGAAACGTAAAGATTATGAAGATAAGATGGTTGAATTATTGTCTGACCGCAACACCTACAGAACAATAAGGAATAATCCAACAACAACACTTCAAACGCGAAACAATGACATAGTCAAATGGCTTAAAAACAACAATTGCATTGACGATAGAGAGAAAGCAAAGATGACCACTTACACCGCCCAGCTCCCATCCATTTACGGACTGCCAAAAATTCATAAAACAGACATGCCACTACGACCGATTACGTCATCCATGAATGTACCATGCTATGAGCTATCTAAGTATGTTGGAAAAATTTTACAGTGCGTGACAACAAATTCAAGCTACTCTATAAAAAATTCGTTTGAATTTGTTGAAAAAGCAAAGAATGTAAAACTAAGTCCAAATGATGTTTTAGTCTCGTTCGATGCAGTTTCATTGTTTACTAACATCCCCGTTCAACTGGCTATTACCATTGCCAAGAAGAAATGGGATATAATAAATAAAAGCACAAAGATCGCACAAAACAAATTTATTGAGATACTAGACTTTTGTCTTAAAGAAAACAATTTTCTTCAATACAAAGACACTATATACAAACAAATTTTTGGGATGCCAATGGGCAACCCACTATCTCCGACTATTGCAGATCTAGTTTTGGACCACGTTTTAGACGAATGTTTAAACAACATTGAAGAAAAACCTGTGTTCATAGCAAAATATGTTGATGACATATTTGCAGTAATAGATAAAAGAAACATAGAAAAAGTACTAAAAATTCTAAACGGATTCCACCCAAAAATTCAATTCACAATTGAAAATGAGTTCAACAAAACAATATCGTTCTTAGATGTAAAAATATACCGTGAAGAAAATTGTTTGCTTTTCGACTGGTATCAAAAACCAACAGCATCTGGAAGACTAGTTAATTTCCGATCAAACCAAGCAAGGCATATCATCATTAATACTGCGTCCAACCTCGTGAATAAAATTTTCAAAATAAGTGATGTACGATTCCACGTCGCCAACGAGAAAAAAGTCATCAAAATTTTAAGTGATAATGGTTATCCTTCTACCATAATTCGAAGCCTCCTTTTAAAACACAAAATGCATATTCCACGACAAAACATTGATGAACCCGTTAGAACGCACCACAAAACCATGGTTTACGTCCCAACTTTATCTAACAACTTCAAAAAATCGATTTCCAAAAAATTGACAGAGGTTCGCCTTGCTTTTAAATCAAACAAAACACTTGACCAATGTTTTACTAAACTCAAGACGAAACCGGATAAGGACAAACAAACAGACGTAATCTACAAAATTAACTGCAATGGTAAATCAAATGAACTGTGCAACCTGTGTTACATTGGGACCACTAAACAACTTCTTAGACAACGCATCTCGAATCATAAGTCCGACATAAAACTAAAAAATTCTGAGAAGACAGCCCTGGCCAGTCACTGCATTGAAAGCGGTCATTCTCCAAACTTTGAAGGCGTGGAAGTTCTACAGACAGAGAAACATGTTTCGAAACGATACACGTTAGAAACATTACATATTCTCAATAACAAAAACAACATGAACCGAAAACAAGACACACAAAACATTTCTGCTGTATATTGCTCTCTTCTTTGTTCTTAAATGTAAATTGTGCTTTATTTAATTTTGACGTAACTTCACTCTTCGAAGTGCTAACTACATTTATAATTTTATTTTTAATTCATATTAATTAATGTAATTAATATTAAATTTTGTTTTTTTAAATCTTTCTTGAGTGAGTAAACTATATTGTAATTGTATCCTATTTATCTAACTTAAATTATTTGTATATTTTTGTGTTAATAAAGTTCCCCTGAGGAAGGCAGCAACCCCTGCCGAAACGTTGGGAAAGTTAATGTAACGTAATTGTTTCATTGCAAAAACTATAGTGACCAAAAAGCCGACGGAAAACTATAATTCCAATAATCAAAATAAGTACACAAATTGGTCAATAAATCAACTCAATTAAAATCATCGGACGGCTAGCCGAGCAGCATAAAACATCAATATGAAGAACTACTATGAACACATCAAATACAAATATGGTTTACAAGTATGTAACAATTTAAAACAATATAGCAACTCACAAAGATTACTAGCTTTACAAAAACAAAACCTCAAATTTTTGATAATATGCCGAAAAACTGGACTTATACCTAACCATCTGAATAACTCCACACGAAACACAAAACAAATCCTTTCAAGCAAAGAATCTCTAGAAGCATATGCCAAAATAGAGCTTAAATTCCACCAAAAAGTCCTAAACATTGAAATCTCCGAAATCTATCACAAAATAAAACGAACAACTAACTCTATCAGATTACATGACCAACGCATCAAAGAAAATATATCAGAAAATGAATACATACAATTTATTAAGAAACAAAAACAAGTTCACAAAAAGATTTATAACAAAAAACAACAATCAAATACACAAAAAATAGACGCACTCAAATCATCGCTATGGAAAGAATTTAACATTCAATTACATGAAAAATGGTTTGAAAATCGTACAGACATTCAATTTCCCTTAGAGGTTAAATGGCTTTTATCACTTGGGAAAAAATTCACACTTCCAATTGATAAACAAAGTTTTCCTCTTTTTCAACTCATAGCTGATGGAGAAGAAGTAATTCGAGGCATACAAGACGAAAGAGAACAAGAACTCATGAGAGCACAATACAGCAACATGTTACACTCGTTCATACGTCATCATAAAAATGATAGATTTGCTAAATATGTATTGTATGTAAACAAACTAACAATTAATTTCCTTAAACAGCACAAGAATATCGTCATTGTACCAGCTGATAAAGGTAACGTCACAGTCGCCATGAAACGTAAAGATTATGAAGATAAGATGGTTGAATTATTGTCTGACCGCAACACCTACAGAACAATAAGGAATAATCCAACAACAACACTTCAAACGCGAAACAATGACATAGTCAAATGGCTTAAAAACAACAATTGCATTGACGATAGAGAGAAAGCAAAGATGACCACTTACACCGCCCAGCTCCCATCCATTTACGGACTGCCAAAAATTCATAAAACAGACATGCCACTACGACCGATTACGTCATCCATGAATGTACCATGCTATGAGCTATCTAAGTATGTTGGAAAAATTTTACAGTGCGTGACAACAAATTCAAGCTACTCTATAAAAAATTCGTTTGAATTTGTTGAAAAAGCAAAGAATGTAAAACTAAGTCCAAATGATGTTTTAGTCTCGTTCGATGCAGTTTCATTGTTTACTAACATCCCCGTTCAACTGGCTATTACCATTGCCAAGAAGAAATGGGATATAATAAATAAAAGCACAAAGATCGCACAAAACAAATTTATTGAGATACTAGACTTTTGTCTTAAAGAAAACAATTTTCTTCAATACAAAGACACTATATACAAACAAATTTTTGGGATGCCAATGGGCAACCCACTATCTCCGACTATTGCAGATCTAGTTTTGGACCACGTTTTAGACGAATGTTTAAACAACATTGAAGAAAAACCTGTGTTCATAGCAAAATATGTTGATGACATATTTGCAGTAATAGATAAAAGAAACATAGAAAAAGTACTAAAAATTCTAAACGGATTCCACCCAAAAATTCAATTCACAATTGAAAATGAGTTCAACAAAACAATATCGTTCTTAGATGTAAAAATATACCGTGAAGAAAATTGTTTGCTTTTCGACTGGTATCAAAAACCAACAGCATCTGGAAGACTAGTTAATTTCCGATCAAACCAAGCAAGGCATATCATCATTAATACTGCGTCCAACCTCGTGAATAAAATTTTCAAAATAAGTGATGTACGATTCCACGTCGCCAACGAGAAAAAAGTCATCAAAATTTTAAGTGATAATGGTTATCCTTCTACCATAATTCGAAGCCTCCTTTTAAAACACAAAATGCATATTCCACGACAAAACATTGATGAACCCGTTAGAACGCACCACAAAACCATGGTTTACGTCCCAACTTTATCTAACAACTTCAAAAAATCGATTTCCAAAAAATTGACAGAGGTTCGCCTTGCTTTTAAATCAAACAAAACACTTGACCAATGTTTTACTAAACTCAAGACGAAACCGGATAAGGACAAACAAACAGACGTAATCTACAAAATTAACTGCAATGGTAAATCAAATGAACTGTGCAACCTGTGTTACATTGGGACCACTAAACAACTTCTTAGACAACGCATCTCGAATCATAAGTCCGACATAAAACTAAAAAATTCTGAGAAGACAGCCCTGGCCAGTCACTGCATTGAAAGCGGTCATTCTCCAAACTTTGAAGGCGTGGAAGTTCTACAGACAGAGAAACATGTTTCGAAACGATACACGTTAGAAACATTACATATTCTCAATAACAAAAACAACATGAACCGAAAACAAGACACACAAAACATTTCTGCTGTATATTGCTCTCTTCTTTGTTCTTAAATGTAAATTGTGCTTTATTTAATTTTGACGTAACTTCACTCTTCGAAGTGCTAACTACATTTATAATTTTATTTTTAATTCATATTAATTAATGTAATTAATATTAAATTTTGTTTTTTTAAATCTTTCTTGAGTGAGTAAACTATATTGTAATTGTATCCTATTTATCTAACTTAAATTATTTGTATATTTTTGTGTTAATAAAGTTCCCCTGAGGAAGGCAGCAACCCCTGCCGAAACGTTGGGAAAGTTAATGTAACGTAATTGTTTCATTGCAAAAACTATAGTGACCAAAAAGCCGACGGAAAACTATAATTCCAATAATCAAAATATTGTTGTTTTGTTGTAATATTTTATACAAGTACTTATTATTATAGTTTTCAACTTTGTTCTATATTTCAAAGCTTTTGATAAAATGTAATAATTTATAGTGTGAACTAGCAGCTGTTTGTGATTTCACAGAATTAAAAAAGTACGTATACGCCAGAGTGAGTTTATTATTTATTTAGAATTTGTAATTTTAGAATTTCAATGATTAGTCTATTGAGGGCCTTCGGTTAGATTTATTGAATATGATCTCCTGGTACTGATGGCATATTCAAGCCATTTTTCTCAAAAAATGTTTTAAGCACACTCGGCGAACTTCTTAACATATTCTGTTCAATCTTTATCTTATTAACTTCCCATAGGAAGTTATTATAATCGGACCGATTTGTCGAATTGATAATTTTGATATTTTTTGTCGTTTCAAGGTTTTTAGAATCTAAATAAAAGATTTTAAGATAGATGTCAGAAAGCTTTTTTCGCTGTCTATTTCTCAAGAACCAGTAGAGATATTGACTCCAAGCCAGTTTTATGCAACGAAGAATAACGTTTTCAACATCTAATCAAATTTTGAGAAAAATCGAATTGACATTAAAAAAAATTACTAAAAGTTGGTAAAAATTGATTTTCAACTTAGATATGGGTGATTATACAAAAGTTGGGTAACTTTTGAGGATATTTTGTTTACGATAGTTTTCAAATCAAACTTCTATAAATTCGGGTGTATATGATAGCTAATCTAATTAATATATTGTTTTCAATCATGCCAGTCACTTTTTTGAGTTCATTGTAAGATATTTAAAAATTTCAGAATTTGACTGCCAGAGGACTGACGAGTATACACAATTTTGAAAGTATTATAATGAAATTTAATACTAATTAGTAAAAATCTCTTAGGATTTAATAATGATCACTTAAAATCACTTAGTAACAATTAAAAATAATTATTAATATGTAAAACTAGGAGAAAATACTACATCAGTTTTCAAAACAGACTTTTGACATTTAACGTAACGTTATTCACTTATCTTTTACTACTTTCACATAGTTTTACTAAATATTTCAAAGTAATCAACAAACAAAATCTAACAATATTCATCTTAAAAGTGCTAATGATCAAGAAATGAAGAACAATAACAATTTACCTGACACAGAACTGACGCCACACTACTGACGAAAAAGACGAAATTTGAGATTATAATCTGGACTAATGTTTTTTTTTTTGTAATTTCAAATATCAACAAACTACATTTTAACAAATCAAAGTCTAATGCAAATAAATAAATAAACTTTAGATTAACAAAAAAATAACGACTCACCATAAAACTGACGTGTTGACTGGCTAAGCACGTGTATAGACAACAAACATAACCCAAACTATGGTACAGTTATGGTGGCCGTCAAATTGTGTGACCCGCAACTAACTTTATTACCAACATTAAAATTCAAAGTGGGATTTGACGTTGAGTCGGCGATATTTCGCACGAATTTTAAATTTAAATAACACACAAGAAACTGACGAATAAAACTGAACACAAAATTTCTTATTTTTTTAATTAAAGTGAGGAACACTGCATTATGAAAGTTGTAGTATATATTTAACTATATGCAGTACAGATTGTTGTAAATTGATAAGTTTTCTCAAATCAATAATAATGTTTAATAGACAGTCACTTAATGGTTGGTTTTCAGGGTTGTGGCATGCCAGAGGACTGACGTTTTAAGAACTAATTGTGTTTTTTTAATAACTTGTATTCAAAATGAAGAACTGAAATTGGGTGACTAAATAAAGGTCTTTCCATTGTTTTAAAATAAATTGCAATCTCAATAAAATATATTCAGACTTTGTATATATTAGTTGATGACATCGAGTTACCCAACTTTTGTATAATCACCCATATGTTTTACCTAGAATCCAATTTGAACTTTTCAGATACAGATTTCCACTAGTGTTATGCCTTAGTGAAAATCTGCATACTGATCCGCCCCTGGTTAACTAGATATCACATATACTAATCTATGCAAAAACACATCAACTCAATCCATGTTTACATACACTGTATACAGCTATAAAAGAACCGTACGCAATGTCTACATCGATTGAGATAATATGACTGTGAGGGATGGAGGGAAGGGAGAGAAGGGATTACCCATTGCACTGTGTTATCATTATAATTTTTGCCATTTCGTTAATTGCTTATTAATTTTTGTTGGAGCACTAGTTTTAGGTTTTGTTTTTTTTTTGTTGTTGTTTGGCTTTGGACACTGCACTTGAAAGAAATTGTTGACACGGCGCGGGATTTATTTTATTATTTGATTTTAATTATGATTGAAGAAAACACATATGGGCTGGACTGTTAATTGTTTTTTTTTGTTTTTACATATATTGATTGGGTTATTATTATATATTTTTTTTTTAATTTAAACAGACAACAAATATGAACAAAGGTAGACAACTAGGTTCAATGGAGACAAGACTCTCACGACCATCCCTTAGTTTCCTAAGGGATGCGGTTTGCTATCGTGTTACGTATACAGAACGCGATGTCAAAAACTTAGATTATTTATAAGACCAATGTCATAAAGACCTAAACAAAAAAATTAGACCTACAGAATTTGAGGAAACTGCTCTTTAACTTTGAGATTTAAAACTATGGACAAACAATTTTTTTTAAAGCAGTAAAACCGTCAGATCTATAGACGCAGTTGTAAGCTCAAATTGTTTGCCAATACCAGACATCTTTCCCAGAACAATGTATTTGAAGTATATGGTCCTTAAAACAGAAGATTTCTTCACAATTTTCAGTTCTAAAAATTGTTAATCCGATGATCCAAACAAAACAGTCAAGCGGCCTTAAATCGCACGATCTTGGAAACCAATTCACGGGTCCATAAGTTGAAATCAGGCACATCAGACCATTGTATCGTATCTGCAAATTTCTTATGTCATAAAAACCCAGTTAAAGAAATAACTCCTACGAGAACCGTTTGGCAATATGAGAAAGCTAGCTGGGACGGTCTCAACCAATTCTTCAGGAACTTTAACTGGTCACTATGCTTCTTCGATAGTGACGTGGATTGGATTCCAGCGCAAATATATATACAAATTTATTTCTTTGGGGAATGAGAAATTTTATCCCGAATAGGATTCGAGCTGTAAAGAGGTTATTAGGATCAAAGATGTGAGTTTCCGTTGTTATAAAGCCAAGCCCAATGAAGAAAACCGGAATAAGTTCAAACAAGCTAAAAAGACCTGTATCGGCCATATTCGACGAACCAAATTTTTGCATGTCCTGAAATTAAGGCAAAAAATACTACAATGTCCCAATGGTAGTAAAAATTTCTAGTCATTTGTAAAAAACGTACGAAACACCACATCCTCGGTTCCAAATCTTTACATCGAATCGGAGAAAATAAGATTATTGCACTTGATATTTCAAAAGTATTTGATAGAGTTTGGCACCAAGCTCTCTTATCGAAAATGCGTGTTTTTGGTATTGATGAATCTCTTCTTCGTTGGATTAGAAACTACCTTTCTAACAGTTCAATACAAGCTGTATTGGTGGGTTTGGAATCTGCAACTCATAAAATAAATGATGGTGTCCCAAAGTGTTCCGTTTTGTCGCCGACTCTCTTCCGCATATTCATAAACGATCTCTTGTCTGCCACTTCTAATCCATTAAGCTGTTTTGCAGTTGACAGTACCCTCAGGTTTTCATATTCGGTTCTAGATTCACATCCTTGTCCTTCGGATGTGGAACTTCAAGGGCAGCGTATGATAAGCTCATTAAATTTCGATCTCGACAGCATTGTCCAATGGGGAATTAAGAACCGTGTAGAATTTAATGCTTCAAAAACTTAATGCTGTCTCCTGTCCTTTAAGCGTCACCCACCCCCGATACCGCTATCCATGAGCGGCACTTGCATCCAGGAAACTAATCAACTTTTAGTACTCGGTATTTGTATCACAGATCACTTCTTATGGAATGATACAATATTCGATATCGCCAAAAACGCTGCAAGGTCCTTAGGATTTCTATAACGGTGCAAGAAATTTGTCAACCCTTTCGACTATAATTTACAAAGCCTTCATTCGTCGCAAATTTGAATAAAACTCCCATATTTGGGCAGGTACCTCAAAAACTAGTTTAAATCTCTTGGATAGAATGCAAAAAAGGGCTTTGAAAACGATAGGTGATAAAACTATAACCGAAACATTTACATCGCTCGAACACCACCTTAATGTTTCATTCCTTCCAATCAATCTTCTGTCGAATCAGCCAGTTTCATTCCACCCCTCTAAAAATTCAGCCGTAATACTCGCACTTCCAGGAATGCTCATCAGTTTACCCTTGAGCTCGATTTCAGGCGTTCTCTTAAGTATAAAATTTTTTTTTTAACCACTCAACTAGAATTTGGAATGCTTTACCGAAAACAGTTTTTCCCTCCCATTTTAATATACAAAATTTTAAGACCAATGTGCCCCGGTATCTCCTCTTAAATCCTTCCCTATTTTCCTAACACTCGCACTGTGTTTAAACGAAAACATGTTAAGGGTATTAATAAATATTTGAGTGCCTGTACCTTATAAAAAAAAAGAGGCTGGGATGCGACCCACACTGATAACTTCCCATCCCGTCTGTCGATTTGTTTTGCTTAAAAGTTTGTCTATATGTATCAATTTTTACCAAATTTGCGTACTATTTTTTGTAGATTTTATTTTTTTATGAAAAAACGGACTGTTGGATTTTTATAAAAAAATTACACAATATCTAAAACAATATTTTCTGAGAAATAAAATAAGTTTGAAGCCAATCATGCCTATTACCGATGTCGTCTCGTTTTTTCGACGACTCTCGTTTTCTTTGTCGTGTCGTTTTTTAAGTGGCATTCTATAACTTTTTTTTTTTATTTTTAATTTTTGAAAAGCTATTTGAGTCGAAAGTAAATTTTTACCAAGTTTTATTATTTTTTTTTTTTAGTTTTTATTTTTTGTAAAAAAACTGTCAATTCGATTTTTTCGACATTTTTCAGAATGTTGAAAACTATATTTCTTATAAGATAAAATAAGTTTGAAGCCGTAATCTCAAGTTTTTAAAAAGATATTTGAGTCGAAATTCAATTTTTACCAACTTTGGGTAATGTTTTTTTTAGGTTTTTATTTTTTTGTAAAAAAAAACTGTAAATTAGATTTTTCTCAAAATTTTATCAGATGTCAAAAACATTATTCTTGGTTGCACAAAATTGTTTTGGAGATGAAATCATATTTTAGTCGTACAATTTTCGAGGTGACAATTTTTTTTTTAGTTTTTTTGATTTATAAAAAAAACTTCATTGGATTGTTTTCCAAAAATATACTTGTTTTGTATTACGTTACAATATATGTATAATAAAAAATTTAATTCAAGTCTCTAGCGTCATTGGTTCATGAGATATATTTAGGGTTAGCCAAAATGTTCACCTTTTTTTAAACTGCTATGGTAAAAAAAACCACCCACGCAATTTTCTTAAGAGCCCTTTCTGCATCTTTCTGCCTTATTATCTGTATAACAACATTTATTTGAAGTCGATATCTCTTCTGGTTCTTGAGCTATGGACGACGAAAAAATCGTCGCGAACGTACGGACGACGTACAGACATCTTTCTAAAAATCTTTTATTTCGACTCTATGGACCTTGAAACGTCGAGAAATGTCAAAATTTTCAATTCGACAAATCGGACCCATTACAATAACTTCCTATGGGAAGTTAAAAAAATTTAGGAAAATGTAAGCTGATGTGTAAAACCGTTGATTTGTAGTCCAATCGTCTGTCAAGTCATCTTTCTCATCGTTTCCAGAGGTAGAGGAAACGGATGGAAAACTGTGATTTTCGAAATTTGTATGGTTTAAATAATATAACCATTTTAAAATGTATGTAAACTAATAAGCCTGGATTGAGAATTTCTGAAATACTAAGTAATAGTTTATTGCTTTAAAGATATAAATAAATAAATAAAACCAAATTCTACTAGGTTATTTTAAACAACGAAAAAAACAACAAAAAGGCCCCATCATCGACATGAAAACCACTTCTACAGGTCTAGTTTTTGTTGAATTGGATTTTAGATGAAAACTTATCTTAAAATTGGTTTTAATCTTTCATTCGTCATAACGGCGTCAAAATATATAATTTTGCATTTACATATTAACACCAATGAAAAAACAAACTAATTTTATTTTTATAAATAGATTCATGTAATAAAGCATTTTATTTTTATAATAATAATAATAAAACAAAATATACATATATTTAAACTCAATCATCTTCAGAATTTTCATCACCCACATAATCGCTCTGTTCGGAGATTTCTCCATTATGCCTATCTTCTTCATCCTCAGAATTTTCTGCTTGCATGTCTCGTAAAATTCTCTTTTTATAACGTGCATATGCTGTACCATAACGATCAACGTCACGATAATCAACATCATCTGCAAAATCTTCATCCCCAGCATCTATACTAAAGACAAAACCACTCCGAGCTTGTTGGTAATCCTCTTCATCACTAGACAGTTCATTTTCATCATCCTTTGCATCTGAAAATGTTTAAAAAATCTGTATAATAACAAAATAACCACATATGGTATATTTATTTAAAAAAAACATCTTTACCAAAATCAATAGTTTCTATAGCTCTTCTCATATTTCGAAAACCCATAGAATCATTGTCTGCATCATCATCCTCTTCATCGGGATAATCATTACGAAAATAATTCTCTTCATTTGAGTCTTCCGAATCTTCGCCTTCTTCGTCGTCGTAACAATCTTCAAATACAAGTTCCTCGTAAGCACGAACGCTGCACAGATAGAATATACAATTTATCATATTAAATCGACGTTTAGAATGACAGATCGTGTAAGCGTTATAAATGCCAAAGGCTTAAAGCAACTCATTTTTGTTCGTAGATTGCATATTAGCTTCGTTATAGATGCAAACGACTTTTGCAGAAGCTGCATGGATGAAGACAAAGAGGAGACAGTTCTATGTACTACCCTTTCACTCGATTTAGAAGACTTCTTCCACAATGATGCTAGTGATATGAGAAATTCTGATATTTATTGTCTTAAACGCTTCATAGCTGGCACTAATTCGATTTAACGAGCAATGCAAATCTTTAGATCTATAAGGGTATTACAACGGACCAACGGCTTTTCCTGTCAGCAGCAACCTTAAAACCTAATGTTATAAGTAATATTCAGTGTCAAACACACTTTACTACGGCGATGCGATGGCAGTATTGGGGATCTGGATAATGTAGAATCTTCATGGATCCATTGTAGTTCAAGGAAGATGGTTCTGGGATAAGATTGGTTAAGAAAATTTGGGTTAAGGAGAATTTTGTCTACTACTTTCAATTATGGTTGAATTTCAAAATTTAACTAATTAGAAAACACACCCCGTAGAAATGTATTCTCCAGTTATTCTGAAAAGTTTTTGGAAAAATACCTAGATACACAATTCTCCCAATCGTATAAATTGGAGAATTATCCCCTTAGAACTTTTCAGGCAGTTTCTCCGTTGAGATAACATCTAAGAAACTTAATAACGTTTCCTTAATAATTAGTAAGTCATTATTTACTTGATGGAACGATTGAACGGCAAAAATCTTAATCTAGAGAACAACGAGAATAGGCATTACAAGAGAATGCATGATCAAAAGATGCAATTTAGAGAACAATTTTAATCTTAAGTGAAATTACTGAAACTAAATTATGTAAATTAACTGAACAAATACATATAATATATCACACGTACACGTGTACTACGGGGAATGGACAAATATTCCAAAAGTAATTCTTGTAATAAAAATTGCTTTCTCAAATTAGCCATTTGGATTTGGCATGTAGGTCTTCTCTATCCCTAATATTTCTCGCACACAAGATTCCCAAGGAAGACCCTTAAGAGAAAAGGGAATGAAATCATGTTGAATTGATTAATTACGATTTTTATGAATTACGTTAAAGGAAGTCCATACTTATGAAGTATATTCAAGATGAGGACCAACATGGAAATTGTACAAAGAAAGAGTAACATAGGCTTCATTGAATTCCTTTGCCTAGCGTTTTATAAAACCTAGCATAGAATTTGCTTTATTGACAATAAAATTGACGAGATGTGAACATTCTAAGGTGAAACAGAAATGAACACCTAAATCTTTAAAAGTGAAGACACGACAGAGTTTTTGAAAGGAAATACAAAAATCAAATACACTTACGATTCGTTTCTTAGTAAAAGTTATCGTCTGTTATGTTGACCATTTTTCCTATACACAAATGTAAAACTATCAATGTTGGCCTATAAAAGAATACAATCATGGGTGCACTTTATAATTGAACAAATCTTTATGTCATCGGTAAAAATGAGAACCTCACTTAAGCTTAAACATGACGTTACGTCGTTAATAGGCAGAATAAACAGAAAAGAGCCAAGATGGCTTCCCTGGGGGACACCAAATTGAGCAACAGTCCATCAATACCCGAAAATATTTACGCACTCCTTGATATATCACAATATCCTAAAATGCAACGAAAGATTAGTTGTTGCATTAATCGCACAACGTAGGCGTAACTGCTATAACATTTCACTAGTCTTGACTTCTCAACTATTGAGAAAATTACGATTTCCGCTTGATGAACACAAATTATAAGAATTTTATGTGATTAATTTCTGAAAATTAGACATTGATTTCTGAAATTAAACTCATCTGCAGCGATAAACTGTTATGCTCAAAATAATTTGAATGCATTATTTCTGTAAAATTAAAACTTGTATAATAAGTGCATCTGAAAACTCGTCGGATCGTGTTGTGTCTCTTTAGACGCAGCTAAAATCATGCCGATTCAAATTTCACGTTTCCTAGGAATTGTTTTGATTGACAATCGGCGATTTAGTAAGAGTTTTATTAGATTGAAGGCAAAGTCCTTGAAAAAGTTGCTTCTCACAATTAATTCAAACCTGGCGATTGTTTGGTCGATTCCCAGAGCGTTTATTGCAGTAATGTTCATGTTATCAAATAATATTGTAATTTCCTGAGAACACTATATTGCTCGCACATTTTATCAAGAGCCCCAACACCACACTTCGAAGGATTATAAAATGTTATCATTTCCTGCTTGCATTCGCTGCATCGCATCGTTATGCATAAAATAAGAAATAAAACTTGGCAAAAACCAAAATAGAAGAATATACAAACCATCTCACACCAAGAAATGTGCACAGTTCCCAGTTAAAACAAAAATCAATTGGAATTCTTTTAAAAAATTAAAATAAACAAAGAACAATTACATTTTTCCATTGAAATCAAACAAAAAAATATTGTATATATTTTTGTCATTACATATTTACTTTTTTAAGTTTTTCTTTTTCTATTATTTTATTTTACTTTTTTAAGTACTTGTGGTTTTCTTTTTATTTTGCTTTAAACCAAGAATTATTTTTTATTATAACAATTTGTTGTTTATCATTGTGCAATGTTCACTATCTCTTCTCTTCTTTGTGGAAGGATCCATTTTATCCCAGAACCACCAGAAAGAGTGAGAGTTGGAACTTATACACAAAAACACAAATACATGATTTAATTTTCTTTTACAAAACAACTTAAATCTAACAAATAATTATGTAAAAAAAATCTTAAAAACTAAGTTTCATCGGTAGAAAAAGTTTTAAAACAATTCAACGAACTCATTCTTTAAAACAATAAAGTAAAAAAACAAGAAAGAAGGCAAGTTTATCTTTTGTTTTATAATTTTACAGAAAAACAGTCCGCCGCAATGAACAACTAACGAAACTATGATGTGTCTTTAGAAGTGTTTTTCAGTTCATTTCTATTATTTATTTGATTTGCTATGTTTTCTTTTATCTCTATTCTAGAAGATCGATGGATCGGATTTTTTAAATGGAGTTGTGTTAGAGATACAGAGAAACAGAGAGTCAGAGTACCGACGAGTGGAGTAGTCTAGTAATTTATTTACTTAGTAGCGATAGTAGTTAAATGGATAATACAACCTAAATGAACCGACTGGTGAAATATATCTGATCGACTTGAAAAACCAACCTTAGATAGTTGTCCGTGTAATCGACGTCGTCTGCCTGCTGTTCGTTCTCTGGTAGATACAAATCATAGACATAGCCATCGCCATCTGTTGGAGTGAAGTTTTCCTCAATAGTTGTAGTTGCAGGTACAGATGGCCGAGTCTCATGCTGTCCTTGATTCGAACTAGTTGTGGCTATGTTGGCTGGATCCTCAATAGTCGTGGTTAAAGGCTGTTTTTCTATGTCCACGATTGTAATTTCCTTGGGATTGGCATCTGCTGTTTCTGTGTCGATGGCGCGGAAACAATTGACGACCTTGAAACGATTCTGGTTACTTTGGGCACGCATTTCCTGCCTACCGCGTTCTGTGGCGCTGATGGGTTGTTGGCGGTGTTTTTTGGCGAGTTCAATGGCTTCGTCTTTAGTTAGACGGGCGATTTGTGTTGTGACTTTTTCATCCTTCAAATTAAACATTGAAATAAATTAAAGGATGAATAAAAAGGTGATCTTCTTACCTGCGATTGTACGGTTCCAGCGAATTTGAGGATTGTTGAAATTTCATCTTTGCTCGTGTCGAAGAGATCCAATGCAGTTGTTGTGTTATTTGTGGCGCTGTTCGTATCACTCTCATCAATGCGACGTTTCTTGCCATTTAGGACAAAGGCTCCGAGGGGTTCTTCGTCGATACGACGTTTAACGCGAACGACTGCAGGCATTTTTGTGTTGTTTTTTCCTTTTGTATGTATTTGCTGCTCTGGTGAAATGTGCCAGAGGAGGATTCCAATGTTCTCTGGATGGAAAAATGTTTCTGTTAAATAAACTTCTTGTTTTTGTTAAAAAACTACATGTGTACCTTTTATCTGGAATGGTTGATTTTTATTCTATGCTGGTGGTACTGGACTGGTACACAACAATATTATAAATTTTTCGTCTTCACAGATTTTTGTGGGTTTGTTGCATGAAGAAGGAAAAAGGAAAAATTCAACTCAACTCAACTCAACTGACCAGACCAGAGCAGTGTTCAATGATGAAGGGAAATTTTAAAAATTGGCAGGGAAATTAAGTATGGTGCACACTCTGTCTGTTTAACCCCTATGTACATGATATCAGCAGTTATACGTTGATAGCCTTAATTAATTAATTCGTTTTATAGACGGCGTTAAGTAATTCCGACTTTTCAATGCCTTTAGTACTGAAAAGCTTATAAATAAAGAAAAATACAAGAGTATTCGAGGTGGAGTTAGTAAGTAAGACTGGTTATAGAAAAATAAAGGCCGCAATAAAACCGATTTAGTATCTAAATGTCATTTTGACATTTCAATACGGATGATTTTATTGTGTTTGTGAATGATTAAATAATTTTAAGGACTTAACTTAACTACAAAAAGGAGAAAACCAAAGCAGTACAAAACTCGGTTTAATCCCATGACAATGAGGGATGAAGATATCCGGATGCAATATGGAAAAATTAGTAAACATGATAAAAGAGGAGGAATTATATATATTAACTTACCTTTTCAGAATCATCTCAGGGTTCGGATCTCGACAAGTACATATAAGTGAAATCTAATAAACAAGGCTGTGAGATTCAAGTATGAAAACAACCAAAACAGGACGTCTGCTATCTTAGTTTGAATTTCTGTGATTTTTAGTCCAAGGTCCTGTGATTTTAAGGAAGGAAATTGGAAACTAATATTGAATAGAAAGTCATAGCAGTTTAGAGTCCAGGAGTACTCTTAAAATTTGAATTTGAGTTTAAAATTCCGAAAGAAAGTAAAAATATGTTTATAATCCAAAACCGGTAATAATTTGTTTATAAAAGTCATATTACTATTATATGGAACATACAAATTTCGTACATTGACAGGTAGCGCTGTTGAAACTGAGAATTTTTTTATTTATTTACGCTTAATACAAGCTATTGACAAAAAAGGACCTAAAGCTAGGCCTTAATACATTTTTTTATTTTTTGTCTAGTTTTATACTATGTTTAAATTTGGGCTTAAGTAATGAAGAATTAATTTAAAAAGAAAAACTTAGAACCAGTCTTCTTAATGGTATAATTAAAATGGGCTCGAAAACTTAACTGAGTATATGCAATAGTGGAGTGTTTTTGGGATGCCATTTAGTACAGTTAGAAATTGTAAAATAAAGATCCAAAGTAGTTCCGTTTTTGTATTTGAAAGTTGATACATTGAATTCTGTCTCTTCCAACATGTCTTCGAGAGTTAACAATTGTACCAATATTTATATTCGAAACTCGACCAAACGTAAAATCTTTTTTAGAAAATGGATTCTACTTATTACTACTACTTATTATTATTTTTATCTGCAGTTAAGAGTTGTAATACGTGCAAATTCATACTTAACTACGGATTTTTTTGCCAAAAAACGCACCTAACAGCTAAAACGAGAAAAAAAACTTTTCCATCTAAATCTATTTTAAAATAATGGTGTATTATTTAGGTAACGTTGGAAAAACAAATAGACCAGATGTATAAACCTTGTCAAATAAATTTTGTAGGG
Source organism: Eupeodes latifasciatus (assembly GCA_920104205.1). Taxonomy (NCBI): domain Eukaryota; kingdom Metazoa; phylum Arthropoda; class Insecta; order Diptera; family Syrphidae; genus Eupeodes; species Eupeodes latifasciatus. Next base: position 152,019,722 of record OV049924.1, read on the forward strand.
CAGATAAATTCATCACGTGAATTGGACGCGTAAAGTAGAACTGTACAGTACAGTGTACATATTTAACACCAAAGGTAAAAACATAACTTAGAATTTCAAGGAGCGACACATAAAAAACAAATTAAACAAAAATAAAATAGTTTAACGAAACATTACTATTCTTTAATTTCTGTAATTATCAGCTAGGTTCTACATTTCCCTCTCACTCGAAATAAAATTGAAATCGATTCAAAAAATAAATTGAAGTTCTGAAATTCACTTTCATCGCTATCGATTTTATATTTTTCGAACTTAAAACGAAGTGAATTTACGTGTTCTACATTTCGATTTTTGGAATTTTCAAGTGATTGATTTTTACCATATTCGGTTGGTGTGGTTTGAGTTCGACACGAGGAAATTGTTTAAAAACAGTAGCAGATTCACTTAAAGGATATATATATTTTTATATAATGCACTTGATTCGTGAAAAGTTGCAGCTTCTACTTTGTATTTAAGGGAACGGACAAAGCATTTAAAGTAATTTTTCATCGCACGAAATGTCTTCTCTATAAAATTTCGAATAAAATAACAAACTAGAAATCGACACACTGGATTTTTAATTTAGATTATGATTTCATTTCACTCTGGGAACCATAGAGGGAACCTCTATGCTGGGAACCTGGCTGAATTTGTCCGATCGTTTGCGGAAACTTGTAGTGAAATATTTTACTTCTCTGCAAAGCCGAAATTACTCCGAGCTCTGATGATAGTTTAAAAAGGAGAAAAAGCATATTAAAGAAATAGAATAGAATTCGAATTCACCAAATGAACCACAATTGCCAATAATGGCTGAATCACATACACGATTCAGCTTCGGCTTCGTCTGCGTTACGTTGGGCATGCTTCGAGGTTGATTTGAATGACATTCCTATTATTTCATCCCTCCAAAGAGCAAATATTTTGTTTGTTGACATTTTTTTACAGCTCTTGAGCTGTCAGACAAAGCAAATGTTCAGATAATTGAACTAGAGCTTCCGTTTAGAGTCATATTACGTTACATTACGTTCTTTTCCTTACGATTGTCAAACGAAACGTGAGGTCGAAGCTCCATTGTGATAGCATGCATTGAATTCCTATGGCTGAACTCGTAAACGTCAGGCGAAGCCGAAGCTGAAGCGTGTATGTGATTCAGCCATTACTGCTTCTTACTGAGCACGTTCATTCTTCACCCGCCACCGCTGTACAAGAAAAACAAAACTTCAGTTTTTTATCAGCTCAATCGAAAACCCCACTCAACTCTTATAAAAATCTGTCAAATTCCTACTGAGTTGAGTGGTTTTTTCTTAAACGAAAAACGATTCGAGGAAATATTTTTGTTATTTCTTTTTAAAGAGAAAACGACGTAGCAAAAGTTTTAATAATTATAATAAATGTTTAGAATGTTGTTTACCAAGTCAATTGTACCTCTTGATATTATCTAAAAAAAAAATTCCACGCACAACTTTTTGAAAATTGATTATTTATGTTGTCTCAATAAAAATGCACTTTCAATGAGATTTAGAAAACTGAAGATGTTATCAACGACAAAGCCACTGGTTTGCATTACTATCAGCGGAATTTTGGTCACAACATGTCTATGCTATTGGCTTTTGTATTCCGAAGTGCGGCTAGAAACATTCCATGACGGTATAACTTATAATATAATATGAATTATTCATTTAAAGAGTGCAATTAGTTTTAATTTAATTTTATATTCTGTATTATAGTTGCGCCGCCCAAAGCTGTACGACTTGCTGCAAATGATTTAAATCAGGATTACGATTACGATGAGAATCTTGTGGTTCTGTACAATCGTGTGCCGAAGACCGGTTCCACCAGCTTCGTTAATATTGCCTATGATCTATGCAAGAAGAATCGCTTCCATGTCCTGCATATCAATGTCACGGCCAACATGCATGCTCTATCGTTGCCCAATCAGGTAAGAAATTCAAGAGACTTCCAAGTGGAGAATGATTATTATTCTAATGGAACTCATTTTTACAGGTGACATTTGTGAGGAATGTTACAAAGTGGCGCGAAATGAAACCGGCACTATATCATGGCCATATGGCCTTTCTTGACTTCTCCAAGTAAGAATTTATATTCTCAACTTATACCATGGAATTTTGTTAGTAATAAGGTTCTCCCTTTTTTTTAGATTCCAAATAGCACATAAACCAATTTACATTAATATAGTTCGTAAGCCTTTAGATAGATTAGTTTCTTATTATTATTTTCTTCGTTATGGGGACAACTATCGACCGAATTTAGTCCGCAAAAAGGCTGGCAATAAAATGGTGAGTCGCAATGCATGATCTAAAAGAGTTTGTCAACTTAAATTAATCTCTATCTGTCTCTCTATTCTCTATTTAGACATTTGACAAATGTGTCGAATCCAAACAACCCGACTGTGATCCGAAGAATATGTGGCTACAAATTCCATTCTTTTGTGGACATGCAGCCGAGTGCTGGTATGTAGAATATTTGTAATTTTTAATCTTTAAGTTCTTCGTCATAAATATCATATTTAATGGAGCAGCATTCCCTCGTGTTTCTAGTAAGCAATTTTGTCGAATTTAAAAAAAAAACAGAGGTCTTAAATTAAATTGAAAACAGTACTCGCAACTACATATATTCTAATCACATACATACATATAAACTCACCTGAAATATGTACTCTGGTCATTCTCGCTATTGTGTCTTATGAAAAAAAAAAAAGATTTCTTGTCAAAAACAAAATAACATGCATTTAACGTTAGAGAACAAATGAGGGAGTGGACATTTTTACAAAAAATTAAAATTGATTGAAATAATCTAAGTGAACTTATTTAAGTATTTTTTTTTAAATACTTCAGTAGAGTAACTATATATTCTCATATATATTGAGGACACCACATCCACCAAAACACAGTGTGATCTTTAGGAAAATATGTAAGGATCTAAATGGAGGTGCCTCCGTATCAAAATAGGAAAGTAAGGCACTTCACATTCTTGATGAGCGGCTGAAAAGAAATCTGTATGCTTGACATTAGCTCCGGAATTAAGCTCCAGGATAAAATAATGCGACATTCCTGGAAGTTTGAGTTTTACGGCAGAATTATTTGAATATTGGAATGCAACTGCATATTTCGATGAAATTAATATTGTATTTTCTTGTAAAAAAAAGTCAATTTATTTACCTTATTTTCTCAAATTAGGAAAATGTGTGTTTTTTTTTAATACATACTTACCACGCAATATTTCATTTATAAAAAACAGCATCCAGGTTTGTTTTGTACCCAATATTAAATTAAAAATCAAAAAGCCAGAAGTTTTTGAATTGTTTTAATATTTTAAACTCATTCTATCGAAATATTGGAATTTTAATGAACTATAACTTATTTCTTGATAAAGCTTTAGAAAATAAAAAATATATTTTTTATAGAAATTCTTGATTTCGATCACATTGTCCGTTCAAAATTTGTATGCGAAAAATCGAAATTTTGGTTTTTGTAAAAAGAACACTGCTAATCTTTAGAGAATTACATGATACTTATACACTGCCGGTCATAAGGTTAGAAGCAGGCATTTTCGAGAAGTAAAATTGTCTTTTATCCCGTTACATGATGGAATAGAAAAAAACAACTATGGTAAATGAGGGACTATTTTGTTACCAACAAAATATAAAACTTGGGTAAAGAAGAGATTTAGCTAACGGAACTTTCTTGGCAAATTTTTAATTGAGTCAAGAACATGCGAAAATAAATCGGGTCATTAGATTAGAAGCACATGAAATAAATGGAAATAAAGTAAGTAAAGGGTGTCCCAAAATTAACGCAAGATTTGAATTTGCCGCCATTTGTGCAGTGAAGTGTTGGCAACCCTGAAAAAAAGCAATTTGACAGCTAACAGTATAGGGTTATTAAAAATGGAGCGTTACACGAGAGAAGAGAGTTCGTTGAATGGATTATTGAACATCAACAAATGGACCCTGATTTTTCGAGCAAAATCATCCTAAGCGATGAAGCACATTTTCATCTTGATGGCTTTGTCAATCGCCAAAATTGCCGCATTTGGGGTTCGGAGAACCCACATGTGATTGTCGAAAAACAAATGCATCCACAACGCGTGACTGTATGGTGTGGATTTTGGGCTGGAGGCATAATTGGGCCATATTTTTTTGAAAATGATGCTGGTCAAGCAGTGACTGTTACTGGTGCTCGATATCGCGACATGATTACACACTTCTTTCTGCCAAAATTGGATGATATTGATGTGTCCAATATGTGGTTTCAACAAGACGGTGCCACATGTCATACAGCCCGTGAAACAATTCAATTACTGCATGAGACATTTCCAGGTCGTGTACTCTCTCGTTTCGGTGATCAAAATTGGCCTCCTAGATCGTGTGATTTAACACCATTAGACTTCTTTTTATGGGGTTATTTGAAATCACAAGTCTATGTCAACAAGCCCACAACCACCCGTGCATTAAAGGAGGAGATTCAACTCTGCATCAACGAAATTCAGCCACATTTATGCAGAATGGTCATGGAAAATTTCAACAAAAGAGTGCGCATGTGCATGCAAAGCCGTGGAGGCCATTTGTCCGATGTGTTATTCCATACATAACCCTATCCTATGTACTTTACGAGTCAATAAAAATATAACTATCAAAAGACTAAAAACGGCGTTTTCTATTTAATTCAAATCTTGCGTTAATTTTGGACACCCTTTATTTGTATTTTGTTATGGTTTTTAGTTTTCATTATGTTTTTAATAATGTGTTCTACTACCAGCCTTCAAAATAACTTCCAAAATTCTATCTTTCAACGATTTATAAAGAGATTCCAAGTAGACCAAAGAAATCTCACTCCAGGCCATTTTGATACCATGAATTAGCGCTTCCTTGTCACCGTATTGTTTTCCTCCCTCATGTACCTTACGTGTAAGCTAGCCCCACACAATTTCAAATATGTATGTTAAGGTCCGAAGAATATGGTGGCCAAGGCAGCAAGTGGAAGTTTTGATTTGCAATAAGGAATTTTACCTCGGGCTGTGTTTATGGGAGCGTTTTCCTTCTGAACAATCCATGGAATTGGTCCAAAAAGCTCGCTAATATTGGGGAATATTGATTTCAGGAAGGCTTTGTATGTTTTCCTAGTCATTTGGTATCTTGGACTACCAAGTCTATAGCGCCATACAATAAAATTGAGTCCCAGACGATAACGCCTCCTTTTTTTGCTATGATGACGGTTTAAAAATCACTACTCTTTCCCCAGGTGATGGAAAATATAATTATAACCATCTGGCCCATCTAGGTTAAATTTTTGTCGAAAAAATTAACCTTCCGCCAATCATTTGCGGTCATTCCATTTTGCACATCCCAGCTCATGTGATCTTTCTGGAAACACAAGCGTTGCTTCTTCCTTGCGTCATTAAGTGGTGGTTTTTTCTTAAGCTTCAGGTACTTTAAGTGTTAAGCATGGCGAATCGTGCATTTAACTGTGGATAAGCTGGCCTTAACATTAGCTTTCTCCCTAGTTTTAGCTGCCGATAAAGCTGAATTTGACGCTATTCTAAGGATACTTCGCGTTTTGCGAAGTCTTAAGGCAGAGGAAGTGTTGTTTTTATTATTTTTCGAGTAAGACGATGGTTTTTAAATAATTGCTGACACAATGATCACTTCGATTTTTTTTGTCGGGCTAGAGCAAAGCATTAAAGACCTTTAGAGCAATTAACATCTATTCTTGCCCTTTTCTCTACTGTCAAACATTTTTTGTTGCCCATTTCTATTAACACTCAATCAAGAACAATTCATATATAAATTTTACCGTTTTTCCGAAAAAAATGTATGCACTTCACAAAACAACGTCGATTTATTCATTGCTTCTAATCTAAATGACCCGATTTATTTTCGCATATTCTTGATTCAATTAACAATTTGTCATAAAAGTGTCGTAAGCTAAATGTCACCTATACCCAAATTTTATATTTTGTTGTCAACAAAATAGTCCCTCATTTACCAAAGTTGTTTTTTTTCTAATCCATGTAACGGGAGAAATATCAATTTTACTTTACGAAAATGCGTGCTTCTAACCTTATGACCGGCAGTGTAGCTAGGTTCTACATTTCACTTTTACTCGAAACGAAATTGAAATAGATACAAAATATAAATTGGAGTTCTGAAATTCACTTTTATCAAAATCGATTTATTTTTTTTTTCGAACGTAAATTACGTGTTCTAAATTTCGATTTTTTTGATTTTCAAGTGATTTGAATTCTACAAGATTAAATTATTTAAAAACAGTAGAGGTTTCACTTAAAGGAAATAAACCTTAGCTTTTTTATTTAATGAACAAGATTTGTGAGAACTTGCAGTTCCTTTTTTGTGTTTCAGGAAAAGGACAAAGTATCTAAAATAATTTTTTAACACACCAAATATCTTCTCTATAACATTTCGAGTAAAACAACGTTCTTTGAAAAACTTTCAAGACACATTCAGAAACTATACGTGCACACCTGAGTCAGTCTTTCCCAACCGATATTTGTAAACTATCGCTAAGAACCGCAAATCTGCAGCCAGCTGTCATGTGCGTCAACACAAAACAAATACAAAAAACACTAACATTTTATAATTATTTCATTAAAAAACACAGAACAGATAAAAGAAATAATACAAATTATGACAATAAACGATATTGTTTATTGACTGTTGTGATATAATACCTATGTAAGCTGCGCTTTAATCTCACTTGAAGTGATTTGGAAAAGTATTCGAAGTTATGAAATCGATCAAATGATAGAACCCTGGAAAACAATATCACTCGATTTTCAATTTATGTATGTAGGTTACGATTTAATTTCAATCGATTTTAGGAACTGTTAGCTGTTAATTTTTAGATCTTCAATATATCACTTTTCAATAAGGTTGACCGCTTTAAAGTTATTTATGGAAACGCAATTTTTCTGTGATTTAATTTTGAATAGGTAATAAAATGCACCCGATATGTCAATTAATTTTTGTGTCAATATACATTTAAAGATACATGATTGCATTTTAAAACTTTTACTAAGATTTTTCTCGTAGATTGACATTTTTGGTACGTTTTTCCTTGAGCATAATAATATACTTCCAAAACTGCTATCGATAACAAAATAAGCATTTGAGAATTTAATGGACTTTTTGCTCCGTAGTTAAATCTACTACAAAATTTAATAAGATAAAATTGGGCCTTAAGCCTAGTACGCTGCTGATGCGAAACGAAATTTTTCGGCAGTCTCCAAGTGCAGAGCGAAATTAAAACGAAAACCACAGCGGAAAAATATTTGTGGAGAGTTCTGTCTGGAAGTTGAAGTTCAATTTTAAGCCTAGTACGCTGCTGATGCGAAACGAAAATTCCCATACAAAAATGACATGACGAAATCATAAACGAAAATATTCGAAAAATTTTTCAATAAATAAATAAAACGTCAAAATTTCGCAAGCAAATAATATACCGGGCAATTAAATTGAGAACGAAAAGAGTGGAGAATTGTACTACGAAATCTAGTACAGCTATTCACTAAAATGACACATTTCGTCGTTCAGCAGCGTACTGAAAAACGAAAAGCACAGCGAAATTTTTCGTTTATGATTTCGTCATGTCATTTTTGTATGGGAAATTTCGTTTCGCATCAGCAGCGTACTAGGCTTTAGATTATATTTGGGAGAGGAAAGGGGATCAAATGGATCCAATATTTATTCTTAAAACAACACAAAATTGTAAATACTCTTTATGATATAAAAAATACGGAATATTAATAATTAGTGTCCGACCGAAGCTTTGGCTTCGGCCTTCGGGTCGGCCAAAATTCGGCCAAAAAACATTTTGCCTGACACCTTTTGCGCATCGTTTGTGTTTTGTTTTGTTAAATCGTGGTTTCGGTTTGGTTTGTAATGTTTATTTTCTTTTTTCTTTATAATTACTAATTAGTTATTAGTTATTTTAATTTTTTAAGCAATGCATTTTAATAAAAATAATAATTTTTTCCAATTGGAAAAGAGAAATCTTGACTTTTTTCAACCTTAGGCTTCGGCTTCGACTTCGGCCGAAGATTTTCTTTCAGCCTAATAATTCGGCTTCGGCTGAAAATCGACCTTTGGTCGGACACTATTAATAATATATTTAGAGCTATTCCTGATATTCAAGTAATTTCTGGGGAATATGTGCCATCATCTTTATCATCAAATGTATCAATTCCTGATAATTGCTACCCTTCTTAGTAAACATTTCCTCCGAACTTACAATCTGCACGATGTTATCATCATTCTGTCTGTTCTATTCGCGAATGAGGAGTTATTTGCGACACTAAGCTAAGTTTTCGAGTACATTTTGATCATGTTATTATCAAGGCTAACTCTTCCCTTGGTTTCATCAAATGTTAGTCTAAATCATTCATGAACCCCTATGTCACTAAATCTCTATACACCACTTTTGTCAGAACTCTCTTCGAATACGCGATCTTCCTTGGGTGATTAAATATCCTTACCACCTTATGAAGGTCGTTTAAAACATATTTATTAGCAGAGACAAATTGTAAATCCTCAGCAATTGTAGCTTCACAATTGGACAATATCTCACATCCATATGTTAAGGTTCGTAAAAATAGGGTTTTTGCGAGCATAAGAAGTGTTTGAAGCCTTACTTCACTGACCTCTACCTTCAGTTCATCGTACAGAAAGTATCAAAAACATTATCGTCTATAAAACACTCATTTAGGCAATCTACAGGTAGGTGATAGGTATAGACGGCAGTCACAAGCAGCCCTTGCTGCGCGACTCAATTAGCCGTTTTGGCACCATAAACTCGTTGGAGCTATATGTATTGATAAATAAAGAAAGGAAATCAGGTCTTTGATTTTCATTTTGGAAAGTTTATTAAGATCATTCTAGAACTGGCCATGGCAGGACATTTACAGAGAAAGTGAATTGCAGTTACTCCGCAGCTACGGCAGTAAGTATTGTGAGGGATAACCAGCTTTGCTGCATGCTCTTCTATCGGCCAATGTCCGTAGCATATAGCATATTGAAGTTAACCTGGCTATATCATGGCTGGGTCTGTATAAAAGTTCGATAGAAAGGTTTTAGTTATAAGTAGGCCATATCTTCCTGGATATGGTAAAGTCCTTTAGACTGTTACCGTGCCTTCGGTTGGATTGTGTTATAAAAATTGAGAACATTTTGACCTTCATAGCTCCAAGAAGAATATTTACCCTTTTCGCAATTGAGCTATGAAGGCCCGATCCTTACGGGGCCAACCTATCAGTCCGTTCATTTCCATCAATGCCACTATGACCTGGAACCCAACTTAGAGAGACACGGAGGTTGATGTTGAGGATAGTGGATAGTACATCCCGACATTGTTGGACCAGCATAGAGGATGTTGTGACCGAATTGATAGCCATAACAGTCAGTACGTCAGTCCAGATAGTCGGGTTTCTATTTTAGTTTGAGTTTGATTTGAGTATTTTGTATGCTTCTCTGACTGCCAGTAAATCCGCTTGAAATACAGTGGCTTTAAGTTCTTAACTGAGGTTCAAGGCAGGGGTTCAGTAGTCGGTGTCTGTCGCAAAAATATCCGCTGAAATCAGTTCGTTAATGTTGCCATGCCCTTGGGTCTGGAAAACCAATAATTTGAAGGCAAGCTACAAATCCACCAATATTTTTAATATTTAAAAAAAATATTAAATCAAATTGTCAGGAAATAAATAAATCATAGAATAATATAGTTAAGCTTTTAGTTGAATAAAATGGTATTAGACCACCTATAGATATTACGCAGTCATCAAAAAGTCCGAGGGAACAGTTTTTAAATAATTGGACATCGTCAGCATACATGTATTGTGAATTGAAAAAGTTGTGATTTTGTGACATAAATTTAATACAAGTAACCTGGAGGTTAATGTTGGGCTCACACGCCCTACATTATTACGAATTAATACTTTGAAAAGCATCCTGGCTAGCGGTTTTGTTTTAAGATTGATTTGAGTATTTTGTAACTGAACTTGACAAAACATTGGTAAATTAAAATAGCTGAATACACACATACATAGTTCTGGACGTAGTACACATTTCTTCACGTTTCGTGTCATCAGTAGTTGTCTTACCAAAGCCTTTTGTTAAAATGTCATCCACCTAATCCCTTAAGCTCAGAAAATTGATGCAGTAGTCAGTACGAAGAAAAATGTCCAAATAATTAATGCCTAACAATTAAAGTGATAAATAAAAAGATTAATTTTTATCTTTTTACAATAAAAAAATAGAAACAAAAACTCCATAATTTCCAAGAAATACCTACATACATACATGTATACAAAATATTTATTTTTCTTATATTTCAGGGAACCCGGGAGTGAATGGGCATTAAATCAAGCTAAACACAATTTAGTCAATGAGTATTTCCTTGTTGGAGTCACAGAACAAATGGAAGACTTTGTCGATCTCCTTGAAAGATCACTTCCTAGGTAAGTAAATATTTACACAACAGTGGCCATTATTTGTTATTTTTATGCCATGTTGTATCATTTCTATTCATTTCAGAATATTCAAAGGATTTCGAGAACACTATCAACACTCAAACAAATCACACCTAAGACAAACATCATGGAAGATCGCACCCAGCGAAGAGACTGTTGCAGCCATTATGAATTCGAAAATCTGGCAAATGGAAAACGATTTGTACGAATTTGCCCTTGCACAATTCCAATTCAATAAAAAGAAACTAACAATTCCAGACAAAAATAATCGTTTACAAAAGTTTATGTATGAAAAAATTCGACCAAAGTAGAATAAGTCTGAAAAAATGCTTTTGTTACTAATTTTTATGTTTTTATTCGTTGTTGAAGAGAAGATTTTTAAAAAGTATCCTTTTTTGTCCGTCCGTGTGTGGTGTATGGTAAAGATTGATTTATCGTAAATTTATTTGTATTTTAATTTAATATGGTTTTTGTTTATTTATGTGTATATCATTACATTAATAATTATTTCATATATGTATGTAAATGTAAATCAAAAGACTTTTTCCTCATTCCCCAAGACAAAGACAAACATAACAAACAGACATTTACAAAATAAAATAAAAAACACACAAAATTTCAAAATATGTATGACAAAAATCCCGAGTGCTTGACATATATGTATGTACTTATAACATTACCTATCTTTTATAAATAAGTAAATAAATTTATAAAAATATAATAATTGTATATAACAACAATCGGTAGTGTAGTCAATAAAAATAATAATAATAATAATTCTCTATGAAAATTAAACTAATAATATTTAAGAAAAAGACATATTTTGTATTTGTTGCCACAAATTTAGCTAATTGTTTTTTTTTTTTCTAATTAAATTTTTATATATATCTAGTTTAATAAGTAATAATGTTTATGTATCTATCAAATAAACCAACGAACTATTTTTGTATATGTATATACTTTTTTTTTAATAAGTTTTTATTTAATAGATATGAGTTAAAGATCATTAAAGAGAAATATATTTCGAGTTTCAACTAATTAAAAATGTTGATAATTATTCAATGGGTAAATAGAGAAAGGGACAAAGTTGCAATTTAGAACTGCGATTTTTGTTGAATTGTTGATACAAACTTTTTACAAAATAACAAACAAATAATACAGCTTTTGTCTGTCACCGAGAGTATTTGCAATTTTGCTTTATAGTGGGCGTTCTGAGTGAATCCATTTCATCATTATAAGTTATGAGTCGATTTAAGTTTAATGTTACCCAAAATAATTTGAGAAATCTATTGCCGATTCCTACAAATTTCAGCCGACCAAACTATAGTCCTAACAGTCCAATTAACTTTTTAATAAACATATATAATCTATTAGGAAGTTACTTACTTATTTAAGGTGGCGCTACAGACCTATGTGAACTTGGGCCTCACTTAACGAACTTCTCCATCTAACTCGGTCCTCTCTAATCTGCTGTTCATAGAGCTCGTGGGCACCTCCGCTTTGCGTGCCAGTTTTTTGGCTGCATTTTACTGCTGGCATTCCACATCAAACCAGGGGTTCCTTGTTGGTGGCTGTTTGAATCACAGCACTTAAGAAGCGGCTTCTCTGATTGCATCTTTGCTGCAACGAGTTAGTGGTCCGAGTGGATGTTAGCTCCTTGGAAAGTTTGGACATCCATGATGCTGGAAGACTGTCTAGTGTCGATCGCAATATGGTCAATCTGGTTGACGGTAGATTGATCTAGAGAACTCAAAGTTCCTTTGTAGATGTTGGGATGTGGAAAACGCGTATTGGCTACCATGACGTTTCACCCCGCAGCAAAAACGATGAGCTTGAATTTGATATCGGATGTGTTGTCGTGTGGGGTTTTTTCCTGATTATTCCACCAATTTCAATATCGTAGCTAGGACACTGCTCATATGCTTTGTCCAAGAGCTCGAGCTGTTGTCATTTTTCTCTTCTTTGGGGGTGTGTGCGCGTATTAGGCTAATATTTCCGAATTTAGACTTGGTGCGAATGCTCATGAGGCCCCTATAGCTCTATGCCCGAGTCTGGCTCCTATGATAAAGCCTCATCCAAATAGGTTGTTGTTGTTTTTTTTCGGTAGCAGTCTAGAGCCTCCGCTAATTGTTCAGCTGAGCGTGGTCTATTAAGGGACCTAACATTCCAAGTGCATATCCGAAATTCGTTGTCCTTAATTCGTTTGGGTGGGTTGTCAACAGATTAAGTGCTTCGCAACTAATCTTCTATTTTTTTTTTATGATTACTGGCATATGACTGCCACGGCTGTCTCGGACTTAATATAATCTGAGGGTGTAATATTCGATGACTTTTTCCAATATTTTTGGCCGTTTATCGGCAATAACGTGGCGAACGTTGTACTCCAGGCGGTCAATTATTTTGGGCTTATTGGCGTAGATTAGCGACTATCATCTTAGATGCCAATAATTCTTGTGGAACGAGCTGCGTAGCATGTAGCGCTGCGCCCTCTTCTAGAGATCACATTATCCTGTACATCGTGTTCCTTCATTTTACAAAACAAAAAAGTCATTAGTGTCAATGGTAAATGGTTTTTATGGATGTAACAATGGGCAAGTTCAGTCGACATAATGGACTTGAAAGTTAGGCAAGTTTCTTTTATCTGATTGGTCAGCTGCCAAAAAATTACCTTCCAATTAAGGCAACTTTAATGGAAAATTGACTGGAAAGTTAGTCAAGAAAAATATCTCTAACTATCAAGTCAAGACAAGTTATGTCAAAATGACAGTTGATCTTGTTTCTTCGTTCAACTGAAAGCTGAACTTTATTACTCTATGATTTATTTATTTTCTGCACAATTCCATTTAATGTTTTTTCTTATTATAGCCCAAATGTATCTCTCACACGTCGTTCTCAAGCGTTGGGCATCTCTGTTACGTCGTTGTGGCCAATTTTGCGAAAAGATCTTGGCCTACATCCTTACAAGATTAAATTAACACAAGAACTGAAGCCGCTTGACCACCAGAAGCGTCGTATGTTCGTGAATTAGACTGAGCAACAACTTGAAAATAATTCGGATTTTCATCGAAAAATCATCTTCAGTGATAAGGCTCATTTCTGACTGAATGGCTTCGTCAATAAACAAAATATGCGGTATTGGCCAGGTAGCAATCCACACGTACTCCATGAGTCACCATTGCATCCCGAAAAAAATACGGTTTGGTGTGGTTTATGGGCCGGCCGGCGCGGCGGCGGCGGCGTCGTCATTGGGCCGTTCTTCTTCCGTGATGATTAAAACCAGCACGTTACTGTGAATGGGGATCGCTACCGTTCAATGATAACCGAATATTTTTGGCTCCAATTGGATGATATGGACATGGAGGACATGTGGTTCCAACAGGACGGCGCCACAAGCCACACAGCGAATGTGACAATCAATTTATTGAAAACCAAGTTTAGAGAACTATGATATCTCACGAAATGGTCCAGTCGCTTGGCCGCCTCGGTCGTGCGATTTGACGCCGTTACACTATTTCCTGTGGGACTACGTCAAGTCTCTGGTCTATTCCAGCGACGATTGATGAACTTCGTACGGATATCGAACTTGAAATTGCAGCAGTATCGGCCGATTTATGCTTGAAAACTGTCGAAAATTGGGTTCAGCGTCTGGACTTCTGGAAGCTTGCCTGTGGTGGCCATGCAAAACAAATAGAGTTCCATACATAATGGCATCGAATGTACCTTTACAGGAATAAAGAATTTCATTGATATCCAAAACCGTTTTTATTTTATTAAAAAAAAAACTTTTGTAGCGCTCTTATTAAAAAACCTGATAGAAACATATTGTGACAATGACCTAAGTTATAAGGTGGATATGTTATAATGGATAGAAGCTGTTTTAAGATTGAATAGATTTCGACTGGTAGAGTTTTTAAACAAAGAAAATTTTCATAAAAGTTGGGCTATATTTGTCGTTAATGTGTGAGCAAATTTTTCTTAAACAAGATGAACCAAAAAGTAAGTTCGCAGTTCTTACTTTTGAAGAACACTTTCCTGGCCGTCTTATGTCCCGAAGAGATGATCACACCTAAATGGTTTAATTCAACAATTTTTTGAGTCCACGCGAATGATGAGGTCAATGCCAATTCTCCAAAATCGAAGACATACAGCCGCAAATGTGCGAATTCGAATTGGTTATAAAAAATTTCAAGGAAAGTACATGGTGCTGAAACAATGATTATATAACCTTCCATTGATTTCTCGTAGGAAAATACTAGCCTTGTTCCCTTGCAACCTTTCTCCAGTCGGCGAGGCCAAGCGCCCCTGCGTTAGTAACCGCCTGGTTCTGTAGTTAAGGCTCGGTCTTCTCGGTCAGTCGTCGCGAACCTGGGGACTGGGATTCAAAGATTTTCTTTGATGAAGCGTTGTTGTTCATTCTCTCGATGCGGTAGAGCCAAAGTAGCGTGTTTCGACTCTTTGGACTACATTCACATTTTGATACAGCTCGTATAGTTTACGATTGAATCTTCCACTCCATTCGGCCTCTTCGCATATAGGAACAACTATCCGCCGAAGGATTTTTCTCTGGAAAGTGCCCAGTATCAATTCGCCTTTTTTACTTATTGTTCAGCAATCGGTGCCGAAGAGTAAAACTGGTTAAGTTAAGAGTTTTGTATAACGTATGTACACTTTGTTTTTTTTTTGGCCAAACCGAAGTAGCAGCGGTTCACAAGGATAATTCTTCGTCGGATTTCCACTAAGATGTCGTTCGTGGAATTGATATTTGTTCGGACTACCCTGAAATTACTGCTACCAACAGTTACGTTTTGTCCTAGGCGGTGGACAGATGATTAAAGGATTGGCCTTATTGTGAACATTTGGTCTATCGTTGATTTGGCTTTCCTGAAGCCGATCATATTGTTGCAGAACGGTTTAAGACAATCGCATAGTACTTTTGATAGGATCTTGTAGGCTACATTAAGCAGGGATATGCTTTTATAATTTTCGCTGGATATCATCGCCCTTTTTGTAAATTGGGCATATTGACTAGACATCGGGCATACTTTCCCCTGCCCACATTTAGTTGATGAGCTGGTGCATGCACCCTACCAGGACACCCCCTCCATATTCGAAGAGTTTCACAGGCAGGCCATCTGAACCGGCGGATTTGTAGTTTTTATTCTTGTGGATGGCTTTCTTAACGTCGTAATTTCTGTGCGCTGGAACTAGTTTTTAATTGACTGGTCTCATGCTTCTTTCCTTTTCAATTGTTTCCTCCTACCAGGAGCCTATAAATCTCCTCGTTGTTAGACTCCTATAAATCTCCTCGTGGTTAGACTCCTCACCTTCATTGGTATGGGCGTGAGCACATATGTATTAGGCTGATGTTTTAGAAGGTAGTTTTGATGTGGATCGCTTGGCGATCTTTAATCGGCTTGAAATCGATGATCTTCGATCTGATTCGATTTCCCACAACGAATCCGCATCCTTTCATCATTTCCGATCTTATCCAGAGTACCTCCTGGATCGCGATAATATCTGCCTTGTTCCTCGAGAGGGCAGCTTCTAGTTTTTGAAAAGTTTATAGAGTTCTTTAGGGCAATGGGTTTGGTGTTGTAATTTTTTTTTCCTTGATCAAACAACCGCTCTTACAAGTTTAGCAAGTCATGACATAAAGCCAAGACAAGTATCCGACGGCGGTGGCGGTTAACAACGTGTAGGAAAAGCTGCAGCACGAGACCTCCAGCTTCTACCACATCCAACCACCAACTCACTATTAGTTGAAACTTATTAATGAGCTTTGTCTCATAACCTTATTCAGACTTCGGATATTTTTTAAAAATTAAATATCGAAGTTGATTAGAACTCTCTAAATTCAATCATTCAACTCAATCCGCAAATTTGTAGTACCAAGTCAGCTAAGCTGGACTATAAATCTTATTTAAATTTTTAAAATATGTACAGAGGCATAAAACGTGCTTCACTTAAGTATTCTAAATTCAAATCAAATTAAAAAAAATAAAAAACAAAATAAATTTGAGAACTAGGAGAAAATATTAATAAGGCAAAATAAAGGCATACAATCAATTTGACCAATAAAGAAAACTCTGGAAGCAAAAAGTAAAAAATAGGGTAAACGCTCGCCTTCATTTGACTATCGCCTATAAGCTTCGAGAATAACCCACCACGAAAGGGCTTCTTATATGTTATGTTCCGCCTCAATGTATATCTATTTAGTTTTCAGTCAGTGCGTGCGTTTCGTCAGAGAGTGAGCATTTGTTTTCTTCAATACTGTACTCTAGTACTTGTATGTAATATAATTTGTATAACTATTTCTCAGTCTATAGAACAGATATTATATTTTAATCGATTAATCAATTAAGTGATCTTTGCTCTGGGAATAATAACTTAACTATACAAAATCAAAAGATTCTTCGATCGTTAATTTTACTTAACTTAACTAATGAGTTGAAACCTATTCACCCCGGAGAGCGAGTAGAGTGTAGTGGCCTTTTCTTTGCAAAGATCAACCTAAGTTACAGCTGCAACTTACTTAAGATAAAAGTCTGATGTGCATATGATTTTCAAGTAGACGCCTCCTTAAGCAAAAAAAAACAAAGAACAAAACATTTAAATTCTCAATAATTTGTTTTATATAAAACCTAACCGCATCTAATTAATTCCCTTAGTCTTATTTCTGGTGGTGAACTAGACTTTGGGACAGTCTATCGTAAACGCGTGTTGTGTGTTTTTGAGTTACAGAAAAATAATAAAGTTATTTCAAATTCAATATCAGTTTTTAGTTTTAGTTGCCGGGGTTGACGCACTAAATACATAAGTCGTTTTGAATCGTGTTCTAGAATATCGTTAGACATCAGTCGTGGAGTGTGTGCTTCTGTTTTATTTTGTTGGTCTATTTTAAGGATTTGGAATACGAAAAATAAGGTATGTTAAGTTGAAAAGTTATAAAGATTCCGCTTATTTAAAGTCAACTTTGATAAATATAATTGACTCACTTAGAATTGTTGTTAAGTCGCTAAGCTGCTTAGCGGCTTATAAAGTCTGACTAAGATTATAGGAAAGTTTTTTCTCTCATAGAAATCGTGTGACATTTTTATTGGATTGCGTGTTTGGTGTAATTTAAGACCAGAAAAAAAGGGTGACATTTTAATGAGAATTCTTGAGTTTTATAACAATAACGGTTAATAGTTTTGATTTGTTTTGAAATGAAATAGATAAATTTCAACAAAAATGCTCTTGAGCTATGTACATATGTATGTATGTACATATGTATGTATGTATAGACGATTGTCGTAGATCTGGCGGTGCTGTGATGACAAAAGCTGCCAATAAGCTCACAATAGCCAAATATCTTTCAATGAAAAATTGTAAGTCTGGGGTGGAATCGGCTAAGGTGATAATTGACTATCAAATTTTTGACTATCACCGAGTTTCCCGTCTGGGTAAGTTGATTCAATTCAATTCAATTGGATTGAACAATTTCTGAATATAATTGTCACAATTCATTGTTGCTATGGTGAAATTTTAAAATGATTTCTATAAAATATCTAAATAAAAGTATTAAATTGTCTGTGTTTTAATAACATTCTTACTTTTCTTATGCTTTTTCGAATGTCGTAAGCTTTGTCCGTCACAAGAATGTGTTTTTGTACCTAAAAAAGGTAACTGACAATATTTTCCATTCGTTGTTTGTAAGCGTCTGGTAGCTCTACTCAGAAACGACATGTTTGTAGGAAAACGACTATCAAATTTTTCTAGCGACAGCTTTTTAGGTATCAATTTGACTATCACCTTACAAAGATCAAATTCGATTATTTTTACTGTCAACACTAAAGTTTCTGAAAATATTATCACACAAAATTCCTTCTACACGATTGTAAGACATTTTGAAGATCTAACATTCGTCTGTACTTGGATTTACATAATTAGTGATGAGGGTTCTGGAGATTGACTTTAGCAGTCCGAATTTTATTAAATATTTGTTACGTTTGGCAACAATGGCCATCGAAGAAGCGGAGAAAATAAATGTGCGTTTTTTAAATAATATTTTTACCACAATAAAATTCATACCGTGTTTCATTTATACTCGATATATTATACAGACTTATTATGAATGAGAATTTCTTAAAACTAAGTAAGATACTAATATGATTTAAACACCATCTAGAAGACAAAGACTTGTACTTTTAGAAATGTTCACACAATTTATTGTTAAGGGATATGTTGTGCTTTAACTTAGCCTTAAAACGCCATTTTTGCTTGTCTTTAGTATTTTTTAAAGTTTCATATTTTAAAGGCATGATGTTATACAAAAAAAATAAGGTGAGATTCGAATTCAGGACATCTTGATCGTTTAAAAAAGTTTTGTTTTGTTTATGCTACAGAAAAAAAAACGTAATTTTGTCGACATAATGTCATCACTGAAAGGCCTTAAAATCCGTATTGTTCTGAACATATTTTGAAAAACTTTTCATAATTTTTAGTTTTCATAAGTCAATCGATACTTTTGGCGAAACGAAAAACCTGATAATTATCTAAAACTATCCAAAAAAAAAAACAGTTGGCATTGTTATTTGCTTGCCCAGTTTGGCAGGATAGTTGTTAAAAAAGGAAAATAAAATATTTTAAAATTTTCTAAAACAAATTAGATACAAATTTTAATGGGTTAAATTTAGAAATTAGAAACAGAATTACCTCAAGAATTTTTAGAAAAAATCCACACTCACATAATAAAACCCAACATTCAAATAGTTTGGAAATAGTCGATTTTTTTAGTAAAAAGTTTGAAGTCGTCGAAATGTTGAAAAAGATATGAAAGGTTTTAAAATCAAAATTGTTGAAAACCCATAAGAGCAACGGCTTTTAAAAATTTTAGGATTTAAGTAAAAAAAGACATATTTCCAATTTTAAGTTTTTAAAAACAATTTCTGTCCGTAAATATGTATGTACATAAAGATGTCCTAGTTTAAAAATCTAACCAACCCATTCTTTATTTAAATTGAAGCAGATTCAAATTGTGCGTGTACATTTTGGCACACTCTTGAAAGTAACTTATGAAATTTTATTTTGTCTAATCCAAATATCGTGTTTTTCAATAAGAGCGCTACACAAGTTTTTTTTTTTAATAAAACAAAAATGGTTTTGGATATCAATAAAATTATTTATTTCTGTGAAAGTACGTTTGATGCCATTATGTTTGGACTTCGATTTCTTTTGCATGGCCACCACGGGAACGCTTGCAGAACTCCAGACGCTGAACCCAATTTTCGACGGTTTTCAAGCATAAATCGGCCGATACTGCTGCAATTTCACGTTCGATATTCGTACGAAGTTCATCAATCGTCGCTGGCTTGTTGGCTTAGACCATAAACTTGACGTAGTCCCACAGGAAATAGTCTAACGGCATCAAATCGCACGATCGAGGCGGCCACGCGACTGGACCCTTTGGTGGGATAACACGTTTTCCAAGCTCTTGGTTTTCAATAAATTGATTGTGGCTTGTGGCGCCGGCCGTCGCCGGCCGATACTGTTGGAACCACATATCCTACAAGTCCACTATCATCCAATTGGGGCCAAAAATATTCGGTTATCATTGAACGGGGGAGAGTCCGATAACTCAGGCGACAAAGTTTAATGACGAATTTGTATACAACAGTTAAAAACAAGCATTTTTACTATGGGAGGGGGGTCTATCTCCACTCGTTTAGGCAGTAGGGGTAATTTAAAAAAATATGTACGTGAAATAGTAACAAAATAATTAAAAAATATTGGTAATACTTACAACTAAGTTTTATACATTTTTTTAAAGCCAACACTTTTGTCTATTGGCTTGTTTTTAAATAAAGTCAAAACTATGCATAGTTATTGAAAAAAATTGTTTTAAACTCAAAATGTGTGCAAAAAAAAGTTGAAAAAAGGTTTAAAGTGTAATTTTTCAAAAGTTTAAGATTATCTACTATTGTTTTTTTTTTAGAACTCATTGTCCTTATTTGGTTTTGATCATAAAACTGAAAACTAGATGTTTTTATGTCTTCTAGTTCTTGAGAAAATTGAAAATTACCACCGCACCTTACACTCTCTCCACCTTGCACCCTCCCAAAATCCTATAGTGTTCCCAAGAAGGGGGTTGCAGGGAGGCAGCATGCCCCCAAACTAGCAACTACCATTATTACTATCAAAACAAGACCACTCAAGCAAAAAAATAATTTAATTAAAATAGAAGTTGTGGTTATTTTCAATTTTCTCAAAAACTAAAGGACATAAAATCATCTAGTTTTCAGTTTTTGATCAAAAACAAATAAGAGCAATAAATTCTAAAATAAAAATAATAGTAGATAATCTTAAAGTATTGAAAAATTACATTTTAAACCTTTTTTTTAACTTTTTTTTACTCAAATTTTTAGTTTAAAATTAAATTTTTCAAAAACTAAGCATAGTTTTGACTTGATTTAAAAGCTAATAGTACAGAATATTGGCTTTAAAAAATGTATAAAAGTTAATTGTAAGTATTACCGTTATTTTTAAACTATTTTTTTCCATTTTAAATAATAACCTTTTTAAATTGCCCATACCGCCTAAACGGGGGGAGATAGCCCTCCACCTTCCCATAGTAATAAATGCTTGTTTTTAACTGTTCTTAAAAAATCCGTTATAATATCTTGTCGGTAGCGATCCCAAATGACAGTAAAGTGCCGGTCTTGATCATCACGGAAGAAGTACGGCCCAATGACGGCGCCGGCGAAAAAAACACACCAAACCGTAATTTTTCGGGATGCAATGATGACTCATGGAGTACGTGTGTATTGTTGCCTGACAAATACCGCATATTTTGTTTATTGACAAAGCCATTCAGTTAGAAATGAGCCTCATTGCTGAAGATGATTTTTCGATGAAAATCCGAATAATTTTCAAATTGTTGCTCAGCCCAATTCAAGAACATACGACGCTTTTGGTGGTCAAGCGGCGTCAGTTCTTGTGTCAATTTAATCTTGTTAAGATGTAGGCCAAGATCTTTTCGCAAAATTCGACACTACGGGCACTTATTTGTCCCACTGGCACGGGAACATTTTCTACTGTGCCTGTGGATTAAAATTTGTTCACTAGACGCTCAATTGTTGATCTGCTAGGACGATTATGACGTTGACTCCGAATTTCGGTGGTAAATTTTAATAATTTTGACTCGTTGTTGGCTCACATATCTTTATATTATGAAATGGCAAACCTTATCGAAGAGAAATGTCAAAAGAGCGGAAGAAATATGGCGTCGTTTGCTGTCTCTGTCGCTCTATTTTTATAGCGTCCCAGTTGAAAAACCCTGTATAAAATATAAAGGGGTACATTTTATAATATATCATGTGCAACCTTTCAAAACCTTCTTCAACTACTTAATTTTATTAACGTTTGGATATTCTCTTTTTCAAAACCTTTGATAGTCTAATAGATCATAACCTATGTATGTACCTCTTTTTATAGCCTCTTACAAATTTCTCCTTTAATTTAACTTCACTGGGCGTAGCTCCAATATTTTCGCTGATTACTACATGTTTAGATGCAGAAAGATTTTACATTTAACTAAACGTAAGCAAATCATGGAAACGAAAACAGTGAGTCAGTTAGTTAAAATCTATATGTTTACAATATGCAAAATGAGTTTGTTTATACTAAATTTCCACAATATTATTTATATTATTTATGGCATGACGCTTTTCGAATGCATGCATTTCTAAAAAAGCAGAGGGAGGAGAATGATGAATGATGGTCAGTCGTAAATATTAATGACTCAAAGAAGACTATAAGAAAAAAGTACTTAATGAACTCGTCCATACCAAAGAATTTTTAAAATTGTTTTTATTGACATTAACTTTGAAAGCATTTCAGGGCGTTTGCCTCAATATAACTTTTTGGTCAAAGTTGTATAGTGACTTTACCGTTGAAAAATGCACAAACAACAAAAGCCAATACATTTGTTCATTCAATCAAAAACAATTACTTTTTGTCGAAGAATTGAAATT
Source organism: Eupeodes latifasciatus (assembly GCA_920104205.1). Lineage (NCBI taxonomy): Eukaryota > Metazoa > Arthropoda > Insecta > Diptera > Syrphidae > Eupeodes > Eupeodes latifasciatus. The sequence goes on from OV049924.1 coordinate 152,042,248, forward strand.
TTAAGATTTAATTTTCGAGCTTAGCGTATGAATCACGTCTCTTTGCCGGACTGTATGGAGTTAAATCAAAATCCTTTATTTAATTAAGCTACAATGGGAAAAATAACATTTTAGTATTCTTCTATTTTTCAAAATTTTGACCACTAAAGTTCTAAAACTTACAGTTTTTGATTTTGTTATGGAGTGTCCGCCAAATATATAATTAATGCAATAATATATTTCTAAGTGTTTTTTTTTAACTGTTGATAGGGAGGTTAAGTATCAATAGAAACACTTTAGTTGAATTTTGAGCCTTTAATATTAATATATTAAGAACTTCCGCATCTAACTTTTCATCGATAAGGAAAACAGTTTAATTACCACATCTTAATCTTAATCAATTTTGTTTATTCTTTGTTAGTTTTAATGTCTTAGATATTTTTTTATTTTTTCCTTGGGATTGGATTAGAAGACCTTCCGGGCTAGAACGTTCATGTCCATTAGCTCTACATGGACTTTTATTCTTCTGACTTGATCAGTGTCGCTGTACAGCCGGTACAATTCTTCGTTATAACTTCTCCTTCACTCTCCATCTATGCAGACGGGACCAAAAATAAACCGGAGAATTTTTTTCATCTTTTCTACTAATTGCCTTCTAAGTTCAAAGAAGCAGCAATTTGCAAACATTTTATTTCAGTGCTCTTGTCGTTATCTGAATTTATAGCAGTACCTAGGTAGACAAAGTCCTCAACTACCTCAAAGTTATAGCTGTCCATGATGACGTTTTGTCCAACGTCGTCGTTCAATGTCCTTTTTTTTGACAGCATATACTTTGTCTTGCCCTCATTGACCACTAAACCCATCTTTTTCCGCTTCTGTCGCAATGCTTAAAGACGCGCAAATGACATCACGCTTTAATCTTACAATTGTGTCAATATCATGGGCGTGTACAATTAATTGGAGGGACCTTTAGAAGATTATGCCTCTAGTGTCGACGATTGAGTTTTGCACAATTCTTTTCATTCTAAAACCTTTTATGACAACGGGCAAGTTTAACAGGGATACCAAAACTAGGTACTGCTCTGTTAAGTTCCTCTCCATAGATACTGTAATAAGCGGCCTTGAAATCGATGAATGTTGAATCGATGATGGTTTGTATCCTGGTTTTTTTCCAAGATCTACCGTAATGTGAATATTTAATCACTAATGAATTTGCATGGTCTGGAGCCACACTGATATTGGCCTATCATATAAAATTTAACAATATACTTTTGACTTTGTTAAGACTTTTTCAACGTTTTTTCAGCATTGCGTGATTTTTATTGCTATAATAATAATAAGAGGTTTAATTTGTTTTCATATTTTTTAGTAAATAAACAAAATTCGATAGAAATGATCTAATCGTTTTCAAGATATTGAATTTTTTTATAATTATTTTTCTTATTTTTTTCATATTTAATAACGAGCTTATACATATAACTTTACATATGCATTCATATTTGCAAATGAATTAATTTTTAATTTGAAAAAATATCTCGTTTACAGTTTTAATAAACATGGAATTGTTATTAAGAAAACTGAAAATCGAAAACAACTAGAAGGATTTTCTTCTTTAAAATTAGGGTTCAGAGTTTCAAGAAATTTTTTAATAAATTCCCAGGGCAGTATATGTAAGTAGTTCAAAGACCCATAACGGCTCTTATGAGAAGATATCGTTTGTTTGTGATATTAAGTATTCCTTTGAGGCCTTGTAGGACTATGAAATTCGTTTTGAATAAGTCATTGGTTATCAAAAAACACCTTTTTACAATACCAAAATCTATTATGTATGTAAATTAGGAAAATGAATTAAAAAAATAACACGGTTTGTTTCTTATAATTTATGTAACTATTGTAATTATTATGCTTTTAAAGCATTGGTTTTCATATTATGTAGTTGCCAAAATGTCAGCATTATCAAAAAAATATATATTTAAAACATTACACGATTAAATTTACATTCCCACAGCTAATTAACTGCATAATATTAGGCAGTAAACAATATTCTGTAATATTATATCAAGTGCAAAATATAAACTTCAAAAAACATTAAACTACAAAATACAAAATGGAAACTGCCACAATTATTTTGCGATGAATTAAAACCAAATTAACCTTTTAACCACCATTCAATCTGATCATACATAAATGTGGTTCGCTTAGCACTCGTTAAATATATGAACAAACACAAGCGAACCAACCATTTTATTCCCTTGATCTCTGACTTCCCGGAAATTAAAATAGCACTGCTGCTGCCACACCGCCAACCCGAATCAACCATATTTTTACAAAGATAGAAGTCCATGAGGCTTTCTCGAAAGAAACTACTTATTACAAAATATCCAAACAGGATATTTGGGCGTATACGTACTATTTTGTCCATTCTCCTATTCTTTTTTTATTTAGTAAAAATCGATTTTAATCAACACAACACAATCTCGTTATTATTTGCAAAGGTAGGTATGTAAAATGAGCACGTGTTTGACACATTTCACTCTATTCAAGGTAAAATCCTTGGAATTCACTTTCTCCTTTCTCCTTTCACCTCTTCGACTCCCACCATTTTTATACCAGTATTTTTCTTTCCTTTTTTTACTCGTATACTTACCATAAAACTTTCATTCATGAAAACACATTTCATTCAGATTCAAGCATCCCGCATGGAACAACCTAAGTTCTAAATATATAGACGAAAAGTGTGCATTTTAGGACGCGACTGCATTGCGCTGGCGCTGGCGCTGGTCTTTTTAAACATTGACCTATCAATTTTATAATACTCTCGTAGTTTAGTGGGTTACGTTACGTCCTTTGTTTTTCTCTTTTATCCACATAATAGTGAATGTTTTTATTATTATTGAAACCAAGGTAAGGACAATGAATCAATGAGAATTTAATTATAAGGACTTTGTTTTGTTGACACAAACAAATCAGTAAAATTTTAATTAATTAAATTAAATGGTGCGCTAGTTTGCAACGAGCAAGACCTTGACTTTGCAATTAAAATCCATTTTTATAGCTGCATCCCCTCCGCTCCGCCTTAATTGAGTATAGTATATACTGGTAGCTGGTAGTTTGTGACTTATAAAATATAATGAAAGTGATTCACATTCTGTTGTTGGTGTTGGTTTTGATGGTGTATTTATATAAACAAAGTTCAAGTTAAATTTCCGGTTTGTTGATTTAATGGAAAAATACACCATTAAGTGTTCATTTGTTTGCATCAACATTCAGCCAGCACTGTTGCATCGAATCGAATTCATAAGAAACGCATCGAATTTTATATATTTTTGTTTTAAATATTTGCAATGGAAGTGGAAGTGATGGTGGAAACTTTAATATGACGAGGGCTATAGTCATTTAAAGCTGGTAATGAGGAAGGATTGCCATGGAAAATAAAATGGATTGTTAATTTATTTTTGTTGTTATTTTTCCATACGCTTACTATCCTTGAAAAAATATTCCAAAGTAGCATTAAATTGTGTTTCGGTAAATTCCAGGAATATTGATTTTGAGAATATAGTAAAAAAGCTAAATTATGTATGTATGTAAATCAAGATCTAAATAACATTATTCTTTAATCAATCTTTTCTTTTTGTGAAGGATAACTAAGCAGCTATAAAAATAAAAATGACTATTTTCTTAACTTGTAAGACTTCTTATAGTTAAAAAACTCTATAAACCTCTTTTACCTTTGATTACTTTTTAACCTTTGATAAACTTTGCATACACCTAAATTCGCACATAAACCAAACCCTACAGTGAGCCCAAGCAGGAGAGTTGCAGGAAAGTAGAATTTCTCCCATACATACCTCACTTATACGCGTCTCAAAGCCCAACCATCCAAAATCTTTTGGGCGTAATGACATTTCTAAATTTGAGGATTACAACATTGAAAGTTGGTTTGGTGACGTTTTCTTAGTGATATTTTTTACGACGCACGTTTATCTTTTTGGGCTTAATGTCATTTTACGATTTGGGCCCAACCCCTGTGTCATAAAACCCAAATTCAAAATTCTGTTGGGCATAATGACAACTAACAATTTGGGCGTTCTTTTATTTTAACGACATTCGGTTTGGGTTTTTAATCAATTTATTATTAAGAGAAATTGTCATTTAAAATGTACATAAGTTTGAGCTACATATATGTATTTTCTGTAGAAGTGTATCGACAAGTTAAATCAATATTATTTATAGGGAAACACTATGGATGAACTTGCAACTTAACTCAAAATTTAATTTTTAGTATTTCGCGTTTTAGGTTTGTATTTTTCTCTAAATTGATAATAGCTTTACAAAATATTAATAACAACATTTTGTGTATACATTTTGTATGTACATATATACAATATACATATATTTCAATTCATTTAAAACTAATGATTTATTATTTTAAGTTTTTTTGATTGATAAAGACCGTTAATTGACTTTTTTTCAAAATTATATTAATTTAGGAATCACGTCACAAAATATTTTAATTGAAGTTGTTGACTAGATATTCCCGATCAACCAAAATGTTCACTTCTTTTTTAAATTGCTGTACGTAGTAAAAAAAACACCAACTCAATTTTTTGAAAGTCCTTTCTGCATCTTTCGATGTTATTGTCTATAAAACAAAATTTATTTGAAGTCTAGATCTCAACTGGTTTTTGTGATATTGAAGACGAAAAATGGTACGAAAGTACGGAAACACGCACACACAGACATCTCTAAAAAAATCTTTGTTTTAGATTCTAGGAACCTTGAAACATCGCGAAATGGCAACATTTTCAATTCGACAAATCGGACCGATCAATATTTAAAATCAAACGATTTTTATTGCACCATTCCCAAAATTGATTTGGATCTTCTCGTAGCTCTTTACAATCCTTGATGGAGTTAATAATTCGAAAATTTTTAATATTATATGCATAGATTAGCGATACTGAATTATTAAAAACAGAAGGCAAATCATTAATAAATAAAATAAACAGCAATGGACTAATGTGACTCCGTTAAGGTACACCAGAATTGACTTGAAGAGTTACTCCTGACGCAATAATATCTATCTTCAACATGTTGATTTTTCACGTATAATAGAAAAACAATTGAAAGAAATTATGTCACAGGCAGGGGATTCAAAAAATTTAGGAATAGCAGACAATTTTGCTATAGGACGATAATTCGTAACTAAATTCTAAAAACGTTTTTAATGGACTGGCGTTAGGTATGAATATTTTCAAAGCACTGGGAATTTAGAACATTTCAGGAACTCGTTGAAAAGAAGAAGCAATGGATATGACACACATTTTTTCAACATGAATGGTGGTTATTTCATCAGGACAATTAGTTTTAAAATATTGTTACGTATTGAAGTCTCAGAAATCGAAAAAAGGTGCTTGCAGAAAAAAAATCAGCGAACATGTTCGAAATTGATTCTGAAATATGGCTTGAAGAATTTTAAAAAGTTGTACTTGCTGGATATCCGATAACTATTAACGTATCTCCAAAACATATGGGGGTTTATTTTTAGATCACACTGATTTTAACGTTTATGATTTTTTTTTAGAAAAATCCAGTTTGTTTTCTAAGAAATAGGAATCTACAAAAATACTAGGTAAAACTGGTAAACAATTATGTTTGATTAAAATGTTTTGAGATTAGATGAATTGACTTAAAAATTATTTCATTCTATGCATCTATTCTATTCTCTTACGATAACGTACGATAATGTTCTTAGAATAATCAAATCGGTGCTTTTACTTTCAACAAATATGTATATGGAAAGTTTTGGATTCGTAACGAATTTTGAAGTCGAGACTTTAATAAAACATCTGTCTTTCTGCCCTCGTCCCTACAGCCCGAACACAACACTTTTTGTGCAAGTACATTTTTAAATTTTTAAATACAGACAATATTTTTAAACAGACTCTTTAGAAACATGAGCAAGTTCGTGCGACCCAATCGTGTATTTTATATTTATAAGAAATTAAAACTTACAAAACAAAAACAAGGTTATTTATAATAGCAAAATATTGTTGCTAACTTTTAGTTAATTTTTAGAAAAAATCAATTGTAGGTATTCTATTGTTAAAGACGAAAATCTATAAAACCAACAAAAAACTGATAAGAAATGATTTTCGATTAAGTATTATGAGAACAGAGACATATTGACTTAAAAATTTTTTACCTTACACAAAATGTTGTAATATTATTGTTATTAATTATTAAGATATTGTTGTTAAAGTCTTAGAAAATACGACACACTGGCATGGGTAGGAAGTTATCAGTGTGGGTTGCATTTAAGGCTATTTTATTAATAAAGTTTTCGGTAAATTTTCAAAAATCAATACAAAATTTTAAAACAAATTATTATTTTTGTTCAATAATTACACAAAAATTTTCAATTGAAGTTTTGTTTTTTCTACAGTACATTTTATATTTATATATATATTATATTTTATGGATATCATCATTTCTGTTTTAATGCGAATTTTAAATTTCATCAAGGATAAGAACCTAAACTTTCCTCAATTCTTTTGTAAATTGTAATAATCTTTTTTAAACATCTACATTTCTACAACAACAAACGTAAGTTTATTCTTTTAATTTGTTATCACTTAAACTAAGTGATGCCAATAAAAACTAGTTTACCTCTGTTTTTGTTATTGTAAATACAAATACGCTTCACAAAATAACTGTCGATGATAAAAATAAACACAAACAAATAACACGCTATAATGAAGTTCAAGTATTTTCAGCGTCAAATATTCACTACCTGTCTGCCTTAGCCTAGCAGCTTCTGTCACTATACCGGCCGTTTTGGCTATAGACAAACAGACATACTCGTACCTACGACGACGATTGTGATTTCCCTATAACAAGAAATTTAGCACATAAGACTAATACCTTATAGACCTACTCGTACCTCTATCTATAGCTATTCTCTCAGTCTCAACTAAATCAATTGATTATTTCTGGATGATGTCTGTATTATTGTATATAACAATAAACTAAAGACCGAAAACCAGATTTACAACTATTTGTGTTTTCTTGAGACGAGAGTAAGGCAGTGTTAACGTTAACGTGTAAAGGTATATTTTGTCATCTTTGTTCGTAGGTTTAAAGCCATTCACATGGCTTTTTTTGTGTCCAGTTTCGAACTTAACTTTCGTCGGGTCGGAAGCAAATTTTAAGAAATAAAAATAAAGTAATACTATAATTTTGATCTTCAATGAATTCTTTGTGTTTTTGTAATTGAATTAAATATTTTTAATACAATTTGAACCTTAACTACATTAAAACTCTGAACTTACTTGACGAAACTGCGAGATTTGTTCATACAATAATTCATAAATTAAAAGTTCATCTTCACTTGAGACTTAAATAACTTGAAATGACTCAAATTTTGAGTTAATTCAAGACCATCACTGATTGACATTTTTGGGGGCCAGACACTTTAGAAGGTTGCCCAAAGAACTACATAAAAATAAATTGCCCTATCGTCAACAAAATAAAATATAAACAGAAAACAAACTCACTTCTTGGGATGACTTCGTTCGTTTTGGGTTTCTCAAGACCTTGACACAGTTTGTCTTTTTTACGTATTTTCTTGTGCTAGTGTTGTCACTGGTTTTCACACGAATTTAAGGGTCAAGAAAAAACAACAACACCAACGAGAAAGTGAAAGAAAAGAAAGGCAACAAAAAGAATGTCAACAAAACAAAACATAATTTTTATTGCAAACATTGATTAAGTCGGGCCAAAGCGGTCTTGAAAGTTATATTCTTGTTGGTTCTGTTGTTTTTATTGTCTGATGAGTGTGTGTATTTTGTTGTTTTGGACAAACTGATGACCATTCTTAAGGCCATTAACACCGCCACCGGTTTAAGTGGGATATGACCCATGGAAATGTCCATAAATTTATTACAAAACTCAAGAAGATTCACAAATAAGTTGCATTTCAAGTCAAACTGCAATTAGTATCAGTGGTTGACTATTTATACGCCAACTTCTGGTTCTAGCAAAAATATCATTCATTTGACGTTAAATTTAATTACATATTCTTTCTTTTGTGATGAAAAATTAATTAACTAAAATAAAATAATATTCGCAAATCTCAAAGTCAAGGCAAGGGTTCTTAATTTATTTAATATACTGTATACCTTCGCGTAGATATCCGGTTAAAAAAATATTCCGTTTTGATTTAAATTTTGTGAAACGAATTAAAATTTGCATATCCATTTATTAATTTGTATTTATATATTTTTATTTGCATTTTTATTTGAAGGGTATCTACAGTTTTGTTCTTAGAACAAACAAAAAAAAAAGTGCGGACAAAAATAAATTTATATAAAAATTAAATTGTGATTTAAGTTCGGAATACGTAAAAATAAATTCTATCAAAATGAGTAAGTATTTTAAATAGACGTGTTTTTGTTTTTGTTCGAATTTACATATTTAATTATCATATATTTTAATTTGTTTAATAATTATTTTTTGTTAAATTGTCAATTAAATATTTAATTTTTATTATTTAAACAAAAAAAGTTAGAGATTAGCATAATCTCAGCTTATTAAACGCTTTGGCTTTTTTAACTCTCGCATCTCTTCCTATTGATGAAATAATTTTTCTGTTTAATTTGTTTGTCTTTGCTTATATTTTGTCCACAACTTTGACAGCTAATGACATTTTATTCATTTAATGTGAATATTATAATTTATGACGATACTTTTTACTTTTTCATTACTAAGAATATAATGAAAGGCCATAGAAATAGATCAGAACTTCGTTTATTGTTCTTAACAATTTTTATTTTTGGGATTTGTACCACCTTGGGCTTTACCTTTTTTGAAACAATTATCCAAGTTAAATACTTAATTTAAAGTGAGTCTTCCAAAGGGTTTGCTTTCGAGGCGGATACCAATTTACCAAACACGAAGAAATTCAAATTGTTCTTCAAAGTGCTTAAATACATAAGAGCAAATTCGCAAGTTTACAAGTCTTGTAAACGCAAAATTTATATTTTTTAGTATTCGAAACAAACATTTTGAAAATACTGGTCGACTAAAATATGTTTTTTTTTCTATCACTATCTACCTATTAATTTGTCAAGAGCTCAAATCTTCAGGTTTTTAAAATCTGCAACTTTAAAAATGCTAAAGACAACCGAATACGAACTTAAGGTGGTGCGCTACAGTCCGGGGCGGAGCTGGGCTTAAACAAATATGCGTCTCCAGCTAGCTCGGTCCCTTGCTATATGTCTCTTCTGGTGGTCTTCTCCCACCTGCGTGCGCCACCTAAGTCGCGGTCTTTCTTTACTGCGCCGGGCGTACCTCGGGATTGGATTCGAAGACCTACCGGGCTGGAGCGTTGATATCCATTCGCTCTACATGACCCAGCCATCTAAGTCGTTGGACTTTTATTCTTTTAACCAGGTCAGTGTCGCTGTACAGCCCGTATCTATGCAGACGGGACCAAAAATCAGCCGAAGAATTTTTCTCTCGAAGCATCATGAGAAGCTCTCATCTTTCTTTGAAAGGGTGCAAGACTCAGCGCCATAAATGAGAACCGGGATGATGAGCGTCTTATAGATGGTGATTTTAGATGGTAGAAAGTGGACTTTACTACTCAATTGCCTTCTAAGTCCAAAGAAGCAGCGATTTGCAAGAGTTATTCTTCGTTTGATTTCAGCGCTGGTGTCGTTGTCTGATTTTATAGCGGTGCCTAGGTAGACAAAGTCCTTAATAACCTCAAAGTTATATATGATTTTCTAATTATGTCAATATCATTGGACCTTTGGAAGATTGTGCAACACCTATAGCGTTAAGCCCTTATTTGCTGGCAAGCGACTAAACTTGCTGCCCCTGGACATTATTCTGTCGCTTAGTTTTTGAAATTCACTTAAAGTAGATCTCGTAAGATTTACCCTTCTTAATCAATATATGCTTCGAATGAATTCCTCTTTCTAAGCTACCAAGACCTAACAAATGCCGCCCTCATTTGTTAACCTTTGGTCATGGCTTTTTCTATCCAAATATTTGTTTAACTAGGGTAAACAATGAAAAACCAATACCCTAAGCATTATAGGATAAACCACAACCACCACGAAATTCTCACAAGGAGGCCGTCCCATGTATGTACACGGAATGACCGTGGGGCTGCTACATACCCCGTGGTACCATTTAAGCAATGGTCTGCTATATTTACGTTCTTTGATAGGAAGAGGATCTAGCTAAGATAACCCTAGAAGTGGCCGCTCGGTTTCATGCTTGGGACCCCAGTCCACCAGCTTTATCTTTTCATGAACATCATTTTATAAAATGATTTTTACTGGAGCCACCTCAAAAAATTTTAAACTAATATGAGATACCGACGACCGTAGTCATTGTCGATTTGTATATTTACTGATTTGTTTGCTTTTTTATAATTTTATCTGTAAGTCTAGCCTCCAGCTCAAGGCAGGACGACAATCCAACCCTATCAACAATCACAGACCTTATCTTAGAAAGAGATAACTATAGCTTCTTGCGTTCGTTCACAAGTAAAGACTCTTCGCAGTGCAATTCTCAGAGTGCCTTTGTCAATTATAATTAATTGAAACAGTATCATTCTTCAACGAACTACACCCGTCGTCTAAACTTGTGTCCAGAGGCCACCACGTGGAGGTGCAAGTAAGCGCTTCTTCATTCCAGATCATAGTTAAACTCAACAGGCTTACCCTATGTCTATTGGAAGTCAGTTTGACCTCCACCTCTAGTGTTGACAATTGAGTTTTGCACAATTCTTTCCAAAACGATGTTCTTGATCTTTTGATGATCTTTTCCAACCTTGATGGAGCAGCCATCATCATTCTGCACAAACGATTAAGTTTGACAGGGATGCCAAAATTAGACATTGCTCTGTAGAACTCTTCCCTATAGATACTGTCATACGCGGCTTTAAAATCGATAAAGAGATGGTGGGAATCGATTTGAAGTTCCTGAGTTTTTTTCCAAGATTTACCGTAATGTGAATATTATTGGTGGACGTTCCTGGTCTGAAGCCATACTGATAAAGACCCAGCAGGTTGTTGACAAAAGACTTCAGACGTTCATATAATACGACAGAAAAGATCTTATAAGCAACGTTCAGGAGACTGAAGTCTCTGTAGTTGGCGCAATTTAGAGGGTCTCCTTTCTTGTGTATTGGGCAAACTATGCTGATATTCCACTCATCGGACATGATTTATTCCGACCATATTTTGCATAAGCTTTTAGATCAAATTTAAAAAATAAATTAATTTTTTTTAAATATATTTAAATAAGCTTGATAGGAAAGAAATATTAAGAAAGAATATTAAGAACAAAACTTTCTTTCAAACGGTTTTGCCTTTTTCTATTAAAACCTTTGTAACACAAATAGTTTATCGTTTCTTAAAGATATTTGTGAGACTGGTAAAATCTAACAACTTTTGAAAATGTTTCAAACACATTATGAAATACTTTACCTTAATATTTCAACTGAATGTTAGAGAATAAGAGATTTCAAAAGCCATCGACAATTTTATTGAACAAAATCTACTTCATGAATTTAGATAACCTCAAGAAACCTTCTACATGTGTTTTTTTCCAAATTTAAGGAGTAATATCTGAAAAACTTTACTTGATAGATTAATTCAGTTAGATTTACTTGGTAGATTAATTCAGTTAGGTTTGAATTAAGGCCATTAATGCCCATTGGAAAAGTCCTATTTAATTGCCAAAAACAAAACATTGTCGACCAGTGAAATTACTGAAAATACTTACTACGCATGACTACAACTTTTAAGTTAAAATTTAAATCTGCGAAGATTTAAGTTGATGCCAGACAAAATTTTAATTCTTTGAGAATTTTCATATTTCTTTAATGGTGAATTGGATGACTAAAGATAAATCCTCCTTTTATCCTTACACATTACAGTTTACAATTCTTTGTAAAAAAAATATGTTTAAAAACATTCAAAAAGAATGTGCATTATTCAAATTTTACACTCATAATTACCTACCATATGCAATTTGACGTCTTAAATTCACCTCAATAATGACATTATTGAGGTAAGATCTTTGGTTTAAGGTTAATAATATACGATATTTTGGAAATCGTCATTAAAACTTAACAAAGAAATACATAAAACCCAATATTAGAAGTCAGCTTGTTGTTTCAAAAATATATATATCCTCTTTTCCAAATTAACTTTGTCTTCGATGGTGTGATTATGTGTGACGAACAAATTAAATGTAGGAGTAAATATATAAGTATTATTAATTCCATTTGAAAGTCATAAAATTCATTATAAGAACCAACTCAAATAATGTCTAAAAAAAGTTAATCTATTATTTCTTAGTACATAAAAGGCAATTTAATATTCTTCTTTGGTTGTTTCTTTTTTATGTTTACCTAAATTGCCAATTAAAACAAAATTATAGTAATATTTTGAATGATACGATGTTATTCTGACGTCATAATTATTTTTATTATCTATCCAGTTGCAAACTTCAAAAAATAAGAAACCGTTTCAAGTTCATTTAACTTTAACTTAAATCCACAAGATTGTTTTTATTTTATTTTTATTTTATTTGTAGTCCATTAATTTGTATGCATAACACAAATAATTCTTCTCGAACTGTGTTTTTTTTTTGTCAGTTGGTTAAATTTTAATTTCATCTTCAAAACACAAGTGACTTTTATGAATTGTTAAGTTGATTTGCAAACAAAACAATCAATCGTCTCAACCTTGACAATGAAGAAGATTTATCTTTATTATTTATGTGATACATGTAAAAACGTATGCAGGTAGTTATGAATTTTATTCAATTATAAATTTACCATAATTGCAAAATAGCTTTACGTTGAAGTTGAACTCACAGCCCTATTATGGTTATCAAATATCAACACGATATTTGATAATAGTTGATAATTATCAACAAAATTAATGAATCGGTATTATGGTGATCAATTATCAATATTTTTGATAAATAGTGAATTAAAAGATCTATTGTGAATAGCTTTATTGATAAACTTGGTATTACGCCATTACGGCTATCAAACATATTGATACCCATCAAATATTCTATCAGCTACAAAATCTTCGTTGACAAATGTATCAAATATTCGTAAATGGTAAAGAATTGTAATTTAAATACGATTTTTAAAAGTTTTTTTTGTAGTTTTTATTGAATATACAAATTGAAGAACGAAATGCCTTCACTAGAATTGTTGTTTGAAGGCAATTGTACTGATTTTCCTCCATTAGTTCCACAAGCCTTTCTATTTGTTTTCTGTTGCTAACTATTCTACTCCTAAATAAACAAAATATTATTAAGAAAAAAAAAAACATTTATTTAATGAAAACAACTTACATTATTCCGCCGAAATTATTTATAGACAAGAACAAGAAGCACAAGAACTCAACACAAATGACAAACGTCAAACACCAAACAAAACCTATTCACAATCGTATATTGATTAGTATTCACAATGGGTGAAAAATTATCATTTGATACTCATAATACCAAATTATCAATAAATTGATAGAAGTTATCAGTTATCAAATAATTGATAGTTGATAGCCATAATAGGGCTGTCAGTTATGATCGTTGAAACTTTGTTAATTGAACTTTACTCAGAGGTCATCCAGTTGTGTCCCTGACATTGCCAAGGGTTTTTTTAAAGACACTTAGGTTTTTCGGATTACATAACTTCTAGCAACCAATTGTGTGGTTGATATCAAATAAAGAGTATTCTTTATTTTAAAAAGCTATCTCAAATTCACCCTGTACAAAAATAAATAGAGCTCATTAGTTATATTTTAAACATTACAGTTAAAATCTTTATAAAGTGTTATTTTTTAAGATCTTTCAGAAATTACAAACATAAAATCCAGCATAAAATCTTTATTTGAATCAATTATACGATTGATATAATTATATAATATAATGCACAAGTTGGCCACTGCTTCGCTCCGCCTCAAATGGTCCATCTGCTTAGTCCAATTTTGGCATTCTCTTCCTATAACATTTCAAGAAGAATTGCTTCAGTGTTGGAGACAAAACAAGCGGGCTTGTCGCTATAGACATGAGCCTTAACCCTGCTCCGCAAAAAATAGTCTAGAAGCCTTAAATCTCACGATATACATAGGCGTTTAATTGCCGGATCTAAACGTGAAATAAATTGTTCACCGAACTAGCCTTTCAGTCGATCCATTGTTACGCGATCTGTTTGACATGTGTGATGTGGCACCACCCGTCTTGTTAAAACCACATGTCATGCAATTCAAGCTCTTCCATTTTCCACACAAATGAAATATGTTATCATCGCACGGTAGCGCTCACCATTCACATTAACGTTGCGCAATCCATATCATCTTTGAAGAAATACGGCCCAATGATCCGCCATTCCATAAATCACACCAATCAACGACTTATTCTGGTTGCTCGTGCTCTTTACTGCAAATACGGCAGCTTTCCTTGTTTACGTATCCTTTCAATCCGCTTCATCTCTGAACACAATTTTTCGAAAGAAAGGTGGATCTTCCTCAAACCTTAATTCGTTCGCAAAATGTTCCAGTAGTGGAGTAACAGAGACCCAATTGCTGTGAACGGCGCGGCGGCGGTGAATCAATAATTCACGGTCTTCACTTTGGCTAGCCGATACAGCAGCGATATTTTTATCAGTTCACTCTTTGCGTAAGCGTTGTTTGATGTCCGAAAATGTTAATTAAGTCAAAATTTAGTTACAATAGCCCGAACAGTTCTTTTAACAGAACACACATTTTCATAATAAAATTTTATGACTGGCAAGAGTTGTTCGTTTTTAACACTTGACGGTAACGTACAACACAAAACATACGTAAACTGCCAAAACCAGTGTTGCCAAAAAGATAACTGCAAACAATCACTATATTTCAAAAGTTAGGTTATAAGAAAATGACATTTTTATAGGTGTCAAATACAATAATCAAATGTCAAAACTCAAATTAAGTTTTAAATGCATTTTTAATTGTTAAAATGTATAAGCTTTATATTTAACTAACTGATTTTTTGTTCTTATTCCAGGAGTCCCAACGATGTTATCTGAACTACCAGAATTACCGTGCCTTAAAATTGGTGATTTTGAGTTGACATTTGAATTAAACGATTTGTCAGAAAATGGCCGCCAAATAGCTGAAAAAGAATTAAGAGAAACTCCAGAAATTAAAAAGAAGGCCATTGAAGATTTGAAAAACTTATTAGAACGTATGTAAATTAATTAATTATTTTATCTACTCTTCTTCTTCTTATTGTGGTTATCTGTGCATTTAACTTATAAGTTCTTTCAATTTAATTTTTGCATATGACTTAGGACTTATAGTCATTCAGATAGACCTATAAAATAATTTTTCTCGGACCAATGAGTAACGTTTTTATTAACTTCCCATAGGAAGTTATTGTAATGGGTCCGATTTGTCAAATTGAAAATTTTGACATTTCTCGACGTTTCAAGGTCCCTAGAGTCGAAATAAAAGATTTTTAGAAAGATGTCTGTGCGTGCGTGTGTACGTACGTCCGTACGTCGTCCGTATGTCCGTACGTCCGTACGTTCGCGACGTTTTTTTCGTCGTCCATAGCTCAAGAACCAGAAGAGATATCGACTTCAAATAAATTTTGTTATACAGATAATAAGGCAGAAAGATGCAGAAAGGGCTCTCAAGAAAATTGCGTGGGTGGTTTTTTTTCCATAGCAGTTTAAAAAAAAGGTGAAAATTTTGGTTAACCCTAAATATCTCATGAACCAATGACGCTAGAGACTTGAAATAAATTGTATGTTATATATTATAACGTGATACAAAACAATTATATTTTTGGGAAAAAATTCAATTAACGGTTTTTTTTATAAATCAAAAAAACTGAAAAAAAAATTGTCACTTCGAAAATTTTACGACTAAAATATGATTTCATCTCCAAAACAATTTTGTGCAACGAAGAATAATGTTTTTGACATTTGATAAAATTTTGAGAAAAATCGAATTGACAGTTTTTTACAAAAAATAATAACCTAAAAAAAAAAAAAAATTGGTAAAAATTGAGTTTTGACTCAAATATCTTTTCAAGACTTTGAGATATTGGCTTTAAACTACTTTTATCTTTCAAAAAATATTGTTTTCAACATTCAGTAAAATTTTGAAAAAAATAGAATTGACAGTTTTTTACAAAAAATTAAAAACCGAAAAAAAAATTTAACAAAAGTTGATAAAAATTGATTTTCGACTTAAATATCTTTTCAAAAATTTGAGATTATGGCTTCTAACTAATTTTAACTTATAATAAATATTGTTTTCATTAGGAAAAATTTTGAGAAAAATCGAATTCACAGTTTTTTTACAAAAAATAAAAAACCTAAACAAAAAAATTAATAAAAGTTGGTAAAAATTGATTTTCGGCTCAAATAGCTTTTCAAAAATTAAAAATATTGGCTTCAAACTTATTTTATTCACAGAAAATATTGTTTTTTATATTCAATAATTTTTTTTATAAAAATCCAACAGTCCGTTTTTTCATAAAAAAAAATAAAATCTACAAAAAATAGAACGCAAATTTGGTAAGAATTGATACATTTAGACAAACTTTTAAGCAAGACAAATCGATAGACGGGATGGGAAGTTATCAGTGTGGGTCGCATCCCAGCCTCTTTTTTAAATTCATCTTAAATATAGTTTGTAAAATTAATTAATTTGTTTTAAAACATAAATGAACCATCGTCACACCTATTATTATAATTATAATTGATTGGTACTTTGTACTTATTATGGAAATTTTTAGATTGCTTTATTTTGATATGGAAATTTATTCAAACACAAGCTTCCTTTGATAGATCGAGTTTGTTAATAAAAAAACCCATGAATCACAAATTGGGGAATAAAAGATAAGCCTAGCAAATAGTTTTTTTTTTTAGCGAAACCAGACTCCGATTATTGCTCTTTTTGTTGAAGGTATGACGCTTTTTCAAAGAATATTAATATTTAGCTTAAGTCTAAAATTTCAAATTAAATAGTTTGTCCAACTTTAGACAGCCAAACTACAAAAGCTTATTTTTAAACATTTTTATATACTTATATATATATATATATATATATATATATACATACTTATATATATTTTTATATACTTTTAACTTTAACAACTTCACGTTTAATTTTTTAAATTTCTAGTTTTTAATTTTATCCAGATAACTTTGTTCTATTTTCAAAAAATAAATCAATGACAATGAAAATGCCAATTTGGCACTCTGTTTTAACAGATGAAGAAGTCATCCAAAAACTGCAGATACATATAAATATGGACTAGTCAAGCCTGCCAATGTTATGCCTAAGCCCAAACCAAGCTTAATTGTTTTAATAAAATTTATATTATTTTCTTTTGGCAAAATAAATCAATTCGATTTTATTAGGAACTGTCAAAAGCAAAACCTCAATTCTATAGTGTAAATTGGGTTAAATCTTTTATAATCTCCTACTTCAATATTCGGTTCGAAAATTATTAGTATAATCTTTTTTTTCAAAAAATTCTAACTTGTAAGTCTTCACCTGCCATGCAAAAATCTTAAAATAAGAGCTGTGAAGCCTTTTTACTAAAACGGTTCTAAAATGAAAAAAAGCAAAACGTTATAAAAGTAATTTTTGTTCATATAACAAATTCGTAGTCTTAGGATTATAATATCAAGTTTTTGGAATATATTAAGAAAAATATAAAAATAATGTTGAAAGCGTTTGAGCATACATATATACAGCTTAAATCGGAATCAGCAAGAAAAATTCGAAAAACGAATCATTCAAAAACATACAAAAATTACATTCAAGGTTTTTTAAAACTTCAAATAGAAACAAATGAAGACTCATAAGTCATCTCATTATCAGTCTTATGAGAAATTATAAAAACTAAGTTTAGTGAGAAATTAAAATGATTATTGAAAAAGATAAAGATTTTAACTTTGGGAAAACATTGTACAACATTTTGTTTAAGAACTACGTTGTGTTTCAATCTAGCCTTAAAAATAGGGTATTATGTATAATTTGTTTGCGTTTTCAGAGAGTAATATTAACATAGGAAACGTGAGCTCGTGTCAAAACAATCAAACACCATGTTATTTAAAATTTCACAAAATCAGCTGTAAGTCAAAAATCATGAGGATGCGGTAGACAAGTGACCTAATTTTGCCATGTCATGACCAGATCTTTACCATATTCAGTTTGGACCTTTACCTATGACTCATTATTGTTCCAATATTTATTCAGACAAAATTAAGAAAGAATTTAAAACGGTTTATCTTAGACTATTCTGTTGAAATATTGGTGTGTAATTTCTTTAACCAAAAGTCCTATTTTCCAACAAAAATTTCGTTGACTTAAATTCCCAAGTTTAAGTAAGTTTTTTATTGACACCTTGAAAAACATTTAAAATATAATTAGTGGAACAATTCCCTCTCCAATTGGAACCTTCAATCATGCTTTGGGTGTATACTTATTTAACATAATTAGATTTAGTAATATCAGAATTTCAATGATTCATAATAACCTAAATAGACCATAACACAAGTTAGTTTTTTATTTAAATTTAAACCCAAAAAACAACCTAATATCTTGTTATTGTTGTATTCATTTTTCTTTTGCTTTTATTTTGTAACTTACCACATACTTTATTTTGTATATGCTACACATACTCGTACCATACACTCCGCGTCAACTGAATACGCTCAAACATTTTTAAAAATTCTACAATCGACACCAAACATAACAAATTTGACTCTCTAACTCGCTCTTAAATCTCGAAAGAAAATGTATGGGTAAAATAATGTTACAATATTTAGGTCAATGTTCTTCCAAGACCTAACGAACTCAAGCTTAACTGTTCCATATAAAAACTGACAGCTCAACATCTCCACAACAACTCTTTCATTGCTTTGATGACGCTTTAAACACCTTTTTATGTTTTCAAATTGTAAAAATAAAAGTTGAAGCCATCGACCTTATAGAAATTATAATGTTTTTCGTCTGAAAAAAAAAACACGTTATACCTTTCTTTTTCCAGCTTATTGAAGCTCTAATCGTATAACTTTCCGTTTTCCATCAAGTAGCTCAAAGTTTTTTCTTAAGTTTCATTCGTTTAAGATGGGTTGAATTTTTGGTAACTTTTAAAACTTTTGAAGCGACTTGCGTTAACGCTGACTTTTTGTTTTATTTTTCCCGCAGAATCGAAAGAATTTGATGTACGAGTAGGTACATCTTAAAATTGTTGGTCTCGTTGTTAGTTGCTGTTGTTGCCGTTTTCTTAGCTCTCTTCGTGTTCTTCCGTAAGAATCTTTATTTTTTAAATAAGAATTAAAGTCATTAAAACTTCGTCTAATTACATACATACATATATTATCTATTAAACGTCCGAGTTAGGTCTCAATTTCTAAGCAAATCGATTTTAGCTTTTTAAACACTGCTAAGGAAGATAGATCAATCCATTTTCCTTAAAATTTCAGATCAGGAGCTGAATTTCATGGCAGAGGCTAAAATTGTTAATTTAAACTGTCCAGCACTTGAAAACGCTCATAAACAACGATTAAATTTTCTTTGACCCTATTCACTACTTGACTGAAAAAATAGATATTTTAAAAATGTTATTCTTAAAATCTTAAGGGAGTACTTAGCATCTACCGATAGCACAAAACCCCTAAATATTTTTGGAAAAAATGTAAAAATATTCAAAAATGTTTATACATAGATATTCTGTTGAAGCGGAGTGTATGTATAATTCGGTTCGACCTTGTTGTGTAAATAAATTTCAAAGAGCAAGGTCAAGTGTAGTAAACTTTATTCATTTTTCAAGCTTAATGTGCATGTTAGAGTGTTAATTATCAATTCATATACATACATTTTAATAAGTAAATTTAGTACAAATTCCCTTGAATGACATTAGAAACGTCATTGTCTATTCTATTTGGTATGACGTTTTTGTCGCAGCTTACTTCGTGTTTATAGTCATGGAATTATATCTCGACTTTGCATTCCGGGTTTGGGTTTAATTACTTTTTGAAGAAAATTTATTTTTTTATATACATACATGCATGTGCAGTGCATATGTCATAGGGTGCTTCACAATCATCGTGCAAATAAAAGTCTTAAGTGCATAACATTTTTCTATAGAATCCATTAAAGCATCCATGTTTAAAGAGATTTACAAGCAGTAGTTATTAGCTATAACTTATATTTTGCGTCACACTAACTATACTGCTAAGTGGATTTGCAAATAATTATATTGGAGTTAGCTTAGTTATAACTACGAGTAATTGCCACATCAGGTGTCATTTTATTGTTAATTATTCAAAATGAGTCTTTTGAAAAAAATAAAATTGACATGAGCTCTGAACCCGTCACCAATGTGCTAATTAATGTCAGTTTTAAGTGGGTATAGTTAGTAACATTCGCATGTTTTCAAAAAATTTGACCTAATGAACATCAAATTAGATACATATATACTTATAATATGCACGTACACAAATCTGACAGAAGAAGAATAGTGCAATTATTATTCTCAGATTGCGAATTTAATGGTTACAAATTGCAAATAGATTTTTGATTGAAATTATCGATTTATTGATAGAATGTATTAAGCAATATGATTCTGAAGTTTGACCTTATATTGAAGGTATCTTCAAATATAAATATAAAAAAGTACAAATTATTGTGATTAAATTAAGTGGTACAAGGTAGAATTGAAATAGAAATAGAATATAAAATAATTGTTATAATGATTGCTTTTCTAAGCGGTGTCTTTTCTATATAAATAATGCCCCATTAATTAGGTTCACTTATGTGTAATCAATTGCAAAAATGGTTAGTTCAAATGTCATCCGCCGTGCCGTAAACAATTTTCACGGACATACATACTACATGTAATTTAAGGTCTGATGGTTCCAACTTTGAATTGCTCATTCAAGAAACTTGTACATTTTCAAGACTGATCTAGTTTTCTGATTTTTTTTTTTTAAGAGTTTTTAATATATATGGAACGCAACACCTTAAGATTATAAAAAAAATATCTTTTATCTATTGATTCGCATGAGAGCCTTGAGAACAGGTTTAAAAACGGTAATTTCTATCATTTACATACATACTCAAGTTGACTGACCTTAGGCTTTATACAGGGTGACAGGCTTGAATCTACATTGTGTTAAAAGTGGGAAATGGGGCAAGCCAGAATTAAAATACCAATAGAAGGGCTTTTAACTTTTGATAAAATTGATTCACGTTACAAGTTTAAATAATTCTGCCTTGAATACATTTTTAAGAAAATCCAGTATATTTTAAATATTTTTAAAGTCTCCAACAACACAATATTCTGGAAAAAAACTGCCAATATACAATCCATATAATAAAAGGACGCATTTTAAAAAACAGTGGGATGGAAAAAATTTCTTTAAATTTGACTAAAAATCTAAATTTTTTAGGGCACTCTTAAATCAAATTGAAACCTTAGCAAAGAATCTTCAATTTGTCAAAATATTGGACATAGGAATAAATAGCGGTGTTTATATTGAACTTCCTTGAGATTACTCATTTTGACACGCTCGACCCTTAAACTGAGCCACGCCCACAAACCTAACCATCTCCAAAGTAAGCCACTTCTTCAAACAGATCTTATTTACTTACTTCGTCGGCTTTTCCAATGACTTCGTCATCCTTGCCACAACGGGAATTCGGTCCGGACCTCATTCAACATGCTTCTCCGGTTGTTGGCTGACGCCAACCAATTGCGCACAACAAGACATGGTATTCCCTTCTGTTTTTAACCATAAATTGTAAAGCAAAGGACCTCTCTCGCGACCTATTCTTCGATCATTAGTACTACGTGCCCAGTGCGCTGGAAGAGTCTACCAAGCTTTAGCTTTGATGTGACTATAACAGCTTCGTTGTATATTTTATAACTCATTTTTATACCTCCTCCGAAATTAACTTTCCTATAACAAAGGTGGCCACATATTCTTCGTAAGACTTTTCTCTCGAACGCTGATAAGACATTAAGGTGTCTGTACAGTTTGTAGGCTTCTTCCCAAGATGTCAATGTCAAAGGATCAAGCCAGTAGTTTGGACTAGTTGACGATTTTTCCACTTGTTGACAATTTTTCAGATTCTCACCAGTTTGCAGATGAGGCAGGCCAGCCCATTCCCATGCAGGAGCTCATTGTAGATGTTAACGGGTTTGGATACCAATCCGAGTTATCTCATAGCTTAATAAAGTTCTACCCTGGTTATGCTGTCATAGGCGGCTTTAAAGTCTATAAACAGATGGTATGTTGGAATGTTAGACATTTTTCCATCATCGCCTGTCTAATTGTACAAATCTGACGAATTTTTGACTTAACTGGTCTGAAAGCTCATTTATATTGGTCGGTTATGGTTTCCGCCTATGGGGCTAACTGGTCTTGATTGGATAGAGGAAGATATCTTGAAGTTTCTACTCAACAGCGTTATACCCCTTTTATTAATGCACTCAGTGATATTTCCTTTCTTATGTATGGGAATTAAATATAATAACTTTACGCCAATCTTCTGACATCTTTTCTTTTTCCCATTAGTGAACTCGCACTTTATAAATTACTTGGTGTAGTGATTCGCCTCCATGTTTGATCAGCTCGGTTGGGATGGAATCAGCACACGGGGCTTTGTTGTCTTTCAACGGCTTATAGCCTTTTTGACTTCTTCAATTTTTTGGTGAGCTGGCTGTTGAGTAATCTTTGGGATCGGTGATCAGATTTAATAAAAGAACTTATTGTTCAGGGCTTAACATTTTACTAAAGAATAAACTTCTAAATATTGAGCAATTTAGTTCTAAGCTACTCCAAAATTTTAAACCTTTAATTGCATTTTTCTAACTAGTAAGTTGCTAAATCCATTCTATTAAAAAACTAGAATCCGAGCATGTTTAAATAGTGACAGTTCGTGAAAATAAACAAAGCAAACCAACTGAAATGGATCTATTAATTCGAATTCCCAACTGTTAGGTGTCATACGGATTTAGCAAATTTATAAAAGTTAAAATAGCCATTTCGTAATTTTAAAATTTAAAATTGTGTGCCGTTATATTTGTATTGTATACTATCTGAGTTTATTTTGTTACTATGCATTCTCTTCTGAAAAAAAAACTAAAAATTACATATGTACATTAAAATATGACCTTAACAATTTGTTGCAAATTGATTTGTTACAATTTTAATTTATAATAATTAAGTTAAATCAGAACCACCCTTTGCATCTTTGCTTTTGTGAAAGTCATTGTGTTTTTTAGTTTTTAAAATAAATTAAAAATATTTATATATAGTTCAACCTTTGGGCTTTAATTTAATTGAAATTCAATGACCAACCAGTTTCTATACTGATTCACATATTATTAAGTAGGTAACAATTTTTAATTTAAATTAAAACTCAATACAAAACATCAATAATGACTTAAAGTTAATTTTAAATTTTAATTTAATGAAGGTAATCATCAAATAAAAATATCTGCTGTAAAATAAAGACAAACAAATAAAACCCTGGAACCGTTATTTTGTTGTTTGATTCAACTTTTTTGTTTGTTAAAATTTTTATATTTATTTAGTAGACACGTTTTAATGAATATTAAGCACACGTTTCAACTTAAAAATTTATTGCTGACATTAAAATCTAAATTTATTCCGTTTAAAATAATGTAGTAGAATTAATAATATTTATCAACATTTATGCGCCCTTATTACACGAATGTTATAATTTATACAATTTGTATTATTTATTTTTTCAGAAGAAACCGATTTCACATATCCAAAAGATAATGAAGAATATTTGATCAGATTTCTCAGACCTTGTAAATTTTATCCAGAAAGTGCAAGAGATTTGGTAAGATCAATAAACTTGAAATTTTTGTTTGAATATTTATATTTTTTTAAATTGTTTTGCTTTTTTCGCATATTTGTGTTAAAATTTTAAGAAAACATTTGTTTTCTCTCTTAAAAGGGATGTAACGAACTTTAAATTAATCGCACCATATGTGAAATGATGTGAGATCAATCTATCTAAATAACCAAAAAATAAAGTACATATTAAACAATTAACACTAACAAATACTTGGTTATACACAAAAGTCAATAATAAATAAATGATGACCATTTTATTATAGTGGGAGAAGTTTATATGAACTTTTTGATTAATTATTCAAATATCATGACTTTAATCTTATTTGTATATGATGAATTAATTACCTATAAACGATATTGCCAGCCAGACATAATAATTGCATTCTTTCACTCAATTAATTATTATAAGAAACAATGCAAGTCTTTGTGTATTTGGAAGTGTTAATTAATTTTTGTTTTATATTCAAAGTCATTGAAGTGAAAGAATTTTTATTTTGCTTTTTGTTTTTAAAGATGAAAAATGGAGATTGTTCCAAAATTGGGAGGCGCATTTTAAAATAGAAGAAGAAAGGCTTTGAATGATTATTTGTAAACATTCGACTTGTTAAATTTATTAACTAGTTAACCATATTCAAATTAAAGTCCAGAAACATTTGAAGGCACATCCTTATATTCAGACCTCGAAAAAAGAACCAACAAATCGTAATAAATGTAAAAATGGCCCTGAATGCATTCATTCTATTTCCCACTGAACATATTTCATGGTTGTCCAAAGGGGATTTCAATTCCAATCAAACTCTATTTGGCTAGCTAAAGTCCAAGTTATAGCTTTCATTGTTTTCCATAATTGAAACCAATCATTGTAATTTTTTTTGGCAGGTCGATTATAGCTATTATTGAAAATGTCTGTCATTGAAACAAAATTTCCTGATTGGAATTAAGAGTATAGATTAGAGTTGATTATTGAAAGTAGGATTGACAGGTGCAATGGGACGCTTTCAGTGGAACGATTGTGCCCCAAGATGTGAAAGCAACAATCTGCTGTTCATTGAAAAATTCAAAATTAACTAAAAGAAAAGGTCTGGTTTAGGGGCCAGTTATAACTATCATTCGTTTTCATCATTGAAACCAATCATTGACATTTTTTTGATAGGTTGTTTATAGCTTTAATTAATGGGAATTGTGTGAAATTGAAACACAAATTAGTGGAACGATTCGTTGCACTATTGGATATAAAAAAATCAGCTATTCAGGAAAATGAATGTCATTCCGGAAAATAGCTATAACCAACCTGTCAAAAAATTCCAATGATTGGTTTAAATGATGAAAACCAACGATAGATGAACAACTAGCTCGGCCTCTGACTCACACCTAAGAGAAGAATATAATTAATTTGTTATTAGTAATATAATGAGTAAAACGCGTTTTTTAACTACCATTTATCATTTAAACTGCAAAAACATTTATTGATTTATGTTCTGAGTGCCAATGGAAAACACCATTATTTAGAGTATAGTTCCTGTCACATTTCTTTTCATTAAAATTAAAGGACACTTTCTGGTCTTCCAGAAATTGAGACTCCAAACAAACGCCAAATCCCAGCTTTGAGTTAAAGAATGGGCAGGTTCAGGCAACATAAGGGACTTTATTTGCAGTCAACTTCATTCTTTGAACGTAAATTTTGACTTAGGTAGCTAGTTAGTTTTCCAAGTGTCATGAATTTCAAATTCAGAACTTTACTTCACAAACCTCTACTTCAAGTTCATAGTATAAAAACTACCAAAAGCATTATTGTTTACAAAACACTTCTCAGACAAGCTTCAAGTACATCACGATTTGTATTTTGTATTGTAAAGAAATATTCCTTATTTCTTTTCCAAATTAACAAGGAACCCTTTTATATAAAACATTGAATGAAGTTGTGCAGAAAATAAATATATCATATAAATCATAAATAAAGTTCAGCTTTTAGTTGAATTAAAAAACATGATCAATTGTCATTTTGACATAAGTTGACTTGACTTGATAGTTAGGGAGATTTTTCTTGACTAACTTTTCAGTCAACTTTCCAATAAAGTTTCCTTAATTGGAAGGCAATTTTTTGGCAGCTGGCCAATCAGATGCTAGAAACTTGCCTTACTTTTAAGTACCTTATGTCGGCTGAACCTGCCCATTATTGCGTTCTTTAAGTCAAAGACTTGATTTGACGTTTGACTTTACTTTCATTTACCGCCATTTGAATTTTCTTTTAAGACAAATTTTGCGAAAAGTTGAGTAATGTTTTGTCTTTCTTCAAGAAGTCCTCAATAATGTGCTTAGTTATTTATTTTTTCGGTATCAATTTTATTTATTTCATGTTTCCAGTTAACCAGTCAAGAACTCACAAATTAACAATGCTTTGAAACAGACTTTCAAATGGACAATTAATAGAAATCCATTTAAATATGTATGTTAGGTGGATAGTATTTATCTTAGAATTTAAGAATTAAAATTTGATGTCAAGAATCAAAAGCAAAAAACAAACGAAATTGCGAACATTTGAAGGCATTTTTAATCGAATCAAACAAGAATACTGAACAACTAAAGAGAAACTTCAATTGTGACATTTGTCCTTTTAAAGATGGCTTCCTTATAGGGCTGTCAACTTTGTTAGCTAGCTTTAACACAAACTCAATAGAATTAAGAATGTACCATTAAATCAGGTTCTTAAGTACCTGATCATAAGAAATCTGAAACATCATTATTTTGAATTCAAAATTTGATTATTTTTTTGTTTCTATTTTCACAGATCAAGCGCTATTATTCATTTAAGCTAAAGCATAATGATATTTATGATAATTTAGTTCCAAGTCGCGAAGAGAACATTTTCAAATCAAATGTCCTAACCGTGTTTCCTAATCGAGATCAATGCGGCAGGAGAATCTTACTTTTGGAGCTTGGAAGTGAGTAATATATGTAAAATAAATTGTTGTTTAGGTGTAACAATGGTGTGAGTAGTTTTGAAGGCACTTACATTGTATCTGTTGCATCCTAATTATACTTATAAATTTAATTGCCTTTGATTTTTACGTAATTCGTTTTCTTATAGAGAAATGGAAGCACAAGGAAGTTTCTCTAGATGAGGTCTTTAAGGGATGTGTTCTCTTCCTCGAAGCAGCCATGCTCGAACCAGAAACACAGGTCGCCGGTGCTATTGTCATTTTCGATATGGATGGCTTGAGTATGTCACAAACCTGGCAATTTACACCACCGTTTGCCAAGAGGATTGTAGACTGGTTACAAGTAAGTTTTAGAAAATTTGTCCATATAATTTCTGCCATTCTTAACCTTTTCTCTTTTTGTTTTCCTTTTTTTTCAGGACTCTGTGCCCCTACGTGTCAAAGCAATTCACATTGTTAATCAACCAAAAATCTTCAATCTAGTCTTTGCCCTATTCAAGCCATTCTTCAGGGAGAAACTCCGTTCCCGTATCTATTTCCATGGAACCGATCGGGAATCATTGCATAAGCACATTTCAATTAAATGCCTACCACCAGCTTATAACGGTATTTTAGAACAACAACCCGTGGAAGCAATTCAATGGTATCAGTTGATGAAACTTTGCGAACAGGAATATGTTGCAATCAATTCATACGGTTATAAGAAGAAGTAGTTTATCTAAAATAGGAACTCTAAAATGTAGAATTTGTATAATTAAATAATTAATTTGCTAAGCATGTGTAAACGCGGTGCTGTGTGTTAAAAAATTATTTGTTAATTTATTTTTTTAATTTTTAAATTAACTTTTCTTTCTTTTTAAATTATGATAAGTACGTTAAATACTCAATATGAGTTTTTATTAAGGCAAATAGATAAACAAATTAAAAAAAAAAACAAAACTAAAAAAAGGCCAATGGGGTAATTATGTAAATGTACATATAGTGACATTTTTATATTATGTTCTTATAGTCTAAATATATAATGTTCTCTATACAAATGTAATAAAAATAACTTAAAACGCACAAAACTTTTTTAAAAAGAAAAATGTATTTTTAAATCGTTTCTTTGTTAAAAAACAATATTGTTGATTTTTTATAAAAAATAATAATAAATAAAAGGAAAATACAGAAAACTTTTGTGTAGTTGTTTTAATTTTAAAGAGAAATGAAAATCAATATTAATATCGAAAAACAGTTGACAGATTTGAGTTCAGAACAAAAATTGTCTTTAGAATGCTAAAATTCAAAAGATTAGCCTACGTTTGTAAATCATTAGATTTTTGCAGGTAAATGCAAGGAAATTTGAAAACAAAAAACCCGTTGGAATTCGGAAAATACTGCATGAATGTTTTAAATTCAGGTCACAAAAAAGAATAATACATATATTTAAACAAATCTTATGACTAACAGCCTTAAAAATACAAGCATTTTTCTTAAATCAGCCAATATAAGTTCCATTTTCCATCTGATTTTCAAAAAATTTACTTTATTAAGATCTTATCAAATCAGCTGCTTGTGCTCCTATACAGATAAGAGGTGAAATGGAACCGCACTCCTGAAACTCAGACTTAGATCTGTCGTTGTTAAGGAAAGATTGCAGAAAATTTTGTACCAGTGCGAAAAAAGAACTCTTTCAATATAAGTACCTATATAAAAAAGAACTGAGGAAAACCAAACAAAAATCCTCTCCAAAAATCCGTATATGTCAAGTTGCTTAAAAAACTCTCGACGTATTCTGGACAAATTCAAGAGAATAATCACTCAACCTGCTCCTGGATGTACACTTTCCAGGTAGCTCTCTTTCTGTTAACAACACTGACTCAAACAGCGTTAGTAACTTAACTCTTCCACAAGGTCTGATTTCAAAGGAAAAGCTTCGATCTTTACACATCTGCACGGCCAGATGGAATAATTCCGTGTGGACTTCAGAAAAATCCTGATATTCTAACACCCATTCTTACCAACATCCTGAATATTTGTATTAATATGGCTCACATTCCATTGTCATGGAGAGAGTTCAAAGTTGTTTTTATACCCAAAGCGAACCTAAAGATCTAAGACCTATAAGCCTATCATCATTCCTTCTTAAAACATTTGAACGTCTAATTAACATTTACTTGAGGCAAACATAGATAAATCTTTACCACCCAATGTTCAACATGCCTGAAATAAAAGGAAACTTGTAGAAACATTATCCCTTTATCACAAAGAGTTCACTTTAGTTGCTTTCCAAAATATAGAAGGAGCTTTCAACAATGTCGTTGTTTTGTCAATTATGAAGCTAGAGTAAGTTGTTGATAATCGGGATTATCAACTCAAAACTTGGCGATTTTACTATTCAAGGCAGTGTCTTTTCTCCAATTCTCTGGAACTTAGTAGTCAACGATTAACTAAAAATTCTAGAAATGTAGGGATTCAGAGGGATTGCCTTCGCTGACGATGTTGCCACAGCAATATCTGGGAAATACATATCTTAAAACACTGAAAGAATTACTACAAAATTCTTCAAACAAGGTTAATACCTGGATAGATCAGTATGGACTTGGTGCCAACCCTCACAAAATCGAACTTGTCATCTTAAGTAGGAACTGCAAAATCCCACACAAACACCCTCCTCAAATATACAGTATACAGCTTAAATTTTCAGACAAAACAAAATACTTGTGTTTTATTTTGGGTAAGAGATTATGTTGGAAACTCAACATTAAAGAACCTGGGAGAATGAGTCATTTTTGGAAGGCGAAGCGATTCACTTCTATACAGATGGATCTAAAACAGATGACGGGATCGGTGAAGACTCGTATTCCGGCAGACTAAATCTTGGTCTTTCATTTCTTTTTCACAATCACAGTAGCTTTCCAGGCAGAACTTCTGGCCATCCAAGAAATCCTCTCTTGGCTCAAAGAAAACATGATATCGGATAGCGATATACGCACCTTACGTCTTAGATAGTCAAGCTGTCATACAATCATTGGACTCTGTACCAAAAACTCACACATTCCAGGTAACTGAGAAAAGGTTTTATAGGAGATGCCGGTGCACATTGAATATTTCAATGACTGGGAAAAACAGGCATTCCACATTCGAGTAGTACGGTAAAAGTACGAATCTCTGTAATTTACAGTATTGCCGAAGTTGGGCTCAAGGGTATACTGATGACGATTCTTGAAGGCACGAGTATCACGGTCGAATGGCTTGAGGGAAGGAATAAACGACCTACATACATCTATAAGTTCTAATAAATCGGTTTAAATATGCACGTACCCAAAATTCATACAAATTTTAGACTATTGAGCCTTAAAATTCGTTATTTGGAAAATAATCTCAAAGTTAAGTTAAATGAGAACATTTCAGACATCTACTTATGTCCTAAACCCTACTATAATTTATAAGTACGACAATCATAACAAATACATTTATAACGGGTTATCCATTTTGCGGTTTCAAAAGTATAGAGCTAAAATTCAACATCTATCAAACTAAGTTGTTAAACCAATTTTATTTTTTTTTTCAGTTGAAAGTCCGACATTTACGAAAATGAATCGCTTAACTATCACACAACGCATAAAAATGGTTAAAGTGTTAACGAAGACCCGAATGTATCGATTCCTCGTCGTTCTCAGGAATAAGGACTGCTTTACGGCACATTATGGCGTATTTTGCATTTGGATCTACACTTACATCCATATAAAGCCCAGCTCACACAACAACTGAATCCAGCTGACTATTCACAACGTTCGTAGATACGTCGAATGGGTGCTTTAACAACAGGCAGTGGACGGCGATTTTTCGAACAGAATTTTCTTCAGCGACGGAGCACATTTCTCATTCGGTGGGTATGTTAATAAACAAAAAATTGTCTTATTTGGGGTTCTGAGAATCTTGAAGTAATTGAAGAGAAGCCATTACATCAACAAAAAGTCACTGTTTGGTGCGCTTTTCTCGTCGTGGCGATATCAACTGGCCACTAAAATCATGCGATTGACACCGCTGGACTTTTTTTTGTAGGGCTACGAAAGACCGTGTATATGCAGATAAACCTTTAACTCTTCAGCACTTCAAAACCAACATTCGTCAAGTTATGTCTGAGATACTGCCCAATATGTGTCAACAAGTGGCAACAATTCGCGTGGTGGTCATTTAAATGATGTAGTGTTTCAAACATAATGTCAACGTTCAAACTTTATAATAAAAGAGAAATATCATGAAAAAATATTGAATACGTGCTTTATTTACATTTACTTTTGAAGCCGCAAAATGGATAACCCTGTATAATGTCATAATCTTTACACCATTTTTCTTAGCTTGGATCAAATCTTACCTATTATGCCGAAACACAGTGTGAGCATTAGAAAAAAAAGGAAAGAGAATTTGAAAAGAGTGCTGGTGGTGGAAGACAGAGTATTGTAGAGCATTCCACATTCGCGTAGTACGGCTAAAGTACGAGTCTCTGTACATGACAGCGAAGTTGGTCTCGAGGGTATACAGGCCTACATATCGTCGGCTAAAGATGCAAACCTTTGAAAATATCTCAAGAATTGAAATCTATGTCATTATTGTTGTCGTAAATGCCGAAAACATATAAAAAAACAACGTAGATCGACGTTGCCATTTTACAATGGAAAAACAACGTAAATCTACAGTTTAAGAAGTGTGTATTTGTGAAAAAATACAGTTTCTATTGGAATTTGGATGTTTTAATTGAAAAAGGTATGTGAAATTATTTATTCATTATTTTATTATTTATTTATTAATTATTTTATTTTATTTAAATTTCTGATAATAAAGATTATTCTTAGAGTAAATAAAGAAGTTTTGTATAAGTAAGTGGATATACAAGGTTTTCTTTCTTATGCAATTCAAATCCAACAAGGACTTACAGGTTTTTCTTATTTTCTCTAACGAACAATATTTTAACTGTTTTAATTTGTTTACACTTCACGCTGACGATTAAATTGACGTTAAACTATGGCCTATGGGATATGAAAAAAAATAGAATAATTTTTGTTATCAGGATAGAAGATGGTGGTTAGGCTAGAAATCTTTGTTTACTATTTGATGATTTATATTATCATAAGTGCATTTTTTTTCAAGGTCGATTTTTCTATTTTTTTTTCAATATATTTAAGTAATAGGCTTTTAGCCCGGTCAAATCAGACATGTGAGGTTACAATAATTCACATCCAGCTGTGTGTAAATAAACCGTCTTAGGAGAAGAACGCGAGAAAGCGACTACGGTATTGATATCGTACACCAAGGCGTATACTTGTTTTTTTTTTGTTTTGTATTTATGTAAGCTTTTTTGCATATACATACCTATACAATTCTAAAACTCAGCATTATATAACGTATGGGGGACATGCTACCTCCCTCCCTGCTTGGTCTAACTATAGTATTTGGGGTGGGTGCAAGGCTACGTGTATGCACATTTTCTTTGAATGCAAAAGAAAAAAAGAAAAGTTTCTCAAAAACTAAGACATTTTTAATTTGCCTGACTATTTAGTATTATATTTTTTATTATTTTTTAACTCCTACTTTTTACAACTTTTAAGTCAAGAATAATGATGTCACGTGGATTAAAAATGTTTAAGCTTGCCTTAAAAAATGACATTATACTATCCGAAGAACTTCCAAAGGATATCATTGAGCAAGCATGTTGAACTTGAAAATTTGGTTGAAGTTGAACCTATTCCAACTGATGATACAACAGTAGTTATTCATAATTCAGAAAACCTTATTCAGAGTGATCTTGAAACTCAAGAATATGTCAATATTAAAAGTTCGGATACGATTCTTCCACGAAAGAAGAGTCACAAAAATAAAGCAGACAAAAAACAATGGTTTGGTAATAAACAAAAGCTTGCAAGGGAAAAAGGGCAGTCATATCTTGGGAAAAAAATCCAGGTTTGGAATTGGAATACAAGGTTGAAAAAAGGCCCAAAAATATTAAAAAAAGATGCAACTGCAGAGGAAAGAACACATCATTGATACGATGCCACTAGTTTAATGATGAGGAAAGAAATAACATTTTTAATGAGTTTTGGAAGAAATCTTGGAATGAAAAAAAGGTTTACGTTGAATGCATAACTAAAATTGAAGAAATTAAAAGACGGTGGGTCCAACGATCAAGGAAACGAAATAGTTCAATTTATTATTTTAAATGAAACGAAACTTGTGATGTACTTGAACACCTTAAGGTGAGTGGGCTGTAACTAACTGCAAAAAAAGCTTGGAAACTGAAAGTACATCAATTGATTCTTCAGATTTATCGTTAAAGTAAACAAACAAAAATTAATCTTCAAAAGCATTGCCTAAAAAATTTCTAATAGCCCTACAAAAAATGGAATCTCACTATTGTAGATCAAGTTCATCAAAATTGTACTTCGAATCTATGTGGCAGACAAAAACACAGCTGTATGATGAATATTCCAAAATTTGGTGTGCAGCACATGACAAGAAACCTCTCTCCATTACAGCTTTTAATGGAGTCTTTCATGATATGAATTTAAGTCTATTTCGTCCAAAAAAAGATGAGTGTGAGGTTTGTGTAGCTGTAGGATATGGGACGGGAAATGTTCAGGAACCAGTCTATTTGCAATATATATGTAATGCTAAAAAATGAAGCTCGCGAGGAAAAAAAAATAGAGATAAATCTAACCCTACCAAAAAAGTGTTCACTGTAAATTTACAGTCAGTCTTACTCTCCCCTAAATCAAATATATTTGTACTACCGATAAAAAACTATTAGAACAGAACTTTACCATTTATGACTTGGCAACACATGAAGGTTATTGCTTTTTATGGCACGAAGCTGAAGGTGGAGTTAGCGCTGATGAGTTTTCATCCATTTTGTACAATTTTCTCGATGAGAAAATTATACCCACCAACGATTTGCTCAAAATATAAATGTCAATCTAACTGCCTTACACAAAACAAAAGTATTTAAACAAATACTTGTGAAGGACATACCCGGAAGGAAGTGGATTCCCAGCAATTGAAAAAACTGCGTAACCGAAACGTAAACGTCCCAGCAGATTATGTTGACATCTGTGAAAAAGCTCGTGTCCACCCCATTCCTTACAATGTGAATTATTTGAAATTTGAATATTTCAAAAAGTATTATTCACTTAAATTTATATCTTCAAAAAGACCAGAAAGAAAAAGTGATGATCCAACAGTGAACCAGATCCACGCCAGATCCAGAACGATGAAGGCTCCATTGAATATAAATTGAATTTTTCAGACGATTCGAAATCATTGCCGCAACGAATTAAGTCTTTCAATTAAATTCAAATTGACAATATTCCAAAGTTATACGAGACTCAACCTAAAATATCCGATGATATAAATAGAAACATCTTCAAGAGCTGAAGATATCTCTCAAGCAAGATTATCATTCTTTTTATGACTCTCTACCACATTAAAGTTTTAAAAACTTTTGTTTTGTTGGTACCTATAATAAAAATAACAATTTCCTTCTTTCTTCTAGCCTTTTCAAGAAAGGCAAGAATTAAAACAATAGTAAACCTTTTTTCGACTAATATTATTATATATTATACCTACTACAATGTGTAATTTGTTTATAACTTTTTAAATTTTGTCTCAAATTTGCTTTTAATTAACTTATTTGTCTTATTCTTTTACTTATCTTAATCTCTAAATTAAAACAAATAAAAAATATTGTCTAACATTTACTTAAAAGAAAACATCTTAAATCCTTCATATCGTTCATGAAGAATGGTAATTGACTACTTACCAAAACTTTATTATAATAAGTCTAAAGAACAGAAAAAAATAATAACATGGTATAAAAAAAAATTTCAGATTTGTCATACGTATAAAATTGGTAGCAAATTAAACATTTCAAAAAGCTCTCCTGGACAATGTACACAAATGGACGTACGAGGTTTGCATCTTTAGCCGACGATATGTACATATGTACATACATATGTATGTCCTATACCCTACTATTAGTCCAGTCAATGAACGAAAAAAATTGCCTTCACCTCAAAAAAAAATCCAACAGTTTTGAAACTTGGCACACTTAATAAGGGATGTCTGGTGATGATCCAAAAAAAAGTCCCCAAGAATCCGACGTGAGCTCTAGCGGCATTTAAGAGAAACATGGAGTTTGTTTCAGTTTTTCACGTTTATCTCGAAAACTATTCGTCGTATCAAAAAATGTTCTTCCAAAAAATTAAATCTCATTAAATTTTATAAAAAAAAAGCTTCAATGAATTTTTTCGTATCTCTTACAGTTTATAAAATAACTCTAGCGGCAGTGAAGAGAAACATACGGTTTTTTCAGTTTTTCGGGTTTATCTTGAAAATTATTTGTCGTATCAAAAAATAATCTTCTACAAAATTAAAGCTTATTAAATTTCGCATAATATGATATTAATTTGATTTCACTTGTTTTAGTTTGTAAAATAACTCTATCGGCACTTAAGCAAAATATGTGTTTTTTTCACACGAAACTAAAATCATTCCTCTTCCGCTCTTAAACTCTCCACCGTCCGACTACGAGTATAATACACTTTACACTGCATTGCACTATTCTGGCAGTTTGTGTGACAAATTTGACCAAAAATGCCCGGTGGTAACATTTGACCTACCTCTTTATATAAAAATAAAGAAATCGTTGCCACAGCTTCATCTGAGTCCCGTCTATCAAAATGCGTAGTCAGATTGGGTGGATTTATCTTAATGTCCTATATTGGTTCAATAGGTTTTCTGGTGAATGCAAGTGGCCTTCAAGAGTTAATGAGTACTATATACGCCCCGGTTTCTGTTGAAAATATGCTGCAAGGAAAAGCTTTCGCTAGAACAGTTCGTGCTTTAATACTAATACAGACATCTTTAGCTAATATGTATAATAATGGAACAAGTCAGCATAAGCCAACATGAATTAGAGGAAATCCAAAATCTCACGAAAAATTTTCTATATGAGTCTCCTTTGTTATGTGCACTAAAGCAAAATCCTCATTTCATCCATCTTAGTGAGAAACTACAAACAAATCTTAACAAACTCAAATCTAATGGACCAACAGCAGTCATATGGATTCAGTTGTTTAATATGATTACATTGCTTACAGATTTTATTCACGCTGAGCGGTCTGGCGATTGGAATGCCCATATTAACTGTGTGAAGAATATGATTCCATATTTCCATGCCGCTGGACACTTCTCGTACGCCAAATCATGTCACCTGGGGTCCTACTCTGTAATGCGTTTCGAAAGCAAATATTTTCGAAAACGAATATTTTGTACTCTCTATTTCTAATGCGGATAAGAAATCTAGTACTTACGGAATGACAAATCCGCATTCGGATTTTTCGTACCTGGCAATGCGTTTCCGAATGTCATTAGCGTTCGAAAACGGAAATTTTGTTTCTACACCAAGAGAGGTAACGAATTGCAATTCGAAGGTCGTTTTTAAAGGACACAAAAGGAAAATTGTGTTGAGTTGTGTGAAATAGATAAAATATAAGTAAGGAAATAATAATTTTATTTAATATGATTTATTACAGGGAATCATCAGCGAAAAATGTGCATACCAAATAAAAGCAATTTGAAATTATGGTGGAATTCGTATGACTTGAAGGAAAAAAGTATACCTTAGCAAGACAAATTTCAACACAAAAAACGAAATGACTATGAAAAAAATCAGCTTAAACTTTCTAAGCTTGAATAAAAAGAGAGATGTGGCAATTGCAAAGCAGTGAAGTGTAAAATAAGTCATTACGATAATTTTCAAGTGATAATAATGACTGAATTTTAATTTTAATTTTTTCCTCGTCTTTGTGATTTGTTTTAATTTTTTTTGTATTTTTGCTTTGACAAATCTCATAAGAAATACTTCGAGACTCGGTAAATCTATTCGATAAATAGAAAAAGTACTAGATGATTGTTTTATCCGATTCGAACATTTTACAGAGTACGAATTCATAAACGAATCGAATATCAGATTCGAATCGGATTGGCTTTCGAAATGCATTACAGAGTAGGGCCCCTGGTTTTTGTTGCGGTAAAGTTTACCGTAACAAACGACAATTATTAATTAATGCATACCATATTTTTTTAGGAAATTTAATAAGCTTTCTTTTCGTTTGAAAAAAACACATGTTTTCCTTAAATGCCGATAGCGTTATTTTACAAACTAAACTAAGTACAAACAAATTAATATCATATTTCTCCAGGAAATTTAATAAGCTTTAATTTTGTAGAAGATTATTTATTGATACAACAAATAGTTTTCAAGATAAACCCGAAAACCGAAAAAACCGAATGTTTCTTTTCACTGCC
Source organism: Eupeodes latifasciatus (assembly GCA_920104205.1). Lineage (NCBI taxonomy): Eukaryota > Metazoa > Arthropoda > Insecta > Diptera > Syrphidae > Eupeodes > Eupeodes latifasciatus. The sequence goes on from OV049924.1 coordinate 152,079,457, forward strand.
GCTAGTTATTTTATAAACTATAAGAGATACGAAAAAATTAATTGAAGCTTTTTTTCATAAAATTTAATGAACTTTAATTTTGTGGAACAACATTTTTTGATACGACAAATAGTTTTTGAGATAAACGTGAAAAACTGAAACAAACTCCATGTTTCTCTTAACTGCCGCTAGAGCTCAGGTCGGATTCTTGGGGACTTTTGTTTGGGTCATCACCAGACATCCCTTAGTAAGTGTGCCAAGTTTTAAAACTGTTGGATTTTTTTTTGAGGTGAAAACATTTATTAACTGGCCTAATTTATTTATAATTTATAACAAATACATATACTTACGTTTAAGCTTTTTCTTGTTTCAAATATCCATAATAGTATTTTATTATAAATAAATAAAAGAAAAGTCACATTGTTTTGTTTGCATATTTTTTATAATTTGATTTATTTTTCTTAATAATATTTTGTTTTTTGTTCTTTTTTTCATATTTTTTTGGGATTTTTCTCTTTTAATATTTTCATCGTCATCGTCAATCAGTTTTTTTTTGTTTTTTTTTATATTTGAATACATACAATAGCATTTTTGTAGTTATTTTTAAACTAATTTTTCATTTGCTTCCTCTTTTGTTATTGGTAATAGTAATAATTAATAATATAATAATAATAATCATAATAATAATCAACATATTTTTTGTTTTATTTCGCAGTTTCTTTTCTCTTAATGTTCTTTCTTTTTTGTTTGCAGCATAACGCAATTATATAAATTTTCCCTTCTTCCATAATTTGTTTGAATATTATAATAATAATTTTCGCAAACGACAATACATAATTCTTTTTTTTAATTCATATTCGTCAATTTCTTCTTCTCAAGTTTCGATCAAGTTTTTATATGTTTTTGTTTTGTTTAATATTTAAGTTATTTTTTATTTTTGTTTTATGATAAAAATTTTTCAAGCAACATTTTTTTAATTTTTCTTTGTTAATCAAGCAGCAATTTTTTTAAATTTGTTTTTGTTTAATAATAATATAATTAGAAAAAGAAAACACATTTCATTTTATTTTGGAAATTTATCCATATAAATAAATGTTTTAAAAAAATTTACGTTTGGTGTGTACTGTGTATACAGAGTAATTTTGTTTTTATTATTTCTTTTTGTTGTGTTTTGTTAAAAATTTGAATAATAAGATTATTTGTTAGTTATTATGATGAACTGGTTGCATTTATATTTTTGTTATTATTAATTCTGAAACATATTGTATATTTTGATAAAATTTACAGTGATGGAGTAGAAAAATGCCCTTTTACGACATTTTTAATATTTGTTTCTACTACTTTGTGTTTTGGTGTGGTTTGGAGTGTATTTCTGGTGTTTTGTAGGATATCGGGTATTGATTTGATATAATTTAATTATTAAATAGAAGTAGGAGAGTTTTATTTGTTTAAAGTACAAAGTTTTTTTGTTTTTGAAAATTTGCTAACATGAATCTATAACTTAAAGTATCATAAAATATTGATCAATTTTAAAATATATATTATTATCAAAAAGTGTTTTATTTTGTTTAATATGTGCATGACATGGATATTTTAAAAGTAAGCTAAATTTTATCTCTTAAAGAAATCATGATAAGAATATAAAAACATTATAAAATACAAGTAAAATATTTTACAAAATGTTGGGATCAATTGTAAAATATTGTAGATGTGTTTTATTTTTCGTTTCAAATAAAATTCGAATTGATAATCGATAGTAGTACGTAGTTTGGTTCAATGAATTTGGTACAAGTAAAATTAATGCCGTCCAGGCGACGTTAAAGACTATCTAATTTGAGGAAAGACTTGATTTGATTTGAAAGAAAAATCTTCAGTTTATTTGTGTAGAATGAATCATTTGTTTTTTATTCAATAAATATCTAAATTTCCTAACTTTTATTTTTTTCTTTCTTTATAAACACAATTTGTGAGGGATACAAAAACTTTAAATAGTCTTGAGACCTGTGAGAGAAAGTTATTTTTTGTTAGATAATATGTTTTGAGTACTTCCTTCACGACAAAATGAAGACAAAAGACTTTGAAAGTGAATTTCTAAGTTTTAGATTATTGACATCTAAAAACCTAACTAGTTGCCTTTGCATACATTTCTTTTCAATATTGTTTATAATTTCTGAAAACACTTAAGAAGCAATGCTTATTGTTGGTCCTTCTCAAATTACGTACCAATGAAATGTTAACACGTTGCCAGATCATTTTGAAAGACATTTCTCGATTGTATCAAGTTGAGGGGATGCCGTATTGGTATTTAAAATTCTTTTGCAATGATTGACAACATTTATTCAAAGCTAAAATCAATACATTTATTCGAATTCCATTTTCGGAATTATATTAAAACAAACAGCCGATATTTTTGCTCCATTCCGAAATTTTGTTCAAACTTTTTTTATTTTATTGCCACTTAAACCTTCATAGAGCTTAAAATATTTTTCACATTTAAAATTGTTTGGTACAGTTCATCATATTACAATGATTTAAGCTCTATAAAGATTTGGAAATATGTAACTATCATACTTTTCAAGATATTGTATATTGTCAAAACATACCTTTCGTTAACCATACAAAACTAAATGAAGAATTTTATCTACCTACAATTTTCATTCGGGGAATCAATTTTATTTACGATCAACAAAAACAAGATAATCGAAATTTAGCCCTTTTGAAATATCCGTTCCGATTTTTAGAAACATAATGTGCATCTTTGTATACGAGACAATGGGCGGTTCAGGCGACATAAGGGACTTGACATAAGTTATCACGTGAAGTCTACTTATGTCGAAATTTTAGTTGACCACGTTTTTGCATTCAACTGAAAGCTGAACTTAATAACTCCGTGAATTATTTACTTATTGCACAATTGTATTTAAAGTTTTGTTTGAATGTGTTCTTGTCATATTGTAAGAGAAATAAGGACTTTTCCGTTACAATACAAAACACTATGGACTTATGGACTTCTACCTTTTGTAAGGAGTTTGTTGTTGATAATAAAGTTTGTTGGTACGTTCTGCTAAATCAACTGAAGGTAAGAGATAGTGAAGTAAGGACCCAAGTTTGGAATTAATGACGACTGAAAAAATAACTAGCTAACTTGGTCTAATTTTGCGTTCAAAAAATACAGTTGATTGCAAATGAAGTAACTTATGTTGTCTGAACCTGCCCAATCTGTTAAATCAACACTATTGCACAAAAACATTTTTACTCCCGCATAATTGCTTATATAAGAAATAAAACCACCAGGGTGTCCCAATGAAGACGTTTGGTTAAAATGTTGCCAATTAAAACCGACAATTCAACCAAAAGACTACAAATGCAATGTATTTTGTTTGGAGATACATTTATAATCGACGCGACGTGAAATTCGTATCACAACTTCTCCCAAACGCATACCTTAATAGGGCTGAAGAAATGATATTCTACGCTTCATCAATAGACTTTTTCAGCGACCTGATAAAAAAAGGAGGACCCGATATTTTCATGAATGATTAACATTCTAGTAAGGGGTCACTTATAGCTATAATTGGTTTTCGTCATTGAAAATTTTGTTTTGAGGTTTGAAAGTGAGAAAAAACGTCCTCGTTATGTTTAGAGTCGGATTGAAGCTGATCACTTATTTAACCCTTTTTCTTTCTTTTAGTTTATTTTCAATGATAAATTCGTTTTCAATAAACAGCTGATTATCGACTCGGAACATAATCGTTTCACTGAAAGCGTTTCATTTTCTTTGAATTCCCTCCTATCAGTTTTAATTTCAATGAGCATCTCTTACCTCAAATGCTTGATTCTAATCAGAAAATTCTTGATTTCAAACAGAAAATTTAATTCCACCGAGAGAAACGTTCAATAAAACCTACAACCAACCTGTCAATAAAATTCCATTGATTGCTTTCAATTATGAAAACCAATGATAGCTAAAACTGGCCCCCAGACAAAAAATTACAACTCATTTCTTATAATCAAAAGAATTTATTAATTAATTTCAATGCCTAATAATACAGGTACCTATTTGTATAAAACAAAAAATACTTTATACCATATGTACATGATTTACTGAACCAACCAAAGCTTATTTTCATTTTTTAATAAATAAATTGTGTTATCAATAATAGTAGTCTGAGCGAAAAAAAAAATATAAACAAGCATTTAAACACAAGACATACAAAATATATAAATAAAAACTAGCTAACATAACATAATAATTTTTGTTTTTTCATTATTTGTTTGTTTGACTTTTTTAACAAAAAAGACAAAAATAATATTTTTATTTTTATTTTCACAACATTATTTTTGTTTTGATTTAATTTTGTTTAAGCTTCTTCTTCTATGGTTTTTATAAACTCTCCGTCTTCTATTTTGTTTGTTATTTCCTTGTGATTTGGGGGATTTGTTTATTAAAAAAAAAAGAAAAATGAATGTATATTCAAATATTTAACATTTCTCTCTTTCGATTATTTTCATTTTCTTGTATTATCTATTTTCAAATCAAATTTATTTATTTTGTTTTTAATATTATTATTATTATTATTTTATTTATTTAAATTTGAATTTGAATTTAAATTTTAATTAATACATTCAGTTGTTTGCTGTTGTGTATTTAAATTATTTGAAAGCAAACCTGGAGGCATTGAAATTGTGAATTTATCATTGTAACTGTTCAATGGATTATTACTATTGCTATTAGTTACAAATCCATTTGCTAAACTATTCATGAATAGATTTTGCTCGTTACTAAGCCAATTAGCAATTTGTGGATAATTTACCTAAAAAAATTTTAATGATTGAAAAATATTTTTGTTGATAGGTGGTTTGAAAAAAAAATCAATTTAAAATTTAAAAAAATATAAATGAATACAACAAATGGGTGGAGACATAAATAAAAACAAAATTTGGGAAACAGAAAAAAACGTACATATTTTGTTTTAAATTTACAACAAAGCAACAAACACCGATTTATATTTTTGTTTTTGTATAAAATATTTTTAAGATGAAAATGTATTGTTTTTTTTTTTTTTTTTAACTATATAAATTGTTGGTCACAGAAAGCATATAATTTACCCATAACAATAAAAAAATTTGTATACTTAAAAGCAGAGAGAGAAGTGTTAGAGAAGAAAAGGAACTCAAAAGCAAAACATAGTATAGATAAATTGTTTTTGTTTTTCTCAAAAAACAATATCTTGTCACATGCCAGGCAATATTTCAATGATTTTCAACTGTTTAATTGATTTTTCTTTTCTTTAAAAAAAAACGTCAATCGAAAAAATACAAAAACAAAAAATAAATTAAACAAATGAAATTCCCATAAACAAAATAAAAGCAAACACTTGTTTTGTCCTTCTTTTGAAAAATCACTGTTTTCTATGAATGCCAATTCGTGTTCGTTTTTTTAAACCATACGAGGACGACACATTTTCAAATACAAGAGACAAACTTAAAGTCCGTTATATATATATAGAAAATTTATGTCTCAAGTATGAATGAATGGATAGGAAATGGTTGGTAGAGGTGGTGGAGGTTTGGTGGATGAGGGATGTGTATTTATTTTAAGGTAAGGTATTAATTTGAATTATTATATTAAAAAAAAAAAAAAAAACAGAAAATATTTAAACAATAACAATTCACATACAAATATCTACACAAACTGCCTATTTTTAAGATATTCTAACATTCCTTGAACGTTGGCATTTACCTGTGCTTGAGAATTCTGTTGAGGATTTAGAAGATTATTTGGTAAATTGACACCAAGGTGTTGGGGTGGTTGTGGTCCAAAACCTAAAAACAGAAAACCAAAACATGTATTATATTAAACAAAATACAAAGTCCACAAAAATAATAAAAGAACAATTTATTTTTTTTATTTTTAAATAAAGTTTTAAAATAAATAAATTGAATTGAGTAAAATAACATGGAAATCACCACATTGCAATTAACGAACAACACTTTTTTAGGATACAGGTTGTCCGAACATTCTGAGGGGTCAACATTGACTTGGACCACTACCTCGTTGTAGCCAAGGTACATCTACGGATATCCCGATCTAGGCCAAAACAAGGAAGTACTGTGAAATGATTCAGCGTTGGGCGTCTATAATCGCAAGAGATTGCAATGTCTTTTTAGTGGAGTCTATAACAACCTCTAAGTCCTTTGCTGTCTGCGTCAATATGAAAACAGTGGCAACATTCTCTCACATACAGCCATCAAATATGCCGCCTCTGAAGTACAAGTTTCACACGGCCAGCATCGTTTGACGACGAGTGTCAGCTAAACAACAGACATACAAAACGGCACTGCCCGAGAGAGGAACACCGGCTTCTCAGAAAGAAAAAAGGGAGTAGCTCGCGATTAAGAAGAAAGAGAGATGTCACAACAGAAATGACATCTTCTAAACATCGCTTATAAGATCCTTTCTGACGTATTATGTGAACGTCAGAAGCCTATGGTCAACAACCTAATAGGACCTTATCAGTGTGGCTTCAGACCAGGAAAGTATTCACCTCTTCAAATTTGATGTTGTTAATAATAATGTTTTCTTTTATTACGCAATTAGGCTTTGATCCCGGTGAGTGAGGCTTTGCACTTATTCTAAAAAGAATGACACCCGATCAAGTTTAATATTATTACTCTCGATCAGCTTATTTCACATGATCTATAGGTACATACTCCCACACTAGTTTTGACTAGATCGAATATGAGCTTTAAGTTTTTAATGCGACTTGGATATCTCATATTAGGGCAATATTTTAGTTAGTTTTCGTTGCTTTCGATATATATTTTCCTTTACCGATATCTTCTGCCTGAGAGAAACTAACGACTGCGGTACTGATAGTTTGGCCCGAAGACTCACGAACCTCCCTCTTTCCTTGTTCTCGATCAGCAATCTATCTAAAAGTTTCGTTACTTTTTAAATAAATTTCCAACAGGGTGTCAGAAAAAACCTTTTAGTAACATTTTGTAAAGCAAATTGTAGAGCGGATTGTACATAAGTTATTTTAGTAAATCGATTTTTTTCGTTTTTGGTGATGTCGTAATTTTCTTCGGATGATGAAAGGAAAGAAGAGCATCTGAAAATCAAACTCTCCAGATGTTACACATATAAGATGTCGTTCAAAGTGTCATGAATGGTTTATAAAGTTCAATTATAACCGAAAATCAATCGCAGGCGATCCTAGGTCGCCCAACAATTTCGACTAACGAAGTGTAAGTTTCTTAAGTGAGTGACATGGTGCGTTTGAATCGATTTTTGCACGAAAAATGAGATGACAGTGATTCCCCAGCCTACCTATTCACCAGATCTGGCCCCAACCGACTTGGTTCTGTTCCCAAAAATGAAAACCAATGAAAGGGAAAACATTTGACGATAGACCAATTCTGCAGTGAAAGCGGTGCTGGAAGAAGTGTATGCCAGCTATGGAGTGTGCTTTGAAGGAGCTATAGGTTTGTAATTTGAAACTTTTACAAATAAATATATAAAAAAAGCCCCGAAACATCAGGCAGACGTCATCGCCATGCATCATATTGATTGTATTAACCAAATTATTGTTAAAAATGTATGTTTAAATAAAATCAAAATCTAATCTAATCTAATCTATATAAAAAAAGCCCCGAAACATTTTGAGTAGCCCTCGTAACTCCGTATCTCCGTATTTTTCTGACGTTATCCATCTACCTTTATATTTAGTTATGTCTTTAAATGTCCAGGATATTGTAAACGTGGACCAGTCTTTTTCAATAAGTGATCAGTTTCCTTCTTAGCAACTTCTGCATCATCACATTTAACACGTTAAAATTTTAAATAATTTTAATTTCTTTTCAGATGAACAATGATCGTAAACATACTAGCCTTCGTATAATTTCGATTAATTTCCCATATTTTGTTTCCACGAGTAGCCCCACAGTTTATGATGGGACTTACTGCATCAATCTCAGGATGCTTGCTTTGAATCCCTACTTATTACTTGTAAGTTATTTTTCATATCTTGCCTTTTCCGTATTTATCTCGATATAACATCAATTAAGGTCGAAAGTCATTTCATTGCCTAATTCTGAGGTTCGAATATAAGATTGAGGCTCAGATGCAAAATAGAAACAAGGGAATAAGCTGGTTGAAAGACGCTCGCTGTTTAAGGCTCTGGATTATAGCGTCATCTTAAGTAAGTTATCCTGGTTATTTTAAGAATTAAAGGGAATCTAAAACTTGTAGTCGATCCTTAAATTACACTTTACACTTTAAGCTACTTCAGGTGACAACTTAATATATTTGTTTTAACTTAATTTCTTTGCTAATTTACCTTGATTATTTTGTTGTGTCAAATGCTGCATAAACATATCTGGTCCAGTATGTTGCTGCTGCTGTTGCTGGGGATGATGTTGTAGGGGTTGTTGTTGTTGCTGCTGCGGTTGTTGTTGTTGCTGTTGTGGAAATGAAGAAAATTGACGGAATGATAGTATTGCTGGATCCATAGCTGTCCAATCAGACATATTGCTGTAACCTATTTCAATACATAAACACAACATTTGAATTTTTCTTTAGGTTTTTGTTCGTTCTACTACACCCACCCTTGTTGAGATTGCCACCATTCTGGTTTTGTTGGCTCATATGCATTTGTGGATCAAGGGAAAGTTGTTGTTGCTGAAAAGGTCCCAAATGTGCATTCCAGTTGTTTGGTTGTTGCTGATTGGACATTGATGGTTGCTGCTGCTGTGGCGGCTGTTGTTGTCCACCACCATTCATATTCATGAAAGGTAAAATTTTACTACTTTGTGCACGTGGCACACCGAATCCAAATGCATTCATGTGATTAAAACCAGGTGGTGGCATTCGTGCTCGGTGCACACTTTCCAACAGGTGCTTTTGGTGGCCAGCAGTTTGTTGCTGAACCATTTCATTCTCCATTAATTCAGCTAAAGCTTTCTGTGTCTCAATGAATGGATCAAAGCCTATTGTTTTTTTACAGAAATATAAATACATACATTTTTAAAATTATGATTATTTCAAATGATTTTTGTGTTTTGTTTACCTAAATCATCATCCACAGATGAATTAAGTGTGCTAAATTGATTAAGGAGACGAGATGGCGTCTGTTGGGGCTGCTGTTGCGTTAACGACGGGGATGGTTGTGTAGCATTGGCGGCTTGTTGTGTTGGTACTTGCGATTGACTTACACTATTTGCCAAGCCTGTGCCAAGTAGATTGTGTGCAGCCATTGGATCGTATTTCCCAGCTAGCCTCTGTTTCTGAACGGGCTGTTGTCCTATAAGGCCTTTCGAGTGACAATGTATAATTTTATTTAAAATTATTTTCTCATTATAATAACAAACATTACCATTTGTGTGATCTAAGAACTGCGAATTAATTCGGTTATTTTCCAACAACGAAGCCATTCTGGCGTGGTCATTTATTTGGCTATTATTTCCATGGCCATTTACCACAAACTAAAAAGTACAACATTGAATCAAATTTTACTTAAAATAATAATTGTATGCTTTTTACCTGATGAAGTTGTTGTTGTTGCTGTTGATTCTTATGGAAATCAAAGAATCTCGACATATTTGTACCGAATAAATTGTTGCTTAATAAATGATCGGTCTGTTGACGTTCTTGTTGTAGCTGTTGTTGCAACAATTGCTGTGTTTGATGTTGAATAAGGGCGCTTTGGGAAAGTCGACTTAGATCAGTTGCGCTATGTAAATTATTACTTATGCTGGGGAAATCTGCAAATAAAAATATAATAAAAACAGATTAACAAATTGTTGAAGAACAGAGATCTCAGTCTTGTTTAGTAAAAGGAAAAAATGTGTTATTAGATTTATGTTTATTTTAAATATTTTTTTTATTTTGATATTTCATTCCAGATTAAGGGACTGATTGTTAAATGTTGAGTTATGTGTTAAGGAAGCATTTGTATGTATATATTACAATATAAGGATGCAGTATAAGATACAAATCTTCCATAAAAATGATTTGGATGAGGAAACTGCGAGTGGTATTTTAAAATCTTAAACGAAATCATTCATCGATTTGTGTGTGCATCGTTAAGTTTTATTCGCTTGAAAATGTCAGTTTACGAGCCAAATTCTCGTCAGTAGCCTAATCTCTCAAGGATGTATAGTGAGGACGCTATTAGTTAGGGAACGTGTTGTGAGTGGTTTCAACGCTTCAAGAAAGGCGACTTTAACGTGGAAGACCGACATATTGGCGTTAGAAAGAAAGTTTTCGAATATTCAGAATTGGATTGGATTACTGAAAGGGATTTTTGCATCGTATTGTGAGCGGGGACGAAAAATGGGTTTATTACGATAACCCCAATTTACAGCGAGAAGCACGATAAAGTGATTTTGCAGAACGGCAACGCTCGAAAGTGATCAAAACGTTCTTGGAAACGTTAAGATGAGTCATCCAACCCCATCCCTCTGTATTCTCTAGACATTGCTTCCTTTGATTATCACTTGTTTCGATCTATGGCCCATGACCTGACTATCCAACGCTTCCGATCTTATGAAGAAGTCAAAAAGTAGATCCATTCATGGATCGCCTCCAAAGATGACGAATTTTGTCGACGAGGCATTTGTATGCTACCAGAAAAATGGGCATAAGTTGTGTGTGATGAACAACACTTTGAATAATATCTGTGTAAGCGTTTTTTTCTCAATAAAGGATCATAATATGGGGAAATACGGCGGAAGCAAAGTCGAACACCTTGTACATATATATATTAAACTATTTATTTAATTAAGCAAAATCTCGCTTCAGACATAACACTGATAGTCATCAAATTTTTAAATGGCTTTAGCTTCATATTTTTTAACAACGACGCAAAGGAATTTTTGATAATAATCAGTGAATAGGAAGTTCAACATTCATTGATTACACTGGACATGCCAATTTTTCTTCCTACTGATTCCCGTTATGGAATGAATATAATATGAAAGACGGTAAAACCTGACTTAATAATGCCTTGTTTTCTTAGTCTAAAAATACATGTTTTTAAACACCTCACCTCACATCGGACTATCAAATATATTTTTATAATTGGAATATATATTTTCATTGTGTATCTGCGTCATAACTAGTCAACATAAAAAAGTACAATAAAAACTAACAATTCCAAACTATTCAACTAAATAATAACAATTTAAAGTGTTATCTTAACAAATGGTCCAGTGGAATGGCCGCCTCGTTGGTACGATTCGACGCCTCAATACTGTTTTCTTTCGAGCTATGTTAATTCATTTGTTTATGCGAACAATATATCGAAATAGTATTTTATCTTATTTCTTTCGAAAGCCGTAAGTTAAAAACAATGTAGAAGCATGTTTGTAAGCGTCTGGTAACTGTAATCATACTACCGCAGATAATCATCTTCGTTAGAAAATTAATATAAAATTTTTGTTGAGTTGATTTATTGACCAATTTGTGTACTAATTTTGATTATTGGAATTATAGTTTTCCGTCGGCTTTTTTGGTCACTATAGTTTTTGCAATGAAACAATTACGTTACATTAACTTTCCCAACGTTTCGGCAGGGGTTGCTGCCTTCCTCAGGGGAACTTTATTAACACAAAAATATACAAATAATTTAAGTTAGATAAATAGGATACAATTACAATATAGTTTACTCACTCAAGAAAGATTTAAAAAAAAAAAACAAAATTTAATATTAATTACATTAATTAATATGAATTAAAAATAAAAATTTTATAATTTAACGTAACGTAATTGTTTCATTGCAAAATCTATAGTGACCAAAAAGCCGACGGAAAACTATAATTCCAATAATTAAAATTTTTGTTGTGATAGATTAAAATTAACACAAACGGTCATTTGACGTTTGGGTTAGTTTTGACTACCAAACAAGAGAATAAAACAATTGCTTTAATGAATGTAGTACCCGTGGCGTGAAAGTTAGTGCGTAGGAATGTCATGCTAGAGGTCTTGGGTTCTAATCCATTTTTGTGTCACATAAAGTTTTATTTTCATGGGTACTTTCTCTTGCGAGAAATTGACAAATCATCCAAGAGTAATTGTTGTCACGAAAAGTGCTTTCTCAAAAAGCCGTTCGGATTCGGAATATAACTGTAGGTCCCTTCCATCCCTGACATGATCCGCACTCCAGGAATGGTTGAGAGTTGTATGTCATTTTATGACATATCCCTTGTTTTCTACGGACTGTTGCACTGGCTAATTTATTTTATAATAAAGACAAAGATGTTAATTTTTGTAGAGTCAATCATTCACACATTTCTTTTTTTGAAAAACAGGTATATTAGAGACTACTTTTTTTCATTCATTAAATTAAATGTTTGTTATGCCTTTTATAAACAAAAAAAAAGACAGATCGACTTTAAGTCGACTAGCTGATAGTTTTTTAAGTCTAACCACATTTGACTAACTTGCTGTCCGTCCAAGTGTAAACTATTGGTTCGATGTAGAAAACTTCTATCTCTAATTTTCGGGTATAATTAGTTAAGTTCTAGGCTCCCATTGTATTTAAAACAAGTACTGAAATAATTCAAGTCGCGACCCTGATTTTTATGTTTACTTCAAAAGGCAAAAGTTTGGTTATTCTTCTAAATCTAAGATAACAATTTTTTGCTTTGGCCCCTTGCAAAAAAAAGGCGAAGGAACGAACTGCGCGGATTGTAAAACGACACGGCCCTGGGGGTCATTTCTTTAAACGATAATCGTCAAAGCAGTGATCATCGAAGAAATCGTCTGTAATTTGTTCACCTAGCTGTGTAACTTCACCATTATCGTCGTCGTTTCAGCTTTTGATGCATGAAAAAAACTCTTAAATAACATTTGTGTGCCTTTCTAGTATGCTTTTTTAAGCGTTTAACAAAACTTTCAATAGTCATGGAATTCACATTTGCGTATTTGTATCTTGGATTGAATTGTCAATGCAATAGATAAAAATAACAATTGGTACTCATGCAAACTTCGGACTTAATGCGAGGCGATACCTATTTTGTCGAAACGTTATTGTTTCGATGAATACGGAAACAAATAAAAGCAACTCTATTAATCAAACTATATTGTCTGAGAATAATTAAGTTACGGAATGACCTTCGTGATTCTTTAATTCCAACGGTGCAGGCAGAAAAGGCGTCGAACTAAATTGGTTGCGGCTCACATCCCGATGGTTTATACACCAAACCATCTACTATTTAACACATTTTTAAACAATTAAAATCCTAGAATATTAAAAAACAAATTTACTAACAAAAATAATAACTGCAACTGTGTGGATAAATGTGAATTGTGTTTTCAAAGTGTTTAATATTGTATTTCCTGCACCATTGCATTGCATTGCACCATTTTTGTTGCATTTGATCAAACTTTTGGTTATTTTGGAAGACAATTGATAATTAACTATGGAAGTCAAAATACCCGTGACGTGATGGTTAGTGCCAGAGGTAGTGGGTTCAATCCTTGACTGTGCCACCTAAAGTTTGTTTTTCACTTGCACTGGCTCTTGCGAGAAATAGTTTTCCAAGAATAACGAATGTTGTCATGAAAAGTGCTTTCTCTAATTAGCTGTTCAAATTCGGCAAACAAACTATAGGTACCCTCTATCACTGACATTACTCGCACACAGGAATGATTGAGAGTTGTAAGTCAGTAGGCCCTGGTTTTCTACAAGCTCTAATACATTTATTAAAAATATAAAAGATTTAACTTTTACCAACTATCCCACATAACTAGGTCTTGAAATTAAAGAACCAGTCATGTGCTTTTTAAAAGTGAATAAATATGTTAATTAATAAATTAAGCCAAAAATCATTCAAATCACTCGATTACATCATCATTTTAAGTCATTTTGTTTTAACAATTCACTTAAAAATAAAAAAATTAATATATTTTGTTTGCTTTTCCTATTTTCATAATAAAAGTTATAATATTTAAAAAAATATGCAAATAGTATTATTTTGGGGTTTTAAAGCATAACAAGATAAATTATTGCAGCAAAAATTCCTTGAAGCTGGTTCCTACATTCTCTTAGCTTATATACATAAAACGCAATTCACGATAAACGTAACCAAAAATATAATAAATAATTCAAAACAAAAATAATACAAAAACAACAAACTTATCAAACAAAACCAAACTTAAAAAACAAACTAAAAACAAAAAACATACCGTGTGGTCCGTTCATTTGTGACAATCCAATATTATTGAGTAAATTGCGTTTTTGCATTTCTTGAATTCGAAGGAACTCTTCCTGCTGTTGTTGTTGTAGTGGAAAAGGTAGCTGCGTCTGCGATTGCTGCTGCGGTTGTTGTTGTGATTGTGGTTGCTGCAGTTGTTGATGTTGTTGATTTAGTGGCAATTGTTGATCGTCTAATGGTTTCATATTTCTCATCATAACATATTTGAATGCGTCCTCCCAATCTTCTGCGGTTTTATTAAGCATCATTGTCGATGGCAACGTTGAAGAATCATTTAATTGATGAGGATATGTGTTGGTAGTAGGTGGTACCGAAGAGGAAAAGTTGGAAGAGGAGGATAATAAATGTTTTTCGGGATTTTCAAAAATATTAATACCATTCGTTGTAGCAGTGCCATTGATTGTGCTGTTTTGATATCCATCGATGCCTGTGTTATTGCAATTGTTTTGTATTTTGTATCAAAAATTTATGAATTTTGACACAACACAATTTTGGTCATTTTTTATATATATATTTTTGGTTTCGGAGAATGCAGGAGGAGTTGCCGGAAACAAGAAGAGAATAGTTTTTGTTTTGATCGAATTAGTTTTTTTTGTAATGCTTCTGATTTTTTGCGACAATTTTTGATTTTTTAATTTTGATAAAATTTGAATTTCCATTTCTTTTTTTATTTTTTTTTAGCAAACAAACGAACACACACATATTGATAGAAATTACACATATATAATATAAATAATCTACTTTTAAAATGATCTATAGTTACGTTTTGAATTTTATAAGAACTGAAATTATGTAATGTTGATCTCTAAATAGATTGATACGAGTATAATTTTTGTTTGTTTCAAAAAAATTGCGTCTGTTAGTTTAAAGAAATAAAACTAAGAAAAAGCAGAAAAATAGTTTAAAAAAACTAGCAAACATTAAAAAAAAAAGGATAAACAAATACTTATTTATATTATACCTAAATCTAACCACAATTATGAGAAACACATAATATTTATAAATGAAAAATGCAATTGTTCTTTTTTTTTTGAAATTTTGACGCTTGTTATATACAAACACAGCTTTAGAGTAAAATTGATTAAGGGCCCATCCAATTTGAGCTTACAATTGGACAGAATTTGAAATTTGTATTTGTAAAATTAGTTAAATTCTTTTGTCACAAGATAATTTTATTATAAGTACAACTTAAATATTTTTAGTGCTGAGAAATAAAGCATCTTCGCGTTTCGGGAGTATGCAGGTATAACAAAAAAAATAACCATATACAAGCCTTACATTTGACAAAAGCAACAAGCTTGAAAAAAGGAGGAAGTCAAACCATCACCAACACTCAAAATGTGTTTCTCTTCTATAACTTTTAACTTTTATTTATTCTTTTAGGTATCCTTTTTTTAATACAATTTTTCAGAGAAATTTACCAATTTATAAAATTAGAAACACCAGTACTTGTATGTTGATATTTGTCCTCCAATGGAACGAAAAGTCAAATCCCCTCTACAATACAAAAAACAGTTTAAGTTAAAGTGGCTGTCCGAAATGGAATAGGAGACACTTGGGCCAGTTGTTAGCCCATTGTAATACCACAGGCTTTTTTCTGAGTTCAATAAACCCAATTTGAGCCCCTTACGAAACGTGAAAGACTAATTATGTTGTGCTTAAAGAGGAGGTGTAAAACTGTATCCTCCTTTTCCTCATTCAAACAGCTTCTGCAAAAGTTATTTGAGAATACGCCTCGCCTATATATCTATCATTGAGTTCTCTTTAAAATAAATAGCTTAATTTTTGATATTAAAATGAAACCTCTGTAATATAAGAAAAGCTTTCGACATTATTAACTTTTTAAATTTTTGAAAATTCGAAAAATTCTATGGAATTGAGGTCATGACAACCCCATGATGTGACATTTTTGTTCTAGACCCAAAATGAATATGAACCTCTCAAATTTGTAAACATTTTCGTAAAACACTTATTGCATGCTTATTGACTTAACTTGATATTACCTATAGACGAAAGATTTAACTGGGACTAAAAGATGACATAGTTATCTTCGACAGCTCCCAAAGTGCCGAAAAAATACCTGTTATAAAAAAAAAACAATCCACCGATATGGACAAAACGTCATTGTTTATAGCAGCAACTTTGACGTAGTACCAATTAAATAAAGATGGGATGAAGAATCACTGTTAAAAACTTCTGAATGCTTGGCGAAACAACGTACATAAATCTCCAGCCATTGATTTCTTTCTATGCCCAATGAGTGTTATAATTCAAAAACCATTTTGATTCGTCGAAATTTTGTTTCTAATGGCCAAATAGCCAAAACAAAAAAATATTTTTTTAATAAAAGAATGCCCAAATTGTTAGTTGTCATTTTGTCCCAAGAATTTTTAATTTGGGTTTTATGAACTAGGAGTTGGGCTTTGTGACACTGTTTTTGGGCATTACGACGATTATGATTCCTATCGTTTCTTATGTCTTATCACTCAACAACATCCCATCCAAGAAAAGAAACGTCGTACAAAATGTGGCTAAGAAAACATCACAAAGTCCAAATAAAATGTAATATCGACCAAACAAACTTCCAATGTCGTAACTCCCCAAAATTTAGAAATGTCATAGTTCCTAAAAGATTTCTTTTTTGTATAAACAGTCAAATATGATTTGGGGTAGGTGCAAAGTTGGGTGTATGCAAAGTTTGCATTTAAGAGTGAGAGGGAACAAAAATGTAATAACTAAAACCGAGTTCCCTAGATTTTAAGTAAAACTCTAGGTAGGGTGTTTTTAGGACTTTTTCCTGTGCGTTTTCCTGTATCTTAATTAAGACTTAAACAACAAGAATCGTATCTAATACAAAAATGTGGGTTTTTTGTGGTGAAAATAGATGTGTTATATAGAACTTTACATTATATATTTTTTCCAAGGACAAGCAACCTGTTAATCGGAACAACTATACTTCATTAGCAAGATACGACTCGGATAAAATAAAAGCTTGTAATAAAGACCATGACATGCGACCTTTTTAAAGGTCTAAAAGGCCAATAATTTAGTACTGACCCCTAGACTAGACTAGAATGCAATCTAGCTCATGTATAAATTTGCTTCTATTCTATCGATTGTGTAACATTAGAATCCCTAACCTAATGCTACTTTTCCGATGTTATTGAAACACATTGTTATTGGAAATGACTAAAAAAAATAGTCCAGTTTTCAGGAAAATAAAAAACTATCTACAGAGATGTAAATTCCCACATTGAAACATTTAATTTTAGTCCAAAATTTATAAGAACAAAAGAAGAACAACAAATTCTTAACATTGCTTACGAACACACAATACGATAGCCACAATGGCAAATGAGAAATGATATGAAAGTGTATTTTTTTATGACTTGATGATAGGCAAATGATTTTTCATATTCAAGATGCATAGCACACCGTTTATAACTAATTTTATTTTTTGACAACAGATGTTTAAATAAATCTACTCAAAAGCAAACCACAAGCTTCTTATTTTATCTGTTTTTTTTTTCAATACATCAAAAGTAAATAGGTAGTAATAATTAATTGACCCACAAACAGAACAAACACTTACCATTGAGTAGATCCGGTAGATGTGATGTGATGGCACTGCTCAAATGATGATTATTTTGAATGTTGCGCATATCTGTATCCAATTTGCCTTTGAGAAACGGTTGAAACGATGACGATGAAGAAAAGAAGCTATTGTTATCATCGAATAGATTCAATTTCGAGAGACAAGCTACAAAAATATAAACAATCACAAGTTACAAAATATCCTTTCAACACAAATTGATGATATGAAGATGGAACATATGGATCCAATTTATGTAATAACAAACCTGTTGTATCAATTATATTACTACTATTATCAATATTTGTTAGTTTCTGTGCTGTCATGGCGGCGGCGACGGCAGCGGCCGATGACGACATGGCCACTGATGTTGGTGTTGGTGATACAATACCATCTGCCACACTTGTTGTTGTTGTTGTTTGATTCAATTCGACGGCCGGACTGGCTGGTGTCGACGCTGATGACGATGACGATGAAAGCTTGCTGTTTGTGTCTTGATTGCTGCCACTGCTGGTACTGCTACTACTGCTGCTACTACTACTGCTAATATTGTTGCTAATAATATGCGGTTCTAAATGTTGATCTGTATTCGGTATGGTTGTGTGATGATCTGGGAAGCTGCCAGGGGAGCTATTACCACTAGATGTTAAACTTTCACTTAAGAATGGTGATACACGTTGATCGCTACTATTGCTGCTTGATGAACTACACACATTTTCAAAACAAAACAAAAAAAAAAACATTTAAAAACCAATCTAATACAACAAAATCTATAATAATTTAATTCTCACCTTATTGATCTAGCATAGGCATCCTCTCCATTGACATCCTCCTCAACATCTTCATCACCATTATCCTTTTCGAAGTCTTCGATTAATTTAATCTCATCTTCTACACTTAGATGATTCGATTTAGTGTCGTTTTGTAATAATTTCCCTCCTGCCATTTGTTGGTTATTTTGCTGTTGTTGTTGCTGCATCGAAGATTTATCTGATGATTTTTTATTATTATCACTGATCAAAGATTTCGTTGTCTCTGCAAGCAGCAGACCACCAGAATCTTTCGTTCCATTGATTTGTTGTTGGTGTTGTTGTTGTGTCGTATTACTATTACTACTATTATTATTTGTTTGCTGTTCTTTATTGCTGCTAGAATTATTATTTTTCTTTGCTTTTTCTCCTTTTGATTTTTTGCCGCGACCCTTTTCTTTTTTACCAGCACTACTACCACCACCACCACTGCCAGAGCCATTTGCTAGCTCTTTAGTATTGGTTGGCGATACTGACAGACTAGGCCAGGCGTCTTTAACAGGAACACCTCCAGTACCAATAGCTTTACATAGAATATAAATAATAGATAAATATTTTTGCAGTTTTGTTTATAAACTTAGATTTATATAATATACCATTTGTTGTCGCTCCTGTTCCTGGATTTCCACCTGTTGACGATCCTCCTTCGCCTGGCACACCATTTGGCCCAGAAGAAGCTATCAGTTGGTCGTGAAGCCTCTTCTCGTACTCCTGGTGCTTTCCTTGGTGCATTTCCTAAAAATCAAATTTAATTTGTTTTTTAATAATCATTTTACAGTATCAGAAATTACAAGAGATCGAGTTGGCGGCACCAATTTCATGGCAATTCGAATATAATCTTTGTGATATATGAATGCTTAAAGAGGGTTGACAGTTACTAGGAAACGGTTAATATTAGTAATATTAAACATCAAATCCAAAATTGTTTTCAGCCACAAAGCTCATTTCTGGTTGTATGAGTGAAGATTAGCCAGAAGCAATGCAAGAGCTACCAATGCATTTGGAAAATGTGTTTTTGGTGGACATTAGAATAGAAACACATTGGAACACAGGCGCCTTAATATCCAACTATTGCCAAATATATTAGTTTTTTTATATTTGTTTTTAGTTTTATAAAACAGTAATAGTAAAACTTTAGGAAGTAAATTTCAATTATTTTAATAATATTACAATTTATTTTAAGGAAAACATGGGTTCCCTAGAAGACAAAGTTGCCGTTTTAGTTTTACGAAATAAAGGAAAATCTTAGAGGGAAATAGCAACAATAATGAGCAGATCTCTCAAGTTATTTGCAACCGCAAGTTATTTGCGCCTCAAAAAAGGATCCCTACAAGTCTTCAAGGGAAATAAAAAACGGAACTACAGTTTCCAATAAATTCCAGAATTGTTCGTAGACTTGTTGAAGAAGGAAGGATCGCAAGAAGGGTTTCCTTTCTAATTAAAACAAATATAGCATCGCGGTTAAAATTCGCCCACGATAATCTTGATTGGAGTCTGCCCGAAGGAAGCAAAATGTAGAGGAATGTTTCTTTGGACGGACGAAACAAAGATACATTTGTTTGGAAGTTATGGCAGACAAACCGTGAGAAGACCTCCTTTAAAAGAACTCAAACCCAAATACATCCAGAAAACGGTCAAGTGTGGTCGCGGCAGTATCATGCTTTGGTGTTGTTTTTCTTGGTATGGCGTTGGACCAATACATTCGATTGAAAGTAAAATAGATCAAAATATGTACTCCAATGTCATAAAGGATGCGATGCTGCCTTATGCGGGCGAAAACATGCCTCTCATACATCCAAATCTGCTCAAAAGTATTTGAAGGACCAACATATCAGGATATTGGATTAACCTTCCCAATCGCTTGACTTGAATCATATAGAACATTTGTGGGGAGATTTAAAAAGGGCGGTTGGGAAAAATTTAACAAAAAATAAAGCCACACTGTTGAGGATGATCAAATGGTAGACATGTGCGTTCAAGAGGACACAAGCTTCCACAGGTTTATCTCAAAATCCTGGTCCTTCAGGTTGAAGGTAGTACGTCAGTTTAACTTCCTGACAACTTAAAGAAAACCCAGTTGCGAAACACCAACAATCCTCGGAAATGGACGGAATTACTGTTGACAAACCACGCAAACGAATTAAGGACAACGAATTTCGGATAGATATGCACGTGGAATGTTAGGTCCCTTAATAGACCACGTGCAGCCGAAGAATTAGTTAGACTGCTTTAAGCCAGACATCACCACCATCCAGGAAATACGATGGGATGGACCGGGCAAAAAGAGGATGAAAAACAAACGCTAATTTGGATGCGGCTTTGTCATTGGAGACAGACTTAGGCAACAAGTCTTGAACTATTGGTCATCATCAGCATCAACGAGCGCCTCATGACCATCCGCATCAAGGCTAAATTCGGCAACATTAGCTTATATGCGTATATATAGTAGTACCCGTAGCGTGATGGTTAGTGCGTTGGACTGTCATGCAAGGGGTCTTGGGTTCAATCCCTGCCTGTGCCACCTAACTTTTTTCACGGGTACTGCCTCTTGCGAGGAATTGACAAATCCTCCAAGAGTAATTCTTGTCATGAAAAGTGCTTTCTCAAATTAGGCGCTCGGATTCGGCATATAAACTGTAGGTCCCTTCCATTTCTGACAACATTACTCGCACACAGGAATGGTTGAGAGTTGTAAGTCACTAGGCCCTGGTTCTCTACGGACTGTTGCGCCACCTAATTTATTTTAAAGATTGCCATGTCTAAGCTGAAGCGTAACAAAGCCACTGGAGCAGATAGCTTTAATGCTGAGCTCTTCAAAGCAGCTGGAAATAATTTAAATAGGAGCATGCACGAACTTATCTGTAAGATATGGTCGGAAGAAAGCATGCTCGATGAATGGAACCTCAGTATTGTTTGCCCGATTCTGAAAAAAGGAGACCTTCTAAAATCCACCAACTATAGAGGCATCAGTCTACTTAAAATCGTTTACAAAATCTTCACTTTCGTAATATGTGAACGTCTAAAGCCCATCGTCAACAACCACAGAGCAGAGCTCCCACGTCAACACTAGAGGCACTATCTTTCAAAAGTCTGTCCAATTACTAGCATATGCTGATGACATTGACAAACATAAAAGTATTGAGGCAGATGTGGCAAAAATGGGTTTAACGGTTAATGAGGGCAAAACAAAGTACATGCTGTCATCAAGAAAAGACTTACACCACCGACGTTTCGGTCAAAACGTCACGAAAGACGTAACTTTGAGATAGTTAAGGACTTCGTCTACCTAGACTCCGCTACGAACGTAGAAAACAACACCAGCGCTGAGATCAAACGAAGAATAACTCTTGCTAACCGCTGTTTCTTTGGGCTAAGAAAACAATTGAGTGACAAAGCCCTCTTTCGAGCGACCAAAGTGTCGCTATATAAGACCCTCATCATCCCCGTCCTGCTATAAGGTGCAGAAGCATGGACTATGACAAAAGCGGGTGAAAGCACCTTGGGTCGTTGCGAGAGAGAAGTTATTCGCGTGATCTACTGTTCCATACGCATAGAAGGGGGAGTGAAGGAGAAGATGGAACGACAAGCTGTACGGGCGATTTAGACTTAGCCAGAAGGGTAAAAACCCAACGACTAAGATGGCTGGGTCACGTAGAGCGCATGGAAACCAATGCTCCGGCCCGGATAGTCTTCGAATCTACTGGACAGCGCGCACAAGTGGAAAGTGACCTCACCCAACTTGGAGCGCGAAACTGGAGACATCTAGCTAGGGACCGAGCTTCATGGAGAAGTTTGTTGGGTGAGGCCCTAGGCCCAGGACTGTAGCGCCCCCTTAAGTAAGTAAGTAAGTTGAGGATGGTCCAACAGGAGTGGTACAATATTTTAATTGACAGCTAAGGGCCAGGCTACCAAATATTAAAATAGTTTGTAAATCCGGAATAGCTTTACATTTTTTTAAATCGGTGTATCTATTTTAATGTCCACGAGCGTTGTTCCTTTTTTACATTTATGAATTTAAGACATTTTAAGTTTTAATTTTACTATAAATACTGGTAAATTTTAGTTTAAAATAAAAAATTAACAAAACGAAGACCAAACTGAAGAAAAATCGTTTTAAGTCAATACAAAATTGAATTTTTAAAACTTTGTTTGGTGTTTCTTTTTTAATGTACTCGTATATAGATGTAGATGTCAGGATAAAATAAATAAATTAGATGGCGCAACAGTATGTATAGAACCAGAGCCTAGTGACTTTCAACTCTCAACCGTTCCTGTGTGAGAGTCATGTGAGGGATGGAAGGGACCTACAGTTTATACGCCGAATCCAAATAGCTAATTTAAGAAAGAACTTTTGATGTCAGCTTTTAGGTGGGACAGGCATAGATTGCACCCAAGACCTCTTGCACGACAATCCTACGTCCTAACTATCACGCCACGGGTGCTAGATGTCATGAAATCTACAATAATACCTGTCGATCAGAACAGTTAACCTCATGAGTACGCATGAAAAACTTTTTTTTGGTTTTTTCTTAACATGACACTAACCACAAGATAATAAGGTTGTTTAACAGAGCGGTATAACTTATATTATAGTGCAAATAAAATTATTAAACTTACCTCCTTGGTAAAGCTAGCCTCCGGATCGCCCAATTCATGCAAATACATACAATCACCCTTGGGGCATTGTTGATTTTTCATAAAATGACTACAATACTTGGTTGTACCTAAGCTAGTCTTAATCAGTCGTCCATCTATTGATATATTATTAACACTTTGTATTGCTCTTAGAGCGTCACAGTTATGTACATACGTGACGTACGCTGACGCCGAAGGTCCCTTAAAATAATAAAATAAACATTATTTTTAAATATTTTCCAAAAGAATAAACATTTATTTGTTTAACTTACTTGCACACCTGCATATGTCGTACTTGGATTTATCACAACTTTATGAATTTTACCATATTTCCCAAAATACTCATGTCTCTTGAGAATCTGTACACAAAAGTTTTTTGAAAAATAAAATTATTAAAATAAAAATACCAACAAAAGTTTTACATAAGTATAAACATTTGAATTGAAATAATAAATATATTTCAAAATATTAAAAGTATTATTATTTTTTGTTTTCTCACTTTTGCACTTACATCGGCATCTGCCAGTCTGGGTGGTAGACCAACAACAAATACCAAATTCTTTTGCACTACACGCACATTGGCTAAGTGCTTACGATTTTCGGTAATTTTTTGCTTTCGTTGCTGGTCCCGTTGTCGTTTTTTCGACTTAAGGGCAACCATCTATAAGGAATTTAAAAACAAAATTTATGTTATGACGCACATTTTAACATAATCAGCTTTATAAAAATCCGAGAATGTTCGTACTACCGGCGGCGACAAATTAGGTATTCGTGAAAAAGTTCTATCTTTGATTTTGAATTTGGTTGTTTGTCTTTTCTAGTACGAATCTTTCTCGAATGGGTCGGTGATAAGGCTTAATTAATTTTATACTTACTTCCTCTTGAGTCAAAGGAGTAAAGTCCGCTGGATTCTCCGGATATGCCTTCCGACATGCTGGACACAATTCATTTTCATCCGTCCGAATTCTGTGCCAGCAGAATCTACAAATCTATTTAAAAAAACAAAGAATATGTTAGAATAATTTCTTATATTTTGAGTATTTTGAAAATTTTTACCTGATATCCACAAGTGCACGGATAAAAATTCAAATCATCAACTTCCAGTGGTTCCATACATAATGGACATTCAGCCACATCATCGTTGCTATTGTTCATACCGTTCATGGTTGTTGTTGTTATTATTATTATTGGTTTCAAGTACTTGATCTCGAAGTATAAGACTACTTTTATAAATTTGTCAATTAATTTCCCAACTAAACTAATTGAGGTTCTATTATGTTATAGTTTTATACAAGACACACGTACGTATTTTTGAACAGTATTGCAATCGATTGATTATCTTGTTGTTGTTGTTTTTTTGGTTACTTCAATATACACACATGTACACACAACGTCTTTGAAGACTTTGGAATTGAAAGCACTTTGCTGCTAGTGCTTCTTCCCTCCGTAAACAATATGACGAAATGAGTAATATTCAAAGAAGAAGTATTTGTTTAACAACGACAAGCACGTCCCAAACAAAAAACAAAATCAAAGATTTGTTGTGTTTTATTTGTTCGTTAGGCGTAGATCAAGATAAGGCGGCAAGGAGATATCCAATGCACGTAATAAACACACAAGCTTCTAGGCTCTGCTGCTGATGGCTTGCAATGCAAATCACTTTTGTATTTATATCTTTCTACAAAGAAATTTTCTTTATTGTACAAATGGCTGAAATGAAAAAACAAAAATTAAAATCATTTTTAATACATTTGTACATTGAATGAAGTCATTATTTCAATATAGTTTAATTAATTAATTGAGCAACCATGTTTTTAATAAATATTTCTGCAAAATTTTATTTCCGATTTTAATTAAATTTTACTTGAGGCTTAAAGCAAAGTATACACGATTGGAAGATTTTCCAATATTGGTTGAAAGTCTTCCAATAGCATCCAATTAGATGAAAATTGTCCGTTTATGGGGTTAGTTCATAATTGGTAGAAAATAGGCTGACATATTCGGCTCAATAACCAGGATTGGGTCCTGATTTTCTTTAACAAGTCTCTACATTTTATTGTCAGGCGTCTTCGTTCACCCATCATTTCAGTGTTATAATGTTCTGACATGACGGCTTCTATCGGTTCCTCCTCGCTCTTTCAAGCTATGTGATCTGCCAAAAAGAGTTTACTTAGCAGTTTCTGGATTTAAAGAGTTCTTATAGACTATTGAAGAGTCTATTATATTTGAGCAGCATTCCTCTTTTACTTATTTCATGTTGTTATCGGCTGCTACTACTTACACGAATATTGTAAGAACTGGATGAATTAATCGTATTTCGACAACGTAAGCCAATATCCAGCTGGACTCATTGACAGTTGCTCTTCTCGTTGGCGTTTTGACAGAATCACAATGCTTGCAAGGTTTATGTAAAGCAGGCCGGACCATCCTCTTAATGGAGTTCGATTAAGATTTCGATAGGGGTGGATAGCCAACTGGATTTTTTAACATGAATTGATGTGTTAGTCATGGTCAATAGGAATATAGCCGTGTCAATGTCTTTGAGATGCTTGTTTATAGTTCTACTTTGATAATGCTATCGTGGTATTACGCCATACATTTTTCATTGCCCGCCTAAGAGTACAAATCTGATCAGCTACTGTTCGAAAAAAGACATACACATAATATCCGATGATATTTTATTGGAAATCTCATCACCACACATTTTATTCAAATGTTTTCGAAGTGTTACGAGCTAAATAAGTCCCCATGCGTTTCACTTAATTTTCAATAATGGTGTAAGCTTTTTACATAATTCTTTGTAAAAAAAAAGGAAAGCTCAAGGCAAAATTATTTTTGGAGCCAAAGAAGGAAACAGGTAACACTTATTTTCATTTTCGATCTTTATTTGCCATATATTTTTGTTAAATGCTCTTGTTGTAGATAGATAAATAGATTTATCTTTATTTAACGTAAAATAATATTTTGGTTAAAAATAGAGACATGACAAAATTTGCCATCTGCGGGATATGAGTAGAAATTACTAAATTATCTGCTTATTTACAATTTTGATGATTTGCAGCATAAAATCTCTTAATTTTGAATGATTATAACATAAAAGGTTAAAATTTTAGATGATTTGAAACATAAAATTTGTATTGTGATTATTATTTAAAATTGAAAGTTAACTAAGACTATATAATATTTGAATTAATTATTTATAAAGCATAATGATTTATCATTAATATTAAATTATTTAGTTAAATATTCCAAAGGGAAGCGAAAAACCTCAGGTCTGTTACAAGTTTATGGTTTGCAACATAAAATCTTGTAATTTTAAATAATTTAAAACATAGACTATCAATTTGAAATTATCGAATAATATCTGATAACTCTATCAGATAGGTCAGGGCATGATTGCACAATGAACACAATAAACCATCCCCCAGAGCCATTTAATATATCGTTTAGATTATTTAACGTCAAAAAACTTTCCTGACAGTATAACCTTCGGATTTCTTGTAAAAAGCTCAATCTGCCATAAAATGGAAGATATTTTCAGGTTATCTTCTGTTGCATAGATTACAGGTTTGCTGAAGATCTGCTCTGTGAGGTATGCAATTCATATTTAATAACTCGACCCTTGCTTTTAAAACGGTTCTTATCACCTCAGGTGAGTTGTTACTTTTAAAATAACTTTCTCTAGTAGGAAATTCAGAATTTGAGGCTTTTATAGAACAAACTAGAGGTTGATGATGATGCTCTAGTTAAGTGCTGGTTATATATGTTATCGTCCACTTTAGCTATGATTATTGAAAATATGTCCTGCCATTCGCGAACGTTACTCTAAGATAACAATAGTGTGATGTCATGGGACTGACCCCAAATGCCTCTGCAATCAATAACACATACAAGTTTTGACAATAGCGTTAAAGACTTGATATTTAGAGACAAGATCAATATTGAGATTTTGTGCTTTTTTCCTTTGCTATTTGCCATAGTTTAAATTTGTTGACAACAATACACGAGGTATTTGAATTAGGTCACCACATTTATCCGCTTATTATTGAGTCGGCAAGTTTCTTCCCGTAGTCAGTCATATGAAAATCCCACATCTTGCAGTACGTTTGTAATCGATTTATTTGAAGTTGAAGCGAAAAAAGCGATTATCTGATATCAGCACCAAGTCATGTGCAGGGAAAAATACCTTTATGAGATCTCCAGCAAAATTTACACCTCCGGTAGAACATCAGCTACATCATCAATGTACAAGGCGAACAAGGCGTTTGTTGTATTTGTTCTTTTTGATTATTACCTAGACAATGAAATGAACTCCATTTCTGTAGGTTTACATATTTTAACTGTTTTATAAATGAATTCCTTCTAATAAAAGGAATTAATTTATAAAACAGGAATATAAAGCAAAACAAGAACCAACAGCTTACGTAGCAATCATCACGTACGCGTCACCGAATCTACTACAAAAAGAACCAACTGCAATTTATCGAATTTTCATGCATAGAATGAATTAATCAGTTTAAATTAAAAACAAATAAACTGATTCATTTCACTGGAATTTTGAAATCTGTTTTAGCCCAAAATGTATTTCTTATCAAAGAAAAAATTGATAAGTCAACAAATTGTGCCGGAAATACAATTAATTGCTTCACCACATATCTAAGTATACTTTCTGTGTCACCACACTAATTAATTCACTGCACCCTCAAAATTCAAAAGAAAAACAAAAACCTTGTGGGTGAAGAAAGTTGCACAAATTTAGCCTAGATCGATATCAATCAATTAAATTTCTAAAAACTTTTGAAGTAGTATCATTCGATTTTGATTTAATCTTTTTTGAAATCATTGATATCGAACTTCGATTTGGACCAAATGGGCATGGAATAGTTAGTTTGGGGATAACATTGAACAATGCGTGAATATTTTCCTTACTATTTACTTAATTACATACGTATTTTAAAACAATAGTTTCCAATAAGGTTACCAACATATACCTACCTTCTTTTTAATCTTGTGTAATTGTTTGAACCTTTAACCTTTAAACTTTAACTTTTAACTTTTAAATAATAATAATAACTAAATTTGCTTAACGACCTTGATGCACTTGAGAAGGTTTGTTAAGATTAGTTTTTTTCTTTATTTCTTTTTAATCAGAATTTATACAATTAAATAACAGCTTTAAATATATGTACGTACAGACTATCTCCTCTATATATATGTATACATATACAAAAAAAAAGGAATTAGAAGTTTGTTATCAAACTGAGAAGGGGAAAAATAAACCTAGACACAGAAAATACGTGAACTCTTTATTTTGTTATATTTTTTTTTGCAATTTTACTTTACTCGCAATGTTACAAGTGAAAAATAAACTCAAAAGATACACAAACAAGTCTTCAAGTCGTTGACCTAATTGTTGTTTAGTTGTTATATTTTGTTGGTGCCGCTGCCTGATTTTTAAGTTAGTGTGACCAACATCTATGAATGTATGAACTAAAACACAAGTGGGTTTGCGCGTAATTGAGGTTCTTGCTCAAATTTGAAAACTTTTATGGGAAAGCAATTATGAAGATGTTAAAACTTCTTTTGTACGAAGAAATTGTTATTGTAAGCCCCAGTATGTATCAATTTGAGTGTAAGGGTTTCGAGACATCCGAAGTTTAAGTTTTGAGACAATTTTTATGCAGACTTAGACACTTCATCCTAGGGTGGAATCGGCTAAGGTGGATTAATGATTGTCACACTTCAAATAGAAGGACAAGAGCTGCGCACGAGCCCTATATGCATAAGAGGGGAGAGGAACATCTACTTCTCAGAAAAAGAGAGAGCATGTGAAGCCAACAAAAACAAAAAATCCCGTCTTCCCGACTTAGACGAAGTAAAGATTGCCATATCTGAACTGAAGTCTAACAAACCGCCGCCCGGAGCAGATGGATTGAATGCCGAACTTTTTAAGGCAGCTGGAGATAATTTGGTTAGTAGTAACACCAACTTATTTCTAAAATAGGCTCGGAAGAAAGCATGAATGGATCTCAGTATTGTTTACCCGATACCGACAAAAGGAGACCCTCTAAACTCCACCAACTATAGAAGAATCAGTCTCTTTAACATCGCTTAAAAAATCTTCTCTGCCGTAATATGTGAACGTCTAAAGCAATATTCACATGAGCACGACCAACGACCAACGAATGAACGAATATTCGTCGATTTTGACATTTCTTTCACATGAGAGTTTTTAATTCGTCGCGAATTAAGTTTGAAATTGACCACCAAAACTAAAACAAGAACGATTTTTTTAGGTTAAGTACGCGCGATTTTTTTATTCGTTGCGAGTGTGGATAATGTGGAACGCGAATAAAGTTTGACAGTTCGTATCAACTATAATTTTTTTCGCGACGAATAAATTTGTTTTCTTAAATTTATTAATATATGATATTGAAAAGTAAAAGTATGCATCATAAATCAAGTAGAAACTATATTGCTATCGTTTTGTTAAGAATTTGTGTGGAAATATGTCTTCAAACGTATATAAACTCACATTTTGTAATTCATTCGTCGTTCGTTGGTCGCGCTCATGTGAATGATGCTTAAATCCCGTCGTCAACAACCTTATAGGTCCTTATCAGAGTGGCTTTAGACCAGGAAAGTCCACAGTTGAGCAAATATTTATAACCCTGAAAGAACATTAAATTGACACGCAGATCTTTTCATCGACTTCAAGGCCCGATTATTAAAGCATCTACAGGGACGAACTGTATAAATCCATGTCTTGTTTTGGCATCCCTGCCAAACTCGTCCGTTTGTGCAAGATAACCATGGAGAATTCGCACTGCTCCATAAAAGTTGTAAACATATTAACCGAACCTTTTGATGACAAAAAAATTATGCGCTGTCATGTGATTTCTTTAACATCGTCCTTGGAGAGTGCAGAGCTTCCACTTCAACACTAGAGGCACTATCTTCCAAAAGTCTGTCAATGGGGCTTTTGTGAGTATTGAGACAGAGGCAGTTAATGAGGGCAAAACAAAGTATGTGCTGTCATCAAGAAAGGACTTACAACACCGACGAGGTAGTTAAGGACTTTTTCCACCTAGGCTCCGCTTTGAACGCGTAAAACAAAACGGAGAATAGTATTCATTCAAAGTATCACTCTTTTGAATTTAATGTTGTCCACAAGCAACCATCTTTCGTGACGCCGCCGCCGAAGTACTTCTATTTGATAACCTTACTAATTCGACTTATGAATGAAGAACATGATAAAAGCTACGTAAGCCACTTTATTGTAGTGAGAAAGGAAATTGGTTCATTGATTTATTCTGACCAAAGCGTTACATTTGCAAAGGAAACGAAATCATTTTCCAATTTTTCTAATGGTGCCCTTCTTTGCTGGTTGCAATAACATTTGTCCTATTACAGTAACTAAGTTACTTTTAGGCTTTGGTCCATATTTTTCTAGAAGACTAGGAAGTCGGTTTTTATAGCTCCACCTGCGTGTGATGGTAGACTATGTGTCTTATTTTAGTTGGGCTACGAGTAGTATGCAGTCTGTTTAACTACTCCACGCGAGGTTGGACTTTGTGAGAAAATTCGAGAAAATCTTGCCTTTCATAGCAGTGAAGTTTGCACTCTGATCCTGTTTTTGACAACTTTGGTTCTTTAAAACACAAAATATTTAACATTAAAAGATATTTAAAAAAAAGCAAAAAGGTCACATTAAACCTGTTGTAGGTAAGTTTTAGTTTGCAGCTTACTTTGTGCGAATTCATAAGACGGAATCTTGGTTGCTGGAAATATTGTTCTCGTTTTCCTTTGTTTTCTTTTTCTTTTAATTTTTTGTTTAGTTGAGTTTATTTTATATCTAGTCTCTAAGTTTTTCCTCATTCTTCTTTGATGTTTGTATCTTTTTCGAATTTTTTAATTTTTGCATTCCGAGAGAAGGCTGAAATTGTTTTTAATTCTATGTAATGATTTTGTTTTGTTTATTATCTTTTGCATGAAAATACTATGCATATCTTCTTTAAACACTATGCAGTAGATACCTACCTATAGCATATATGTATATGTAGATAGAGACTTATAGAATACAAGTTGCACTTCTTTTGTGCACTTTTTGTGTGTTTAAAATCTCTGATCTACATCATAGATGCCACACTATTTCTTGTGTTGTGTTTTATATTACGTTAACTTTCGAAAAATTTTGCATTCCCTGATGAAATATAAAAAAGAGACGAAGAAAAAAGGTAAAATAAAAGAAGCCAATGTCATCTTAGCTGCTTGTGTAGCACTTTTTATTGTTGTTGTTAGGTATGGTTAATTATTTTAAACAACAACAACAAAAAAACAGGAATAGTACATAATAACATTCAAGTCGTTCTGTTTAAAGTCTCATATTATGTTGTTTCTTTTTTTTTTCCTCCGAAGGACGTCCAGTGCCAGAGGGAGGTAAAAATGGGTGTAGAAAGATGAGGTAAGGATTTCTTTTAGATTTTTATTTTTAGACAGAAATCTACAAAGTCGAAAGATTAAACATTTAACTTTTCTATCTATGTCCCCTAGATGGCCTATGGCAATGCCTTGAACTAAGAAATTTTGGTCCAGAATAATTACTATTTTCTAAGGCTTGTTGATGGAAGAGAAGACAATACTGAGGTGATTGATTCACTAGGATTATATTTTGCTTTAATCCGCAACTTGTTTGTTGGATGAAATTGAAAGGCAAAATGTTCTTCTTTTTTTATCGATGGGATTTTAGATTTTTTGTAAAAAAGCTCGTAAAAGTCTAAAATTGTAACAAAACTTGCATAGAAAGCTGTTAATGCGAGTTTGACAATTCAGATCGTCAACAAATTCTCTTCAAGCCCAAATAAAATCATTAGCTGAAACGGAGATAATTATTTTAGATACAAAGTCCAATTTTCAATATAATAATTTTAAAATAAATAAATTGTACTCTCTCCCTAGCGTGATCTTTTGGGAAAAGTACACATTTTTTAAAGTAAATAGCAATAATTAAAAATAAGGGTAGGAATCTATCCAAAAGAGAAAAAAGAGAAGCGACTAATGCTGACGTTGGAGATGTCGACGACTTGTTAATTAATTTGTATACATAAGTACTCTAGGGAAACTGTTATCACCAAAGTTGTAGGTGTATACATCTCGAGTATTGAGAAATAAGTCAATAAAACGCCTTATAGTCTTGCTTATATAAATATTTTATTGATGACGCGTTTCGGCTAAACACCATAAAATATTTATATAAGCAAGACTATAAGGCGTTTTATTGACTTATTTCTCAATTCAATTAGTCTTGTTGGCCGAACTTCTTTATTTAATCTCGAGTATTTTTGATTTAGTAAAAAATATCGTTGAAGCCAAAACATTATTCGAACTCTTCCAAATGAAAATCAACTGTTGGGACATGTTTTGCTATTTCTCTGTTTAAACGAGGCGAATTGAGCATCGGAGAATATGCACGCAGTGATGCCTCAAAAAGGCTGTTACCGACGAAAACATCAAAAAGTCCAGCTGAGACTATGAATTAATATTGAAGTATGCGATTTGGGTCAATATTTCGCAATGGATACAGTTCCATCATTTAAAAATGTAGTCCAACCACCGACAGTCAAGATGGGCTGGAGATTGATGGCGTTGTAGCCAAAACTTAGATCCATTGTGATAACCTGAAGTACTGAACTTCACTTAAAGTGAGTAAGTAAACTTATGATACGTATGCATTGTCTTGTTCCAGCCAATTAGAGGCTTTGATATAGCTGCTTCCTGTAATATCTTTGAGTTCCTTAAATTTTTGAAGAAGTGTCTGCCTAAGAATTTGTTTCTAGTAAGGCATAGTGCTGGGCAGTGGCATACGAAGATGACAGTGACTTTTTGTTCTTCCTCATCACTGCATCCTTTGCACCTGTCATCGGTGGTGAGCAGCATTTTATTCTTATGGTAACTACTTAACAGGTTTTGGCATTTTTATTATGGTTACAAGCAATCGTAAAGGTGTTTTGTCTAAATGCATAATCGGGAGGAATTTTTATTTGTTGAATTTGGGCCATAAGATTACTGGCCGTGGTACAGGTTACATTTCCATCTTTCATTGGTTTCTTATTTTTTCCAATGATGTGTTTCAATTCACAGGATGGGGTATCTATATGTGAGTCTATACTAAATTGTGTCAGTTTTATACCTGTCCTCGACAACTCATCAGCTCTCTCGTTCCCAGGTATCTGGTACCCATCAAAGTCTTATGTTAGCTGTGAGCTAAAAACTGTAAGTTGAAAGACGTTGTTCTGATCGGGAAGTCTGAAAGAGTTGGCAAGAGAAAAAGTGTCGCAGAGAAAAAACCTTCTACTACATCATCCGCTTTTGAGTCGTCATTAAATATAGATATTGATGACTCATTCATGTGTCAAACATTGTTCAGCCATTCGATCCTACCAGGAAATATATTGTTAAAGGGTACAGACATGGATCTGTAGTCTTTAGCATTGGTGTGGCTTTAGGTATAAACACTACTCTGGCCTCATGCCACAATTTATAAACTTATCCCCATTATGGCTGTTGTGGAATATATTATAAACGTGTGGAAGATCGGCACTTTTTTGTAGCATTATAGGGAAGATACCGTAAGGATCTGGCGATTTTAATGGTGAAAAGGAGCTTATAGCACATTTTATCCTATCCACCGTTATCATACCAGTCGGAATTGTGTGTTCGGAGTAAGTTGTTGACTTTGTTTTGCTATTTGCGTGGTTGCAGCCAAAGAAATGTTCTACCTAGCAAAGCGTTCTTAGCTATTCTGGCATGATTCTGTCCATTGATCATTTGGTTTTCTTAGTGACCCCACTGGCGTACATTCTTTGGCTAGAATTTTCCTTAGTCTCGCTTCCTTATTGGTACATTCTATTTCGTCACAGAATTGTCTCTAAGATCTTCGTTTGGCTTGTTGAGACTCTGCTGCATTGATGCTGGCTAGCTAGTCATCAAGGTGGTTTTTTGTCTACCATTGAAGGTGGTTTAAGAGGGCAACTTTCTTCGAAATCTACCTAAGGCGCCAGTTATAGCTATCATTAAAATCGATCCGGAAAAATTTTTGAATCGATATTTGAAGGTGTTTCCCTTTGAGTAGAAATTAAAATTATATACCGATCGATCGGAAATCACACAAAGAATTTTTTTTTTGAGAAAAAAAAGTTTAGTTGCACATTTATTTTTCTCTTAAAATGTATTTTTCTATTTTCCGGACGGAAATTCATTTTCCTGAACAGCTGATACTTTTATGTTCAAAAGTGAAACGAATCGTTCCACTGATTTGTGTTCAAATTTCACACAATTCCAATGACAGATTTCTGTCAGTAAAAATTTTTCGGTGGCTTTCAATCAGGAAAAAATGTTCAATGACAGAAATTTTTAATGATAGCTATAAACGACCTGCCAAAAAAATTCCAATGTTTGTTTTCAATGATGAAAACCAATGATAGCTATAACTGGCGCCTAACAAACAAAATAAAAAAAACTCTTAAATATTCCCAATCTATTCTGACGATCTTCATTTACAAAGAACTCGTGTATTTAAGCCCTAAGAAAAACGATTTAACATCAGTTCAGAACGAATATTCCTTTAAGAAAGTCATTATAGCAATTGAAAGCATTTAAAAGCGTTGCGTTGTTTCATATACATAACTTCAATACTTGCCCCATAATAGTCAGTAAGAATTTATATAAGAGGATGCATTTTGTTTTAAAAATAAGTACAAGATGAGATGACGTTGAAAATAAAATTGAAACAATGGAATTCTTACATTTTTTTATAAATTCCCTTATTCTTTTATTTCTATCTAATCATACAACAAACATAATAAAAAATACTACACAAGTCAGAAATATCAAGACATTTACAAATTATTATCAGCTGTGACCTTGATATGCATTTCACTAACTACATACAGTGCCGCCCACAATTATTAGCACACAATGATTAACTTAAATTCTCTCTTTTAACCCTTTAAAAATATGTTATGTTGTTCAGTTTTTTGTTTCAATTTTTTTTGGCAATCACTCGCCTTTTCACGAATTCAATTCTTTCCACAAATGTTCGATTTGATTTAGGTTCGGAAATTATGGTGGATGTGGAAGCTTGTGTGGAATTTTATTCTTATACATGCATCGTGAGTTGTATTTTTAGGGTTGTTTTAGTACCAGAATTTGAACGATCGTGAAAAACTTAGCTGTTTGACATTCTCCACAA
The DNA here is from genome assembly GCA_920104205.1 of Eupeodes latifasciatus. NCBI lineage: Eukaryota > Metazoa > Arthropoda > Insecta > Diptera > Syrphidae > Eupeodes > Eupeodes latifasciatus. The sequence continues at coordinate 152,114,942 of OV049924.1, forward strand.
GGTTATGCGGTCATTATTCTGAAAAATATTGAATCCACCATCAACAGAAAAGACACCTTCATGCTAAAAACACTTTCGACTTGACGTACTCGAATTTCTTTATTTTTGTTCACTTTCGAAATCATAGGCTTGCATCTTTTAACTAGATTGTTATAACCGGCAGCAAACTCCCAAATTCTTGTCCCACTTCAGCTGCAAATTGCGTTGTATGCTTGGCACTCTTAAAGCTAAACACATTCTTAACCGATGCACGATGTTTGGTATGTTGTATCGGAATCTATCCATTATTTTACCAATCTTTGGATATGGTTTGCCATGTTTATGGTTACTTATATTAAGAATTGCTTTTGGATTCAGTTTTTTAGGGCAATTTTTATACATTCTTGTTTTCGAAAAATGTAATTAACAACAAATCAACCCTCACCACACAAGTTTTTCCATCTAGTTCGGTCCCTTCATAGATTTCTCCAGTGTCGCACTACAAGTTAAGTGAGGCCACTTTCCACTTGTGCACGCCACCTGATCTGCGGTCTTTCTCTACTAAGTTGTCCTTGGGTGTGGATTCGAAGAATTTCCGGCCCGGAGCATTGGGTTTCCATGCGCTCTACGTGACCCAGCCATCTTAGTCGTTGTACTTTTATTCTACTGGCTAAGCTAACGTCGTCGCTGTACACTGTACAGCCCGTACATCCGATCCGATTCGGTCATAGTCCCTGCTTCTGCACCGCATAGCAGGGGAGGTGATGATAAGGGTCTTATATAGTGACACTTTGGTTGCTCGAGAGAGAGCTTTACTACTCAATTGCTTTTTAAGCTCAAAGAAACAGCGTTTAGCACGACTAATTCGTTTCGGTCGTCTAAAGCCTGTTTTTAAATCGAAAGGTTCGGTTAAGTTTTGTCCAAGCTTTTTGGAGTCGAGCGAATTCTCCATGGTCATCCTGCACAAACGGACGAGTTTGGCAAGGATGCAAAAACGAGACAAAGCTTTATACAGTTCGTCCTTGTAAATTCTGTCTTATACGGCCCTGAAGTCCATGAAAAGATGGTGGGTGTTGATTTGATGTTATTGGGTTTTTACCATGATATGTCTGTGAATATTTGATCTACTGTGACTTTACTGGTCTAAGGGCACACTGATAGGGACATATCAGGTTGTGGACGATGGGCTTTCGACGTTCACATATTACGACAGAAAAGAGACTTATTCCTCTATAGTTGGAGCAGTTTATACGGTCTCCTTTTTTGCGAGAAAATAAGAAGTTTTATGTTAATTATTGTTTAATTTAAATGAATATACCCAACAAGGATTTGCCATTTGAAATGCATTTGATTTGACTTAAAATTGCTTAAAATTGGTTGTCTGAATATCGTGGTGTGCCAATAATACAGAGCGGCACTGTATACATACATATGTATATACATATACCACGACCTGCTCGTTTTAAGTTACCCATTTTACCAAAAAAAAAATATAAACAATAACAACATAATAAAAAAAACTCCAACAAACTGTATACAAACATTTTGATGTTTATAAATAAGCTTTTTAAATTCATGAAGTTCTATTGTTTTATTCTGTTTATATTATAAATTATGTACGAGTCTGTTTATATCCACGGCATCACATTCATAAATGTTTACATTTTACAAACAACTTTTGAAAAACTGCTTCAAGCATGCATAAACTACAAAATGTTAGATAATTAACTTGTACAGTTCAATGCATTATTAATTAATTTTAATTTCGCATTAACTGCTGCCTGCAAACAAAGTTTTGGATTGCTTATACATAATCTGTCGAGTTCCGTTCCTTCATCCTATTGCTGCAGCTATTGCTACGGGGGAGAAGTTTCGTATTACGCAATATATTTTATCACCTTGTCAATTGAAAGTAATTAAAAAAATATACAAATGAAATGTTAAAGAATTTAAATTCAATACGCATCTTAGAAACGTAGTACTAAGGAGTATATAACAATAACTTGCAATCTATGAAATGCAATCTAAAATGAGAAAATAAAAAAGAACTTAAGTGATTACTTTGATTTGCTTTTGACGAATTCCACTGATGACATCATCAAAACGTTGAAGCTATAAAATAGTGTATAAAACGTCTACCACTTTTTCTCTTAGACTCTAGTTCAGGGGCTTGGCCCAGAAGTGAAGTGAACATAGCTGCTTGTACTAAAGAAAAGGTCAATTGATATTTACTTGTTCTGAATCATTTACCGGTCAAAAAAATCTTTTGTCTATGTCCGAAAACAAATATGTATATTTATACACAAACAAAACATCCAAGGTGATAAGAAAAAGCCATTTTTTTTAATCTTTTCAAAAATGATAACGTTGTTATGCTTACTTTTACTATATGATTTCAGTGGCGGTGGCAGTGTATAGTTGTTGTAGTACTCTTGAGACAATTAGTGTAGACAACTAGACAACAACTTACTCAGCCATTACATTTTATGCGCATTAATTTTGAAATGATTGCTTTCCGTTTATGTATGTATATATTATTTTGTGAGATAAAAAATAATTACAAACTATAATTTGTGGAACTTATTGATTTTAAAATTGGAACAAACACCTTCTCTGTACTGCAGGTAATCGGAAACGGAAAGATGACGCATTTTCGTTTTGTCGACAGTTGACATTAAATGATAAAACTTAAGTTGTTATGTGATATTTTATAGACCAGGTACATATGTGTGGTATAGGCCATATTTATTTAAAAAAAATTATATTCTAAGAGTTATGACGTTTTTTTTACTGGCTTATGTTTTGTTTAAAGGTAAAAATGTCAAAAAGTGCAATCTCTTAACCCACGAGAAAACGGATTACATTCACATAAATTCACTTTTTGCACGATGTCTTATAAATATATTCATTTGATAGGCCCATAAGGTAAAAAGCCACGTCTCCACAGTAAATACTCAACGATAGATACACATTTCAAAATTAAAGCAAATCAATTCTATCAAGTGTTGAAAAAGAAAATGAATAATTAAAATCTCGTTTATAGTGACATTTTTACTTTACTCCTTAAGCAGAAATCATACATTTATTTTTTTAATTTCTTTTGTTTTAAGTTTATAAACAAACTGCTTGTGTCATTTGAGTACCGTGAATTAAAAATATTTTTAATTTTTGTTGTTTGCACAAAGTGTGTGCTCAATTTGTTGATAAAATATTTTTGTGCTGAAATTGTTTGCACATGTGGCGCATTTAGGCTTTAGTAAAATATTTTGGATCTATGACAATAAGAAATCTGTATGGGGATTGCAATAGTTACAAACAATTTACTGTTTAACGCTTAATGTTGCCGATCCGGCAACATTTTACAATTTTAGTTGTAGATTTGTGTGTTGGTGGTTTAAAATATTTAGAATACATTTGATTAACACAAAAAGGTACTATACTGATAATTGTAGGAATAAAGCATAATGTAGAATGACCCTAGCCAACTGGAGAAACAAGTAGAAAAGGATTAATTCAAGCATCACTGTGAGATAATATACTTGTCTTTCTTGTTTGTATGCATGGTACAGAAGCATGGACCTAATGCTTTAGGAATGTTTCAGTTAGACTTCATAGAATGAGTTGTTTCCGTCTCCATAGAAAGAGAGCAGAAGGGCAGGGCCCAGCGACATTAAAAGGCGCATTAACTCAATGCTTAAGAGGGCTTTTTCAATTTAGGAGAATCCTTTTGGCCTTCAAAATTCACCAGCGACATGGCGGTGTTTCTTCGAAACAGTTTTGGGTGCCGATTTCGAACCCTTCGTATTCGTCTATTTAGACGACATAATGATTATTTCTGAAACATTTGAGAAGCATCTTGAAATCGTGAAGGAAGTTTTGAAAAGGTTGAGTGAAGCAGGGTTAAAGGCAACTTCTATATACCTCCTTTGAAATTTTTATAATATGTAGTAGATACTGAAAAGGTAGATAGTATGGTAAGGAATCCAGCACAGACAAATGTTAAGGACATAGGAAGTTTAATAGAAAGTGTCGTGGTACCGCCGATTCGTATCCAATTTTGCAGAATTACTTAGACCCTTATCAGATATTATTAAAAATTTAACTGGACACAAGAATGTTAAGAGTGTTTGGTGACAGCACCAATACTTAATTGTCCAGACTTCAAACGACCTTTCTAACACACACACTAACGCAAAATGTTGATAAGGGTGAAAAGTTTATCTGTTAACTCATTAGATCTTTGAATAGAAAACAACGCAATCATAGTACGACAGAAAAAGCTGTATTATGGGCCCTTAAGAAGAAGTTAAGACCATATCTCAAAGGTGTTTGGTTCACGGTCGTAACGGATCATTATTCCTTAGTATGGCTTAATAATCTTGAAGCTCCAACAGTTTGATTACGAAATTATCTATCGAACAGGCAAAGAGCATCTAGTACCAGACATCATATGAAGCCGTTGAATGAAAAGCCGGCTGGTTTAATGTTTTGGAAGAGTAGGTATTCTTGTAGGGCCATATCCAGTCGAGTAGGGGTTTTATCTACAGTCCTACCTTCGTTGATTATTTCACTAAATTAACACTTTATAGCATTGAGGTCGGCTACTGCGAAAGCCTTTTGTAGGTAACTCTAAGACAATTTTTGATTCTTATCTCGAGTACTGGCGCAATGTAAGGCCTAGATTACGGGGCACACACAGGTCTGTCTTTATTTATAATTGTTGTAAAACTACAGGCAATCAGCTAGAGCCCTAGTTTAAGTAATTTGTTACACCTGCTTGAAACAGATCGGCTATAGATCATGATTGTAACGTTTCCAGAATCGTTCTTGCTCTCATACGGGGCAACAATTCTCAGCTTAAAGGTCAGATCGCTGATCAATACATGATTATAGGCAGCAACTTATTGGCCAAACTTAGTAATTCTTTAGCTGATGTACTTTTTTTAATTAGTCAATCAATTAAAAAGTGCATGCTTAAGTACTCAAATTGATCGACAGCCTCACTTGAGACACTAGTAATATTTTCCCACACTAAGTAGGTTGAGGGCTCTCGAGGGAAAATCAATTAGTTTTACTAACTTTCAAAATTAAAAAAAAAAGTGACGAAATACAGGATTTAAAACCTTTAGAAATTCGAATAAGATCCATTACGTCATTAACATCCGCAAATTTGTTTAAAAAAAATCCAAAATATCTTTCCAAAAGCTTGTACTCAAGTTCTGGTCAGATTGGAAAATATAAAAATGGATTACTTTTCCTGTCGATCCTAACAACCCCAACAGGGAGAAATCTGAGGAGTAACAACCCCAGTTATTTTTCCCCTGAAGAATTGTTTAAGATTTATTGAAATTTAACCAGGTAAACTTTTTTTTAAGGCATAATCTTAAATTAATCCTTATACGATTTTATTTTGAATAGCAACCTCCCAAACTTGTTCATTACTTCTAAATCTCATAAATTATAAAGTTGAAGTTCGGGCCAAAAAAAAAATCACCCTGTCGATGATAGACAACTCTATTAAATATTGTGTTCAAGGCAATGGGTCCAACGACCACCTAGCATCGATATAGCGACTACGGAAAAGTTTTTCTCATATTGTCACAAGGAATGTTGGTTCTCGTGCTCTACATACATAATTAGTAATACTATACTAAACAATTACCTATCTTGTAATTAAAAAAATATAGCATATAAATCAAAATTAGCAATTATTTGTATTTAATAACTTACTAATGGAGCAAGTCTTCATAATGTCTCATAATATTAAGCTGTCAAATGAGTAGTAATATTCAATTTGTTAAAATTTAAAATAATTATTTAAGCCTATCATAGCTATTTTGCTGATAGAGTACAATCAACAAAAAATATTTCATAACAAAATATTATAATCGATGGCTTTATAATTGAATATCTGCTTTGAAAGTATGTACATATTTGTAATGAGACTATATACACGAAACTTTTGTTAAAAATAAGTTCCTAGTGTGGATTCGCATGATTTCAAAGAATTTGAAAGTAATTTAACCAACTAACAATTCAACCTCGACAACGATTTATTTCAAGTATGTGCCTTCTAAAATAAAAAAAAAATAAAAAAACAAATGCGAAATGAGTTTTACAATCATATTGCAAAAGAAAAACAACAAAATACAAAGAATGATGACATAGCTACATAGGACATATCCATCCTCAAGTAGCACCACGTATTTCTCATGAAATCATATTTGTATACATTGAGAAATAATAATAATGAATGTTCATTTATTTTGAGTAGACTGTCAGTTTCTGCCAATTTTATTATTTATGTTAACTTTAAGAGAACATTGATGAAGAACTTTTGACAAACCGAGACAGTTCTTTTTTTTCTGAATTCTGTTTAAATAATATTTTCAACTTTATGGATTTGTCATTTGCTAGGAAAATATAAAGTGGCTTACAACCCGACTCCAAAACCGAGTAAAAATTGCAATTCATAATGGTAGCAGCACACTTTGCAACTAAACACAGGTAAGAAACAAATTTTAACTCCAAACCATCATCAAGAAAATCAATATTACTTGTATCTTATTCATTTCAACTTACTAAGGACATGTGAATGGGTTGTAATATGATTTTGGTATATGGATTAGTAAAAGTACCTCACGTGTGATTGCTGTGTGTGGGATTCTATAGTACTTGCATTTATAATAAATGAAGAAAATACTTATATCGATTAATGATGGAGAGAGGGAGAGGCAGCCACCAATGTCAATAATTTAGATGCATCGGTGGTTAAACCTATAGCATTAAACACTTAGCTGCAAGATATGTTCTTTTATAATTTAACAAGATGATCACGTTTCCCAACACACACACAATCTTAATGGTTTACCTAACATGATGGGTAGGTTCATAATCTAATTCATCGATATTTTTTTTTTTTAACAAACTATAATTGGATTTTGCAACCATCACAGCCGACGTTTACTTATTTAAACATGAATGAAAGTAAAGAACATATGGTTTCGTTATCAAACACAAAGTTACATATCTGCATAAGGTTTAATTGAACTTATTTCATAGATAATTCCAAATAATTGTGATCATTATTTGCTTGCATAATGTTTTTATTCGAGTTTTCATATTAATATATAAGCATGAGGTTGAACCAAAATTTATTACTATATACAAATTTTAGTGAAATTAACCATGCACAAAATAGGTACATATGTACATACATACATATATGTAACACATTTATGTTAATTCATAAAAATTAAAAATAATTAATAATTTAGTTTAGGTTTGTTTTTAATAATTAGTTACTTAGTAAAGTAGACATTTTTAATTTGCGACTTAAAAAAGAAATTAACCCCAAATATAAAAAATATCATAGATGTTATCCATAATTTCATACTGCATTTACAGTTGTGTGTTCACAAAAATAGCAGTACTCATGCTTACTTACTTATTTACTTAAGGTAGCGCTACAGTCCGGGCGGACCTGGGCCTCAACCAACATGCGTCTCCAGCCAGTCCCTCTCAGTCCCTAGCTAGCTGTCTCCAGTTTCGCACGCCAAGTTGGTTGAGGTCTTCACCCACCTGAGTGCGCCACCTGAGTCGCGGTCTTCCTCTACTCCGCCGTACCTCGGGATTGGATTCGAAGAACTTCCGGGCTGGAGCGTTGATGTCCATTCGCTCTACCCAGCCATCTAAGCCGTTGGACTTTAATTCTGCTAACTAGGTCAGTGTCGCTGTACAGTATAGTTCGTCGTTATATCTTCTCTTCCATTCTCCATCTTTACGTACGGGACCAAAAATCACCCGAAGAATTTTTCTCTCGAAGCATCCTAAGACGTTCTCATCTTTCTTTGACAGGGTCCAGGCCTCAGCGCCATAAATGAGAACCGGGATAATGAGTGTCTTATAGATGGTGATTTTAGATGCTCGAGAGAGGACTTTACTTCTCAATTGCCTTCTAAGTCCAAAGAATCAGCGATTTGCAAGAGTTATTCTTCGTTTGATTTCAGCGCTGGTGCTGTTGTCTGTGTTTATAGCGGTGCCTAGGTAGACAAAGTCCTTAACTATCTCGAAGTTATAGCTGTCCATGGTGACGTTTTGTCCAAGACGTCGTTGTTCAATGTCCTTTTTTGATGACAGCATATACTTGGTCTTGCCCTCATTGACCACTAAACCCATCTTCTTCGCTTCGGTCGCAATGCTCAAAAACGCTCCACTGACATCACACTTTGATCTTCCAATTATGTCAATATCATCTGCGTATCCGAGTAATTGGATGGACCTTTGGAAGAGTGTGCCTTGACGGTGTGTGTTGACGGTTGAGTTTTGCACAATTCTTTCCAGAACGATATTGAAGAAGTCGCATGACAGTGCATCGCCTTGTCTAAAACCTTTTTTGACATCAAATGCATCGGTGAAGTCTTTTCCGACCTTGATGGAGCAGCGTGCATTCTCCATCGTCATTCTGCACAAACGGATAAGTTTGACAGGGATGCCAAAACTAGACATTGCTCTGTAGAGCTCTTCCCTATGAAAGCTGTCATACGCGGCTTTAAAATCGAAAAAGATATGGTGGGTATCGATTTGAAGCTCCTGGGTTTTTTCCAAGATCTGCCGTAGTGTGAATATTTGGTCGATAGTGGACTTTCCTGGTCTGAAGCCACACTGATAAGGACCTATCAGGTTGTTGACGAACGGCTTCAGACGTTCACATAAAACCGCAGAAAGGATCTTATATGCAATGTTAAGGAGATTGATCCCTCTGTAGTTGGCGCAATTTAAAGGGTCTCCTTTTTATGTATCGGGCAAACTATGCTGAGATTCAACTCATCGGGCATGCTTTCTTCCGACCATATTTTGCAGATAAGTTGGTGCATGCTCCCTACCAAGTCATCGCCTGCTGCTTGAAATTGTTCGGTAGCGATGCCGTCAGCTTCAGCAGCTTTGTTTGACTTCAGTTAAGATATAGCTATCTTCACTTCGTCTAGGTCGGGTAGGCGGAATTGTTGATCTGCGTCGCCTAGGTTGAGTGGTTCTATCTCCCTTATAGCGGAATTCGGTTCGTCATCGCCGTTATATAATTTGGAGAAGTAGTCTTTCCATATTCTCAACATAGACTGCGGTTCTACTACGATGTTTCCCTGATCGTCTTTACAGGCTTCGGTTCGTGGCTGGTACCCTTGGGAGGTTTTTTTTTACCTTTTGGTAAAATTTACGAACCTCATTCCTGTTGTGACATCCCTCTATCTCCTCGATCGCGTGCTTCTCGTGCTCTCTTTTTTTCCATCTAAGAAGCCGGTGTTCCTCTCTCCTCTTCTGATCGTAGAGCTCGCGAGCAGCTCTGGTCCTTCTGTGCAGCGCCGTTTTGTATGCCTGTTTTGCTGCGTGCGCTTGCCGGCATTCGTCGTCAAACCAGGGGTTTCGCTGTTGTGGACGTGTGAAACCTAGCACTTCAGAGGCGGCATCTCTGATGGCTGCAAGGCAATGTTGCCACTGGTTTTCAATTCTTAATGCAGGCAGCATAGGACTCCTTCAGAGGTTACTAGAGACTCGATCGGAAAAGGACATGGCAGTCTCTTGCGATTGTAGCCGTCTAACGTCGAAACTTCTCACAGTACTTCCTTGTTTTGGCTTAGACCGGGATATCCGTAGCCGTACCTTGGCTACCACGAGGTAGTTGTCCGAGTCAATGTTAGCCCCTCGAAAAGTTCGGATATCCTGTATACTGGAGAAGTGTCGTGCGTCGATCGCAATTTGGTCAATCTGGTTGACAGTTGATTGATCAGGAGATTTTCATGTCCCCTTGTGGATATTAAGATGTGTGAACTGCGTACTAGCTACCAGAACGTCTCGCCCCGCAGCAAAATCGATCTCCCGATTGTGCCACCAAAGATGTCTTCTCTTCCTAGCTTGGCGTTAAAATCTCCTAAGATAATTTTAATGTCATAGCCAGGGCACTGCTCTTAAGTATTGTCCAAGTGCTCGAAGAATATGTCTTTGGTGTCTTCATCTTTCTCCTCTGTTGGGGCATGCGCGCATATTAGGCTTATGTTGACGAATTTAGCCTTGATGCGGATTGTCGTGATGCGCTCGCTCACACTGTTGAAACTCAAGACTTTTTGCCTGAGTCTAGTTCCAACAACAAATCCACACCCAAATAGACGCTTTCTTTGTTCTCGGTAGCAGTCACCGTAGTATACATCGCAGTATTTTAGTTTGCGTTTGCCCGGTCCATCCCATCGCACTTCTTGGATGGCGGTAATATCTGCCTTGCAGCAGTTTAGGGCTTCTGCTAATTGTTCGGCTGCACGTGGTCTATTAAGGGACCTAACATTCCACGTACAGATCCGAAGTTCGTTGTCCTTATTTCGTTTGCTTGGGTTGTCAACAGTGAATCCGTCCATATCCGAGGCTTGTTGGTGCTTCGCAACTAGAAGATTTTTACGTGGTCAGGAAGTCATCCCGACGGCACAACCCCCAACCTGGAGGGCCAGATCCTTAGTATAACTCCAAGGACGGGGAGCCGGATAAACCGCTCCTTATAGGCCTGGGCTCCGAATAAGTCGTAGAAGCCCTATAAGGTGTTCACTAAGTAGTTCAACTCATGCATTATTCACAAATAGCTACATACATAACTCTTAAGTAATCCTTTCTACAACACTATAAAACTGCTTCGTTCATCAAACGGTTAGTTTAAGTTAAGATGAATTGGCTGTCCGGTATGGAGTAGGAAACACTTAAGCCAATTGTGAGCCCATTCTGATACCACATGAATCTTGAGTCCTTCTTCTGAAGTCAATTAAGCCAATTGGAGTTGGCGAAATATATATTGTGCAAATGGTAGACACGTGCATTCAAGAGGACACAAGCGTCCACAAGTTTTTCTCAAAACCCAACTCTGTCTATCAACTCCTACTCTCACCTCACCGTGGTTAACATCGGGTGTCTAGTATCTCAACTGGAGATTGGGTTCCAACTCCAGTGGAAAGTTGTTGGGGGTAGCAAACGAGAAAGAGGGGCGATGGTGGAGAGGGGGAGATGGTGGAGAGGGGGAGAGGTGTTTCCACTAAGGCACCTCTCCTTATCCAGACGGCAGCGGAAGAATTCCCGAGATGGAATCAACGGTGGCGTTTACAGTTCCAGTAAGGTTGAACTACTTAGTGAACACTTTATAGGGCTTCTACGACTTATTCGGAGCAGTTTAACTGGCTCCCTCTCCTTGGAGTTATATTAAGGATCTGGCCCTCCAGGTGGGGGGTTGTGCCGTCGGGGTGACCTAAAAATATCCTAGTTGCGAAGCAACAACAAGCCTCGTATACGGACGGATTTACTGTTGACAACTCACGCAAACGAATTAAGGAAAACGAACTTCGGATATAGACGTGGAATGTTAGGTCCCTTAACAGACCACATGCAGCCGAAGAATTAGCGGAGGCCCTACACTGCTATAAAGCAGACATCACCGCCTTGTGATGGATTGAATGTTTAAAATTGCTAACTAATGTTTGTAGAAGGGTTTCTATAGATTTCCCTTAATTGTTTGCACATTGAGCATTGGATAGATTTATCTATGTTTGCCCTCAAGTAGATGTTTATAAGACGTTGAAATGTTTTAAGAAGCAACTTAAGAAGCCCTAACTTTTTATTGAAGTAAGGAATTATATAAGTCTTAGACAAAATCAACTATAGAAATATAAACAAACAACGGGTGCAGATTGTTGAAGCACTTTATGAAAACAACGCATTTCGTTCACCACAAAGAGTGACTGCGTGCGTTTCATATAACGGTGCTACTTGCCTTTCTCAGCGTAAGCCATCAAAGCTATGGCGAGCATTTAGACCAAATTGTATTTCAAACATAATTTTCATAGATCTATAACTGAAAACTCTTTGTTTTATTCACAATTTACATCGTACGTTATGTTTGAATTTAAAAGTCTTTAGAAGATGTCTATTCTCTCAACTTTAACTTTGATAATTAGAAATTATTTTTCTTTTATATTCAATTGTTATATTTAATTTTGTACTTCAAAAAAACTTGAAATATCTAGAAAATACCGGATAAAACTAAAGTAGGTAGGTGGTGCATAAATGCGAATTTTCAGCTTAAAGAGACTCAAAAAAGAGGATTTACAATTTTAATAAATAGATGAGCCTTGGTTAAATTAATCCCATTGATTTTAAGTCTTAACTTAAAATCGTCTAAAATGAAGATGAGAAATCGAAAAGCCTACCTCAATGTTTTAAAGTTACCCATTTAGATACCTATGACCTATGGAATGTACTATCATACCTACTACCTACCAACAATTTGAGGGTAAAACAAATAAACACAAATTAATAAACTAATAGGTATTATCAAAAGAAAACAACTTTCACCACAAAAACAACTCATAAACCATTCAAGTAAAAAATAAAATTTAAAAACAAAAAACGAGAAGGTGTTTTGTATGTTTAGTTAGGTAGGTATTAAGGTAGGAATTTGTGTATTCTTTTTTGTTTCATAGGCACCTGTATTATTCAATGATGTAATATTATTTAAATGAAAGTCAACCACTTTGTCTCAAAAAAACAAGAGGAACAACAATTGAAGAAGAAACAAATGGGAAATATTCTAAACCACACAACAACAATAACAAACAAAAATTTAACACACAGGTGGAATGTTTACAACAACAAGGTTCTGAGATAGCAACTAGACTATAATTCACATTAAATAATAATTATAAATCAATTAATTTCAAAAACCCCCATGATATGATCCTAAACATTGAGGATGAACTTTTCGAGAAGTTAATTGAAACTAAAAAAAAAAACTAGAAATAAGATAGCGAGCAGCCATGATTGGTAGGTAGGTACCTACTCTAGCAGAGTGGCAGATAATTCAGCTGGTTTTTCTAGCCCCAGCTCACACGTATTTTTCATCAATATAATAGCTACTAACTACTAGCTTTAGGTATCTATCTATCTATCTACTACCTACTCGTCAATATGCTGTCTTCAGTTTTTCTTTGTTTAACCAAGAACAAGAAAGAACATTTATTTCTATTTTTTTTTCGGGGGGTTTTATCACAATGAAAATTACTTTATCTGCTTTTATTACACAAATGAAATCAGGACTTATCAAACAAAAAGAAAATTAAGAAGAAAAACTGAAAAAAAGACGAAACAAGTGTTTTTTTTTCTAATTCAAGAGTTAAACATAACAACACACACCACTTTCGCGAATCGCGAGTTATGAAAGGTCTCCGTCTCCTTTTTAATCCGACACACGAATAAATTTAAATGAATTTTTTAAAAATAGAATGCGTGAGAAAAATCATGAAAAAACGGTATTTTTGTCTTTTAGAAACACACAATAATATATAATTTTTTTTTCATGTCTTGGCTCTAGCTCGGGCTCTCGGACTCCTCGTTTTCTAGTTCGTTGGGTTGTTTATATTATTTTGCAGTTCACACAGGTAACCCCAAAGTTGAACAAATATTTGTATTAGCACAAAACCAAGTAAAATCAGATGTGTTAAGAAAGAAAAATAAAAATTCAATAGGAAATTTCCCAGACAACGACAAGGTGCATTGGCCACCTCAGCAAGGTCCAGAAAAAATTTAATTTTTATCAAATCAAATTCCCATTAGCAGAATCAGTAGAAAATTATAACCTTTTTCAAATAAATTAGTTTTAGCATAAAAATTCATGGGACATTTGTCTGTTTCCAAGTGAAATATGCTTCAGATTCAATTGAAAAAGGAAAAGGAATATTTCCAAGAAAATTTTATACATAACCCATTCACAGAGTTCACTTCAGTGTGGTGGCAGTGGCACTGGCACTAGCTAGCCCCCTTCCTCTCCTCTGTCCTTTCTTTTCATCCGTATGGTTGCTGATTAATCTTTAAAAAATTTTATTTCGCACTTTTTATTTTGTCGAAATCGACATCGAAATCCAAATGAAACATCAAAAACTACAATTTTCACTCAAATATTTCACTTAAATTCATGCAAACCACAAATAATCTAATTTGAATATATTTAATTTACCTATTTATTTACTGTTATAAAGATTTGATTGTGGGGGAGAAAAGAAATTATTATTTTAAAGTTTATTGAAATGAAGATTTCTGCTGCGATTGCTCTTCGACGAAAAAAACTACTGCTTAGATTTTGATTAGAAAAATATCCCTTTCTTCTTTGCTTCACAAGAAATGAAAAATGAAAGAAAAAGCAAAAATACCTCTATATTTGTCGCATTTTGTTTTATTTTTTGTCTCTTTTTTTTCATTGATTATGCTTTTGTGCCCAAAGAGGAATTCAAAAAGACCCAATACATTCGATCTACTTTAACACTTAACAAATTGTCAAAGGGAGAATATTGTTGATCTGCTTGCGCCATATAAACACTGCAATGTAAACGTCACTTAAGGGGGATATTTTTCTTTCTTTTGATTTATTTTTGCGTGGCCCTTTTTAAAATGCTATAAACCAACTGTAAATTAAGAGATATTTTATGACTTACGGTTTGGTTTTAGTTTGAACTTCGAAATTGTTAAGTTTCGGTTTTTCTTTCGAATTCAAGTTTCCACAATTCGATCTGAAATTTAACGAAAGGGAAAAAACAGGAAATCGAACAACTTTTATTAAAACGAGAAGTGAGTGGAGTGGAGAGAAGACAATAAAATCAAAACATTGTTTTCTCCCTTTTCTCGGAAAATTTTGAAAACACTGTGTGAGCGAGCAGGTTATATATGTACTCCATTTACTTGCAAAATATCCCTTTCGTTTTGCGGGTGAAAGAGAACGATCTCTATTTGTCACTTTTTTTACATCACGAAACAAAGAAACACCACACAGTAGAAGAGAAATAAAATAACAATAGCCATCCCTTTCATTACAAATCACTTGTCCTTGTTGCACTTGCACTTATAAAACTATTACAGAATCAAAAAGAAATAAAATAGGTATCATGAATAAGAAAAAAGAAAATTCGTTTGAAATCAATAAAATTGTTGGTTTTCCATCTTTTTCTTTTCTTTTCATTCATTATTTTCATTTTGCACTTTTTTGATAAATTTTAGTGGGGGACATTTCTATAAATTATTTTGTCGTATCGAATTTGTTAAAATTTTGCAAATTAATATGATTTTGTATTATCAAAGAAGTTTACCTCTTTTTGTAAACAGGCAAATTATAATATCTAAATTAATTTTTATTTTATATATGTAAAATTGAAAGTTACATTTACAGAATTTTTTACAGAGCGAGAGATGTTGCAAGAAGTATACAAGACACTCTTTTGACTGATTGATGTTGGGTTGTTGGGGTATCGGTATAGTTAAGGCAGTGTTGTTGAAGATGTAGGTTTCCGGTTAAAATCGGGTTCAAAATTGGGGAAATTATTTTATTGTGGGATAAATTTTGACGTTAAGGGGAATTTGTTTTTGTTTTAACAGGGATGTTCGATTTGTTTTGAGGGTGGATAAGAAGATTTTTGTAGTCTTGTTCATTAAATATTATAAATTAGGTGGATTAACAAGTCATTGAGAACCAAGGCTTAGTAGCTCACAAGTCACAACTCTCAATTATTCCTGTGTTTGGGGGTCTACAGTTTCTATGCAATGCGAACGTTTGGGAAAGTACTTTTCATGACGGGAATTACTCTTGAAAAAATTATCAAATCCTTTAGGTGACACAGGCAGGAATTGAACCCAAGATTTCTGGGAACATGCTCTGTATTTCGTTTCGAAAATCAAATCGAATATTTTGCACTCGAATGTCAAAAGCTTTCTAAAACGAAAATATGTTTCTACATCAAATGTGATAATGATATTGAATGTGTACATCTAAAAATGTATTTTTTTAAAATCTTAATTAAAATAAAATTTTAAGCAAATACATTTGATTAAAGGGATGCAATAAGCACAAAAAATAAAAGCAGTTCCAATTTTTATTCGACTGTATGTGCTCTCATCCCGGCAAGAGTACGATAACTTAGGCGACAAGATATTATAACGGAATTTTTTAGAACAGTTAAAAATAAGCATTTTTTACTATGGGAAGGGGGGGTCTATCTCCCCCCGTTTAGGCAGGAGGGGCAATTAAAAAAAAATATTACTTAAAATGGAAACAAATTCTTAAAAAATAACGGTGATACTTACAATTAAGTTGTATACATTTTTTTAAAGCCAACATTCTGTTCTATTAGCCAGTTTTTAAATCAAGTCAAAACTACGCGTAGTTTTTGAAAAATTTAATTTTAAACTCAAAATTTGAGTAAAAAAAGTTAAAAAAGGTTTAAAGTGTAACTTTTTCAATACTTCAAGATTATCTACCATTGTTTTTATTTCAGAATTTATTACTCTTATTTGTTTTTGATCAAAAACTGAAAACTAGATGATTTTATGTCT
The DNA here is from genome assembly GCA_920104205.1 of Eupeodes latifasciatus. NCBI lineage: Eukaryota > Metazoa > Arthropoda > Insecta > Diptera > Syrphidae > Eupeodes > Eupeodes latifasciatus. The sequence goes on from OV049924.1 coordinate 152,131,319, forward strand.
TTTAGTTTCTGAGAAAATTGAAAATAAAAATTGAATTTTAAACTCAAAATTTGAGTAAAAAAAGTTAAAAAAAGGCTTAAAGTGTAACTTTTTCAATACTTCAAGATTATCTACCATTGTTTTTATTTCAGAATTTATTGCTCTTATTTGTTTTTGATCAAAAACTGAAAACTAGATGATTTTATGTCTTTTAGTTTTTGAGAAAATTGAAAATAAAAATTTAATTTTAAACTCAAAATTTGAGTAAAAAAAGTTAAAAAAAGGTTTAAAGTGTAACTTTTTCAATACTTCAAGATTATCTCCCATTGTTTTTATTTCAGAATTTATTGCTCTTATTTGTTTTTGATCAAAAACTGAAAACTAGATGATTTTATGTCTTTTAGTTTTTGAGAAAATTGAAAATAACCACAACTACTATTTTAATTTAATTCTTTTTTTTTTTGCTTGAGTGGTCTTATTTTGATAGTAATATTGGTATTTGCGTATGCGTAATACGTGTTTGGGTGTATGCAACAGTAAGGTGTGCGCGAGTTTGGGTGTATGCAACAGTGGCATCTGTAAGGGGGGGCATGCTGCCCCCCTGCAACCCCCCTGCTTGGGCACACTATAGGATTTGGGGTGGGTGCAAGTTGGAGTGTGTGCAAGGTGGGGAGGGTGCAAGATGGGGTGCATGCAAAGTTTTTTTTGCATTTAAATAAGCTGGATTTAAGAAAAATTAATTTACCCTAGGTATATCTTAATCCATATTCGATTATTACTATCAAAATAAGACTACGTTAATACTTAAGCAAGGAAAAAGTAATTTAATTAAAATATTTATTTTGGTAATTTTCAATTTTCTCAAGAACTAGAAGACATAAAGTCATCTAGTTTTCAGTTTTTGATAAAAAACAAATAAGAGCAATGAATTCTAAAAAAAAAAAACAGTAAATAATTTGAAAGTTTTGAAAAATTACACTTTAAACCTTTTTTTTAACTTTTTTTGCACAAATTTTGACTTTAAAACAATTTTTTTTAAAAACTATGCATAGTTTTGACTTGATTTAAAAACAAGCTAATAGACAAAAGTGTTGGCTTTAAAAAAAGGTATAACACTTAATTGAGGGTATTACCGTTATTTTTTAATTATTTTTTTTCCATTTAATGTACATATTTTTTTTAACTGCCCCTACCGCCTAAACGGGAGGAGATAGACCCCCCCTCCCATAGTAAAAAATGCTTGTTTTTAACTGTTCCATACAAATCCGTCATTAAACTTTGTCGCCTAAGTTATCGTACTCTCCCCCTCATCCCGATTTGGCCAAGGGCCCAAGGGTCATTTAAAAATCTGACGCCAAACAAACGTCGAACACCTTGTGGGCAGAGGTTTGCATCCTAGTTAAATTTCTAAGGCCCACCTATGCGGGAATACAAATTTTAAGGTGACACTTTTAAAATGGCTGGAACTTAGTTTACAAGAAAAAAAAAACACAAAAAAGCGTCCTTCGGTTAGATTTTTTTTATTGGGATTTTCAAATTATAACAGTTTTAAAATCGAGCAACACAAGAAATCGTCTTTCTTAATGGATTTGGGGTAGGTACGTTTGAGTAATATCAATCATTAATAACAGCACTACTAAAAGAGATGATTATAAATGCATTCAAATTATGAAGCTTTAGAAACATTTTGAGCGGATATTATGTAAAAATACAAATTTTTTACTTTGGAAAAAAAACTTCAGCAATTATTGTTTCTCCTTCAAATTGAAAATACAATAAGATTTTTAGCAAATTAAGTCACAAATGTTGGAAATTATGTCAGAGAGCAATGGAAAAGAAACCAGCAAAATTTTAAAGGATTTAGTAAAATGTTAAAGCCATTTTTAACAATTTACTAAGCTTAAAGATGATTTACCTAATTTTAAACAATTTTAACATCTTACTATTTCTTAACAATTTGCTAAAGTAAAAATCACGGAATGACTACTTTAACTTTTAGCAATTTCCTAGTACCCATGGAATGATGGTAAGTGCGTTGGACTGTCATGCCAGAGGTCTTGGGTTCGATCCCTGCCTATGCCATGTTTGGATTGGATATACTCGTTTTTTAATATAAGAAAATTAGCAATTAACTAGTTAGCAAAACGAAAAGAAAAGTTTGAAATATTGGACTCATTTAGTAAATTGCTAAATATTTATCAAATTGCTAACTAGTAAATTGTTAAACCCTTAAAAATAGGTATTGTTAAACTCTTAACAATAGGTTCTTCTACTTGAGCGTCGAACTTGTCGAGTTGTAGAAGCTGAGTAAGGTCGATGATTCTCTAAAAACTTTCTCCAGCTGAGTCCTGAAACCAAAGGACGATCATATCCTCTTACTCTCCACAATCATTACCCCTTCCCACATTAACAAGGCATACAAGTCAGCGCTTATGTCACCAATTCCAATCCCACCTCTCACGCTGTAATGGCGAAAAGGCTAGTCAGAACTGCTTTAGAAAAAGCTATAATCCGCGACAAAATAAATAAAGTCCAACGTTGAGCTTGCCTATGTTTAAGCGGATCGCTTCGCACGACCCCATCTGCGGCACTGGACACCCTATAGTCTACCTAACCACTCTTGATATACGTAGCAAACAAATAGCTGCAAGCTCTGCTATTCGCCTCAAAGCTTCATCGCAGTGGGTTAACAACAACATTGGCCACTTCTTAATTGTTAAGTATCAATTCCAAAGCACACAGACTATACCATTCCCCAACTGCAATTCGACAGAAACTTTCAGATTTCAATACCTTCCAGATCTTTCTGGGAGGATAGACATGTCTGAAAGACGAAATTAAGTCTTTCATTCCGGCTTCCTAATCATTGTAGCGTGTTCCAGGTGGAACTATTGAGGATAAAAGAAGTCTTGTCCTTGCTTTAAGAAAACATGATACCAACATCTGATATCCATATTTTCTCAGATAGTCAGGCCGCTATCAAATCTCTGGACTCTGTCTATACAACCCCTATAACAGTCCATAACTGTCGATCATCTCTAATGGAGATGGCAAAACAGTTTAATATTCACCCTTGCTGGGTGCCGGGCCATAGAGACATTCCAGGGAACTGTGAGGCTCATCAATTCGCCAATAATGGTACAATACAACTCATTCTACCACGTTTGGCAAATACTGGCATACCAATTAATAAATAAATAGGGTGGCGCAACAGTCCGTTGGGAACTTGGGCCTAGTGACTTACAGCTCTCAACCATTACTGTACTGTTGTACTGTTGTCAGGGATGGAGGGGACCTACAGTTTTTAAGTTACCAATTGCTACAACTATTGCTAATGCAGGACGCTTTAAAGAAGGCGAACACCAGGTAGAATAACATCACGATGTGTCAGGTCACACAAAACATCTGGCCTACACTAGATTTAAAGCGATCAAGGTGCTTACTATCACTAAGCACATAAGCTCGATAATAGATGTTATAACAAGGCACTCTCTAATAGGAAAGCACGCCACACGGCTAGATGTATTCTCAAACGACTCTTGCAGAAGCTGTATGGATGAGGAAGAGGAGGAAACAATTCTTCACCTTCTCTGTACATGTCCTGCTCTAGCTCAAAAACGCAAGAATTACCTAGGAGAATTCTTCTATAACGATCTAACCGATCTAAATCATATAAATATTATCAGGCCTTCACGTTTCGTAAGGGACTCAAACTGGTTTCATTGAGCGTAGAAAGTCTCAAGATTCATATGGTATCACAATGGGCCACTTTAACCTAACTTAACAATAGGTCGTTTAAAATTCTGCGCCAATATTTCTCATACAAATATTTCACTTTTGCTGTCAAAAATCTGAGAACAGAATTTCTCAAAAATTCTCTATGCCACAATAAAAGAAGGATGAAAATCTGATTGAGGAAATTCTCAGAATTTTAAGCAATATAAACTGGACAACAAAATTGGAAAGGTAATCTTGTCGCAGCGGTACGGTGGTGGTGGTGTCGGGTATACTTGCAGGCGCGTCTAACTCTTCTTCTGACTCAATTTCCGAAAGCCGGGATTTTGAGATACATACATATTTGAAAACATTAATACAAAAAGAGGCTAGGATGCGACCCACACTGATAACTTCCCAACCCGTCTGTCGATTTGTCTTGGTTTGTAGGTTTTCGTGTTTTGTTAAAAAAGTTGTCAGTTGAATTATTCTAAAAAATTTTAAATCACCAACAACATTTTGCATATGATGAAATAATTTGATATCAAAATCTATTTTTGTTAACTAGATTTTTAGTCGAAATCCAATGATTATAAATGTTAGTAGCATTTCTTAAAAGTTTTTATTTCTTATATAAACAAATACAGATTGGATGAATGAAATCAATTTGAAGTCAATATCTTCTATTATTCACGAGTTATCGAGAACCGAACATCAATTTTTACAAATTTTGCGTTCTATTGTTGTAGATTTTAATTTTTAATGAAAAACTGACTGTTGGATTTTTATAAGAATTTATTGAATGTCGAAGACAATATTTGCTGTGAGATAGTATTAGTTTGAAGCCAATATTTTTAATTTTTGAAAAGATAATTGTGTCGAAATTAAATTTTTACCAAGTTTTAGGAATGTTTTGTTTAGGTTTTTATTTTTGTTTAAAAACTGTCAATTTGTTTTTTTTCAAAATTTTACTAAATGTTGAATACAATATTTTTTATAAGATAAAATTAATTTGAAGCCAAAATCTAAAATTTTTGAAAAGTTATTTGAGTCGAAAATCAATTTTTACCAATTTTTAGTAATGCTTTTTTTAGGATTTAGTTTTTTTTTTTATAAAAAAAACTGTCAATTCGATTTTTCTCAAAAATTTACCAGATATCAAAAACGTTATTTTTCGTTGCATACAATAATTATTTTGATGATAAAATCATTTTTTGTTTGTAAAATATTCGACAATTATTTTTTTTAGGTTTTTTGATTTATAAAAAAAAAACGTTAATTGGATTTTTTTCCAAAAGTATACTTGTTTGGTATCACGTTACAATACATATATAATTTAAAATTTTATTCAAGTAGCTAGCGTTATTGGTTTTTGAGATATTTTGGGTTAACCAAAATGTTCACTTTTTTTAAATTGCTACTGTAAGAAAACCGCCCACTCAATTTATTTGAGAGTCCTTTCTGCATTATTATCTCTATAACAAAATTTATTTGAAGTCGATATCTCTGCTGGTTCTTGAGCTATAGACGACGAAAAACTTCCCGAACGTACGGACGTACGCACAGACATCTCTCTAAAAATCTTTCATTTCGACTCTAGGGACCTTGAAACGCCGAAAAATGTCAACATTTTTAACTCGACAAATCAGACCAATCACAAAAACTTTCTACGTGAAGTTAATAATTCAAAAAGAGAGTAACGAACCTGTTTTCAAAAAATATATAATATACATATATCAATACAAAATCGAATGAGCAGTTCATTTTTAATTTTACTTTAAAGTCCTAATTGAGACCAAATTTAAACTCTCTAGGTTTGCTTCTTCGTGTAAATTTTGCCAAAAAAGCTTAATTAATTAGAAATTATTAAAATTTTACATTTTTTAATGAAAATATTCGATCTTTAATACAAAATTACATTGGCCGACAAAATTATGTTTTTTTATGTCACACAAAGACGCTTTTTTGAAGAATTAAAATGTCTTGAATCCCAATCTGGTCTTTAAATTTGTCAATCACATCGCTCCCTTAAAGATCCTAAAGACAACCAAAAACAAAGCTTTTGAGGCGTATTCAAAACACAAAATATTTCTTAACAATAAATTGTATGGTGATTTTGCAAAACCAATCTTTGTTTTCTAGATACAGTTGAAATCATTTTAGTATCATTACTTAGTTTCTGCAAATTCTCATTAGTCGTTAGTCTTTATTTGTCCCTATATGAAGTTTTGCAAACAAAGGTTTGGTGGAGTTGATTTTTAGTGCTGGTTTTGAAACCGAATTTCGATATTAATTATCTACTCAATGTTTTTAAATTTTTTAATATATTTTATTAACTTGATATGAGTAAATCGTTCAGATGAAGAAGAACAAAATTTAGTTAAGGACAGAATCTCGAAAACCTAAGTCCCGAAAATCCAAAATCCCAAAAATTCAAAATCCTCAAAATGCAGAGTTCCGGAAACCAAGAATCCCGTAAATGAAATCCCGAATAATTATATAAAAATAAATATTTACTAAATTTTTTGTCATTTTAAATAATTTTTCGGGATTTCTGATTGTTGTTTCATTCCCTATAATTAAAATAACTTTTTGCAATTCAAATAAATCGATAACATTTTTTTTGTAACTTAATAATTTTCCTTAATTGCAAATGCTACATACATACATAGATGTTTGTGAGTATTAAATTTAAATGTCAATACTAAGCCACAGCAGGTCGCCTTCAGTTCCAGCTGAGTTAAAAAAAATTAAATTTCGCCTACTGTCTGTTTTTAGTTAAAAGATTCGGAAAAGCTTCTGATTTTTCGCAAAATTAGCTAAAATCAATAGCAACATATTTAAATAAGATTTTTTTGTTGTATGAGTTGTGAATAAAATGTGTTTACATAACTAACATTGAAGTATTTATAAAAGAATACAATTTAGGTACAAGTACTTTGGAAAATACTTGTTTTTCATTTCAAACGTGCATTGGAACATATGTAGTTTCATTTACGAATGAAAGTAAGTACCAAAAGTTCACAACAAAAATAATAAGTTTCATTTTTAGGGATTTGGGAATTGTGGGATTTTGGCTTTTCAGGATTTTGGAATTTCGGCATTTTGGATTTTAGGATTTTGTACTTTCGGGATTTTGTACTTTCGGGATATTGGTTTTGGGATTGTCTCCCAAAGAAATTACTTACAACCCGTTTAGCCTATTTCTGTTAAAAACTGTTTTAAAACAAATGGTGATTAATTTTAGACAAGTGAAGATTTTCGAAAATATTATGAAATACTATAAATATTTCAACTGAATATTAAAGAAAAGGATTATATTTGGATTTGGAAAACCATCACGAATTTTGTTGAAAAAAAACTACTTCTTGAATTTAAAATAGCCCTAAAAAGTGTTTTTTTTTCGAATTTTAAGAAGTAACATCTTAAAAACATTGCGTGATATTATTAATTTTGAATTTTAATTTAGGCTATCAAAACCAATTTGATTGCAAGAAATCAATCCTTGTCAACCAGTGTTATCAAAAAATCCAGGTAGCTGATGACTTCGCCTAATCTCAGCGACAAAACCCTTTATAAATAGTCATATTACAGGCGTTGACCTGGTTATAAATACTATATCAGAAAACAATTTACTACACGTAATTTATAAAAAGCTGAATTTTATTATACATTTTTTTTACACAATTTAAAGATATTCAAAATTCATATAGGTTAAGCGCATTTTAGGAACAAAATAAAACTAAAAAATAATAATTCAGTTGTACACAGATATTTTCGTTAGTTTTTTGGTTTAATAAATTAGTAAAATATTTTTATTTTTACAAAATAAAACGAGAACAAAAAAAGATGAAATAAAAATACAATAAAATAAAATAAAATGGCGATTGGACCAGCCGCTGACTTGATGATGTACAAAAATTCTTGAGAAGAAGTTTAAATTATGTATATGTATTAATATTTAATCACAACATCATGAAAATCCAAAGTTTTTGAGACTCTTTCCATTTTTTCACTAATCTCAGCATCTAAATCCATGAAACGCTTTAGACGTGTTCCATTGTAGGGTTGTTCACTGCCTGGTGGATATTTTCTCATCTGTGAATACAAATAAAGAACTGGCTTCTTTCAAAAAATAATAATAAATAAACAATTATTCCAAAATTAACTATGTATCAATTTAATATAGGATATTATTTTTTTTTTAAATTTAATTGTGTGCAGTTTTCAATTAATTTTTAGTGAAAGTGAATACACTATACCTTTTTCTTGCATATTTCCCCGCTTTAATTTTTGTTTAAATATTAAAAGCTGGATTTTAGTTTTTGTTAAAGTTGTGCAATCTGATTTATTGGTACAAATCTGACATCTGAAATAGCTATCTGATTTTGTACACGGAAGAAGTGTGTGTAAGGAAGATTATGGTTTTTCATAAGACAAGAACCTCTGTTTAAATTCCTTTTATTTTGGTAGATTTAATCCTCTTGCCAGTGGTTAGATGCTGAGCTTTTTATTTTTGGTTGGTTTGAAGGAGTTTTTTGAATTTAATGAAGAACCAAAATGTTTTTTTAAAATGACAGATTAAATGGTAGAAAGAAAAAGAGTTTAGGAATAGAGAGACACATAATTTGAAACATAAAACAGAGAAATATGACAGTTCGCCTCTTGAAAGAAGAAGAATTTTTGACAGAAATGAAGTCAGGACAACAAAATTAAAATAAAACATATTTATTAACAATAAAACAAAAATAATAAAAATAATCCACCTAAAATTGTTGCTTTGAAAATATACCACCCATTTTTTTTTTATTTAAAATTAAATAAAAATTGTTTTAGTAGTTTTTATTTAGAAACAAAACAAATTAAAATTAAATTTAGTTAGTGCTTAGTGTAAGTGTAAAAGAAAATTATAAAGACATAAAGTGTATTAAGTATTTTGAGTTAGAAAAAGTTCTTATGTTTTTTTTAATTATTTCTGTTTCATTTGCTCGTAATGTTGGATTCATCTTTGGAAATTCGTTTCTGTAAAAAATAAAACCAGCAACCAGAGTTAAGTTCAATTTTAAATAAAAACTCTTTTGTTAAATAGAAAAATTTCCTATTTTATTAAAATATATTTTGTTTAATTATTTAATTAGTGTGCATTGTTTTAAGTTTGTTTTGTTCAATTTCATAATAAATAACATATATGTATATTTTTGTAACCTAGGGTTTTGTTCTGGTAAAAATCAGTGACTGGATGTCATTTTCGATTGGATTTTGGAACTGTTCCTTTCATAAATAAATAGGATCTTTCCAAGTATGACAGAAATGGAACATTCCCAAAATTGTAATTGACATTTACATAAGCAAATTATTTATGTGGGATTTTGTATAAACATACATAAATAGTACGAAACCAACGAAATCTATTACATTTTTCATTACACATAATGACACATTCGATATCGCTCCCTAATTGACCTTTTGACTCCCCCTCATGTAGACTTTTTAAAAAATCAATTCCTAGTACAACATTTGCAAAATATTTCCGCAAAAGCATTTTTTAATTGAATGTTTTATTCTTTAAATTGAGCTTCTTCGATTTGAATGTAGAGCAGTTGATACACGCGTTCTATAATAATTTTTATTCTATAATATTGTGAAAATTTTGTTTTCTTAAATCTAGTTTAAATATACATATTAAAAACACTTAAACCATAAGTGTATCATACAAATTATGGGCATCAAAAATACGACGTTTTCGGCCCAGTTAAAAAAATACATTTTTCGGTCTCTCTGTGTTTATTTAAATATCTCCTTGGCACGAGTACGATAACTTTGGCGCCAAGATATAATAACGGAGGGAGGGGGGTATATCTCCCCCCGTTTAGGCGGTAGGGGCAATTTAAAAAAAAAGTATTATTTAAAATGGAAAAAAATAATTAAAAAATAACGGTGATACTTACAATTAAGTTTTATACATTTTTTTAAAGCCAACATTCTGTTTTATTAGCCAGTTTTTAATTCAAGTCAAAACTATGCGTATTTTAAACTCAAAATTTGAGTAAAAAAAGGTTAAAGTGTAATAAAATGTAAAAGGTTTGAAGTGTAATTTTTCAATACTTCAAGATTATCTACCATTGTTTTTATTTCAGAATTTATTGCTCTTATTTGTTTCTTTTGCATTTAAATAAGCTGGATTTAAGAAAAATTAATTTACCCTACGTGTATCTTAATCCATATTCGATTATTACTATCAAAATAAGAATACGTTAATACTTAAGCAAGGAAAAAGTAATTTAATTAAAATATTTTTTTTGGTAATTTTCAATTTTCTCAAGAACTAGAAGACATAAAGTCATCTAGTTTTCAGTTTTTGATCAAAAACAAATAAGAGCAATGAATTCTAAAAAAACAAACAACAGTAGATAATTTGAAAGTTTTGAAAAACTGCACTTTAAACCTTTTTTTAATTTTTTTTTGCATACATTTTCAGTTTAAAACAATTTTTTTCAAAAACTATGCATAGTTTTGATTTGATTTAAAAACAAGCTAATAGACAAAAATGTTGGCTTTAAAAACAGGTATAAGACTTAGTTGTAAGTATTACCGTTATTTTTTAATTATTTTTTTTCCATTTAATGTACATATTTTTTTAAATTGCTCCTACCGCCTAAACGGGGGGAGATAGACCCCCCTCCCATAGTAAAAAATGCTTGTTTTTAACTGTTCTATACAAATCCGTCATTAAACTTTGTCGCCAAAGTTATCGTACTCTCCCCATCTCCTTTCATAGTGATCTAAATTGCCTGAAAAATGCATGTCTAGCTTTAAATGTGCCCACAAAGTTTTGTTTTATAGTTTTGTATTTAAAAATTCATGAAAATCGGAACATTTTCAATGCGTTACTGGGTACTTCCCCCTTAAAGTATGAATAATATCCCAATAAATATGAAATTGCATTGTTTCTATGACTAATTTTTAAAACTACGTTTTGGATATGAAGGAATTTCGTTTGACAGTTTACATTCCAAATTCAAAGACAAGTGTTTTCTATTGGAAAATTTAGATCTTTTCGTGACAGTTTTAACATGGTTGAAATTTGTCTTCCGATGAAAATAGACTCAATAAATTCGTTTTTTTATACAGAAGTGGAGCTTGATTATCAATTAATTCACATGAAACTTTTTCAGTACTTGAAAAAGGATTATTATTAAAAAATGTCTCAAAATGTTCACAATCGAACAAAAACTTATCATTTTACTTCAACTTTTTTTGACACATTAAAAAAGTGAATTAAAAAGTCTTTCAGATTAATCGTTTTCCGCGAAATGAAATCTCAAAATTTTACGACCATTTGTAGGGGGGCTGATTTATTGCTGCTTTTACAAAATTTTGTAATGGGGTTTTCCATGGGTACTTTTTTTTGTCATTGTATTAGTGCAATTTTGTATATGTGTTAAAAAGTGCGGTAGAGCTGTCAAACTTTCAGCTAAATCTGCCAAAAATCCAGATCTGCAGATCTGACCTTAAATCAAAAATAAATCAATTTCTTTTGTCCCATGGAACGCAAAAACAGAATAATTTGTGTTTTGAGAGATCTAGATCTAAAACGCACTGATTTATTCTACCCACAGAAAACCGCATAGGTATAAAACCTTGGGAAAATCATAATAAATTTGCGGTGGCGTTAATTCACACCGAAAATGAAAACGAAAACATAGGGTTGCTACCTTGAATAATGGCGTGAAATATAAACCCAGAATAAAAAATAAAGTAAAAGAACTTGCAAGGATCAGCGCCATGAAAAAAAGCCAAGTGAAATAAGACCAATTTTCAAAAACTAGCCTTACTGCATTTATCACAAGTGAAATAAGGCCAACTTTCAGCAATTTGTCATATTGCACTTTGACAACGTAAAATAAGGCCAAATTATTTTGGCCTTTACAAAAGTTAAATAGTGCCAATTCTTGAAAGTTGACCTTATATTACTTGGATTTATTTCACACCACGCACCGTAAGGATCAATTTTGGAGCAAGTCTTAAGACTTTATGTATATTATATTTTATAATGCCTTGGACCTCGCAAAAGTACAAAGGACAAAAGCTCATAAGATCTAAGCTTGAGATTGAGCGATCTTTAATGCAATATTGGAATATTTTGCGAGGTTTCAAAATATCGAAATTATGTTCGATTATTTCTTCATCCGACCTTAAGCTAAGAAAACCTCCATCCTTTAACTCACCATTATCCTATACTTTTCCTTGCATGCATAATCGGATTCATCTAGGTCCTGATAACAATCTGATTTATAATCTTCTGGCAATGGTTGACCTTCGTATTCACAAAGCTTATGAAGTGGACGTGATCTTTAATAATAATACAAACAAACAAAATAGAAAACAACTTTTTTTCATAAACAAGTTACGCCAAAATTGACAATACTTACCTCACAATAAGCTTATTCATTGTTGAGGGTTTCTGCATTGGACAATAAAACACATCGGGTGTTTTTTTATCGAAAACAATCGATTTCCTCATCATGTCCTTCTCTTTGACTGTGATCTTATCACCAAATTTAGCTGATACACTCCAACAACAACATGCTAGCACAATTAAGGCTGCAATGATAAGTTCACGATTTGCCATTTTCAATTACAGGTTAACGTATCTTTAAGTTGGATGGTATCTAAAAAGTATATAAACAAATAAATGTAATATGTATTGGTTTTTGTTTTTAGTTTCGATTGTAGAAAAGTCCTTGGATTTGACAACTGTTAATGCTACCTGCTAAGCCAGTTTTAATACCTGTATACTGTCTAACAGGCCAAATCAACCTAAAGACTACTTTCACAGTTTAACAAGATCAAACCACAAGATTTTTTCATTTGGCTATATAGTTACACCTTTTGGTTGTTTTTACATTCAGTTTTAGTTGTTGTTGGGTAACTGAACTGAACTGAACTGAATGTTTTGTAAATAACATGCTCTCAAAGTGGCAAAGAGTGTATAAGTTGATAAATACTTTTCCGCAAGTCTGCATTTGAAGCCTGAGCTTTATGTGGCTTCAGTTAGGTGTATAAATCTTATAAAAAGGTCAAAAATACTTTACCCGTAGTAAATAAAGATCAATAAGGGTGCAGCTTGCATTAACTAGATTAGGTACATATTATCTTTCATTGTCTGTGAATATGGCCAGGAAAGTACCAACACTAACCATAACCTACAAATATTCATGTAAACCTAGTAGTTGAGCTTATGTAAGCTTTTGATCTCAAAAAACCTGACTTACGTTCGACAATTTATTCAGTCTACGTACCTCTTTTGCTTTATTGTTTTAAATTCACGGAAAAAAGTGGATAACAGAAGTTGAAATCGATTGGACGCGATACTTTATGTGCTGTATATTGCTCCAATTAAAGCGTATAATGTAGAAGTTTTAACATTAAAGGAGTGGTATCAATATCGTACAGTTTAAGCTGCAAAATGTTAATATTGCATTTTTTAGATTCCAAGAAATAGGAAGAGAACAACTATGTTATTCTAACATACGAGTATTTCAACCTGAGATATTTTTAACGCATTAAAAAAAAACGATTTTAGGTACAATAAGTTGTTTAATAAAAGAGTTGGTTACGATAAGCAGATTTTTAAAATATGTATAAATTTAACAAAATAGTCTATGATGTGACCTTTACTGATAACTTCACATTCGTGCCCGTCTGTCGATATTTCATAAAGTTGTACAAAATATTAATAACAAAATTGTGTGTAAGATAAAACCAATATCTTTCTTTGTTCTCAACTTAAGTTGAAAACCTTTTTTTTAAGCAGTTTCTAGTTGTTTTTGTAGGTTTTCGTTTTTGTAAGAAAAATTGTCAATTAGGTTTTTCTAAAAAAATAACTTAAAGTTAACAACAATATTTTGCTTATAATAAAATAATTTTGACATCAATATCTGTTTTTGTTACCAAAAGATTACCAATTTTAGTAACATTGTTTGAATTTTTACATTTCGTACCAAAATGGCGTAGGTCTTTTCGCCCAAAACCATATCGCTCGTATTAAAAATGTAATAGCGCCCAAAACAATTTTATTAACATTTTGTTGTTGTACGATTTATGCAATATTACCGAACCTTGAGCGTAAAAACTTTGTTCGGTTTTATGACTTTTAAAATAAAAAGAAGCGTTCGGTCTTATTGACCAATAAAATAACTCCAAAATATTAAAAAATGTCACATCGCCCAAAAATTTCTATATCGCCCAAAAACTTTTTCAAAAAAAAATACTACAAAGCCCAAAATCAATTTCATACTACACAAATCAATTTTAAAGTATCATAACCTCCAAATTACTAATTGAAAAGATGTATAGTGTGTTTCAACGTTTGGGCATTCTGACAAAATATTTGTTATTTTGGGCACTTCTACATTTTGAGTTTTAAATTTTATCGCCCAAACGCAAACATCAAACGAAATAATGTCCGATCGCCCAAAACCTCGGAACATCAAGAAAGCGTGCTAGGTTGTGTGTATAAGCCTCTCAGAGCTCGCAAACACTTACAATTTGTGCGTTACGACATTGAAAGTTGGTTTGGGTGATATGACATTTTATTTTTGCTTTGTGACGTTTTCTTAGTAACATTTTTTAAGACGTTTCTCTTTTTGAGTTTTATGTCGTTTTATAATTGGGGTTATATGTCATAACCATAACATAAGAAACGATAGAAATCATAATCTTGGTAATGCCTAAAATAAATGTCACAAAGCCCAACCCCTATGTCCTAAAACCCAAACTCAAAATTAAAATTTCTTTTGGGAAAAATGACAACTAAAAATCTGCTCGTTCTTTTACTTAAAATTTATTTGTATGACATTTTATTATTTGGGCGTTATGATCCTGGGCGAAAAGAACCGATTGAATTGTTCTAAGAAATGTATCTTATGAAATAGTCAAGAAGTCAATACCTTCATTTAATCTAAAGATATTCGAGTCGAATATCAGTTTTTACCAATTTCTATTTTTTTTACTAAATTTTAAAAAGTAATTAATCTGTTATTGTTTCTTTAAGTAGTACTTTTGTTAGAAAAACTGTCACTTCGATTTTCTAAAAATTTCAACAGATGTCAAAAGAGTGCAAGAAATCATTTAAGGTTGAAAGCTTTTTGTTTATTTTCTTTTCAATGTATTTTAATTTGGTATCACATCACAATTTATAATTTAAAATTTTATTGAAGTAACTAGCGTTATTGGTTATAGAGACATTTGAGATTAACCAAATTTTTCACTTTTTTATTAAATTTTGTTGAAAGCCCTTTTTTACATCTTTTCTTACTATTACCTGTAAAACCCAATATATCTGCCGGTTCTTAAGATATGGCCGACGAAAAAAGGTATTCCGAATGTACACACACACACATTGACATCTTTCAAAAAACCTTTGATTTAGAATCTACGGAACTTGAAACATTGAGAAATGTTTTACAATTTTCAATTCGACAAATCGGACCGATTGATCATATTGCCGATTCTTAAATAGACGATTATGAAAACGTTGACGTTTGCTTGAATGCGTCACCTTATGCATTTCAACATCATTTACATACTTACTTACTTACCAAAACTAAATTTTAAATTTTTAATTTAAAAATTGGAATTTTTACATAGTCTCTTAAGGCCTACTTCATGTCTTAAGAGACTATGTAAAAATTCCAATTTCGAAAATGTATAATATTCATATTTAAAATTCAGCTTGAATATAATATGGTTTGACAAAATCGTAAAGCTCAAAAAACACTAGTGAAGACTCTTTACTAATGATAATTTAAAGAAACTAAGTGGAATGTTGAAAAGTTTGACTTTTGAAGACATACAGGTATAAAAACCTGAATTGATGGACAATTTTTCTAAAATGTCCAAAATTTGAACTTGAATGTTAAAAACTTGACCTGTAGGCTTCAAATGTTGTTGTCTATTTGTTCATATATTGGCTTTATAAAAGCTAACTTTTAAGAAAAATCTATCAATTCTTTTAAAAATCAAGTAAAAATAAAAAGGTGTACCATTAATATTTAAATATCCTTATAAGAGGGAGATGTTAGTCTTATAAATGTTTAATTTACAATAAAACTTGTATGGCAAAGTTTTTTTTATGGCAAAATGTAAAATTGCACCAAATATTTTCTTTCTTAAAATAAAACCATACATACGGTCAATTTGTTTTGATACTAACACAACATATATTGCGAATATATAGTTTCCCGATCTATATACAAAATATTGTTTATATACATTTATTCTGGCAACACTTACATATCTGATAAGTAGGTATATGAAAGTTTTATAGGACTACAACAACCTGCATTTTTTTGAGTTTCTGTTGTTTCATCTTTTTGATAAATAATTTCGTGATATATTTTCACATTTATGGAACTTCCATCAACATGTTTATCTGAGAAGTGTCTTAAAAAAGAAACAATTGTGTATAAAACTTCACAATCCGTAGGTAGTTATCTGCTACAAGTCAACTTATATTCCCATCCTATCAATGCCCACACCCTGTTCCATACTCGTAGAAACCACATCGCCCTCGTAAAAAAGTGTTTGATGGAAAATTAAAGAAATTTGCAAGATATAAAGATGACCAATAAGACATTAACAACAAACGCAACAACCGCTTATAACGCCTTAGTGACAACTTGCCGATTGGTATCGCAACATTAAGGTGTCTCTTACCAGTGGGCGGACAACACCAATTAAGGATGTCTACTGTACCATCTTTTTTCTATGTTTTTAAATACCATACATTTTAAACTAAAATGAGTCAATAAATTATTAACAAAAGAAAAGCTGTATAGTAAAATTATTCAGACTAAAACCGAGGGATAATAATTAAGTGCGGTAAAATTTTAGGTCAACGCAAGTTGTTGCTGACCTGAAATTATGCCTGATGATGGATTTTGGCACTGAAATAAGCTACAAACTCAAAAAACACCTAAGTTGTATATTTGCCCTTGAGCGATTTGTTCAAAATAGGTAATTAAGTCGTTCTTGTTTTGATCTTTTTGTTAGAATTATTTTTCTTAAAAACGATTTAGGTCGTTAAAATTGAGTACAAAAAACTACACAAAAAGACTTATGATGAGTCATAGATATGTGTATAGATACAATAGAAGCCTCTTTTTTGAGAGGTAACTTTTAAGTCTTTTACTATAATGGTTAATCATATAATCACTCACTTGGATATTAACAAGGTTAGATAAAAGTATGAATATATTTCTTTTTAATAATAGATGCGCGTGATGCATGAAAAATTATCAACGCTGATGGCTAGCAATTTGTTTTTTTTTTTTTCAAATAGATGAGATAATTTTTGATCTATTTTTAAGTTTTTGACAGCAAAAAAAGAGATTGTTCAAATATTTTGATTTATTGTTTTGTGTAGAGAATTTCATCTAAAAGCTTCTGATCGTTAACAATGCATACCACAATATGTTATGCATATATAAAATAAATCTCTTTGTTTTAAGCACAAGACTTTTTAACGATCATTGAAAACAAGTTGAGCGTTAATAACTTTAAACAAATACCCTGATGGAACCTCAAACATCTATGTACATATGTATATCTAACAAAGAAAATGAAACAATGAAATTACTTCTTTTAAAGTAAAACTCTTTTTTACAATTTAATTACCATCACAATCAGTATTACAATCTGCATCTCAATACAATAAGTACTCGAACGTAGAAACTGATGCAATATAAAAACAAAAATTGTTTTGAACCACTTAAGCAAAAGTTCATTGAACATTGAACAAAACAAAAAGTCCATTATATCCAAAAACTACTTTCTCTCTTTACACTCAAAACGATTATTATAAGGATTTCAAGTAAAATAAAAGCGAAAGTTAAACTAACTGAGTTCCATAATGTAAAGCCAACGGATGGCCATATTTCTTTTGCGCATGATGTGATGCAAATTTAAAAAATAGATATGCAGAATTTAGTGTACTTACTCATGTGCTTCAAAGTTTCAATGTTGTTATTCAAAATAATTATTATCTAAATCAAACTTGGAAGAAGGTACTTTGTTGCAAAATTCAAACATTTCAAACGAAACTAGGCGAATGATCAGTATTTTCCTTGAACTAAACTCACCACCACAGTACATATTTGTGCACAGTGATATGAATTGATAGTGACACACAGTTGGACAGTTTTAAATTATAATGAGGAAAAATAAAATTAAAATTATAAAAGTCAATCACATAGAATTGGTAGTTTTCGTTATGTTTCAGCTATTGTCAAAGTTACCAAAATGACACTCAGCTGTCAATATATTCTTTTAAAGTCAGCCATTTTGTCACAAATTATTCGTATAACCGCTAATGTGGCGTTAAAAATGTTGATAGAAGATGACTCAAAGGCTATTTCGACAAGCAAACTTGCCATTTTTGTAGAATGAAATGAGGCACCTATACCGTGAATGGTTTAAGGTATGTAACGATCGATATTACGCCACTTTCTGTAGCTATGTTACTAATCTGCATATGTCACAACTACTTTCGATGTGCTAGGAAGCAACCAAATTTGAACGTGCTTAAATGTTTGCAAATGGCGTAAACCAGACATTAAAGCACTTTTGTATTCAAATTGTACATGGATAGAGAAGTAAAGGGTGATTAAATTTAAAGTTTTTTTCTGCATTTCATTTGACATTTCTCAATTTTCAGATTAACTTAATTTGAACCATGGAAAGATAAACAATCTAACAATGCATTAAAGTTACTCAGGCTTATTATGAAAACGAACGTTTAAATAAAAATGCATACGTGCACTTCCTGATTTTTTCGGTCAATTGAATCGTCGAAATGTGTCTACAATCGTCTACAAAAATCGTAAACCGGGTCTTTAGAAGATCTGAAAACATCAGTTCATGCTCGTACTACTCGTACTGCAGAAAATATTGCTGCTGTTCGCGATAGTGTCGCTGAAGAGCCGTTCACCTTAATTCGTCGTAGTGCCCAACAATTGCACCTCTTACACTCGTCGTCGTTGATGAAAATTATGCATAAAGACTTGCATTTCCAAGCTCCATTTCAAGTCGTCAATGGTCAGAATGGTGGCAAGAAATGAGAAACAGTGGATCGAAGAAAATCATCTTCACTGATGAGGCACACCTCAGTGGATTCATCAATAAGCAGAATTGCCGCATTTAAGCGAATGGTAATCCAAGAGTGATTGTGAGGTGCGGTTTATGGGTTGGCGGCATCATCGGCCCGTTTATTTTCCAAAAGAGTCTGGTCAGGCAGTTACTGTGAATGGTGTTCGCTATCGTAAGATGATAAAAAACTTTTTGTGACTCTCTTTTAAAGATATGGATGTGAACGATTCGTGGTTTCAACAAGATGGTGCCACTTTTCACACAGCTAATGGTTGTTTTGAGCTACAAATTCAATAGCCGTGTTATCTCACGTGGTGTAGTTGTCAATGCCGCCAAGATCATGTGATTTGACACCGTTGGACTTCTTTATTTGGGGTTATTTGAAAGAAAAGTTGTACGTCGATAAACCAAAGCAAAAATTCAACAGCTAAAGAATGAGAAAATTCGGCACATTAACGACATGGAACATTAACAATTATGACTCAGCGTCATCAAAAATTTGGACCATCGGATGGAGGTGTGCCGCCGAGGTCGCGACGTCTATTTGGCCGATATTTTGTTCCATACATAATTGAACCATACCAATGTAATAACATATAATAAAAATAAATGACAATAGTTTTCTAAATAATTTGTGTTTTATTCAAAATCAACATCGACCGTTAAAATTTGACCACACCTTTTACAATGAACAAGAAGATTCTGAAATACAGATCAATTTTCAGTTGGATCTGTTTAACGATTTTGACATGTATCATTGTGTTTTGACAGATGAAAATCTAGTTGATTACGTTTAAAATATTTTGGCTTACGAATTTTATTAAAAGAAAAGGACAATGACAACTGACAACTTTGGGGCATTCCCTAAGCTAATATGTAGCTACAAAGTTATTCTGATTGGCTTCATTCAACAAAAAATGAGTCCTAGGACGTAGTACAAATTTCGGATACAAAGTTAGTGAACACTGATTTTGACGTTTTACAATGAGCTGTTCGGTAGGGACAAAAACCATTCAAAATGAAGTTAATCGTTCAGTACTTAAAAATAAATATAAATCATTCATATTATATGTTATATTTGATTATTTAAAGTTCTCAAACATAAAATGTCTCTTATTTTATATATTTGTGTTTGTCATGGCTTACTTTATAGTGAAATTTTTGGATTTTAACTATTTAGTCACTAGTATAATGAATGTGCCCTTTGAATTTAATTTTTGAACGTATTCTTTCACTAATCATAGAACTGTCATTGTCATTTTATGCAGTAAACTCAACGTTTTTATTAGGCTAAGTACACAAACGCCTACAAAACTTTTCTACGGAAATTAGGAGTAGGAAAAGGTTAACTCCGGTAATAGTCCTCGCACTAGTAGTCAAGCAGTAACATGTTTAGTACAAACATTTAAGTCTACATATTAGTTGTGTGATGTTGTCATGTCAGTGAGATAACGGGTTGATTGAAGTGTCAAAAATATCCCTGGCATTCAAGCGTCCGTAGAAAACGATCAAAAAAATTGAGCACAGCTCAGACCACAATATGACGTACTTTGCGTGAGGATCGTCGATTACATTCATTACATATTAAGCTGAATTAAAAATTGAACCTGATGGACCGCATTTGAAGCGATGTATGTTATCCGATTGAGAAAGTTGTCGAGTCTTTGTTGGAAAACCTTTCATTAGTTTTTATAATGTTCAATGCTTATAGGAGAATAGATGTCAAAATGTGGAAACTTTCAGATTCCTACACTTTTAGTAATTCATGTCTCGTTTTTAAGGTTTTATGGCCCACTGTTTGTGTGACGACACATCACTGGCGGTTCATCACAATAAACATCAAACAGTAGCTAAAACATTTAACAACTAAACAGTCTTCGTAATACCACACAATTTATGAGTACAAATATACTCATATACACAGAAGACGACGACAACGCAAAGTGCACTATGAGTTGAAGGTTTGCTTTAACTCATATCTACTTCATTACTACTACGTTCAGGGTTGCCATATTTTGAAAATGAAGACAATTTTTTTTTGTACAATTTTGAAAACTTTAATCACAATTAAATTTTATTTAAAAACCATAATAAATTTGTTTAACGTCTTTAGCTGCTGAAATTTAACAGCTGTAAGCTTAATATGCCAAACCTAAAGATTTTGTACGGTTTTACTTCTGACTTTTGTTTATGTATATGTATGAAATACTTATACAAACGATATAAGCGCTCAGATTATATTTAAGCTATTTAAAGCCCAATTATGATTGGGCTGTCATTCTGAAATTGTTTTCAGGAATTTTGGAAAAAGTTAGCCCAATTTCCCATTAATAGGTCAATATGGCAAGCCTGTCTACATTTCATATGTTATGTATACCCACCTTAAAACATTACAACGTGTTGGCATGCGCAGCGCAGTGCACTTGGCTTGAGTGGTGATGGCTGTGGACTGTGGTTGTTGGCTGATGATGGGTCTGTTGAGTTTTTAGTCCATTGTCAAAGAAGTTACTCTGTCGTTTAAGTTCATTTATAGCTACAACCCACCGAACACATCCAAGGCACACATCAGGTTAACGATGAAAGGAAGATGGTATCTTTACCTTTCAAAGTTGGTACTGGCAGTTAAGACAGTTATGAATGAAAAATAACTGCATGTATGAACAGAGTTGTAAAAAGGGAACAATAAATGACATATTTAAAAAAAGAAACGAGTAAAAACACTTTAGCATCACAGTTGTGGGGAATTCCAAGCAATTATCTAACTTTCTGTTGTTTGATGGCTTTTTGTTAAAAAACAAACTTATATAGGTGAGCTCTTGCAAGCAAACATAGTTTTGTTTTTGTCTGCCATGTTATAATTTATTACATATCAACAAGAAAAATACAAGGAATAGTTGGAAGTATCTTTTTCTCACCAACAAAATAAAATAAAATTAACTTACCTATAGACTTATAAATGATCTACTAAAACCGTTAAACAAGCTTGGACTCTCATTTCTAAATTACTAGAATTTGCATCAAAAGTGACTTTAGATTTTATAATGAGCATTGAAATGAAAACTAAAAAATGTATAGTGCTTTCCATTAGAATCAGTATAAAATTAGAAAGTATTAACCACAGAAGTTTTTGAATAAGGTCCAAGTCAAAATTATTACGATACGAAACCACAATATGTAATAATAGGTTTGTTCGCTCCTTTTGAACTTTATTTTCAATTCAAAACAATCCCAATCCAAATATGACAATTCGAGTTGACAGCTTACAGAAAAAATATAAAATAGGATAAGAGAAGTTGAGGAGAATGCATTTATTTAAAAACACGAGTTTTTGCACAAGAGGAAGAAAATATGCCCGTTCAGTAGAATCTCAGCATAGTTCGCCCAATACCCTCTGAACTGCGCCAACTACAGAGGCTGCAGTCTCCTGAACATCGGCTTTAAGATCCTTTCAGCCGTATCATGTGAACGTCTGAAGCCGTTCGATAGGTCCACAACATTGTGGCTTCAGAGCAGGAATTCCACTATTGATTCAATATTCACCTTACAGCAGATCTTGGATCAGGATCTTTCAAATCTATACCCACAATCTATCTGTTCACCGATTTAAAAGCAGCGTATGATAGTAGAGATGAGCTTTACAAAGAAATATTAAGTTTTGGGTCAAAATAGACGATTTGCTGTCATCAAATTCAATGACCACATCTTTGCTATGATTTTAGAGGTAGTTGAGGACTTTATCTAACTATATATGTATGTTGGTAACAGCGGTATGAATTCAGACAATGACAACAGCCCTGACATCAAACGAAGAATAACTCTTGCAATCACTGCTTCTTTGGACTAACATCTAAAGTCACCCTCTATAAGGCACTTATCATCCCGGTTCTTATTTATGGCTTCGACCTTGTCAAAGCCTCGAAGGAAAAATTCTTCTAGTGATTTTCGGTCCCATCTGCACAGATGAAGAGTGGAGGAGAAGATACAACCAAGAACTGTACGGACTGTACAGCGACACTGATCTAGTCAAAATAATAAAAGTCCAACGAATAAGATGGATTGGTTATGTAGAACGAAAGGCAATTAACTCTCCAGCCTTTAAGGTCTTCGAATCCAATCCTGAGGGATGGATGGCGTAGTAGAGGAAGACCGCGACTCAGGTGTCGCACGCAGGTGGGAGAGGACCTCAACCAACTGTGCTTGTAAAACTGGACCGGGCTGGCTGGAGACGCATGTTGGTTGAGGCCAAGGTCCGTTCCGGAAACCTTAAGTTATTAAGTAACCACACCAGGAAAAAAAATCTTATAAGATGGTGGAAGAATGTAAGCTGATGGTGCAAGTCCATGATGTGAAGTATCAACACTCAAGAACAATGCAGAAAATGGATGTAGCCCGTAGTGTTGACAAAAATACCCAAAAAGCCATTCCACAAACAACATCAATCAACACAAAAACTCAAGCCGGCCGATTACCAACAACTTCGAATATTCGCTATATTGGTCTTTCAATTGCATTAAAATTATGCGGATTTTCATCGAAAGAATCATCTTTAGTGATAAGGCCTACATCGGAAGTAATAAACAGAAATGAAGCACTTGTCACTAGATGACCGTGGAAAACTTTATGAAAATAACACGCTTATTAAACTATTGTTTTCCATTGTTAATGGCAAAAATTTAAAATAAACATCTACTGATTTCCTTAAAAAATATTCTCATTTTTTTAGTTATCAAATTAAAGCCTCTTATTGAAAAATCCTGTATTTTATACTCCTGCTCTTTCAAGCCTACTGAGAAAATTCTCAGACACCTTAGAAATATAAACGGGACAGTTTCGTATCGATTTCCACAATAACGTCTTATCATTTGATGATGTTTTGAAATTAAAAGGGATTAAAATAAAATAATGAAACATTAAAATAAGCAGAGTTGGAATTAATGATTACTTTTCGTAATTAATATCAACTTTAATTACAATTACAAATAATTAGTAATTGATCTTTTTTCTATTCTTTACTTTACTTTACTTTACTTGTAATTATATAATTGAACAAATATGTATTTAAATTACTTGTAATTTAATTGCAGTCAAAGTAATTTATGTTTTTTATTTATTTATTAATCAAAAGCAAAATACCTTTCAACAGAATATAATAGGTATACAATTTAATTGACAAAAACAATACATTTATTTAATTTTGTGTATTTTGTGACTATTGTAAAAAGAAATAATTACTACGTATTTATGTAAGATTACAATTAATTGATGCTTTCCAATTACATGTAATTTGTAATTAAAATTCTTCAATTACATTCTAAAGCAATTGAAAAAGTGTATGGAGATTTCCATTACAATCAACTGCAATTGAATAACTTTGTAATCGTTTTTTCCCAACTCTGAATGAAAACTATAATTCTTTTGTTGTTATGAAGAATATATATATATTTTTTTTCAAATAAATAGCTTAAATTATTGATTTTGTTATTCATTATTCGAAAAGTAACAATCTCACACTTCATCTATTTCTAATGATGTACGTTCAAACACCGCAAACACTAAACAATTCAAATGATTGGAAATGTAGGATACATAATATGTAAACATAAACCAAAACCACATTGTGTCAAATTTGACGTTTTATTGTGTTTTTGATTTGTCGGCATCAACTTGCTTTGAGACTATAATAAGTATCTCTTTATATGGTTAAGTTAACAATAGAAATGGACACAGATCAAATGACCACTAAGAAAAATAACACCGCTCTGTATACATTTTTGACCTGGTTAACTTGAATGACAGACACTACACTTTAAGCACACAAAATTCGATCCCCCGACAGATCAAATTTTGTTTAATGTGTAAAGTTCAGTTTTCAAGTGAAAAATAAAGTGTACAACTTTGTCCTGCCCACTTGGACACAATTATTTGTTACCACTTTATATGTTAAACAACGCAAGGTTGCCTTATATGGTATTGACAAGATTCATATAAGTCTATATGCAGATTTGTATTTAGTTTGCTTTGATGTAGATACACCTTTACGAAGTATTTGTATGTTTTCACTTATTCAAAGCGAAAAGTAATATGATGTCATAAAAATATTGTCACTTCGAAATAAAAACAAAAGAGTTGAAGTTAGAACTTAAGTTCATATTATTAGTTCGCTGTGAAGGTTATGCTTGAAGAATCAATTCATTTTTACTTGTATCTACTTTGTTGCATTTTTGTGATGTATTTGGTTTTTCCATTTCAATGGGTCTTAGCATATCTTTCTCTCATTCTTTAAGCATTTTAACGACTTAAATATTACATAACTTTGTATTGATTATCTTTTTTTTTAAACTAAATATTTTATATTCACATACATATAATATGTTCATTAAAGACTGAAATTCTATCTACATATGTGGGATTATTCGTGCCCAGAACAAATCAATCATCATCGGTCATGTAAGGTAATTTGAAGTCTTTTACTTCGTATACATTTTATAGCTACACTAACTTGATATAAGATGACGTTTAGATGAGATTTTAATAATATAAATTTAGTAATATTTTGTTGTATTACGTAAGCGAGCGTTTATGGAATATAAATCACTCTTTCGATTATACTGGAAGCTAGAGACGATGATGGTTAAACAATTAAGTTTGAAGCTTAAACTTTGATACTTAATTGAAAAACCTTTATTATTTTCTTACCACAAAATTGATTTGGAATTAAATTATGATTTTAAAGTTAATATATAAATAATGATTTTTTTTCGCATAAATAATTATTTTATTGTTATTTTTATTATGATATCACGCAAGTTGTTGTTGTAGTATTTAAACCCTACAAATGTTCTAGACTTGAGCCCAGCCATTTGTCACATGTTCATTCAAAAATAAGAACTTGTTCAGGAGAAAAAGTACTGCAAATACAAATTAAAAGGAATAATAACTTTAACAGATGGTAAGGTTAGGTTAGGTTAAAGTGGCTGTCCGTGATAGAGTAGGACACACTTAGGACAATGGGCTATCACATTGTGGTACCACATGAGTCTTGAGGCTTTCTACTAAGCTCAATGAAAGAAGTTTGAGTCCCTTACGAAACGTGAAAGGCTGATCATGTTAATATGATTAAGATCGTTATAGATAAATTCTCCTAGGTAATTCTTGCATTGTTGAGCTAGAGCAGGACATGTACAGAGAAGGTGAAGAATTGTTTCCTCCTCTTCCTCATCCAAACAGCTTTTGCAAAGTCATTTAAGAATACGCCTAGCCGAGTGGCGTCCTTTCCTATTAGAAAGTGCCGGTTATGACACCGATAATCGAGCTTATATGCGATCTGCTTAGAGATAGCAACCACCTTGACGCTTGAAAACTAATGCAGACTAATGTTTTTTGTGACCTGAAACGTGGTGATCTTATTTCACCTCCTGCATTATCAATAATTTACATGTAGCGATTAGTATGCCAGTATTTGCCAAACCTGGTAGAATGGGAAGCACTTCACCATTCCTAGAGAGTTCATCTGCCTTACAGTTTCCTTGATCAATCTGTATAAAAGTGACTGACTCGACTTCCAGGAATGCCCTATCCTCTCAGAAAGATCTTGAAGGCATAGAAAGCTGGAAGTTTCTGTCGAAGCTTTGAGGCGAATAGCAGAGCTTGTAGCTATTTGTTTGCTAAATATATCAAGAGGTGTTATGTAGAGTAGGGTGTCCAGTGCCGCAGATGGGGTCGTGCGAAGCGATCTGCTTATACATAGGAAAGCTGAACGTTGGACTTTATTTTTTTGCCGTGGAAAAGCTTTAACAGATAAAAAGTTATATCACTTCAAAGTCACACGCAAAAGTATGATAAGAGCCTAATTTATAGAATATTTATGTATCAAGGACTTATAAACGCTTATATAAGTATAGCCTTTAGCTACAAAATTAGTGAGAAACTATGAGAAAATTTAGCATTGGACTGAGGCTACCTATTAGGCTTTACCAAATCCTCCTCTAGAGCAAGAAAACCTATAGAAATCATAGGTTTATGTTTCATTTTTAGGGAAGTTCAATATTTCAGGGTATCACAATGGACCTACATTGAACTAAGCCTGGCGATAATGTCATCAATCACCAGCCCATTTACCTAACCTAACCTTGCTAAATTTTTGACTTCCAATACGAAATTATTGCAATACGTTTGCTTTGTCGAATTGAAACTTTTGACATTTCTCTTTCAAGAAACCTAATAAAAGGTTTTAGATAGATGTGTGCGTGTATACGTTCGTACGTCCGTAAGTTCGGAAACTTTTTTTCGTCGGCCATATCTCAAGAACCGGCAGATATATCGAGTTCAAATATATTTTTGTAAAGATAATAACATCAAAATATACAGAAAATACTACACAAAGTTGTTACAAATTGAATTCGGCTCTACTATCATGGAAAAAATCAAAACTTATTATATCTTATAAAAGTACTTGTTTTTAACATTTTTAGAAAAATCCAATTGACATTTTTGTTTAAACAAAATAAAGTCTACAACAAATTGGTAAGAACTAAATTTCGACTCAAATATCTCCAGAATAAATGAAATTGAATTCAAAATTAGTTCATTGTATGAAAAATATTTTTGTTAATGTAAAACGTTTTCGATTAAATAATTTGGGAACAAGAAAAAATATTGAAATCAAATTCATTTTATTTTATAACTATTTGTAAACCTTTTAGAAATATCGACAGACGTTCAAGAATGGGAAGTTATCAGAGTGGGTTGCAACTTGTCGCTGTGGATTTGAGAAAGAAAAATGCAGAGTGGGTCGAAATGCTGTATTTTAAAATACTATATGGTCAAAATTCTGTATGATACTAAATAATATTATATGGTTAATACTGTACATTTAAAATACTGTATCTCAAAATGCTGTATTGTCAAAAAACTGTATTTCAAATACTGTATAATACTGGACAGTTTGACAGTTCAATTAGTTTGGTGGAATTTTTTATGCAATTTTTGATTATGATAGGAACAATTCATGCAAAAATGTGAGAGAGATTTAAACAATTAAGAAGAAGAAAATGAGAAAGAGAAGACAAGAAGAAGATACCATTTAATTTGTTTTTGTTTTTATTTATTCAAAGACTTATTAATTATCATAGGTATGTATGTATATATGTTATTGTTCCAGAGAAGTATACGAGTATTAGAACATTAAAAAGTATTCTGTTTTTAAAATTCTGTATTTCAAAATGCTGTTAATAGGCTGCAAAATAAAAATCGTTTTGATAATGTAAAAAAATGCGCAGTTTTTCCTCACAGCATTTTGAAATACAGAATTTTGAGATACAGTATTTTGATCATACAGTATTTTGTACATACAGTTCTTTAAATGCAGTGTTTTGACCGCAACCCAGAAAACTGTCTTAACATTTTAAACGGAAATTGACATGCTTTTTGAAAAACAAAGTGGGGGTTTTGTTATACCAAAAACCCAGGTTTAACAAACAAACCTATTCAACGAAATATGCAACATGCTAATAAATCATAGCCAATAAACTAAAATTTAGCATTTAACGTTTAAGAACGACGCCACCGAGGAAGACCAAAACTTAGTACTTTTTTTTTTGCGTGAATGATGCAACACACTTTAATTAATATTTATTTCGTATTTATGTAACATCTCATCAGCTTTACCGTTTCACTTAATCAATTATATTATTAAATTGTATCATTTGTTTGTTTCTAATTCTCCACCTGATCTCTTTATTTTAGAAAGTCAAACTTGCTTTAAACCAGATTTAAAAACACATACTCTTTTTTTAACTGTAAAACAAAGAAAAAAACAAAACTCCATACAAATATACCTACACTAATTTATTTAATTGCTTATTTTAAAAATGCAGATAAAGTCTTAAACTAGGTGTTGTTGTTTCATCAACACGTTCCGTATATGTATACTTAATAACTACTATCGGGTTTCTTTTTGTTTTTTGCTGCATACTAATTTTAATTTCAAAATTAATTGTTAATTCATATATTTATTAGTTTTTTATATTTATTGATAGCAATCTATTAATTTATAGCAATAAAAAATATAAATTTTCACTTAAGACCGTAAGAAACTAGCTTAACCCAAACAAAAAACAAAAATTAAATATTCCATAAACCATAAAAAAACAAGCGCAAAATATCACATATTCAAATTGGTTTCTTTTTGGTTGTTATTTTTACATAAAATATTCTAAATCAAATTGTAAACAATGCCACATTTGATTTGAATTCGTAATGTTCCACTAAGACTTCAACAAAGCTTAGTCAAACAATAATGTGCACAATTTTATTACGTGAATCAGCTCAAAGCGCATTCAAGCATAATGTACATTACATAGGTATGAGTACAATCAAAATTGCTTTCAACAAAATTTAAAAAAAGCGCCAGGAAATTTAAAGTCTGTTTTTTTAATCTTACACAATTTTATTATAAAATATTTTAAGTGAGTGAAATATGAGCTCATAAGAACCAAAAGGAGAAACTAAGTAACCATATGTTCTTAAGAATGAGACGAGAGGAAAACAAGTTCAAAAACTCGGTCAAATAATATTCTAGTCAGTTATGATTCAGATGTCAGTTCCTTTGCCATGTGATTATGTCTGACACCAATTATGCTGCTTCTTTATTGTCTCAACAACATTTATTTCTTGCTCCCGCAGTGGCGGTATTTTATTCGTGTTTTTGTAGAAAAAAGAACGAGGTTGTCGGTCTACTAACGCGCTTACCACAATTTACACTTAACACAATTTCTATACCACGCTTAACAGTCGAAGTTAAGCAGAAAAAGACGTAAACTGTGTTAGA
This sequence comes from Eupeodes latifasciatus, assembly GCA_920104205.1. Lineage (NCBI taxonomy): Eukaryota > Metazoa > Arthropoda > Insecta > Diptera > Syrphidae > Eupeodes > Eupeodes latifasciatus. The sequence continues at coordinate 152,160,990 of OV049924.1, forward strand.
GAATTCTTAAGGTTAAACCAGCAGAATGAGTTACTTAAGTCAAACAAAAATGGTGACAACAGCTTTTTATTATGCATGTTAGGAATTAAGGTCAATTAAGATATTCACACACACAGATTTATTGGATCCACACAAAGGGCTAATTATCATCACTGGCATCGGTCCCTGGTCAATAATTGACACACTTTTGTGTGCATTCATTTTGTTCGTAACCCACAACTGGCAACATCCTTGTGTATAATCGTATAAGAAATTTTAAATGTGTACATCTTTTATATTGATTCATAAAATTCACCTCTTTTTATCTCTTTATGAACGCGTAATTTTTTCCAATCGCCACCACACCGTCACTCGTTGCGTTAAATGCAAAAGGACAACTTAAGCGTTACTCGTTTCTCGTAATACTAACTTAGTCGATTTGAGATTGTGATTCACAAAGGTGATGTCAGTCTCAGGCAGTCAGTACAGTAGGCAGAAAGGTAATTCATAAGAGTATTTTGATTTCTTAAGAGAAATACAAAGATACAGTGCTCTTTAAGATAAGACATTGTCCTATTGTGGAAACCAATTTTTGGATCAAAAATGTTCAAAGAGCTTAATGGGAAGTTAAAAGAAATATAAACATAAACATAAAAATAAGACAAATGTGAACATTTTGTTTATCTTTACCATTTACCAGTAATGTTTGCATCAAGTGCATCGTTCGTCTTCTTAGCTTCTTAGAAGACATCAATATCACAAAGAGAGAGAGGAGAGTGATGGAGCCGCGACATTTGAACGATTTTGTGCGCTTGCGAAGTGATGCGCGATTAGGTTGGTTGGTAATTGAGAATTATGGTATTTCCGGTATGAAAAACAATTGCAATTCACCAGAAAATAATATAGTTAAGAATTATATGAAAATCATGCGAAACAGCAGCTGATTGAAGAGTTTAGAAAATAGTATTATGCATGTATAATAAATTGTGTAAAAGAAACAAAGTCAATAAAATTCGAGTTCTTGTATCAGCTCTTTTGTTTGTTATTTTGTTTTTTCCTTTCGTTGGTTATAGGGAAAGTCTATTGATTTGTAAGGATTTTGGGGATACGAGTAGTGTTATATTACTTGTTAAAAGGAAAAGTTATAACTATTTGTTAACTATTAATAATTTTTAAATCATTTGAAATTTTAAAATTATATTAAACAAAAATGGCTTATTATTTTTTTCCGCAAGCTTTCTGAACCTAAAGAAGACCAAAATACGGTGTTGATGAATATTAATATGCTTAATATTTTAACAATTATTTATTTTTTTTTTGAAAATAGATGTTGAATAATTGAATTTTTTAAAATCTGCGTTTTGGAGCGATATAGGGACGTTTAAGTTGTAAGATATACGGTCAAACCTCGTTACGGACGATCATTTAAGAAAGCTACAGTTGGTACAATATGTACCTAATAAATAATATAACATTTTAACAACAAAAAACTTACAAATTGGTATAAGGTAATTCCGGGAGAGATGCAGCACTCACCCGAATTCCTATTTCTGTTCATTGAGGCAAAATCTTTTGTTTTAAACCAAAACTGCAGAGCAAACTCTTTATCTTATGTGAAGTTTTTAGTTTGCTGCGAAAAGTCCATGCGGAAATGAATTAAAGGGTGTATTTCCAGTTTCAGAGTATTGCTTGGTAAATACGTGTTATAAGTACGCATTAATGTATTCCTTGCTTCATTTCATTTGTTGTTAAATTTAAATTGTGGTGCAGCAGTTTATTTTTGAGAAGATTCCGTATATGTATTAAATTTGTCTCCACAAACAAAAAATAGTAAAAAAAAGCCATTTAAAGTTAGGTTGGCATAACTGAGAACACCAGTGTCTGTTTAGAATTTTGAAATAATTAAAATTAAAACAAAAAACTAGAAAATAGGATGAAACGCACAAAATAGGTGCACACAAATAAGACACGGAACAACAACTTAAATGCACCATTTTTTGAACACACTCTTGAGAAGATCGAAAACGACTGAAAAATATTTAACGCCAAAATTAATTGTTTAAATTTAATGCATTTAATATGCGGTATCTTTCCCACACATGCATAGAGATTTGGCACACTTAATATAATTTATTTTTATGTTTTATGAAAATTGTAATTTTTTTCTGTTCAATTATTTATTATAACAGAAAATAAATCCATTGTTATGTTTTTTGTAAAAAATCATGTTTACTTTATACGTGAAATTAAGTATGGACTGCTAGTAGCCAACTTTCCGTTGGTGTCATCTATTCCTTAACGTTACTAGTTCTTCTGTACGCTCAGTGGAGCTTTTGAACTTGATTTTTGTAATATTTTGTCAAACTTCATCACTTCAAGGGGGGTTTTCTAAGAGAATTAGTGTCGACTAGCAGTCAATATCTAGTATGTCAAAGACTAGAAAATATACAGTGAATGTATTGGCAATTACAGTTTTAGTAAATCTCACAAATTAAATTAAAAAAACATATGTTTCTTAGATACCTGAAATTAATAATTAAAATTATTTGGGTATTCAAATTTATTTCAATACAACAAATAATAAACAAATGTATTAAAAATATTAGCAATTTATATACTAGGATTAACTAAGTGTAATTTATTAACAATTAGTACTCTTTGTGCTAAAATTCTTCGTCCCATCCAGAAATCTTTTTTTTTTTTTTTTATTGTGCACGCACTAAAGGGGTTATGAATACCCGTATAATGATTAAACACAGTGCAAGCAATTAGGAAAGGAGGATAGGATTAGAAAGGAGAAACTGATGCACATTGGTTTTGAATTTCTGCACATTATAATGAGTGGGAAATATTGAGTCAGGTAAAGCATTCCACATTTGCGTAGTGCGGATAAAGAAAGAATCTCTGTACTTAACAGTACGTCCGAAATTGGGCTCAAGGGAAATTCCTAGCAGTAGGGGTATTACGGTTGAATTGTATAAGGGGAGGAATGCAACTGGCTAGTTCGCTAGAGCATCGTTTATAAAAATAACGATAAAACAATGACAGGCATGAGACCTTGCGGCGGCCGGCGGTGTTCAAGAGAAGCAAATTTCTCGGTGAGAGAACGATCTTCTATTATCTTTAGAGCTCCTTTTTTCATTCTATCCAGAAGACTCAAGTACGTTATTGGGGCTCCAGCCCAAATATGAGAGTTGTACTCGAGTTTAGGAAGAATAAAAGCTTTTTAAATTAAAGCCAGATCAGAAGGGGTAAAAACTTCTTGCATCGTCGGAGGAAACCTAAACACTTAGCAGCATTTTTGGCGATGTCAAATATGTGATAGTGGCATTGGGGGAGGCTTACGCTTTTGTGACAGTAGACAGCATTGAGTTTTTGAAGCATAAAATTCTACACGGTTTTTGAATCCCTATTGAACAATGCTGTCAAGATCAGAATTTAATGAGCTTATCATACGCTGCCGTTGGTATTCCACATCCGAAGAACAAGGATGAGAATCTAAAAACGAATATGAAAAGCAGAGGGTACTGTCATCAGCGAAACAATGTAGTGGGTTAGAAGTTTCAGACAAAAGATCATTTATAAAAATAAGGAAGAGCGTCGGAGACAAAACGGAGCCCTGGGGGACACCAGCGTTTATTTTGTGGATATCAGATTTGAACCCGTCCAATACTACTTGAATTGAACGGTCCGAAATGTTATTTCTAACCCAACCAAGAAGAGATTCATCAACATCAAAAGCACGCATTTTCGATAAGAGAGGTTGATGCCAAACTCTATCAAATGCCTTTGAAATATCAAGTGCAATAATCTTACTTTCTCCAAAACGATGTAAAGATTTGTTCCACTGCTCGGTGAGATAAACCATGAGATCACCAGTGGGCCTATTGCAACGAAAGCAATACTGCCGGTCATTAAGCAGCTTCCGTTCTTCAAGATATTTCTTAAGCTAAAAATTTATCAGCGTTTCCATGACCTTGGAAAGAAGGGACGTAAGTGCAATTGGACGGTAGTTAGAGGGGGAGGAGCATTCGCCTTTTTTGGGGACAGGCTGGACAAATGCATTTTTCCATTCACTCGGAAAGAACCCAGCTTAAAAAAATAGCTTACGCAGTGGTTTTGGCAGCGTTGAAGAACACCTCTTCAGAACAATAGCGGGGATACTATCCGGGCCGGATCCGGATTTGTGAATGTCCAGATATTTTAGTACTCTAGTTTACGCTTTCAATTAACAGTAAACTGTGCTGCAAGCAAATTGCCTTTATCAATCGAGCTTACAAAAGGAGTGTCATTGGAAACGAGCGTAGGAACCGACGATGATGTAGTGTTGCGCACATTTTTTGCAAATGACCAGAAATTTTTACTACCTTTGAAACATTGTAGTATTTTTTGCCGTAATTTCTGGTCATGCAAAAATTGAATGCGTCGAATATGTCCGTTACAAGTCTTTCTAGCTTGTTTGAATTTATTCCGGTTTTCCTCAGTAGGGTTGGCTTTATAAATTCGGAAACTTACATCTTTGATCCTAATAACCTCTTTACAGCTCGAATCAAACCATGAGTTTTCTTTAGGTTTGATAGATTTTACCCAATTTGGGATAAAATTTCTCATTCCTAAATGAATTAAGTTTGTAACCATATCTGCGCTGGAATCCACGTCACTATCGAGGAAGCATAGTGCCCAGTTAAAGTTCCTGAAGATGTCTTTGAGACCGTTCCAGTTGGCTTTCTCACATTGTCATACGGTTCTTGTAGGGCTTTTCTCTTTAATCGGGGTTGTTTGGCATGAGAAATTAGCAGATATGACACAATGGTCTGATGTACGTAGAGGCGATAATACACTAATCGCATATTTATTAGGATCAGAGGTAAGAAACAAGTCCTAAATGATTCTATAAATTTTGTATGCAATTAACGTCAGGAGTTTGCGGAGGAGGTTTAAGTTGCCTTGGAGCAATAAAGAGCAACCAGTCACGAGTTTTTAACGTAGTGTGGTTAGGATCATTGTTGAAAGACAAATGAATTCATATAATCAAGCTTTTCAACACTATCATTTAAACTACCACGCGAAATTCCAATGCACATGTTGGCGCTTATATGGCCTTCCATGAAAGTTAAATTACCCACGCCATTTTCCGTAATACACCCGTATTAGTATTTGATTTTTGGCATATTATTTGCTTATGCCTGAAATGTTGATTATATATGTATATAAAATATATATAATATTTTCTTTTTCGGAATTAACCCTAATTTTTTTGTATTTTGTTTTTTGAGCCACTGTACACGTCTAACAAGTTTTTTTTTAATTGATAGTACGGCGCGGCCGGCGTACTAACAGTGATGTATGTAAGTTGGGCATGCCCGCTGCAACCCCTGCTTGGATCAGTATAGGATTTGGGGTGGGTGCAAGGTAGGGTATATGCAAAGTACTTTTTGCATTTAATCCTTTCGGGACGCGAGTGGTACGTTTACATATAAATATTCTTTGTTCTGTACCACTCGCGTACCGAAAGGGTTAAACACTAAAATACATAAAATCTCTTTTTTGTTTACTTTTGTTCTACTTAAATAGCACCTGCCTTGAATACAATGAAATTTTCTTAAAATGTATGAATAATTTGAAAATAATATCTAAATAGAGATAGATAGATAAATTCTTTATTTGTTTTTTTTACATCATAAGATTTTACAATATAATTTCCTAAGAATAAGGACATGGCATTGACTGCCGTCTGCCTGAATTGACATTTCATAAGTGATACAAAAAAATATAGAAATTAAAAAGAAAATGTAAAATTATTTAAATAAAAATATTAGAATAATTCGAACAATTTTTACGTGATTTGAAACACAAAATTACAATTTATAAAAATAATACAATTTTTTGAATAGTAGGCTTTACTCAAAATAAAGTTTTGACAATTTTTACGTGATTTGAAACACAAAAAAGACAATTTTGTATGATTTGCAACATAAAATGAGAAAGGCTAAAAATTAATTAAGTGAAACTGTTCCGGTAGTTAAGAGCTTGTCGACAAAATTTGAATACATTTAGCCAACCCAGTGCTCCATTTAGGATTTCGTAAAATTCTTGCATTGTTAAAATACTTTTCCGAAAGTGTAATCTACGAATTTCTTGTAAAATTGGGCAAATAGCTAAAAAGTGGTAGATATCTTCGATTTCTCTTCTGTTGCACAGATCACATAGCTGCGGCAAATCACTTCGGTGTGGTATAAAGTTTAACTTTAAGATTTCGACTCTGGCTTTAAAAATAGTACTTATCTGAGCAACTGAGTAATCATTTCTGAAGTAGTTCATGTCTGAATTCAATTGATGATTTAAGTTTCTATAAACGTTTCTAGATGCTGAAGAAGTTGCACTAAAAAGATTTTCTACATACAACTTTTGGTCAAACTTAGCAATAGCACCTGCGAAATGCGCTTGCCAGTCGTCAACATTGGTTTCCGAAAGGTTGAGGGAAGATTCTGTTACTATTGCGAGTTGGTTCCAGTCTTTAAACGGAGATGCATTCGATTGCAGCAATTTTTCCAAAATTATTTTGTGAAGGCACAGTTCACTTCTTTTCATCACCTGAACAATAAAATCCGCATTAGCCTTTAAATTTTTTATATAAATAGGGGTGATACCTGACTCTACGTAAATGGCGTAATTTGGAGTTGAGTTAGGCAAACGAAACAAGCGCTTAAAGAAGTGCCTTTGTAGGCTCTCGAAAGCATCTAGGTTCAAAAAACCGAAAACTTGAGCACCATAGCACAAACATGAATTTATTGTTGCATTAAAGACTTTATATTTAGATACCAGATCAATGTTGGAGTTGGAGAAGAACTTAGGCCACATCAAATTTAGTGCCAACTTGGCTTCTTTATTTTTTATTTTAGCATGTTTAGCGAAATCTAAATTGTGGGTAAGAAGAACACCCAAGTATTTAAATTCCTGGACTATTTCGATAACGGTGTTATTGAGCGACCACTTTTCATTAGGGCGTCTTCTTGTTTACCTTCCTTCAAAAATCATGATTTTTGTTTTTTGTACATTTATTTGCAGACCCCAAGTCTCACAAAATAAGCAAAGTCGGTTGATTTGCATCTGTAGCGAAACTGGATTGTCGGCAAACATAACCAAATCGTCGGCATATAATAAAACTTTGACAATGCTGTTACCAAAAGAGACTCCACCAGGAAGATGATCACAAATATCATCAATGAAGAGAGAAAACAGTAAAGGGCTCAAAATACAACCTTGCGGCACTCCGGCTGTTGTTTCGAAACTATTCGAGAAATCATAACCATCCCATACCCTTGCATTTAATGCGAAAATTAGATTTTCGTACATTAACAAAAACTTGCGAGATACACCTATGCAGGACATTTTATAAATTAAAGCCTGTCTGTTGACTTTATCAAAAGCAGCTTTAAAATCAACAAAGCAAGTGTATAGTTTCTTCTTCCGTTCAATAAACTTTCTAGCGATACTGGAGATAGCGAAAACATGGTCCATTGTAGAATAACCTGGCCGGAAACCGGCTTGAAAAATACTCAAACGATTACTACTTTCAATCCATTTAATAAGTCTTCCATTCAGAATGGCTGAAAGAATTTTTCGAATTGTATTTAGTACCGAAATACCTCTATAATTTTCAGGCGTATTTACATCACCTTTCTTAAAAATTGCAAAAATAACGGATTTTTTGAAACTAGTTGGAGCGATAGCGTCGTTGTACAATCTATTAAAGAAGGTTACAAGGAAATTTTTAAATTCAAAAGTGCTGTTTTTGTAGAATTCCACTGGTATACCATCCGTACCTGGTGTCTTATTGTTTTTCATTTTTGAGAGCGTAGCTTCCAATTCCACAAGCGAGATCTCAGTATCCAGCTCATTTACTACAGAGTTATTTAGCGCGTAATCGAAGGTATTGAGGTCTTCGTCAGCTGAGAGCAGAGTTTTAAAATGAGCTGCTAGCGTCTCAGCATCTAGAGAGTACTTCATACCCTGATTACGCCCACCCAGCTCGTTTACAATTTGCCAGAAGGATTTGGAGTTCGTGCAGTGTTCTAGTTCATTTGCCAATTTTTTTTGATAATCTATCTTTTTAGATAGACATAATTTTTTATAATCTCTATTATATTCTACGTACTTATTTTTAAAGAATTGGGAGTTTGTCATTCTAAAAAGTTTTAAATAAACAAAGGATTTCTTTCAGAGATTTCTGCAGTCATTATCAAACCATTTATTAGCATACACAAACGTATGAGCGCTCTTTTGGGCAAAAGGAGCCGAAAGTTTAATGATTTCAGATATTCTACCGCAGGTCTCTTCAATAGAGAGTGGATGCTGAAGAAGCGAGTGCAAATTAAGGTTCAAAAGTCTTTTATAGAGAAGTGCATTGTGATCAGACCATTTAAGTTTATCAAAGCTAGTAGGATTCGGAAGTTGAGTTTCATCATTAAAATGCAATTTAACGACTATTGGGAAATGTGCCGAAAAGTTGGCCAGAGCAACTTCAAAATCCTCTATAACATTAAACCAGTTTCCAGAAATAGCCGCGAAATCAATAACCGATTGACCTTGTCCACTTACAAATGTAAATTCACCACAAGCATCACTTTTAGAAGACCCGTTTAGTACGAAAAGTCCAAATAACTCAAACATTTCTGCTAAATTGCGTCCACTACGATTAAAAATTTCGTCTTTAGAGTTTCTATGCTCAATAAAAGCCGTTCGCGGATGTAAAAAATTAACATTAGAGTTTTGATATCTGCCAATTCTAGCGTTTAAATCTCCCACTATCATTACACTTTCGAAAGTAATGGTATTCATAAATTCAACTAATTCATCAAATTCAGTTTGCCAATTATTGCAATTTAAGTAAACTGGAATTATATAATAACTTAAATTGTTGCAAACCACTTCAAAAATTATTTTTTGATCAATTGTTTTAAACTTAACTAAATTACCCCATAAGTTTTGTTTAATCCCATATAATATACCCCCACTGGCTCTTCCATGTGAATTCGATCTAATTGCTGAATTAAACATTAATTTGAAATCTTTAAAATATTTTAAGAATTCGTTTTCGTTTTTATGTTCTACAAATGTTTCTATAAGAATTATAATATCGAAATCTTGTAAATACTTAAAAAAAATTTGGTATTAAGAGTTTGTTTTTGAGACCAGTAATATTATAAGAACATATTTTTAAATTTTTAAAATTAACTAAATTTGAATTATGGCAGACGACAGACTTTACCTATTGTGTATTCCGCTTTAAGTGTTGTGGCATTCGACTATCAGGTGGCGCTCCTAGCGATTGAGAGGAAGAAGATGATGGACCAATTGAAACCGGAGCTAACTTACTTCCCTCGCTGCAGTCAAAAAGGTCATGGCATCTGTCACCAAAAGCTTCTGCTACAAATGTCATATCGGCTGCTGTTTTGACAATCAAACCTCGTGAAATTTTGTAAACAAAGTGATGGTTGTTTATTTGCATTTTTCTATCTCCTTTGATTAAAATTTTCACTTTCGGGTTAATTTGCAGCAGTTTGTTTTTGGTAGAAACTAAAGACTGTCGATTTTTTCTGAATATTAGTGATTGCTCGCGAAATATACTTATTCCAGAGCCTTTTAGTTTGTGCGCGGCCGCGATAATTTTTTCGGCGTCCTCCGATGAAGTAAGTTCCATGATGACAGTGCCGCGTTGAGTGTTGTTGTTTTTTATTTGCCGGCTACTTTTAACTTGCAGTTCTTCACCTTCTTTTACCATCAGAAGCCCCTCGCAAGTCTGTTTAGCGAATTTGACTGCATTGGTTTCTGGTCCTAAAGGGAGGTGAACCACAATAGATCCTTCGTTTGCTTTGCGAGACAGTATTTCCAATTGAGTCTCTAGAAGTTCACATCTCTCTGACATGACGGTTAGTTGTTTAGTCAGTTGGGTGTTGAGTGCTTTCATGGAAGTTAACTCATTTGATAGTGATAATAAATCATTTTTTGTGACTAGATCCTTAAGCTTATCATCCAGTGTTTCATTAAGAAGGATTTTTAGATCGGCAACAGATAAATTTCCTACTCCCATTGTTGTGTTTATAGAGCCTTTTTTGTTATTGGTGTTGTGTTCTGGTGAAATTTCGGTTATGTTGCGCTTGCGGTTCATCTGCTACAAAATTATTAGTACCGTAGTTTGAATTTCAGATCGAAAGCCGAACAAATCCTTTAAAAACTTAATTTGTCAATGATCTCGAGCAATCCTTCTATATTTTCGAATATATTTTTACAACGCGTATTCAAAAATGGAATTAGTTTGAAATTAACTTGTATACTTTAACTAAAATCGAACAAAAATACGAGGAGCTATACAAAATTTACACTTCTACTTTTGACAGTTGAAATGTCAATCCAAATCAAAATAATATCTACAAAAAACAATGAAATCCCCCCAAAAAATCAAGTATGGTAACACTGAAACAAAAAACATGGAAGAAATGTCAAAATCAACCATTTTTGCGTGTGTTTTATGTGAAAAAGTGAATTTTGAAATAGAAATAAATGTGTTCTCCTCTTAAAATTGTAATAATTATTATTTATTTGTACATATCTATCAAAAAACGCGTATTTAAATTCGTTAAAAGAAAGTTGAAATAAAATCTTTTTTGTTTAAAATCAAATTTAGAGAATAGTTGTTTTCAATAGCACTTTCAGTAGGAGTTTAGTTCAGTTTGTAGCTGAAATTTTGAGAAAAAAACGTGAACTAAGTTTTAACTCGAACTGCCCTCAACACTTGAATTTAAAACTAGACTAATTTATTTAGTGCATCACTCACTAACAACCCTGTTCTTCAAAAAATGAATATTTACAGCGAGTATCACAACCAAATTGTATTTAATTTCGAAACCATACTACCAGTCACACCAACTACTAGAAATAAAACTTCATACCTCTAACTCCCCAAAATATCCCATTTATGTACAACACAGTTCTACCAACATCCATCGCATCCGATGACAAAAATAAGTAGTGGACGTGAAGGAAGAAAAATAATAAAATTTCATGTTTGGTGTTTGTTCTCGCTCAGACGTCGCCATTTAAAATATAATCCCAGTCAAAATAGTTGAAAAATGTCAAATTTTCCATTAAAAACAACTTAAAAAACAATGAATAACTATCTAAAACATCAGTGATCAAGTGTTTTTTCCAAAATAATCCACCAAAAGCCCATTAATTTTAATTAAAATTCGCACTGCAGTGAAAACGTAAAAATAAAAACCAAAACCCTCAAAAAAAGAAAATTACTTTTCAACTTGAGTTCTCTATTTTTCCCTCACCATATACACATACACCACCTAGCAAAACCGCTAATGTCAAAAAGAGATAGTGATTAACTGACTCGAATGAATTGCGCAAGAGTGAAAGAGTGCAATAGATAGAAAACTGCAAAATTTCTCATTGGGATTTTTCTTTTTCCCTTCGTATTCGTACAATTAAATAAATAGGAAATTTATTGGTTAACTTTTTCTTACTTCGTTCGAAATTGCTTTTGTCAAAAAGAATAAATAAATTTATATATTTTCTCATCTCGACTCGAGTAAAGGGAAACCCTTCGTTTGTTTGGGTTTTCAAACATAAAAACATGCAACTTAGTGTCCCACCAAGTTGGGACAATTTGAAGAAGAAGAAGAACGGAAGGGAATGTTTTGAGTGTTGATTTTCTGTGTGAAATAATGAACAATTGTGCTGGAAGAAATTATTATTATAATTATCGTGGCGAACAAAGTCATTATCATCAGCAGAAGCAGCAGCAGCAACCCATCTTAAACATCAGCAACCCCACCACCAGCACCACCGCCAGCAGAAGCAGCACTAGCACCATTTTCACAATTGTGTTGCTGTCGCTTTTTGGTTTTTGGATTTTTCTTTGGACCTTGATGCTGGCGCTGCGAAGTGTTTGTAGGAAAATTTTAAAAAAGAATTCACCAGTTCGAGTTCCATAGATTTCTTATGAAAAACAACACAAAACCAATTTCAGGTAAGTGTCCAGAAAGCTAGAAATCTCCACATCCTAAAAAAGCAACTTCCAAATTTGCAACACAAATTTGTGATATCGAGTCCGAGAGTATAGCTGTAGCCTTCCTTTTCATTCCTCCATTGCTTTGGTGCTTAGTGCTTTTGGTTTTGGTGTAGCGTAGCGCTGAGTCCAATCCAAGTTCCGAGTGCCAAAAATGTGCGTGCGTGTGTGTTTTTTACGGGAGGGAAATTTATTCAATTTTTGTTTTTAATTTTGTATTTATTTATTAATGGAGGAGGCGGTTGCAGCACAACGGACGGGAATACACAGTTTTTGTGGGTTTTTTCTAAAATATTTTGTCGGTTAATTGAAAAAAATATAATTTATTTTGATAGGGAAAGTTTTGTTTTTATTTCCTTTTGTTTGTTCTCAAAATGAATTTGTACAAAAACCTTAAGAAAATAGTTTTGGGAGTTTTTTAATTCAAAATACCCTGCAATTCTTGAGTAGAGAGAAACTATTTCTCTTTCTTTTCAACTGCAACACAAAATATAGTGTGCATATGTAAAGTGGCGGCAAAAATTGACATTTTCCTTTTTCTGATTTTTGAATCGTGGTGCGATAATCTTTTTTTTCGCTCGTTGCTTCACAAAAGGGTTAAGTTTTCTTTTGTTTTTATTTTGGAAAAAGAAAATATAAGTTGATTGAGTGAAAATGGATGGTTTTTGAATAAATTAGTGGTTGGCAGGAGATGAGAAAATTCTATTGAAATGTGTCACTATCATCGGTGTTTGCTCGGTACGTAGGTATCCCAATCCAAAGTGTGTGTATTTTTCTTTTCAATTTGCAAAAACCTGCGTAGACAAATTGATAAAGGTTTTTTTTTTTGCTTAAGGGTATTCCCAAATGACGACAAGATCAAAGAATTGAAAGCCATTGTTTCTGCTTAACGCATAGTACTACTTTTTCAGAAGTGTGTAATTTAAAATAAAAATGTACCTATACCTAATGTTTTCATTGTTTGATTTTGAAACAAAAAGAATGACAAATGGCTTTGTACCTATATACCTGGATCTACATAGGTGGAAACAAATGATTTGCAGTTTCTTGAGTTGAATCTTGTTGGAAATTTGAGAAGATAGAAGTTTTGGGTTATCCCATACCTGCTTTGTCAACATTGCATAAATATCGTTATAGTGATTTTAAAAATATGTAGCTTAATAGCATTAACGTGTCGGAAAGGGGTGAACATTTGTTTTTACTTACCAATAGGTTAGTATCAATTTCACCTCTACAGATCTCATCCAGTTGTGAAAACCAAGATTTCAAGTGTACTGGTGTGTCTGCAGCGTATTTTCCGCTACAAAGTCCTCTTCAAATCCTTCGAAGTCGTCCAAGCTTAATATTTGTCACAATATTTGCTTCGAGGAAGATTGTGTACAGCTTAAATAAAGCATCTGAATATTTTTCCTCAAAATGGTGCCAAAAAATGTGTCAAAAATAATGTCTTAATCACTCTAGCTGTTGCCATTTTCCAGCCACTAACAGGCTTTGATAAAATCAAGGAGACTGTTTCCTACAAGGTATTCGACTTGTCCAAGACTACCGAATAAGTATTTTTCTAAAAATTTGTATCAACAACAACTTGAGTCTTTAACAACATGTAAATATCGTATAAAATTAGTCTTAATAAGACAGAAAAATTCATATTTGTTTTGATATTAACATCTTAAGTTCATTCAGATTGTGTGACCAGTTTCTGACTAGGAAAAACAAACATTTTCATCAAATCATTGTTGTATTAAAGCGTCTTCAATTGATAGGTCAATTGGAGTACGTAATCTTAGATCTTTGTGCTGAATTTTTCTTAAGCTAGTACGTACGATACTGGCCATAAGTGTTAAGTGGGTATTTTAATTTTATTTTGGCTATACAGCACTCAATGTCTAACTTTGTTCAAGCATAAAGCTACTCATTTCGTTTGGCGATATTATACTGACTTTCTGTCAAGATGTCGAACGCGGGAAATAACTTAGTTAGTGTCAGACCCATCACTTTATACTTATGGTTTCTGGTAAGGCCATGGACCTGCACAGCAGCCTTCAGCTTAGAAAATTATTTTTAGATTTCTAGATTTCAAGTGCTTCGTGCTATTTGGATTTTAGCAACCTCTCGCGTATATCTTCTTCTATGTTTTGTTATCAGATGTTTCTTTTTACCCTTGCTAATTAAATGATTGTTGTTGGCTATTTATAAAAGAATAAGCAACCCTATTAGTGAAGTAATAAGCAACCCTATAAATAAAGTATTAAGCAACCCTTCATGACCACCTGTTCGATTGGAATTTTTTGAGAACACGAAGAATACAAATCACGTTCCCAAATGCATTCTTATTCCTCGAACTAGCTCTAAAAACTATTCAAAAATGAGCACAACAAACGACAAATAAGATATCTATATAGAAACCAAAAATAGTAAAATATTTGACTACAGCTTTTGAAGTAACAGGACAAAATTTAAAACATTGGAACATAGCTTTTAAAATCTGAACCCAAGTTAATGTTGTGTCTGTGAACCTGAACAAACAAATAGTTGCCGAGTTGTAAACATTTCATTTATTCGAAGTCTTATGCTTAGGCTCATAATGCAATTTTCATTCAAAATGGTTCAGGAAACATATGCACTTATTTTAGTCTAGGGACATACATTTTTTTAAATGTTCAATGAATTATGTTTTAAAGCGAACCTAAAAGAAACCTACAAGATACTAAATACATATTTACATGCCTATGCTCTAAAAATCACTCATACATTTTAATTCGTACAAAAATGATTGATTGTTTATCATGTTGATGTTATAAAAAAAATACAAAAATGTTTTATCTTAATTGCTTATTCCAAAAATTTGGTAAAACTATACCTAGAACAAAAAAAAATTATACTCATAAAGGGGACAATAATTAACACACGCAATCGGTTGTAAACACGAATCCCTTCAAATTTCCACTGAATAAACAAACAAAAATCATGACGGATAATATTCTTGACGAATTTATGAACTAACAAAGATTAGTTCTACTTGGTTTCATATAAATAGGCTGGTTTTCAATGCCACACCTTAGGGATGATTGACGATTCCTCCTAACGTACTAACCTACCCTAAGGAAAACAAAATTTTGCATTGATTCCTTTTTGGCTCTAAATCCTTTTTTGTTTTCTGTCGCCCTTTTGGCATTCTGAAGAAATTTGCTATAAACTGACAGATCAAATAACAAACAAAATCAACAAAAAATATGTGTGTTGTTTAAGCTGTAAAGAGTTTACTTTTTTAGTGAATTCAATGGAAAAGTAATATCTGTGGCGTGATGGTTGGTGCGATGAACTGTCATACCAGAGGTATTGGGTTCAATCTCTGCCTGTACCTCCTAAAGTTTTTTTCACGGGTACTGCAAAATTCTCAAATTAACTGTTCGGATTCAGCATAAAAACTGTTTTGCCTCGGACACTCCTCATGGTTTTTAAAAGCATTCAATTCTTAAAAGCATCTTCGTTTGCGGTAGTTTTTTCTCCTCCTTTTTGTATTACGATAGCTTTGGATTTGTTAGGATAAACCACGAGATTCCACAACTTACTTTCAGGTGAGTTTGCAGTCCTCACTACATCTTCTACAAAATAAGGGCTTTAATTTGTAGTTTCGCAAATTCTATGCCTCCAGGGAGATAATAGACCAAGTCTTCAATAAAAAGTGCGAATACATCAAGGCTTAGTGGGCTGCGTTGGTTGCCAATTTAAAATCATTTAGCTTTTTTTAAATAACTCGCCTTTCTTCAATTCTAGATTGATTCTTTTTAAAAACAAAAAATTCTATGGTGCTTTTAGGTACACCATCGCCAAATTAAAGTTAAAAATAAACTATATAATTTCTTCTATTTCAAATGTACAATTTGAATGGACTAAACCCCTTTTCTAAACGATTGTTTCCCTATGCTTCTCTGTTTTGGCGTCCAAGATAAATTCTTAGGTCTAGAATTGTGAAAGACTCTCAAGGAGAATGCATTTACTCCATTTCGTCGATGTGTTTTGGCGTTCTGAACCAATTTCACATCTTTGTGAAGTTAATAGAGTTTGCGGTTTTCTTTTCCATCTCAGAGTTCTCAGTACTTCTTCCTATTTTGTTCCTATTTTGTGTCATGCTACCGGTCTTGG
Organism: Eupeodes latifasciatus; assembly: GCA_920104205.1. Lineage (NCBI taxonomy): Eukaryota > Metazoa > Arthropoda > Insecta > Diptera > Syrphidae > Eupeodes > Eupeodes latifasciatus. The sequence continues at coordinate 152,177,194 of OV049924.1, forward strand.
CCACTTACATTTTTTTTCACAGATACTACGAGGAATTGACAAATCCTTCAAAAGTAATTCTTGTCATGAAAAGCGCTTTCTCAAATAAGCTGTTCGGAATCGGCATACAAATGTAGCTCCCCTCCATCCCTGACATGACTCGCACACAAGAATGGTTGAGAGTTGTAAGTCACTAGGTTATAATTCTCAATCGACACTGTCGCCTCACCTATTTTTTTTTGAATTACTGTTTATAAAGATGATAAAACGTTAATTACTTCTAGACTCATTCATTCCTAGTATAGTTTTGTACATACATATGTATGTACATACATGTGTATATGATTGCTGACCGGTTGACCTTGAAGGCAAACAGCAAGTCTAATTTCTAGTATATAGGTATAACGGTAACTAGTTTCACTGCTAAAAGGGATTCGTTTTTGGTAAAGTTCTGAGTAAAAAAAAAACTATTTCAAAATCTTCTAATGATAATCCCCCCAGTGGCAATTACTGTTACACCGTTACATGCACTCAAAGCAATGACTCGATCTGCCGCTGTTTTGCCTTAACGAGCATTTTTGAATGAGCAAGTAATTTCATAAACGGAATTTTAATAAATAATAAATTGATGTTACAAATCTAGGCGAACAGGTAGGAAAAAAGTTACTACCTTTTGATCTTTCATTCAGTCGTAGTTAGTTCCACCTCAGATCATTATTTGGATTTCTCCATGCTTCTTACTCCTACTTTAAAAATAAGCATACATAATATTGTTTTGTTTAGACAAAAATTGTGTCAATTAAAAAAATAATTTAAATTTTTATTTTCAGAAATACATAACAATTTCCACAAAACAATATGAGCAATATTTAATTGAAAACAAATATTTTTATTCAATTAAAAGAAAACAAAGAAAACAAAAAGCAATTTTTAACAAAGCAAATAAAAGAAATCAGTGTTATGTATAAAAATCCTCCCTAAAACCATAATGAGCGATCGCGACATACCGAGTGTACCGGTAACAACTTTAGCCGGCCTAACAAGTCTATCGGACTGTAAGTAGTGTTGTTTTATCTTTAAATGTATTTTACTTTTATTTGTTTATTTTTTTTCTTATGTTTTTAGTATTGAGTGAGCTTCCTGTATCGGACTCTTTGTCGAGTGTGACATCTTTAAATAAATCACTACTATTCCATACATTAGTTGCTGATGAATCAAATAATCTTTTATCGGTTCGAGATGATAACTTAGTAAGACAATTAGTACACGCAATTGAACAAACAAATTCCGATAATATGTAAGAAGTTTTTTGAGCTTGTAAACGTATAAATGACAAAAATATAATTCTTTTTTTTTTTTTTTTTTTTTTTTTTTTAGTGAGGTTAAAAGTCAATATGCCATAAATCAACATGGAACAAACATAAGTACTTATCCAGAATTACTTCAAGGAATCTATACATTTAGGCCAACTGTCTTTAATACACCACAAAATCATCGAATACGTTAGTCAATGAATTACAGACCTTTAGAATTTAAATTTAATATAAAACATTTTTTTAAATGCAGAGAATCATCAATCACCCCAACAGCAGCCACAACAACACCTACAGCAGCAGCAAGGACAACAATATGCTCCTCAGACATCAGCATCAGCATCAACATCAATAGCACACACTTCATCGCAGCTTCAACAACAACAACGAATGGGTGTGAATGTTATACAAAATCTACCAGATCAAGGCAATATTTTGCCACAACAACAACAACAACAACAAGTAAGATCGCAAGTTTTTTTTATTATGACGTTATTTTTGTATGCATGTTTATCCCCTCTATAGATAAAACCGCCCGTTATAAACAACATAACTGTGCAGCAATTTATGACAGTACCTTCACCTGATGGAAAACTTCAGCAACAACCACAAATCCTTCAACAAGTTATTATAAATCCAACACAAACAGCCACTCAACAACAGTCACCAGTGCAAAATAATTTTGTGTAAGATTCTAGGCTTAGTTAGATTATTTTAAAAAAATTTAAAATTATTTTATGTCAAGAAAACAATTTTAAATAAAAAAAAACTCCCTTTTTAGTGCAAATGCCACAGCTTTCCAACAACAGTCTCCACAAACAACTGTTGAAACTCCGGTAAGACGCACACGACGCAGTGCGGCTGCTGCTGTTATAGAGCAACAGCAAAGTACTTCACCACAACAGGTGTTGACACCGAAACAACAAACTTCTACAAGTCCCCAACAAAATATTGTTGCTTATCAGAAAAAACAAGCAGCTGTTCAATTACAGCAACAACAACAACAACAACAGCAGCAGCTCCAGCAGCAGCAACAACTACAACAGCAACAGCAGCTCCAGCAGCAACAACAACTTCAGCAACAGCAACCTGCTTCACAACAAACTTCGGTAATTCAACCTCATACCCCAGTTATTCAGCAACAGCAGCAAAAACATCAACAACACCAGCCTGTGATCCAACAAAACCATCAACAAAAAACTGTTATACTGCCAACACCTCCACAACCAACAGTTATAATTCAACAGCATCCAGCGACAGCGACACATTCTGCTATTCAGCAAATACCACAACAACAAAATCAACACACAACATCTCCCCAATCAAATGTGACACAACACCAACAATCATTAACTCCTAATCAGCAAATAAATACACAACAACAGCAGCAAGTTCCAATTCCACAACAAACTCAGCAAGCAATGCAAACAAAACAACATCCACAAACCCAAAAACACCAAATTCCACAACAACCGCAAAAACAACAACAACAACAAAGACCAGGTCCTCAAAATCAATCACAACCCTTGATGCCACAACAACAGCCCCAAGTGGCTCAACAACAACAACAAAGACCAGGTCCTCAAAATCAATCACAACCCTTGATGCCACAACAACAGCCCCAAGTGGCTCAACAACAACAGCCCCAAGTGGCTCAACAACAACAACAGCAGGCTCAATTACCTCAGCAACAAATGCAAGCTCAACAACAAAAACAACAACAGCTACAGCATTTGCAAAAACAACAGCAAATTAAACAACAACAGTCTCCACAATCACCATCTCCACAGCAACAAGTTCTGTCCCAACAACAACCACAACAACCAACCCAACCGGTGCCACATGTTATTCAAGGACAATTTCAAAACGTTCTCAATCTCCAACGGCAGCATTTTGCTTTGCAAAAACAACAATCAACTCAGCCTCAAAAGACAACTCCACGTAATAGTGAGTACCTACAGCAGCAAAGTAAGAACTTTGAAATGCGCGGTCCTTCGCCGGCACAGGCAAGTACAGCGCCTGATTCCAATCAAATTGGCCAACAACAAAAAGAAACTACAACAGCAACAAGTATATCGAATAACAACAATGGCTCAATGAAAACCAACGCCACTGCAGTCTCCAATACAATGTCATCAACGACAACCACTTCCGGAATGAATCCTAATAATGCAACTATAACATCAGAGACAGGAGTTGCTATATCAGCTAACACCAACACCAATCCCAACACCATACCAGCAAGATCGAATTCAGTCAACTCGAGCGCTTCAAATGCATCCAGATCAACGACAAACAGTAAAAGCCGCCTTCGGGTATGTATTAATCGCCTTAAAGCCGAGGACGAGCGCTTGATGCAGCAGAGTATTAAAGAATTTGTTACAAAGTCACCAGAATTGGCCATTAAAATCGGATTGGCAGATGATAAAAAACCTCCTCCGGATCATGCAGCTCCATCCACAGAAAAACCATCTACGAAAGAAATGGCAACAGTACAACCAAATGCAAATAGCAGTGGTAGCACCGGTCTCGGCGGTGGCGGAGCAGTAGGCGATACATTTTCAATGATGAAAGCTGCCGATGATAAGAGAATTGCAACTAAAAGAAAGTTAGCAATAAAACCCCATGATGAAATACCACCGGAACAAATCTGTAAGTTTATCTTTTAAGTAAATGCAAGTACATACATATATAACAAAACAAAAAACAACAACTTTTAGTTTTGTAGTTTTAGTTTTTAAATATTTGATGATTTACACCCATATTTATATTTATTTTATTTATTTTTACATTTACATTTACTTGGTTTGGTTTTATGTTTTTTTTTTTTTTTTTTGTTATCATTTTATCATTGTGCTTTTAGTCATTGTTTGTTTATGTTTGTGGTATCTGTGGCTCCTTTTTACTGCTTTCTATTTAGTAAAATCTGTTTTTGTTTGTTTTGTGTGAGTTCTCATCATACATTCTCATTGACACCTAATTGTATTATAATCTAATGTCACATAAAATTGCAATTTTAAACTTTTCAACAAGTTCACTGAACTCTGTTTAAAAGCTAATATCAGAAGATTCTACCTAAAAGATTCCAATTAGATGAAAATACAAATTAAGTTTACGCTTAAAAAAGTATTCATATCCAGCTTACCCAAACAAATATTTAGAAAAATATTAGAATTTTTATGAAATGTAAAAGCTATTAATTATTATTAATTATAATTGTAGAGTTAACAAGTTGGTAGCTAAACTATTTAATCCTAATATTATTATGTTGCTTAATTTGAATGATAAAGTACTACTGCATCCCTCAACTTCAGTTCGATAGGAACTTCCAGGTTCCTATACCTTCCAGATCTTTCTGGAAGACGAATGAATCCACTTTTATACTAATGAGAGGATTTGTGGAGGCGTGTACACTGAACGACTGAATTTTAGTCTCTCATTCCGCCTTTCCAATCACTGAAGCGTTTTCCAGGCAGATCTTTTGGCGATAAAAGAAGTCTTATCAAGGCTTAAAGAAGACGTGATATCAACATCTAATATCCTAATCATTGGACACTGTCTCTACAAACTATAACAGTCAAAAACGTATTACGTAACTAGGAGAATTCTTCTCTAACGATCTAAACGATCTCACTCACTCACTCACTGACATTATTATTTTTCCACGTTCCGAATTCGTGTGGTATCACAATGGGCTAACAACTGGCCTAGTGTGTTGTACTCCATCGCGGATAACCACTTCAACCTAAATTAACATATATTTTCGATTTATTAATGGCTTTCTGAAGAAGTTGAGATATTTAAAAGATACGTTCTTAGCATACTTCAGAAATTATTTCTTGAAGGCCCGTCTTAAGACCCTGAATATTACTACATTTCTTTTTGTGCAACTCGATGTTCCAGTCCATCCCATATACATATGCTCGATTGTATTTAGGTCAAGTGACTGTGCTTGTGTTAAGGGATAAGATGTGTTTTCTTGGGTAGTAGTTGAAATTGGTATATGTTGAAATTGTTTTGTAGTTCGTAGTTGTAGCTCACTGACACTAGTCCCCAAACATTCATTTCAGAATATTGAGGTTAGTATTGTGATACATTTTACCTTCCACAAAATGTTATTTACCTACCAACACCAGAACTTGCAACACATCTCCATACCATGACCGACCAAACATTATGATGCACAGAACATCGTGTATGCTTATGAGATAATTTTTCATTTTTGATTCGAACTGAATCTTGAAGGTTACATTTGCTTTCGTCCGTGAACAAAACCTTATTTATAATAGTGTCAGGTCTAATGGATAACTAACAATACAAAAATTTGAAGTTCTACCTTATTCTAAGAAGACATATCCTGTGTTATGAATATGTTCATTAGCCAACTTAAGTCTTAAATTTTACAATTTTTTCACTGATGTATAGGGCCTTATAAGAGGCTGCACGTCCATTTCGGCCATTATTTTGAAGAACTGAAGAAGTTGGTTTTGTTGTTGACTTCTTTACTCTTGTTTTTGTTTTTAAAAATTTCGAATACAAAAAGTGATTTTAGTTGATTTGCCTAACTATGCTCTGTTCAATTTGAATATGCAGTATAGGGAAGATAGAATATTTGCTCTCACAGGGTTGCCGTAGTGATCATTATACATCGGCGTAATTCTCTCACACCACCAAGAGGTAATATAGTAGGCGCGTTTTCTTTTAAAAAGTTCCCCAGAAGGCATTATATCTTTTAACGTAAAAATAATTTATCTTATGACGCACCTTTCAAAATCGTCGACTTTGCTCTTATCATATTTTTACTTTCTTTTTTGGTGGGAAGTTATGGCCTGTGATTTTATTTTATTTTCTTTCAAACAATTGTAGACAGTTCGCTCCGCTACAGAAAATACATCTGCAGTTTTCTTAACAACTTCCGTCTTATTTCTTACAAAATCGTAAAAAATTTAGTTGCATCAACGATTGCCCGCTTCTTTTGAATAATTATATCTCTTGAAGTACTTGAAGCCATAAATTATATTAACTTAAAAATTGTATGCTTTGCAATATTTATTCACGAAATTCTCTTCTTTTGATTTTAATTTTCAATAATACACAAAACTACTTGGCACTTGAAAATCGAGGTTGCAATTAAATAATGAACAAAAGTCAACCAAAAAACTTGCTCAATCAGTAAAAAAAAAGGTATGATAGTATGAGCTTATGCTGTTGGTTTACATTTAAGAAAGTAATTTTGGAAGTACTGCTCAGTCATGGCCTATAGAAGAAAATGCAGTAGACATATCTTACATTAACCACTGCCTTTTCCTTTTTAAGTGTCCTTCTTTGGCCAAAATCTGTCCTCCTGGGATGTTTATCTACCAATCATCGATTTCATTTATAGATTGAACAAGTTATGGTATCAAAACAGCGTTTTATTCCAGTGCTAAATAAGGACACTAGGCTAGAATGCTAGAATGCTTGCGATCGCCTTCCATGATAAATATATTAGTTATGGCAATAATAACTGAAAAATAAATCGGCCTTCAAAGGTAAAACTTTCAGCTATGATTATTTTATTAAACAAAATTAATCCTAACCAAATTGTTCTTTCTATCGCTTTCCTTCAATAGCACATACATATGTACATGGATATTCATTATGATTACTGAATTCGAAATATTGAATCCGAAGTGAATTGAAGTTCAGCTTCTTTGTAAGTGGATGGAAAAGAAAACACTTTGAATGCAGTTTTTTCGAATTCCGTAATCGACACGACTGTAGATTGTGCAAATATGTGTTATTTGTTTTGATTTGAAAAAAAAACATAAATAACTTCAAGATCACAAAAGTATTACGAGTACTTCATTTTAAACGGACATGTAAATCGCTTTTTTAAACTGAGCGTTCATGTTTATTAACCTTAGATCCTATTTCACAAAACTTATAACAAATAAGAATCGTCATACATATTTATTGTCCATGTCCATTTCCATTGTAAATAATAACACAAATATATTTTTTGTTTTGTAAATATAACAAAACCAAATTATCAAAAATTAAATAAATTTAATAAATATTTTTACCAGCAACAAAAAAGTAAAACAAAACAAAAAATAACCACGAGGCACCGTATGAAGTGGGTATTACACACAAAAACTGATTTTCTATTTTTACATTGTAATAAAATAAATATTGCTTATTTCCCTTTAAATTTTTTTTTGTAGTAACTTTTATTTTTTTAATTCCTTTTTTATTTCTCTTCCTTAGCTTCTTTACACGTTTATATAGAAAATCAGATACAAAATAAATAAAAAAATCTCGTTTTTTTCTTTAAGAAATAATTTTATTTATATTTCTTTCTTTTCTTGTTTTTGTTTTTATTTTCATAAATAAAAACAAATTATAGTCTCCCAGCCAAAAGTACGACGTGTTGAACGTAATGTCGCACCATCAACACCCAAATGCTCGAAAGAAGAAGTTATGCGTTCACAAACTTATCAACAATTTATGAAAAACATGGAACAAATAATTGAATTATTAGATGATACTGAACAACCTAATTTTGATTCTGGTAAGAATTTAGTGTTTATAATAATAAGTAAACAATGTTTTATTTTATAACTTTCTTTTTTAGATGAAGTTGATCAAAACATCGAATGTATAACATCGAAAATGCTTAATGTTATGAGCAATGATGTTGCAAAATTAAAAGCAAAAATGGTACTCGATTCAATTCCGAAAAATAAACTAACACTTTTGATCAATTATGCCATGAGAAATGTGTATTTGGCTAAAAATTATTCCGCTGGACCGGTAAGTTTTTTTTTATGTATTTATTACTTTACAGTTGTCAATGAAAAAGACAAACAAAATTATGCCTTATACAATTAATTGTTGCCGCTATTTTTTGTGCTAGTTGTGGTTCAAGCACAAAAACGGCGAATGCTCTTCACACTCTTACTAACGTCCAATAGCACTCACGTCCATTCTTTCCAAGGTCATGGAAACTATGATTAAATATCAGCTTAAGAGATATTTTGAGAAACCCAAGCTTCTTAATGATAATGGCTTTCATGGTTCATCTAACCGAACAGCACTTGATATTTCAAAAGTATTTGATAGAGTTTAGAAACAAGATCCCTTATCGGAAATGCGTGGAAAATATAATAGGTTAGGTTAGGTAATAAGGGGTGTGCACAGCATGAAGCTGTTGCGTACACGGGGGCCTACTGGTCCATTGTGATCCCCTGTAAAAGTAAAAATTTAGCATCGATGCTCCTCAATTCTGTCGATTAGCGTAGACTGGCTCGTTAACGAACCAGCCTGTGCTATCTATAAATTTCCTCATGCTTGCCATTGAGACCTGTGCTAGATCATCCAGTTCTCCAATGAACCTGTTTCCGAAATGACTGAGTCGGCTAGTTTGGAGGTTCGGACAGTCGCAGAGCAGGTGTTTAATGGTTTTCATTTCCTCCTCATCCTGACAGCTCCTACAAAAATCGGGTGCAAATGCCCCTATTCTGTTAGCCATTGTGCCAAAGGCGCAATGACCTGTTAGTACACCTATCAAGATTTAAATGTTCTTTTTACTCGATAGAATATACCGAGTTTCCTTTTCATTTGTGTTAGGCCATAAACTTCTAGAGCTTACACAATCGTCCCTGGATTTCCAGGAAATATTGATTTTCTCTTTTAGTTTAAAGTCTATGTTCCCCTTGAGTACACCAATCGGGACGAGTGGTCCCCTAACTGAATGGTCGCTACTACTTGTGTCTGCTTCTGACCCTTTCCTGGCTAGTTCATCTACTATATCATTCCCTTCTATATTGCTATGTCCGGGAACCCAGCAGAGCTTTACCAGGTTAGTGTGGCAGATTTTGTTTAATTCCTTCCTACAGTTTAAAACTGCTTTTGATCTTATGGTCTCACTGGCTAAGGCTTTGATAGCAGCCTGGCTGTCCACGAAAAAAGTAATCTCCGAAGAGCTTAGCTTTTCGTGATGTGCCAATTCAGCTGCTTTTCCAATGGCAAAGATCTCGGCCTGAAAGACACTACATTCAGCCGCGAGTGTATATGACGCTCTGATGTTGAGAGATTGGCAAAACACTCCAGCACCTGTTCCTGATTCCATTTTTAAACCGTCAGTGTAGAAAGGGATACCCTGTTTACTTATAAGTGAATTAGGATCCCAACCCTGTCTTTCTGGTATGAAAATAGAAAATTTCCTATCGAAATCTAGTAAAGGGGGGTTGTAATCGGTGGTCTCCCTCAGTCCTGGAATCGTGTCATATCTTTGTAAGATTGACCCGTGGCTATAAGTGCTGTGCCTCCAAAAACTCAGTTCTCTTAAACGAATTGCAGTTTTGGCTGCCGTGCACTTTATGAACTCATGCAGAGCCGGGAGGTCCAAGATCATTTCCAATCCAACTTGTGGTGGCTTGAGCCCCTGTTATTCCTACACAGACTAGTCTCTATACCTTATTCAGGTTCTTGAGATAGCTTGATTTTTTCACCGCCTTCCACCATACAATAGAGCCATAGGTAAGAATGGGTTTGACAATCGCTGTGTACATCCATTGGATGACTTGCGGTCGCATACCCCAACGTACACCGAAGGTCTTTTTGCATGTGTAGAATGCACATAGTGCTTTTTTCATTCTCTCCTCAGTATTACGCATCCATGTAAGCTTGGAGTCAAGGATTACTCCTAGAAATTTAGCTTCCTTAAAGGTTTTAGAGGAATGCCATTTAGTTTGGGAGGGTTGAAGCCCTTCAGTTTCCGTTTCTTCGTGAACAAAACTAGCTCTGTCTTGGTGGGGTTGACCCCGAGACCGTTCTTAGTTGACCAAGAAGATAAATCCTTTAATGCCTTTTCCATAATGTTTTCGATGATGGTAAGAAACTTGCCTGATACCAAAACCACTATGTCATCTGCATATGCTACTATTTTAATGCCCTGATCTTTTAACTTTGTGAGAATTTGTTAATTACGAGGATCCAGAGCAGGGGTGAGATGACTCCTCCCTGTGGTGTGCCTCTAGTAACTGTTTTCTCGATAGTGCTAACTCCTATTTGAGAGTTGATAATTCTGCCATTTAACATGGTGAAGATCCAATCGACAATGAGAGATTCAACCCCAACATCAACTAAGGCAGTCTTGATCGATTCCGTTTTAACGTTATTAAACGCACCCTCGATATCAAGAAATGCTGCCAGGGTATATTCTTTATGTTCAAGACTTTTCTCAATATGTGAAACTACTTCATGCAGAGCAGTCTCCACTGATTTACCTTTAAGGTAAGCGTGTTGGTAGTTGCACAAATTGTTTTCATTGAGAAGTTCTCTAACATGTAGATCAATTATCCTCTCTAGTGTCTTAAGGAGAAACGAAGAGAGACTTATTGGTCTATAATCCTGAGCGGTCGAGTGAGTCGGTTTCCCTGCTTTTGGGATAAAGACTACCTTGACCTTTTTCCAGCTATTAGGGACGTATCTAAGTTTGATACAACTTATGAAGATTACCCTAAGCCACGGAGTTATTACTTTGAGAGCGTTTTGAAGGAGAGCTGGGAAAATCTCGTCTGGTCCCGCTGATTTATAGGGTTTGAACGAGTTTATTGCCCAGATAATCTTCTGCTCAGTAATAACCTGATTTAGTTCTAAATTTGATTCCGTGTGAGTAAAATCCAGCGTGTTCCATTGCAAGCAATCAGAACTTTCTGGGTTTTTACAACCGGGGAAATGAGTTTCCATGAAGAGTTCAAGCGTTTTTAGGCTCGAGTTCGACCATGATCCATCAGGGTGTTTTATGTACCCCGGGATGGTGGGATTAAAGGCCAGTGTTCTATGGAGCCTTGCCGCCTCGCTTGTTTTTTCAATGGATTCACAATGTTTAGCCCACGAATCCTTTTTGGCCTTCCTTAACTCTTTGGTGTAAGTGTTAAGTGCGGCTCTATTAGACTTTAAGTCCTCTTCTAATTTACTCAGTTTAGCTTTATTGAAAAGTTTTCTAACCTCTGTTCTACGTTTCTTTAGTACACCATTCCACCAGGGTGGGTTAGTGGAGTTATTGGAACGAGATAAAGGGCAGTGTTTTTCAAAAGACATTCTCATTTTGCTAGACAAGTTTTGGACAACAGTGTCAGTGGTTGAAGTACTTAGACTTGTATTGTCCTCTGGTGGATCAATACAGTCTTTCAGCCATTTTTCGTACTCTGTCCAATTCGTTCTAGTTGGGTTCCTGTAAGGTTTCTTTTCAGTAAAGTTCCTGTCTATAGAGAAGAGTATCCTAAAGTGATCCGAAAAAGATTCTTTAGGTGAGACTCTCCAGTCTTCAACTGAAATTTTACTATTATTGCTAATAAGAGTCAAATCTATGATTTCCTCCCTGTTTTTGTTTCGAAAGGTAGGGTGATTACCCCTATTACATAACGATAAATTAGAACAGAGAATATATTCAAAAATTGACTCACCTATTTTACTGATGTCCTTAGAGCCCCATTGAGTGTGGTGAGCGTTGGCATCACATTCTACCACCAAAGGTGTATCGCTTGCTGTGGCATGGACCACCAGATCGCGGACTGTTTTTGATGGTGGGCTCTCCTCCTCGTACGGCATGTACGTCGACGCTAGAATGAAGTTTCCTTCATTCGATTCGACGCTGATTGCCGTGTTGTCCTTGTTGCTGTACCTAGATAGGAAAAAAGCGTTAATTGATTTTTTCACTAGGATACAACTTCTAAGATCTTTAGAGTGGTGCAGGTTTATTTGCACCACTTGCAGCTTTGGACTCCCCTTTGCCTTCATGCCTCTTAACCTTTACGGTTCCGAGACCATACCTCAACACGTCTTTCCTTTATCTGAGCAGGTCAGATTTCTTGTCTGCCACAAACAAGAGGTCCTTCCCTTCGCCACCATGGCTCTTTCTAGAATGTTGGAGCTTCCATTCTAAAATGGGAAGCTCTTTGTTCTGCTTCGCCAGCAGCTTAATAATGGCTGCGTCCTCATGTTCTGCAGGAGGGGGGGATTCAGATGCTAAACTGCTGGCGGAGTGGTAGAGCTGCGGCGGGTAGAACTTCAAGGAAGGAACCTTCCCATAGTTCGTCAATGTTGGCGATTGTATGGTTCAGGAACTCCCGTGATTTCTGATCACCGCAGCAGACCACTTTAACTCCTCGCCGCCATCCGGCACCATCAAAGATATAGTCCGCAGAACTATCGTTCTCTGATGCCGCCATCATAGCTTTAAGGATCTCATTTTCCACAAGAAGCCAGTTTTTTGCCGAGATTTTCCCATCTGGGTCGTCACGGCTTATTATGGCGATTTGTAGGTCAATCGGTGTGGTGTCGAAGCTGCTGGTTTTCTGTTTATTAGCACCGTCTTGCTTGACTGTCTCCTCTGATCTTTGTCTCTTGGATGTTCCTGGTTTCATTCCAGAAGAGGTGCTTGCCGGTGCTTGGTCTTTCCTAGCATTGGCTAGCTGTTTCTTGCTGGAAGTCGCCTGAACTTTTCTCTTGTCGTTCCGAGCGGTCGAGTTATTGCCAGCCTGTTCACGGTTTGCCTTTTTAGGGACAGACCTAGATTTGGCAGCATCTACTCCTTTGCTCTCCGACTCTTCGGCATTCACTTGCCCTGTTGTTCCCCTGGGTGCAGTGGCAGTCTCTGCCAGCTGCCGCTCAAAGTTCCTAACTAGCTTTCTGTGCTTTTTTAGGAGAGCCTTATCTCTCGAACTGAGCGTCGCAGGGTCTTTCAACTCGGTAGTTGTTGCGTTGCCTCGAAGCTTTGAGGGGTGCAGCAGACTTCAGCATAGTCTCTTCTTGAATCTGTTCCATCAGTAGCTCGTCCTCGGTTTGACTACCTATGGAAGGAGGTCTGTCCGAGGTCTCCGTACCTTTGATAGTTAAACCATCTATGTCGGGAAGGAGATCTACTGAGAGAATGATTGGTTGTCTTTTTAACTCTCGTTTTTCTTCTTTGAAGTTTACTTTTGTCACTGGCGACTTAGCTTCTTGCGAAGCCAAGCCCTCGCCGGCAGCCGTGACTTCTACCGACTCTTGAACGTATATCCCCGTTCGATTTTTTTCATTCTGTAAACTTTTATCAATTTTTTTTTTTTTTTAGATTGACATCTCTGCTTTTGGTGGTTTTCTTAGTTGTCTTACTCCGCAGCTGGATTGCTGAAGAGTTAGACGTAAGCCCCCTCGCCACAACAAGGGGAAAACCGTGAAGGGGGGGGAAATATAATACAAGTAGTATTGAATGGTTTTTGGTCTGAAATTCATAAAATAAATGCTGTGTTCCTCAGGGCTCCGTTATGTTTCCTTAAGTTTATAATTTATAAACGATCTCTTGTTTGCCACTTTTAATCCATTAAACTGTTTCGCTGTCGACAGTACCCTCAGGTTTTCATATTCGTTTTTTGGATTCAAATCCTTTTCCTTCGGACGTGGAACTTCAACGGCAGTGTATGAAAAGATCATGAAATTACTATATCGACAGCACTGTCCAATGAGGAACTTTTAACCGTGTAGAATTTAATGCTTCTAAAACTCAATGCTGTCTAATGTGCATCAGAGATCCTCTTATGGAATTATCACATACTCGACATTCGATTTCACCCCTTCTGATCTGGTTTTAATTTACAAAGCCCTCATTCGTACAAAACTTGGAAAGAATCCAAAAAAGGGGTTTTAAAATGATAGGCGATAGAACTATCACCACGCTTCTGTAAGGTTTGATTGATAGTCTCATTTCAAAGTCGCATCTCACCCACCATTTTTGAAAACAAATGTGAAAACGGTTGACAAGTTTTACCAAAGAGATGTGGTAGATGGTTTTGATAAAGGTTTTTAACAAATACCATTCTTTTCAATTAGGTTAGGTTAGATTATAGTGGCTGTCCAAGATGGAAACGGACACACTTAGGCCAGTTTAATGGCCAATTGTGATACCACATGAATCTTGAGGTTTTCTTCCTAAGTTCAATGGAACCAGTTTGAGTCTCTTACGAAACGTGAGAGGCTGATTATGCCGATATGATTTAGATCGTTTTGATCGTTAAAGAAGTATTCTCCTAGGTAATTCTTGCGTTTTCGAGCCAGAGCAGGGCATGTGCAGAGAAGATGAAGAACTGTTTCTTCCTCTTCCTCGTCCATACAGCTTCTGCAGAAATCATTTGAGAATACGCCTAATCTCGTGGCGTGCTTTCCTATTAGACAGTGTCCGGTTATGACACCTATTATCGAGCTTATATGCGATCTGCTTAGAGAGAGCAAGCACCTTGAACGTTTTAAATCCAGTGTTGGCCAGATGTTTTTTGTGACTTGACACGTGGTGATGTTGTTCCACCTGGTTGTTGCCCTCCTCACAGCGTCTTGCATTAGCAACAGTTTACAAGTAGGGATTGGTATGCCAGTACGTGCCAAACGTGGTAGGATGTGCTGTACTGTACCGTTCCTGGCGAGTTCATCTGCCTTACAGTTACCTGGAATGTCTCTATGGCCCGGCACCCAGCAAAGGTGAATTTTAAACTTTTGTGCCATCTCCATTAGAGATGATCGACAGTTATGGACTGTTATAGAGTTTGTAGAGACAGAATCCAGAGATTTGATAGCGGCCTGACTATCTGAGAAAATACGGATATCAGATATTGATATCACGTTTTCTTTAAGCCAGGACAAGACTTCTTTTATCGCCAAAAGTTCCGCCTGGAACACGCTACAGTGATTGGGAAGGCGGAATGAGAGACTTAATTTCAGTCGTTCAGAGTACACACCTCCACCAACTCCTTCTTTTGTTTTTGACCCATTTGTATAGAAATGGATTGACTCATCTTCCAAGAATGTCCTATCCTCCCAAAAAGATCTGGGAGGTATAGAAATCTGGAAATTTCTGTCGAATTGCAGTTGGGGGATGGTGTAGTCTGTGTGCTTTGGAATTGATTCTAAATAACTAAAAATTACGGAGTGGCCAATGTTGCTGTTAGTCCACTGTGACGAAGCTTTGAGGCGAATAGCAGAGCTTGCAGCTATTTGTTTGCTAAAAATGTCAAGAGGTGTTAGGTAGAGTAAGGTGTCCAGTGCCGCAGATGGGGTCGTGCGAAGCGATCCGCTTTTACATAGGCAAGCTGAACGTTGGACTTTATTTAATTTATTTCGGTTTATACCTTTTTCTAAAGCAGTCCACCATACTGCCACACCGTACATTAAAATCGGTCTGATTACCGATGATGTAAGCCCCATTTATTACCGATGGTTTTTTTGCAAGAAAAGAGAGCTACAGTAGCTTTTTTTTACTCTTTCCTCTACGTTGCGTTTCCAATTTAGTTTTTTTATCTAAGACAAGACCAGGTATTGCCTCGTCTGAGAATTTTAATTGGATTCCTTTAATATAGGAAGGGTTAACAAATGAAATTTTGCATTTCCTCGAAAACAAGACTAAATCGGTTTTGTGTGGGTTAACACTCAGTCCACACCAATTAGCTCAAAGTATTAGCCTGCCTAAGGCATTTTGTAAGATTGCTTTTAAGTGTTAAAATGCTTTCCTGAAACCGCTATAGCAACGTGCGTCGTCCGCATAGGCTATCACTCTGAAACCCTCCGCATCCAGACTAGTTAGGATTTCATTCACCACTAGGTTCCACCTTGCGGTGTCCCTCTACTAACGAATCGTCTGCCAGAAGAGTTGCCCAGTTTTGAGTTCATTATTCTGCTAGTAAGCATTAAATGAATTAACTCCCGAAGCGAACTCTCTACATTTAGAGATGTTAGTGCAGATGTGATTGCAGATGTGTCCACGTTGTTAAAGGCGCTTTTGATGTCAAGGAACGCAATCACAGTGAACTCTTTATGATGGAGGGAATATTCGACGGTGCGTACTAAGGTGTGTAACGCTGTTTCCACCGATTTACCTTTACAGTAGGCATCTTGAGACAAAGACAGAAGACTTGTATCAATACTTGCCCTTAAATGGATATCAATCAATCTTTCCAAGGAAGGAATGGTGATAGACTTATAGGTCGTAGATCTTTAGGATTGACTTGCGAGCATTTACCTGCCTTGGGTATAAAAACAACTTTAACTTCTCGCCATGCCGAGGGAACATGGACCAGGTAAAGACAGCTGGTAAAAATTGCCTCAAGGATTGGTGCAATGATGTCAGAAGTATTTTGTAGCTCGGCTGGTATTATTCCATCTGGTCCTGCAGATTTAAATGGTTTGAAGCTGTTGAGAGTCCATTGTAGCTTGTCCCTTGTGATCAGACCTTGTGGATATGTTGTATTGGGACTTGAACTTATATAACCGTTGCAAGTCTCGGTAAGAGAACTTCCAGGAAAATGAGTATCCAGTAGTTTCTAGCGATCTGTTCATAGCTGAGGTAAGGTCATTGACTTTGTTGTCAAGTTCATTAGCGTTAGAGGAAGGACAAGATAGTCCAGGTTTTAGTAAACTCTGTAATGAGTTCCTGTATGAAGCCCAATCAGTTTTCCGATAATTTCGAAAAGTCAATGGACTCGGGTTATCATCCACATTGATATTGAACTGGATATATCTATGATCAGAGAACGAGTGTTCTTTGGATACTTTCCAGTCCAAGATCATATGGTGTATAGTATCTGAGACAAGAGTTATGTCTAAGACTTCTTGTCGAGTTTTAGTTATGAAGGTTGGTTCATTTCCAATATTACTTACTAAGAGGTTAGTACCAAGAATATA
Source organism: Eupeodes latifasciatus (assembly GCA_920104205.1). Lineage (NCBI taxonomy): Eukaryota > Metazoa > Arthropoda > Insecta > Diptera > Syrphidae > Eupeodes > Eupeodes latifasciatus. The sequence continues at coordinate 152,194,182 of OV049924.1, forward strand.
ATCAAAAAGAGACTCACTTCTGTCGTTGATATTGGTGCTTCCCCATACCGTATGATGAGCGTTAACATCGCTCCCAATAATTAGGCGGATCCTTTGCCTTTCCGCTTCAGCGACGATTTTCTCCAGGGTTTTTCCAGCTAGCCAGAAACTTCCTTTGGTTGTTTCCAGCCTAGCTACGGTGGTATCTTTGTCACTGAAATGATGGAGTAAAAATACATTAATGCTACGTTTCACTAGTATGCAAGATCTAGGTTCACCTTTATCTGTCACACACAGTGTGTAGTACCCAGGAGTCCTGAGTCCTCGAACAACGGATCTCACAATCCATGGCTCTTGGATCAGGACAATGTCTTCCCCGTTTCTTGCCAGCCGGAGAAGAAGTGAGGCCGAGGTCTTTACGGAGTGCTGGAGATTAATCTGTACTAACTGCAGCATTTTGGCTACAATTAGGCAGATCAACCTCCACCACGGTTTTGTTCTGATCCTCTGAGTCTGAGGATGAACCCAAGAGTTCGTCCTCGCTCGAAAGGATCATGTTGAGGTCGTCCTCAGTCTCCATTGAGGATGGACTGTCTACGACTTTTGTAGAGGGTGGAGTCGCTATTAGAGAGGGCGTGGGTGCATCGTAACCCTCTGTTAAGAGAGAAGACGATGTCCCAGGCCCACCAACCGCTAGTTCACCTTCGGTTGTTTTTGGATGCCCGCTTTCCGCGTTAGACTCGAATTTTAATGCTTTCGAAGCCATAGTTTATCGAGCCCTCGTTTAAGGCTATAGGAGCCCAAGATTCCTTATTGAGTACCAAAATGGCGCTCCTATAAAGATTCTTCACCTCCTCTAGCTTGGCTATCTTCCAGTTATGAGTCGGAAGGGACGGGTTACAAAACTCTGATCATCTCGAGAATGTCCTCGATACCAGCAGGTTCCATTGGGATCCAAATGCGGGCTCTAGGTCTGCTAGGAATGTCTTCCTTAGCGACAACCTCGAGCTTCGCACCTGGCCAAACTTCACCTAACCGGCTGACAGCGAGCTTGTATAAGTCACAAGACCTCTGATCGCCACAAACCATGAGTTTGACATGGCCTTGATGCCAACCCCCATCGCTTATGGAAGGAAGTGGTCCTGGAAGCTCCCTCAAAATGCTTAAAAATCCACCCGAGAGCTTAACCTTGACCAACTGCCAACGATCAGCCTATATTGTTCCATCATCATCGCTCCTGTCAATGACCGCAACCACGACTTTGCCCTTCGCGACGTCACTGAAACTGGCTTTCTTGATGGGATTGAGGGGAGTGCTGGTGTTGTGCACCCGAGGCCGTTTTGGTGTCGGTACGGCCCCCTCAAGAGACCTTTCCCGTTTAGACGTAGAGTCCTTACTGGTCTTTGTTGTAGCAAGTATGCTTTTAGCCCATTCGACGCTAGCGGTTTGCTGCGGTGTCCTTTCAGCCCCCGATGATGCACCAGAGGCCTTTAGGATTTTCGCCGCTTGCCGCCTTTGTCTATATTGGCTTTTTGAGAGTTTCCCCTTTCTCTCATTAGTAGTGGTAGGGCCATTTTTCACAACCCTGCCACTACTGAAATTAGGTATCGCTACCTTCATATCCTCGTTGCTACCAACTGCAGAGGAGAGTCCACGGTTAGCCACTACTCCCTTCTCTGTGTTGGCCGCAAGAGATACGGCAACAGGCTTTGACGCCAAACTGCCGCCCGGTCCTGAAGAATACCGGTCTCATCATCCTTTACATTTTTGTTTTTTGTTTTGTTCATCTTAATCCCACGAGTTGCAAAGAAAAGGGGTCCGTCTGCACAGAGATTCGCATGTACAGATAAGGCTAGTTAATCCGGAGGTCGCCAGGTATCCGGATACTCCGTTAGAGAATGGGCTATCTTTGAATTGGGCCCCCAGCCAGGCTGATCATCGGCACGGGTCGTTTAACACCTTGGATCCAATAAAGATGAGAGGTGGTAGGGAAGGAAGAGATAGGGTGAGGAATCAGTTGATGTTAATTCATCATTCTGATATGTGAGGAAAAGATTGGGATTCGGTAACAGCTAATTTACCTAGAGTGAGAAGGAGCATAGGAGATAGGAGCATTGTCTAGCTTTTTCGCCATTGCAACGTGGGAGGTGGGATGGGAGTTGGTGATATAAACGTAGGCTGGTATACCTTGTTTATGTGGGAGTGGATGATGATTCTGGGAAGGTAAAGGGATAAGAACGTCCTTTAGTTTCAGGCCTCATCTGGAGAAAATTCTCGGGAATCATTGACCTTACTCAGCTTCTACAACTCGACAAGTTCGACGTTCAGAGTAGAAGTTCTTTTCAATTAAGGTTTATTCTTTTAAGCATATAGCACATGAGCTACGAACTGCGAACTGTGGATGTTCGCATATTTTGACTTTTCTTGCACATGAGCTTTATTTCTATTCGCAGACAGCGGCGAATTGTCAATTTATAATTACCCTTTTCTCCATATTTTCCTCAGCCATGGTCACACACAAAAACAAAACAAGAGTGGTATAATTTTGAGGTTAAGTTGAGCGCGATCAATTTATTCGTTGCAGTGTGGATGGTATGTGGAACGCGAATAGAGTTTGACAGTTCTTAGCAACCACACGATTCGTTACTACCAAATTGTTTTTACAAAATTTTCTTGTTTTAGAGAACAAAATGCAAATTTTATTATCCTAACATTAGTGTCAATTGGTTTTTTATAATTTAAATGTGTTTTTGTTTGGAATTGACTTTTTGAAATGTGTAAAATCACGTAAAATTTGTTCGTCCATTCGTTGTTCGCTCTCATTCAAGGCCCTTTACAGGGCCGATACAACACAAAAGTGCCCTTAGACCAAAATCGTAAATTATAGCTTAAGATTGTCTCGGGAAGTCTATATTTTAATTCTTAATATTATTTTTTGTGGTCAGAATTGGGGAGCGTGCCTTAAGACAAAGCAGTGTCAAAAAAATCAATAAAAAAAGGGCGTGCCTACAACGCTTAGGGGCTGGGATTCAAGCTGAGTTTGGTCATTTTGAGTGTCAAAACGTGCAGAAATTGAATAGGCATCACGTTTCCGCATATGAGATAGTCTCCTACATCCTACAAGAAGAATGCTAACACATCTTCCGATAATATCAGTTTGACTGTATTCCAGGCAATTAAACAACCGATCAGTCTTTGTACCCCAGGCAAGCGATGGACAAATATTTAGAATTTACAATTCAACTTTAAATATTTACAAGTTCAAAGACAGCTTACTTAATCATAAAATACGAATATAGGTTTAGCATGACAAATATAACAGTTTGAGCTATTGATATGCAGACACATTAACACAATAGAATCCGACGACAAGGAGATAGTCTACCTTGTTGTTGAAAGTTGTGCAATCCTTCGAATATTTTAGGTTTATAGCCGTAATCAGGTTTGAAAGAAAATTCTTGTTGACCCTATAAGTGAAGAAGGACAATTCTGTTCAACCTACAATTCTTTACCACAAAATTAACCTCTAAGCAAATATTGTGACAAAAATTAAGATCAGTAGACTCCAGTGAGCAACGAGTATTCAAATCGAAAAGCTCTTTGCGTGGCAGACCGTGCTTACGTTGCAGAGATGGCGTTGGCCGCTATAGGAAAAGCCAAAAGCCGTTGAACCGATAAGAAATGGCTGTTAGCTTCTTTTTATGGAGATGTTAGCATTGATATTTTTGTCGACTTAAATGAACATCCAATTAGTAAGATCCGTAGCCTTTGACTATGTTTCTAAAATATGAAACCTTAGTTACTTCTATCTTCGTCTATTGGTAATCATCGGTCATTAGCTTCGTATTTTTATCACAGCCATAAGGCCGTGTTCAAAATGAAATAGTCAACGTTTTTTATTCAAAATATATCGAAGGATTGGCAGTCCGACCGACCATACTTGGGTAAATACCTGGAAAACGAAACATTCAAATTATAGACTGTCCTTCTATAAAGTGTGTTTTTCTGCATATGACAAAATATCTTGAACTGGTACTTTATCGTAAATTAAACTGAAAAAAATCAAAGAAGGAGAAAGAATAGCCTGCAGCTGAATTTTTAGAAGAAGACGAGGTCTAAATCCCAAATCTATTCTGTGATTATTGACATACGCAAATTTTGTGGCCCGCCCTTGAAAGTATGTATTTCCAAACTTTAAAAAATTCGGAGAATTGCATGTATGGGTACTACTAGTGCCATGAGAACTACACCAACTGCAGCCATAGACACACTCCTCTCGCTAGCCCCTCTTGATATATTCGTGAGAAAACTGGCGACCAAAAGCTTATTACGTATCAAGACAGTCTCAATACAGTGTAAAAACTGGAAAATGCCTTCTTTCGTTCATAGAAACATTAAGAACACTATTGACATAGCCATTGACACTCAGACAGACTATTAAAATCCTTACATAAGTTTTAACCCAGTAACTCTAACAGAAATCCCTACTAGGGAGTAATGGACGGAAAAGTTCCAAAACTGGGGAAGACGAGGATTTGTTGTATTTGCATATAATTCTTTCCTAGAAAGATCAATAAATCTAACAGACCGCAGTGTCTATCAAATAGATGTACTTGCGGTTTCTGAAGCCGTTCAAGATCTTTTTTTCCACAACTAAGAAAACAAAAACATGTACATTTATATTTATTGACAGCCAAGCAGCAATCAAAGTCATATCCACCACTGTGACGAAGTCAAAACTGGTGAAACAATGACATATGTAGCTTCATTTACTTAAACTGCATGGTTGTAAGGAATACATTTCCAAAAGGAAAAACAAAATACCTTTTACAACTAGGCAGTCCTCAATAATTGCTCTTGTTGATAGGTTCCTAACGAGTCACAATTCATTGGATACCCTCAACCAACCTTCCTATACCTTAACTTATCCTTCTTTCCGCACAATGGATCCACAGAGATCCGAGTGAGATGATTTCAGCATTTACTGATGTCTGGTGTATTAAATCTGGAATACATATATCAATTTTAAAAATCTACCCGCGGGTAAATAAACGGCACATCACTAGTCGCACTTGGTTCCTCCACTGCATCGTGAACATAAAGTAAATTCATAAACTTCAATTTTGTTGGTAGTGATTAGGCATCACTGCTTTTTTGCGATGCTGATCGTTGCTCAGCTGATTACGATGCGATGCTGATTGACAAAAGGTTTTACGTTTAAAAACAACTTTTGCTTTATGATGGATGTGATACAAATAAAAACTCTCATTGTAATTAAAATCTAGAGCCACACATTTTATCTCCTCTAAAACTTTTCTCCACAATATTGACTTTGATGTCTGCCGGCTATAAATTCACCTTCTTATTTTAATCTAGTTTCTATTAATAGTTTAATTTGTGCGCTGGTAAAATATTCCCTCAAATTAATCAAATTAACTAATTTAAAAACAATTTAGAATTTGTTTAAATACTTTTCATTGTCTTTTTCTGCCATTTTTGCTCCAAATCGCGTTGGCATCAACAACTTATCAAGAAAATTCTTGATGCTTTTTTTCTTTATATTTGCGCATCAGTTTATCGAACTTTGCAATAATGAACAGTTGATATTTTAAGTGATGCCAATTATTTGCGTTTATGAACGTGCTAAAGGGATGATCGCAAATCATCTCTGCAGTTATGCGTTTGTGAATTTACATAGATTAGATTAAGACTTATATTTTTCTTGATAACATTTTACAATATTGTTTTCTAAAAAAAATAAAAGCAAAACGTATAAATGATAAATGCAAACTACATAAAATAAGTTATCAGGTAGTTTATAATTTACAAAACATTACAAATTTGTTAATAACATAAGTACTAAATATCTTACAAATTACCCGTGTTTTGTTGGAAAATCTATCCATAGTATAGTAGGATCTTACACGAATAACAAAAACAATATCCATAGTATGAATAACACCGATAAAAGTTAGAGTAGAATCTTACTATAGATGGGTTTTTGACATTTATACGAGTCTCGAATGGATCTTATGTGATTTCGTTCTCAAATGTTGGTACGATTATGCATTTGTATCTTGATGGCTGTGTTCGTTGAGTAGTTGTGCATTTGGAATCGTGTGTGTTTTCCATTGGGGAAAAATCAATCTATTACTGTTGATATTTTTAAGTTTTGCTAGTGAAAATGGACTAACTGGGCTTATTTTGCAAGAGAAAACAATAGAACAGATAATTAAGTTTTGCTATGTTTCCACCAAAGGCTTATCTCACTACATTAACATGTGGTGTTGAAGCGAGCTTGAAGCTCGCCTAAATTATTTATACACCTGAATCGAGTTGAAATGAGCTTGATTCGCCTCGATTCCGGTCGGGGATCGGAGTCGATTCAAAATTTGTGAATAAAAACCTGTGTGGAGGAGTTGGTTTTACAGATAATGCGTTATGGTCTGTTTATTTGCATTTGTGTACAAAAAACATAGTTTTGTTTTAAACAAATTAAAAAAAAATTGCACATGGAGTAGGTAGCATATTCTTATATATATTCTATTCAGTTTTTCATTGTTTAACACGAATCAAACTATCTTACTTGCACTTCGAAACATCGAAACACCATTTGCATTTTAGAAAGTGCTGTCAAACTTAATCATTTTTAAATCTTCTTGTGCGGTGGAAACACCAAAAAGATTTATCTTATCTAAACTGAGATACACCTTTGGTGGAAACATAGAAAAACTTAATTATCTTTTATATTGTTTTCTCTTGCAAAATAAGCCAAGTTAGTTCATTTTCACTAACAAAACTAAATAATATCAACAGTAATAGATTGATTTTTTCCCCAATGGAAAACACACATGATTCCAAATGCACAACTACTCAACGAACACAGCCATCGAGATACAATCGTACCAACATTTTAGAACGAAATCACATAAGATCCATTCGAGACTCGTATAAATGTCATAAACCCATCCATAGTAAGATTCTACTCTAACTTTTATCGGTGTTATTCATACTATGGATATGTTTTTGTTATTCGTGTAAAATCCTACTATACTACGGATAGATTTTCCAACCAAACACGGGTATTGTGTGACAATTTAAAAAGAAAACATTTTAAAATTATTTATAGAGCAATCGGTATGGGCCAATAGAGATAGAGATAGAAAAAAAGAATTAAAATTAATTTGTCGTAACAATTGAAAAAAAGTAGTGGCATCAAATTAACTGTTGACCTAAAATATTCTAGAAATCATTAAACAATATTCAATAATGTTTCTTCTTTTTTAGGACGATGAGGATGACATCATTGACGACGAGATCATGGAAAGGATACTAAATGCCATTGAGGCATGCCTATTGGTTTGCAATATATATTCAACAGCAAAAGATCTTAAATTCCTTCAAGAAGATAACATTTCTTTGATTATAAAATTTATACAATTTCAATTTCGTGAAACGATCTTTCCATCATACGATCCAGTGTACACTGTAAAGAGTATGAAAAAAATGGACAATCGAAAGAAAACCAAAGCACAATTAAATCACAATCGCAGCCTACAATTGCTCTATTCGAAATCTGTTGAATTAATGAAGGTCTTCGTGACACTCTTTGATAAATGCATTTTTGTGGACACAATTGTACTGCCATTATCAACGCTAGCAATTGAACCATTTTTTGTTGATAATATCGATACGTTGCAATTTGTGTGCTTGGAATTGGTTACAACAGTAAGTTTTGATAAACTATATTTTCTTTTTTCTCTACTTACTTATTTTTACTTAATTTTTATTTAAGATATTTCGTAAAGAGAAGTACGATAAAATGCGAAGCAGCATTTTAGGTGATATTCTTGCATCCATCGATCGTCTACCATCGTCAAAAAAGAATCTCCGACCCTTTAAGCTGAGCAACAATGGTGGAAACATTCAAATGGTCACTGCACTTGTCCTTCAACTCATTCAGTGTGCAACAATTCTCCCAGATTCAATCTATGAACCTCTTAAGAATTCTAAAAAATCCAGGTCACTCATTGAAGACAATGATGAGAGTGTGAAACCAGAAAAGGACAACAAAGATGTGTTGGTGTTGAAAAAATACGATGTTGCTGTGAGTATTGGGGGTAATTTCCTAACAACCTTTCTCAATAAGTGCAAAACGCGTTCGAATGAGACCGATTTCCGTCCGCTATTCGAAAATTTCATTCATGATATGTTGGCAACGGTTAATAAACCCGAGTGGCCAGCATCGGAACTACTTCTCAGTTTGCTGGGCACACTGCTGGTTAAGTATGTCTCGGACAAGACAATCGAACAGAGTATTCGATTGGTGTCGTTGGATTATTTGGGAATCGTTGCAGCAAGATTAAGGAAGGATACCGTCGAGTCTAGATGTAAGGTGAATATCATTGATTCAATGATTAAGTGCATTAAAGCAGAGCAAGAGAAAGAGGGTGATCTACCAATTGTCAATGTAAGTAGAGAAATGTTTATATACATTTCTTCCTTTTGATACTCATAAAAACATATCCTAACCTTTCCCCGTATAGAGCAAAATTCAACTTGACCCCGAGGAAGAGCGAACGGAATTCCTGCAGAAGATTCTTCTGGATTTTTTAGCAGTGAACGCTCAAGAGGAGGATCTGGTTTGGGATTATGCAAGGCACTTCTATTTGGCACAATGGTATCGGGATATTATATATCAGCGAAGGCGAATAGCTGATGGAGAGAAGGGATATGCGTCGAGGAAAAAGAAAACAGCAAAGAAAAAGAGACGAAAAGGTAAACCAACAAACAGTTAATATATATTTCTTTTCTTATTTTTATTGTGTTATTTTATTTTTAAGGTGAATCATCAGACTCATCATCAGACAGTGATAGTAGCAATGCAGATGATGACTCAGAAAATGGTGCTAATGGTTCAACTGGTGGTGGTAATAATAAATCTCGAACGAATAACGACACAAAAAACCTCACCACCGATCAAGAATTAAATTTGGAAATATTCAATGTACTTGAAGACCGAAAGAAATATCTTCTAAGCAAAATCAAACCTTATACGGATATGAATTGCACATCACAACATATAAAGACTTATATAGACTATAATAATGCGCATTTAATTGCACAGTATTTGGCTAGTAAGCGGCCATTTAGTCAATCTTTTGATAAGTACTTGCAGAAAATCATATTAGTTGTAAAGTAAGTATTTCTAAACAAGACACCATTTATTTAGACATTTAAAATTTAAATAGTTTTATTTTGCCAAGTAGATAGATGCATACATATACATATGTATGGTATATGGTAAATTTTCTTTAATTGTTAAATTTGACATTCGTGAAACCACAAGGACATATAGACATTATCTTCCCTACTCTCTATCATGTCCAATTCAAAATATTCTTTAAAAGCAAAAACGAGATGTGATGGGTAATAGTTTTTGTACAACACGACACATTTCCTCATCCCTGCTTATGACTATTATTTTCCTTCCCTCGTAGGCACGTGGGGGAACTGTGTCAAAATCTATGCCCAACTTAGAACAGTCTGCTATCATGTCCCTGTGACCAAAAAATACCATTTTTAATTTATTGAAAAGTTTTAGATGTAAGCCACTTATGACCGCCAGTTCTTTCGTAGAGTTTGAGTGAATTGAAAGTTTTTTACAATGCTGCGGTAGGAGCATTAACACAATCGTCACAATATCGTGACGATTTTTATCGTCATGCCACCGGCATGCAAAACGCACCAAACAGTGTTATGTTTTGTGGATGAAGTGCTGATTCATCAAGCAAATGTGGATTTTAACCCAACCAATAACGAACCTATTGAGTGAAAAATTAGCTTCTTCACTTAAGAATAAAAAGCTCATAACGTTCCGATCACTTACTCCGAGAACTCAGCAGAACATTTTTATAATTCGCAGACGTTTCTAGTTCGTGTACTTTACCATGATGAAATTGTTGACTTTACTGAATAAATTGAGTGCGTTCATTCAAAGTTGACAAGTCCCTATTGGAAAACCCGATATGATTACAAATTTCTTTCGGATTTCCTAAAACTTTCCGATTACGATGAAATTTCGTGATAAGGTTGAATATACTTTAGTTTTGTTGTAGATTACGTGCAGTAGCTGATTTAAGCGTCACAAACTAGTGATTAATGTTTTTCCGCAATAAACGTCACGCCCCATGTATGTACATATGTACTTTGTTTTTCCTTCATTAATTTGCATGCCCATTTTGAATAAATTAGTCGTTTGCAGCATTTTCGATTAGTGCGATGCCGTCTGCAAAAGCCGATATCTAAAGGGAATTGAAGGTGGCTTATTTGTTGTTGTTGGTATGCTAGAGTTCTGCATTCATTTTTCCAACAACACGTTGAGAGGATCCAGGCAAGACCATAACCTTGCCTGAGTTTATTATCGATATTGTGGGGATAGCAATCTGGTAAAATATTTATATAGGCTGGGTGGAATCGGCTAAGGTGATAATTGATGATCATATTTTTGATAGTCAAATTTGACTATCATTTTCATTCCGTCTGTGTAAGATGATTCAACTCAATTCAATTCGATTGAACAATTTCAGATTATAATTGTCACAATTCATTGTTGCTATGGTGAAATTTTAAAATGATTAATAAAAGTATCAAATTGGCTCTGTTTAAATAACATTCTTACTTTTCTTGTGTTTTTTCGAATGTCGTAAGCTTTTTCGGTCACAAGATTGTGTTTTTGTACCTTAAAAAGGTAACTGACAAAATTTTCCATTCGTTTTTTGTAAGCGTCTGGTAGGTCTATTCAGAAACGACATATTTGTAGGAAAATGACTATCACATTTTTGTTGTGACAGCTTTTTAGGTATCAATTTGACTATCACCTTACATACATAGATCGAATTCGTTTCCACCTTAGCCGATTCCACCCCTGATTTTGATATATAATAGAAGGCAAGTTTCGATTTTTTGTTCTAGACATTTTTTCTTCCTTTTCCTATAAGTGAATATCTGATAAGTTCTTTAGTTTTCTTGCTCAATGTAAATTTCATCATGTTGATTCAGCTCGGTTGATATGCCAGTGTCGCTCTAGACTAAGCTAATAGCGGCAGTAGAAAGTATTTTTCCTAATCCTTCTTGCAAAACATGAATTGTGATTTGCACATCGTCATGGATGAATTGGAAAAACTTCCGAGTCTGGTACGGACCTTCTTCTAGTTTCAATTTCTTCTCCCAAGCTGATTTTTTTCTGCGACGCTGTTTTTTGTTCTTTTATGAAATATGCTAGTTCGCATTCTTCATAAACACAGTCGCTCCGATATCTGTCACTGCTACCTAAGATAGAGCAGGCAGTAGAAATGAGAGGAGGCGTGTTTATTTCTTATCTACGCCTGGCATACAAGGCCCATGCCTAATTCTAACTCCATTGATCGCAATTTCTAACTCAGGACAAAGGAGTTTCTGATACTCTCGTTGTTGCCTTCAATTGTTAATTCGAGTCAAAGTTATGTTTTTTTTTTTTTTTTTTTAAAGTCCTATCCTGGCTTAGAGAAAACGTTATATCAACTAATGATATACGCATTTTCTCGGATAGCCAAGCTGCGTTAAAGTCCCTAGACTCTGTCTCCACTAATTCACTAACAGCCCTAAATTGTCGATCATCTCTTACGGAGATGGCTACACAGTTCAACATTCACCTTTTCTTTGTGCCGGGCCATAGAGACATTCCAGGAAATTGCAAAGCTGACGAACTTGCAAAAAGCGGAACAACTTTACCTCTGCTGGCTCACAATGCTAGCATAGGTATCCCCTCAGCTAAATGTAAACTCATGCTAAAGCAAGATACCATAGAGAAAACAAACTTCAGGTGGAATAACACCATCACCTGTGTAGCGACAAAACTAATTTGGCCTAATCTTAGCGCCAGGCGCTCAAAACAATTAATCTCTCTGAGTAGATTGCACATTAGCTACGTTATAGGTGCCCTGACTGGGCACTGCTTAATAGGAAGGCATGCTATTCGACTTGGAGCCCCTGCAAATGACTTTTGTAGGAGTTGCATGGACGAAGAAGAAGAAGAGACAATCTCTCATCTTCTGTGCACATGCCCTGCCTTATCACAAAGACGTAGAATCCACCTTGGAGACTACTACTTCAACGATACCAGCGATCTAAAAAAATTCTGACATTTTTTGTCTCCTACGCTTCATTCGAAGCTCCAATTGGTTCAACGAGTTAAGCTGATTAACTGATCCATGTGGTATCACAACGGACCATATTTTGGTCTAAGTGTGTTGGACTTCCCAACCAACAGCCACTTTAACCTAACCTAACCTATATGTTTTTTTAGACGTTTAGTTTTCTAGAAGAAATAAAACGCATATTATTTAATGTTATGGCCAAGAACTTATACTTACTTTAAAGATAAGGTCCTTTTCCATTATGTTTTAAAAGTGATTCCAGACAAGTAGTCGCCGCGGCTGGCTAGAATAAATTTCAGCGGAGAGTGTAAATTTTCAACCACTTTTTGCAGCAATTGGCGCCGTGTGTTAGCAATAACGTGCCGAATATCCTCTTCCAAGGCGTCAATTGTTTATGCGACTTCACATAACTGCAAAAAAATACTCCAACGATATTAAATCGCACAATCTTGGAGGTCACGCCACAGGCCCACGACGTGAGACAATGCGCTCACCAAAAGTTTCCTTCAATAAATTGATTGGCTATAAAGCATTAAGCGCCGTTTTATTGGAACCATAGGCCGTCCACATCAACATTCTTCAATTCAGGTACGATAAATTCATAAATCATGGCTCCCGCACACCAAACAGTGACTTTTTGAGGGTGTAACGGGCAACGCGGAGAATACAATTTTGCTTATTAACTGCCTCATTCAACCGAAAATGAGCTTCATCGCTGAGCAAAATTTTCTTGTGAACATCGGGAGTAGTGGCCATCTCGTTTGGGCCCACTCACCAAATGTGCGACGTGCTGATGGTCGTTCGCACGAGTTGGATTTTGTAAGTCCGCACACCAAGGTCCATCCGCAAAATCTTCCATAAAGTGGATGGACAAAACTCACATTGTTGAGTTTGGTGGTTGATGGACTCATTCTTCTTCGATACTCTGCTCCATAGCAGAAATATTGTCTTCCGTACGCACTGTGGATTTATTAGATTAAACGTGGTGCGAAACTGATCAATGGTTGCTCGAATTATCGACTCTACTTGGCGATTATGTCGACTTAATCCTGGGTTTAGCGCGTAATGCGCTTTTAAAGTTTGAACCTTTAACAAGATAAGATATAAATTCTGATCAATATTATGTATTCTATTTCCGTTTTTATACAAAATTCAATAAGAAAAACATAACTAATAAAATACAAATTAAATTTAAAATATAGTTCCATACCAATCTTTGACTTAACTTGCCCTAATTTTTGTTGTTTCCAGTGAACCATCCATAGCAGTAAGAACTCGTGCAATGAAATGCTTAGCCAATATCGTTGAAGTCGATCCAATGGTACTAAAACGCAAAGACATGCAAATGGGAGTAAATCAAAAATTCTTAGATGCTGCCATTTCGGTACGTGAAGCTGCTGTCGATTTAGTTGGCAAATTTGTTTTGAGCAATGAAGAGTTAATTGATCAGTATTATGATATGTTATCAACAAGAATATTGGTAAGTTTAATTTATTTAAAGTTGCTAAGCAAATTTCTTAAAATGTTTAAATTTTAATATTTTTCTAAAGGACACTGGTGTATCAGTGCGTAAGCGTGTGATAAAAATTCTTCGTGATATTTGCATTGAATATCCAGATTTTGAGAAAATTCCGGAAATCTGTGTTAAGATGATTCGAAGAGTTAACGATGAGGAAGGTATACAAAAACTTGTTACAGAAGTTTTTATGAAAATGTGGTTTATGCCATGCAAAGATAACGATAAGGTAAGTTTAATTTCAAACTTTATTATGACTTGCAAATCAGTCGAAAGGTTTGATTTGTTCGAGAGGAAAAGATTCATGAATTCTTATTCTAATTTTACAGCATGGAATTCAACGAAAAATTAACCAAATCATCGATGTAGTAAACACCGCACATGACACCGGCACCACATGGCTTGAGGGACTTCTTGTCAGCGTAAATAATTTTTTGTTATTTCTATCATAGAATAAATCATAATGAAATAACTTCTTACAGATTTTTGCACCCAAAGAGAACATGCTAAAGCCCGATGGCAGCGCTCAAGAAGCAGTCAAAAAGAATACCGAGCCAGCACCGGAAATAGTGTTGGCTTGCCAACAACTTGCCGATGGTTTAGTGGAACGTCTAATCGAATTAGAAGACACTGATAATGCTCGTATGCTGGGTTGTATAACAACATTACATTTGTTGGCAAAGGTTCGCCCGCAGCTTTTGGTTCGACATGCCATCACAATTGAACCATACTTAAATATTAAGTGCCATTCAGCGATAGCGCCAAAATTTATATGCTCTGTTGCAGATATTCTTGAGCAGGTAAGATGACTAGGATGGATGTCCTATGATTTAATTTGTTTCATTCTATCTATAATTATTTTTCTTTGCAGGTTGTTCCACTTATTGTGAATCCCAGTGAATCGTTTTTGGCTTCCTTAGAAGAGCATTTAATGCTGTTAGTTGTATCGCTCAATCAGGCTGTTGTTACAAGCTGTGTATCCTGCCTGGGAGCACTTGTAAATAAAATCACAAAGAACTACAAGCTAATACGAGATTGCTTTCAGAAGTAAATTATAACCCCCTATTTGACAAAATTGGTTTGGTAATTTTGTAATTTTTCCCACAGATTTTATAGAATAATCGAAAACAGTCGCGATCAAGTAGCTAAGAACAACTATTCAATAGATAGTATCTATACCCCAATCTTCCGCAGAAGTCTCTTTACAATTGGTATCTTAATGCGATACTTTGACTTTAAATCGCCAAAAGTTTTGGGTAAATATTTATTAACTAAAATATTGTCATCTTAGAAAAATTTTCATATTTTGTTTTGTTTGTTTCATAGGAGAAGGTAGTGGTTTCTCACCTCAAATCTGTGATGAAGTATTCGAATGTTTAATGTTTTTCACTCAATGCGCCAACAATGATATCCGAAAACAGGCTCTTATAGCACTGGGTTCATTTTGTGTAATGAATGATGATTATTTAACCCGTAAGGAGTTGAAAAAATTTTACTGTGATTTATTGCGAAGCGAAATTGTCGATGCGTGTATAAAAATTATTTGTATGCGAAATATTTGGATTTATTTAACAGAATCTGAGATATATATGCATAATAAAGAAAAAGACTGTAAGTTGTTTTTCATCCAATATTTGATGAATACTATTTCAAATTTTATTCGTTTTATTTTTTTAGGGGAAAAACAACAACAAACAGAAGATTTAAAAGAAATGAATGATGTCTCATCGGGTATGGCAAGCAGAATCATACAATTATATCTGCAAGACATCTTGGATTGTTTCTTAAATCGAGATGATTCAGTGCGATTGTGGGCAGTGAAGGTTGTGCAAATAGTATTGCGACAAGGTTTAGTGCATCCTGTACGGATGGTACCATATCTTATAACTCTAAGTACAGATGCCAAACAGGAGGTAAGAAGTTTTTAAGTTTTTGTTTATATTCTTATTTATTTACAAATAAAATATATATTTTAATAGGCGGCCCATCGAGCAGATGCTCTGCTGAAAGAAATCGACAAGACCTACTCTGGTTTTGTTAATATGAAAGTGCAATTTGGCCTGCAGCTATGTTTCAAACTTCAAGAGCTGTTACAAGGTGATCGAGGTAGAAATGTTGTGATACGAGGTTTCTGGTAAGTCTTATCAAATGTACTTTCTCTTTTTGAGTTGAATTTAACCTTTATTTTTATATTGAATTTATTTTTAGTAAAAAAGAGCACGATGTAGTTCCAACAGCTCTCAATGATTTCCTCTATACCCTGCTGCGCACAACGAAACCTCAACGACGTGCTCTAGTCCAAACCGTAACCAAGCAATTCGATGATCAAAAGACAACACTACGTCAAATGCTCTACATTGCTGATAACTTGGCTTACTTCCCTTATGTCGTTCAAGATGAACCACTCTATCTTATTCATCAAATTGATCTTATGATATCAATGGCTGGTACAAATCTCTTGGCAACATTCAAGGAATGCCTCAAACCAGCCGAAAATGCGGATGATATTCTTGTCGATGATGACGATGAGGAAGATCCGGATGTATTGTTTAAACGGCTACCCGATGATATAAGCGAAATTCAAAAATGCATAACATCAGCACAAGCGTGTATGTTACTCTTGATACTGAAACAGCATTTGAAAGATATGTATGGTCTGACGGATGGGAAGATTTCAAGGTACTCGCCATCGGAAACACAGAAAATCTATGAAAAAGCCTGCACGAGGAAGGTAGTGCCCGATTTTAATCCCAAGTCGACAATAGAAGAGATTAAGAAATCGGTGGTAAAGACAAGTAATGTGGATATTAATGCAGACGATAAGAGGGACTTAGTTGTAAAATATTTAGATGTATGTTTCGAAGCACAATTAATTGTTTTGGACAACATTTTTTTAAATAAATATCAATATTTTCTTTTGTTTCAGTTTAAACAACTTATGCTTAAGTTAGATCTAGATGATGCTGATTCACTTGATGAGGAGCGTGATAAATCAAGACTAAATAATACGGCAGCATCGATTGAGACACCATCGACGCCAGCATTAAATTCAACAGGTGCTAATCAAAGTAGTGTAGATGATATAGTTGGCGAGAGTAGTAGTGGAGCGAGAACGGGTAGTGCGACAACACCACATGTAAATAGTGTGAATCATTCGACGGTTTCAACACCAGCCCAACATAAGGTTAGTTTCCATAAAATTAACTTGAATTTATTTGTAATTGGTAATGATACTTCAGTTCAATTGTATTGACTATATAGTGTCTTGTGAAGATGAGTTAGGATAAATCCATTGTGTGGGAATTAAAAAAAAATGCCGTACGTTCGCTTTTCAATCATCCTGAATTCTGAGCTAGATTTTTAGTTAAGTTAGTTTCGACGAGGTAATGCAACGGTAGGGCGAAAAATATCTCACTTGGAGCACTGTGGATCCATTGTGCTCAGAATGTCCTTACGTGGCAAGGATGAGTCGTCGCACAGGTCGTCGAAAAAGTATCATCATTCTTCTTTTGGCTATGCTTGAACATTCGCAGAGAAAGTGGCCTCCTCCGTCTTTGCGTCCTTGCGCCCTATACATAAAGCTAATACCTATTCTGCTCATGTAGCTACCCAATGAATTGTGTTAGGAATTAGGATACCTACCAATAAGGATGATTGGACTCTAGTAGCAAAAGGTATTTTGTGTTTCCTATGGAAATATTTGGCCATAGATTCCTGGCATCGTTGCAAGTTTCAAACGTCGCCCACCTTTGGTGGATAAGTAAATTTACCTGATCAATTGGCTTATGGTATGGATCCGTTTTTTTCCAATTTGTCTGCTCTTTCATCTCCGTCAATTTCATAGTGCCCTGGAACCCAGTGAAGACTAACCGTATTGACCTAGCTGAGTGGAAGTAGCTCCCTTTGGCACTGCTTTACCAGTTTTGTGACAGTTGCGGATATAGCTTTGATTGCTGCTTGGCTATCTATAAGAATATCTATGTTTTTGTTTACCAAATTGTAGGAAGAAAGGCCTTAAGCCGCTTCAGAGACTGCGAGTACTTCTGCTTGAAAGAAACTGCAGTAGTCAGTGAGCTTTGTTGATCTTTCTAAAGGAGACAAAGAAAGGATACCAGACCGTACCCCCTCTTCCGTTTTGGACCCGTCCGTAAAAACCGATTAATGATTTGTTTTGACCTTGTTTTCCATTGCTTCATTGTAGGGATTTCTGTTAGAGCTACTGGGTTTAAAAATATGTAAAGCTTTAAATAGTCTGTTTTAGTGTGAATAGTGTTCTTTATGGTTCTATGACCGAAAGAAGCCCTTTTAGAGTTATTACATTGTATTAGACGTAATGCACTGCCACAAATAGGGGCTAGCAAAAGGAGTGTCTATAGGGCTGCAGTTTGTGTAGTTCTCAAGTCACTTTCAGTACCTATACATGGTATTCTCCGAATCTTTGTCATATTTTTAAGATTGGTGACCGTTTCAAGAGCTGGCCACCATACCAAACATGAGTATGCCAATATTGGCCTTACTATGGCTCTCTACATCCACAGAATGGTTTTGGGGTTGCAGGTATAGAAGGCAACTGAGGCTTTCCTCTCTTTATTTTGTATTTATGTTTTCTTTCCAGTTTAATTTAGGATCAAGTACTAGTCCAAGATATTTCGCCATACCAGTAATGTGTAGGGCAACTCCATTAATAGTAGGGCAGTCTATAATTGGTATGTTGCGTATTCTCGTGAATAAAAGAATAAAAGCCGTTCTGTATTAAGTTGGTTGACATTTAGTTCACAGTTACTGGCACAGTTAGTTGTAGTTGTAGAAGTTCACAAAGTGTAGGTAGAAATTTACCTGAAGCCATTAGTACTGTCGTCAGCATAAGCAACGATCTTTCATCCATTTCGTCTAGGATTTGATTAACAACAAGAAGAAGAAAGATCATGTATAACATTTGTAAAACAATTTTGTTTAGCTTTGTGCAGCATTTTAGAGTCAACAAACAAGGAATGTTTTCACACGATACTCAGCTCGTTAGATCTTCCAGAAGACAGAAGAAGAACGTCAGTTCCACCAGTTTTACAGCTTTGTGCAACATTAAATCTCCTAGCCAGTGAGAGTTACCAAACCAATGTTGGAACAAATGTGTTGCTAAGTACGGCACAGACAACAGTTTCCAAGTTCTTTCGCCGAACGTTGAGTCTCCTGGAAAATAAGTTTTGTCCGCAATGGATTAAATTTGATAGCTCTAAATTTGGGGCTGCGTTGATGGTACTCATATTCCTATTTTAAGACCAGTTTAAGGGCAGTTTTAAGAATTCCCCTCGCTAAATCAACGTGAGAACTCATAAAATTGGTCAAAATCTCAGTCTATTTTTTATTTATTGACATATTATTTTGTTTTTCCATTTTTCTCATACAAAAATCACTGCCGACGATAACTAATTTCTGTCGAGCACCCTTGTAATGCTTCTGCGAGCAATTTTCAAGAGTCATTGGTTACTAGCCCTGAAATAGTTAATTAAGTATATTTTCATAGTTTACATTCCTTTTCGAAGACTAGCTGTAGCCATATCCCTGTCCTAAAGAGTACAGGCTTTGTCTTCTTTGCGATTGTATTAAAAAGTGTAGAAATAATTTAGTTGTACGCCTTACTTTATTATTTAAACTTTTTCTTACCACAGACAAGTTTTCCGGTGTATAGTAGGAGTCATTACTTACACCAATATTCAAGAAAGGTGATAAGGCGGACACAACAAACTACATGTCCATTGCAAATTTTTCTTGCGTATCAAAACTTTTTGACCAAGTTGTTTGTCAGAATAAATTTTTAGTAAAAATCTCTTGGATTTTTGAGGAAAAGATCAACAGTTAATAATCTTCTCACACTCTTAAACAAATGTTCAAACGCTTTAGAACTTAATTATAAAGTCTTTCTTTTCTTTATTTTTTTGGCCAACAAAGCTACATAATTATTTTATTCAAACTTAAAGCTCTTGGTTTTCTAGGTTAAAAATAGGTCTTACCAAGTAAAATTTAGAAATTTTTTTTCAAAACATTTTCTTGTTTAATCTGGTGTTTCCCAAGAAAGCCAAATTGGTCCTTTTCTGTTCATCAATTATTCTATTAACGACGTATTGTCATGCTTAAGTGAGATTCTCATTTTTTCTGATTTTCAAAATAATAAAGTCTACCCATTATCGTTTTCTCTTAAATTCTGATATTGATATAGTTCTACATTTTGGTGTAAGAAAAAAAACCTTTCCTTTAACCCTTCAAAATGCCAGACGAAGTTTCTCTTCACTCATTTTGTTGCTTAATCCCTCGTAAAAAAAAAAAAACTATTTCCCAATTTATTAATGAACATTTCATTTTTTTTTTCTTACAAATCAGGATATCCCAGCAACACCAACAACCCGAAGTTTGAGAACTACAAAATCAACTTCACGTAAACAACCAACACGCAGCAAACGGAAAAAACGAAAGATTGTTTCATCAGATGACGATGAAGATGATTATAGTGATGCCGATTACGCGTAATAAATTATTATATCATTCAAACAGAATATTATCATCAACCCCATAAACCACACACACATCCAAGCACTCAACAAATACATATATATAAAAACAAAAATTAAATGTAAAAAAACATTCTAAATATTTCTAAAATAAAAATTAAAAAACCTTTTTTGTTTGAGTAAACATAGAAAAAAACAAACAAGTCAAGTGAATTTAGTTTTCTGTATGTTTTTATATAAATACAAATATTTTTTAATTTAAGACAAAGTATACATATAAAATAAAAAATTATATACAACAGATAAGTGAGTGAGTGTGTATAAGTTATTTAAACAGAAACAAAAACAAAAAACAACTCTACTATTACAATATAATATTACGTTTAAAAAATATTTTCATTTTGTATAAAATAAAAATAAAAAAGAAGACTTTTTAATTAAAAAATAGAAAGAAATTATGTTTAGAGCAATTTTATTGAATCAAACACTTTTAAGTTTATTATTTTTAAGCGAAGAGCAAAACAAAACAAAACACACACAAAATACACAAACAAAAACCCACACGCAAAGCAAAGATGTACATTATATATATTTAACAAAAAAAAAAAAAAAAATTAAAACAAAAAAAAATGGTGTTTATATCTAAAGTTGTATATTTATAGCCCACAAAAATTAATTAAAACAAATTAAAATGAAAAAAATACTGTTACCATATAACATAAATATATATATTAAAACAAATTAAACGGAAAATGCTTATCATTAAGAAGAGAAAGAGGAAATTATCGGTGTTTTTTATACAAACAAAAATATTAAATTAGGAACACATAGTTGTACATTAAGATAAAAATATAAACAAAAACAAAATTATAAACTTTCGAGTACTAATATTCTAGATTCATAAGCTGTAAATTAAAACAAACAAACAAACAAAAAATAAGAAAAGAATACAAAATCGCTAAGCTTCTTTTTTCTTCTCCGCCCTTATCGAAACAAAATAAAATAAATTTATGTTCATTAAATCACATAATACAATAATTATAGAATACATAATTTTTTTTTTTTTCTTTTAATGTTTTTAATTTGTTCTAAATATTATATTTTTATATGTATTTAAAAAAAAATTATAATGAAAATAGTGTCTAAGTTAAACATAATGAAAAAAGTGTTATTAAGTTGAATCAATAGTCTTTTTTGTTTTATTTTTTGCTTAATAATTTATAATTAAAGTTATAAAAAAATATATCCATTCAAATATACCTATATATAATATGTATATATTTTTTCATTTTACTTTTAGAAACTCGGAAATAAAAAGATGACGAAGAATTTATTCCAAGTGAATTTACAAAAAAAAAACACGAATTTTGTTTTATTTTTCTATTATAACTTCTCTGGTTGAAATGATTGGTTTCTTATATTTTGTATAAAAGCAAAGTACGTAAGAAATTAATCTGATTGGCTTTTTTTCGCTATGAGTTAATTTCATGCTCTGTAAAGGAGGCTGACAAAATTGCAATAACATATTGTGAATACATCTTAACTTTATATTTACTATTAAAAGGGCTAAAGTGAACATTTTTGTTAATAGATTCTTTTAGGACAATGGTGTCATAGTCTAACTATTTAATTTCGACGACTTTCTACATATGAAAGCATTCCAATATTCCACTAGTTTTCTAAATCGGTTATCGGCCTTCGGAGCAGAATTTTCTCCGCAACGCATCCTTCGTCGGAAACTCAATTTTGGTTCGAGGTATCTTTTATCGGAAGAAATTTTACAGGTTTTCAAAGACGCGTTGCGATGTACATAAATTTCAAACAGGAACTGTGGAAATTAACCAAATCGAAAATGCGATGTATTTTCGATAATTTGTTATTAAATAAAAAACATTTGCGTTTTAAACCATGAAAAACCAGGTAAAATAGGGTAACTTATTGTTTATGAAAATAAAATTTTTCAATTATATTGCGTTTGCGTTTTTAAGAGATGTAATAAGATGCACCGATTTTTAATTCAAAACTATCGAATAAAGTTCCCTTCCTATATCCAAACATATGGTTTTATTTGAAAATAGAAACGGATAATGTAGGATTATTTTTGGACACCAAATCCAATGAGCTAAAGGCACAAAATAGAAAAACAGGTTATAATTGAAAAACGAAAGCAATATACGCGAACTATCCGACGCGGCGTAAGTAAACTTATCTTCTAATCTAGTTCTTATCTTCTAATTTTACAATTCTTCTTATCTTCTCATTTTCTTCCAGATTCAAGAAAAGCAAAATAAAAATGCGTTTGCTTTTTTTTTGGGGAAGATATAACACAAATACAAAACAAATCATCGGTCTCCAAAAGCAGTTTCCGCAACAAGAACCTGTCAGAGGATTTTGGAGAAAAATTTGTTTGTTTCCGTCAAAAATAAAACAATTACAAGTACTTAATCGCAAAGCATCGCATTAAAATGTCATGCGTTGAATTTTGTCGCAGAGAATTTCCGATTTTCCTCCGACAAGTTTTTGTTGTGGAAAGCGGAAAGTGCCATAAATTACAAAAAAAAGTCAATTTATTTCAACCACGGCTTTTTTTTACCAATGGTTAAAAATTGGTTCAGTATATATTTGTAATACTTTTGATGTTAATATTTCGTTGGATATCCCTTTATTCTTATAGCCGCTTTCAAAGGGTTTTGCACAGATCCATTTGCGTAATAAGGCAACCTTCAATTGCTCTTTATTGCGAATATCATGGGTCCTATTTTTTGTTTGATTTCAAGTGCATCCTTTTCGTGCTCAATGGGGTTGATGTCTGGGCTTTGTGCTAGAGTTTTTCAGGAGGTGAGCAGTGTTATACAAGAGCCACATACAAGTGTTATGTGAGGTATGCTTGGGATCATTATCCTGTTGGAAATAACAATCATTAGCAATACCCAGCATCTCTGCACTGGATCTTTTATTTCTTTTAAGAATATCAATACACACATATTGATTCTTAAATTTTCAACTTACCAACCCCGCGTGCCGCAATACATACATACATACCCAAACCATAACACCAATGATTACCTTGCACCATAACTTGGGAGGCTTGTTAAAATGCTATTTTGCAAATTCCAGTTTTTTCTTTACATTGATTTCATTAATAAGGGTTTTTTTTCTAGATGTGTACGCTCTATATACGTTTTGAACTAGCTCTTCTAACGGTTTCCGGATGCACATTAGTGCCGTGAAGCATTCCAAACTCCGCCGACGTGATGACCCTCGTTGTCGTTAAGTGATCTTTGTCCACTAATGTGTTAATGGGTGTATTCATAAAAGTCAGCCTAACTAAGAACTGCGTTATCTGCATTCATAAATTCAGATTATCGATCGAACTAACCTAGTCGAACTGGGTGCCAGCACGTAACTTGATACAATCGAGGATTGTCGATCGTCGATCAACTCGAAACATTATTTTTGACAGCACGTAATTTGAGACGAGTTCCATTGTGACTTTTACTTAAAAAAGTCATTGTGAACTATAAAATGAAATGTCAAATGAGTTTTCTTTGAAATTATTTCATTCTAGTTTCAATGTTAAGTTTTTTCGAAATGGTTCTCTTTGATTCGGAGAGTGAAAGTGAAGGCGAAGAAGTGTCCTGTGCTAAAATCAAAAGAAGATATTTGAGAGATAATAGCAACCCATTCCAGTTGAGTGAAAATGAGTAAATATTCAAAAAGAAAAGAAAGATCATGTACCTACATATAACATTTGTAAAACAATTTTTTTTTGCATTGTGCAGCAGTTTAGAGTCAACAAGGAATGTTTTCACACGATACTCAGGCTCGTTAGATCTATCAGAAGACAGAAGAAGAACATCAGTTCCACCAGTTCTACAGCTTTGTGCAACATTAAATCTCCTAGCCAGTGGGAGTTACCAAACCAATGTTGGAACAAATGTGTTGCTAAGTATGGCACAGACAACAGTTTCCAATTTCTTTCGCCGAACGTTGAGGCTCCTGGAAAATAAGTTTTGTCCGCAATGGATTAAATTTGAAAGCTCTAAATTTGGAGACAGCAAGGAGTATTATTATAGGAAATTTAAACTACCAGGAATAGTGGGCTGCGTTGATGGTACTCATAAAATTGGTCAAAATCTCAGTCTATTTTTTATTTATTGACATATTATTTTGTTTTTCCATTTTTCTCATACAAAAATCACTGCCGACGATAACTAATTTCTGTCGAGTGAAAACTTTTGTTTCAAACGTCAATTTGAAGTTTGTGTGTTACCAAATCTGGCGAAACAATCGAGGACACACGATTGAACCAAAATGTGTGCTGCTAATGCTCGATTGTATCGACTAAACTCGGTTGTATCAAGTTACGTGCTGCCACCCCTGCAGTACCTACCGTTCAAAAACGTCAGACTGTCGCCAGCGTCGGGCAGATTGTGCAGATGAATTTGTTTGGCTGCAGAAAGAGCGGGAATTATTTATTTGTTTTGTTTTCCACAATATTTTCAACTCGTCTTCAACAAACTATGGAAATTAACATTTAAATTTTTTATATTGTATAATAAACACAAAGAAGCTTACGTTGAATGTGGACCTCGACATCCTAAAATGACTACGGAATATCATGAAGAATGCATTATTCGGCAATATGCGATCATTTTTTAAGCTTAAAAATTGTTTCGTTATAATTTTCTTTCTATTTTTTCTTTGCAAGATATTTGTGCCAATTATTTTTTTCTTTTCTTTTTCGGTAAGCAAATCAAAAATCAAATTCAACAAAATTTTTTTGGCAGCCATTTTTCTCTGACGTTTATGAACTCTGTTTACATACAAATCGAACTAAGTCAGACCTTTTTGTTTACTGCAGACATTCTGCATTGGGAGTGCGTTCACAAATGCATCAGAAAAGAAATGCGATTGTACTAGCGCAGATTTTCTGCGTTTATGAATACACCCAATATCTTATCCCTAATCGATATTTTCGATGGTCGGCCTGATCTTGCAATTGATACGAGTTGCTCTTCATACCTTAATTGATCAATGGTTTTCGGGATCGTTGACTGGCGCCTTAAAGTTTATTTTGCAGTGGGACATTCTATGTTTAACATACAGATTAATTATCAATTGCTTTTCATTCACACTTACATACTTGGCTCTATTTTTCGAAATTTATGAAAATTAGCAGAATTGCCGCATTTGGGTTGAAAAACAAAAAGTGACTATTTGGTGCGGTTTATGAATTGAAGATATCATCGGGTAGTATTTTTTCCAAAATGAGTAACTGTAAATTGTGTTCGCAATCGTGAGATGATAACGAAGTTTTTATGGCCCGAATTGGGAGATATGGATGTGTACGATATGTGGTTTCAACAGGATGGTGTCACTTGCCACACCCGTAACGAAACAATGGCCCTTTTTCGCGACAATTTCAATGGTTGTGTTATCTCACGTGATGGCAATGCCAATTGGTCGTTAAGATCATGTGATTTGACACCGTTAGATTTCTTCCTTTGGGTTATTTTAAAGAGAAGGTCTACGTCGATAAGCCAGCAACAATTCAAGAGCTTAAGAATGAGATAATTCTGCACATTAACGGCATAGAACCTCACTTATGCCTCAGCGTCATCAAAAATTTGGACCATGGGATGAAGATATGCCGCCCAGCTAGCGGCGGCCATTAAGCTGATATTTTGTTCTGTACTTAATTAAACCATAATAATATTATATAAAGGGTTTTTCAATAAGGGCGGGTAGATGTTGTTAATGTCAATCGTGGCGTTTGCTGTATGGCACGTAGTGCCGTCATCCCTCATGGCTGAAAACGGTCTTACTTCCTACGTAAACGAAGCCACAAGGCCAAGCTCAGGTACTTGCCAGGATCACGTCGGTATCAACTTAAATCTGCATATAACTGATCACTGTATGCCAGAAATGTTTCTTGAAAACATTGTATGTAGCAATTCTAGTGTTAGAAATCCTGTTGAATCCTTGCTCACCAAAATAAACTATCATGTTTTAAAAAACAGATTGCATTTTGAAAATTGGGACAGTATAGTGGTTAAAGATAATGTATCCAAAGCTTATGATATTTTTTTAAAATCCTAAAACACCACTTAAGGTTATCCACTTTCACAATGTCACAGAAAAAAATCTGAATATAGTCTCAAACCTTGGATAAACCTGCCTATAATTAAAAAAAAATAAGCTTAAAAACAAATTACGGAAAAAAATGCTTGAAACACTCTTCAAATTCAAATTTAAAAATAAATGCGGTGTAAGCGACTATGTAGAAATGTGAACGAGGAAATTATAATTGCAAAGGATAAATTCTACCACACTGAATGAAATACTGCCAAAGGTAATATAAAAAAAGGGTGGCAAGTCATAAATAGTATCTTAAACCGTAACAGTGCCTACTCCAACTCTATTGTACTTAAGAATGATAATGCTAACATTTCGAACCGGGGAGATATCGCCAACGAATCCAGCAACTTCTTTGCGTCTATTGGTAAAAGAACTTTCAATGATAGGCTATTTACCTCATGTAATTGTTGTTTTGAGCCTAGCAATCAAATCCTTAATTAATTCAAAGACTAGATTTAAAATATACTTTTAAAAAATGTTGACCCTAACCCAGTAGACATATTATGTCATATGAACTTAAGGGTGGCATAGTTATTCCTTTATTCAAGATATCGCCAACGAATCCAGCAACTTCTTTGCGTCTATTGGTAAAAGAACTTTCAATGATAGCCTATTTACCTCATGTAATTGTTGTTTTGAGCCTAGCAATCAAATCCTTAATTAATTCAAAGACTAGATTTAAAATATACTTTTAAAAAATGTTGACCCTAACCCAGTAGACATATTATGTCATATGAACTTAAGGGTGACATAGTTATTCCTTTATTCAAAAAAGGTAGTGGGCAAGATATATCTAACTATAGACCAATTTCGTTACTAGCTTCAATTTCAAAAGTATTTAAGGAGCTTGTAAAAACAAGAATGCTGGCTTATCTTGGAAAAATTAACTCCCTTATTCCTGGACTTCCTGCTGAAGATGCTCTTTTGAAAATCTTTTGCATTCTGCAAAATGGTTTAGATATACGAGCACTTTTTAATAAGCGCACATTAGAAATTCCTAAGTTGATAAATTTCATCGGTTTTTTAATAAAGGGTGATTTTTTAAAAGCTATAGAAAAGTAAAAAAAAAAACACATAAAATTCAGAAAAATGCATGAAATATTTATTTGAATCGATAGTACGGTCCATATAATTTAATGTTTGAAGATTATTGCATGCAAATGTTGACCTTGACTGCGCCTCAAATGGTCCATCCGCTTAGTCCAATTTTGGCATACTCTTTCCAACATTTTGGCCGAAATCTCACGAATAAATGTTTCAATGTTGTCTTCCAATGCGTTAATTGAAGCAAGCTTGTCTGTATAGACATGAGCTTTAACATAGCCCCACAAAAAATAGTCTATAGGCGTTAAATCGCACGATCTAGGCGGCCAAATGGCCGGTCCCGAACGTGAAATAAAATGTTCACCGAACTCGCCTCTCAATTGTTTCGCGTGCTGTGTGGCATATGACACCGTCTTGTTGAAACCACATGTCATGCAAGTCAAGCTCCTGCATTTTGGGCAAAAATTTGAATATCATCTCACGGTAGCGGTCACCATTCACAGTTATACGTTACGATTCGCATCATCTTTGAAGAAGTACGGTCCAATGATGCCACCAGCTCATAAACCGCACCAAACTGTCACTTTTTTCTGGATGCATTGGTATAGCTCTTGCAATGCTTCTGGCTGATATTCACTCCAAAATCGACAATTCTATTTATTTACGTACCCATTGAGACAAAAATGAGCTTCGTCGCTGAACACAATTTTTCGTTAAAAAAGTGGATTTTCGGCCAACTTTACAAGAACCCATTCACCAAAAATTTTACTTTGCAGTAGGTCGTTCGGCTTCAATTCTTGCACCAGCTGTATTTTGAAAGGCATCACACCTAAATCCTTCCGCAAAATTTTATACGTTGTTGAGTAACAGAGGCCCAATTGCTGCGAACGGCGATGAATCGATAATTGATGGTCATCATTAACACTGGCCGATACAGCTGCGATATTTTATTCAGTTCGCACTCTACATAAGCGTGTTGGTGGTTTAATGTCCAATAATGTAAATTTGGTGCGAAATTTAGTCACAATAGCCCGAATACCCCCCTCAGTGGGTCGATTAAACTGACCATAAAATGGAAGAAACGCGAGATAAACTTTCTTAACAGAGCCCGCATTTTTATAATAAAATTTAATCATTTGCAAGCATTGTTCGTTTGTAAGACGATTCATGGTTAAATTATAGACCAAACTGAAGATGTTTGACAGTAAAACAAAACACGAAACGTGCGTCAGCTGTTTAAACCAATACTGCCAAGACATCTTGGATTGTTTTTTAAATCGAGACGATTCAATGCGATTGTGGGCAGTGAAGGTTGTGCAAATAGTATTGCGACAAGGTTTAGTGCATCCTGTACGGATGGTACCTTATCTTATAACTCTAAGTACAGATGCCAAACAGGAGGTAAGAAGTTTTTAAGTTTTTGTTTATATTCTTATTTATTTACAAATAAAATATATATTTTAATAGGCGGCCCATCGAGCAGATGCTCTGCTGAAAGAAATCGTCAAGACCTACTCTGGCTTTGTTAATATGAAAGTGCAATTTGGCCTGCAGCTATGTTTCAAACTTCAAGAGCTGTTACAAGGTGATCGAGGTAGAAATGTTGTGATACGAGGTTTCTGGTAAGTCTTATCAAATGTACTTTCTCTTTTTGAGTTGAATTTAACCTTTATTTTTATATTGAATTTATTTTTAGTAAAAAAGAGCACGATGTAGTTCCAACAGCTCTTAATGATTTCCTCTATACCCTGCTGCGCACAACGAAACCTCAACGACGTGCTCTAGTCCAAACCGTAACCAAACAATTCGATGATCAAAAGACAACACTACGTCAAATGCTCTACATTGCTGATAACTTGGCTTACTTCCCTTATGTCGTTCAAGATGAACCACTCTATCTTATTCATCAAATTGATCTTATGATATCAATGGCTGGTACAAATCTCTTGGCAACATTCAAGGAATGCCTCAAACCAGCCGAAAATGCGGATGATATTCTTGTCGATGATGACGATGAGGAAGATCCGGATGTATTGTTTAAACGGCTACCCGATGATATAAGCGAAATTCAAAAATGCATAACATCAGCACAAGCGTGTATGTTACTCTTGATACTGAAACAGCATTTGAAAGATATGTATGGTCTGACGGATGGGAAGATTTCAAGGTACTCGCCATCGGAAACACAGAAAATCTATGAAAAAGCCTGCACGAGGAAGGTAGTGCCCGATTTTAATCCCAAGTCGACAATAGAAGAGATTAAGAAATCGGTGGTAAAGACAAGTAATGTGGATATTAATGCAGACGATAAGAGGGACTTAGTTGTAAAATATTTAGATGTATGTTTAGAAGCACAATTAATTGTTTTGGACAACATTTTTTTAAATAAATATCAATATTTTCTTTTGTTTCAGTTTAAACAACTTATGCTTAAGTTAGATCCAGATGATGCTGATTCACTTGATGAGGAGCGTGATAAATCAAGACTAAATAATACGGCAGCATCGATTGAGACACCATCGACGCCAGCATTAAATTCAACAGGTGCTAATCAAAGTAGTGTAGATGATATAGTTGGCGAGAGTAGTAGTGGAGCGAGAACGGGTAGTGCGACAACACCACATGTAAATAGTGTGAATCATTCGACGGTTTCAACACCAGCCCAACATAAGGTTAGTTTCCATAAAATTAACTTGAATTTATTTGTAATCGGTAATGATACTTCAGTTCGAGTGTATTGACTATATAGTGTGTTGTGAAGATGAGTTAGGATAAATCCATTGTGTGGGAATTAAAAAAAATGCCGTACGTTCGCTTTTCAATCATCCTGAATTCTGAGCTAGATTTTTTTAGTTGACTTCATTTACAATAAGTTAAGTTAGTTTCGACGGGGTGATGCAACGGTAGGGCGAAAAATATCTCACTTGGAACACTTTGGATCCATTGTGCTCAGAATGTCCTTACGTGGCAAGGATGAGTCGTCGAAAAAGTATCATCATTCTTCTTTTGGCTATGCTTGAACATTCGCAGAGAAAGTGACCTCCTCCGTCTTTTCGTCCTTGCGCCCTATACATAAAGCTAATACCTATTCTGCTCATGTAGCTACCCAATGAATTGTGTTAGGAATTAGGATACCTACCAATAAGGATGATTGGACTCTAGTAGCAAAAGGTATTTTGTTTTTCCTATGGAAATATTTGGCCATAGATTCCTGGCATCGCTGCAAGTTTCAAACGTCGCCCACCTTTGGTGGATAAGTAAATTTACCTGATCAATTGGCTTATGGTATTGATCCGTTTTTTGCCAATTTGTCTGCTCTTTCATCTCCGTCAATTCATAGTGCCCTGGAACCCAGCGAAGGCTAACCGAATTGACCTAGCTGAGTGGAAGTAGCTCCCTTTGGCACTGCTTTACCAGTTTTAACTTTGTGACAGTTGCGGATATAGCTTTGATTGCTGCATGGCTATCTATAAGAATATCTATGTTTTTGTTTACCAAATTGTAGGAAGAAAGGCCTTAAGCCGCTTCAGAGACTGCGAGTACTTCTGCTTGAAAGAAACTGCAGTAGTCAGTGAGCTTTGTTGATCTTTCTAAAGGAGACAAAGAAAGGATACCAGACCGTACCCCCTCTTCCGTTTTGGACCCGTCCGTAAAAACCGATAAATGATTTGTTTTGACCTTGTTTTCCATTGCTTCATTGTAGGGATTTCTGTTAGAGCTACTGGGTTTAAAAATATGTAAAGCTTTAAATAGTCTGTTTTAGTGTGAATAGTGTTCTTTATGGTTCTATGACCGAAAGAAGCCCTTTTAGAGTTATTACATTGTATTAGACGTAATGCACTGCCACAAATAGGGGCTAGCAAAAGGAGTGTCTATAGGGCTGCAGTTTGTGTAGTTCTCAAGTCACTTTCAGTACCTATACATGGTATTCTCCGAATCTTTGTCATATTTTTAAGATTGGTGACCGTTTCAAGAGCTGGCCACCATACCAAACATGAGTATGCCAATATTGGCCTTACTATGGCTCTCTACATCCACAGAATGGTTTTGGGGTTGCAGGTATAGAAGGCAACTGACGCTTTCCTCTCTTTATTTTGTATTTATGTTTTCTTTCCAGTTTAATTTAGGATCAAGTACTAGTCCAAGATATTTCGCCATACCAGTAATGTGTAGGGAAACTCCATTAATAGTAGGGCAGTCTATAATTGGTATGTTGCGTATTCTCGTGAATAAAAGAATAAAAGCCGTTCTGTATTAAGTTGGTTGACATTTAGTCCACAGTTACTGGCACAGTTAGTTGTAGTTGTAGAAGTTCACAAAGTGTAGGTAGAAATTTACCTGAAGCCATTAGTACTGTCGTCAGCATAAGCAACGATCTTTCATTCATTTCGTCTAGGATTTGATTAACAACAAGAAGAAGAAAGATCATGTATAACATTTGTAAAACAATTTTGTTTAGCTTTGTGCAGCATTTTAGAGTCAACAAACAAGGAATGTTTTCACACGATACTCAGCTCGTTAGATCTTCCAGAAGACAGAAGAAGAACGTCAGTTCCACCAGTTTTACAGCTTTGTGCAACATTAAATCTCCTATCCAGTGAGAGTTACCAAACCAATGTTGGAACAAATGTGTTGCTAAGTACGGCACAGACAACAGTTTCCAAGTTCTTTCGCCGAACGTTGAGTCTCCTGGAAAATAAGTTTTGTCCGCAATGGATTAAATTTGATAGCTCTAAATTTGGGCCTGCGTTGATGGTACTCATATTCCTATTTTAAGACCAGTTTAAGGGCAGTTTTAAGAATTCCCCTCGCTAAATCAACGTGAGAACTCATAAAATTGGTCAAAATCTCAGTCTATTTTTTATTTATTGACATATTATTTTGTTTTTCCATTTTTCTCATACAAAAATCACTGCCGACGATAACTAATTTCTGTCGAGCACCCTTGTAATGCTTCTGCGAGCAATTTTCAAGAGTCATTGGTTACTAGCCCTGAAATAGTTAATTAAGTATATTTTCATAGTTTACATTCCTTTTCGAAGACTAGCTGTAGCCATATCCCTGTCCTAAAGAGTACAGGCTTTGTCTTCTTTGCGATTGTATTAAAAAGTGTAGAAATACTTTAGTTGTACACCTTACTTTATTATTTAAACTTTTTCTTACCACAGACAAGTTTTCCGGTGTATAGTAGGAGTCATTACTTACACCAATATTCAAGAAAGGTGATAAGGCGGACACAACAAACTACATGTCCATTGCAAATTTTTCTTGCATATCTAAACTTTTTTACCAATCTCACTTGGATTTTTGAGGAAAAAATCAACAGTACTAATCTTCTCACACTCTTAAACAAATGTTCAAACGCTTTAGAACTTAATTAGAAAGTCTTTCTTTTCTTTATTTTTTGGCCAACTAAGCTACATAATTATTTTATTCAAACTTAAAGCTCTTGGTTTTCTAGGTTAAAAATAGGTCTTACCAAGTAAAATTTAGAAATTGTTTTTCAAAACATTTTCTTGTTTAATCTGGTGTTTCCCAAGAAAGCCAAATTGGCCCTTTTTTTTCTGTTTTTCTGTTCATCAATTATTCTATTAACGACGTATCGTCATGCTTAAGTGAGATTCTCATTTTTTCTGAGGGCATTCAGATTTT
This sequence comes from Eupeodes latifasciatus, assembly GCA_920104205.1. Taxonomy (NCBI): domain Eukaryota; kingdom Metazoa; phylum Arthropoda; class Insecta; order Diptera; family Syrphidae; genus Eupeodes; species Eupeodes latifasciatus. The sequence goes on from OV049924.1 coordinate 152,227,214, forward strand.
CAAAATAATAAGGTCCACCCATTATCGTTTTCTCTTAAATTCTGATATTGATATAGTTCTACATTTTGGTGTAAGAAAAAAAAATGCCAGATGAAGTTTCTCTTCACTCATTTTGTTGCTTAATCCCTCGTTAAAAAAAAAACTATTTCCCAATTTATTAATGAACATTTCATTTCTTTTTTTTTTCTTACAAATCAGGATATCCCAGCAACACCAACAACCCGAAGTTCGAGAACTACAAAACCAACTTCACGTAAACAACCAACACGCAGCAAACGGAAAAAACGAAAGATTGTTTCATCAGATGACGATGAAGATGATTATAGTGATGCCGATTACGCGTAATAAATTATTATATCATTCAAACAGAATATTATCATCAACCCCATAAACCACACACACATCCAAGCACTCAACAAATACATATATATAAAAACAAAAATTAAATGTAAAAAAACATTCTAAATATTTCTAAAATAAAAATTAAAAAACCTTTTTTGTTTGAGTAAACGTAGAAAAAAACAAACAAGTCAAGTGAATTTAGTTTTCTGTACGTTTTTATATAAATACAAATATTTTTTAATTTAAGACAAAGTATACATATAAAATAAAAAATTATATACAACAGATAAGTGAGTGAGTGTGTATAAGTTATTTAAACAGAAACAAAAACAAAAAACAACTCTACTATTACAATATAATATTACGTTTAAAAAATATTTTCATTTTGTATAAAATAAAAATAAAAAAGAAGACTTTTTAATTAAAAAATAGAAAGAAATTATGTTTAGAGCAATTTTATTGAATCAAACACTTTTAAGTTTATTATTTTTAAGCGAAGAACAAAACAAAACACACACAAAATACACAAACAAAAACCCACACGCAAAGCAAAGATGTACATTATATATATTTAACAAAAAAAAAAAAAAAATTAAAACAAAAAAAATGGTGTTTATATCTAAAGTTGTATATTTATAGCCCACAAAAATTAATTAAAACAAATTAAAATGAAAAAAATACTGTTACCATATAACATAAATATATATATTAAAACAAATTAAACGGAAAATGCTTATCATTAAGAAGAGAAAGAGGAAATTATCGGTGTTTTTTATACAAACAAAAATATTAAATTAGGAACACATAGTTGTACATTAAGATAAAAATATAAACAAAAACAAAATTATAAACTTTCGAGTACTAATATTCTAGATTCATAAGCTGTAAATTAAAACAAACAAACAAAAAATAAGAAAAGAATACAAAATCGCTAAGCTTCTTTTTTCTTCTCCGCCCTTATCGAAACAAAATAAAATAAATTTATGTTCATTAAATCACATAATACAATAATTATAGAATACATAATTTTTTTTTCTTTTAATGTTTTTAATTTGTTCTAAATATTATATTTTTATATGTATTTAAAAAAAAAAAGTATAATGAAAATAGTGTCTAAGTTAAACATAATGAAAAAAAGTGTTATTAAGTTGAATCAATAGTCTTTTTTGTTTTATTTTTTGCTTAATAATTTATAATTAAAGTTATAAAAAAATATATCCATTCAAATATACCTATATATAATATGTATATATTTTTTCATTTTACTTTTAGAAACTCGGAAATAAAAAGATGACGAAGAATTTATTCCAAGTGAATTTACAAAAAAAAAACACGAATTTTGTTTTATTTTTCTATTATAACTTCTCTGGTTGAAATGATTGGTTTCTTATATTTTGTATAAAAGCAAAGTACGTAAGAAATTAATCTGATTGGCTTTTTTTTCGCTATGAGTTAATTTCATGCTCTGTAAAGGAGGCTGACAAAATTGCAATAACATATTGTGAATACATCTTAACTTTATATTTACTATTAAAAGGGCTAAAGTGAACATTTTTGTTAATAGATTCTTTTAGGACAATGGTGTCATAGTCTAACTATTTAATTTCGACGACTTTCTACATATGAAAGCATTCCAATATTCCACTAGTTTTCTAAATCGGTTATCGGCCTTCGGAGCAGAATTTTCTCCGCAACGCATCCTTCGTCGGAAACTCAATTTTGGTTCGAGGTATCTTTTATCGGAAGAAATTTTACAGGTTTTCAAAGACGCGTTGCGATGTACATAAATTTCAAACAGGAACTGTGGAAATTAACCAAATCGAAAATGCGATGTATTTTCGATAATTTGTTATTAAATAAAAAACATTTGCGTTTTAAACCATGAAAAACCAGGTAAAATAGGGTAACTTATTGTTTATGAAAATAAAATTTTTCAATTATATTGCGTTTGCGTTTTTAAGAGATGTAATAAGATGCACCGATTTTTAATTCAAAACTATCGAATAAAGTTCCCTTCCTATATCCAAACATATGGTTTTATTTGAAAATAGAAACGGATAATGTAGGATTATTTTTGGACACCAAATCCAATGAGCTAAAGGCACAAAATAGAAAAACAGGTTATAATTGAAAAACGAAAGCAATATACGCGAACTATCCGACGCGGCGTAAGTAAACTTATCTTCTAATCTAGTTCTTATCTTCTAATTTTACAATTCTTCTTATCTTCTCATTTTCTTCCAGATTCAAGAAAAGCAAAATAAAAATGCGTTTGCTTTTTTTTTGGGGAAGATATAACACAAATACAAAACAAATCATCGGTCTCCAAAAGCAGTTTCCGCAACAAGAACCTGTCAGAGGATTTTGGAGAAAAATTTGTTTGTTTCCGTCAAAAATAAAACCATTACAAGTACTTAATCGCAAAGCATAGCATTAAAATGTCATGCGTTGAATTTTGTCGCAGAGAATTTCCGATTTTCCTCCGACAAGTTTTTGTTGTGGAAAGAGGAAAGTGCCATAAATTACAAAAAAGTCAATTTATTTCAACCACGGCTTTTTTTACCAATGGTTAAATATTGGTTCAGTATATATTTGTAATACTTTTGATGTTAATATTTCGTTGGATATCCCTTTATTCTTATAGCCGCTTTCAAAGGGTTTTGCACAGATCCATTCGCGTAATAAGGCAACCTTCAATTGCTCTTTACTGCGAATATCATGGGTCCTATTTTTTTTGATTTCAAGTGCATCCTTTTCGTGCTCAATGGGGTTGATGTCTGGGCTTTGTGCTGGAGTTTTTCAGGAGGTGAGCAGTGTTATACAAGAGCCACATACAAGTGTTATGTGAGGTATGCTTGGGATCATTATCCTGTTGGAAATAACAATCATTAGCAATATCCAGCATCTCTGCACTGGATCTTTTATTTCTTTTAAGAATATCAATACACACATATTGATTCTTAAATTTTCAACTTACCAACCCCGCGTGCCGCAATACATACATACATACCCAAACCATAACACCAATGATTACCTTGCACCATAACTTGGGAGGCTTGTTAAAATGCTATTTTGCAAATTCCAGTTTTTTCTTTACATTGATTTCATTAATAAGGGTTTTTTTTCTAGGTGTGTACGCTCTATATACGTTTTGAACTAGCTCTTCTAACGGTTTCCGGATGCACATTAGTGCCGTGAAGCATTCCAAACTCCGCCGACGTGATGACCCTCGTTGTCGTAAAGTGATCTTTGTCCACTAATGTGTTAATGGGTGTATTCATAAAAGTCAGCCTAACTAAGAACTGCGTTATCTGCATTCATAAATTCAGATTATCGATCGAACTAACCTAGTCGAACTGGGTGCCAGCACGTAACTTGATACAATCGAGGATTGTCGATCGTCGATCAACTCGAAACATTATTTTTGACAGCACGTAATTTGAGACGAGTTCCATTGTGACTTTTACTTAAAAAAGTCATTGTGAACTATAAAATGAAATGTCAAATGAGTTTTCTTTGAAATTATTTCATTCTAGTTTCAATGTTAAGTTTTTTCGAAATGGTTCTCTTTGATTCGGAGAGTGAAAGTGAAGGCGAAGAAGTGTCCTGTGCTAAAATCAAAAGAAGATATTTGAGAGATAATAGCAACCCATTCCAGTTGAGTGAAAATGAGTAAATATTCAAAAAGAAAAGAAAGATCATGTACCTACATATAACATTTGTAAAACAATTTTTTTTTGCATTGTGCAGCAGTTTAGAGTCAACAAGGAATGTTTTCACACGATACTCAGGCTCGTTAGATCTATCAGAAGACAGAAGAAGAACATCAGTTCCACCAGTTCTACAGCTTTGTGCAACATTAAATCTCCTAGCCAGTGGGAGTTACCAAACCAATGTTGGAACAAATGTGTTGCTAAGTATGGCACAGACAACAGTTTCCAATTTCTTTCGCCGAACGTTGAGGCTCCTGGAAAATAAGTTTTGTCCGCAATGGATTAAATTTGAAAGCTCTAAATTTGGAGACAGCAAGGAGTATTATTATAGGAAATTTAAACTACCAGGAATAGTGGGCTGCGTTGATGGTACTCATAAAATTGGTCAAAATCTCAGTCTATTTTTTATTTATTGACATATTATTTTGTTTTTCCATTTTTCTCATACAAAAATCACTGCCGACGATAACTAATTTCTGTCGAGTGAAAACTTTTGTTTCAAACGTCAATTTGAAGTTTGTGTGTTACCAAATCTGGCGAAACAATCGAGGACACACGATTGAACCAAAATGTGTGCTGCTAATGCTCGATTGTATCGACTAAACTCGGTTGTATCAAGTTACGTGCTGCCACCCCTGCAGTAGGTACCTACCGTTCAAAAACGTCAGACTGTCGCCAGCGTCGGGCAGATTGTGCAGATGAATTTGTTTGGCTGCAGAAAGAGCGGGAATTATTTATTTGTTTTGTTTTCCACAATATTTTCAACTCGTCTTCAACAAACTATGGAAATTAACATTTAAATTTTTTATATTGTATAATAAACACAAAGAAGCTTACGTTGAATGTGGACCTCGACATCCTAAAATGACTACGGAATATCATGAAGAATGCATTATTCGGCAATATGCGATCATTTTTTAAGCTTAAAAATTGTTTCGTTATAATTTTCTTTCTATTTTTTCTTTGCAAGATATTTGTGCCAATTATTTTTTTCTTTTCTTTTTCGGTAAGCAAATCAAAAATCAAATTCAACAAAATTTTTTTGGCAGCCATTTTTCTCTGACGTTTATGAACTCTGTTTACATACAAATCGAACTAAGTCAGACCTTTTTGTTTACTGCAGACATTCTGCATTGGGAGTGCGTTCACAAATGCATCAGAAAAGAAATGCGATTGTACTAGCGCAGATTTTCTGCGTTTATGAATACACCCAATATCTTATCCCTAATCGATATTTTCGATGGTCGGCCTGATCTTGCAATTGATACGAGTTGCTCTTCATACCTTAATTGATCAATGGTTTTCGGGATCGTTGACTGGCGCCTTAAAGTTTATTTTGCAGTGGGACATTCTATGTTTAACATACAGATTAATTATCAATTGCTTTTCATTCACACTTACATACTTGGCTCTATTTTTCGAAATTTATGAAAATTAGCAGAATTGCCGCATTTGGGTTGAAAAACAAAAAGTGACTATTTGGTGCGGTTTATGAATTGAAGATATCATCGGGTAGTATTTTTTCCAAAATGAGTAACTGTAAATTGTGTTCGCAATCGTGAGATGATAACGAAGTTTTTATGGCCCGAATTGGGAGATATGGATGTGTACGATATGTGGTTTCAACAGGATGGTGTCACTTGCCACACCCGTAACGAAACAATGGCCCTTTTTCGCGACAATTTCAATGGTTGTGTTATCTCACGTGATGGCAATGCCAATTGGTCGTTAAGATCATGTGATTTGACACCGTTAGATTTCTTCCTTTGGGTTATTTTAAAGAGAAGGTCTACGTCGATAAGCCAGCAACAATTCAAGAGCTTAAGAATGAGATAATTCTGCACATTAACGGCATAGAACCTCACTTATGCCTCAGCGTCATCAAAAATTTGGACCATGGGATGAAGATATGCCGCCCAGCTAGCGGCGGCCATTAAGCTGATATTTTGTTCTGTACTTAATTAAACCATAATAATATTATATAAAGGGTTTTTCAATAAGGGCGGGTAGATGTTGTTAATGTCAATCGTGGCGTTTGCTGTATGGCACGTAGTGCCGTCATCCCTCATGGCTGAAAACGGTCTTACTTCCTACGTAAACGAAGCCACAAGGCCAAGCTCAGGTACTTGCCAGGATCACGTCGGTATCAACTTAAATCTGCATATAACTGATCACTGTATGCCAGAAATGTTTCTTGAAAACATTGTATGTAGCAATTCTAGTGTTAGAAATCCTGTTGAATCCTTGCTCACCAAAATAAACTATCATGTTTTAAAAAACAGATTGCATTTTGAAAATTGGGACAGTATAGTGGTTAAAGATAATGTATCCAAAGCTTATGATATTTTTTTAAAATCCTAAAACACCACTTAAGGTTATCCACTTTCACAATGTCACAGAAAAAAATCTGAATATAGTCTCAAACCTTGGATAAACCTGCCTATAATTAAAAAAAAATAAGCTTAAAAACAAATTACGGAAAAAAATGCTTGAAACACTCTTCAAATTCAAATTTAAAAATAAATGCGGTGTAAGCGACTATGTAGAAATGTGAACGAGGAAATTATAATTGCAAAGGATAAATTCTACCACACTGAATGAAATACTGCCAAAGGTAATATAAAAAAAGGGTGGCAAGTCATAAATAGTATCTTAAACCGTAACAGTGCCTACTCCAACTCTATTGTACTTAAGAATGATAATGCTAACATTTCGAACCGGGGAGATATCGCCAACGAATCCAGCAACTTCTTTGCGTCTATTGGTAAAAGAACTTTCAATGATAGCCTATTTACCTCATGTAATTGTTGTTTTGAGCCTAGCAATCAAATCCTTAATTAATTCAAAGACTAGATTTAAAATATACTTTTAAAAAATGTTGACCCTAACCCAGTAGACATATTATGTCATATGAACTTAAGGGTGGCATAGTTATTCCTTTATTCAAGATATCGCCAACGAATCCAGCAACTTCTTTGCGTCTATTGGTAAAAGAACTTTCAATGATAGCCTATTTACCTCATGTAATTGTTGTTTTGAGCCTAGCAATCAAATCCTTAATTAATTCAAAGACTAGATTTAAAATATACTTTTAAAAAATGTTGACCCTAACCCAGTAGACATATTATGTCATATGAACTTAAGGGTGGCATAGTTATTCCTTTATTCAAAAAAGGTAGTGGGCAAGATATATCTAACTATAGACCAATTTCGTTACTAGCTTCAATTTCAAAAGTATTTAAGGAGCTTGTAAAAACAAGAATGCTGGCTTATCTTGGAAAAATTAACTCCCTTATTCCTGGACTTCCTGCTGAAGATGCTCTTTTGAAAATCTTTTGCATTCTGCAAAATGGTTTAGATATACGAGCACTTTTTAATAAGCGCACATTAGAAATTCCTAAGTTGATAAATTTCATCGGTTTTTTAATAAAGGGTGATTTTTTAAAAGCTATAGAAAAGTAAAAAAAAAAACACATAAAATTCAGAAAAATGCATGAAATATTTATTTGAATCGATAGTACGGTCCATATAATTTAATGTTTGAAGATTATTGCATGCAAATGTTGACCTTGACTGCGCCTCAAATGGTCCATCCGCTTAGTCCAATTTTGGCATACTCTTTCCAACATTTTGGCCGAAATCTCACGAATAAATGTTTCAATGTTGTCTTCCAATGCGTTAATTGAAGCAGGCTTGTCTGTATAGACATGAGCTTTAACATAGCCCCACAAAAAATAGTCTATAGGCGTTAAATCGCACGATCTAGGCGGCCAAATGGCCGGTCCCGAACGTGAAATAAAATGTTCACCGAACTCGCCTCTCAATTGTTTCGCGTGCTGTGTGGCATATGACACCGTCTTGTTGAAACCACATGTCATGCAAGTCAAGCTCCTGCATTTTGGGCAAAAATTTGAATATCATCTCACGGTAGCGGTCACCATTCACAGTTATATGTTACGATTCGCATCATCTTTGAAGAAGTACGGTCCAATGATGCCACCAGCTCATAAACCGCACCAAACTGTCACTTTTTTCTGGATGCATTGGTATAGCTCTTGCAATGCTTCTGGCTGATATTCACTCCAAAATCGACAATTCTATTTATTTACGTACCCATTGAGACAAAAATGAGCTTCGTCGCTGAACACAATTTTTCGTTAAAAAAGTGGATTTTCGGCCAACTTTACAAGAACCCATTCACCAAAAATTTTACTTTGCAGTAGGTCGTTCGGCTTCAATTCTTGCACCAGCTGTATTTTGAAAGGCATCACACCTAAATCCTTCCGCAAAATTTTATACGTTGTTGAGTAACAGAGGCCCAATTGCTGCGAACGGCGATGAATCGATAATTGATGGTCATCATTAACACTGGCCGATACAGCTGCGATATTTTATTCAGTTCGCACTCTACATAAGCGTGTTGGTGGTTTAATGTCCAATAATGTAAATTTGGTGCGAAATTTAGTCACAATAGCCCGAATACCCCCCTCAGTGGGTCGATTAAACTGACCATAAAATGGAAGAAACGCGAGATAAACTTTCTTAACAGAGCCCGCATTTTTATAATAAAATTTAATCATTTGCAAGCATTGTTCGTTTGTAAGACGATTCATGGTTAAATTATAGACCAAACTGAAGATGTTTGACAGTAAAACAAAACACGAAACGTGCGTCAGCTGTTTAAACCAATACTGCCAAAAAGATAATAGCTAAAAAATCACCCTTTAGTAAAAGTGTGTTGATTTGAATCATCGAAAAATCGAGGTTTTGATACTATATTCTATCTAACCATACTAAAATTAAAAAAAAAATGTGGTTAATTAACCTACACGATTTGTTATACTGAAAAAATTAATTTTACATCTTAGCTTTTTTTTAGAATTAACTATTTTTTATCCTTTAAGGTTCTTAAATTTTGAATACCTTTTTAATTTCACCAGTGTCATTTCATATTTCCAAAGATTCGTAACGTTAGTTTCTCAAGTAATAAAGGGTGTCCCAAAATTAACGCAAGATTTGAATTAAATAGAAAACGCCGTTTTTAGTCTTTTGATAGTTATATTTTTATTGACTCGTAAAGTACATAGGATAGGGTTATGTATGGAATAACACATCGGACAAATGGCCTCCACGGCTTTGCATGCACATGCGCACTCTTTTGTTGAAATTTTCCATGACCATTTTGCATAAATGTGGCTGAATTTCGTTGATGCAGCGTTGAATCTCCTCCTTTAATGCACGGTTGGTTGTGTGCTTGTTGACATAGACTTGTGATTTCAAATAACCCCATAAAAATAAGTCTAATGGTGTTAAATCACACGATCTAGGAGGCCAATTTTGATCACCGAAACGAGAGAGTACACGACCTGGAAATGTCTCATGCAGTAATTGAATTGTTTCACGGGCTGTATGACATGTGGCACCGTCTTGTTGAAACCACATATTGGACACATCAATATCATCCAATTTTGGCAGAAAGAACTGTGTAATCATGTCGCGATATCGAGCACCAGTAACAGTCACTGCTTGACCAGCATCATTTTCAAAAAAATATGGCCCAATTATGCCTCCAGCCCAAAATCCACACCATACAGTCACGCGTTGTGGATGCATTTGTTTTTCGACAATCACATGTGGGTTCTCCGAACCCCAAATGCGGGCAATTTTGGCGATTGACAAAGCCATCAAGATGAAAATGTGCTTCATCGCTTAGGATGATTTTGCTCGAAAAATCAGGGTCCATTTGTTGATGTTCAATAATCCATTCAACGAACTCTCTTCTCTGTCCATGGTCATTAGGCTTCAATTGTTGTGTTAATTGAATTTTGTAAGCATGAAGACACAGATCTTTGGTGAGTATACGCTGTAGAGAGGTTCTTGAAATTTGCAATTCTTGTCCACGACGTCGAATTGAGGTTACTGGATTGTCAGCAACACTCTCACGCACTGCTTCGACATTCACATTTGAACGGCTTGTTTTTGGACGACCAGTGTGTTTGGTGTCTCCAACGGATCCAGTCTCCATGAATTTTTCAATTAATCTCTTCACAGTTGACGAAGTTAAAACACTATTCCGACCATATTTTGTATGAAATTTTCGAACTGCAGCCGCCGAGCTTTCACTATTTTTGAAATATTCTTTAATAATGAAGACACGTTGTTCTCTCGTGTAACGCTCCATTTTTAATAACCCTATACTGTTAGCTGTCAAATTGCTTTTTTTCAGGGTTGCCAACACTTCATTGCACAAATGGCGGCAAATTCAAATCTTGCGTTAATTTTGGGACACCCTTTATTTCCAAAGTATCTTTATCTATTATAAACATTTATAGAAAAATAAATTTAAAAAAATACTCTTACTGTTTTCTTTTGTACATACTATGTATGTATGTATGTATGTTTTCAGATGACGAATAGATGTGGGACACACAAATTCTAATGCAATAAATTCCAGAAACTTATGTTCCTTAATTCTCATTTTTGTTTTTTCAGTAATTTACATTCGAAAATGTCTCGTTTTTTGTGTTTTGTTGGTTTTGAAAGCTATTTGCATATTTTCATTTCCCCCGAAATTATTCAAAAGGCACATACATACATATGTACATACATAGATAGCTAGCGTTGGTGTTGGCGTTGGCGTTGTGGCAAATCCTTTCAGTCCTTCATTTTCCTAAAAATATTCCCTCTCTTATACACTAGATGCTCAAGTTGGTATTGGTAGAGAAAAGTTTATTGCAATTAATTAGAATTGAGATACAATATTCCCCAAAGTAAACATTTAATTACTTAATTGAGCTTGCAATCAAATTAAGTTTTGTCTCTTTTTTTTCTTTTGTCAAGAATTTACAATTTCTTTTTGGGAGGATAAATTTAAATTTTTAAGCTCTGAAAGGGGAAGGGTGTTTAAGGTACAATGATGTGATTTATGTAAGTACAGACAAACAACGAAAACTGAATCTATCTGTATACGATATTGATTCAAAAGGTTGATTTGATTGATTTGTAGAATGAAGTTAGCAAGAAGAAACAAAAAATTAAAATGTTTTTGACTTCATTAAAATTCAGCCTTGATCATCTTCATCATTGTTATCATCATCATTGTTATCATCATCGTCATCGTCTTCAAGCATGCTGGATGCTGCTGTGCCTTACCTAGGAGCAATGAATAATATTTGGCACCCTAAATGGAATTAAATTGCTTAATGTACCGTGTCGCACAATGAATAATTAATTACGCATTTTTGAGTTATGGCTTAGGAGTTAAGATATTTCATGTTTTTTTGTACTATATTGGGGTACATAGAATGCAAATAATAATTTTAAGTTTTTTGCCAGTATGCACATATGTATGTACATAAGTTTGGCTTAGTACATAGGTCAAACAAATTAACCCGCTTTCCATTTTTACACTGCGTTTATTTGTAGTATGTTTAATGTACTGTACGGATTTAAAAAGCCTTCAATTTGACAAGATTTGTATTCCCAAATACAAATACACACCAACCTCAGAAAAAAATAGCTCAATTTGCAATCTGACTTTATTCAGACAAAATAATTTGATTTAAAATTTGTTTTAAGCAAATTTACTTAGATAATTAATTAAGCAATTAATTTATTTACAATAATTTTATACTGTATTTTGAATTTGAAAGCTATGGCTATGCCGTCAGCTAGGGGCCTATTCTACCAAACACTTTTCCCTTTGCGAGTTTACAAACAAATATTATTTAGTAAAGTAAAGAGACTTTACTTTTCAATTTTGTAGTCTTTAATTGAGAAGTGAAGAGTAAAAGTTTTTCACCAATAATTTAAAATACAACTTTGCAATTAATTCGTATTATTACTTACTTACTAACTTAAGATAACGCTACAATCCTGTGTGAATTAGAGCCTCACCAAACAAACTTCTCCATCAAGGTCGGTCGCTTCATAGATGTCTACAGTTGCGCATTACAAGTTGAGGGAGGTCACTTTCCACTTGTACGCGCCACCTTATCCGCGGTCTTCCTCAACTGTGCTGTCCTGTGGGTGTGGATACGAAGACTTTCTGGGTCAGAGCAGTTGTTTCCAGACGCTCTACGTAACCCAGCCATCTCAGTCGTTGGACTTTTATCTAAGGTTAAGGCTATGTGTCGCTTTACAGCCAGTACAACTCGTCGTTTGATCTTCTCCTCCACTCACCTTCTATGTATACGGGACCTTTGATCTTCTCTCGAAACGACCCAAGGTGCTTTAATCCTATTTTGTCATTGTCCACGCTTCTGCACCGTATATCAGGATTGGGATGATAAGGGTCTTATATAGCGACACTTAGGTCGCTCGCTCGAGAGGGGGCTTTAGACGTCAGTGTTGTAAGTCCTTTCTTGATAACTGCATGTACTTTGTTTTGCCCTTAATACTCCCAAAAGCCCCGATTATGTCAATGCTTGTAATTGGGCAGGCTTTTGAAATATAATGCCTCTATTGTTGACGTGGAAGCTCTCCGCTATTCTTTCGAGTACGATGCTAAAGAAATCGTATGACAGCGCATCACCTTGTCTTAAGCCTTTTTTGACATCGAAAGGTTCTGTTAAGTCGTCACCCTGTACAAACGGACGAGTTTGGCAGGGATGCCAAATCTAGACATGTCTCTGCACAGATTGAATTGAAAAAAATTCATTAACAGTTGTATTTGTAAGTATCTAATTAGGCCTGTTGAATCGCTGTTCTACATGGATGTCCCGGATTTTTTCTTCATGGTGTTATTAACTCAAACCATAAGCAATATTTCCTTTAATAATTGCATTAGGCAATGGTCGATAACCTGCGTTGAAATTAGATGCCAAACGAGAATTCCTCAGTACTCAGCATTGGTGGTCAACACATCCAGCATATAAGGAAATTCTCTTTGTGAACAGCAAATGGTGATAAAGAGAAGTTCATCAATGACAACATTCGATACTCGATGAACTACTCTGCAAACGGTTTCTTCGCTTATTCTGTGCATAGATGCAATACCGTGATATTGGGATCGTTTCCCAGCCCAATATGTAGCGTACACAAAAGTTGTTGTGGCTATTGAATTGTAGTTTATTTACAATTTTAGACAACGCAAACTTTCTTTCGTCGAAAAATCATTTCCGATTTCTAAGCTACTACTACTACTCTTTGGTCACTATTACCCACATATTTTTCGTTTTCAAACTATTCTTCATAACGATTCATTTTTGTATACATTATTTTACAACAGCTTTTCAAAAGAAACGTTTTTTTGCTTTAAATTGTCAAATTCTATTGAAGGATGGCTACGATGTCGCTGGATTAAAAAACTTCAACAAAATCAGACATTTTTGAAATTAATCGTAAAATTTAAATTCAAATTAATGTTCTTGGGTGAATTCGCCAAAATTAAAAAAAAAAAAAACTAGTCTAATGTCTATTGTGGGTTAGGTACCCTAGCCCCAAAGTAAAAATCCCCAAAACAAAATCTCCAAAACATAATCCCCAAATCTAAAATCTCCGAAACCAATATAACCAAAACCAAAATCCCCAAATCCAGAATTCCTAAAATCAAAATCCTTATAAGCACAGGTTCACCATATTTCGAGTATATCTAAGAAATTATGTTTGGCGCCCCATGCTTGGAATCACCATAGGATTTGGGGTGGATGCGAGTTTGGGTATATGCAAAGTACTTTTTGCATTTGAGCACTAAAATCAAAGAAATGGAAACACTGAACAAAAAACAGGCAAGTGTGTTGTATTTGAAAAAGTGAACTTTGAAAATTAATTTGAAATAGAAATAAATGTTTCCTCGCTCTAAAACTGCTATAATTATTATTTATTTGCACATACATATCTATCAAATAAAAAAAAACACGTGTCGAAATTCGTGCTGCGCTGTATTTTGTGTGCGAGAAAAATAATTTTTTAGACAATCGGCAACTGACTTAAACTCGGGTTCATGTTTTCTTTTTGATGCATCCAGAAAATTGGGTTTTAACCACAAGTAAAGTTCACTCAAATGATGAAAACCAACATTGACGTATTTGAAAAAATTAGATTTGGGGATTTCGTTTGTGGATTATCGGCATGGGGATTTAGATCCATGGGGATTTTATTTTTGTAGATTTTGTACTTGGGGATAACGATTTTGTGGATTTTAAAAAGTGTGGGGATTTTGTTTTTGGAGATTTTGCACTTGGGCATTATGTCGGTATCCCGTCTATTGTCTGGTTAATTATGAAAAGTTTTCTTTGGATATATGTATGTAAATACATATGTATTTGAAAAGCTTTTCAAAATTAAAAATATAATTTGCCATTATTATTATTTTGAAATAGAAAGAACAAATACTTTACAAAATAACAAAACTTTTCACTTTTCAGAAAAGACTGCACTTTGCAAATTTGAGTTTGGTGAAACGTAATTTGCAAAGTAAAAGTGCAAGGTTTGCAAAGTCAAATATTTTTGGTGAACCAAGGCCCAGCTCGGAAACAATTTTTGTAACTTCCCATAGGAAAATATTTGTAATCCGTCCGATTTGTCGAATGGAAAATGTTGACACTTCTCGACGTTTTAAGGTCCCTTTAATCTTAATCAAGGATTTTCCGCGAGATGTTTGTGTGTGAGTGCGAATGTAGGTTTGTACGTTCGGGAATCCTTTTTCGTCGACAATATCTCAGGAACCAGTATGCAAGTAATAACACAAAAAGATGCAGCAAAGACTTTCAATAAAATATTTATAATAGCAATTTAAAACCAATGAACATTTTGGTTGGCCCAAAATAACTGAAATATCTATCGACTTCATTTAAATTTTATATTATGAATGTGACCGTGACGTGATAACAAATCAACATAATTTCACAAAAAAAAAAAAACAATTACCTTTTTTCTTTCTTATAAATAAAAAAAACTGATACAAATATTTGTTAAATCGAAATGAAAGTTTTCTTGCAAGAAATAAAATCCTATAAAAAACATTACTAATGGTTGGTAAAAATTGGTTTTCGACTCAAATATCTTTTCAAAAATGAAAGATATTGTCTTCAAATTTGATAGGAAGATAATGCTATTAAAAAAAATTTAATCTGTATTTTTTTTATATAAGGAATAAAAACTTTCAAAAAATACTACTAAAATTGATAAAAATTGGTTTTCGACTAAAAATCTCGTTAACGAAAACAGAAATTGAAAAAAAAAACGTTTTTGTTGTTTGAATATTGGGCACATACCAATATATTGTAGACAATCTTCTTTTGATTTGGAGTTGCACAGCGTATAAAATTGGTTGAAACTACAATTGTATGGATTTCCGTTTAAGTTGAGAACCTCGCATCTTGCTTTAAAATTTAATGATAAATGCGTTTTTTCGTATTTCATATATAGTAAAGTGAGAAATTGCCAACAAAACGATCCGCAGTAGTCCGGTTTTTATATTTGAAAGTTGATACAACTGAATATTTGCCAGAATAATTTATCAAAAAATTCAAAAAAAATAGCGAAATTCAGACCAGGGGTGAAATCGTGTTAGCTGATTTTTGAAAGTTGACTATCAAAATCAAGAAAATACGTCTGTGTAATGTGATAGTCGATTTCAAAGTTTTAACCAAACAATTTGACATAAAATAAAAACTTCAAGAAGAGGTTTTGTTCGTAGACTATTTCATTAACATGTAGTGTTGAAGCAAGCTTGAAGCTCGCCTAAATTCTAATATACCCGAATCGAGTTGAGATGAGCTTGATTCGCTTGATTCCGGTCGGGGATCGGAAATTTGTGGAGAAAAACCTGTGTGGAGGAGTTGCTTTTACAGATATGTTTATTTGCATGTTTGTGTACAAAAAATATAGTTTTGTTTTAATCAAATTAAAAAAAAATTGCACATGGAGTAGGTAGCATATTCTTATATGGTACTGAACTATTCAGTTTTTCATTGTTTAACACGAATCAAACTATCTTACTTGCACTTCATAAGAAACATCGAAACACCATTTGCATGTCAGAAAGTGCTGTCAAACTTAATCATTTTTAAATCTTCTTGTGCGGTGGAAACACCAAAAAGATTTATCTAATCTAAACTGAGATAAACCTTTGGTGGAAACAACTTAATTATCTTTTCTATTGCTTTATCTTGCAAAATAAGCCCAGTTAGTCCATTTTCACTAACAAAACTAAATAATATCAACAGTAATAGATTGATTTTTTCCCAAATGGAAAGCACACATGATTTCAAATACACAACTACTCAACGAACACAGCCATCGAGATACAAATGCAATATCAATCGTACCAATAATTGAGAACGAAATCACATAAGATCTATTCGAGACTCGTATAAATGTCAAAAACCCATCCATAGTAAGATTCTACTCTAACTTTTATCGGTGTTATTCATACTATGGATATTGTTTTTGTTATTCGTGTAAAATCCTACTATACTATGGATAGATTTTCCAACAAAACACGGGTATCTGAACAGCTCAGTGAATCGTGAAAATATTTTCTGGTACCAAGATTGTAGTTGAGATGACTGCAGATCATTCCACTAAAATAATCTTGAAACTTTTTCTATCATTAAACACCCCACTGTGTCCTCATTTTTCTATATGATGCTGTACATGTTGTTCATTTAGATGGTAAATGTTTTTCAAATGATCATTCAATCTCACTCCGCACTCATTGCCAAGAGACTTCTTTCAAACCATCAGTCCTTGTTTCTTAACTCGTATAAAAGCGGTTTTGTAGAAAGTCTTTTGTTCTGATGGTTTCTGCAGATTTTGATACTTGAGACTTCAACGTGTTTGTTTCTAAATAAATGGCGTACTTAGGTGTATTCAGGAGTAGGTCGAAAAGTTTTTTACGAAATTCCTATAAAATGTTTCAATATTTTCGTATTCGTGATCAGTATAATAGGGTCGATTTCACCTTCACTGAATCAAAGATCATGTATTTTGTAGATAAGATTATTTGTTTATTAGAGAAGATATTTGTCCATGGTAAATTTTTTCAAACTTTACAAGCTTTTGGCTTTCTCTGAGAAATTAGTTATGTTATTTAATGTTGGATTCAAATTTAAGCCTAAATATTTAATTTCTTTTTCTTACATCCAATTGCGTATTGTTGTATTTCTATCTTTTAACATTGTATAGGTTTTCTGTAGTACCAAAGACTATTTTTTCTATTGATATTGTTGGTATTAGATAACCGATTGATTATCAATCGTAAACCTTCGGGTGATTCTGGAAGTATTACGAGGTCATATGCGTATAACAAAGCATTCACAGTGCAGCTAGCTCCTCTTTTTTATCAGTTATCAATATCGGGGACAAAAGTGTGCTTAGGGCATTCTTGTTTAACTTCTTGTTTACTTTTAGGAACTTTGTAGATATACCAAGCTAAACCAACTTATAAAAAAGGGCATTCCTATTGACTAGGTTAAAAAACAGCTTTGAAATCAACAATAATTGAAATGACGTAGCTTGAAATGCTTATACTATAGATGACAGTGTAAAAATCTGATTGATCGTTGAATTTTGTTTGAAACCGGCCGACTTTTAGAACTAATAAATTATTATTCTGTTCGGCCAATTTTTCAAGCCATTTTACTATTGTACTGCAAAATATTTTTGCTTTTAGTCTAGCGAACATTTTTTTGTTTATTGGGAAAATGACGGTTTTTTTTAACGATGTAAAATAGTTCATAATGATTTTATTGAAAAGCATTTTTACATGATTGAGAAACTATCATATACCTGGATTGATGAGGAAGTTAAGACTCTTCCTTTTAGTTTTTGTCTTTACCCCAACGATTTCCGCTTCTCTCTTCACCCTTGTTGTCATTAAATGGATGTTTAAAGCGAGAACTTTTATCATTAAATACATATTGCAAACCTAACATAAATGAAATATGTATAAACTAGGTCTAAATCTAGATATATACTATAAAAAAAGCAAACAGTCTGCTATCAATATCATTTTTCAGCTCAATTACCAACCGGCTGCTGTACCTAACCATAAAACAAATAAACATAACCACAAAATAAGTCTATATACAGTTAGTATAGGTATGAATTACAAAAACCAAACAAACAAAAAAATTAATAACAATTTAACTAAACACCTAACATTATTTCACAGCATTTACATAAATTCCCATCGCAATAAAAACAAAAACCTGCTGGTAAATCCCACAAAAAGAAACACTTTTGATTTACATCCATTACCGCGCCTTAAAAACACATATAAAACCTTTAAAAAACACACTATACGACCTACTTAGGTTAGATATCCATATCCATGATACCTGCTTTAATATAGGTACACATTAAAAACATGAAAACCATCAAAAGCACCAAAAAAACAATGTCCTTTCAATATCAAAACTCCACCCCCTTTTGTTATAAAATATACCTTTTTCTCACTTACACAAAAACTTCGCCATAACCAATAATATTTGAGTGAGGTAGTAATTTCACCCCCACCCCATCGAGTACTGTTTAAATGTGTGCTTGAAAGACAACAAAAGGAACAAAAAGCGCTATAAGGGATGGAAAAGGACGAAATTTTCAGGGGATGTTCTTGTTCTACTATACACATATCCAATTGGAAGGAAAATCATGCGCTTCCCCTTCTCAAACCCGTGCCGCACCTCGTTAAGAAAATTATTATTGAAATTACAAACAAATTACGGTAAAACGACATAATACAACAGTGTTAATAGAGGTGGGGATTTTTTCTTTTTAATTACAATATGGCGTTAGCAGGTCATAGGTTAGAGGTAGAAAGGTGTGAGTACAGGATTGGTCCTTAATAATTAGTTGGAACAAACATACAGACAGGATTATTGTTATTTTAATTATTTTCCTTTCTAAAACAGATTAAGAATAAATCCACAAAATTTCCCAAATAAATTGCCCAAATCGAATTGAAGTAATATTCCTTTTTTCTCTCAGGAATGTTCTAGCAGGCAAACAGAGACAGAGAGTAATCGAAATGGCACATTCCAGGAATAGTTATGCGCACCCATTTCGATTATGGCCTTTTCGTCTAGCCTTTGTATGAGTTTTCATCTTGATGGGATTTGGGGGATGCTTTTGGTACAAAACTCTGGGGGTAATTGGGGGTTGTTTTAAACCAGATTATATTTAGTAGTAACAGTAAAAGAGAGAGCTCCAACCATTTTCGAAAACATAAAACAGTATCATTTGTGTCGGGTCGTTATTGTAACACAGATGTAAATTGCCGACGGGCCCGTTTCAATAAGCATAACGGTTATCGATATATTTTGTTCTGTGGTGTTGTTGTGTGAATTTTGAAAGTTTTTTGAATAACTGTGTGAAACAATAGAATTAAAAATCATTGTAAACATGGAGCAATTGGCACAATTTGTGACTAAGTCTTTTGAATACAATAACAATACAAATTCTAGAGTTCAAGATCTCCTGAGTGCAATGTCAGCCACGCGTGTGACAACTAATGGCAAACTTGATTGTGAAGACACCACGTCAATGAATGACAATTTGGAGACTAATAATCATCATCATCTTCATCAAGATGATGAAGAATCAATTGATATTGACATAACCGATTTGTCTGGTACTGAAAATAAGGATAATAATAATATTAGTGAAAATAATCGTCCTTTGTCATTGGTGAAGTTGAGTGAAAGTGTAGACAAACCACAGCCGCCGCCAGCGCCGCCGTCGGCGCCGCGTCATCAACATCATCAGACGAAATTTCAAACAAAAAACTGGTTAATTTCTGATTCATCGCCGAAGAGAACATTTCAGGAGTTAGGCGGTAGACCTAATTTGTCGACTTCGTCGGATTGCAATAATCGTCTGAGATTTAAGGATATTTTTAAGTTTGATTCTAATTTGACAAGTTCTGATCCAACTACTACAACATCTTCGTCAAAAACATCAACAACAACAACATCGTCAGCAAACAAATTGACGAATGTGTCAAAAAATTCTGCTCTTAATTTGATAAGAGTTTCGAATTTAGAGAAAGAAGTTGGAAGGACTGTTGAAATGCCAATTCGAATGAGGGCTATGGGATATGGTGGAAAACGCAGAAATTCGGAAAAAGACGAACATTCCGACGGAAGTGTTCGCATGTTTTCAACAACAAATACAATATCTGTTTTAAAGAGTGAACAAAATTTACTTATTGCACCTCCAATACAGCCACATCAGCCTACGGATGTTTTGAAGTATGAAATTGAAGAGAACGATAAGGATAAAGGAATTCACAGCAGTGCCAAGGATTATAGCAACAGAACTGATTTTTATGAAGGTGAGCGCAAATTTTAAATACGTTAGAAAAAAAACATACTTTATATTCCTAATATACCCAAATATTAAAATAGCAATAACTAAGCCTGAATATTTACGTTCCTTATTTAAGCTCAAGATCAAAATTTGAACTCAAAGTAAATATTTTTGGAATCGATCATCTTGCAACTCCCATTTCGAAACGTTTACTTTGATTCGCCATTCATAAGGTTACCTTACAATTATAAATTTTTAAGGGTAGAAATGTATGTTTAACATGTAAGAAAAGAAAAAAAAGTACGAATACGTCCCAGTGCACATTTTAGTTATTTTTAAAAAAGATAAAACAAAAGGAGATAATTTTGAAATTGGGATTGCATAAAATTGATACAAGCAACGTTTTTTGTAGAAAAAATTAACCTCTGTTACTCTCAAATTAAAATTTTCTTATAAATTAAAAAAATTCACAGGAAGGACTCATTTTTTATCGCTCACTTTTTATAATCTGAAAATGGTAGGCTTTACATTTAATTTGACTGCAAAAAAAATTAATTTTCAATCAACAATTTACAGAGTTACATGATATGGTTTACTTGTCTCCAAGTTGTAGTTTAGATTTACGAGAATAAACAAATAAATATAAGTTATTTAGTTTTTATTTTAATTTTTATTTTTAATTTTTAATTACCAGAGTTAAATAATTTGGAATGGGATACAATTTTTTTAAATGTAAACTTAGGTTAATGAGCTGCCGATTATCGGCACACTTAGATCAATCGTAATCTATTGTGTTACCCTGATGTATTAAGCTTCCCTAAAAAAGTGATTAAACCTATGATATAATGGGTTGTAGCACAGATACTATAGTCTTTTGAGTTGTCTTCTTACATTTCTTTTCTTGTCTCGCGGGGTCCACTCTGTTGTTATTTTGGTCCATCGATCATCTGAGGTTCGGAATATGTGTCCAGCCCAATCCCATTTAAGTCTTCTTGTTCTTTGAAGAACATCTTCAAATTTCGTTTGGTTTCTTATGTTTTCGTGGTTAATCCGTTGGGATAACCTCACTTTAAGATTCGATCTTTCCATCGCTCTTTGGCAAGATTGGAGCTTATTTTCGAGGGCTTTCGTAGATTGCCATGTTTGGCAACCATATGTCAAGACTGGAAGAACCGTCGAGTCGAAAACACATTTTCTTGTTTGGGTTGAGATATTAAGATCCAGCAGATTCTTCACATGCCAA
This sequence comes from Eupeodes latifasciatus, assembly GCA_920104205.1. NCBI lineage: Eukaryota > Metazoa > Arthropoda > Insecta > Diptera > Syrphidae > Eupeodes > Eupeodes latifasciatus. The sequence continues at coordinate 152,248,766 of OV049924.1, forward strand.
AATTGTCTCCAAGCGCTTGCTATGCTATGGTTAACATTTTTAACGTCTTTATCGATGAATGATATAGTTTGACCCAAATAATTGTAGTCTTCTACGTAGTCTAAAGCGATATCATCAATTTTTATTATGGAATGGTTGCCATTTGACATTATTTTGGTTTTTTGTCGATTAGTAGATAAACCGACTTTTTTGCATTCTATACAAAGCTCGTTTAGCATAGTTTGTAATTCATGTTTTGACGTGGCGATTAAAACAATATTATCTGCAAATCTAAGATTTGATAGAAATCTACCGTTTATATTCAATCCCTTGTTTTCCCATTCCAAGTTACGAAAAATCTCTTCCAAAGTTGCGGAAAAAAGTGCTGGTGAAAGTGGATCACCTTGCCGTACTCCACGTGTCGTCTGAAATATTGGTCCAGTACTTTCCGTTTTAATGCGCGCAACATTATCCTTGTACATGTTTTGAAGAAGACGAACAATTTTCGGTTCCACACCTTGTTTAATTAGCGCTTGCCAGATAAATATTTGCTCAACTGTATCGAACGCTTTGGCGAAATCAATAAATGCAATATATAGCGTTATATTATATTCCTTGCTCTTTTCTATGATTTGGCTCATTGTTTTAAGATGGTCCATTGTTGAGAATCCAGATCTGAACCCAGCTTGCTCAAAAGGTTGATTGAATTCTAGGCTTGTTTTCATTCTATTGAAAAGGCATTTCGCAAATACTTTATAAACGCAAGATATTATACTAATGGGCCTATAGTTGTTTATGTCGTCCGTCTTGCCTTTTTTGTGGATGAGGATTATTTCGGATTTCTTCCATTGTTCTGGGATTTCCTCGGTGACCAAAACCTGATTGAAAATATCTTTCAACCAGTTGGCCAATGAACATTTTGCGTATTTTAAATACTCTGCAGCAATTCCATCACTTCCATTGCATTTCTCGTTTTTTAAGCTTTGAATCGCATTCTCGACTTCGCTTTTAAGTAAAATTGGAAACTGTTGTTCTTCTTGCCAATCAGTGCTTGTGTCAGCATTTAAAAGTGAATGAGAGTCAGAATTGTTTAGTTGGGTTTTGTATAAATTGCTGTAGAAGTTTGTTGCTATGTTGTTGATATCTTTTCTGTTATGAGTCTTGCTAGCATTTTTGGATAAGGCAACGATCCATTCTTTATTAGTTTTTAATGAATCATTTGCTTTTTTAATTGATTTTGTTTTTTCAATTATATTTTGTAAAAAGTTGTCGTTAAAAGTTTGGATGTCTTCTTGTGATTTTTTCTTAATTTTTTTCCTAAGATTTGCAAGATTATGTTTTTCGGATCGATTAAGACTGACCTTTAGGCGTATACTCTCACGTTCTTCAATAAGCTTTAATGTTTCGTTTGAGAGTTTTTGCGGTTTCATTGCTGATGCTGTCAGAATGTGTCTATCTGCAGATTGCTTGATTGTTCGTTCTAAGATGTTATATTGGTTTTGAAATGGCTCATGTCTAGATGCAAGTATTTGGTATCTTTGTTGTAGATCAATATTGTAATTCCTTATGGCTTCATCGGTGAGCGTCTTTGACACATTCTTCTTTGTTGTTCTGTGGAGTTGTCTGTTGTTGTGACTAATTCTCAGTTTGGCTCGTACTAGTCGGTGATCCGAATAAAACTCGAAATTATTCAAAACGCTTACATCTTCTAAAACAGATCGTTTATTTGATAGGGTATAATCGTATTGGTTTTTGTAGTTCCTGTCTGGCGATATCCAAGTCCACTGGTTTTGTGGTTTCTTTTTAAATAAGGAGTTGCCCACCACTAGCTTGTTTTGCCAAATATGCTGGATGAGGCGGCTTCCTCTTGCGTTTCTTTCTCCATATCCAAATTCACCCATAATTGGTTCTTCTCCTCTCTCCCTTAATCCAATTTTTGCATTAAAGTCGCCAATTGTTAACAGAATTTCAGATTTGAGATGTATTGTTGCTCTTTCAAATGTATCATAAAAAGTATCTATTTCTTCCTCTGTTGCCTTCTTAGTTGGTGCATATACTTTAATAATGGATATATTACATTTGTCAATTTTGAATATTACACCTATCACTCTGTTGCTAAATCCTTTTATTTCTAGAATGTTCGTTTTTAGTTTTTTGTTTATCATGATTCCAACGCCAAAGGATCCTTTTTTGGTACCGAAATATGCAAAAATGTTGCCGTTGTCTAGTTCTCTAATGCTTTCTCCATGTCTTCTTACTTCAGCTAGACCTATAACATCCCAGTTTATCTTTAAGAGGGCATTTTTGAGTTCTATAAATTTTTCTTCGGATAGTAAAGTTCTAGTGTTAAGCGTTGCAATATGTAATTGCTTGATTGTGTTTGAGTTTAAATTATTGTTTATATTATTTTTTATATAATGTGGTTGATTTTTGTATTCATTAGAAGGGGGGTTTTGGCCATGTACCTCCACGGTGGCCAACCGGGTTGGAGGCATAATTTGACAATTATACAGTTCGTTTGTGTTATTATTTGTTTGATTTTCGTGCAAAGGTTGGCTTCTTAAATTGTTTCTTAACTTAGATTCTGCTAGTTCTGTGTTAGTTTTTTTCGGATAAAAAATCTTGACCGGAGCTATTGTAAGTATTGAGGTTCTCATGAGATACAGTTTTTTGAAGAACATATTTTCTTAGTGGAGAATTTGAAGATAATGTTTGTGTTTTTCGATTTGGAGTTGTTTTGTTCTTTTTTATTGTTCCCGTTCGAGGATGCGTTGATTTTTCGATGTCTTCTTGTTGTGGATCCTCATCGGACAGCTTTCGTGTGTTTTGTTTCTCATTTGATTGTGAAGGAGCAGGTATCTCCTCTATTTCTTGGTCTGAAAGTTGTTTGCCGTTATTTGTTATTTGTATTTGTTATTTGTACATAAACTTAAATATTCTTTATCGGTGAACTTAATTTGAATTTGATGAAAAATTGTTTTTTGATGAATGTTTGTGTACGGTTTTTGGTCAACTTTCACAGTACAAATTCAAAAGTTCCTAATTCCAATTGGAAATAGAAACAGTGCAAAAGGTTCCATATTTTATCAGCTGAATGGAAATATTAGCCAATTATGTTTAGAAAATTAAGGTGAAGCTCACAAATCGCTGCTGCTTGACCAGACTTTTGCAGATCCAAATTTGGCCTTAAAGTGACCCGTTTGCTTTTCAGTGTCTTTTGAATTTGATATATTATTTGGTTGACTGTGAAGTCATTTATCTGGAAATAATTTTAATATTAAATTGGTTTTTAAAAATGTTGGTATTTGAGCAAGAATAAATGAAGAACTTTTTGAGGCCTTTATTTTGAGAATAGAGGACAAATGCGTGTTTGGATACTTGGTTCATCCAAAGTTTATTCGCCTAATGACTGATTTGGATTTGGTAAAGTCTACAAAAAGAGGACTATTTTTGTTCAAGTTAGATGGACAAAGATTTCGGCCCATGTTTTTTCTGTCACCTTAACTGCAATAATTGCTGTACATTATTAAGATCGATAATGTTGTTTAATAATTCTTATTTATCTTAAAAGTTTCTTCTATAGATTTGTTAAAAAATAAATTAGTTGGCGCAAGAACTAGGGCCTAATGACTTATAACTCTCAACCATGTGCCAGTTAGCTACTTTTGGAGAATCATTGCAAGAGGCAGTACCCGTGAAAAAAGAACTTTAGGTGGCACAGGCAGGGATAGAACTAAAGACCTCTAGCAATCCTACGCACTAACCATTACTCCACAGGTACCAGATAGATTATGTTTTTTTTAAATAAATTAGACCACCCTGACCTATGAACTTTCAAACACCAAATTTAAACTATAAGGCTATTCTTTTCATTCAACTATAATGAAAAAATCTCAGTAGCCAATATTTTAAAGTTTGGCAATAGGGTTTCTAACGATTTATTTTATTTCAAATATATGTACTGAATCTTTCTATCTTATATTTTTCAATATTTGGATTTAAAAATTTGTTAACTAAAATAACAAAATAATAAAATTGTAAAAGAAATTAATTTTCTCTCAATGTAATACATTTTTAAACTTTTTAGGCATAAAATTAGAAAGTCCATAATTCTTATATAACTCATTGATAATTAAGTTTAAAATTTAAATTAAATTAAATCCAAAGAACAAAAATATAACGAATTAAAAATAGCATTTTTCTAAAACTTTAACAAAATATTAATAACAATAATTTGTGTAAGATAGAAAATTTGAATTCAGTGTCTTTTTTTCTCATAATACTTTAGTCGAAAAACTTTTTTATTAGTTTTTTAGGTTTTCGTGTAATAAATTACTAAAAGCTTACAACAATATTTTGCATATGATAAAATAAGATTTCAATGTCTGTTTTTGCTCCCAACAATCTGAGTCGAAAACCAATTTTTATCAATTTTAGCAGCATTTTTTGAAAGTTTTTTATTTCTTATATACAAACAAAATTAAAAGAAAAAATTAGGTGGCGCAACAGTCCATTGAGAACTAGGGCCTAGTGACTTACAACTCTCAACCATTCCTGTGTGCGAGTAAGGTTGTCAGGGATGGAGGGGACCTACAATTTTAAGCTGATTCCGAATGGCTAATTTGAGAAAGCACTTTTAATGACAAGAATTACTCTTGGAGGATTAGTCAATACCTCGGCAGTACCCGTGAAAACTTTTTTTTTAATTAAGGTGGTACAGGCAGGGATTGAACCTAAGACCTCTGGCGAGACAGCCCTACACACTAAACACGGGTACTACATATAAAAAAAAAAAACTACAAATTGATTTTTTCTAAGACAATTATCTTAATTTAACAAACAAAATTAGCATAGAATGAAATAATTTTGTAAGACAATACCTTCATCTATTTTCGAAGTACTCGAACCTATCATTGTTTTTACCAATTTTGCGTAATATTTTTTGTAGATTCTTATTTTTTATAAAAAAGCTGAATTTTTTTAAAAATTTAAATGAATTTTAAAAATAATATTTTGTACAGTATACAATTAGTTTAAAGACAATGGTGCAAAATTTTAAACAGCCTATTATTAAGGCCTTAGCACAATACTAGTTAACAATTTAATATATACATAGTAATCTACTAACTTTTCACTAATTTTAAACACTTTTTATTGTTTTCCTAACTAGTATCATGCTAAAACCATTTTATTAAAAAAAACATGAACACATCTAAATAATGACAGATTGTGGAGCAAACAAAACAAACATACCTTAATATCATACTAAAAATGATTTAACATCGTACTAAATCGTCTAAAATTTTTCGCCTTTTGTCACATTTGAGAAAAATGACATATGTCATAAAGATTTAGTACGATACTAAAAAGATAAAGTAGCCATTTGGTGATTTTAACTTTAGTAAAATGTTAAGAAGATAGTACGATACTAAACTCGTTTAAAATTATCAAAATCCTTTTTTTAACCTAGTATCATACTAAAAATGATTTAACATCGTACTAAATCGTCTAAAATTTTGCGCCATTGTCTTTAATTTTTGAAAAGTTATTTCAGTCAAAAATTATTTTTTTACAACTTTTAGTAGTGTTTTTTTAAGTTTTTATTTTATGTAAAAAATCATTAATTCGAATTTTCTCAAAATTTTAATAAATGTCAAAAACGTTATTCTTCGTCGCATAACATTATTCCGGAAATAATTTAATTTTTGTTTTGTAAAATATTCGAGGTGACAAATATTTTTTTAAATTTGTTTTTGATTTATAAAAACCGTTAATAAATTTATTTTCTTCAAAATTATACATATTTGATATCACGTCACATTTTACAATACAAAGTTTAATTGTAGTCAACCAAAATGTTCACTTTTTTAAATTGTTATACTAAAGAAACCACCCACTCAATTTGTTTTACAGTCCTTTCTGCATCTTTTCATGTTATTCTATGTAAAACAAAATTAATTTGAAGTCGATATGTCTACTGGTTCTTAAGATATGGACGACTGAAATTGGTATCTCGAACGTACAGAGCCAGATGATCAAATACTCGTATTTCGTGTTGGCAAAGATCTGCTAGAGTTAAAAACAGCCAACCGTTGAATCACTGAGCTCATGAGATCAATCAATAGAGCTGAAAAAAGTAAGAAATATAAAAAGTTAAGTTGACATTCAAATTGCATAATTTTTAGATCAACATTAAGCTCAAATCATTTAAATGTAGGGAAAGGAAAATTCTAATTTAAATGGTTCTCTGTTGTTTTTCTCCATTTATTTAAACTTTCTACCGAAGTTTTGCTTCATATGTTTAACTTCCCATTAGAAGTTATTGTAGAAGTTACTGTTCTCCATATCTCAAGAGCCAACAAAGACATCGGATTTAAATAACGTGATTTTACAGATAATAACATACAAATGTGAAAGAAGAACTTTTATTTAACACTAGAGGGGACCTACAGTTTTAAGCCGAATCCGAACGTCTAATTTGAGAACGCACTTTTCATGACAAGAATTACTCTTGGAGGATTTTTCAATTCCTTGCAAGGGGCAGTACCTGTGAAAAAAACTCGAGATTTTAATTAAACATGGCATTACGATGGTAGAGAAGTAGAAAAAAGTGGGTCCCCCGATTCCGTCCGTCTATCTATTTATCTGCCCACGCCCCTACAGCCCAAATTAAATGTAAAACGCATATTGATAAGTTCTAAAAAAAACTCTGTACTAAAATTGAAAAATTTTATTTACAATAAATGAATTTTTAAAAATCATCTCTAACGATTTTCGAAAAAAAAATTAATAAATCTTAAGTTTTTGATTAATTAAATGGCATTTTAAGATTTGAGACAAATTTACTGTTTTGGTAAATTTTAAATATTTGAAACAGATTCTTTGGATGGGAACAACTTCGTGCGATCTAGTCGTGCACTTTATTTTAAATTAACATGAATTTTACCTTAACCGAAAGATAAATCTTCTGGAGTTCAAATTAAAATATGATACGTCCTCTAAAATCTGGAGGCCAAACTTATCATATCCCACAGAAAAAAATCGAGCGGCTTTTAATTGCCAATATTTAAGGCCAATTCACGGGTCTGTTAGAAACTATTGGGTTACCACATGTTTGTTTCAATAAATCAATTGTGGCACAAGCTGCGTGACATGTTGCGCCGTTTTGTTGAAAATACAACCAATGAGTTAGTGGACCAATTATTCCAAAAGCACACCAAACAATCAGTTTTTGTGGATGTAACGTTACCTCGAAAAACACTTGAGGAATGTCATCACTCCAAAATTACAGCAGTTTTCTTTATTGACGTATCAATTCAACTAAAAGCGACCTTTATCACTAAACAAAATTCAGGCGAAACATACTACTATTTCGAATAGAACCATGATCGCCAAATTAAATTTTCACAATTTTGAAGCGTTTTCAGGCGTTTGTTTATTCATTTTGAAATGTCAAACGAAACTTAAAATAAATCACTTGACATCTGACAAAATGGCCACCAGTTAAAATAGTGTTACCAACTTAAAGTTATGTATTCATTCTTAAAAGTAAATTACTTAAATGTTCATACATCAATACATCCTGCTCTTTAAACTCTGCAACCACTTATACCGACCGATACATACTGTAATATGCCCTTTTGTTTTTAAATTTTGCGGTTTAATTCCTTTCCTTATACCAGTTACCACTTTAACCACTGCAACATAGGTCACGGTCCAAAATTGTATAATAATGTTCTTCCAATTGCGCATCGTAGCATCAGACACCCCTTGGAGATTTTTTGACACGCGTTACATCCCTCTCCAATTTATGTATGTACATAAAAATACATATGTATGTATGTATGTATGTTGAATGATTTGCAAAAATCACAAGCAAGCTCTCCTCTTCAGAGAACAGAGAGAGCCAACACCAACATGTCAATATTTTGTTGGGCGAGATAGAGATTATCCCTTTCAACAAAGTGACGCAACCACAGTTATAACTGTTTATTAAATGACAGCCACAGCATCGAGATTAATGATATTGTAATATCTGTCAACTGACGATTGAATTATGATTTCAACCAAAGTGATAATTTCTGAAGATTTTAATAATTGATTTTTTAATCGCTGTTGATAGACATCAAGGGGGAATTCACACGATACGATAAGCCTGGTGAAGCCTGATGAGACTGAAAATCCAAACAATAAAATTACATACATTTCAATTTGAACAAAATTTAATTTTTAGATGAAATCCCGCTGATCTCAAGGGAGCAATAAATTGTATGTCCCTGTCCCTGTCCCTGTTCCTGTCCATGCTCAGGTCCATTCCTCCTCTTCAAATCGACCTTGATTTGGGACTTTATTAAGTAAAAGCTATAGAATATTCGGCTCTAGCGTATATGTAGGTATAGGCGTTTGCATAAAATAAAGTACCCAACTTAATATTTATATAGGTAAAGTATATGTATGTATGTAGACAATTCATGCATGTTATATTTTTTGGAGGCAAAGTCATATGAGGCCTTATAAAGGGCTGGGATTTGGATTGAAAGGGTGATTTGAAGATTTGTTTTTTAAATAAAACTTCGCCTTTTTTTAGAGAAGAAACAAAAACAAACAGTATAAGGCTGAGGGGTGGAATGAATTTATATTTTATTGGCGTTTTGGTGCAATATATTTTGTTATTTAATAAAAAGGGGGTGCATCTGAGAGTGAAGAGATTTGTGTGGAGTAGACGAACTTAGCACTTCAAGTAGAAATATTGACAACATATGTACCGGATCTGTTAGTAAAGTTATAAAGCTATTACTTTTATAGAAAAATATAAAAAAATAAACTTACTTATAAGAATACGCGTGACCTGACCTTGAGTTCATTATCTTTTTGATGATGGAATTTCTTAATTCTTATAAGCTGCACAAGCGAATTTTTAAATTCAATATTTGTCTTCTAAAGATTTTGGGTTTAAGGATTGTGATACTATAAGCATTTCAGCTGAAAGGATTTAAGACTTTTTTAATCTTCATTAAGCAACGGGGATGAATGGTGGTTTGGGGAGAGTACGATAACTTTGGCGACAAAGTTTAATGACGGATTTGTATAAAACAGTTAAAAACAAGCATTTTTTACTATGGGAGGGGGGTCTATCTCCCCCCGTTTAGGCAGTAGGGGCAATTTAAAAAAATATGTACATTAAATTAAAAAAAAATAATTATAAAATAACGGTAATACTTACAATTAAGTATTATACCTTTTTTTAAAGCCAACATTTTTGTCTATTAGCTTGTTTTTAAATCAAGTCAAAACTATGCATAGTTTTTGAAAAAAAAAATGTTTTAAACTAAAAATGTATGCAAAAAAATTAAAAAAGGTTTAAAGTGTAGTTTTTCAAAACTTTCAAATTATCTACTGTTTTTTTTTTTAGAATTTATTGCTCTTGTTTGTCTTTGATCAAAAACTGAAAACTAGATGACTTTATGTCTTCTAGTTCTTGAGAAAATTTAAAATTACCAAAAAAAATATTTTAATTAAATTACTTTTTCCTTGCTTAAGTATTAACGTAGTCTTATTTTGATAGTAATAATCGAATTTGGATTAAGATACACCTAGGGTAAATTAATTTTTCTTAAATCCAGCTTATTTAAATGCAAAAGAAACTTTGCATGCACCCCATCTTGCACCCACCGAACCTTGCCCCCTCCCCACCTTGCACGCACTCCAACTTGCACCCACCCCAAATCCTATAGTGTTCCCAAGCAGGGGGGTTGCAGATCCCACTGTTGCATACACCCAAACTCGCACACACCTTACTGTTGCATACACCCAAACTCGCACCTACCATTGTTACTATCAAAATAAGACCACTCAAGCAAAAAAAAAAAAGAATTAAATTAAAATAGTAGTTGTGGTTATTTTCAATTTTCTCAAAAACTAAAAGACATAAAATCATCTAGTTTTCAGTTTTTGATCAAAAACAAATAAGAGCAATAAATTCTGAAATAAAAACAATGGTAGATAATCTTGAAGTATTGAAAAATTACACTTTAAACCTTTTTTTTAACTTTTTTACTCAAATTTTGAGTTTAAAAATAAATTTTTCTAAAACTACGCATAGTTTTGACTTGAATTAAAAACTGGATAATAAAACAGAATGTTGGCTTTAAAAAAATGTATAAAACTTAATTGTAAGTATCACCGTTATTTTGTAATTATTTTTTTTTCCATTCTAAATGATAATTTTTTTTAAATTGCCCCTACCGCCTAAACGGGGGGAGATAGATCCCCCCTCCCATAGTAAAAAAATGCATGTATTAAGCCCCTATACCAAAAACCGTTATTATATCTTGGCACCAAAGTTATCGTGCTCGTGCCGGTGGTTTCAATTGGCTAGTTTTTATTTCAATAAACAAATTAAAACTAATTTCTTTAACTCTTTTTAAATTTAAATATACATATAGAAGAATCCCGAAAACTCAAAATCTCAAAAAGTCAGAAAAGTCAAAATCTCAGAAACTTCTTTTGTACATACGTATGTATGTATGTACGTGAGTACGTCATCGAACTCCTCTTAAACGATTGGACCGAATGGAATGACAATTGGTGTGTATGTTCGAGGAAATTTGAGAATGGTTTAGATTCACAATTAGACCTGAAAGATGGCGCTGCTGTCAGTATGTCAAACAGCTGGACAGATTGGAATGGAATTTTCTGTGTAAGTATATCCCAATGGGTTCCTGGATTATTTCAAAACATAATAGGACCCGGTAGGTGGCGTTGCTGTCGGCACATCACTTAAAGATAAAAGACGACGACTGCGACGTCTGCCGGGACAAATAGCTTTAAATAATTTTGTCGGGACTTTAATTTTTGTAATTGTAATGATGCTGATTTTCGGGATTTTGGATTTTGGGATTTTCGGGTTTTTGGATTATGTCTGTATGGATAATTACTAACATATTTTCAGCATAATTGAAAATCCAATTAGTGAAAGTATTGATATTGGTGGCAGAAGGCGTAAATTACTTACTTACTTACTTAAGGTGGCGCTATAGTCCGGGGCGGACATGGGCCTCAACCAACATGCGTCTCCAGCCAGCTCGGTCCCTAGCTAGCTGTCTCCAGTTTCGCACGCCAAGTTGGTTGAGGTAAAGGCGTAAATTGATAATTTTAAATTTAAAAAAAAAAATTATTTTGTCTAGTAAAATGTGAAAATACGGTAAATCACCATTTTGGCAACTTTCAGTCAAAAATAAATTAAATTGTTTTATCAATGGCAAATCCCATAAAATTATGATTTTAGTTCTTAGAATAGATTTGTTAACGATATTAACGTGGCTCATCATCATTGTAATATGGAAAACTTAATGGTTAACTAATTCAGACGGATAATAACTTACTTAAAAAGAAGCTGATGCGAACAACACTAATAGCTTCCCATTGATACATGATATACGAGTATTTTGTTATAAGTCAATCAAAAAGTATAGAATTCAAAATTGATGTTGAAGCTGTTTTCTGTGGATATAATTGATTCGTTTAAGAAATTTAGAGGTAGGAGTTTAATTATTGTAAAAAAACACACAGTCTATATTCCCGGCAGATGGTGCTTCAGTCGGTATCTAGGTTATTAATTTGTATTACAACTAAATGGCTGAATCAATTTGAATACATCTTTGAGTATGCGTTAGAACTGTCATGCCATATGTCTTGAGTTCAATCCCTGCCTTTTCCATCTACAGTTTTTTTCACGGGTACTGCCCCTAGCGAGCAATTGACAAATCTTCCAAGAGTAATTGTTGTCATGAAAATTAAATTCTTAAATCAGCACGTTTAATTAGCCTTAAATTTTTTGGTACCGATCCTGAATAAGCAGTCAACTTTCCTAGAATGCCACCACATACATAACTAGCGATTAAAAATTGGCTCACTTATCAATTTGCTTCGGAATTTAAATGCGCCTAAGCTTTCAGCGCAACGGTACAAAATTTAAAAATGGCTATTAATAAGTCACGAGGTCAATGAATGTCGGTTTGTGAGTTGGACCTAGAAATTCTCGCGTTGGAAGACCATCAAGTCTATTCCTTAGGAATTAACTAAAAATATTTTTCATCAACTCGCATTGAAATACAATTAAACAAAAATAAAATTTAAAAAATTATAACGAATGGTTTAAAGAAATAAAATGCAAGACTGGGTCGCACGAACTTGCTCCTGTATGCAAAGAGTCTGTTTAAAAAAGTACCTATATAAAGCCTAGTACGCTGCTGATGCGAAACGAAATTTCCCATACAAAAATGACATGACGAAATCATAAACGAAAAATTTCGCTGTGCTTTTCGTTTTTCAGTACGACGAAATGTATTATTTTAGTGGATACCTGTACTAGATTTCTTAGTACAATTCTCCATTCTTTTCGTTCTCAATTTAATTGCCCGGTATATTAATTGCTTGCGAAATTTTGACGTTTAATTTATTTATTGAAAAAAATTGTTTACAAATTAAAATTGAAAAAAATTGTTTACTCGTGACTTTCGGTGTTTTGATTTGGATTTATCTTTGATTTAAAATTTAAAATAAAATGGATTTTTCTAATGTATTCCAATATTGCATTTCTGAATCGGAAACTCGGGATGTTATCGGTGATGTGCAAGAAGTGATGAAGACAAGCAGTGAACTTCAACTTCCAGACAGAACTCTCCACAAATATTTGTCCGCTGTGGTTTTCGTTTTCATTTCGCTCTGCACTTGGAGACCGCCGAAAAAATTCGTTTCTCTTCAGCTGCGTAGGTACTAGGCTTAAGATTTAAAAATATACCTGCAAAACAGGTTTGTCTTCAAAGATATAAATGTCATTTGATTTGTCAAAAAAACCTCAATTTTTAAATTTTTTTGTTTGAAAATCGTTATAGACCGGTTTTATTTAAATTAATTTTTTTATATACATACATACCTACCTATGTACATATATACAAATTTTCCATTTTTTCTTAAAAATAGTTTTGTTAAGCAGTTGTTTAATGATTGTAAATATACGTTTTAGATTTTAATTTCGTAAAAAATTTTCGAGATATCGGATTTTGAAAACAAAATTCAATATTTTTTCAAAAATCCAAGAAAATATATACACATATGTATGTATATCATCAAATATTGAAATCGGTTCATTAGTTCCTGAGAATTATAAAAACACAATTACGGTTCTATGGGCGGTACCCTTCCGGAGCAATAAAAAAAAATTAGAAAAAATTTAATACTAATCAAAAAATTAAGACAGTATTGATAAGGGGTAAATTTTTTTCGGGTGCAAAAGCAAATAGTGCGCTAATGGCGGAGGGAATTTTTTTTTGTCGAGAATAGAAATTAAGTCTGGATGAATCATCATCATATACATATATTGTTTCGTTAGCATGTCTCCCTTTTTCGGCTCTCATACGGAACTAATTTTAACAAATAAGGTGTCAAAACAAAGAGAATCTTCCGTAGACTATGCGAATTGTATTTTATTGAATATTAATTTATAATTTGTTGAAAAAACTTAACTTTTTATTATAATAAAAATATGAAATACTCGGAAAATATTATGTTAAGAGAAATGGTTTGTGTATTTGAATGAACTTATCGAATACACACCATTTAGATAGTTTCCAGGTATTTCCTTTGTATAAACAAAGGCGCGATTCATCCCAAGACACAACTCATCCTAGGACAACTTATCCCGGAAATGAAAAATACTTATAAGCATTCTTAACGAAAACAATAAATTGTTTGTGTATTCAAGTAGTTCGTTCAAAGCTTTTTCCTTTGGATATCTTTATTTTAATTTCATATTAGAAGAACCAGGATGGAAAGTAAATTATCTGAAGATAAGAAAGAGGAAGAACATGTATGTTTAAATTGTAAAGCGATGGCCTATTGGTTGTGTAGTTAGGTAGGTGTCTAAAACGAATAAAGAATAGTTCATTGGCGTGTTCAGCTTTATACAGATAAATAGATAAAGGCATGTTTATGATGATAATGAAAGAATGTTATTGGCAGGTAGAAGTTACTTACTACAATCCAATCACATTCCTTCTTTCCTACAAGTTTTCAGCGCAAAAATGGAGTTATTACGTTCAGTTTTTATTTCGTTAAAGTTTAAATAAAAAACAAGCATACGAACAGGTACAAGAAATTGCTATTCATGTGTTGTTTACAGTCAGGCTCTTGTGCGTTTTGGATTTTAGTTATGAAGTGACAGGTAAGCAGTAGTTGTAGAGCTTGTACGTAATACCTATATAGGTATAATGTGTGTATACGTTGAAAAAGTGATTCTAATAGTAATAGAAAATCCACATACTATTTCTGGCCCGTGTCTTTAACTTGTACTAAGTATTTATTCTTTTATATAGGCGAAGGCAAGTAAAATACATATGTGTGAAACGACCTTATTCTTAAAGAATAATATTTTAAAATCATATATACTCGTACAAAGGTACCAAGATAATACTTCTTGATAGACACTTTAAAATAGCTGTTTCGGTTCAGTAGGGCTGTGTCCGAAAAGGACCGCATTGATAGGGTGAAGCAGGAGAACCAGTTTTGGTGGCTTCAAACTGCAACTGATAATGGGTAATCCGGGATGGGGTATTTTTGCCTTGGCCAGCTTACATACTTGTTTTAGTCTTAAGTTTTAGGTTTAAGTAGAGCAGGAATGGTGGCACAATAAAATAAAAAAAAAAAATAAAAAAAAAACAAAATCTCATAAAATACAAAAAAAAAAAGAAATCAAAAAAAAAAAAAAATGCAAACACATATCACAGACAATATTATAAAAATCCTCGATGGAATTACAAATAGAAGGACATAGTTGTTTTGCCGCTGTGGTTGTTCTAGTTTTAAGTAGTTTGTAGGTAGATTAGGTAATTTTAAGTTTTATTTTAAGGACTTTAGTATGTAAGTAAAAACCCCAAAAAATGATAAAGATTTTAGTTTTTAAACTTTTCTAAAAAAAAAAAAAACATAAATTGAAATAAATAAAACAATCTTAGTTCGTAGGCCGAAAGGCATTAATTTTAAGAATCATGAATTTCTTAGAGCGCCCGATTAGGGCCAGTAAGTTATATTTAAGTAGAATTAATTAGGCTAGTTTCCCATTTTGTCTAGCATGTAAGTTGAGTTAAGTTTAAATGAATAAAAAAATGAATTTAAAAAAAAAAAAAAACACTTTAAAATAGATCGTTGATTAAATATATCATATTCGTTAATCCGATGCAGTGGCGCTACACGGCCATCGTTGGTATTTAAAAAAAATAGTTATAGTTATAAAAATACATAAAAATGTACCAAATGCATTAATTTCGATACAAGATAGGAATGTTATTAAAATTTTGTCAAAATAATGCGCTCTTTCGGGCTCATGCACAAGATTTGATCTAGTTTAATACAGTTAAAATAATTTTAAGATTCAAAATTTTACCGGTCAAAAAAAAAAATAATTTAAATCGGTTCATAAGTTGCTGAAAAAATTAAAAAACAAAATAACGGTTCTATGAGCGGTACCTTTGCGAAGCAATACCAAAATATGTTTTTCTTACTTAAAGAAGCCAAGTTAAAAAATTAAATTTTAGAGAAAATTAAAAAATTGTTTGACCAAAAAAATTGTATGGGGGTCACTGTTAGTTTTGATCTTCAAAAAAAATGCCTATCGAGAATCTGCTCAAAACCTTAACTTCCAAGTTTGAACTCAATCGACCCAATGGTTTAGGCTGTAGGAGACAGGACAGACGGACAAAATAGCGGGACCCACTTTTTTCGACTTTTTGCTTTTTATTTTGAATTGCAATTTCTATTTTTTGATCATATAAAACTTAAACTGTAGGTACAAACAGCCAAGAACAATTTTTAAAGCTAAAACCAAAAATAATTCTTTATCATTTCTTTATTTTACCACCATTTTATACACATTCATTACATATATACATCCAATCCATACATACATACATATATACATATGTACGTAAAATCAACAAAAATCCAAATGAAAATGTAAACAAAATCCGACTGCCTCAGCTCATTGAAAGATGACTAGGCACCAAATTGAAATAACGTAATTGAATTAGCCAGACATCAACTTCCAAAATTACCAAATTTTACTCCTCATCGTTAATCCCTCCCTCTCCCTCTCTGGTTTGTTTTGCCATCATTCACTAAAACATACACACAAAATAGCAAATCATAAAATGTTTCTTTACCTTCTATGGATACGTGCTGGCTCTGTTCGTAGGCAAGCTTAGATACGAGTAAATTCACGGAGACAGAAACATACATATCCTTCTGATTCCTTCGCTATGAGTTGGTTTGTACCTTTATAACAAAATGCCATAACAAGCTTTATTTTATACACCCTTGGCCAGCCGGCCGGGCCAAGAGATGTTTCACAAGCATTTTCGCATTTATATCTGTGCTATACTGGTTTTACCTAAACAAACAGAACTCAAAGTCAGAACTCGATGTGTCGTATGGTTTGTGATGCAAACCCATTGCCATCGCTAGAGAGTTTCACAATTTTTCCTCAGCTTTTTGAACACAGACGTCCACATCCACGTTGGCATCGCTTGTCAAATAGCCATGGCTATAGCGCAGGGTTTTTTGTAGAAATGCGGAAAGAGAAGTGAAGGAATATAAGGAACTAAACCCCAATTCCTGATTAAATGTGTACAAATGCCATCCCTCTTCCTACTGTCAAACAGCGATAATTATAATTTTTTAAGTAAATAAACCAAAATCATCACAGAGAGGCATTCAAATTCAAACACATCTACATACATACAATCATACACACACAAATAGACAGTGTACAAGAGTAAGCAAAAACTGTGTTTCAATTGGGCAATGCAAACGGATCTTCCGTTCTAGCGGCGGCAGCAAGGCAAAACGACATCAAAATGGAAGGAAGGTAGCATAATCATGGCGGAAACGGAAAGGGGAAATATGGAATGGAAAATTTCCCTAATGAAATTGTAAAAACATTATGCCTTTGTGTTGTGACATTTTGTATTTGCTTTTATTATTTTGTAAAATTTACATTTTCAATTTAATTTGTTCTCCGTGCTTAATGAAAAAGTACGCATTATGTGTAGCTACTACATCCATATACATACGAGTAAGTACGTATAATATGACTCTATTTCTGTGTTTATGATTATAGTTGTTAGAAAAGATGGCAAATTAGTAATAAGCTCGTAAATAATTTATTTGAAATTAATGTGTGAATGCCAGTCCTTTATTATGTACAATTTTAAAACCCATAAGCCACAGGGTCAAAAATTATTCGCAAATAGAATTATCTACTATTTAGGCTGCAAGTAAAATTCTATATTTTAAATTTTGTTAATAATGCAGATGTCAATTTTTGACAAGTAGTAGTAAAAGTTTGATTTTATTGATAAAACGAATTAAAAAACAGACACAATATATTGACTTTTGCCGTGCATGCGTCGGCAAGAAAAAGAGTATTCATCTCTATAATGTTTCGATTTTATTTGTTTCATCTATAAATTGTAAACTAAGGGGCCAGTTATAACTATCAGTAAAATCCATCAGTAAAATGTTTGTTTTTAGTTTTTGAACATTTTACAGATTTATTTCTAGCAAAAGGTTGATGCAATATGATGAATCCTATATATATTCAAGTTTTTTTTTTCAAAAAGAAACAATGCATTTAAAGTTTTATTTAATTTATAAATCCATTTTAATTTTTTTAATGATGAAATTTCATTTTACTGAACAGCTGACTGCCAAAAGCCAAAAAAAAATCCATTTCGTTTTACTGTTGGTGTTCCAATTTTTTACTGTTCCAATCACACCATTAAAAATTTTACTGATAAAAGCAACAGTAAAAAAATTGTCTGAGGCGCAGAGCCTCAAAGGGACTTTTAATTTAATGACTTAAATTTACTGATTGCTATAAACGCTCATCAGTAAAACATTTTAGATTCCTCCTGTTTCAAATTTTACTGATGGATTTTACTGATAGCTATAACTGGCCCCTAATAAAAAACATTTAAAGTTTGCTCAAAGTTGTTAAAATGTTTCATTTAAAATTTGATTGCGATATCTTAAGGCGGCTTTCACACAAGCGTCTTATACGCAATCCACTCTTTACCGTTTAGGGCTTCAACAGCTTCACTTAAAGTTAAGGTATAGATTTTTTCCAATAAGCATATCTTTAAAACAAGGCAGATGGCTAGGAAGTCATAAGTGTTTTCTGGTGATCTTAGGTTGCACAGTGAACATTCTGTATTCCTCACTGGGTCATACGGTTGGCAATTCAGACGAAATAGCTCCCCTCTAGCTTTAAATATTGTAGAGATTGTGTGAAACGAATATTGATCATTGAAATAATTATTGATATGTTATGCTGCAAGATTTTGTACATGGTTCTAGACTCACTTCTTATCGCCTTCTTTTCAAACTATTTAAAACAAGTGTCCGCAACTTTTTCCAGCAAAACATCAAAGATTCTACTACACCGCTCTCTCTCCACCAGTTTGACGTAATATTGAAGTTCTGAACTACCCCAAACCTGACCAATTTACGACACGAATGCTCGCATAACATCTTCAAAATGTTTGTCTTTAGAGCTAGGATTAGTATTTAGGAGTTCCTGGTATTAATAGTGAGTTCTTACAAGCCTCAGCTTCGGCGTCTCAGCTACTATGACAGCTTAACTTTCGATGACAACTAAACTTATTTCTCCAGTCAAAGTCGCGGTACGATGTACTGTGGAATTCGCTTTTCTGAAACCGAACCGGTTTGAAACGCAGTCAGTAGGTCGTTTTGTAGTACCCAGATTGTCTCTCTAGAATGACGTCAGTGAATAATTTCATCACCGAGTTCATAAACAAAATACTATCGAAAACATCAACACTCTTAAGCTGACCAATTAAGAGGCCAATTTGACAAGTTTGATAGGTCTTTGTTGTTACATTTGGAGGCGGTTATTAAGATTTCCGAACTGTTGAAAATGTAGTTGGTTTAAACGACCCTAACCATAAATTGCATCCGAATTAGAAGTTAAACGAACGAAAATAAAAGATTAGCTCATAGCCAAATGGATCCGTTGTGCGTGTCCAACTTTAGGCGTGATCATTTAATTTGAATTCATTTGATTTTCTGTATTTATTTGTAGTTCTTATGCCTATCAAGTTAATAAACAAACAATACAGCTTGGAAATCACAGACGTTCAGAACAAAAGAAATTATTTAATAATTGAAATCTTTGGAAAAGTATTTGTTAACTTTTCTTTTCTTTATCCTAATGTAGAACTAACTGAGTTTTGTATATGGACATATGTGCCGTTGACGTATTTGACTTTCATCACATATTGAATATTTTTTTTGCGCAACTTTACATTTCTGGGAGTTGTTCGAAACTCTAAGTTGCTTGTCATTGCCCATTTAAGAATTTTTTGCTTCCAGCAATTTCATTTTAAAAACATTTGTAGAAACATGGACATAACCTGACATCCCGTTTCCAAAGTCGAAGGCGAGATTAAAAGTTTACTTGACTAACTGCAAATCAGAAATATGGTCCTCAAAAAACCAAATGATCCTTGAAAAATTCTAAGAAATTGTTAAGTTACTAAATGACATATTACTTAACATTTAATGACAGCTGGCCAATCGGAAGCTCTTAATTTCAAATATCTGACAATTCAGTCCATAGTTTTTATGCCCCAACTTCACGGTGTATTTGCTTCCTCTCTCACCCAACAGATTTAAAAAAAAAATCTTATTCACCAGATTAGACCAGACGCTCGTACAGTTGCTTTTTTGTTTTCGTGTTTTTATTTTCCAGAGTTACACAAATTCAAGAATAAGTACAAAATGTTACTCAAATAAATAATTATTGTAGTTCTTTACATTTTCCCAACACTTAACTTATTTTTTTATTTTTTCTGGAAATTGAGTCGGCGAATTCGGAAAAACAATTGCATCTAGCTATCAAAAATTTCACAAGAAATGCACTTGATTACAATTCAACGCAATACACAGGGGTGTGTTAAAAAATGACGGAGAAAAAGTTCGAACAGCTGTTCAAAAGAATACGTCGAAGTAAAGGGTAGGGACTTGACAACTTTGAATTTAATTTGTAACGCATTGTCAATTTATTCAGTAAACTCAACGTTTAACGATTGTTGCAACATCCTGTAGAATCCACATGTCATCCAATTTCTTGTCTTCCTATTCAGGCCAAAAATAGTCGCACACACCTTGCAATCGATTTATTGAAGATTAAGTTTGATGAGCGTGTTATCTCAAGAAATAGGCCAGTCGATTGGTTAGACTCCAGACTATTTTCATTATGACAACGATAAATCATTGGTTTATGTTAACACTAAGACAGGGATGGAAAAGCTCAGAGCCTATTGAACGCGAAATAGCGGCCATTTAGGCCCCAGTCATCGAAAGTTGGGTAAAACGAATCTACCGCTGCAAACGTGTCCTCGGTATTCTATTCTATTCATAAATGTTTTGATTGTACTTCAAGCCGATAATATAGTTTTTAAAATATCTGAAATAGTTTGAAGTTTATTTAAAAGAAAAAAGTTGTCAAGTGCAAGTCCTTATTGGAAAACCTAACAAAAATTATCTGAACCGCATACTACACTAGAATCTCAGAACGAATGTTATTTTCTGATGTCTTAAAACTCAAAGTTTTCTTCAAGATTATTTATACTTTTTCCATGATGTATACATACATTCATAAATTTCTCATATCAACAACTTCCCCAAATCCCCTCCTTACACTCATCTTCCTAAAAAGAAAAGTAAACGCCAAAGTTAATTAATTAATTGCTTCACTTAATATGCTAACTTTCGCTAATTAACTTACTTGTTTCTCTTTTTTGCTGTTGGTAAACTTTGCTTATTTTCTTTAGCTCTTAGCATGCCATCTTCAATAAATTATGTAAATTTTAAATACATCAAAGAAGTGTCTACAAAATGACACACTCTATACAGTATTACACCCCCACAACCCCTAATAAAGGTTTACAAGAAGAAAGGGTATTTTTAAAAAAACATTGGTTTCTTATTCAAATTTCCCTTTTTCATCCTTTTGATTTTCTCTTAATTTAAGTAGCAGAAAAGCCTTAAGGGTATTTAAGTAAGTTTCCTTAACTAATTGTTTTTGAAAACAAATTAAATCAGGCCGTGAAAAGATTGTTGTGTAAATTTTCTACGATTTATGAAAAAGCACAGGATAACTCTTTTTAAGTGAGGATTAAGGTGATGGTTATAAAATGAAATGTTATAATTGTCGTTTTCAAACATTGATTACTATTGATACATACATTCTTTCCTTTATTTTGTTTTCTTAGAAAATATTGAATCCTCCTCGAGTCCAATTACAATCAATGATCGTTCAGACAATAGTAACTCACCACATCTCACCATAGCTGCCAGTGTTCTACAATGCTCTTCCGACACATCCCTGCATCGAAACAGTCATTCACCCAAGGAAATTTGCATGTCCCCAGATGGTGGATTATCAGCCAATCAAAGTAGCAGCCTTAGCAGTAAACAGCGTCGATCCCGTACCAACTTTACACTCGAGCAATTAAACGAATTGGAAAGACTTTTCGAGGAAACACATTATCCAGATGCGTTCATGAGGGAAGAACTAAGCCAACGATTGGGCCTTAGTGAAGCCCGTGTACAGGTAAATTGCCATCTACTTTTACGAGTATGTAATTGTTGTTTCTTATTTTTCTTAAATCAAAGGAAAATTCATTAAATAAGTGGATATAAATGTCCACTTAAGGACAATCAATTAAGATTAATTACATTTCGTAAAATTCGACAAGCGATAAGTCACTTGTAGGTTGACATTTAAATCTAACCGCATCACTTAATCGAGGTGAAAGGACGACATGGGGTGCTAAGTAATTCTCTATATAATATATTTTCCCTTCAAATTCCCTTCTTTCCAAGGACTATTATAGGAAAAAATATAGCGCTTGTCTCTCCACTGAGAAGCGACCATGTAGAGATTGATAGCGTAGAATAATAGAAGCTAAAGTTGGTTGCAACAACTTGAGTTGAACTTGAGAGGACAAACTTCCTGACTTTCTTTTCTATCTCGTATATGTAAAAGGGATGAAAATGAATTTATTACCCGAAAAGTGATTCCCTGCCAATATACATATATAACTAAGTGTTTCTACAAATTGTTTCTTGAAGCTCTATTCTTTTTTCTTCTGTTGTTATTGTTGTTGCTGCCCAAATGGCGACATATTTATTTATAACTTTGAAATATTTTTATGTCACACCCATTAAGGATGCGTGTTCAGATTTATCTATGTAATACTTATTCTTTGCAGGAGTATTTCTAATATTGTAGAATTATTTTAACTCAATTTGTATTTATTTAATGTGACTTTGCTTTTAGAAGTAATGAGATATAACAATATAATATAATGATGTGATATGTAGGTATTATGAAACAATTTATTTTGGCTAATGGTTACTATTTACATTGATTCCTGGACAAAAGAAAATAACTAGAGTACATATATTCTAGCCAAATAAATTATTGTATATAAAGTAGTTGGAGAAAATTGGACTAATGTTGGGAGCCATTTAAGAATAATTTATTTTGTATCGATGGTATTTGAAGCAATTTTATACAACAATTAAGCTATTAGCATACAAAGTTCAACTTTTACCAGTTTTGCTGAAATAATAAACATTACACAAATATTTGTGACTTTAAGATGTCTTCGCTTAACTGTTATTCCCCTTTAACCCTTTGGGAACGCAAGTGGTACGTTTACATTTAAATACTATTTTTTTTAATCTGTACCACTTGCATGCCAAAAGGGTTTACTTTCGAGAAAGAAAAATATAAACTATCTGTCTTTGAAGTCTTCTTTTTTTCTTCTCATTTGGAACTATGAATCTTCATAAAATTCGAATTATCGATTCAGTAGTTTATTTCGCTTGTTATAGAATCCTCCCCGTGCAATATTTTGCTTTACCTAAGTAATCACCTTACTGAATAAAGAAATTCCAAGCTTTTAAATAAGCTCATTTGGGAACAGCAACAAGGATTCTTGAAAAAAAGATCAACAGTTACAAATCTCCTTACATTTTCAAACATGCGTTCAAACGCTTTAGAAGTTGACTGTATATATACTAACTTTTCTAAAGCTTTTGACCAACTTAACCAATTATTTTATTTAAACTTAAATCTTTTAGTTTTATACCATTTGTCTTAGCTTGAGTCAAACCTTACCTTGAAATTAGATGATATTAGGTAAAATTTAGAAATTGTCATTCAGAACCTTTAGTTGCTCAACGTGGTGTTCCCCAGGAAAGCTATCTTGGTCCTTTTCTGTTCATCCTGTCTATTAACGACGTATCGTCATCTACGCGCGCAAGTGAGGTTCTTATTTTTGCTAGATTTTTAAAATAATAAAGTTCACACATGATCGTAAGTCTTTTACAAGCCGACATTGATAGTTTCACATTTTAGTGTGGGAAAAATATCCTTTCCCTCAAACCTTTAAAATGTCAATTTTCTAATAAAGATTTGACAACTTGCCCAATCGGAGAACGTACGTCGCTTTAAATGGTCCATCGGCTTCAATTTGAGTGAGTTTGAACTTGTGTGGGTGTAAACCAAGATCGTTACCCAAAATGTACCATAATGTGATCTGATCGATGCCCAATTCTTGAAAAGTCCGTAGAATCTTTCTTTTTTTAATTTTTTGCGAAGACGAATTCAAATTTTATCCCGTCAATGCACTTCCTCTAAGTTAATTAACCTATTCATCACTTTCGTTCTACCCCTCTTCGAATACGCTTCTCAAGAATGGTTCCTTTGCTTATTAACTTCCCGTAGGAAGTTATTGTAAAGGGTCCGATTTGTCAAATTGAAAATTTTGACATTTCTCGACGTTTCAAGAGTCGAAATAAAAGATTTTTAGAAAGATGTCTGTGCGTGCGTGTGTACGTACGTTCGTACGTCCGTACGTTCCTACGTCCGTACGTTTGCGACGTTTTTTTGTCGTCCATAGCTCAAGAACCAGACGAGATATCGACTTGCAGAAAGATGCAGAAAGGGATCTCAAGAAAATTACGTGGTTGTTTTTTTTTACCATAGCAGTTTAAAAAAAGGTGACAATTTTGGTTAACCCTAAATATCTCACGAACCAATATTGCTAGAGACTTGAATTAAATTTTATATTATATGTTGTAACGTGATACCAAACAAGTATATTTTTGGAAAAAAATCCAACTAACGGTTTTTTTTATAAATCAAAAAAATTGAAAAAAAAACTTTTGTCACCTCGAAAATTTTACGAATAAAAAATGATTTTATCTCCAAAACAATTTTGTGCAACGGAGACTAACGTTTTCAACATCTGGTAAAATTTTGAGAAAAACCGAGTTTAAAAAAAAAAATAAAAACCTAAATAAGGAATGTTTTGCCAGTTCCACCTAGTGCGTCCAAAAAAAAGAATCCACCTTGTCCTGCCGAAACTGCGAGCATGATGTGGTCATAAATGGTTCTTTGTTCTTCATTCATTAGTGGGACATTACAAGCAACAATTGCTGACATTTCTACAGTATTGTATTGTAGTTCACAATTCAATTCAGTGTCTACTAAATCAGATGCATTTCGATTTGATGAAGGAATACCGAAATGACTGAGTGGTAATGATAATGCAAAGATCCTCAATAACAATCAATGCTTCATTGTACATAGCGTCACTGAATACTATCGTAAAATCGTTGCACCGTTTACGATGCTGATGCAATTAAACCATAGCATTTAGGAATATAAAAAATAGATAAAAACCTATTCTCAGATCTACCGGATGTACTCGTATATGCAAGATTTCATTGAAATTGGTTAACACCATTCATATAAAGTCACTGGAAAATAGTCGAAAAGTTTCTTGCCGCAACTTTTGTTACCGATATTTTAACAGAATATACTCTAATGAAAAAGCAGGTTGCATTCTTCCCCTAAAACAATTTAGCCGTAACACTTGCGTTGAGTGGGCTGAATGCCCATCAGTTTACCCTTGCACACAACTTTGGCCATTCTATGAAGTACAGAGATTCGTTTCTTAGACGTACTACACGAATGTGGAAATCAATACCACACTCTGTCTATCACAGTCATTACAAGATTCAAGAATTCAAAACCAGTATACACCGACACCTCTTTGCCAATCCCTCTCTCTCACATTAAGGGTCACACTGTGATTTTGGTATATTAAAGGTATACATAACCCCTTAAAGTAAGCAACAATGCTTAAAGTGTCCAATTTAATAATTATGCCTAAATTGACTGTGATTGGTCACATCTTAAGGCCAAAGAACTGAGCCAACTATACATATAACATACAGATGGCTCTTACAAATTCCATAAAAGAGTTTTTTTTTAAGGCAGGTATTTTACATATTTTACTTATTGATATATATATGTATAAGTACACATGTACAAACATAGACATATGTCTGTATATTAAAAGAGCCTTTTCAATTTGCACTTCAATAATGAAAATGGCAATCTGCAGTTTCCAACACAAAAACATGGCAACTTCAATTTCAATTTGAATTTATTGAATATTCGTTTGCCTTTTGCCAAGTCCCATACACTCTGTATATTCAAATTTAAATTCCTTGCACATCATATCCAAACGTTAACATAAACACTCGTCCTTCGGTTGGTACTTTGATGGTATAGATAGATCTATACTCGTACCATTACAGTTCAGGAGAAAATGACTTTAAATTAAAAAAAAATCTGCAGAATTTTCCTTGCTCCTGAATATATGTACATATACCTCCAACTTTACCACAAAACAAGGACCAACACATACACAGAATGATATTATTTATAAACTTTCAACCTTGTGTTTCCAGCCCAATCCAGCCAGGATCAGGATATGTATATGTATGTATGTTTACATTTTACACAGCGACAATGGATAGAAATTGAGTATGGACATAGTAAATGGCCATATAACTTTCAAAACCTATTCGCATGCAATTGAAAATGTGAAAATGCGAAAAGGATAGGAAAACCCGCCTTTATGTTCGCCTTAAGTTGAAACTTTTTGTTCGAGTTGTGTTAGTTGAGTTCGGACTTCGGAGATGCAAGCTATGCATTATAAACTTTACAACACGTACGTATAGAGGTTATATTGTTGATTTATGAGACAATTTATATGATTTACTACAGCTTGTACCATAACCTTCCTACAGTCGGAATAGTTAAAGAGTCTTCGACTTCGACAAAGACAAACTGTTGAAATAAAAGAAGAGCAAGAAAAGATCTATGTAACTATATGAAACGACTGAAACTTGTTACATTACATATTTTATTTTTAGAGTGTGTTTTATAGCCTCAGAGGTAGGGTTGTTTTGTTCTGAGAAAAAATTGAATTAGCTAGTTCAGACTTCATAAACAACATTTTTCTACAATAATTTGAAGTATGTATACTGTATAGGTATGCAGGGTTTTTTCCCATAAAACGATAGCCGTGTTTCTTGGGATTCCATATAAATTACAGTCAGAAATTGCAGAATTATATTTGAAAGTTAATACAATTCAACATTTTTCAGAACAATTTTCAACAAAATTGTAAACAGTTTAGCGAAATTCAGACCAGAACTTATTCAACTTAATAAAATAGACAATTTTAAGGAGGATAAAAGTAAATAATTTGGGTGGCGCAACAATCAGTTGAGAACTAGGACCTAGTGACTTAGAACTCTCAAAGATTATTGTGTTCGAGTAATGGTGTCAGGGATAGAGGGGACCTACAGTTTAAAGCTGAATCCAAACGGCTAATTTGAGAAAGCACTTTTCATGACAAGAATTACTATTGGAGGATTTGTCAATTCCTCGCAAGAGGCAGTACCCGTGGAAAAACTTTAAATGGCATAGGCAGGGTTTAAACCCAAGACCTCTAGCATGACAGTCAAACGCACTAACCATCCCGCCACGGGTACCTTTGTTTTTACATTTCCTAAAGTTAGAGAGATACGGAAATCCAGAATCGATAATAACTCGGATCAAATCGTTTTTAAAAACAATATACACTATGTTTAACTTTAAAAACTGTATTTTCAAAATTATAAATGTTTTGTCTGAAGTGCCTCAAGGTAGTCATATTGGACCTTTGTTCTTTTTAGTGTTCATAAAGGGCATTGGCGAAGATCTACTTTACTTAAAAATCTTTCCTATAAATGCAAGTGGATATCTTTTTTTGCAGGACGATATTGACAAAAGCCTTTGAATAGGCTCTTCAAATCGAATGGAACTCAATAGAAAAGTTTAATGAGATGCCATACACTAGTAGTTAAGAAACGGATTGTCTCCCTTCGTTTCTTATCACGTGGGCACATTTAATGATTTGAGAGCCTTATTTGATGTCAAGTTCTCATTTATTTCCCACATTTATGTATATCACCGCAAGTAAAGCAAGAATCCGCATTGGATTAATGAAAACGTTTTCTAAGGAATTAAATGGTCCCTGTATTTCAAAAATTATTTGCTGTTCTTTTGTCCGTAGCCATGAGTCACTAGCCGGGAGCGCCCGTCCGGCGCATTTTTAGTGGTGCCATATTTGAAGTACGGTGAATGAAATTGTAATAACGACAAAGTTATGGACCGAGCACGCAATTTATCTGGTCGTGGGTACAAAGATTCAGGCAAGAAGGCACATAGACATAGACCTATTCCTTGACCTTCAACAACGCCAGAAGTTCGAAATGAAATTATTCAAAATCCACGTAATCGATTAAAAAATCACCAGTATATGTTAAGAATCAAGCCGTACAAAAAGCAAATTCTGCAGTATCTCAAAGAAAGTTACAATCGTTTGCGAGAATTCTTCTTAAAATCAATGCTGTAACGTTTTCGGCTCCAGCGGTGTTTTGGCGTATGATTGATGGTTTTGTGTTACTAAAATTGCAGCTGTATACAAGGGTAACACAGTTTCTACAGGACGGTTGCACTCCACTAGGGTGTCGATGAAAAGGCTAAGGACAGTTTTTTTGAATAAATATAAACATACATATATATATTCACTACGAAATTCAAGGCATTAAGCACTTTTTCGAATACGCGCGAAGGGTCAGACTGCATTGAAAAAACCGCCATCATTTAGATGATATCGTCTTTAAAAAATAAAATCAGCACTTTCCATTTTATTGAAATAAAAACAATGGCGCAAAATTTTAAACAACCTATTATTAAGGCCTTAGCACAATACAAGTTAACAATTTACTATATACATAGCAATCTACTAACTTTTCACTAATTTTAAACACTATTTATTGTTTTGCTAACTAGTATCATGCTAAAACCATTTTATTAAAAAAAAAAAACATGAACACTTCTAAATAATGACAGATTGTGGAGCAAACAAAACAAACATACCTTAATATCATACTAAAAATGATTTAACATTGTACTAAATCGTCTAAAATTTTGCGCCAATGTAATTTACTGAATTTAAAAGTTAAAAATATTCAACTTTTTTGTAATTTACTGTTTCAATGATGGCCATTGAGTGCCGTGAACGACTTTTAATCCTTCTCCAAACGTTCTCTTTAGAAAAAAAAAAAACTTTTTGATACACAAAATTTCCCTCTCCGTTTCTAAGCATGGTGTTTTTACGTGTTCAGGAAATGAACAAACCTAACTATCTTAATTTTTCTTCTGACAGTTGTTATTGACAGAGAACTAGGATTAAATTCTGATTAAAAACAACGAATACAGAACATTTATTTTGTTGATATTTATATGATGCTTTCAATTTAATAATCGCATTGATTACAGAATCCGATGAGTAGACTGCGGAATGAATCTAATGTCAATTTTGAAATTTCTATCATATTGAAAACGTCAAAAACTCGCTCCGAATCCATTTGCAACTATTCGTCGGATCGTGTTATTGGCATGATCTCCAGTCCCAGTCTAATAATGAATTAAAAGATTGCAATATTTTACAAGCCTGCTACTGGGATTTTATTATTGCTTACAATTACATGAAAATTAATTTTAATTTAATTTTTTTTTCAAGGTCTGGTTTCAAAACAGAAGGGCAAAATGCAGAAAACATGAGAACCAAATGCATAAAGGTGAGTAGTTCTAGCTTGGCTTAGAATTCTTATAATAATATAATTTATAATTCTAAAATCAAATTATATACTAATAAATCAATGTTTAAGATAAGAACTGCAAGTCACCTCAAATTAACTGAGATATTTAAATACTTTTATTATAAATTGAGAACAATATACCTAATACCATCGTTGTAGTATGTAGTTATTATTATAATTGTATTAGATAGATTGAAATTTATAAAATAAATGCTGGTGTACTCCAGGGTTCCGTTTTGTCTCCAAATTTCTTTACTTAATATTCATAAACGATCGCGTGCATATCACTTCTAATATACTAAACTGTTTTCTTGACGACAGTACCCTCAGCTTTTCAAATTCGGGTCTACATTCACGTCCTTGGCTTTCGGATGTTGAACTTCAACGGCAGCCTATGATAAGCTCATTAATTTAAATGGGGAATTATTAATCGTGTCGAATTTAATGTTTAAAAAACACAGTGCTGTCTCCTGTCCTCGTAACATATCCCAATTCCGTTATCCATAGCTGGCTCTTGCATCGAGATAATGCCTCAACTTTCAGTGCTCGATATGTGTATTCAAGATTGCCTCTTACTAAATGATGACATATTCGACAATTCCAAAAAATGCTGCTAACTCCTTAGGATTTCTCCAATGCGTCGCTCCAAAAAAAAATGTTTTATCCTTTCTCTATAATTTACCAAGCTTTTATTCGTACAAAACCTTAACATAACTCTCATATTTCGACAGGTGCCCAACTTTAAGTCTTGTAGACAGAATCCAAAAAAGAATTCTGAAAATAATAGGAAATAGAACTATAACCAAACACTTCATATTGCTTCAACACTGCCCCAAGGTTTCATGTCCTTCATTGCTTTATAGATATTTTTACAAACAATGTTCTGTTGAACTAGCATCAAATAATTTACTCGTAATGCTCGCACTTCTAGGAATGCTCATCATTTTACCCTTGACCTCAATTTTAGACGTACTGTCGAGTATAGAGATTTGTTTTAACCGCACATCAAGAATGTGAAATGCTGTACACAACTCTGTTTTTTTCCCATCCATTTTGATATTTATTCAAAACATTAAAACCAATGTGCGATTGTATAGGGGGGAGAAATCCTTCTCTATTTTTATAACGTTAAACATGTTTTTGGTAGTAATAACCCCGTATATTACGAGTATAAACAAAATGACCACATTATGTTTGAAATGGTATTATGATGTTTTGAACGATTTCCGAAATCAACATAAATACAACGATTTTGCATGTTCAGGTTGTGTGTTGCTGATGATCCTAATTTATCAATTTTCCAGCTTTCAAAGCAAAGAAAGGTGTGGTAGTAATTTTTTTTTGTCGGTGATTGAATATCATAACTTGGACGTGGTTTCAACAAAAAGGCACAACAAGCCACACAGCACGACTAATAATGGCTTTATTGCTTGAGAAGTTTTCTGTTCGCGTAATTTTACATTTTGGCGAAGGTACGATGTCCACCAATATCATTTGATTTTAATAATCCCCGGAAGTTGTGGCCGAGGTAGTAGCTAAATGGATAGTGTCAAAAAATTATTACAAATTACCTCAAAATAATGAAATTAAATTTTCATAAAAAATGAGTTTAAGAGTGTGTTTTATTTAGTTTGACTTCCGAAACCGAAAAATGAATTACCCTGTACAATCAAAAGCCTATAAGCTTATAATTTTTGTTTAGTTGGGGGTCAAAAATGTTCAAATATAAATGCGATACGCCTATGAATTTTCTTGATAAATAATTCTCCCATTATCGATGAATCATTCAATTGTGTTTGTTTTCTTAAATTATTTCCATCACGTGTTTCTAATGTCGAACGTTAAAGCAATATTATATCATTCGTACAAAACCTTAACATAACTCTCATATTTCGACAGGTGCCCAACTTTAAGTCTTGTAGACAGAATCCAAAAAAGAATTCTGAAAATAATAGGAAATAGAACTATAACCAAACACTTCATATTGCTTCAACACTGCCCCAAGGTTTCATGTCCTTCATTGCTTTATAGATATTTTTACAAACAATGTTCTGTTGAACTAGCATCAAATAATTTACTCGTAATGCTCGCACTTCTAGGAATGCTCATCATTTTACCCTTGACCTCAATTTTAGACGTACTGTCGAGTATAGAGATTTGTTTTAACCGCACATCAAGAATGTGAAATGCTGTACACAACTCTGTTTTTTTCCCATCCATTTTGATATTTATTCAAAACATTAAAACCAATGTGCGATTGTATAGGGGGGAGAAATCCTTCTCTATTTTTATAACGTTAAACATGTTTTTGGTAGTAATAACCCCGTATATTACGAGTATAAACAAAATGACCACATTATGTTTGAAATGGTATTATGATGTTTTGAACGATTTCCGAAATCAACATAAATACAACGATTTTGCATGTTCAGGTTGTGTGTTGCTGATGATCCTAATTTATCAATTTTCCAGCTTTCAAAGCAAAGAAAGGTGTGGTAGTAATTTTTTTTTGTCGGTGATTGAATATCATAACTTGGACGTGGTTTCAACAAAAAGGCACAACAAGCCACACAGCACGACTAATAATGGCTTTATTGCTTGAGAAGTTTTCTGTTCGCGTAATTTTACATTTTGGCGAAGGTACGATGTCCACCAATATCATTTGATTTTAATAATCCCCGGAAGTTGTGGCCGAGGTAGTAGCTAAATGGATAGTGTCAAAAAATTATTACAAATTACCTCAAAATAATGAAATTAAATTTTCATAAAAAATGAGTTTAAGAGTGTGTTTTATTTAGTTTGACTTCCGAAACCGAAAAATGAATTACCCTGTACAATCAAAAGCCTATAAGCTTATAATTTTTGTTTAGTTGGGGGTCAAAAATGTTCAAATATAAATGCGATACGCCTATGAATTTTCTTGATAAATAATTCTCCCATTATCGATGAATCATTCAATTGTGTTTGTTTTCTTAAATTATTTCCATCACGTGTTTCTAATGTCGAACGTTAAAGCAATATTATATCATTTCCGACTCAATATGTGTATCCGGAATCCGGATCCGCCACAAAATTCACCGCCATGTTTGGCATTGATTGCGAGTAAACTTGATGTTATTTTTTTATATAAATGTATGTTCGAGTACCTGCTACTCCTTCCAAATCGTGTGTCGTTTCGTTAGTATAGTAACAAGTCATCCAGCAAAGCCACCACCAGCCAGCCAATAACCTCTATTTGAAGATTTTTAAGGACTAAAAAACATTTGTTGGCAATTCCGTTTATAACACCATGCCAACAGCCACAGACAGACAGGTGAATAAATATATAAATACATATACAAAAATACCACACACTCTTACATGTATAGATATGTATGTAGACATCTGCTATAAGTTTTACGCGAAGGCATACATATGTTTGCTAGCCAATTTGGAAATGTCAACAGCATGCTAGAGATGGCAACAAAAACACCAATTTTTGTTAACATTTTGATTAAAGGTACCACACCACATACAAAATAAATCCTCTCTTTTGATATTGCTATTCCTGTCAGATATAAAAACCAACTACATACGCAAACATTTATTATGTTCGTCTACATGTAGTACCTATTTGTGCATTGAACAAAATAAATACAAAAAAAAACGGAACAAAATATCAATGACACGTGACATTTTGTAACTTTGACATATCGACATGATTTTTGTGTCAAAAGTAAATTGAATTAGGTTTTGTAGTGTGTGGCTGGTGGCTATGAGTGGATACGTTTCTTTTTTTCTGTTTGTTGTGTATATTTGTTGAATGACAGTTTAAATTTTGACAGAATTGATTTAAAATTTGTAACATCTGTCAAGCAAATTAAAATTCCACCAGCAAAAAAAAAATAAAAAAACAAACTACACAAACATCCTAATTTGGATATATTTGCAGAACAAATTACAATCGTGGTGGATGGAATAAATTAAATTAAACCATCGTGTTTGTCACTCACCAACTCATCCCCATTTCATATTTTAACAGAAAGGAACGAACATTTAGCCAGTTCGTGGTTTTTGTGTGTATATATATATGTATGTGCTAGAGTGTGTGGTGTGAGGATGGGTGAATATAATAGTTTAGTGTAGGTTCCAATTCGATGTTGTTTACACAGATTTTTCCAAAGCTTTTGATAGGGTGAACCATGATATATTACTTATGAAGTTGAATAAAATTGGTTTTCATTCTAATTTGCTGAACTGGATACGGACATATTTAAAGGGTCGCATTCAGTTTGTTCGTATTAATAATTTTCTTTCATCGCCTATCAATGTTACCTCGGGTGTTCCACAAGGAAGCCATCTCGGTCCGCTTTTTTTCTTGTTATTTATCAATGACATTCCCAATGTTTTCTTAAATTCTAGATGTCTAATGTACGCAGACGATTTGAAAATCTTTCGGTGTATAAAATCTGAACAAGATTGCATATTGCTGCAAGAAGATCTTCAAAAATTATCAAATTGGTGTTGGATTAACTCCTTACACCTTAATATTGCTAAATGTCAAAGTATAACGTTTTGTCGAAAACGTACATCAATTAATTTTTCCTATAGTATAAATAATATCTTTTTATCTATAGTAACCTTTAAAAAAGATCTAGGGATAATTTTTGATCAAAAACTTGATTTCTTAAAACGTATAGACTTTTTAGTTGCCAAAGGTAATTCTATGTTAGGATTTATCTTGCGCAATTCAAAGGAATTCTGTGATCCTCACACATTGAAATGTCTTTTTTTTGCGTTTGTTAGATCTACTCTTGAGTATTGCAATACTATTTGGAGCCCTTTGTACGAAGTTCACTCTTTTAGAATTGAGAAAATTCAAAAACGCTTTACAAGGGTATTAGTAAAAAGGCTTCATTGGAACATTGATATGCCTTCCTATGAAACAAGATGTAAATTATTTGGAATCTTGCCTCTTAATCTTCGTAGAAAGTTCTCTGGAGTTATGTTTATTCGTGATGTTTTAACTAATCATATTGATTGTTCGGAAATTTTGAGCTTAATTAACTTCAATGTTCCTGCAAGGATGCTTAGAAACCAAAATTTATTTAACATTCCATTCCACAGAACAAATTATGCTGCTAATGAACCATTGACCAGGTGCTTAAAAGAATCCAATTCTGTTTGCGATATGATCGACTTTTGTCTTGGTAGATTTTCATTTAAAAACAATTTACTCGTTATTTTGAGAAACCTTAATGGTGGAAATGTTTAATATATATTTATTTATTTATTGTTTTTTATTCATTATTGATTTTGTACGTATATTATTATTATTTTATTATCGAGTAATCACTAAAGCATTGTAACTTTGTTTGATGAAATAAACACTAAACTAAAGTGTGGATGTGGATTACACTAAATCGTCGGAATGACAGTAGGGAGAGTTTACATGTGCTTTAATTGGAAGCCAAATTTGTCTGCGTTGAATAAGCTTTTCGAAATAAAAACATAAGAGCCGTCAACCAAAGATAAATAAATGTTCTTTTTTTACCATTCTGTCCCTCGAGAAAGGGCTTTGCTATACTCAATTGCTTTCTTAGCCCTTTCTTAGTTTGATCTCAACACTGGTGTTGTTTTCTGCGTTCATATCGGAGCCCAGGTAGACGAAGTCCTTAACTACCTCAAAGTTACGTCTGTCGATGGTGACGTTTTGACCGAGATGTCACGTCGGTGTTGTAAGTCGTTTCTTGACGACCGACAGCATGTACTTTGTTTTGCCCTCATTAACCGTTAAACCCATTTTTGCCGCCTCTGCCTAAACACTCACAAAAGCCCCATTAACATCACGCTGACATCTTCCGATTATGTCATTTTCATCAGCATATGCTAGTAATTGGACAGAATTTGACAGTGCATCTAGTGTTGACGTGGGAGCTTTGCACTATTCTTTCAAGTACGATGTTAATTAAAAAAAAATCGCATGACAGCGCATCACCCTGTCTAAAACCTTTTTTGACATCGAAAGGTTCTGTTAAGTTGTTATGGAGCAGCGTGAATTCTCCATGGCCATCCTGCATAAACGGACGAGACTTGGCTCTATACAGCTCATCCCTGTAGATGCTGCCATATGCGGCTTTGAAATCGATGAAGAGATGGTGGGTGTCGATTTGATGTTCTTGGGTTTTTTCCAGGACCTGCCGTAATGTGAATATTTGATCGACTGCAGACTTTCCTGGTCTAAAACCACACTGATAAAGACCTATCAGGTTGTTGACGATGGGCTTTAGACGTTCACATATTACGGCAGAGAAGATTTTGTAAGCGATGTTAAGTAGACTGATGCCTCCATAGTTGGTGCAGTTTAGAGGGTCTCCTTTTTTCAGCATCGGGCAAACAATACTAAGGTTCCATTCATCGGGCATGCTTTCTTCCGACCATATCTTACAGATAAGTTGGTGCATGCTCCTAACCAAATTAACCCATCTTGCTACTTCTGATTGAACTGAACAAAGAAATTAAATTCTATTAGGATATACGAATTGTAAGAAGTCATATAGATTAATGGATCCCACAATCATCTAATTCTTTATCAGTTATCTTTTGCACACAAACTCAAAAAATATCAAATTCTGGAGAGTGAGAATAGAATTCATTATTTAAAAAAAATAAGAAAAAATAAAATTTTTAGTATAGGAAAGAGGCTCTAGCTCTTCGCCCAAAACCATATCACCTAAATTAAAAATGTCATAGCACTCAAAACAATTTTATTAACATTTTGCTGTTGTTCGATTTGGACAATATTACCGAACCTTTGGCCAATAAAATTTGTTTGGGTTTTATGAAATTCAAAATTAAAAGAAGCGTTAAGTCTTATAATAACACCAAGATATTAAAAATGTCACATCGCACAAAAATACCTCTATCGCCCAAAAACTTTTCACAAGAAAATGCCACAAAGTCCGAAATCAATATCATAATGCTCAAATTAATTTTAATAAAATGCACGACTAGGTCGCACGAACTTACTCATGCATCAAAAGATTCTGTTTCAAAATATTTCCTGTATTTAAAAATTTACCTGCAAAACAACTTTGTTTTCAAAAACTTTAAATGCCATTTATTTCTCAAAAACAAACTTAGTTTTTCAAACAAAACTTTTGAAGCCAGATGCAAAATTTCAGAAAAAAAAGCAAACAAATGAATGAAATATTTACATTGTGTAGTTTAACGACATTTCTTTATAATGTTGACTATGTCCGCCATTTTCGGATATAATAACCTCTATAAGACGGTTTATAATGGAAACATAAAATTTTTTTAATAATCACAGGAAATTTGGACCCAGTAATCCCGAAAATCTTGGATTAAGGTGTCATTGTCTTCAAATTGTCTGCCAACTTCATAAACTTTATGAAAAACGTTTTCAATTATGTTAAAGTGTGGTGAATATAGTGTCCATGGCAAAAGGTCTACGTGTTCTGATTGAATTCAACTTCCAACAACCCTCGAAGTGAAAATAGAGCCATTGTCCAAAAATGCCTTTTATTTTTGGAAATAACCGTTCCAGCAAACATTAAAAGTTGTTCCCGTTCATTATTGTGGACAAAAACTATAAAAGTCGATTATGCCATAGTAGGTTATAGCTCCCCACACCGTTACACCTGATGTACGGCTATGATGTCTTTCCAAAAAAAGCTTATTCTTTCTCAGATCATGGAAATACAAATTACAGCCAACGAGCCCTCAAGGTTAAACCCGAAAAGACAACGCGTTTTCATTCACTGCTCCAAGTAACATGCTGTCTTGCAAAATTCATCCGATGCTCCTTGTGTACTTTCCTCAAAACAGGTTTAATTTTATATGTTTCTTTTCTGGTTAGTATCACTTTTTTATATTATCCGTTGTTATTCTGACCAATACTCAGCTTTTGGTCCTTATTTTAGTCGCTAGTAGAGTTGAATTTGAGACAAGCCTTAAAATAAACCGCTCTTTTCATGATGTTCTTGTTTCTGCCTTGTATTCTTTTTTATTTTTCCCATATTTTTGTGGATCAGCAATATGACTTCTTACAACTTTCTTGCTTTTCACGTCCTGAGAGTCGTAAATCCTTCAGAGCATCTATTTTTGCTCTTTCTGTAGCTGTCAAAGTCTTTTCAGAGCCCATGTGTGTTTCGAACTAATTTAGAACAAAAAAAACAAAATGTTTTCAACACTCTTTTAGATATTCTATACCAAAGTTTTTAAAAGATCGCACTTGTAAACTCCTGCACGGAAATATTCGCAGTGGTCTCATCCTATAGTGGAGCATTTTTTTATACGCTTTTTTAGTAGTTTATTATTTGATATTGGGAAATTCCTACGCTCGTTTCTAATTTTCCCTATAATTTTTAGAATTTGTATAATGGTTAAATACGTACCTGTTCACAGGTAGTTAAAGTTACCGAGTACAACACTTCTATCAGCTAATAAAAAGCAGTGTATGTTGATAAGGGCTTGTACTGAAAACCCAACTTCTCACCTAACCCTAATCATATTGTGAGCCCAAGCAGGGGGGTTGCAGGGGTCAGCATGCCTCCATACATACCTCACTGCTTATACGCGTCTCTTAGCCCAACCACCCAAAATTTGTTAAGCGTTATGACGTTTCTACAGCGCTACGTCATTGAAAGTTGGTTTGGTTATGATATGACATTTAATTCGGGATTTGTGACGTTTTTGTTAGTGACATTTTTTACGACGCACAGTGGCCCGTTTTGACTTTTTTGGTTGCAAAAATCATATCTCCTAAACGAATAAAGATATTGCTTAAATTTTTTTTTTATCTTCAAGGAAATTTCCAAGGCTATAAAAATTGTGACTTTCAAAAAAAACTGTTTACAGGGTGTTTCAGAAATTTGTGTTAAAGTAAGAAGTTTTAACAAAGGTGATAAACATAGAGGTATTTTAATATGCAATCGTCAAAATCAATTTTTTAAGTAATCTAAGTGAATTGAAACAGTGGAGCAAAAAGAAAAAGGACCAATTCGAGTGAAACAGTGGGGAAAAAAGTATTTTTTTTTTTAATTTTAAGACATTTTTTTTTTTATTTTCCAGTATTCAAGAGTACATAATGTATTTTGGTTACCTATATGTATATAGTTAGTTAGTTAGTGATTGATATTCAATGATATTTTGACTATGAACCAATATTTTGTGTAGAGTATGTGTGAGTAATTTTTATTACAGGAATAATCAAATTAGCTCTAAAACTCTTGAAAATCTTAGGTAATAAACAAAAAATAAAAATGATTTACCTTTTTTAAATAAAATCATCTGGCGCCAAGATATAATAACGGTTTTTGATAGAGGGGCTTAATACAAGCATTTTTTACTATGGGAGGGGGTCTATCTCCCCCCGTTTAGGCGGGAGGGGCAATTTAAAAA
This sequence comes from Eupeodes latifasciatus, assembly GCA_920104205.1. Taxonomy (NCBI): domain Eukaryota; kingdom Metazoa; phylum Arthropoda; class Insecta; order Diptera; family Syrphidae; genus Eupeodes; species Eupeodes latifasciatus. The sequence goes on from OV049924.1 coordinate 152,287,310, forward strand.
AAATATTATTTAAAATGGAAAAAAATAATTAAAAAATAACGGTGATACTTACAATTAAGTTCTATACATTTTTTTAAAGCCAACATTCCGTTCTATTAGCTAGTTTTTAAATCAAGTCAAAACTATGCGTAGTTTTTGAAAAATTTAATTTTAAACTCAAAATTTGAGTAAAAAAAGTTGTTTTTATTTCAGAATTTATTGCTCTTATTTGTTTTTGATCAAAAACTGAAAACTGGATGATTTTATGTCTTTTAGTTTTTGAAAAAATTGAAAATAACCACAACTACTATTTTAATTTAATTCTTTTTTTTTGCTTGAGTCGTCTTATTTTAATAGTAATAATGGTATTTGCGTATGCGTAATGCATGTTTGGGTGTATGCAACAGTAAGTTGTGCGCGAGCTTGGGTGTATGCAACAGTAGCATCTGTAAGGGGGGGGGCATGCTGCCCCCCTGCAACCCCCTGCTTGGGCACACTATAGGATTTGGGGTGGGTGCAAGTTGGAGTACGTGCAAGGTGGGGAGGGTGAAAGGTGCGGTGGGTGCAAGATGGGTGCATGCAAAGTTTCTTTTGCATTTAAAGCTGGATTTAAGAAAAATCAATTTATCCTTGGTATATCTTAATTCATATTCGATTATTACTATCAAAATAAGACTGCGTTAATACTTAAGCAAGGAAAAAGTAATTTAATTAAAATATTTTTTTTGGTAGTTTTCAATTTTCTCAAGAACTAGAAGACATAAAGTCATCTAGTTTTCAGTTTTTGATCAAAAACAAATAAGAGCAATGAATTCTAAAAAAAAATAGTAGATAATCTGAAAGTTTTGAAAAATTACACTTTAAACCATATTTTTAACTTTTTTTTTGACCAAATTTTGAGTTTAAAACAATTTTTTTTCAAAAACTACGCATAGTTTTGACTTGATTTAAAAACAAGCTAATAGACAAAAGTGTTGGGTTTGAAAAAAGGTATAATACTTAATTGTAAGTATTACCGTTATTTTTTAATTATTTTTTTTCCATTTAATGTACATATTTTTTTAAATTGCCCCTACTGCCTATACGGGGGGAGATAGACACCCTCCCATAGTAAACAATGCTTGTTTTTAACTGGTCTATACAAATCCGTCATTAAACTTTGTCGCCAAAGTTATCGTACTCTCCCCAATCATCTTGTTTAAATCCACCACACACAAAACAAAGAAATCCATAAAAAAAAATGTTCCAAAAAAAAAGAGGAGAAAAAATGACTGACTTCATCACTTCAAATCTTCCTAGCTCAGTTCGATGCAAAATGACGCAGTTGATCTTTTGGATTTATGTAAAGGAATATATAAGGATTCTGAATCAGTTGAGATCTTAGCACCACTCGTTGAATCTTTTTTTCTATCCAATTTGAAGTCGAAAAAATGTGCAAAAAGTAGTGCTTCCAAAAACATTAAATTAAACAATTAAAAAATATATATTTTTTTTTTGTTTTAACTATCGATCTAAATAATGGCAAAGCATATTATAAAAACAAAATCGAAAACCGTTTCGAAGCCCTTTTTCTAGTTTTTACATTCAAAGTTAAGAAAAAAACTAAAAAAAATAAAAAAAAAATGATCATCATAAAAAATCTTCAACTTTGGCCTGCTCTATAAGGCACACCAATAACCCAAATTGAATAATTTTTTCGATTACTCGAGCTTCAAATATTTGTGAATCCAGTGAACTAAAAAGTTTTGCATTATTGACCCACTCGAAAAATGAATATTGCAAGCAGTTTTGCATAAACGGGCCACTGTGCGACGTTTATCTTTTTGGACCTTATGTCATCTTTTACGACGTTTATCTTTTTGGACCTTATGTCATTTTTTGATTTCGGTTAAACATATGTAAGTCGTTGGGTGATGAGACATAAGAAATGGTAGAAATCATAATCTCACTCGTAGTAATGCCTAAAATAAATGCCTAACCCCCATGTCATAAAACTCAAATTCAAAATTAACAAACTTGTTGACAACTAAAAATTTGGGAGTTCTTTTATTTAAATTTTATTATTTAGGCGTTACGACATTCGCTTTGGGCTTTTTTGCGATTTTTTTTTAATTTCTGGGCTTTGTGACCGATTTTGGGCTTTATGACATTTTAGAATGGTTTTGGGTGAAAAGACCTAGCCTTAATTACACAATTGCAGGATTAAAAAAATTTCGAAATAGTCGAATTTTGATGTTTCATATTTTTTTTTATTTTTTGAAGTGCGTTTTTTTATTACAATTACAATTACAATAAAATCAAATATAACCGTTCAAAATTACCATCTCACTTTTTTTCAATAACAATGAATGTTATTTAATTGAAAATCAATACTCGCACCCATTACTGCGCCAAAAATCTCTCCACATCACTTCATAATAAAAAAGAACAACAAAAACGGAAACTTAGCATTAATTCCATCAAAACGAAAGACATCAATTGAATAAACTAAACCCGCACACAGCAAACAAAAACAAAAATAAAAATAAAGCAATAAAACTTTGCCTAATTTGATATTCTGGGTACTCTATAGATGCTCAGTTCCATTTCTAACCCTCTAGAGGTGTCCAGACAAAAAGTCTATAAAAAAGAAAGAAAACACCGCACTAAAAAAAAAAAACAAGAACAACTCAATCGGAATAAAATAAAAAGCTACAAATATGTACCATTCCTCTTATTCCATCCCCTCACCTTTCTTTGACGGGTAATATTTCATTGACTAAATCTCCTGTTAATCAACTTGATGTTCTCGTGAACAAGTGTAATCATCCCTTAAATGCGTTTAAAATGCCGGAATAATTTTTTGAAGAGGGCAACAAACATCCCATTGCCGCGCGCCGCCGCTCACATCTATCTGAAAAAAAGTTTAAAGGGCGGCTCGTCGCTTACGCTTTCGTTTTATAGGGGTTGAACTCTTGTAAAAGTAATTTATTTTACGCTCATTTAGTCATGATTTTAAATTTTATAGATTTCGGTGATTTTATATAGGGGGAGCATTTGTCTGATGTGCTAAGCCTACGACTATACCTGCCTACTTAGGTTTCACGGAGTTTATATTCATCAAATTAAATAGTGAATATGAATAAATATGTCATTACATTAATTTACACTCGCTCTCTTTTTTTGAAATGAATTCTAAGACTGAAATAAATTTAATCTGAACATCACCATTCAAAGTGTAATTAAATTAAATCTTTAAAATAAAAAAACAACTCAAAATAACCACCCTATCTTGTTGGTGTTGTTGTTTCTATGTACCTTAAAGGTTTATTCGCCCCATAGAGTGTAGTTTACTCCCACGGGTGTCATTTGTTCCCGTGGTAGCAATAAATAAGTGTGTTTTCACTTAGGATTGAAAAAAGTTGGTACGAAAAAAAAAGGATGAGCAATGTGGAAAAACAACAACCCCACAAGAAAAGCTTAATTTAATTTATTTTTTATTTGATTTACTGACAATCGTTCTTTTGGTTTTATTTCAATTTGTATTTTATTTTATTTTTACCTTCCAATTCATTAGGCTTTATGGCATTTCAACGTGTTATTTTCGGTTTTTTGTTTTGTTGTTGCAGGAATTCTACTTTCAAGTCATAGTCCACCGGTGTCAACGCCATTAGAACCTTGTAGAGTTGCGCCTTATGTCAATTTGCCAGCTTTAAGAAGTACAACAAATTCATCTTCTCAATCGGCGAATAGTGCAGGCTCAGGTGGTCAGCATTTTGGTTCAACTTCAGCAGCAACAGCAGCAGCGTTTTCAGCATTTGATCCTGCATTAATCTCAGCTGCAGCACATCAGGTATGTATAGACATTGTAAATAAGTCTTTAAAAGTCTTTAAAAAATGACTGATCTCATCTTGTTCTCAACTGTATGTTACTAAAAACAGGTAATATTAGTTACTCTCGCAATAGCACAGCGGTCCGTGTCCGGACCGCGAAAGGTCAAACTGCGGACCGCGGAACCACAAAAGGTCAAACTTAGCCACATTACCGATTCAATTTAATAACATACATATGTACGTATGTAAATTTAAACAAAATTAAAAAATGCTTCTTTAACTCACAAGCAAGTGCATTTGCAACTCCTTTACGCAATTTTAAATATGGCGGTTAGGTATTCACAGACAAATAAATTAAATTGACATACAAAATGTAAACAATCGCTTTTTTTGTAAGTAAAATTCTCTCTACAGTCGAATCGGTTGTCAGTCTTATTGTGATATCTAATTACGGAGCTTTCCTTCGATATCGATTTTTTTAATAAATTTTCGTATTTTAAAACGTTTCCACAAAAAAATAATGTGAAACGGCGTATTCGGATTAACTGCAACACAACAATATTCGTTGGCTAAGTAAAGGTCATGTTATTGAACGCTTCTGGATGATTAAAGATCAAGTTATCTTCTTCTTGCAAACCTTTGATACGACGGAACCAAGGAAGCACTTGTAGTTCATAATAAAAGAGCGCAATTGTACTAGCTTTGGCTTTTCTAAAAGATGTTCTGAAATATTTAAATGAGCTTAACATGCAGTTACAAGGAAATGCGAAATTAATATGCGATTTCATACAAAGCGTGTCCGCTTTTCGTCGTAAGCTGGATGTTTTCGTAAAATATATTGCTAAAAAAGAATTCATTCATTTCCCAACAATTCTTGAATATAAAAAGAAGAACTCTAAAGAAGAAGACATTGCAGTGCTTTCAAACTTTCTATCCGATCTTAAAAGCAAATTTGCTGTAAAATTCCAAGATTTTGCAAAAATTGGGAAGCTATCTCAATTCCTTAAATTGCCTTATGAAGTCACTGCAGTAGCAGAATGGACTGAAGTGGCTGCGAAGTTTTTCGATTTTTCAAAAGCTTCAGTACAATTGGAATTAATTGACCTTCAAGAAGATATTTCCCTGCAAATATTTAACACTGCATCCACTGAAGAATTTTGGGTAAGCATGTCCAGAAAAATATCAAATATCAAATATGGCTACTAAGTTTGGCTCGACATATATATGCGAATCGTCTTTCTCAAAAATGAATTTTTTGAAGAACAAATATCGTTCGAGATTATCAGACTCCCACCTTGATGATACTCTTCGCATTTGCTGTTCCCCGCGTGAACCAAACTATAAAAAACTTGCTCAAGACCATCGTTGTAATTTTTTTAATATTACATTTACTTAAATGAAGCAAAATAAAAATACAAAACTTTTTTAATTTTTTTTTCTGGACCTCGAAAAATGTTTTCAACCATATCTGGACCCCACTTCAAACTACTTGCCGACCCCTGCAATAGCACATTTTATAAAAGAAAAACATAGGGTGTTCTGTTTTTCGTTAAGTTTCGTTAACTTTCGTGATATAAAGTAAGAGCTCTAAATTACCGTCTAATTATGTTAACGTTTAGTATCAAAATTTTGAGTCGCAAATGGACAAGTTGGAAACAAACAAAATAATGCATTAGGTAAAGGTTTCAAATGATACTACAAGAAACATAATAATCATCCTCAAAATTGTATGGCTTGTGTAACTTGAGCTATTTTTATCAGAGTGTTAGAATATTAATGCCCAATTTCATAAACAGCTTTTATACATTTAACAGGATTTTAAACTGTAAAATGGGATATTTCGGTTTCACCAAGCGTTTTTAAAGTAAACAAGCTTTTAAACACCTTTTAAAACTAAATGCCCATTTTTGGCTCATTAAATTTTAAAAGTGTCATTAAAAATTAATATGACAGATTGACAGCTGATGTTTTGTTTTGTAAAATTTGTGTTCTCAATACTTGTAGATACAGAATGAATTCAACATTGCATTTATAATATCATTTTTATGATTTTAATTTTTAATTAGAATATTAGATTGGTTATCATCTGAAGAAGATTTTCAATTTTTATTTTTGAACGACACACGATTTTTGATTTTGAAGAAGTTTACATTGTTGTATTTTGCGATTCTTGTCATTTATTTCAACATATAATGCTTTCTCATTTTTTCTCACACAATTCGCTTAATAGGAAGAGAAAAGGGGTTTTATTTTTACAGGGTTGTGAAGAGAACTCTATTTTAACAAAAATATCCCTGAAATTTCCCATTTCAGCTTGGTGAAACTGAAAAAATTTAAAGGCCTGATAAAATTTAAAAAGCTTTTAGATAAAAGTGCTTTTAGTGTTTGTTTATGAAATCGGACATAAATCTCGTAGGGTAAACCACCCAATCATTGGCACGTATTCAACTTATAACGGGTGTTTTTCAATAGCTGCTGGGTATACTGGATAGGTGAATTTTTAGATACCTTATTGAACGAGTTTGATAACTTAATTGGTATAGCTGTTAAAAAAAAAACAGACAAACATTAAAACAGTCCAAAATTACCAAAAAACATACAAATTTGAAATCAATTTTCAGGCTCCTTCAAATTTAACCATATGAGCCGTTTATTTTGAAAGTGGCATAAGTCACTTTTTCAAAACAATCGAGTTAATGCCAACACTAAATACAATTTAACGGTATCTTTTCATTTTTAAAAAATTTGCACTCAATAAGTTGAGAACTATTGAGATTTCTTCGAGAGAAGTATTGGTAATTAACGGTATAACAAATATCTTAAATATCTCGACTTAAAAAAAAAGTGACTTATGCCACTTTCAAAATAAACGGCTCATATGTTGAATCACCTTTTCTATCAGAAACCCACATATACCAGAAATTCTCGGATACCTTTGGATTCTTTTTTTGAAATTCCAGCTATTTTTTATCAGCACGTAAAACACTTGCAAAAAGGTATCCGAATACCCTTTCTATCTGATATTGAACGCATACAATCTCGTAATACTTTTTCGGAGTTGGTCTTTTTGACAGCTGTCATTTGATATTTCTCAGTTCGGTTTACCATTTCATAATGAATATACTTACTTTTGAATAACGTTTGCAAATCGTGTAAGTAATTTATTATCTACCAAAATAATGGCTCGGTTCGCGCGAAGCAACAAAAAAATCAATTTAATGAAGGAAACTTGGTGAGCTCATTATCTCGCATCACGTCGTGTGCTTGTGGCATGAGCTTACGATTTAGCACCGCTGGACTGTATTTTGTGGGGTGATGTAAAGTCGCTGTTTACGCAGATAAACCAAGACAATTGACGCCTCAGAAGAGTATAATTGTAGTGTTATTGCTGACACACGGGCCCAATCGCTGCAAAAAGTGGTTGAATGTTTTACCTTTAAAAAAAACATATTTTAAAAGAATTAGAGTTAAAAACATTAATAACTTTTATTGTGTAAAAAATAAAAATAAAATCATGGTTTTTTAGAATAATTGGCAGCACTTTTCAAATATTGGCACAGAACGACCAATTTTTACCATTTGAAATTTATTACAACCAATAAAACACAAAATATTAAATAATTAATATTTAATTTATTTAAAAAAATAAGTTTTGAGTCAAAAGATCTTTGATTTAAATAATCGAATTAAGGATCTTTTATCAGCACATTTCTCTAGCCATTTGACCCAAATTTCCTCCCCTTCCAATAATAAAACCGGTCTGGAACATAGTGCTTATCTTGTGGAATTGTTCACTTAAAAGTGTCTGAAAAGCCGTTCGCCCATCATTAGACTTAATAGGTGCTGCTTTTTGGACATTCCGGTTTCGATTGCTTGAAGAGCATTTTTAATACTGTCCTCAGTATACGCTATTGAGTATTTAAAATGTTTAGTTTTGACAACTAAAAATAGTTCGAGAAAGAAATGAAAAATGTTTTAAGGCCGAGATTATATTAGATAAATGTTATTGATTGAGAAAAAAATGCATAAACAACGTTTAAAAAATTGTTATCAAATTATGAAAACAAATAAATTTTGAAATTCCCAATGATTGGCACTGTATTAATCAATCCAATGAGTGGAGTACATGGCATCCAAAGATTGGCATAGTGCCAGTGTCCAGTGGTTGGCAACATCCTTAATAAATACTAAATTTATAGTAAAATATTAATATGAAATTAATTTATCTATCTCATAGTTCCTCTGAATGTATGTTCAAAAATCATTAAAACCACCATGTCCTTACGTTTCCCAAGTTTCACATACAATTTGGCGCGAACTTGGTACTGAATTTTTAACAGTGTTTTTTAATTGCTGCTTACTTCAGAGGTTAAAAGGCTGATATTTCTAAAAAGAATGTTAATTAAACGTTTTAAGTCCCAAACATTGGTGGGTGCCAATAGAACAGTTTACCCTATTCGGATTTCAAAAGAAATTCCGATCAGTATTCCTCTATTTTAAAAATGTGTTGGCATTCGAAAATTTTAACTACTTCTTTTAATGATATCTTTTAATATTCCTTAAAAATCTTTGGTGTCAAAAGAAACTAAACAAATGGCCAGTTTATATTTCTAAGATTTCTGAGCATTTTCTAAGAGCAGCAAGAAAATGAAATAGTAACACAATTCACTATTCATTCTCACCTAGCAATCAAATTAGCTTTCCATTTTTTTTAGAATTATTGTGCGATAGAAAAATCTTGACAAATCGAATCATACAAATTGTATTTCCAGATATCTGACAGCAAAAGTGAGAAATGTTGTTTATATTTTTGAGAATATGGAAATCTATGAAATCATAGAAATATAAACTGACCAAATATCGTAAAATGAAAATGCGATCTATCAATAAAATAATAGGTCTGTTCCCAAATTCTGCCCAAGAAATTTCTTTGGCCAGAAATTGTTGGTCTGTCAAATGTCATATTGCGGTACTTAAATTGAGTGTCGTTCCTTCGGTTTGCTCTGAATTGATTGAGCAGCATACAATTTTTGCCAACAAACCGTTCCAGATTTGTTGGCAGTGTTCCTCTTTTACATACTCTTCAAAATTGGACAGATCAAAAATTTTTGCCCAGAAATCTTGGAAAGAAACCTAATAACTTTTGACATTTAAAAAGATCCAGATCAAGACAGAAAGAAATTCTTGTTTGTTTTGTGTGTATATGGTAAAAATTGACATATGTATATATTTGTTGAAATTCAATTTCTTTTTCCGTTTTAATTATATTTTTATAAATGAATATGTATATAGAAATATTAAAACGCTTTTTAATTAAAAAAAAATTATATACAAACTTCCATCTTCTTATTTCAGTATGCTGCTGCTATAAGTAACAACTCTAGTGGATTATTTCCAATTCCACAGTATCCAATTAATTTGGCAGCCATTGCTGCAGCGCATAGTAAAAGTTCGAGTATAGCTGATTTACGAATGAAAGCGAAGAAGCATGCAGAATCGTTAGGGTTAACGGAGAATCCAGCTTAAAATTTTAAGAAAAAAACATTGTATAAACTACACAAAACTAGATGTTAAGTCTTTTTAAAATAAAGAACAAATAATTATAATTCTAGTAATGTAAATTTTTAGGATAGATTTATTATTATTATTATTCTGTCAGTATATAAAACAAAATAAATTTCCCTATGTAAATTTATTTAAAATCACATTAAGATTATTTTACGTTATTTCTAAAATTGGTAAGATTTTGTAAAAGTAGGCGTCAAGGATAGTTCCTTTGATATGACTTTGTGATTGTGACTTGTTTCTGAATTATTATCCCGATAAGTCCTGCGATTTAATTTTGATACCTATGAAGCGAATCAATAGATGGAAACTTCAAAATGAATTTGTGGATGAAAGTGAATCTAAAAATATACATACATACATATGTTGTTTAGATGTTATCTGATTTTAAAGTTATTTTCAATATTTTGAAATTAAACTTTTCCCTATTTAATTGTTTTAAATTTCTGTGCTTTTAAGTCAAAAGTCCTGCCGAATTAATATTAAACAATAATTAAATGAATAGAACTTGTCATAACTGTCACAGAAATTCCGAGTTATGGAACAGACCTAAGGTTACGAGCACATTATATTTTTCAATATTTAAATATATTTCAAAAATGAAAAAAGTTCAAAAATCTACATTTAATCTATTTTCAAAATGTTTGCAAGAGAACTGTATTTCTTTATATTATTTATAAAAGTTATTTCAATAAAACTGTGATTATTTTTATTTTCAATATTCTACTTAATAAATTAAAAAAAAAAAAAACAAATACATAAACTTATGTTGTTTTTTAACGATGTATTTATCTATTTAATCATTGAATTAATTTATTGATTTCAACAAATCAAATATAACCTTATATTTAGTGTGTCTAGGTCAACATTTATGTTTTTCTATATATGCATGTAGCGGTCCATATAATCATCTTTATCTTTCCTTTTCCTTTTTATATAATTTCAATTCTCAAGTGAATTCGGTCAAGTTCAGCGCAGATGTCGGGAGAAATAAAAGTTAAATGTAATCACATTAGACCCGGGCAATTCAATTGGTCTGTCTGACATAATTTGGATCATATCACATCAAATGTCAGTTCGAATTGTTTATATTCGTAAAGAAATATTTTTATTTGGTATAATCATTGCTGATGGTAACAGGTGATAGATAACGTTCCATTCAATTGCAACTTTTAACTCTCTGATGATAAAGCTAAATGAAGAACAACTTTGTGTTATTTTTTTGTAGCGGTAAGTAATTGTATATGACTTGGTTGTGTTGTGAGGGCTAATTTTGGAAAGTGGTTGAGAAAATATAGCAAGTCATTGATAGCACAACTAGGGAGGATTTGTTTTTTTTTCGATTCTTTAAGTGAAATGACTATAGGAAAAATCTTAGGAATATCATTATGAAATCAATTTTTTAACAGCTTAAAAGAGCTCACCAAACGGTTGAGCAAAAAGCATGTCATCAAAAAATAATAAAATATTGTCGTGTGATGTCTAATAATTCTTTTGTTGTCTATAAAGCAATTACATGTGTCCTTATGTCAGATTATTGTGGCAAGTTACAAAATCAGGTGAGACAAAAATGAGAATTTTATGTAAAGATAATTTAAATACTCGTAACATAATAGCAGTTTCGATTGTTTGTCCAGAAGCCTTCTGAATGAACCCCACAAACTGACAATTATTCATCAAAATACTGCAGTAGAAAATGTTGCTGATAAGACGAACAATTAAGAATTTGTATTTCTTGACTTGAAATTAATTCAAATTTCAATAAATATATTCCGCGGTTAGGTCTTTTCCCCAAAACCATATCTCCCAAATTAAAAATGTCAGCGCCCAAAGCAATTTTATCAACATTTTTTTGTTGAACGATTACGATTTACCAAATCGTTGAACGTTAAAACTATTTTGGTTTTATGAAATTGCCAACAAAAATAAGTGTTCGGTCTTAGTGCCCAAGAAAATAACACTATAGAAATTAAAAAAGTCATATCGCCCAAGAATGGTTCTATCATCCAAAATCTTTTCCAGAAGAAAACACCACAAAGCCCAAAATCAATGCAATATTGCTCAAATCAATTTTAAAATATCATAACGCCCAAATTACTAATTGACATATCGCCCAAAAGATGTCATGTGTTTCAACATTTGGACATTCTGACAAAATGGTTGTTTATTTTGAGCACAACTACATTTAAATTTTATGGGCCAAACGCAAACATTAAACAAAAAAAATGAAATCGCCCAAAAGCTCAGAACGTCAAGAAAGCGTAACAACAAATTTGTTTCTTATTTCACTTTCAGAAAGCTAAATAAGACCAATTTTCAAACTGAAATATAACGAAATGGTTTATTTGCTCCCACCCAGCATTATGGCGTATTAGTATACAGTGAAATATGTATGTGAGCATACTGCCCCCCTGCAAACCCCCTTGCTAAGATTAAGGCTCACCCATACATACCTCATTATTATAAACAGATGGTCTCAGAGTAAAACCACCCAAAATCTTTTGTTCTTTATGACATTTATAAATTAGAGCGTTACGACATTGAAATTTGGTTTTGCTGATATGACATTTTATTTGGGCTTTGTGACATTTTTTTTAGTGATATCTTCTACCACGTTTTTCTTTTTGGGCTTAATGTCAGTTTATGATTTGGGTTATATGTTGTCGGGTGTTAAGACACCAGAAAAAAACCCAAATTAAAAATACATTTGAGAAAAATGACAACAATTTAGGCGTTCTTTTATTTAAAATATTTATATAAAATATTTGGGCGTTGCGACATTCGCTTTGGTTTTTTTTTTAACTTTTTGGGCTTTATGACATTTTAGGATTTGGCCGAAAAGACCTAACGCCATATATTCCATATACCTACATATTTAAATAGTTGTATTGGTATTTTATCTTTGGCCATAAGACAATACATTGTTCAATTTCTCAAAATATTGTTATGTTGAAGTGTGTGATTATAAGAAACACGTCTAAAAGAAAAACACTGATAAAAAAAAACATTTCTCCAACAACGAACTTTCTTTTTTTAATGTAAAGTTGGTTGGATTAAAGAAATTTGAAAAACAAATCGCGAAACTCAAAAAATATGAACAGACCCTTAAAAATTAAAAGCAACCTATACAAATTTAATTTCAATTTGACATTTGAAGAAAATTTCAGTTCAGTGTTTATTTGACTTTTGTTGTGTTTGTGTTTACCTTTGCTAAAAATTAGGTGTGTTAACTGCCGTGTGATGATTGGGTTAAATATATAGCAGGGAATACATTTTTGACACTCCGTATAAGAAACTTATATATCCGTATAAGAAACTTGTTTCTCATATCCGTTCTTGGGATACAAGAAACACTTGGTTATAAGAAAACTTTCACTCATATTCCTTTTAGATCTGGTGTTTTTTTAGCTTTAAACAAATCATGGAACAATCAAAAAAAGAATTTTGTGTTTTTCCAACGCTCATTGATTACTTTTTTAACATAAAACTTTAGTTTAGTTTAGTTTAGTTTATGCATCAAACTAAAACACTTCTGATTTAATATGAGTCAACTTAAAAAAGTCTATTGTGAACAGCATCTTCAAAATTCAAATAAGTTTTAAAATGTCCTTGTAGTCCGATGCTTTATCGAAAATTGTCTTCAATCAATTTTAAAATACCAGAACATTGTATACTTATTTGTGTCCTGATAAGAATTACCATTTTCGACAAAATTGAAGGTTCAGAAGATTATAAAACAGTTGTTTTTTTTTTCACTGACAGATTCTGCAAAGTCGCTATAAAATTTCACTTTTTATTTAGCAAAAAGACAGAAGAGTCTCTTTTCTTAAGCTATTTATACACGATTGGAAAATCTTCCAATATTAGGCGAACTGTAAAAATTTTTCCATTAGCATCCAATTAGATGATAATTGCGAATTTTCTGTCAAGTGAAAATTGTCCGTGTATACGGTTGGTTGGTTTTATCCAAATATTAGACAATTTTTGGTAGAAAATCGGTTGACAATTTATTGTGGACGATTTTTTATCTTTCAATTAATAGGTAATTGCCTGTTTACATGATTGGAAGACTTTAGGAAACAATAAAATTGTTAGACTCATTGGAAGACAATTTTCGACTGAGAATATGAAAACTTATTTTTTAAATGAAGGCAACAAGTCGTGCAAAAATATTTTATAAAATATAAAAAAAAGTATAATAATAAGCAATCAATATGTCCATGTCCCAATTCTTTTCAACATTTTTTTTTTTTTGATAACTTCTTTTTCTTTATTTTGCCAAACGGTGACTTCTTGTTTCCTTTGATTTTCGTAACTTTCAAATTATTTTAAAATCCTGCAAACTTTATTAATGTTTCCAGCTCAAAAACTTTCTGTCTATTAAAAATTGGATGATGCTGCTCGGATCATCCAATATCCAATTATTTGAAAATACAAAAATTATGTGTTTAAAAGATTGCAAGAAGTCGACCTATTTTTTGATAGAAAATTTGACGATGATTGACAGCCAATTTTTTGTTTCTGTCACTTTTGACAGACAAAATTGGGTGTTTACATGGTTGATAGAATAGATGTTAAAATGTTTTGCGAAATAGCTGCCAATATTGGAAGACCTTCCAATCGTGTATACTTAGCTTAAGTCCATTAGTTTTGTACAAACACATTCTCGAACACTTTAGAAACCGTTTCGAAGTTTGAAAACCATCATATTTAAAAAATAACCTAGAAGCTATAAGTATTTTATTTTATGTTTTAAATTAATGAATTTTTCCGAAAAAGATTTTACGGTGTTGTTAATTGTCATCCTGTGAAAGTAACCGCTGTGAAAAGTAAAAATCAAACAATCTACTACATTTTGTTTTTCATTAGTTGTGTTCATATATCTGGGTTCCTTCGTTTGAATTCTTTAACTAGTAAGTAGTTGTTTATTAATGCAATGATAAATCATTCCGCTGATGAGATATAACCTAATTCTCATGAAAAAAACAATTACCAGTCTAGAACTATCAGAAAATGACCTTATTAGTCACGTCATTCAATCGCAGTTGGGGTCCACTTGGGATAACTCCAGTTACTTATCGCCCCTTGGAATTACATCTCTCGACCTGGATTCCTCACTGACATCCACTCCCTTGTTTTACTCCTCGGCCACTTCGGGCCAAAACCGTGGCTGAATGCTCCTAATCTAATTTATTTAAAGATGCTTTTAACTGCACACATATTTCTGTTCACTAATTTATACGGGGACAGTGCCGACCGTTGAAATCTAATTTTTTGTAAATAAAGTCATTATCTTCCTGTGTTGGTGGACAGGACTTACCTGATAATTTTAATTAATATAAAAAATGTATAGAATTAGTTTATATTCGTTTTTCTTGAAAACAATAAGACTGATTGTAACTTAAAAAACTAAAAAGAAAGATAAAAAACAATTACAAATTGCTCAACCAATTCGATGTATATTTACATGTAACATGTACAATGTAACATCAAGATTAAATTTATCATAAATCCAATTTCAAATATGTATCTCATTATAAGAGAAAAAAAGACAATATTATAACTCTTAACTTTTATTACCTTTCATTTTTCCAATATCTAAATCAAAATTGCTGTGAATTCAAATGAAAAGAAAATATTATAGAGCGCCCTCGCTCTATCACATGATAACTATAAGTAATGTATAGAATTAGTTTATATTAGTTATTATTGAAAACAATAAGACTGATTGTAACTTAAAAAACTAAAAAGAAAGACAAAAAACAAGCTCATATTGCTCAACCACTTCGATGTATATTTATGTATCCATGTTTTATGTG
Organism: Eupeodes latifasciatus; assembly: GCA_920104205.1. Classification (NCBI taxonomy): domain Eukaryota; kingdom Metazoa; phylum Arthropoda; class Insecta; order Diptera; family Syrphidae; genus Eupeodes; species Eupeodes latifasciatus. Next base: position 152,302,486 of record OV049924.1, read on the forward strand.
TTCATATGTACAATGTACCTTCAAGATTGAATTTTCATAGATTCAATTTCAAATATGTATCTTATTATAAGAGGAAAAGAGACAATTTTTTAACTCTTAACTTTTATCTACCTTTCATTTTTTCAATATCTAAATCAAAATTCTGTGAACTTAAATGAAAAGAAAATCTTATAGAGCGCTCTCGCTCTATCACATATTAACTAGTTGTGTTGACCATTTGTTATTTAGTTTTAAGTAGTATTAGTATTATGTATATATGTATATTTATGTGACATGTCGTCAAAGAAAAAGTCTATGTATACTCTCTCCTGAGCAAGAGCAGTCAGACTATGTTCAAATAAAGCCACGAGGCGTTCCATTTTAACTGTCAAAGCAGGCAATACATTATAGCCGCAGTTATACTTAAGTTATAGATAAGTAAATACCTCATTGTAAAATTTTCATAAAGACTCAATAAAGAATATTCTATTCTATTCTAATGCAATAATATCATTACTAAAACACGTTCACAAAAACCACCAATAATAATAACTGAAAAATATATACGAACTTATTTGCTTTTTAATTGGTTTTATTTTTTTCCTTCTTGACATTTCAAATTTGGTTTTACTATTATTTTAAAACGTCACTTAATCGTTAGAATTGACTTGTATGAGTTTAGCTTAAAATACGCTTTCCTCATCAAATTCGTAAGATGAATACTACTTCTTACAGTTCTTTTCTGCCGAGATACATTATTTATCTGTTTTATAAGGTCTAACTGGGTTTTTCGTTGTTATATCAATATATCTTATTTAGTGGGAAAAACGTTTTATATAATAAATTTTGAATTGCAAATATTTTATTTGAAATTGATCATCAATCTTGGGGCCAACTCATGTTTTCGATTTAATTTTGACAAATTTTTCTTTAACTCCAAATTGAAAACACTAGGCAGGTTCAGCCGACATAAGGGACTTGAAAGTAAGGCAAATTTCTAGCATCTGATTGGCCAGATGCCAAAAAATTGCCTTCCAACTAAGGCAACTTTATTGGAAAGTTGACTGGAAAGTTAGTCAAGAAAAATCTCTCTAACTATCAAGTAAAGTCAACTTATGTCAAAATGACAATTGATCATGTTTTTTCATGCAACTAAAAGCTGAACTTTATTATTCAATGATTTATTTATTTTCTGCACAACTTCATTTAATGCTTTCTGTAAAAAGGTTCCTTGTAAATTTGGAAAAGAAATAAGTAATATTTCTTTAAAATGCAAAATACAAATCGTGATGGACTTGTAGCTTGCCTGAGGAGTGTTTTGTAGAAAATAATGATTTTGGTAGTTTTTATACTATGAACTTGAAGTAGAGGTTTGTGAAGTAAAGTTCTGAATTTTAAATTCATGACACTTGAAAAACTAACTAGTTGCCTTGGTCAAAATTTATGTTGTCTGAATCTGGCCATTATTTTCGATGCTCCTGACAGCAATCAATTCGCCAACCGATGAACTCGCCTTAATTTTTCTCTTAACAAATCTGTCAAAATAATTTCAGACACATAAATCAAGCAAGCGCTTTTGAGTTTTAATAAAACAAAGTTTCCTCCTTAATCTAAACAAAATCGCATTTTTCTGAAATAAACAAATAAATAAATGGATTTGTACGATGACTTGGATACAAAGCAACGAGCTGGCCAAATTGATGGCTGGTCGTCGGGAATTAAAATGTTGCAAACGCAACTGGCCATAAAAAAGGCAACCAATCCCCAACCAAAGAAGGAACCGAAGAAAACTGTAAGTTTCTTGTTTTCTTGAGGAGTTCCTTGCTGGAAAAACACTATCTTCATGTACATTTTATCAATATTATCCTAGCTTTTGACGCCAATCATCAGTCTTCGGCCCAAGAAACCCCCAGAAGATGATATTTTCACTCAAGTGAAAAGCGAGCCACGGCCAATGAAAACAACAATTGGCCAACCTTTGGCTCCGGTTATTGAGAATAACAAATCCAACGATTACGAATGGGATTTTGTGGATGAGTATGATCCGATGTGGCCAAATGAATACGAGAAGATTATGAAGGAGAAACGAGATAAGGACAAAGAAAGACGCGATGAGAGAAGAAAACGACGAAGTAACGCTGGTGGCGGAGGAGGTGGTGGCGTTGGTAATTCTGGTGGATTAGATAATAATCGAAAAGACACATCTCCGAAATATTCCGGCTTTTCAAATCGTCACAACGATGAAGATACATATGTGCGATCACCACCAACATCAGGAGGTGGAGGAAACAAAGGAGCTGCCATCGCTCCACCTCCATCGCTTCAAGAAATCTCTCTCACAAATGGGGATGGGTAAGTTAGCGACTGGCGACTAGAATAGTCATAGCTTAACGACATTAATATAACTTATTTCTTCTAGGTCCACCGCTGTCACAATTCCTTACACAACAAATTCAGTTGCAGCCAAAATCATGGCCAAATACGGATTTAAGGATGGCCAGGGTCTGGGCAAATCGGAGCAAGGAATGTCTATGGCACTACAAGTGGAAAAAACCTCGAAACGTGGTGGACGGATTATTCACGAAAAGGAATTACTTATGCCACCTCCGCCTGCAGTCCCGAATTCACCACCATCTGGTGGTGGAAGTGGAGATGCTGTCCAGAAAATTGAACCTAGTATAACTGAGATTATGAAAGAACCCAGCAAAGTTGTTTTGCTTAGAGTGAGTCTCTTCAATGTGAATCTCCCGCATTTCAATTTCTAATTTTGTTTGTTTGTTAGAACATGGTTGGTCCTGGAGATGTGGACAGTGAATTGGAACCGGAAGTGAAAGACGAATGCAACACAAAATACGGTGACGTTGTAAGTGTTGTTATACATGAGTCGTTTGGTACAGTCCCAGAAGATGCTGTTAGGATATTTGTAGAATTCAAAAGAATCGAGAGCGCCATTAAAGGTAAACATATAAAATAGTTTTTTTTTTAACAAGAATTCCTAACAATTTAAAAATGTATTTTTTCTTTTGTTTTAAAGCCGTTGTTGACTTAAATGGACGTTTCTTTGGTGGGCGACAAGTTCGAGCTGGTTTTTATAATTATGATAAATTTAAAAGCTTTGAATTGCAATAGATTTTTAAAACTAGGAGTGCATTTTTTCTTAAGAAATAAATCAAATGTCTTGACAAAAAAAATATAACCAACTTATTGTTGACCTTCTTTTAATTTTAAATTCAAAACAAGGTTGAGTTTGGATAAGTATTTAAGTATAGATCCGAAATTTGAGTGCTTAGTACATGGCACTTACGTGGCGATTGTGGGTAGAGTTATGAAAAATTATTGACCCAGTAAGAAAGTACAATTTCGGAGACTAAGAATAAGTGGCAGCTAATTCGAAACAGATATGAAAAAAAAAATATCTAGCTTTTGTGGAAGACGACTAATAAAAAAATAGATTTTAGAGAAGTAATTGGTTGAGCTCAATTTTAATGGTAAGAAGCCTTGTTAAAAGAGGTCCGGATTGGATTAATGTTGTCACCCCAATTATGCTTATTTTGAACAACTAAATAAGGTTGATTTGATAAAAAAGTAAGAGGATGTACAAATACATATATAAATTAATAATGTCTGCATACCATCTCAACGTCAAGATTGGGCTCTAGAATCCCAAATAATGGTTAAGGAAACAAGATTATTAGTTAAGAATACGGTAACATATTAGCGACCTTATAATTTAAAGACGTTATTTTTAATAAAAGCACTAAGCTTTTTCTTGAATATATTTATTTAATTATTTTCTTTAATAATTTATTTATATATTTTCTTGAGTATACAAGCTCCCGCTTTCACTCTTCAAATCTCTAGAAAGAATATTAAAATAGATAATACGATAATAAAAAATAGTGTTTTGCGTACTGCTGTGTCGACATCCTTCCGGTCTCAGATTATTATTGTTTCTCAAATTGACCGGTTGAACTTTAGACACTTCCAATGTCCCATCAGACAAATATTCCGGGAGTATACCATTCGGAATTTTGAAACAATACATTATAAATCAGTCTCTGTTTCACATTCATCTACCTGAAGCATTCGACCGTAAATCTAATAGTGTAAATTTACATCTTCAAGATAACTCTCATTCCCTATTTTAAAGTCTTATCTTGACATTCTGATTGGAACCGAATAGCAAAGTTAAACACTAATTAAAATTACGTATCACCAAAGCATTGAGCAGGTTCAGACGACATAAGGGACTTGAAAGTAAGGCGAGTTTCTAGCATTTGATTGGCCAGCTGCCAAAAAATTGCCTTCCAATTAAGGCATCTTTATCGGAAAGTTGACTGGAAAGTTAGTCAAGAAAAATCTCCCTAACTATCAAGTCAAGTCAACTTATGTCAAAATGACAATTGGTCATGTTTTTTCATTCAACGGAAAGCTGAACCTTATTACTCTATGATTTATTTATTTTCTGCATAACTTCGTTTAATGTTTTCTTTAAAAACGTTCTTTGTAAATTTGGAAAAGAAATAAGTAATTTTTCTTTACAATGCAAAATACAAATCGTGGTGGACTTGTAGTTTGCCCGAAAAGTGTTTTGTAGACAATAATGAAGAAATATGAACTGAAGGTAGAGGTACATATGTGAAGATAAATTCTGAATTTTAAATTCATGACACTTGAAAAACTAACTATAGTTGCCTTGGTCAAAATGTAGGCTCAAATAATGAAGTTGACTGCAAATGAAGTCCCTTATGTTGTTTGAACCTGCCCATTCTCTCCACAAATGTAGATCAGAGAGTAATTAATGTACAAAATAAGGAGAAAGACTCCTAGCACAGAACCTTGTGGAACCCCCAGATCAGTATTATTCGTATTAGATATTTTATTATTCACTTAAGTTCTCTGGTTTCTATTCGCCAAATAAGACTCAAACCATTCCAACTCAATACCAAACAACCACAATTTTTTGATCAAACCCTAAAATACAGCTATCACACGAATGACCTCTTCTAAATCCATATTCTTCTTCAATTAATAAATTATTGACCTCTAAATATTTTTTGAAACTGATTAGCAACAAACTTTTCCAATATTTGTTCTTCCGTAGGAAACATACATATGTATGTATGTATGTATGTACAGGTTTTGAATTCTGCACACCTATTCGTATTAGATACTTTTTCTAATGGAATAATAACTGATTATTTCCATATTTCAGGAAATGTAGCTGCATACCAATTTTAATATCGGGTGATTTTTTTGAGGTTAGGATTTTCATGCATTAGTATTTGACAGATCACGCGGGATTTCAGACATGGTGTCAAAGAGAAAGATGCTCAGTATGCTTTGACATTTCATCATGAATAGACTTACTAACGAGCAACGCTTGCAAATCATTGAATTTTATTACCAAAATCAGTGTTCGGTTCGAAATGTGTTTCGCGCTTTACGCAAATTTTATGCGTTTTTTTTAAAAAAAAGTTCTCAAGCTCTTAAAAAATCACCCATTATATTAAACAATGTCCTCTTTTCAATGGAGGACAATAAATACATAATGGGGGATTTTTTAAGAGCTTGAGAACTTTTTTTTAAAAAAAAACGCATAAAATTTGCGTAAAGCGCAAAACACATTTCGAACCGAACACTGATTTTGGTAATAAAATTCAATGATTTGCAAGCGTTGCTCGTTAGTAAGTCTATTCATGATGAAATGTCAAAGCATACTGAGCATCTTTCTCTTTGACACCATGTCTGAAATCCCGCGTGATCTGTCAAATACTAATGCATGAAAATCCTAACCTCAAAAAAATCACCCGATACAACTGGTCCAATAATCAATTGACTGTTAAATCATTTTTCTATTACTTCTAACTAATATATTTTTATTATTCAAGTTTTTAATTAACTTATAAGATGAAGTACTCGTGGCGTGAAGGTCTTGCCAGAGGTCTTATGTTCAATCCCTATCTGTGCCACCTAAATTTTTTTTTTCACGGGTATACTGCCTCTTGCGAGGAATTGACAAATCCTCCAAGAGTAATTCTTGTCATTAAAAGTGCTTTCTCAAATAAGCATTTCAGATTCGAATTAAAATTGTAGGTCCCCTCCATCCCTCACAGTACTACTCGCACACAGGAATGGTTGAGAGTTGTAAGTCAGTAGCCCCTCGTTCTCAACGGACTATTGCGCCATCTAACGCATTGTTTTTTACAGTGTTGGAAAAAATAATAGAAAGATGTGTCTTCATCATTTTCGATGCACAATATTTTTTTAGCAATTAAGTCTTTTGTCGTTAGTCTTTCTATATTTTAATCGTACCTAATAATGCTCTCAAATAGAAAAATTGTTTTGTGGAAACTTGAAGGTTAAATTATAAATATCCCAAAACTTGAAGCTTATGAGTTGTAGACATTTTTTTAATAAAAACAATACTTTATTTAACCCAGAACGTTTCAATACAACTCTACTACAATTACTACTCATAAGCTTCATTTTAGTACCAAACATTACAAATTTGACTCTCTTAATCGTCTTGGAAACTGTTTAAGTATGTTTATCTTTTTCTAGAATCCATAATTTTTTCAATCCTAGAAGCTCCTTGGCAAACATTTAAATGATAACCTCATCAGAACTTTCTATTGCCCCTCTGATGCATTAGCATGCCAAACTTTTCTCTAGTAATATAAGTTATTACGGTTATCTTATTTTATATAACCACCTCCTAGTCAATGATGGGTCTCACCGTCGTGGTAAACAGCGTTCACGAAAGTGTAACACATTTTTTTAAAAAACGTAACAAAAGCGAAAAGAATGTAACAAATTGAAAAAAATGATTTAAATCAAAGAATGCTCTTGAACTCAATTTTTTATTTTTAATAGGAACATAAGTTTTCTTCATCACAGTTTTTAAATTCAGTACAAAACTATACATTAAATAATAAGTTAATAAATTATTATAAGTAAGACACATTTTAAGTTTTACATAAAACATGTTTAGACAAATTAAGAGAATTGATCTTTTATTTGTTTTGCAAACATTATTGATTCAATGGTATTCAAGTGATACCTATTGGTTAAATTGGTTCGATCGAGTCGAATGAAGGTGATTTCAACTCAATTTAGGACGTAGGTGTACAAATAGATGGAAGTGTTGTTTAATCGCACTTCACACTAATTAAAAAAATCATAAAGTAAATTTTTAAAGAAAAAAAAAGTTTGGAGAAAAAAGTGTAACAAAAAGAAAAAAAAAAGTAACATTGTAACAAATACAAAAAAATTAAGAAAAGTGTAACTCTTTTGTTACACTTGTAACATTGTGGCAACGCTGGTGGTAAACATTCATTTCAGGATGTTTTGTTCCCATAATTTAGCTATCTAATATAATTTCTAATGTTGTATCTCTTTTAACATTCTTCGAGAAGATCTTGGGGTCCAACTTCAAATTTTGTGACATGTTCCAGAAAGGAATTTTTGCAAATTTGTATTTTTACTACGCAATGAAATCTAGAATTTTTTGATTTATATAACCGTTAGCAAAGATCGAACAAGAATTAGAATTAAATTTCGACATTTCGATTATAGCGTTACAAATACGTGATCATACTCAGTGTTAAAAGGATTAACACATCAAAATACAGTGTAGGGTCTTATGTCAATGTCATCAGCGAAGCCCATACCCCTCAAAATCAGGGTTTATAACAATTCATACATTACTAGGCCCTCCTTTTAGGCAGTCTGTTTTGTGCTAAGTTTTTCTTGAACATTCTTCCACCGTTCTAGTTCCTAGAATTGTGTTTATCTCCATTCTTACATATAATTCGGAAAAAGAACAAACTTTAAACTTTAAAGTCTACTCACTTTACTCTCCTGTCTACAAAGTAGAGTTTTCTTTATTACCTTTAGTTTACTTATGTACGTTTTGAAATACTCAAACTTTGTGTAGTCAAAAAAAATGTATTTTTCTTTAATTTTAAAATAAATTGAAAAATAAAACAAACGTGTATAAATAATACAAAATTAAAGAATATTAAAACAGCTTGGAACTTTAACTGGAATGATATGTTTCTCTCCCTCTTTGTGTTGAAAAATTGTAACATCTTCCTCCGCAGAGCAATCCTAATCGACGTTTAATTTAGGATCAGTGATTGCAAATTTTGAATTGCAAGTAAATGAGATCGTGATGGCAAATCTGAGAAGAAAAGAAAACTAATCATTATAATAATATTTAATTTACACACTGAATACAAACCTAGTTCCATCAGTGACTTTTTCGACACTATGAAGATTCTCCGAACCCGATGTAAAGGCACTGACACGTCCCATTTTTGGTTCAACTGCCGAAATAGTTTTATTTTTATCTACACCATCGATAAACAAAAACCTTCCACCATTGAAATCTTTTTTGTAGTCATTCAGGTACAAAAGAGACGTATAATGGAATGATTCATAAGTTTCCTTATCTACATGTGGATGCCAGTACTCATCATGCATTGTTTTCGCTGTAGCATTTGTGATTCTTGAAAAGAAAGTCGGATGCGTCAGATGCAAACTATCAGCATCAATATCAAATCGCTGAGCTATAGCTGCCTTAATTTTCGACTTAACCATTCGATATGTTATTAAGGTTTCTTTTTTAAATGCCCCCTTGGTCTGTGGCAAACTATAGACATTGATGAATTTCTCACCTTGAGACAGGGCACCCGAATGCAAATCCAAAATCGATGCTCCACCTGATGAGCCGCCGTATTTGATGACTTCCTTGACGAGATTAAGTAAAATTTGAGATTCGCCTTTGGTAATGAGTGAGTCGGAAACAAATCGTCCACAAGTCGCTGGGACGCATTTTGGGAATTCTTTCATTTCGGCTAAATATTTTGCGGAACATGGGACTTTTTGCATTCGCAGAGGAATTGTCTCTTTTTGGGGAGCGAATTTGATTTCTTTGGTGTCTTTTGTGTAGAAATAGACAACAGTCATGACGGAGATTATCATAACCGAGCGAGTCCAAACTCGGTGGGTTGTTGAGCGAGTGGCTTTTCCCAAATCCGGAAAGGTGATTCTAGAAAAGAAAAATTCAAGTTATAAAAGATGAGATGTTGACGACATATTGAAGAAGCAGAATAAAAGAGCGTCAATAATGCCCGGAACATAATGATCTTCTTTGTAGATGGTCTAAAAAGTGACACCGGTAACTTTAAGCCATCTTCAAAAAAATACATTGATACGAAGATAAGGAAAAACAAGACTTAACGACTAAAGGTCTCTTTATCAGCTACCACACGTTCATTAGTTTATTCTTGTTGATTTGAATATTTGATAAGATTGAATCAAAAGAATAAGAAACCACCGAAGTGATACTTCATTACAAGTATCTCTTGTAATATGCTTTGAAAATATCATTTTTCTTTTGTTTATCAATTAGATCAGGTAATAATTTGTTTGTAATTTAAACAACAAGTAAAATCGATACAAACAAACCCAGGTTTGGTTTTCTTTTGCGGATCTTTGGTCTCCGGTTCGGCAGCATTGCTTTGTTCCTTGTTGGGTGAATCAGTTTTTCGTTTTCGGATAGTTTGTTCTTTTGTTTTCATTTTGAATTTTAAATAATTTTAAATTCTGCACAATATTGCAAAAATTAATTAATTTTATTCTTTAAAAATTCAATTTAACATTAGGCCTTAAAGTAAAGAACACAACAAAATTCGCGAAATGTCAATTTCTGAGTTTTAGTATTTTGATGGATTTTAGCGCCATCGTGTGGGAATTTCAGTCATATTACAGTAGGAGACTAAAATGTTGGCCGAAGAGATTTGTTTTGTTTTTAATTCTTAGAGGATATTTTGGGATGCCTTTGAACTGAACAAAGTTGTTTATGATGGACATGTAACATGGAGAAGAGAAACATTAAGCTAAATGCATTTAGAAATTGCTAAGCCTAAAAGCTTTTTCTCGCTTCTATAATCGTCTATACTCAAAAAGGTGAACTTTCCTTCCCATTGACATACTAGATATTGATACGATAAAATTAACCACAACAAGTTTCACTTGCCAATCTTATATCCTAGTTCTTTTTTTACCTTCCTTTCTTCGTTCCGGCTTCAAACTATTCTAAGAGTTCAGCTGAATCCTACTTTCCATTAGTCAGTGGCCTGTTGTAATGCAGAGTTGTGTGACGGAAGGTCCACATTTGACTTAGATTTTTAAAAGTTTGATGGACGACAACACACTTCATGACAAACGGTCTACACAAAGATAAGAACATGAAGAATTAAACCCATGTTTAACAATTAGTGTGACACCTTTTTCAAATTTGCACACCGGTCTTAAATTAGTATGACTTAATGTCCAGCTTAACGTGTCGGAAAACAAAGAAAAAAAAGTTTTCCTTTCCCCTAAAATTGTCTGCACGAAAGTCTAAGTGTTTAAGAGTTCTTAAGTTCTTTGCGTGAACTATCGGATCCTGTCTCACAATCTTGATTGATAAATGACAATTTTTCCATTTACAAGAATGCTTTCCTCAAGTTATCAAACTGGTCCGGTTTGGGATTTTATTCCCTATTTCGCAATAATTTTTCATTTACTTTTAAGACCAATTTGAATCGACGAACAAGAGCTAAAACTCATCCATTAAAGCAAGGTTGGTGTTTAAATCACCAAAGTGAAAGAAACCATATATGGTTGGCTGGGTCTGGGTTTGAAAACGGCCAGCACTGTAGTGGAAAAGCCGGGTGTCGCAGATAGACTGGAATAAAATACCAGCTTATAACAAAAGGTCAAAATAGGATGGCATGTTTGTAGTGGTCTCTTGGATGAGAGCTTGGTTAGTGGAACATAAATAAGAACAAAATATAGCAAACACAGAATAAAGTTGAGGAAGGCATTCGCTAGAGGTGACGTTTCAGAGGCATAAGGAAGAGACAGGAAAAAATAATATGAATAAAACACTGTATACTTTTTTAGTAAAGTATAAAGGTAACCTATTTAGGCTTTCGTTCGTTTTCTTTGTCTCGAGATATTACGGGACTCGGGACCTTATTAAATTCCGTTGTTGTTTGGGACTTTTTTTGTGACACACCAAACCATCTCAGTTTCCCCACAAACGGTCGATTTTGGAACGGCTTGGGTCCATTTGGCTCTGTAGTGTATGACTCGTTTACGCTCCTATTTCTTATCCATTTTTGGGTCTTTTAAAAATTCAATCAATAAAAACGAAAATATGTGCAAATTAGCAATGTTTATTTAATTTAATAACCAGAGTTTTGGATTGGTAATTTTTTTTAATAAAATATTTTACATAAATGACGATGTAAGTGCTTCTACTCTTTTTAACAATTCCGATGTTGAAATAAGTATAAGTGAAGTCTAATAAAAAATGCTGTTAGAGGCTACTTAGGAGATGCCTCTAAACTCAAAAAAGTTGTTTATGATGGCCATGTAACATTAAGTAGAGAAGAAATTGATTAAATTCACATAAAAAGTACTTCATCTGATATAAACACATTTTCTCGTTTCTATACTCTTCTTTATAAAAGTAAATCAACCTCTTTAGCTTTGTTTGCCCTTCTGTAAGTTTGGTGGAAAAAATATAATTAATTTTTTAACGCCATCTGTTGCTTCTTTGATTCAAAGAGCTTTTTTCATCCAAAAACACTTAGAACATCTATTATTATTCAATTTGTAAAAGTAAACAAAATAAAAAATCCATTTCAAAAGTATCTCCATATTTCCACTGAAGGGCTAGTAGCGTTAAGGAGTAAATGACACCAACGCGAAGTCCTTGTGAAAAAAATTTTTGAATTTCTTCGATAGTTAATTCATTCCGAAATGAGTTTTTCTCATTGAGATCATGGTTCAGCCTACTATAAATCATCCGATGCAGTGAGTTTGATGCTTCTTCACTATTACAACTGTCTCAAATTTTCCATCCAGCTTGGAAATTATCTCATTCATTGTCGATTTCCGTTGATATTTGGTGGAGCATTAGTCTCCTTAGCTGGATCAATCCATTCTTTAACCCATCTTATTTTACATTTCATGTCTTGTAGAGCCGCTTGCATGGGTAAACGGGCATTTGGGATATTGCACACTTTCATAATGTAGTCTACTTGACATTTAAGCGTCTTCATGAATAGTGGTGATAAACCAGTTTCCTGTAGGAAGGTGAAATGTTCTTTTTACAAAAAAAATTTAAAAGTTTTTCTTTGCGTATAACATAACTGATTATGTGATACTGATTCAAGCAGTTTATAATTGGTGCTGTGTTCTTATTGTTGTAAAACTCTCTCCATGATACCTTGATGGTGGTTTTTGCCTTCGCTTGGTTTTCCGTGAGATGCTTTTCCATTTTTAAATTCTGAGTAAAATCCTCCTCCTTTCCTGGAAATCATTATTTTTTACTTATCTGTTAAATCAGACATGAGCTAAGTGTTACCATTCACGAAATAAGCACTAGTTGAAAAAAAACGTTAGATGGCGGACCCTATATTTACTTTTTTCCTTGCAAAGTATATTATGGGCGTTTTTCTTTTTTAGTTCAGAGCTGAGCTCTGAGCAGACTCTGAGCGAACAGAGTAGAGTAGAGTAGAGTTCTGAGCAGTGTATGTTCAGAGCTCTCTGATTTAATTATGAAACAACTTGAGCACTAAACTGTCATGATTTGAAATGTCGTCTGTTTGAAGGCGTTCAAAATTTTCTTTAATCAAATCAATTAAAAAAAACAGTCATAGCGTTGGTCCATTAGACGCCTGAAATAAATTTGATTCATAAAAATGCTATATGCAATTAGTTTTTTCTAAATTATTTTTCCTTCTGCACTAGAGCGACCAGCCTCTTGCGCCATTTTTTTTGTTTTGACGGATTTTTTTTTTTTTTTAATTTCCCGGCTTTTAAACATCAAATTGTTTGTGTTCAGCATTTTACTCCGTTTACTCTATTATTTTATTCTGAGCTCACAGAGCGCGCTCTGAACATGTTCAGAACTAAAAAAGAAACACGAATTTGAAGCTCTGAGCGATCAGAGCTCAAAAAGAAACACAATTATTTTTTTTTTTGGACAGTTCGAGCTCTGCTCTGAACTAAAAAAGAAAAACGTCATATATCTTTGATTTTGATCTAATTATTTTTTTTTTTTGATGAACCACTCATTAGACCTCCTAAACTCATTAAGCCAAGCATATGATAAACTTCTGGCCTGCATACGTTCTATATCAAATCATGGTTCCCTGAATACCATAAAGAATGTTGGGTGCTTGATATGCACCTTTTGTGTAACTTTCGATTCTGTTTTAGTTTAAATGCCCCTTTTCGGACTGAAAAGTCTATCCAGTTGAATTCTTTAACTCAAGACCACTGAATTTCTTTTCCTTGAAAATTTGTCTTGTAACTCTTTGGTGTGCAGTTGAACTAAACTTACTTTGGTGGTTAATTTTGACTTTGAACGCAGAAAATTTCAAAGTAATCATGAGATACATTTAAAATTGACAAGTTACGATTGAGTCTTGGATTTGCTTATGAAATGATGAGACAACAGCTGCAATTGTGTCATTCAATTTAAATAAACTAAATGTCATTCTTGATGGGATTAGAATAATAATCCAAGGAATAATGACGAATGAAAAGGAAACGCTTTTAACTTTTTTTATATGAAATACTTTTAATGAATATAAAATAATTGAGATATAAATCGAGAAGGTTCTAAATGCGAGAAGCGCCAAAAACAAAAACACTCCATTACCAAGACCGGAATCTTTCGTACGTTTCACTCTCCAAAACCCGTTTGTTTACATTGTTGTATTTGTAATTTTGACAATTAGTCCATGAATAGATGTGAGCACAAACAAAAAAAAACGATGCCGTGGGCTAGCGACACTTTGCATAGCAAAAAGAAAATGGAGGGGTTAATAAGTTTTTTTCAGGTTTTTCCTTTTACTTTTTTCGATGAAAAAGTCAGTTTTAAACTTTAATTTTGCAGGCATTTTGTGGATAGTGAACCAATGTACCTTTTTGTCTTGAAAAAAGCATGTTCAACATCAGTTTATTATAATTAATTTACTAATTTACAGTAATCACTACGAAATTCTTTAAATTTCATAATAAACCTCGGATTTTTGTATCAAAGATGCGTTCGAAGAACCATCAAGTTAAGGGTGCGAGCGCAATTTTTGTATTAAATTTTAATAAATTTTCGTTAACGAACGGCCCAAATATTTTGTTTGCAACTAATTAAAATCTGTATCAATTTAATTAATCCAAGTATATTTATAGTTTGTTTTTAATGATTTAAGCTTGCAACTATTTTTCAATTCCATTATGATTAATAAATATTAAATTTAAAAAAAGAGTTAGATATAATCGAAAAATATCTTATCCGTAACATTCTTGATTGATGGAAGCATATGTATTTGCTATCAAAAAAAACTATGCATCAAAGAACACCAATGTTTTAAAAAAGTAATCAGAACGATTATAGCGAACCTGTTGAATAAATGCAGAGCAAATAAAATGCAAATTTTGACATATATCACAAAATGAAAACGTCTTAAAATCGTTCTGAATTCATGCACAACTAATTCAATAGAACATGTATGAAGGGTATGTTTAGTAAAAGTGCTGCTAAAAAGGAAACAAATTAATGAGTTTTACGTACATGTTTTTCTTAATATAGTAAATACTTCCATAGATTACATTTTATAAATGCAGAACATAGAAGAAAATATACATAAACAATAGTTTTCAGGTATAAAGCAGAGGTTAGTGTAGAAAAATATTTTTGAGAAAGCCAATAATATTTTAGGTATGTTCATTAAAGAAATTTCCGCTTCGGCTAACCTTCATCAACTTTTTAGAAAAAAAATTAGCATTAATAGCAGCCAATTATTTCATAGCATAATTAATTTTTCAGATTGTAAAATGTCTAGAAATTTTCATACGCTACAAAATACGTAATTTTTTGCGTAAACATAGAAGATAACATTATTTAGTCAAGTAGTATGGATTTTAGCACGTATACCATTTTTTTCTATTGGGTGTTCGGTTTCCCCACACTGGAATAAAAAAAAGTTACTTATAAATCTATTTATTGCACTCATTTAGTTGGTATTGTGTGTAAACATATTGCCTATTTCTATTCCTTAAAGATGCTTTACACAAAGCAACTTATTTTTAAAACATGGTTCCCTCAAATCCCTATTCCAAAATCTAACTACAAACAAAATTCTAACTCTAACATAGTCCCTTAAAAAGAAATTGTCAGGAATATTTCTGCAACAAACAAAACTAAAATTTGGTCTTGCAACTACCGAACTGCTTAAATGATGAAAAAACTAATCTAATTGAGGAATCTGAATTAGCTAAAGTTGGCAATGGAACTTCGCAAGTAGCATTTTCTGTACAAAAAAATACGGGGACACCCGCCTATTGTTTCCACCTGAACTTCTAACGTCGCCAAAAAATGCTCTAAGCAAACTACAGCTGAAAAAATTGTCTGTTTTGTTGTTTTACAAAGTATTGAGTTACACTTTTGTCCATTTGCAATAATTATACTTAACCAGTTGCAGCGCATGTTGCGTTCGCAAATAATTTAAGTAAACAAAATAAATAATAAATAAACTAATAAATCATTAAATAATATGTATTTGGTCAATTTTATTTTATTTAATATACATTTACAACATTTATTTGGATTGAAATTAAAAAGCTATACAAATCTTCCGGTCTTGGTAATGGAGTGTTTTTGGCCAAAAACCAATGAACAAAATGTAAGAATACAAAAGTGTGTTCAGATAATAAATACAAAGAGATACAAAGGTATGTTCAGATAACAGATACTAAGAGATACAAAACTGAATCTTAAGGGTGAGATTTGCAGTTCATAATTTCAACAATTCTTACTTTGATTTTACTTTTATTTTGATGTTCACAGTTCAAAGTGAAAACTCAAAGTTGTCAACACATTCATTGTAAAAACATTTCCATTATACATTCATTTAAAGTGTCAACATTGTTGTTATGTTTATTTCTCTTTAACTTGCTTGGTACCATCAAGCGTCAAATAGAAACACCAACAAACTGTCATTCTCCATACTCTAAATCACCAGCTGTTCTCTGATGACAAATTCCTTGTCTCTTCACAAATCACAAATTGTCAAGCAAACAAAAATTATCAAAAATAAAAACCAAATTGAAATTCCACAAGACCACAAGAAAGTTCTTTGTTTTTAATTCCTAAAAATCCATAAAAACTTATTTTAAAATTTCATAAAATGGGTGATGCCAATAGTGTAAGTATTGTTTTATTAGATATTATCTTGAAAGAGTAAAAACAGAAAATAGAACATTCATTTAAATAGGACACAGAAACAGAAAGCACCGAAGAAGAAATCGAACCCAAATTCAAATACAAGCGAATTGGTAATGATTTGCAAGAAATCCTTAAGTACGATGTTATTACTTGTGCTGAGGTTCATCCAAAGGTTTGTATTATTTCTTTCCTTACTTAAGCCTTTCATTAATCTTAAACTTCAAAAATAGTTCCTGATCTTTGGAAGCTATAATGGTCGTTTGTATCTTTTGGATCATCAAGGAAACACAGTGGATTCATATTTGAATAAATCGAATTCATTTTGTCATGCAGTTGGAGTGAATGAGATTTCAGTTGATTCCAAAGGCGAATATGTAGCAACTTGTTCAGATGACGGCAAAGTAAGTTCTCTTGTTAATCTCCAAACTAATTTCCACTTTCAATGACCTATTTTCTTCTCGTTATTGAGGTGGTGATAACAGGGCTGTTCAGCGATGAGAATAATCAAAAAATCAATATAGGAAAGTCTGTTAAAGCAGTGGCATTAGATCCAGATCCTAAAGTTCCAGCTGGGAAACGATTTATTGTTGGTATGTATCTCAACTCAAGGAATTCTTGTTTCATTCCATTTAATTAATGTGTAAAATATTTATGACACCGTAAGGCGATGAAAAGCTTACAATGTACGAAAAGAGTTTCTTGAAGAATCTAAAATCATCAACGCTGTGCGATGCTGAGGGTTATGTGCTCTCGGTCTGCTGGAATGGACCATTTGTAGCGTGGGCTAGTTACTTGGGAGTGAGGGTTTATGATTTGAATGAAAAGTGTTCCTTGGGATTGATGAAATGGGAACAGCCACACAAGTAAGTTCAATGTTTTTGTTTTTGAATGGAAAGTAATTAATTTTTTCGTATCAGTGCCAAATTGGAAAATTTTCGGTGTAATTTTCGTTGGTCAAATGCCACAACATTACTCATCGGATGGGTTGATACCATTCGAATATGTGTTATCAGAAAGAGGACAGCTCTGGGTATTTCTACTCGTGATGAGCCGGGTTTTATAGTTGATCCTGGTAAGAATAATTCATTAATTCTATGAATACATTTTTGGAATTTTGTTTCGTTTTTGAATTACAGTTTCCACATTCCAAACAAGTTTCTATATTTGTGGTCTAGCGCCATTGACTGCAAATCAATTAGTAGTATTGGGGTATTCAAAGGAAAAAGATAGCAATCGTAAGGCGTTGCGACCTGTTTTGTGTGTGATGGATTACAAATTTAATAATAGCGAGGAAGTTTGCACAGATAGCTTGTCATTGAGAGGGTAAGTTTCTAATTTTCAAAACAATTTTGTTTAAATCTCCATTCAAAAAGTATGAACAAAAATTGAATGAATTTTGTTAAACAGAATAACTCTTGACACTCACAAAATGGGATGTGTCATTTTTTTCTTTTTAAACAGGGTCAGCGATAGAAAGACTTTAACTGGAATCTAAACGTTAAATTTTACATTATTTTTGCTTCCGGAGTGTAGTTTAGTTATTGAGATTTTTTCTGTAGCATAACATGCATTTGCCTTGCTAGAGTTATCCTTATCAGATATATAGAATAATTTGTTGGTTTAGATTTAAAGTCCTGGCATCAAAGTAATGCCGTGTAAAGTGTTAGACTAGAGGTCGCCTGACTTTTTTTTGTCAAAACTTTGAAACAATTTAGTGTTAATAAATTCATCTTTTGGATGCAGCTCTGTTAAGATCTTTTCAGATTAGCTTCTTTAAGGTGTGTCAGTATGGTGGACTGCTTTAGAGAAGGGTGTTAACCACGAAAAACTTAGCAAAGTCCAACGTTCTGCTTGTCTATGTAATATATATATAAGCGGATCGCTTCTTACGACCCCATCTTCGGCACAGGACACCCTACTTTGCTTAACACCTCTCGATATACTTAACAAACAAATAGCTGCAAACTTTGCTATTCGCCTCGAAGCTTTATCACAGTTCTCTAATAACAGCATTAGCCACTCCGTAGTTATTGATAATTTAGAAGCAATTCCAAAGCACACAAACTACACAATCCCTCAATTTCAGTTCGATAGGAGCTTCCAGATCTTTTTGGGACGAAATGCCGTTCCTGGAAGACGAGTCAATCCACTTTTATAAAGATGGATCAAAAACTAATGATGGGGTTAATGAAGGCGTGTATTTTAAACGACAAAAATTGAACCTCTCATTCCACCTTTCCAATCATAAATGGTGTTCCAAGCAGAACTTTTAGCGATAAAAAAGCCTTTTCCTGAAAACGTGATATCAACATCTCATAGTCAAGCAGTCATTTAATCTGGTCTCTGTCTCTACAAACTCTATAACATTTCATAACTATCGATCATCCCTAATGGGCATGGCACAACAGTTTGACATTCACTTTTCTGGGTGCCAAGCCATAGAGACATTTCACGAAATTGTAAAGCTAGTGAAGTCGCCAAAAATGTTACAGTACTACCCATTCTATCACGTTTGACAAATGCTGGCATATCAATCGCTACATGTAAGCTTTTACTAAAACAAGACGCTATAAATAAAAAAAACATCACTACCTGTCAGGCTACGAATAACATCTGGCCTAACCTAAATTCAAAGCGCTCAGAGTGCTTGATATCTCTAAGCAGATTGCATGTAAGTTTGATAATTCTCAAATGACTTTTGCAAAAGCTGTATGGGCGAGGAAGAGGAGGAATCAGTTCTTCATCTCCTCTGTAGCTGGCCTGCTCTAGCTGAATAATGAAGGACTCGGGAGCGGTTCAAAATGCTGTATTTCAAAATGTACAAATATGAGAGGAATACAAACAATTAAGAAGAAAAAAATGAGAAAGAGAAAATAAGAAGAAAATACCATTTATTTTGTTTTTATTAATTTAAGGACTTATGAATTATCATAGGTACAAATGGTATTGTTCAAGGGAAGTAATACAAAATTATTATGATGTTTTCTTTAAAAAAAGTATTCTGTTTCAAAACTCTGTATTTCAAAATGCTTTTAATAAAAAGTGCGCACTTTTTTACATTATCAAAACGATTTTTATTCTTAAGCCTTATTTACAGTATTTTGAAATACAGAATTTTAAGATAAAGTATTTTAAATACAGTATTATGACAGTATTTTGACCCCATTAAGAAGGGGACATCCTTCTATAATGATCTGAACGATCTCAAACACACTAACATCATTAGTCTTTTACATTTCGTAAGGAACTCCAATTGGTTTTATTGAACTTTAGAAGAAAGCTTCAAGATTCATGTGGTATCACAATATAATCCAACAACTGGCTTAAGTGTGTCTTACTTCATTCCGCACAGCCAGTTCAACTTAATCTAACCTAACCTAAGCATCTTTGAGCATAAAACAAAAGAAAAATACCATAATTAAAATCGTTATAATGAAAAGATTAGAGTCTTCTGATTGTAAATTAAAACAAAGAGAAATTAGTTACATCCTTCATCTACTTTTTTAAATAATTCACAAATTTCCTTATAAACGAAAAATGTATACCGAAATTAAAGACACAACCCATTCAAATGGTAATTATTAAAAAAGAGAAACAATTTAAGCACGACTTTGGAAACTAAAAAACAAGCATGAGAAAAGTTCTACAACTGACAAAAAACATTGCCAATTGATTTGCCAAGACCCAATATGTTTGAGGACCACCAAATTTTAAATATAAGCATAGTCTCTAGCATAGTGGTATTTAGTTGTTTTTTATTACATTAATTAGTGGCGTGATGGTTATTGCGTAGGGCTGTCATGCTCAAGGTCTTGGGTTCATTCCCTGCCTGTGCCAACTAAATTTTTTTTCGCGTGTACTACCTCTAGCGAGGAATCGACAAATCATCCAAGAGTAAATCTTGTCATGAAAAGTGCTTTTTCAAATTAGCCGTTTGGATCTGTCGTAAAAATTGTAGGTCCCTGAAATGACTTGCACACAGTAATAGTTAAAAGTTGCAGTCTTTCTTTTTTTGAGACTAGTTGAAATGCGTTTAGTCAAAATGCGGAAGTGTCTCTTTTATTCGGTACGATTTGTCGAAGTGAAAGTCTGTAGAAAATAAATAAAAGGTTTTTAGAAATATGTCTGTCTGTGCGTGTGTTCCTACTTCCGTACGTTCGGTAGCCTTTTTTCGTCGGCCATATCTCAAGAATCGTCAGTGATATCGATTTCAAATAAATTTTGTTTAACACAGACAATAACTCGAACCAATTACGCTAGCGATGCACATGTAAAATATTGTTGCTAATTTTCAGTTAATTTTTTAGGAAAATCAATTCTTTTTATCTTACACAAAATATTATATACAGACGGGCAAGAATGGAAATTTATCAGTGTGGTTCGAATCCCAGCCATCTTTTAAATTATTCAAACACCGAATTTTTCTGAAACATATGAATATCCAAAAATAGCTTGATCTGCTTCAGGTTTTGGATTGCACGACTTGAAAAGAGTGCAGTAGTAGTAGTGAAAAACGCAACGTTTTTTGTTTTATTTTTCTACTGCTTTGAAACTTGAAAACCTGCACTATTTTTTCAATTATTTCCCAAGTACTCTCCAAGTTTTGCAATAATTTACATTCTCGATGTACATTCTACTTACTTACTTCACTTAAGGTGGCGCTACAGTCCTGTGTGGCCACCCCAACCAACTTCTCCGTCTAACTCGGTCACTAGCTAGATGTCTTCAGTTGCGCACTCCAAGTTAGGTGAGGTCACTTTCCACTTGTACTATGCCATACTATGTAACAGGCAGACGGCAGAAAAGCCATGCTCTTATTCTTAAGAAATTAAATTTGTAAACCATTTTTTGTATAATAAAGAATTAATCTAATCTAATCTAATCTACTATGCCCAGCCATCTCAGGCGTTGGACTTTTATCTTTCTAACTAAGTCTACGTCGCTGTATAGCCCGTATAGCTCATCTTCTATCTCCTCCAATCACCTTCCATGCATAAGGGGCCGTAGCGAAGAGCTTTTCTCGAGAAACGATCCAAGATGCTTTCATCCATTTTGACATAGTGCTTCTGCACCGTATAACAGAACGGGTATGATAAGTGTCTTATATAGTGACACTTTGGCTACTCGAGAGAGGGCTTTACTACTCAATTGCTTTCTTAGTCCAAAGAAACAGCTGTTAGCAAGAGAAATTCTCCGTTTGATTTGGAGCATAGGTAGACAAAGTTCTTAACTACCTCAAAATTACGTGTGCCGGCCGAGAAGTCAGTGTTATAGGTCCATTCTTGATGACAGTATGTACATACTTCATTTTTCCCTCAATAACCACTAAACAGATTGTTGCCACCTCTGTCTCAATACTCACAAAATCCCCATTGACATAACGCCGAGTTCTTTCGATTACGTCAATGTGATTAGAATATTCCAGTAATTTGACCTATCAGGTTGTTTACAATGGGTTATAGACGTTCACAAAATATTATGGCAGTGAAGATTTTGTGTGCGATGTTAAGGAGACTGATTCCTCTATACTTGGTGCAGTTTAGAGTCTCCTTTTTTCAGTAACGGGCAAACAATACTAAGGTTCCATTCATCGGGCATGCTTTTTTCCGACCATATTATTCATGAACGTATTTGAGCAAGAAACAAAGTGGCTCAGTACACGTTTCCAAAAAAATGGTAACTGCAAACAGTTGCACCATTTTAAATAAAATGTTTAGCTTTGTAAACTTGAAAAGCCCATTAAAAATACGATTACCACTAATTGAACGTCACTTACTTTCCCTACTTTCGATATTCCCAGAATACGGAAAAATAAAATATTCCAAAGAAACAAACAAAATTTTGGAAAGAGTGATAAAAGCAAAATTTCTTTTGAAACTCATTTTTATTTTGAAATAAGTTCTTATTAAAAAAAGCGTGAAAACATAAGAAAACTTAATCAGACTCTTGATAAGCAATCTTCTCTTCCGTTCTCATTTCAGTTACGAAGAATACACCGTAAACGATTACATGCTGGGCTGTATTATTGAAGAGAATCGTTACTTCATTATTGCTCCCAAGGACTTGGTCATAGCTAGCCTCTATGAGACCGACGATCGGGTACAGTGGCTTATAGAACACAGGTAAGTCATAGAGTTTTAAATCATCAGTAAAACACACAAGTTACAAATACTCAAGTTAATCTATAGAGATTATGTATTGTTTTAAGTCTTTGGTTATAAATTACACATAGTGACTAGAAAGTTTAGTTGATATAAAAACAGTTACGACCTCTACTTATCCTAAGCTGCTACATTATTACAACAGGAATCCGCTGGTTTTTTCCAATCGTAATAGTATTCCAAGGGGCGCTTAAGACTGTGCTCATTTGGAACCTCGAACGTACATAACTTGCCCTCATACAGATCTTTCATTTGCTGAATTGTTCGCTTATGCAGAACCAAATGCTGCCGACGACACTTCCTCGGCATGTAGCCGGTGTCGAAGCGAATATCATGCCGCCTGTAGACATTCCTCAACGGGGCCAACCAAGTTCCCATGGATATGTCCTCGCTGACATAAGTGTTGAGGATTTGAGAGTTAGCATCGATATATTCGGCAATTGACCGACTGATGACATATCCTCCCCCGAGAGCATAAGGTGCATACTTGCTGCAGATGTAATAATGCTCCTCTTTCCATTGTCCCCTAGTTTTAATGGCTGCTCTGCCATTGAAGAATCCCCAATAGAGTTCTGGTATTGGATTTGCCTTGTAGCCGGAAGACTTGCGTATCAGTTTCCTATCGAAAGAAACAAGTTCATTGAGCAGATAGTCCATCTTCACGTAGGAATCATCATCTACCTTGAGTAGATAGGTGAATGACTCATGATTGGTAAGATGCTCGAGGGAGAGAATCAGCTTCTTTGTGAGGTTTGAGTAGGAATCATGCAATTTAGGCAAGAACAGCATATCGTTAAACTCCTTCTGCTCCTTCTTCAATTCTCCCAAGAGAACTGGACTGAGGTTCTTCGTTCCAATGGCAAAACAGTGTTTGACTTTGATATACCTCCTGCTAGCAACAGCATTCTCTATCCCATCTAACCAATCTACATAATTCCGTATGTGGTTTGATTGTTCGGCAACGGATTCCATTTCGAGAAAGCCATCTGCATCATAGTCAGGAACATATACGAAATCCTCCGGGTAATAGGGTTGAACCAGAGGGCCTCCAGTTTTTAGCCAAGTATCTCGGATTATTTGTCGTTTTTCTATATAATTGGGTGCCGATAGAATCAGCACCATTAAGAATATTTCATGATTTTGGTCCAATTTGGACACCGTTGTTTTTGAGGGACATTTTTCGATATTTGTAATGATTGTCGTCAAAAAGGAACCGAAGAAAAATGCAAAAATAGCACTGAAGAGGGTAATTAAATTGTTCATTCGCCGCATTTTAAGCGACAGAATTTTGTTTTTTCCTTTACTCGGAGTAATTTTGAATTAAATTTAATAAATTAAGAAATTCCTTAAAGATAATTTAGCTGTTTTTAGAAGATTTTATTGTTTTTTCTTCGTCGGGGTAACTGACTTTTCAGGAAATGTTTATTCTTGTGAAAAACACATCAAAACGAAAATTGCGAAAAAACTAAAACGTCAGAATTGAGGTTCTTTTTATCGACTCAAGCGCCCTCGTGCAATTATTTGTGTTTAATGGTTCGTTTGCATTTGCATACTTATTGAATAATGCCAAGTTTATTCAAGTATCTTTAAATTTTAAAAGCTCTCAAGCAAAATATTTGAACATTATTGTAAAAAGAATTGTAAAAACAACCTACATACATTGTGTGACATTTTATTGAAACTAGATGAGAGAATATTAAAACATTGTCAGCGGACCTTATCAATAATCAAAATTAAATATTTAACTGGGCTCTAAATATTTCGCCATACCAACAACCATTGTAATTGAAATGTTAAGGGCTAACGTCCATTTTAATTTTATTGTTGGTAAACTCAACTATAAACGCACGTATAAATATTATTCCATGGTTTGCACTGTCACACAACAAAACTTATTTTTCAGGAGAAAAGAGTTAAGATTGGATGAGATTGTTGACAATGTTTTATTTAAAAAAAAAAAATAAAAAAAGTACTTGTTTTAATATTTATAAATAATTTTGTTTTTATAAATGTCAATCATTTTATAATGGCTGAAAAAAAATCGAAAAGGTGTAGATTGGCAAATTGATCGACAGCAATGACAAATTTTTGACCTGTAGTGTCGTAAAAACCTTGCATCGTCATATTTTGTTAATGGTTGATTTTTGGTGTAAACTTCTTTTTTTTCTAAACTTTTTGCCTCCTTGCTTCGGCCACATCTCCGATGTAAATCTTCCGAATCCATTTTTAAACTTAATTTTGTCCAAATTAATATGTTTGTTTTGCTTATTGCTACACATATTAGTTATTTGTACAAATCAGTGATGGAAATCGATTTTTTTCGATTGTACTGAAAGCTGAAACAAAAAAGTACTGAAAAAGACCAAATAGTACTGAGCTCTTTTAAATGTAAACGAACACACAAATTCAAAAACAAAATGTAGGTATTTATTAACGAGAACAAAAACAATTCATTTGTTATTACATATTTAATATTAAATGAACATAAATAAGAAAAAAAGGAACTTCATTATTAATAGCTAGATAAATATCGGACGGATCCCCATATCACAGTTAGGAGTTTTCATTGAAACTTATCATTGAATATTTGTATTTTGTGAGTTTCAATGATTTTTATAACTGATGACTTACGTATGTATGTAGATAATTTTTTACTCTAAAAGTTCTTCTTTTTGAAGTGGTTTGTTTGTAACATTTTTACTCACAAGATTTTTATTAATTATGAAGCTGTGACAACATTAATTTTTATCAGATTTTTCGCTTCTATCAGTGCAGAGCACGTTTGCACTTGCAAACGATTTCTTAATTTAGTTTTAATTATGTTTTGGTATGCAAATATTCTTTCGACATTTGCCGAAGAGTGAGGAACACAAAAGGCACCCTGAACAATGCGATGAATATTTTCAAACATTAACTCATTACATTCATTTTTAAGAAGACCAATTTTTGCCCAAAACTCTGATATGGAAACATTTCTCATTTTTTTTTTTAAATATTCGCAGTCAGCTAGAGCTCTATATTCATTGTTTATGAGTTCAATATTTGTGTGTTCATTGGAAAAAAAAACTTTAAAATAAATTGAACGATAGAGTTAACTCGACCATCCAACACTGCACTTTGGGAAAAATTTTGAATTCCGTTTAAGAAAACGGCATCGAAATCAAATCTTTTTCTAATGTCTTGCAGAAATGTAATGTAAAACAATTTAGTATGATTTTTATAGCTTTGAATATCTGTTTCCCTTAATTTGTTTGAATTGTATAGGATTTCAGATTCGGTATGCCGCAATATATTTCCATAATAGGTAAGAGGTTTTCTAAAAGATTAATGGAGTTTATCGGTTTATCATCAAATGCTTCCCTTTTCATAAAATTTCTGCAGAGTTGTTTAAAAATAGATTTCAATCTTTTAATTAAGATGTGCACTCTTACATCTTAGGATTACATTTCCAAGTTAACATCATTAATTAGTTTTAAGATATAAGATAAAAAAGTGAAATATAACTTAACATTTAAGTCCTTAAGGCTATAAGATATGAAGTAGAGGTTTTGTTTCTCATAATTGGATTCACCAAGTCCAAAGTAATAACACAAAGGGTCCCATTGCTCTAAGATGCGGTCAAGTGCTGCCTATTAACACAAAAAAATTAGCATAAGCGCAATTTTGAAATGCATTATTTCAAGTACCTGACGGGAAAGCCATCGCGTAGCACAATATTTTAAGATTGTGTGTAAATTAGTTCCAAAATATTCTTGGAACTCTTGGAATTCCAACCTTCTGCTAGAGCTGTTACAAAAATGGTGATTTATTTCCTTTATTAGCTTATCAACTACGTCTGGAAATTGTTCTGCTGCAGCCTTCAATGAAAGATTTAAATTATGACATACTCAGCCATTTACAATGAGACTGGGGACGACTTCCTTTAATTTTGCCTGAACACCGTTTGTTTTGCCCATCATAACAGGACAATTATCTGCGGTGAATCCAACCATGTTTTTAAATGAAATGTTTTTTTGTTCAAAAATATTTTTAATTGTGTTAAAAATTCCGGAAGCCTTTTCGTCCAAGAACTTCAGTAAGTTTCAAAAACATATCATGGCACTTTTCGTCGTATATTTGAATAACCACCGCCAAATTGTTTTTTATAGTTACATCGGTACTTTCATCTACAACTAATGAAAAAATATTGGCGGTTTGTTATTTCGGAAATAATTTTCGAATTTTCAGGAGCCATTATTTCTTTGATAATTTTTTGGCCTTTGTGTCGATTCATGACCATTTTTTTGACCACTTCTGAGTCAGATAGGTTTTTTTTTTTAAAAAAGAATATTTAAATGATCCAATACTGCAAACGGTAAATTATGTTCTGCGATGAAAAGACTTAGAGATATTTCTAATTTTTTGGCATTTTCCGATGTTTTTATGTTTGTCTTTGACACGATAGTAAGCGTCGGAAAGCTTACGACGTCGTAAACGAACTGTCACAATTTTGTATGAAAATACTTTAATACACAACATTTTTATTTATTTTTTTTCAAACGCTTCATTAAATCCATCGAAAGTGTTCATCATTTCATTTATAACAATTAATGCAATTTTATAATTTTTATATAAAGGGGCGTTTATGAAACTTTTGTCGGAATCTTTACGATTTTACGACGTCGGAAAGTTTCCGACTATTCATGAATACCCTTATTGGGTAATTGTGATTTGGGTATGTTCGCATCGCACATAATTTTTTGTAAGTGAAGTTGTGAAGATAAAAGAAAATTTAGTAAAGGAATTAATCAATTTTGTACAAACAATTCAAAATAGTACTGAAAATGGCAAAGATGTACTTACGTACTGAGAAAATCAAATAGTACTGAATTCAGTACAATAGTAAGCCTTTTTCGAACGGTGGTACAAATTTAACCCGACGATGCCTAAACATGTGTTTAGCTATTAATTCTTGGCAAGGCCCAGCAAGTTTTGCGTTGGTTAAGAGTGCCTTAAGGGCAAGTGGTAGCTACATTGACCCACTAGATATGAACTGCTAGTGGCTATCTTCACGTTGGTGTCATCTATTCCTTAACGCTGCTAATCCTTCTGTAGGTTCAGCAGAAATTTGGAGAACTTTTTAAATTGATTTTTGTATTTTGTTTATTTTTTCAAACTTTATATAAATAGATGACAAAAAAACCTTTTTGAAGCAAAGAATCAATTGATAAAATCATTAGAGAAGAAACTTTCAATTGCACAGTGACTTTTTACAACAAATGTAATTTTTTATTTGTGTCACGGATGTGACTTTTACTTCCGCTGATTTGTGTGTCATTTGTATACAATTCCAATGAAAGAATTATGTCAGGAAAAAATTTCCGTCTAGATTTCAATCAGGAAATTTTTGTCCAAAAACTATAATTGACCTGAGAACAACGCCTATTTGGATGCGGCTTTGTCATCCTCAACGAGCGCTTCATGATTATTCGCATCGAGAAGGACGTAACATCAAAGAGCTTATTGAGAAAGCATATAAGCAAGGAAGCTGCTACGATATTAAAATTGTTTTGGTTGATTTGAATACCAAGTTAGCAAGGGAAGAGATCTTTTGGTCGAATAATCGGAAAAAAAAACTGCACGACACCACTTCCAATAACGATTGAACGTTCATCGATTTTCTTGCGGAGCCAAACGCCATGGTAGCGAGTACGCGTTTTCCACACCTTAACAGCAAAAAAAGAAACTTGGAGTAAAATCTTCCGTTAAACAGATCAGCATCATAGATGACAAAACTTTCCGAGCAGCTAACATCGACTCGGACCACTACCTCGTTATAGCCAAGGTAGCACTTCGGGTTTCCAGACCTAAGGCAAAACAGGGAGATGCTTTAAGAATATACAACGTTGATAGGCTACAATCCCAAGAGATCGCCATAACCTTCTTCGACCGGATTACAAGTAACCTCTTTCGAAGTTCTCTGCCGCCTACAAAATGTTTCGAGAACCAGTAGCAACATTGCCAAGATGCAAACAAGCCATCTCTGACGTGCTGGGTCAGTAGGCAAATGCAGCCAAACAACTGACACACACATTGGCGCTGCGTAGAAGGTTGTGAGCTGCTTACGAGCTCTATGAGCAGAAGAGATGAGAAGAAAAAAGAGTAAGCATAAAAAGTGTGCGATCGAAGATGTAGAGATATTCAGAAGGAGATGAACCTTCTAAACTGCGCCAACTATAGATGAATTAGTCTCCTTGCCATCCCATACAAAATCTTCTTTACCGTTATTTGTGAAGAAGTGTGGTTTTAGACCAGGAAAGTCCACAGTCGATCAAATATTCACATTACGCAGATCCTGGAAAAAACCTAAGAACATCAAATCGACACCCACCATATTTTCATCGATTTCAAGGCCGCATATGACAGCATCTACAGGGACGAGCTGTATAGAGCCATGTCTGGTTTTGGCATCCCTGCCAAAGTCGTCCGTTTGTGCAGGATGACCATGGAGAATTCACGCTGCTCCATAAAGGTTTGAAACAACTTAACAGAACATTTCGATGTCAAAAAAGGCTTTAGACATGGTGATACGCCGTCATGCGATTTCTTGAACATCGTCCTTGAACGAATATTGCAGAGCTATCACGTCAACACTGGAGGCACTACCTTTCATATGTCTGTCCAATTACTAGCATATGCAGATGACATTGAAATACTGGGAAGCGTGATGTCAATGAAGCTTTTGTAAGTAATGAAACAGAGGCGGTAAAAATGGGTTTAGGGGTTAATGTGGACATAACAAAGTCCACGACCTACAACAAGAGGATCGTTCAAAAAGTCACAATCGACTGTCTTAGCTTTAAGGTAGTTAAGGACTTTGCATACCTGAGTTTCGCTATGAATGCAGAAAACAACACCAGCGCTGAGATCAAACTCTTGCCAACCGCTGTTTCTTTCTATATAAAACCCTTATCATCCCCGTCCTACTTTACAGATACAGTTTCGAGAGAAAAATTCTTTGCGTGATCCCGTAAGCATAGAATGTAAGTGAAAGAGAAGATTGGACGACAAGCTGTAAATCAATAAATCAATCAATCAATGCAGGCTCAAGAGACAGCGAAGTAGAGGGAGGCCGCGGAGACATCTAGCTAGAGACCGAGCTAGAAGGTGAAGTTTGTTGGGGGTGTTAGGTGCCAGTTATAGCTATCATTGAAATCGATCCGGGAAAAATTTGAATGGATATTTTTTGATGGTGTTTCCATTTGATTAGAAATGAAAATTATATACTGATCGATCGGAAATCACACAAAGAATTTTTTTTTTGAGGAAAAAAAGTGTAATTGCGCATTTATTTTTCTCTAAAAATGTATTTTTCTATTTTCCGGACGGAAATTCATTTTCCCTGAACAGCTGATAATTTTATGTTCAAAAGTGAAACAAATCGTTTCACTGAATTGTGTTCCAGTTTCACACAGTTCCAATGACAGATTTCTGTCAGTAAAAATTTTTCGGTGGATTTCAATCAGGAATTTTTTTTTCTTTTTTCAATGACAGACATTTTTAATGGTCGCATTCAGAAAGCTAGTGGCTACGTAGTCAAGGGATTCTGATTGGCTAAATCTAACTACAAAAGTAGTTGAAATTTCCCCTTCGACGTAGTGTAAAAATTTCGTCTACAAAGTTATGTATGGATGTATGTATGTACTTTATTGAGATTTTTTTTTTTTACACTTATGATTCTTAATTCTATGTATACATAGTTATTTCAATAGCTTATTATCAATTTGCCGATTTAGAAATTGGTCAGGCTACACAGTTTTTTTTTTAATATTAATTTAGTTTAGTTTGTAAAGCACATTAGTTATTTTTTAGACATAGTCTCTTAGTTTTATAAAGTTACGTCCACTCAACAAGACGATGCCAAAATTATAACCTAACCTAAAGAAAATAAAATAAATAAAAGATGGATAGAGAGAGAGAGAGAAAAGTAACATGAGATGAGAACACCAGATAGGTACCCCTATATGTGTCTCTATCTAAAACACTCTGATGAGGTGGTCAAGTAGGGTGTTAGAGAACCCAAAAAGTCTAAATGCATTAGGATCTACTTATATACTTGACTATGATTGTTTTTTCATTTTTCTAGTCATTACATTAGAGTTCATTAGGATTTTTTTTTTACATTAATTATGGAAGTATCATTTATGATTAGTTTTTTTTTTTTTGTTTTTTGTATTTATTTTTGCCTATGGCCTTTGTGCTTGGTCTTTTTTATTAATATAATTTTAGTCTAATCTTAGTAGTAACAGTCTCATTGTAGATAATTCATTTTTGTACATTTTTCACAGCATCGTAGAGAACTTATATCTATGACATTGTAAAATGTTTAATTCTATTAAGGCGATTCATATATATATACTTATATCTACTTGTATCTTAGGTTTTAATTTATAAATTTGTACATTTCTTCAGTCTGAATTTATATTGCCTTGTTTTTCTTTTTATACGTATTATACATTTTGTTTTCATTTTTGTTTTCATATAAAGGAGAGTAGGAAGTGAGTTGCTTAGCCTCTGTAGGTATTAGGGAATTGTCTTTTTTATATTGAGTGGAATAGAGGCTGTTGTTGCCGAAATAAAGTTGTTTGAAAAATACTTTTGGGCAAAAAGTAAGGAGTTTTTTAGGAGAACTCCAGTTCCTCGACCCTCAATATTTCTTATAAAATCATAACTGTTATTAAAACGACATTTTTGTTAAGGCTTTTTGAAAGGTAATGGTATTGCAGTTGGGGAAGTGTCTTTTAGTAAAAGATCAATTTCTATTTCTTTTCCCTTGGATAGGGAGTTGACATTGGAAGTAATGACATTAACTTCATGGTGAGGAGGGGGAAAGGGATGCTATAAAGCACAGGTACGCACCTGGTTTTTGCGAATCATCCATTTTTTTATAATTGGGCCAGAAGTCTCTGATTTTAGCAATTAAGCTGGTGATCGGCAAGCCGAAAAGTCTATTGGATTCGTTCATGAAATCCGAGACATCATTTTTTGGAAGTTCCGGATGGAAAGCGGGAATTTGTTGTGAGTTAGGAGATTTCTTGTGGCCCCTTACAGCGTCTGCAAAAGATACTACATTTTCTTGATGGCTGTTAGCCAAGTTCACAAAAGGAGCAAGGATATTTGTTTTTTAGCCTTAGCTTCCACCAAGGCATCCTGTTTGGGTACCCTTTGTAGCTCGCAGGGTGGCCCTCTGATTGACAGTTGACGCAAGATGCGATCGATGTTTCTGTTTTTTGACTGAGTTCACATGCTCCAATGTCATGATCTTTAAGACATTTTACGCACCGCTTGGCAGAACTGCAGTAAGCAAGAATATGGCCAAATCTTTGGCAACGATAACACTGTTTTGTATCGGAGTTTTTGATTGAATCCCAAGTGATTCTATGTCTTAGCATAGTTTTGAGCTGTTTAAGTTTTATGAAGCTTTCCCTATCCTCCGTAGTACAGAGAAACAAGTCAAGAGGTATGTCATTTAATTTAGACCATTTGGTCTCGAAAGTTTTTACAGTCACCCTCAATGAGGGGTCCAACGAAAGTAATTCATTTTGGATTTCCGTAGGCGAAAAAACGCTGGAAATACCTTTTAAAATAGTATTATGTTTTTTTAATTGTTTAGGGGTGAAGGAATAGGCATCTATACCGACATCCTTGAATTTTTTAATGAAAAAGCTATGCAACTCAACATCCCTTACAAAAATTTTTAGTTTTGCAAATCCATTAGATATAAATTTAACATTATTTAGGTTATGATTAGACTTACTCATAAAATCCATAATGGTTTTTGCTGAAACTCCTTTGGTAAAGATGGGAGGACACCATGGTTCTACTTTGGGAGATGTGTTCACATTACCTCCATCGAAGCTGTTGCTGCCGTTGTTGCAGTTTACGTAGTTGCGGCTTCCAATATTGCTTCCGCTTGTGGCACTTGAATTGGTAACCGTGTTTTTTTGTGGAATAATTTCCTCGTCCTTCTCAGCCAACGGGTGAAATCGGTTGTGGTTGTTCACTATTTCTTTGGCCATTCTTTTTGGCTCCTGCATTGGTGCGTGTTGACGCCTTTTTCTGGCAATAACTGCCGAAAACAAATCCTTGTCGGTGTGGAATAGATTCTCAAGAACCTTATCATTTACATTTACCGGTTGAGGGTTAATTTGTCCTGCAACCGTTGAAATGTTTTGCGCGTGCCCAATTATGACACAGTTACTCAACGGCAAACGATGGCTTTCCTTGCTATTCGTTGCACTAACACTAGTGGATTTAGATTTTGGCTCTATATCCATCTCTTTTTCGCCGCCGGAGTATTGCGCGTCATCGTCTGAGATCCACTCGTTGGTAACTGTTTCTATAATTCTTTTTTTATCTATTTCGCTCAGTAAACTGGATGGAAGATTGATTTTCTCATAAAAAGAGCGTTTATCTGGAGGCCCCTTCGGCCCCAAAAGAGGAGGGTGTTTATCACCATCCATCAATTGCAAATTTAATTCTCACAGAAAAAAAAACTTTGAATTAAAATCAATTAATGAAGCGCTGCCTGAAACACGTCCACACTCGTTCGCGTTACCAGAGAGAATCCTCGGCTACAAAGTTAGTGGAGAATGATTTTGACGTTTCACAATCAGCTGCTCGGTAAAGTAACACGAATTCAAAATGAAATAAATTGTTCAATACTTAAATACAAGTATAAATAAATCAAATTGTGTCTTAAATTTGATTTTCTTGAATTTAAAAACACAAAAGATAAGTTAAAGTTATCAAATCAAAAATGTTTCTTATTTTATATATTTGCATTTGTCAATAATATGACAGTTCCAGATTGACTAGCTTTGTAGTGTAGTTTTGCAGTCACAAAGCTAGTTGAATTTTGACTACGTAGCCACTAGCTTTGTGAATGCGACCAATGATACTCGTAGCTATAAACGACATGTCAAAAAAATTCCAATGTTTGTTTTCAATGATGAACCAATGATAGCTATAACTGGCACCTTAGTTCCCATAGGACTGTAGCGCCAGTTCACATAGGACTGTAACGGCACCTTAAATAAGTAAGTATGTTCGTCGCACATATACAAACAATTAGAACCGCCAAAACAAGACATATTAAGGTTTAGACAACATAAGGGACTTAAAGCCAACTTTATTAGAAAGTTAACTGAAAAGTTAGTGAAGAAAAATCTTTCT
The DNA here is from genome assembly GCA_920104205.1 of Eupeodes latifasciatus. Classification (NCBI taxonomy): domain Eukaryota; kingdom Metazoa; phylum Arthropoda; class Insecta; order Diptera; family Syrphidae; genus Eupeodes; species Eupeodes latifasciatus. The sequence continues at coordinate 152,336,134 of OV049924.1, forward strand.
TAGGGGCCGGTTATAGCTATCAGTTAAATCCATCAGTAAAATTTGAAACAGGAAGAATCTGAAATATTTAACTGATGAGCGTTTATAGCAATCAATAAATGTACGTCATTAAATGTTGTCTTTTTACTGTTGCTTTCATCAGTCAGCTGTTCAGTAAAATGAAATTTCATCATTAAAAAAATTAAAATGAATTTATAAATTAAATAAAGCTTTAAATGCATTGTTTCTTTTTGAAAAAAGATACTTGAATATAGGATTTATCTTATTGCATCAATCTTTTGCTAGAAATAAATCTGTAACATGTTCAAAAACTAAAAACAAAAAGTTTACTGATGGATTTTATTGTTGCTATATGCTATAACCGGCCCCTTACTATCAATTGAAATCTATTTGTGTAAAAATGTCAGCTGATAATGTTTTTTTTATTCAACTCAAAGCTGAACTTAACAACTCTGCAATTTATTTTGCTTAAAAGGGTTACTATTCCTATTGGAAAAAAATAAGAACTTTTTCTGTACAATACAAAACACAACTTATGATAGACTTGAAACGTGTAGGTATAAGGAGTTTTATTTAGTAGATTATGATGTTTTTGGTACTTTTTGCAAGTAAAAGATAGTCCAGTAGAGTTCTAAGTCCAATTTTACTTTAATCTATCCAAAAGTTATTCCGCCATTTCTGAAGGAGCCTATCTTGGGCAAACTGCCATTTGTTGGAATTCATCAATTTAAAGAAGTCGATTTTTATTTGAAGTAGATAACAGTTTTTCGTTTTGAAACCACTTTTAATGAATTATTCTAAATCGTTTGAGATGTGTAAACAGTAAACTAACTTTCATTTAAATATTTTATAGAAAATTCGAAGAAGCAATGGATGTTATATCAAATAGTAATACTGGAAAACTTACCCTTGTTGAAGTTTCAAGGTAAGCATACTTTTGTTTGTGGATAATTATTGAAATAAAACATTTAACATTCATATATGTACATATTTTTAAAACAGGCTCTACGTTGACCACTTACTATCATTAAGACAATTTGATGATGCTGCTAAATTATGCCTCCGTGTACTTGGCAACAACAAAGAACTCTGGGAAGAAGAAGTATATAAATTTGTTGGTTTTCAACAGCTACGATCAGTTAGCTCATATCTACCAACACAAGAAGACTGTAAATTAGATCCACAAGTCTATGAAATGGTACTTTATGAATATTTAAAATTCGATGCAAAAGGTTTTCTTAATTTAATCAAAGAATGGCCAAAAACCCTCTATGATACTTCGGCTGTAATAAATGCAATTCATGATAATTTTCGTAAAAATTGCGCCAATGAATTACTCGAATCACTCGCGATATTATATTCTCATCAAGAAAAATATGAAAGTGCTCTAACTATGTATTTAAGGTAAATTTGCTGTCGAATGGAACCATGGACGGCTGAACTTTTAGAAATTCTAATTTATTTCTTTTTATCTAGATTACAAAATAAGGACGTCTTTGAATTGATTCGACGAAAAAATTTATACAGTGTTATTCACAAGTTGATAATACCACTAATCGAACTTGATAAGGATCAAGCCATATCAATGTTAATTCAAAAACAAAAAATCATACCAGAAATTGTGGTTCAACAATTGGAACAAAAACAAGAGTATTTATATAATGTAAGAAAAAACAAAACCATTCAAAATGCAATTTCTCAATTAATCATCTGTGCATTTTTTTAAACAGTACCTCGATGCTCTGGACAAAGTAGACAACAGTGGAAAGTTTCATTGGAAACTTGTAAATCTTTATGCAAAATTTGATCGTGACAAACTTTTGTCATTTTTAAGACGCTCAAATAACTATCCCATTCAAGAGGCTTTGGATATATGTAAGCGTGAGTTATTCTATCCAGAAATGGTCTATTTATTGGGACGGATGGGGAATACAAGTGAAGCCTTAAATATTATAATACATAAGGTAGGGTGTTTGTTTGTTTTTGTAAATTGCAAAGAAAATAATTATGTATTTGGATTTTTACTCTTTCGTCTCCTTGAAGCTTAAAAATATAGAAATGGCAATTGATTTTTGTAAAGAATATGATGATTCTGATTTATGGAATAATCTTATCGATGAATCTCTGGAGAATCCAGGAATAATGACAACGTTGTTGGATGGAATCATAGGTAAGGCATATTTATATTTTTTATCCTCAACCTACGAAAAATGTTATTAATGTTTTAGGATTTTTTTTTAAATGTAAAACTAGAAACTCTTAATGTGAGAGCAACACATAAGACTAGTGGCGGCTTTGCGAAGTGAAAGACAATTGTTAAAGAAATTGATATTGTATGAGGTTAAACATTCTAACTGAAAGTTGAATTTGAGGCGCTCGTTAGCTTTTTAAAACTTCTTATAATCCCATACTCTCCCAAAGAATCGAGAATTTAATTTTCTTCTGAATTTTGTCCGTCGAAAAAATTGGGAAATAACAATAATTTTCCATTAGACACAAGTTAAAGCTAACTAAGACCTTAAATACTGTTGCAAATATAATCCCATTAACATTAAGCTTTTTGTCATTATTTACGATCCCAATTATTTTCAAAGATGTTATCGATATAATTTCACTAACATATCACTCACCTTCCCACCATTAAAAGCTACTATGTACAGTTCCTACATGATTACAAACTTAATTAATTGTGGATTGGGAAATGTTATTAAGCTAGCTAGAAAGACAAATTTCTGGTCTTTTGTACAAAAAATGTAGTAACACTACGTCATAGTAGTTTTCTAGGCTCGTTTTTAATGACACTCCTTTTGTTAGCTTGATTGATAAAGTTTACTTGCTTCCAGCACAGTTTGCTTGTAATGTAATGCTGCCAATGAGTGCACATAACTCCTTTTGTACTTGAAAGCGTAAACGATTCTCTATAGGAAGAATCTTCTTTCGCACTCGTACAGTTTGAAAAATTCTTTAAGATCTAGACATTCACAAATCCGCTGGTCCGGATAGTATCCCCGCTATTGTTCTGAAGAAATTTTCTTCAACGCTGGCAAAATCACTGCATACGCATTTCTCTCTATCCTACTCTACAGGTCTCTTTCCGAGCTGATGGAAAACAGCATTTGTCAAGACTGTCTATATAAAAGACGAATCCTTGCCTTCCTCTAACTATCGTTCGATTGCTGAGCAATTTTTAAATTAGGAAATATCTTAAGCAACGAAAGCTTCTCAATGACCGGCAGAGCGACTTTCGTAGTAATAGGTTTACTGGTGATCTCATGGTTTAACTAACCGAACACTAGCACAAGTCTTTACATAGTTTTGGAGAAAGTAAGATTATTCCACTTGATATTTCAAAGGTATTTGATGGAGTTTGAGATCAAGCTCTCTAATACCCCAAAATTTTTAACTGATAACAGTACCCTCAGCTTTTTATGTTCATTTCAAATGGCTTATCAAATTGTGAAGATTCCCTAAATCGATGTGGATTCGCAACGAATCAAAAATTGGTCTTGGTCGTCTTGCCATTTTCAATTCAAAACGCCATATATGTCGAAAGTTGTTCAGCTCAAAAGAAATAAAAAATCTAAGTCGTTGGCTTACAGTGATAATATTTATTAAGTTCGTGCATTCAACTTTTTTCTTGAAGATAATACACAATAAGTGAAGTCCGTCCCAATTCACGCATACACAAAGCGTTAGAGTGTTTTTTTTTTTAATATTAATTTTTACATAAAAAATGTTTTAATTTTTGTTAAAAAATATTTTTGGGATGCAGTTAGAATATATTAATATATAAATTTTATATTTGATGTTCGTAAAAAAATCTTGACCCGTTTTCGAGATATGGAGTTTTGAAAAAAATTAAATTTTTTTTAAAAATCTAAAACAAAAATACTGACATATTTGATCATCAAATATTATTCAGGCAGTATACGAGAGATTGTGCAGAAAAAAAAATGAAAAAATGATTGAAATCGGTTCATTAATTCTTGAGAAAAATTTTAAAACAAAAAACCGGCTCTATGGGGGTTCCAGAAGAGCCATACAAAAAACAATTATAACAAAATAATAAATTCCAAGTTTGAACTCAATCGATCCAATGGTTTGGGCTGTAGGGGCGATGCCATGTCACGTTTGATTAAAATCTCGATTTCGAAATATTTCAGGAATGCAAAACTTACCATATAGTATGTAGTTGCTATAGTCGTAAGTAAAAAAGATCTAGTGCCTTCACGTCATGTGATTTTGGGGTCAGCCGAAAGTAGATTCAATAATAACTTTATTTCGAAATTTTCGTTGCAGCTCCCCCATAATATACACATTTGGGACTATAAAATGCTCATTAAACGTTTTCAAGAAACGATCCCCATCCCCAGTGACATTTACTCTATCATCGTTTTCGTCAAAGAAATATAGTTCGACAATTCACCTGTATAATCGCTCTTGTTATTGATTACAATTCAATTTATAATTTTGTTGTTTCATCTGAAATTAAGCTTCATATCAGATAAACAAGCAATTTATCAAGTTGTTTCCTTCTTCGAGAACATTTTTTTGGAAACACTCGAAAGGAACAATCAAACAAAAACGAACATAAATAGAAAGACTTCCTTATTTGAACTTTATATGGGAAAAAAGTTTTAAACTGTAATGGCAGTTTGTTCACTTCCATTTAAGGAATAGGTTTCAAGTCGAAACAGTCTATATTGACAAGACTCCAATCGACATTATCTGAATAGTCTAGTCAACATAAACATTTCACCTCGGAGAACATTGTTATTAACAAGTGAAAAGTGAAGAAGTCTCCAAAAATCCCAAGTAAGCATGAAAAGTTATTAAGGTTTTTTAAAATGTCCGTTTTTTAGGCTGTTATTTTTGGACAGTAAATGCTACAAAAAAGTTTTACAACTGGATTTAACTGAAGTCACTTTTTTTCCTACGCACAAACGTTTGGAAGTTACATTGGTTTAAAAAAAAAATCAAATGTCTAAAATATCGATTTTTCTCATATTGTGTCTAGAGGATACTTGGTATCTAAAAGCTTTTCAGGTAACAAAATTAAATCAAGTTTGGTCAAAACATGAAAAAAAGGCTTTTTCTTATTTTTTTTTAAACGACCAATTTCAGCGATATGAGAATTATTTCTAGGTTTGATAACTTTTATTTCTATTTTGACTTGACTAGTCCAGTCTTATAATGGTCCATCTATTTGAGGGAGTGCTACAAAAATCTGGTTTAAATTCCTTTACGATAAAAATAAGGGTCTTTGAAGCATGACATCCCTGCACTGTCCAAATCTTTATTGGCTGCGTTCAATCTCGTGTTGGATAGGATATCTTGGATAGGTGGAATTTTAGATACCTTGTTGAACTAGTTGGATAGCTGTATTGAGATAGCTATCAAAAAATAAAACAAAAACAACTTTCAGCTGTTCACAAAAAGCAGAGAAACATTTAAGCTTCGAAGTCAAAAATGTTGTAAGATAAAACATTTGAAGGATAATTCAACTGATTCATCGGACGATGATGAATTGATAGGTGCGTAACAATTTAATAAATAAGAGATAACCTTAATCTGTAATCTATGTATGTTAAATTTCCTCTTAGCTCAATTGGAATTCTATACGATTAATAATTTACTTGCGAAATCTCCGGTTTTAAACGATTTATGTTTAACAGAAAACTATCCTAACAGAAACGAGGAATATTATGAAGTGACAATACCTAGATCATAATTACCTTCTAAAATTCGGAAGCAAATAGCTTCTTCATCGTCTATTATGTACATAACATCCTCAAATACAACTTCAACTAACATTTTGTATCTTTTTGTTTACCAACTAATACAAAAAGCCGAAATTAATTTTTAAGTTTCTTGAAATTCAACCATGTGTTGAATCAGCTGTTCTGTCAGATACCTACATACCACAGAAATTCTTGGATACCTTTCGATTCCTTTTTTGACATCTCAGCTATTTTTGATCAGCTGTTATTTTACACGTAAAACACTAACAAAAAGGTATCCGGATACCCTATCTGTCTGAGATTGAACGCAGCCATTGTTTCTTTATGCCAAGTATTAAAAAAGTCTAAATAGCACTCTAAAAATAAAACTATCATTCGTTTAGAAAACAAAAATATTAAGTTTTGTTTTTGTAGCACGATTTGTCTGCCACCCTGTACTACCATATTTAAAAAATTGTTTTGTTTTAACTCTTCTAGGCTATGTAAATCCTGAAGTTCTTGTGAATAAAATAAAATTAGGTCAGAAAATTCCAGGACTTAGAAAATCTGTTATTAAAATGCTCTGTGATTATCGATTGCAGGTAAGTTTTAAATTTTTTGTAAACATATTTTAGTTTAAAAAAATAAATTTAATTTTAGGTTCAAATCCAAGAAGGCTGCACACAAATAGTCCTTAGTGATTATTTCGATCTTCATGAAAAAGTAGTAAAAAATCAAAATCAAGCTACACATATTTCATACGATAATTCCTGTGCTCGATGTTCCCACGACATTCTAACAAAAGACATTCTCCCACGTAATGATTTGATTGCATTTGCATGTGGTCATATATTCCATGAGACTTGCCTACCAGATCGATTTGTTGACGAACGATGTAGCATTTGTACAGCACGAAATGAATGAATGAAATATGGAGGATATTAATTGAAACAATCGGACAAAATATACATAAATTAGGTTTAAAAGAGCTTGTATACAGTGTGTATAAAATAATATTTAAAATTATTATATGTATAAAACAAAAAAGAAAAAGTTATTAAGGTTTTTCTTACTTGCTAAAATAAATAGAAGTTTTTATATTATTATTATTATAATTATTATTTTCACATACGTATAATAATTTGTTTATATGGAGCTAAAATAGATGCAATGTGTTAAAATAAATATTTGTTTACGTTTTTAAATATACCTACTTATGTTATTTTGTTTTGTTTTGAATTTAAATTTTAATGTATCATTTTAGCTTGAAATTTAAATGATTTTTAATACTATTTCAATCATAGTTATATAAGCTTAATTAAATGATAATTTTATAACAAAGATACATATACATAAATTCAATGTTTCTTTTATTATAAGTTCATAACTCATAAATTAAATAAAAAAAAAAAACAAAAATAATTATATACCAAAGAAGTTAAATGTGCTTTTTATTTTTTTTAATTATTACAACTTTATTAATAGCTTAATTAAAGTGATTTTAACGATTGTAGAGTAACTTCATCAGTGAATAGCAAATGGAGCATTTAACTTAACTACAATCACGCGTTCGATCGTGTCGACTTAAACAAATTGAATAGAAACAAATGACTTATGAGGAAACTCGAAAAGTTACCTTAAGCTTTGTGCTCGCTTTATATCTCAAAGCCCTAGGTTTGAAGCTACATTAGATTTTCAAATTATTAGTTCGCAGTTTATGACATAATATGATATCGTAAAATATTGTAAAGTAGGTAAGAAGCCAGTTACAAGCCCGCCCGACCTAAGGCATGGTTGTGGTTAAGTCATTAGACTTAAAAGGAGATTTTGGGATATACAAAATAGAGCTACATATTCGTTTACCAAATGTTTTTACCCGAAATGCGAGTCGCGTAAAAGTGATTTTTGAAAATTTTCGACTGGCTTTTCACTTTTCAACGATAAAATAATAAATCTTACGGTGAACCGATGCAATCAGCAGCGGAGGCAATGAAATGTTCACCTTTTATCAAAAGTCTGGTCCATACAAAAATGCCAGCTTTTTTAAATATTACTGTAATATTTTTTTAATGTTAATTTAAGAAAAAAACTTTACGTAGCTTTTAATTGAAATCACCTTCACATAGAAGATAGAAGGTATTAAAGTTTATTTTGTATAACTGACACGATCTTTAAAAATTCCCAATTGTTGATGTTGATCGTACTTGCTCAAATGATAGCATTAAAGCGTTTTCGAGAATGTGCAAGTATTTTTCGGAATCGACAGTTTCATCTGTACAGTAAAGCTTTAAAACTCTTAGTGTTAAAATATTAAGCTTTAAACTTGTTTTTTTTTTTTTTTTAATAAAAAAACACCAACAAAAACTTCAATTATTTTATTTTGAACAGTGTTTTTAATTTCAATGTGAATTTTTCAACGATTTTCAGTACTCTTATCGTGATAAACGGTGAATTGAATTGAAATTTCAATATAAAAAAGTGAGTGTTTTGAATATGTCGTTGTGTGATTTTTATTGGAGTGGTGCAAAAATTTGATTACATACAGCTGTTATTTTATTTATTTTTATTTCATTAGTCATTGTGAAAAGGACAATAAATAAAATTGTTCACTTTTCTTTTATTTAGTAATTTTTGTGTAGGTATATGATTTGTATTTTGTTTAATTAGTTTAAATGGGGGCCATGTTTTGAAAGAAAATATTCAAAACAACCAAAGAAAAACCGGTAAGTGAATTTTATTCAACTTGTACAATAACGATAAACAAACCACTATGCCAATCTTTAATTATACTCTTCGTGTCACATGGATAGGGACAAGCTTTTTTCGTTTTTTATTTGGTGTTATTTTTTTGTTTTATGGGGGTTTTTCGAAGAAGGTCATAAAAAGTACCTGTTTTTTTGTGTCATGTGAATAGGGACACCATCTAAATTTACCTGTGAGAACCTTTAAAGTAAAGAAAATAACAACAAATCTTATGGTTTAGGTAAATACTGCTTTTATTGAATAAATTAAAATAATTTTTAGTAATGCGTGCTGCCTTCAGATTTCTCAACTACTTAAAGTAACCTGTGTATGGATTAATAAAGTGCTGTTAAATAATTGAGCGAAATTCGGGTCCAGGACCGTTTTATGGCTTCAATAATCTTTGGTTTTTTGGTATTGCCGTCCTCCTTTGTAGACTTTTCTTGAAAGCCATCCCCACACGTTTTCCATGATGTTCAAGTCAGGAGAATATGGGGCCATGGTAATAGGTTCACGCTTGCAAATCATTGAATTTTATTACCAAAATCAGTGTTCGGTTCGAAATGTGTTTCGCGCTTTACGCAAATTTTATGCGTTTTTTTTTTAAAAAGTTCTCAAGCTCTTAAAAAAACACCCATTATATTAAACAATGTCCTCTTTTCAATGGAGGTCAATAAATACATAATGGGTGATGGGGCGAAACACATTTCGAACCGAACACTGATTTTGGTAATAAAATTCAATGATTTTCAAGCGTTGCTCGTTAGTAAGTCTATTCATGATGAAATGTCAAAGCATACTGAGCATCTTTCTCTTTGACACCATGTCTGAAATCCCGCGTGATCTGTCAAATTCTAATGCATGAAAATCCTAACCTCAAAAAAATCACCCGATAGAAACTTGCCTTACTTTCTAGTCCCTTATGTCGTCTGAACCTGAATTCCTTTCTTGCCGTTATAAAAAGTGTCAATGTAACTGTACAATTTTCATTCAAATCAAAAAAAAAAATAAATGAGTTTGTTGCACACTGATTCATTTATTGTATAACGATAAACAGAAATCCATAATTTTAAGAACACAACTTGTTGGAAGTCTTCTGATTAGAAATGAAAACAATAAAAAACTTGGTTAAATAGAACACTTACACGTTTAACCAAAAATATTGAAGTTCATTAACGAAAGCAATATTTAAATTAATTTTAAAAGCTTAATATATGTAAATCTACACACTTAAATTTAGTATTAATGATATCCCAGTGGTTTTAAATCAGCTGTTTTTTTTACACATAAAACAACAATAAAAAGGTACCGGGAGAGCTTATATATCTAAGATTAAACCATGAGAATATTATAGATTTTCTATACAAAAGCATCATAATATTCTCTAGACGTCAAGAAAAAAGGGTCGACTTTCCATTACCGTAGCACGAGTAAGCTTTTCATTTTTTTTTAACAGTAAGGTGGGAGCTCAAGAAAACATGTTTAAAACATTAAGACGAGGAAATACCGTTAATTCATACTTCTTTCTCGGATTTTTCCTACTTTTTTGTAATTTATTTCTCACTCACTGTACACGCCCTAAACAAGTATCTGTTTACAAACAGATAGTTATACAATCTCACTGCTTGCTCACACTATAGGATTTGGGGTAGGTGCGAGCGGACATAAAATCTTTTTTTTTTAATACTTTTGTTCTATTTAAAAAGCACCTACATTTAATTTAATGAATATTACTTAAAACACATGAATATTTCGAAAATAAAATCTAAAAAAAAATAAATATGGCTGAAACAAGAAAACTAAAGTAAAATAAATCTTGTTTTAAGAAAAAAAGTAAACTTAGAAGATGAATTTAAATGGCAATTAATATTTCCTCGGGACGACTTTCAATTACCGCAGCAAAAATTTCCTTATGATTTGTTTACAGTTGGGTGGGTCTCAATAGAACATAAGTTTTAAAAAATATTTTCTTTTTCCGAATTTTTTTATAAAACAAGTTTTTTTCAACAAAAAAATTAAGAATGGCAACACTGAAAAAAAACAGTGAAGAAATGTCAAAATCAACCATTTTTGCGTGTGATTTGTGTGAAAAGGTGAATGCTTCCTCGCTCTAAAATTGCTATAGATATTATTTATTTGCACATATCTTAATTACTTAAGGTGGCGCTACAGTCGTAAGTGAACTAGGGCCTCACACAACAAATTTCTCTATCTAGCTCGATCCCTAGCTAGATGTCTCCAGTTTTGCGCTCCAAGTTGGGTGCGGTCACTTTCCACTTGTGTTCGCCATCTTATCTACGGTCTTCCTCTACTGCGCTGTCCTGTGGGTATGGATTCGAAGACTTTGTGGGCCGGATCATTGGTTTCCATGCGCTCAACGGGATCCAGCCATTTCAGTCCTTCAACTTTTACCCTTCTGGCTAAGTCTACGTCGCTGTACAGTCCGTACAGCTCGTCGTTTCATCTTCTCCTCCACTTCCCTTCTATGCACACGGGACTGTAGATCACGCGAAGATCTTTTCTCTCGTTGCTTTCATCTGCTTTTGTCATCAAATAAAAAAAAAGCGTGTCGAAATTTGTGCTGCGGTAATGGAAAGTTGAGCCTTTGCTCTTCCAAAACGTTGTGATAGGTACTTATTATTTATTTTGTGTGTGGAAAATTCAGGCTGCGTTATAGAAAAGTTAATCCCAAAAATGTCGGCATAAAAGAGTCCTGATCCTGAATAATAAAAATATACTTTTTCGTACTCGTACAAAACATGTTCCACTTAAACAGTAAAGCATCATTCACATGAGCGCGACCAACGAACGACGAATGAATTACAAAATGTGAGTTTATATACGTTTGAAGACATATTTCCACACAAATTCTTAACAAAACGATAGCAATATAGTTTCTATTTGATGTATGATGCATACTTTTACTTCTCAATATCATATATTAATAAATTTAAGAAAACAAATTTATTCGTCGCGAAAAAAATTATAGTTGATACGAACTGTCAAATTTTATTCGCGTTCCACATTATCCACACTCGCAACGAATAAAAAAATCGCGCGTACTTAACCTATAAAAATCGTTCTTGTTTTAGTTTCGGTGGTGAATGTCAAACTTAATTCACGACGAATTAAAAACTCTCATGTGAAAGAAATGTCAAAATCGACGAATATTCGTTCATTCGTTGGTCGTGCTCATGTGAATATTGCTTAAAACTCTACATCTTAAAAAAAATAAACCTGGCATCACTACTCTCAATACCATCCACACTTCTGTTTCTCTTTTGTCACACGAATGTCATAACCAAAACAAAATGTCAAAAATCCAAACCAACACAAATACAAAAAACACCGCCCTCAATTCGCCGTATTTATTTTTCAAACATTATCCAAAGCGAGAGGGGAAATTAAAAATAATCACCCCTTCTCCACAAGCTCAAGTTTTTCTTCGCCATTGACTTCGCGTTCGCCTGCATTCGAGTTCAATTTTTCAGTACCGTCGGACGCATTTTGTTCACGTTCCCGTTGCGGTTGTGGTTGATTTGGATTTAATCAGACAAGAAGCAAAAAAATCTTTGAAAACTTCTTCTTAATAAACATTTTCCATAATTATTCGGTAGACAACTTTACTTATATTTCGTCTAATCTGCTAAAAAAGTATTCTCAGCGTTTGTTGTCTTTTGTAAAATATTTCAACAAATTAATTGTTTATTGAGAAAAATTGTGTTGGAGAATTTTATTTTTTCATCGGTCTGGGACTCGGAATTGGAATTATTTATCTCGTATCTATTCATCTATTATTGCACACTCCACCCTTGTTGGGGGTATCATCTACCATCTACCAACTATGTATATTTATCTATTTAGTATTTCGTGTGTTCTTCTTCGTTTTCGTTGATTATTGCTGTTTTTCGTCTTTCATCTCGTGTCTCGGTCTTCGTCTCTTCATCTTTTCGGTGGGAAGGAATTTATTGTTCTTTCCGTATGTTTTTAAAGAAAATTTAACAAAATACGGTTGTAATTTTATATCATCAAGTCAAGCTGAAAAACAGTGATCTTCTTGTGGATGTGAATAGTTTAAATAAAAAGAAAAATAAATAAATTAAAATACCTATAGTGGGAAAATCATTGCCCTTGTCGTCGTCTCGTCGTCTTCGTCGGTTTGGTTGTGTGAATTCTAAATTATCAATTGTGTCTTTTTCTTCCTTTTGAATCTTGGATCACATCGAAACTGGAAACACATTTTATTTAATCTCACGGTGTTTTGTAGACCGTAGCGGTTGCAGGTGGGAAACAATTTAATTGGTAAGTCAATGTTAAAGATTAAAAATTAAAAAAGATATAAAATGTTAAACATTTTCTGAGAAAATTAATTGAAGACAAAAATAAATTTATTTGCATATTTTTGCTATTTAAAATAAAAAGGAGGAAGAATGTAAGAAAATTAAGGAAAGAAATAGGATGGGAAGGTAGAAGGAAGAAAAAAAGGAATACAGGATAGGCGACAGCGACAACAACGACGACGATATGAGACAAAAAGGAAAATATAGGAGAATGTATATAAAGATGAATTCGCCTTGTTTCTTCAGAGGAGAAAAAACAATAACAATTTGATTCGCTTGACTGAATGAATGGTGACGGGGAAGTGTAGAACTGTAGATTTCTACGTGGACTTGCTTTTCTTGTCCTTGCGTTTTGTTTTTTTATTTTTTATTTTTTCATCTTGTCTGGTTGTCAAAGCGCGGTGTGCCTGTGTCATGGTTGCCATTAGGAGTGTTTGGGAAATTGCTGTTTATTAAAATGTTTCTTGGAAACTGTCAAATATTTCTTGTGGGTTGCTTAAATAAACATGTAAAGTGCCTTTTGAGCAACACTTAACTAATTTTAAAGATATCTATCATCTGTAAATACTTATTCATTAAAAACACACCCAGTAAATAGAAGAAACAAAATCCCAATAAAGCAGAAGTGGTCTGTTTTTTTGAAACTAAATTTTTGTTATCTCAAAAAAATGTTCAAGAACCATTGGGCAGGTTCAGGCGACATAAGAGACTTGAAGGCAAGTTTCTAGTACCTGATTGGCCAGCTGTCAAAAAATTGCCTTCCAATTAAGGAAACTTTTTTGGAAAGTTGACTGGAAAGTAAGTCAGGAAAAATCTCCCGATTTATCAAGTCAAGTTAACTTATGTCAAAATGACAATTGATCATGTTTTTTCATTCAATTGAAAGCAGAATTTTATTACTCTATGATTTATTTATTTTATGCAAAATTCCATTCCAGTTTTGTAAAAATGGGTTCATTGACCAATTGGAAAAGTGGTAAGTAATATTTTTTTTACAATACAAAATACAGACCGTGATAGATTTGTAGCTTGCCTGAAGAGTGTTATGTAGTCAATAATGTTTGTGGTACTTTTTGTGACATGAACTGAAGGTAAAAGTTAATGAAGTAAAGTTCTGAGTTTGAAATGTATGACACAAAAAAAATAAATAGTTGTCTTGGTCAAAATGTACGTTTAAAGAGAGGAGTTGACTGCAAATCAAGTCCCTTATGTTGTCTAAACCTGCCCATTATGACGAATTGTTGGAATTTGTTAGAATCATTTTTATGAACGACCATTGTAATTTTTAGAATTTGTTGGTCTCGAAAACTACCAATATCAAAGATGAAAAAATTGTTTTTTTTACAACTTAAAATCGTAAAAAAGAAAAATTGAACCTGCTTTTATTTTTTTGAGCTCTACCATAAGCAACCCATCATATCCATTAAGACAGATCATTGTTTACAAAATACTATAGGAAAATAATGAACCAAAGCCTTGAAATCTGCGCCACAGCTAGGAAATTGTGGCCCAAATTAGACAAAACAAATAATCGTTTGATTATGCAGTCTCCACGATTACTTGTGACACTTGTGAGCATAATAACCGGCACCAACCTTTTATGATACGACTGCCCAGCATTGTTCCACACAAGATACAAATTCTTAGGAAAATACTTCTTTGGTAGTCTTGAAGAACTCGAAGATTTTACAGGAAACAACAGTATGTTTCAAAACATTTCCTGCATCAAATATGAAAACGATGAAGCAAAGAGACGAAAAACATTGGTTTATTGTAAAATTACTTTTAAATTAACGTTTTTCTCCCAAGGCAAAAATAACAATAGCTGGTTTGTAAACAAATCATTCACTTTCAAAGTTCAACACTGCCAACGAGCTAAGATGGGGATTGTTACAAATCGTTACTATTATGAGGACTTTATATTGTTTCATATCGTAACAATTTAAACGTTTAAGGTGTGTCCACACCAAAGAAATTAAGAAGAATTATTTCAGGAAACTTTGTTTAAAATACAATTCAGAAACTTTGCAGAAACATTTCATAAATGTTTCTAATTTCTTTTTTTTTGTGAAAGATTTCTCAAAAGTTTCATTATTTGACTTTTTTGATATTATATTTCAAAGTTTCGACAAGTTATTCCACAAAACTTTTTTTATTTCATATATTTCTATCAGTTGGTTAAAGTTCTCGTTGATCCACACTTTTCGCGACATTATATAACTATGTACATACATTGTATATTCATATCCACTCACCCACTGTAATTCTTGGGAATAAATAAAGTTTGCCATTCTGAATGGAAAACAGAGAAACATTTCTGAAACCTTTTTTAAATGCTTCTGAAATGTTTCAAAAATGTTTCTTTGGTCTGGACGCACCTTTATAAACGACAATAGTAAGCAAATTTTAAACAGTACATAGTTAGAAAAAGAACAGACCTAAGGTTCACTTTGAATTTCTGTGCTATGCAGTCCAAGGTTTTGTCACATTCATATACAAAAGTTTATTTTTAGGAATGAAATAAAATGAACACAATTATTTTGTAAATGTATCACCCTAATTTTCCAAGACCTTGACGAAGGTTTTGAGCTGTAATTCGCGGATTGCAGGATAATATTAGCCTTAAGTATTTGAATCTTTTCGTTCACGAATCCCTACAAAAAGAGTCGAAACGGGGGTTGGGTTCGAAATCCTGTATGGCTCATAATACAGTATTTAAAATACTGTATCTCAAAATACTGTACTTCAAAATACTGTATGTACAAAATACTGTATGATCAAAATACTGTAGCTCAAAATTCTGTATCTTAAAATTCTATATTTCAAAATGCTGTAAATAGGCTGACAAATAAAAATCGTTTTGATAATGTAAAAAAGTGCAGCTTGTTGAAATACAGAATTTTAAAAACAGATTACTTTTATAAAGAATACATCATAATATTTTTTCATTGGCATAATGTTCTAATATACTTCCCTTGAACAATAACATATGATAATTCATAAGTCTTCGTCTTATTTTCTCTTCCCATTTTCCCATTGTTGTTAACACAATCAACAATTCCATAAACAATTACACCGAACTTATTGATCTGTCAAAACTTCCACGTGTTCGTTCATTTCGTTGATATTTAAAAGCTAATGCAAATTTAAGAATTAAGTGAAATTTGGAGTTGCAATAAATGATATAATGTACATACATACATAAATCGTGTTCTGCTTTTGTTGTTCTCTATAATGGAAGCTTAAGAGCGGAATTTTGCAAAAATACAGTATTTTTAGATAATGTTTTGCTCATACTGCATTTGGAGAAGAAGAATTTTGAGATACAGTATTATCAGATACAGTATTTTGACAACACAGCATTTTGAGATACAGTATATTAACCATACAGTATCATACAGTATGATAAAGAATTTTAACCATACAGTATTTTAAAATACAGCATTTCGAGCCGCTCCCTCGAAACGGGTCAAATCGCAGCTCCGAGCCCAGCGACCAATTGACATCGCCAAAATCGATTAATTTCTGCATGAACCAGATTGTCCAAATCCATGTCTTCAATCTTATATAATCAGTTTCGACTTTCATTTCAATCAATATTTTTGGTTTTGAATTTTCTAAAATGATTTAGAGCGATAAGCAGCTCTCACTCAAAATAACCTATGATTTAAAAAGAAACCACTACATGCTACTCCATGTACATGTGTTTTAAAAATCAATAAAGTTTAATGGAAAATTTCACAAACAAATCTTAAAATTTATTTCCATTTCATTAAACTTAATCACTAAAAATAAAAAACTTTCAAATTTGTATGAGAGTCAATGAATTTACAATCAAGAACACAAGTAGATAGCAAGGAATGTTCTTCATTCCGTTAATTAAATTAAATTGTATTAAGTTACTTGCTTTCCGCCTTACCTACACTCTTGTTGTTTCAATATTTATAAAGGTTCCTTAAGATAACTTATACATTTTAGGATTCAACCATAGGATTCTACCAGTATCCAAATATAGCGACTTGGTTAAAAGGTAATAGGACCTCCAAGCCGAACGTTTGAAAGAGAACTGTTACGAAGAATCATTAGTTCCATCATTATTCCGTATTAAAGTGATTCTGGACACTTTATTAAGAATCACGAACTGTACGCAAACTACCATTTGATCAAAATTTTGCAGGCTCCGGTGGTTAAGTCACCCTCATTTGAACCAGAACAAACCAGCTCGAAAAAGTTTTTAGCACAATTAACGCAACAGTGTGGTAGAACATGCTTAGGCAAAAAAGTTACAGTATATCAGAATTACCGAAGTTTTGAGGAAGTCCCAACATCGGCCTGCGATAGACTATATCTGCTCTACAATCCAAGGTGAAAATTTGCAGGATCAACTAGTTTCTTCAGTTAGCTTGCATACTTATTTGGTTAAGTTCCTTATCCAAACATGTCCAATTCTGAGTGGCGGACTTTCTCTACATTTCCAGTATTAAAACCGAAGACTTTTTGAATCGGATGAGTATTTTTACAAGGATTTATATATACAAATTATTAAGTCCTTTTCCAAGCTAGTGTAAAGAGCGTAGTACGCGACCCACATTGATATAATTTCAAATTGGTACCGCTAATAAACAGACATCTCTCTAAACATATCTGATTTAGATTCCAGGGTTCTTAAAACGTCGAGAAATGTCAAAATTTCAATTCGACAAATCGGACCAATTACAATAACTTCATATACATAGGATGTTAAAAAAATAATATTCAAAAAAAGTTAAAGAATTTCCAGAAGATCGAAAAAATTGTCGCATGTCCCCTGGCCAGATTTTTTTTCTTATTTTGTCCAGGTTAAATTTGAAGTTAGTTCAACAATAGTTTGACCGTTTTTCTTTGCATTCGTCGACGGCCATCTCAATGGCCATCTTCTTGCTAAATCGTGTCCTTAGGCAGTTTATACTCCACACAAGCAGCATCCCAAAAAATTCGACTGATGCTCTGGATAAAATTGAAAAAACCTTCTCAAGTTTTCTTTTGTCACCGTGTGGCTTCTTTTTCGTTACTTTGACAGTTTTTTTTATAGTTTTTTTTTTTAATTTTTAAATTCTTTTAAAATACTGTAAAATTTTGTTGTTTCTTTCTGCTCAAAGACTTTATGCCAATTACTAATTGGATGATGTTAGGTTTGTTCCCAAGATTTTTGGGTATGTACAATTTTGAAGAGTAGGGGTGAAATCCTCTTAGAGAGAGGAAAACTGATAAAAATGTCTGCTACTTTTTACCTTACGCTAACAACAGTAAATTTACGTACCGCAATATGACATTTGATAGACCAACAATTTCTGACCAAAGACATTTCTTGGACAGACCTTTTGCATCCAATATCCGTCGTCTAATTGTCTAATAACTTGACAAAACAAAGGCCGAGGATTGGCTGCCAATTTTTTTTCTGTCACTTTTGACAGCTAAAATTGGGTATTTACATGGTTGACAGTAAATTGGTTGACATTTTTTTGCGAAAAATCTCCTAACGTACAAAGGTCTTCGAATCGTGTATAATTTTCTTAAGCCTGTTTGAATGAAAAAAAAAAACTTCACTTAATGTGATTAAAACAAATAAAAAAGTAAAAATAATAACATTTATCTCAAGATTTTCAAAGGTAACCTATGAAGGTTTAACTATAATTTAGGGTTTTAATGGTCGAACAATTTTCAATCACAATTGTGGACTTTTGGCCTTTATGATTTTGAGGAAGAAGTAAAGTAAATAACTATGTTATAAAACTATTAAATTAATTATCTTCAAATTGACTATTAATGCATTAAATATGTATATTTGAGCGTTCTTTTAGAAAACAAGTGTGTTAGGTGCTAATTCTCGAGCGCGAACCATCTGACACTACCTTGTTTATTGTGCCTCACTATTCACAGTTGGCGACGACTATAAACACTTATTGAAATGTTCAAATTTGTTCAACTTTTCACAATTCGCAAATAGTGTTCGATCTAAAAGGCTTTAATGGAAGTTCTAGGTATAACAAATAACAGTAACTGTTAAGTATCTTTTATCATTGATTACCACTTACCGTAAACAAGCACTATACCCATAAAAAGTGTAATTATTCAGGAATTGAATAATATCAAACTATTCAAATATCATTATCATCATCATCATATTTCAAAAACAGATTCTCGAAAAATATTGAATGAATATTAAGAATCAACATTTTCGGCTATCATCATTTTATGCGCTAACTATTTCTCTTTTTATGTGTTTTCTTGTTTTGTTTTTATTTCTTTTTTCTAATTTGGTTCATTTAACTCCTGAATGATTTTTTATTGTATGAATTAATTACTCTTAACGATTCTACTATACGACTTCCATAATGAATGTACATAAATAAATATACCAAATTAACACATAAATAAGATAATTAACCCTAAAATAAATGACACCACAAGAGCCGATTGAATCGAATTTAAGTTTGACCAAATTTAAAAAAACACAACAACGGAACGGAAATATAATATTAGTCATACTTCATAGAGGAGCTAGTATAGCTTTGTAAAGTTATTGAGAGCAATAAGGGATTTTACGGTTAGATTAAAAAAAGAAAAATGAAAAAGAACTTAACATTTAAATGTAACAAATATGACAGTTTGATGAGAAGGACTGATTTTGATCTGCTTTTATTTCCGGCTTAGGTCCAACAATAAAAACTAATGTGTTCTATATTTTTCTTATTTTTTTTTGATGTTCAAAACATATTTTGATTTTATCATTATCTGCCTATAAGGTGAACATTTTGGGGCAGAAAAGTGTGGAAAAGTTGAGAATTGTTCATAAATCAATTTAAAATTGATAAAAGGAGCTCTGGAGTGGGAAGCTGATATCACAATAAACAATGATTGGGTATTTTCGATTAGGTAGGCACAATGCCAAAGGATTTAGTATCATATTTTGGGTAAAGAAGAGGACTTTAAAATTTTTTAATAAATAGAGTTAAAATTGTCGTAAAGGGTTTCCCAATAAGAGGTGGACAACTTGCCCAATCGGAGAACGTTCGTCATCTCTTTAAATGATCCATGGGCTTCAATTTTTAAGTGGGTGTAAACCAAGATCCAAAATAAGCCATAGTTTAAGGGCAGGGATACAGGGTTATCCATTTTTCGGTTTTAAAAGTGAACGTAAATAAAACACATATAAAATATTTTTTTTTTATTTTAAAGTTTGAACGTTGACATTGTCATTATGTGTGAAACACTACATCTTTTAAATGACCACCGCGTGAATTGCTGCAAGCATCGAATCTTTTGAGTTAATTTTCGACCACTTTTTGACACATATTGGGCGTTATGTCAGCCATAGCTTTACGAATGTTGTTTTTTAAGTGCTCAAGAGTTAAATTTTTATCTGCATAAACACGGTCTTTCGCGTAGCCCTGCAAAAAAAAGTCCAGCGGTGTCAAATCACATGATCTTGGTGGCCAGTTGATATATCACCATGACGAGAAATTACGCGGCCAGGAAATGTCTCATACAATAATCCATATTCGCTCGAGTTGTGTGGCATGTGGCACCGTCTTGTTGGAACCACTTTAAAAACTTTCAACAAGACGGTACGACTTTCTCCAAGTCGTACATATTCTTTAATAGCAGGCAACAAAATTCGGTTATCATATGACCATAACGCTTCGAATTGACGGTGACAGTCGTTCCATCGTGGTTTCCAAAGAAGTAAGCTCCAATCACACCTACAGACCAGGAGCGCACCAAACAGTGACTTTTTGTGGATTTAATGGCCTCAATTACTTGAAAAGTCTCAGAACCCCATATACGACAATTTTGTATATTAACATACCCACCGTCCACCCCCTGTTGTCCAAGCACATTTTCGACGTATCTACGACATTGAAATGGTCAGCCGTCTTTTGTTGTTGTGTGAGCTGGACTTTATATGGATGTAATTGTAGATCCAAATACAAAATACGCCATAATGTGCTGTAAGACAGTCCTAATTCCTGAGAACGACGAGGAATCAACACATTCGGATCTTCGGGAATACTTTTACATACAGCAGCGGTATTTTGACAAATGTCGAATTCCAGTCCTATACTTTTGAAACCGCAAACCGTTGGTAGGAACGTTGCTCAAAACTTCATTTTCGATGGATAAGATTCCAATGGTGCCACCTATTTACAATCCATACTTTTCGAAAAAAAAGTGCTGGTTTTTAAAGCCTCAGATTTAGATGGTGCAACTTTTTTCAGAACGTAGTCCACTATCGATCGCTTGCTTAGAGACAAAACTTTACAAAAAAAAAAAATCTAAAAAAAACATATTCATGTTTTGGCTTTTAACAGTTGAAACATTTTGTGTTAGGCATTAATATAAGTTTAAGTTAGGCATTAAGTGTTTTTTTAGACAAATGGTTTTCAATGAAAAATGAAATTCATATAATTTAATGTTATGTCAAGAATTAAGCTTTATTATAAAGATAAGGGTGTACCATTATGTTTTAAAGATGATTTCTGGCAAGTTCGACTTAATTCAGCATTTGTACAGCCTGTCCCTAATAAAAACAAATCCTCCTCCCCCATGGAAACGCTGATTAATTATCAGCTTAAGAAATATCTCGAAGAGCGGAAGCTTCTTAATGACCGGCAGTATGGGTTTGGTTGCAATAGGTCCTCTTGTGATCTCATAGTTTATCTCACCGAACAGTGGAACAAATCTTTACATCGTTTTGAAGAAAGTAAGATTATTGCACTTGATATTTAAAAGGTATTTGATAGAGTTTGGCACCAAGCTCTCTTACCGAAAATGCGTGCTTTTGGTATTGATGAATCCCTTCTTCGTTGGATTAGAAATTACCTTTCTAACCGTTGGTTTCAAGTCTGAAATTCATAAAATAAATGCTGGTGTTCCCCAGGGCTCCGTTTTGTCTCCGACTCTCTTTTCCTCATATTCATAAACGATCTCTTGTCCGCCACTTCTAATCCACTAAACTGTTTCGCTGACGAAAGTACTCTCAGATTTTCATATTTGTCTCTAGATTCACATCCTTATCCTTCGGATGTGGAACTTCAACGGCAGCGTATGATACATTAAATTCTGATCTCGACAGCATTGTACAATGGGGAATTAAGAACCGTGTAGAATTAAATGCTTCAAAAACTCAATGCTGTGTCTGAAACTAATTAACTTTCAGTACTCGGTAAGTGTATCAAAGATTACCTCTTATGGAATGATCACATATTTGATACTGCCAAAAAATTCTGCTAGGTGCTTAGGATTTCTCCGACGGTGCGACCCCCTTCTGATCTGGCTGTAATTTACAAAGCCTTCATTCGTCCAAAACTTGAATAAAACTCGCATATTTGGGTAGGTGCCCCTTAAACAAGTTTAAGTATTTTGGACAGGATCCAAAAAAGAGCTTTGAAAATGATAGGCGATATAACTATAACCGAAACAATTACGTCACTCGAACACCACCGCAATGTTTCATGCCTTTCGTTGTTCTACCGATATTTTTATAAACAGTGTTTTGTCGAATTAGCCAGTAGTATTCCCCACACAAACAATTTGACCGTAATGCTCGTACTTCCAGGAACGCTCATCAGTTTAACCTTGAACTCAATTTCGGACGCACTTTCAAGTATAGAGATTCTTTTTTTAACCGCACATCGAGAATGTGGAACGCTTTACTCAACTCTGTTTTTCCCTATCATGTTGATATTCAAAACTTTAAGACCAATGTGCTTGGTATATCCTCTTTAATCCTTCCCTATTTTCCTAAAGCTCGCACTGTGTTTAAACTTTGAACATGATAAGGGTAGTAATAACCTCTTAAATGCCCGTTAATTATAAAAAAAAATTCTATGCGAAAGGCACAATTTTTTTGCTGCAATTAGAGCTTCCCATACCCCCACAGCGTTGTTTAATCGAACGATCTTGAAGCACACGCCACAGGCCCACGACGCGAAATAATGTGCTCATGAAAAGTTATCTCCAATAAAATAATTGTTTCGTTGAATCGCCTGAACCCATTAGTAAAAAACTTGCAAGATTTGAATTGAGCGTAAATACAGTGACAGCTGTCAAAAAGACCAACTTCCAAAAAAAATATTGCCAGATAGAAATTCCTTCGTCTAAAAAACTCCCATTTTTACTGTAAACTATCAAATATTATCGATAAATATTTGAAGAATACATTTTAGTAAATAAAAAAAAAATAAAACTAAAAAAAGTGTTTTTCGATCCTGCCAGGAGTCGAACCTGGAATCTTCTGATCCGTAGTCAGACGCGTTATCCATTGCGCCACAGGACCGTTGTGTTTGCTTAAATTCAAAATCACGTCTTATTTTTCTTGACCATCATCACGTTTTCAATTGAGTATTGTTAAAACAACAACAATAAACAATATCGTCTTTTATTTTTAAATCTATAAATAGAGTCACATTCTTTACGCAAATAAAACCTAAATATGTTTTGTGTACATTGGAAACACTAAAAACACACACAACATGATGCCCATTGCCCAATGCCCATGCCTATGATTTTCCCTTCTCTGCTTTTGTTTGTGGCCTTCTTGTTTTTTAATCGCGCCTATTGACACGACAAACTAAACGACGACGACGCGACAAACAGAAGCACGAGAAAAACAAGACGCACAAATTATTTTGTCAGATAAAAATAAATTTGTAGGTAGGTATAACATCAGAATTTTACAACTAACGCAAAAATGATGATGTTTTACTTTAATTTTGCTATAAATAAATTTATTTGTGTTGGAAGGCAGCAAAAATACCTCACATATTTTACTTACATATTTTTTTCCGTGGAAAATATTCTGTTGTAGCTATTTTTAATATATTACTTTATTTTTATCTCAATTTACCTCACTTTACATGATTTTCTAGTTCAAAGTTGAGAGGCAAAGTTACTGTTATTTCGGTTAATCAAATCGAAATGTTTGAAAATGTAAAATAACCCATAAACAACTCAAACTGTGAATTAATATCAAATTATATTTCGAATGACATTGAACTTCCTCTTTCACTGTCTAAACTGTCTTTAGGCAGTTTTATTAAGATGACAGATGATACATGATATGAGCATTATGCGACGCCATGCATATACAAAAAATTGGTG
Organism: Eupeodes latifasciatus; assembly: GCA_920104205.1. Taxonomy (NCBI): domain Eukaryota; kingdom Metazoa; phylum Arthropoda; class Insecta; order Diptera; family Syrphidae; genus Eupeodes; species Eupeodes latifasciatus. The sequence goes on from OV049924.1 coordinate 152,360,078, forward strand.
TAACCTACGTCATTTGAAATGTCAAAAAGTTAACATAAAGGTGAAACTCTGTTTACTTTGTTGTTTCATTTGTGGGACATCCACCCACGCTTTATTTATGTCCAACACTTAATAGTCTGAGACGTTTCGATGCAAATAATAAAATTAGTCTTCCAGTTCCACGCATGATTATTATTAACAAAACGAATTTCAAGATATTGGAGGCTGTGGTGAATAAAATTTCCCTGTGAATTTTACCCCGTCTTTAAAAATTGGGAAACGTGAAACATTTCGATAGTATCCCTTGGAATGTATTCGCTTTTTAAATTAGGTTTCTAAAAGGCATTAACAATTGATATTTAAAAATATCTTCAAAGATTTCAAGACAAATTTTATTAACTATTAGAAAAGAATTCCAAAATTTAAAAAATATTCAAGCTTTCCGTCATTTATTTAAAAAAAGTGCTGCCAATCTTAAAAAAAGACAGCTGTCATTTAAAAGTCAGTGACGTCTTAATTAAATGAGTAATTGATGACTAAAATAATAGGTATATAACTTTATAAGTTTGGAGATGATTGCTCAGTATAGAAGAAAAATAAATGAGTTCCACAAAACTAAAATTACCGCACAGACTATAAATAAATTTCTGAATCTTCTTCTTTTAACTTTGTTTGAATTTTTAATTGATTGTGATGAATGAGTTTCCCTTGTATTTCGTTAAAAATATTTGAAAATAGGTTTACGATTACGTTCACAATGTTATGTTGTTTTTCTCTAATAGCGTGCTATGTAGATATGCAGCTTTAATTTTTGATTTCGGTTTCTCGGATGAATGAACTTGATTTGAATACATAATTTAATTTAATTTTATTTGTTTTTAAGTTTTATTTTTATTATTTCTATACATACAACAGGCAGTACGATAACTTTGGCGCCAAGATATAATAACGGTTTTTGGTAGAGGGGCTTAATACAAGCATTTTTTTACTATGGGAGGGGGTCTATCTCCCCCCGTTTAGGCGGTAGGGGCAATTTAAAAAAAATATTATTTAAAATGGAAACAAATGATTAAAAAATAACGGTGATACTTACAATTAAGTTTTATACATTTAAAAAAAATATTATTTAAAATGGAAACAAATGATTAAAAAATAACGGTGATACTTACAATTAAGTTTTATACATTTTTTTTAAAGCCAACATTCTGTTTTATTAGCCAGTTTTTAATTCAAGTCAAAACTATGCGTAGTTTGGGGAGAGTACGATAACTTTGGCGACAAAGTTTAATGACGGATTTGTATAGAACAGTTAAAAACAAGCATTTTTTACTATGGGAGGGGGGGTCTATCTCCCCCCGTTTAGGCGGTAGGGGCAGTTTAAAAAAATATGTACATTAAATGGAAAAAAAATAATTAAAAAATAACGGTAATACTTATAATTAAGTATTATACCTTTTTTTAAAGCCAACAATTTTGTCTATTAGCTTGTTTTTAAATCAAGTCAAAACTATGCATAGTTTTTGAAAAAAATTGTTTTAAAGTCAAAATTTGTGCAATAAAAGTTAAAAAAAAGGTTTAAAGTGTAATTTTTCAAAACTTTCAGATTATCTACTATTTTTTTTTTATAATTCATTGCTATTATTTGTTTTTCATCAAAAACTGAAAACTAGATGACTTGATGTCTTCTAGTTCTTGAGAAAATTGAAAATTACCAAAACAAAATATTTTAATTAAATTATTTTTCCTTGCATAAGTATTAACGTAGTCTTATTTTGATAGTAATAATCGAATATGGATTAAGAGGTAAATTAATTTTTCTTAAATCCAGCTTATTTAAATGCAAAAGAAACTTTGCATGCACCCCATCTTGCACCCACCGCACCTTGCACCCTCCCCACCTTGCACGCAATCCAACTTGCACCCACCCCAAATCCTATAGTGTGCCCAAGCAGGGGGTTGCAGGGGGGCAGCATGCCCCCCCTTACAGATGCCACTGTTGCATACACCCAAACTCGCGCACACCTTACTGTTGCATACACCCAAACACGCATTACGCATACGCAAATACCATTATTACTATCAAAATAAGACCACTCAAGCAAAAAAAAAGAATTAAATTAAAATAGTAGTTGTGGTTATTTTCAATTTTCTCAAAAACTAAAAGACATAAAATCATCTAGTTTTCAGTTTTTTATCAAAAACAAATAAGAGCAATAAATTCTGAAATAAAAACAATGGTAGATAATCTTGAAGTATTGAAAAAGTTACACTTTAAACCTTTTTTTAACTTTTTTTACTCAAATTTTGAGTTTAAAATTAAATTTTTATTTTCAATTTTCTCAAAAACTAAAAGACATAAAATCATCTAGTTTTCAGTTTTTGATCAAAAACAAATAAGAGCAATAAATTCTAAAATAAAAACAATGGTAGATAATCTTGAAGTATTGAAAAAGTTACACTTTAAACCTTTTTTTAACTTTTTTTACTCAAATTTTGAGTTTTAAATTAAATTTTTCAAAAACTACGCATAGTTTTGACTTGATTTAAAAACTGGCTAATAGAACAGAATGTTGGCTTTAAAAAAATGTATACAACTTAATTGTAAGTATCACCGTTATTTTTTAATTATTTTTTTCCATTTAAAATAATAACTTTTTTAAATTGCCCCTCCCGCCTAAACGGGGGGAGATAGACCCCCCTCCCATAGTAAAAAATGCTTGTATTAAGACCCTCTACCAAAAACCGTTATTATATCTTGGCGCCAAAGTTAACGTACTCTCCCCTATGTTTAAGTTTAATTGGTCATAAAAAGTTAATCTTCTTTCAAAAAGAGTAGAGTAGCTGTCAATAAAAATACGTACATTCAATTTTTTCGCTGACAATTTTTGTCTGACATTTTAAATTGTTGTGGGTTTGTTTCCTTCAATGCGCTACAGTACTTTTCAATCTCACATCTCTTAAGCTTTAAACAAATCTGTTTCGAATCAAGTGCCTAGTTACGAGTTATTTTCACTTTAAAAATTATCTTTACTTTGAAAATACAGTCGTTACTTCAAAAAAAAAAAAAAATAGAAAATTTATGTATTGAGCTTAGCTGTCACTGTCAAGCAATCCACTTACAGTAGACGCTCGATATAGTGAAGTAATAAAAACCAGCCATGTTCACTATTTCGAGATTGTTCACTATTTTGAGCGGAAGCCTAGAAACGCTTTCCAAAGTTTAAGTTGACCAAAAATACACATTTTCTTCAGTGTGAAGATAATTATATTTATTTAATCGATAAACTACCATTTAATCGAGTTGAAACAGCTAAAAACAAAAACAATTCATAGTACATACCTATTATTACAATTACAATGCTGTACAAAAGTAAGAACACAGCAAGAACTTGTGTTCTACTGAGTCAAGTGACTACTTTCTTTTGTGATTCAGTGTGAGATATGCATGAATGAACGGTACAATTTGTTTAAAGGCAGTCGACATAATGCAGACGTATTGCCACTGTAATATTCTTATTTAAACCTGAGAAAAAATATATGTTCACTACATCGAGATTTGTATTGTTCACTATTTAGAGTAGTACATGTAAAATTTTGGGTGTTCACTATACTGGATAGTTCACTCTTCCGAGATTCACTATATCGAGCGTCTACTGTATTATTATTATTATCCTTTTTCTTTTTTTTTCCATTACAAATACAAAAACAAGAAGTAAAACACAATTCTTGTCATAATAATTTATATTATTCAATAACAAAAACAAAAAATCATCGCGGATAAATTAATTTTGATCATAAATCGTAAAATACAAATACATATAATATAATCCGCATCACCATCTAAACAGTGATGTCATTCATTTATATTATAAACATAAGACTGTTAGCCATCAATCTTTGAACCCGTTTTTATCCGTCAAACCAAACACTCTCGTCGAAGAAGAGGAGGGAAGTAATTTTACGTCAACATCAATATTCGAAATGATGTAATGTTGTTTTCTCACCATCATACATCGATCGCATAATCTCATTCAACCTCCAAAAAATAAACATGTTTCCTTAAAAACAATAAAAAAAAATATTAATTTCATGGAATATCAAAAATTATTCCCGCCATTAAAAGCGTCATCGTATCGATATATAGATAGGCACTGAACAAACTGTTGCATAATTTTTGTATGCATCACTGAATGCATCCGTCATCAGTTTTGATGATGATGACGATGGCATCCATGTTGTTGATGATGATGGATGATGGATTTGTCTTGTCAAATCAGAAATTCATTTATTTTCCTATTTCTTTCTTTTCATTTCTTGGAAAGCATTCAACTTCCTTTTGACAATTTAAAAGGAGTTCTTATATGTAGGTGCCTACACAGAAAACACAGTAAATTATTGAATAACGCCCGTTTATCAAAAATCAAAGTGGGCACAAGTATCTATTCCTAAATGTGCAAGTATAAAGACATTAAGCGAAAGGAAATGAATATCCATTTATCTATTTAAACAGACAGACAGACAGACAAAGTTAACTCTTTTATTTTATCGATAGAAAAGTGAAATTTCCTTTTTCAGTCATTTTCATATGGATATAAAATGGCAGAGTTCAGTGGGCTTTTCTCGGATGACGGCTGCAACTGCGTTTTCTAATGCCCTTACTTTTTAAAATGGTTATACCTATGTATGTTTGAATAAACACTTCACGACGACGAATATATCGGTGTCTGTTTGTCTATATCTTAAACTTCATCTATTTGCCGTCCCGTCCGGTCCCTTCTACCACATCACACCACCAACACCATAATGACAATGGCGACGACTTGGGTTCGAATTCGTGTCCAATTGTGAAAATTCCCCTTCGTTTGGTTAGACTCTGTTTTCAGGGGGGAGGCGAGGAAGGATATAAAAATAACACTTTCTATTATATTTTTATATTTTCGTTCGTGTTTTATATCGCAACGACTACTATGGCATGGACAGCGCGCGTTCAAGGAGCAATCATGGAAAACAACAACAGCAACAACAAAATCCCAAAAGCACAATGTAATGTCGGCTTTATGACGGCAACTACTCGACTCAACTCAACTCGACTAGACGACTCTATATACAAATACAAAATATTCACGCGGTGTTGCGATGGCGCTGGCTGGCTGGCCGTATGGAAAAGTATAAGTACCTACCTACCAGCAGCGCAACAGTCGTGATTGCCTGATTATTTACGATCGAAGGAGTTATAAGTCAAGGTGCGTTTGATGATGGTGAATTCGTTCACTATAAATTCGTGGCCATTTTTGTGTATCTTGTCTCTGGCTTATAAACCACATGAAAGTGTTGCATTCAGTGCAAATCCAATCCCAAAACAGCCAAAGCCAGCTGCTGTCAAAATAAAAGAAGTTCAATGCACGTGTAGAAAAAGTAAATATTTTCGAAAGTCATGGATTTTTTATAATTTTCTTTTCGGATTAAATATTTGAACAGATGGATTATAATCCAATTGCAATAACTTTGCTATATTTTTAATCCTAGAGAAAGCTATTAAAACAAAAAAGTAATTAAAATAATATTTCCAAAAAAAAAAAAAAAACAAAGAGTGATTTAAAAACAGATGAAATTAATAAATTATACACAAATACAAAAATGAATTATTATGCAAATGGATATAATCCCCAGGAAATTCGATAATGAGTTTTTCCTTTTTTGCAGCAGTTGCACGTAATTCTGTGTATATGTATCTATATATGTAGGTAGTAATTCCTTTAACACATTTTAACACATAATCCTATAAAATGTATTGCTTGCATTTTGTATAGAACCCTGAACGTCCTCATGGAAGCACTTATTCTAATTGTTTTATTGCAATACATTGGCTATTGAAAAAGTTTTGTACAATCACGGAATTTAGAGAGCATATATTTGAATTATCTTAAACGATAATTCTCGCTATTCTTACTCCTGGAAAGAAATTAATTTTAATTGTAAGAGGGGTTTAATAGTTCAGAAACGTCAAAGAAAGCAATTGAGTTAAAATGAATCTGGTTATTATAACTTTCATTGGCTCATTGACAATGGGCAGGTTCAACTGCATTCTTTGAACGTAAATTTTGACCAAGGCAACTAGTTAGATTTTCAAGTGTAATACATTTTAAACTCAGACCTTTACTTCACTAACCTCTCATTGCACAAAAACCACCAAAGTAATTATTGTCTTTAAAACACTCCTCAAGCAAGCTACAAGTCCACCACGATTTTTATTTTGTATTGTAAAGAAACATTTCTTATTTCTTTTCTTATTTGATAAGGAACCCTTTTACGCACAACATTAAATGGAGTTCTGTAGAAAATAAATAAATAATTAGTAATAAAGTTCAGCTTCAGTTGATTGAAAAAAAAAATTGATCAACTGTCATTTTTACATAAGTAGACTTGATTCGATAGTTAGGGAGATTTTTCTTGACTAACTCTCCAGTCAACTTTCCAATAAAGTTGCCTTAATTAGAATACAATTTTTTGGTAGATGGCCAATCAGATACTAGAAACTTGCTTTACTTTTAAATCCCTTATGTCGTCTGAACCTGCCCAATAAATGCATTTTCTTGAAGTTATTTTTTCTAGTGGAAATGCATTTGACAGTGTAATGCAGTGGAGTGAAAATTGTTAAAGTAAATTTAAGCAAAAACGTCATTCATCAGATGTTAAATAGAAAATTGAACGAATAACTAAAAATACGAATTAAGAAGAGCTATTGGGAATTAAATTGATATTAATTGAATTATTGGATTAGTATTTCTTTTTTACTTTTCTGCTTATGTTATTCCAAATTTAATTTTGCGTTTGGAGAACACTACATCACCAGGAATTCCCCTTCACTTAAAGTCCAACTATTGGTTAATAAAATATATTTCAATAATAACATATGCCAGCTGATTTTTGCAGTTTTCACCAAACTGCACTAGCTCAAAAAGTAGTGCAGAATGTTCAGAAATAGAGTACAGTAGTTTGGCTCAATGAACGCTAATCAGTATGTAAGCCAGTGCAGAAAGTCTGCAGTTTCCTGCCCAGAGTTGGCCAGTATAGATGGTTGAACACAACTAATCACTTCTATACAATGCAAAGAATGTTAAAACTGTCAAATGTCAATTCGCCATTCACGACTTCATCAGGATGCGTTCATAAATGTAGGAGACACACAATTTCTTCCTCAGCATAACTTCAAATCAATTCATTTTTGCTTTGTCTTTCTGTCTCTGTGATTTGTTTTTGTATGTCCAAGGAGAAACGAGGAGAAATTGATTTTGCTTAATCTTCCAAACTTAACTCAAGACCAAGATATAATGTTATACAAAACAAAAAGCGACAGGAAACCATTGAGTTCCTATTCCCGCGACTATACATTTTGTGCAATTCATTTCTGTCAATTGTTATTCCAAATAAATTGTCCATCGCATCCTCCATTTTGTGTTCAATTTATCAACGACCTGTCAAATCAACAATTAGTTCACTTGCCACATGCTGATGGTGCACACAAAAACACAAACGTACTCGACGACAAACTGATAACACATTACGATTTAATTTAAGAACTCTTAGTCACTTTTTGTTTTCATGACTAAATTACTTATAATTATTGTCATTGTCTTTGTCGGCACTTGAAATAACTTAAGCTATTGAGGCTACACGCATCGCTTCTTATTCTTATATTGTACATTCCTCTCCGCAATGTAAGTCAAGAAAACATCTGGGCTATGCATGACACAAAAGATTCAAACTTACAACAAAAAGAAAAAATCAATTTCAAAATAAAGCCCATTTGAAATGAAATATATTTTTCTTTCGTACACCTAATTGAAGTAAATTTATTTAAAGTCTCTCAGTCTTTGAAGGTGACAGAAAATTAATTTCTTAACTCAATTTCTGACAGATGATGGAAATAATGCTGATTACGCTTTAATGATAAATAATATATAGAAGTTAAACTGTGCAATTTAATCTTTATTAATATTGAGCTAAACCATTCAGAAATCCAGCGAATGTTTTGAGCTAAAACTGAGCAACAACACAGGAATAAAGTAAAAGAAGTTAAGTAGGTACCTACATATGTATGTATGTATTTATACAACTGGGGAAAATAAATCGACCTAATTTATTTCAATTGAACTCGATTACAGTTATATGAACAAGTAGGTAGGTAAGTACCTCTACGTATGTACATATTTTTATTTGCAAATAAACAACCATTATCTGATGAGTAATGATCTTTTGAATCCGTAAACAAAGAAGTGAAAGGAGAATAAAAAAAGAAACATTATACAGATAGGTATGCGTATTTATTTTCAACTTACTCTCTGCTCTGAGGGTTGAAATGTGTTTTGTTTTTAAATCTGTGATTCATTTGTATCGATTCGATTGGGTTTCTCTGGTAATAAATAATTAAGGGCCAATGAGATTAATAAAAACAAATGTATAGTATCATTTTATTTTAAGGTTAAATTTAAATTGTTCCCAAAAGTACAGGTACTTAAAGGGAAAATTATTAAGTAAGTCCCGTTAAAGACAGTGGTCTCTAATTCGAAATTTGACATACAAAACTGTAGATATGCTGATTATTACGATTTTTAAAGGGTGGGCCAAATACAAGTTTCTTTAACAAATAGCAGTAAAATGGATAACGTTAATTGTTGTCTTGTTTAATTGATAAGAGTAAACATTGCCATTCGAGCTCTAGCAACAATTTTTGTAACATCCACAGTCGACCAAAATATTTTTCTCGGCCAGATTTTTGAAGAAAAATGGTCCACTCTATAATCCGCTTAAGATTGTTATTTGTTTGTTTATGAATGAATGAATGTTATGAATATTTTCCAAAGTAGTTAAGGCGGATATAAAACTAAGATTTAAGATGTTAAAATTTAGAGCAAGAAACAGCAGTATCAATTTAACCTATCGTTAAAAAACTTAAACACTTGATGACCCACTCTGTAGAAAAGTTAAAAATTAAGTATTTTTGATATTTGTCCTAGAAAGAAAAGTGACATAACTTTTTATTAAATAGCCAATTTTCTGGACTTAAGAGATGTATGGTTCACTTTTCAATAACGAAATGATTTTGTCTAAATAAAGTAATATAAATAATAGCCACATTGTTTTTCTGATTTCATATTAGAGTATTGTGATAAATTGCTAAAAAACGATCCACAGTAGTCCGGGTTTTTCAGGTGTTAGGTCTTTTCGCCCAAAACCATAACGCCCAAAATCTAAAATGTCATAAAAGTCAAAATTGGTCACAAAGCCCAAAAAGTTAATGATAAATAATAGAGAAGTTAAACTGCGCAATTTAATCTTAATTAATATTGAGCTAAACCATTCAGAAATTCAGAGAATGTTTGAGCTAAAGCTGAGCAACAAATTAGTCACAAAACCCAAAAAGTTGAACAAATCACCATAAAACCCAAATAGTTGTCATTTTGCCCAAAAGTTTATTTTATTTTAAATCTGTGTCTTGCGACACAAGGGTTGGGCTTTGTGACATTTATGTTGGGGATTACGACGATTATGATTTCTATCGTTTCTTTTGTTTTATCACTCAACGCCATATAACCCAGATCATAAAATGACATAAAGCCCAAAAACAGAAACGTTGTAAAAAATATCACTTAGAAAACGTCACAAAGCCCAAATAAAACGTCATATCACTTAATCCAACTCTCAATGTCGTAACGCCCAAATTTAGAAATGTCATAACGTGCAAAAGATTTTGGGTGGTTGGGCTTTGTGACGTGTATAAACAGTGAAGTATGTGTGTGGTGTGTGCATGCTGCCGGCAGGCAACCCCCCTGCTTGGGCTCACTATATGATTTGGGGTAAGTGTGAAGTTTATGTAAAGTTTCTTTGCATTTAAGGAATCTGGCTTTAGAGAAACATTTTATACACACAACCAAACATATTTCACCGTTTGCATGTCATATATACATACATATAGCCAAACATAGTTGTTACGCTTCCTTGACGTTCAGAGTTTTTGGGCAATCTGACAATTTTTTCATGCAATGTTTGCGTTTAGGCGATAAAATGAAAAACTCAAAATGTTGTAGTGCCCAAACAAAACAAAATTTTTGTAAGAATGCCCAAATTTTGAAAGACCTGTAATATTGCCCAAATCATACAACAAAATGTTAATAAAATTGTTCTGGGCGCTATGACATTTTTAATTTGGGCGATATAGTTTTTCAAAACCAGCCGGCCGGTTTTTCATCAGTGATTTTGTGTTTCCGTGTGCAAATATTATTTTGTTCCTCTCAACATTAATTTGAAATATAAAGAAAGCTTATGTATTCCTTAAGTCAATTTGTTTCATCTGTCAATGTCAAACTGACACTTCTTAGCTTAATATTTTTTGAATAAATTGAAAAATGTACACATGCGAAACAAAGGAGAAGAATATAATATAATATATCTTTAACACAATTAGACACATTTTTGTATAGATATTTAATCCGATATGCTTAAATCATTCATTTAATTTTACTTTCCAATATAAAATATTGAAAACTCACCAAGGTAGAGATAATTTTAAATCATACGCTTATTAGATATGCGCCACAAATAAATCTCGCTGAACAGATAAAAGTTTACACATATTCCTAACCTATACATATGGATACTTACCACATAAAATGCGCCATAAAAACGCAACATAAATTGCTTGAACAAATAAGTCTTCTATATGTAAAGTAAGCCTCTATGTTAACGTACATATATTAATATATTATATACATCGAACCAGATGTGAAATCTTATAAAACCAAGAGAGAAACGCAGGCAAAATAAAAAATAACCACAAAACCAAAAACCTGACAACAATTTTTGTGCAGCACCTGCCTCGGAATTCCATTAGAGAGTGAGACTGTGTAGATAGAGGTACTTACCGTGCGTCGTCGTTGGTATAAACAAAAATATAATATGTATGAAAATCAAAAAGGTAAAGTCGCGCCATAAAAATAAAAAACTCTAACACCACCAATAGCAATATAATGTGTACAGACTCTTAACCGCAATCCCTGCCATTAAAGTCAGCGAACCAAACACTTAACCAGCGCTAGCACTAAGCACCACCACCAGCAGCGACAGCGGCAACGGCATGCAGCGGCAGAAGCAAGCAAATAACAGCGCAGAAAATCAGCACAAGACGTATTTAGACTGAAACGTCAAAGTTGGTGTGTCGAACTCGTATAACAATCGGACGAGAGGCGGCAATAAGGCAAGTAGGGGTGTTCTGTTTGTGTTGTGTTATAGAAGACTACTAAAGTAGGAAGGTAATATGGTATGTATATCGGAATCTCTAGAGACCATCTCAAGTTTCATTAGGAGGTAGGAACAAAAAACAAAGTTGCAACACCGAGTAAATATGGAAAGAAAATTAAGCTACACCTAACCGTTCGCATGTCATTGTTATTTGGTAACACAGTTTTTTGAGTTCAGTTCCTTGTACTTAGGTGCTATTTATTTTCAAAACTTAACTAAATAATTTAGAAGTGTCTTAGAACCTTAGGGAAATGTAAGACTTAATGAATTTTTTGTTTCGCTGTCAAAAACCGATTTAGACAAAGTGGACATGCTATCAACATAAATAAATGAGTTTTCAATAAGGACTTGATAACTTGCCCAATCGGAGAACGTAGGTCGCTTAAAATGATCCATTGGTTTCAATTTTTGAGTTAGCTTGATCTTATAATGGTCTTGCAATGCCCAATTCTTGCGAATGCCGTGAAATTAACTGATTTGGATCGTTTGATACGAACGCTTGAACGGCAGCGATATTTTTGACACTTTACAGCTTACATGTCAAAATGACTGAAATTTTTGCACTTAACTTGTTATTGCCTGTCTACTAGGGCGAAAATCGGAGGAAGCGCTTTTAGAGTTGCAGTCAGTCACTTACTCTGAATTTCGGTACTCGCAGAAGTTGATCGTTGGTGTACTTTACCATGATAAATATGTTGAGTTTACTAAATAAATTACAATGACAGTTCGATGATTAATGAAAGAGTGCGTTCACAAATTAAATTCAAAGTTGTCAAGTAGCTACTAGAATTATATTAGAACTTGGGAAATTAATGCACAAAATAACCAATTTCCAATCTTTAGCTATTTCATATAATAATGCTTGATTTCATATAACCGCTTGATTGCACCAGTTGGCCAATTAAAAGATAAAATAATTAAAAAATTAATACTTGTATTGATTTATTTCCCATTGAAAAATTGCTGAAGATGTATGAATAAAATTCTCCACCAAAGTTGGTCATTGTCGGGGATAAATCTGGAGAATAGGGCGGATGATAGAGCAATTCGTGGCCCAATTCATAATTTTTTGTCATGGAAACTGGTCATGTTGCATTGTGAGCAAACGCGTCACCCATCTTACGGAAAGCTTTCTCATACCCAAGTGATTATTCAAAGTAGAAACCACTATGAGCCGTGTGAGATGTCTATGGCTTCCACAATCTTTCTCAGTTTAATCACAGATTGGTTATCGCATCGTAAATTTGTTTTAATTGTTTTGGATGTAAAGACCTCAACTCGGCGTCCAAAACTTTGGGTATCTTCCGTGCTTGTACGGCAACATTGAAATTCAGTAAACCACTTCTTTATTAGGGAGTGAATGGTACAGGAACGTCATAATATTTATCAAGCTTGGCCTTGCTAAGCCACACTGATAAGGACATATCAGGTTGTTGACAATGGGCTTTAGACGTTCACATAATACGGCAAAGAAAATTTTGTATAAGATGGTAAAGAGTTTAGAAAGTCTTCTTTTTTCAGTATCGGACAAACAATACTGTGGCATGCATTCTTTCGATCATATCTTACAGCTAAGTTTGTGCATGCTCCTAACCAAATTATATCAAGCTGCTTTGATAAGGTAGGCATTTAAGCCATTTGATCCAGCAGCTTTGTTAGATTTCAGCTTAGATATGGCAATCTTTACTTCGTCTAAGTCGGGTAGATTGTTGGCTTTCTTCGTCTATATTGAATGGATTACCCATCCTGACGGCAGGCGGTCCGTCGTCGGCCTTATACAGTCTGCAGAATTGGTCCTTCTTTGTCCTCAGCATTGAATGCGGTTCTACTCTTATGTTTTCACTTTCGTCGTTGCAGCCTTGGGTTTGAGGTTTATGTACTTGTGAATTCCGTTTCACCTGCTCATAGAACTTTCCAACTTCATTCTGCTGCTTCTCAAAATCTTAATTCTGAGAAGTCGGTGGCGTGTCTCTCTCTTCTTGAGCTCGTTAGCTGCTTTTGTCCTTCTATGCAGCGCATATGATTTCTATGGTTTGCTAAGGTGCAGTCTAATCTGGAGGGCCCATTTCGATTACACTCCTGTGGCCGCATGTTGTACTTTAAATGTTCAATCGTTTCGGGCTTACGGGCGTAGACTAGCGAAGAATAATTTACTTTACAACTGACAAAATGGCCGCCATTTAAAATAGTGTTGCCAACTTATAGTTCTATACCTCTAAAAAAATGGGGAAGCAATAGAATTTTTACTATTGTCACAAGTGTAATTGTTTTACATACGTTTAAGTTACGATTTTGAAACGATAAAAAAGTTTAACTTATTTCTGGAGAATATTTCCACAATATGCCACAATCTACATCAATTTAAAACATCATTTTATTCTTTCTGCTCAACGTAACGTACATCACATAAAAAACCATTTAAATGTCACATTTGAACTTTTAAATGAGTTTTTTTACTATAAGATTTTATTTCTACTTTTCTATCTTTCATCCATTTAAAAAAAGAGTTACCTTTTATTAAAAGAAATGAAACAAGTCACAAAGATATAAAAGATGATATTTAAAAAAGAAGAAACCTCACTTAACTAAGGGAAAAGGGTTTATGTACATGCTATCCATTCAATAATACTGAATGGAGGATTTGTCTTTCCGCTCTGCTTTCTTTGCATAAGGGAGAATACGAGTATGATGATACAAAAAGAAGAAAATAACTCTCTTTTTATTAACATAGATATACATATGTACATAATTGCCACACAATTTTTGCATTTATTTTTATGAATTGAATCATAGACCTCATCTACTTTTTCCAGAAAACGCAAAGTCACTTTCTTCACATTTTAATTAGCATTGTTGGATAATTATCAATTAAAAAAACTGCTTATTTCCATTATTTATCATAGTTACATACATCATTTATTCGGAATTGTACAGAAAATTCAATTAAACTGATCATAAATTGCAACGTAATCTCGCTTAATAATTTGGTCCCAAAAAAGAAATCGTTCATAGCACTTCATAAATCTTTCGCTTCTCATTACACAATCTTGGCCTCGCCATTCACCAAATATATTCACGAATCACACCCGAAGGTCATTTTCTCAATATGTACTTAAGAAAGATATGGCTGCACTTATACACCACATAAAAGTACTAAAATCATGGTAAAGGTCCTAATTAATTTACCCCTTGTTCACATCGAACGAAATTTAATAAAAACTCTACTCAGCTCAACCACATGTTGCTTTTATAATTTTATCTACGTTCCTTTCGCCAAAAAGGAGTGTGAATTAAATTCCCTGCTGCGAGATCATACGCCATATGTTCTGGTACATATATAATTTAAGTACCAGACTTACCAACGATGACAACAACTCGCCAAGTTGCCATATTTGGTTGTCTTTAAGTATGTACCGAAAAAAAACGAGAACACAAAAATGACATCATGCCACTTTGAGCGTTGCCGTTGGCATAGCTTGTGTTGCTTCATTATCAAGTGAATTTCACGCATAATCTATCTGCTGTCCATCACAACTACTCTTCGACTTCAAGCGGTGACAATTGACATTAATCGCTGTCAAGTGTCACAGATCTTTTGCTCAAGTTTGGATAAAAAAAAAAACGAAAAGTGAAAATGTCAAAAAGAAAGTTTTGCACAATGATGATTCAGAAGAAGTCTGATATAAGGTCATTTTGTTTTTTGTTACTTGTTTTTTTTTTTTCTGTCAGTTTGATGTGTAATGTGTAAATTGAGGTTAGATCAAATTCTGTATGCAGGTGGTATATTTTTAAACATCAAGAGAAAATCAAACGCAACTACCAGCAATGGCCCAACTGTTTTCACTCGCCTGTCATTAACTTTCACACGTCAGAACTATATATTGAGAGAAATGTCAAAAAAAGTGAAAAACAATTTATAGAACTCTAATCACGTAGATAAGAGAAAGACGAAGTGGCAATAATTTTAAACAAAAAGAACAAAAAACTGCAAGCAAACGAAATCAATTTCTTTAATCTTTACATTCTTCTTTTATTTCTGACGTCAACTTTTACGCGTTGTTCATAATTGTTTCTTCAATTCTTCTCCATCAGTTTAGTTTTAGTGCATTTCTATATTTTTAGTGTGTGTTTTTATTGTTTTATTTCTTTTTTCGTTTGATGAATGTCTTCCCTCTCTTTTGTGCAGCAGTGTGTCTGTTGTTGAATTCACTTAACTTGAAGTAGTTAGAGGTTTTTTCTTTGAATCTTGTCGTCTGTACTCTCACCGCAACCACTTGTAAAAATTCAACTCAACTCAACTCGACTCGACTGAACTCACAGTGGCAGTTGTTGTCTGAGTCCTTGAACTTGAACAGAACCACAGAAAAAAAAATAATTCTTCAATTCTACACGACGGGACACGGGATAGAAGAATATACCTTTGTACGTAGTGAAGAAATACAGAAGAAGCAGTTGGAAAAAAAGCAATTGAAAATATATACCGCGTCAATGACAAGTAGATGAGTAAACTAATCATAATATATAAAAACGTGAGAGAGTGGAAAAAATGACACTTGAGGCATTTTATCCACTTCAGGCTTTCAGTGCATACCTACCCTTATGGCATAAAACTTCATATAACTATATAACTTGGAACATGAATTAGATTTATAAGTCTTGTCCTTGATGGTGTTTTTTTTTGTCATAACCCTTTCTTATTATTCTTCTGTCATTTAGAAGTACCTACCTTTCATATAAAATGGATTAAAATAATAGTTAATGCTTCTTGACATAAAATTATAAGGTGACATTGGAGGCAAGATTAAATGCGAATTTTACATTTTGTTATTCTTTATTCTTGAATAAAAGATTTGATATTTTTGCAAATGGATTTGACCTCTATTCACATGAAAGAATGTGAACAGGGTTTAATGTCAAGTTGACAATGACAGTAGTAGTAAAATTTTCTTCCATTTCAGACCATTTTAAGACCGATTGACGGAGCAGGAGAATAAAATATAAACACAATTCACTATTTATACTCACCTAGCAATCAACTTAGCTTAGCATTTCTTTTCTTCTTTCGTGAATTGGCGACAGCAAAAGTGAAAAACTAGTATGAGAAATTTTGTTTGTAAGTATTTCTGAGAATACGGAAACGAGATTTGAGAATTATAAACTGTCCCATTGTGAATTGTATTTTGTGAAAGGCGTCCAATCATCACGTAATTACAATTTAACAGATAAAGTTGCTTTTTTAATTTGTGTTCTATATATGTATGTATGTATGTATGTATATAGAGCGCTATTGTACTGAACGCTTGTTCTGTATAGGGTTTCCGTTTTTGTTGAGAAGAACACTTCTCCTGAAGGATTACTTACGGAACAGAAATGACAGCAATTCTCTCAAATGTCAATTGTGACAGAAAGCAAAACGTAAAGGATTCTGTGAATTTGCCTTAATTTGTGTGTTAGTATAATTTATCTATCAGGTAGCTTGTTGAACTTATCTGAATTTACGTTTTAATTCTTCTTGTTCACCAGATTGTTGAACGCATCTTTGTAGTTGTTGTGGATGTCAAATTGAAAGTTCTTTTTATTTTTCTACATTTAATTAACTGTAACTATCATTGGAAACAATAATGGCACAATTATACCTGAATAAAAATATTTCAATAAAACTCAGATTCAACAACTGCAACTGTCAAAATGAAAATGTACTCAAATGATTACAGTAATTAAATAAGAAGCTTTATGGCACAAGGCAGTGACAAGCGGAGTGTTCAAAAATTAATTTTCTTATAGCATTAATACCGACTTCTGACATTAAAAAAAAAAGAATACAGTTTCTGAATTCAAAGGAAATATGTATATAAGTCAGACGCCATTTATAATACGCGGAAAACATTATAAGTCACTTAGCGCGCCAATGACTTCCCATAAAATTCAACTTTACAACTTGTATTTTTTTATTCCACTAAAGTATAATTTCATATTAATTTGCTTGTGTTGATTGTATGTAAATTATACACAAACAATCCAAATTGTGTGAACTACAGAAAAGTCGTTACAATTACAACAACTTTGAAAACAATTTTATAGTCTGCCATATTTGCAGTCATCATTTAGTTTTGTTTTTCTCAACTTTTCTCCTTCATTGTGTTGAAATGGAAAACATATTTATCCGACAAAAAAAATGCTCCATTCGGTACTTTTGACAAACTAGACGTAGTTAACCCACGAGCACCTATAAAAATGAATTAGTTTAGATGACGTAAAAAAAAGAAAAAAAACAAGTTCTTCAATTCACCAAAGTATTATTTGCCGCAACTTTATAGCCATAATAGACATCTACATACCTATGTATACCTCGTAAGGCGTGCTATAAAGAAAGCCTATTAAGATTCATTTAAAGTTTTCACTTTCTCAAACGAGGCGTGCAATATTAAAGCCAATTTACTGGCGCGCCGAGGCGATTTTCAACTTAAAACACAAAACAAAACTGACAGAAAGAGGGAGGGCTTATTATTTTGAAATAATAACACACAGTACACATTTGACTTGATGACAGTTATAAACAATAATAGTAATGATTATAGTGAGGATTATGGTTGCATGATGGGGGGATAATAAATAGATTTTCCTCGTATTACATAGCTTATTGTCATCTTAACTTAGCAAAATTGTCATTGCATGTTGTTTTCATTTTGGAATTACGTAAATAAAGTTGAAGTGAAAGTTCACTATCGTGTAAAGTTGACATATCTAATTATGGTAAAATGTCAAAATAGTGTCAATAATAATGCTTTGATGGATTGTACCGTGTACCTATTGTATTTTTATGTAATGTTTCTATTTCTAAAGCATTTTCATTTACATGGAAATTAAATAAAGATCAATGTTTTAAAATTGTGTTTTTTTTTTTTCTTTGCAGGACTTTGAACCTATGACTTTATTGTGGTAACAAATGATTGACTGAACTTCAAGCTTCATCAAAGGTAGGTCAAATAAGATTGTAAATAATTCTTCATCTTGGGCATTTGCAATTTTAAACTAGACATATCATCAAAAAATATTTTCATCTATGAAACAATATCGGTCCAAGTAGACTTCCGTGTGCAACACAAGAATTTTGGTCTTTAATAGTCTGTACAAATTCTCTTTCTGCGCTAATAATTTTATAACGGGTGAAAAAAAATGTATGTAGCTTTTCGAGTAATTGCAGCCATTTTGCTATTTATGCAATTGAAGGAGTTAAATTTAGCCCGATGGTTCCGTGCTGTAGCTCGCGATTAAGTTTAAATTCCTTGAAATATTTTGGGATTTTATGCAAAGCTTAATGTTTTTCACCAGTCCACCAATTGACATCGTCTTTACAGCTGATAACAGGATTTCGAATGTTGGCGCTCGAAAAATCGATTGTGGCATTAGCTGTGTGTCATAGTGCGCAAGCCTACATGAGCTAGAGATAGTTAATGTCATGTCTTCAAAACGTTGTTTCTAGCCTAATTTTTAAGGAAAAATGATCGAATGATGTACTAAACTGTAACTTTCTTGGATTCTCGTCAGAAAAGATGATTTTTCCCTCAAAATCATTGTCAAATTTAAGCTGGTGTAAAGCGTAAGCTGTGAAGCGATAACAAACCGTGCGAATTTAATTACTGATTCAATTGAACTTTTCAAGAAAATAATCAGAGATCTGAGTCTAGAATTTTCTTTAGGCAAGTACGTGAAATGTTTAGCTGTTGATATCGATGGCGAGTTCATGGTCTGATCGCGTTCACGCCCTCGGATACAGCAGCCACATTCTTGTCCGTGCACACCAATCTCAGGGACTTTATGTATAGACTTGCGCAAATCAGACTCAAGCGAACTACACAGCAATCTCTTTGAACGTAAAGTGTAAAACGATTTGATTGATATAATTCTGACTTTCTGTCAAAATTTTGAGCAGTGAAAAGCTGTCAGTATTAAAATATCCAACGATTTAAAAGTAAACCACTAAATGCCCCACACTATATTTACAGTCTAAAAAACAAGAACACAAAATAGCCACATCGATGCCAGTGGTACAAAGCAAAATAACGGTCCATCACATGAACTGTCAAAATCTTCCCGTTCGTTTTTAACTGTTGTCAATAATTCTAGGTCAAAATAGGAATAATTTATCAATATTTAATGCGGATATAATAAAGTTACATATGTTATATCACCTATCACGAACATTGAACTTGCTCAGTGCCATTTTATAAATTCAAAGATGCCAAACCTCACCTTTAGACCTAAAAATAATAGCTTAAAGCAAAAATTATTAAAATTTTTTGGCATAAAAACATAATTTAAAGCCCATTATATTTTCTAATATAATTTGAATGCCCATTAAATCAGAAATCGCTTAAACCCAATAACTAGCAAAAAAGTTAGACATTAATTCGATACAAGAGACCCGCATTAATTGATAACTTAATGATTTTTTGTTGTTGCCATTTCTTTTGAATTATTGTCTATAGTATATTTTTGTGGTGAGTTTCTTAATTTATGTAGATGTAAACTTTCGCTGATGGACATTAATTAATGGTCTATGCTAATTTTACACAAAATTATTGGCATGTATAGGTATTATACAATTTGAATCAGATTTTTAATGAAAACATTAAAGACTTCTTTGATGAACAAAGTGTGTAATAAAATTATACCATTAATTATGTGATTTGTAATTTTAAGGACATTTTAACAAATTTTATATAGACTTTAGAATAGGCATACTTTTAGCTACTTAAAATATATTGTAAACTGAATAATTTATATCCGTTTTTTGGAATGTGGCGTCATAGCCAAGGAAAATTCTCAATATGGTGAATAAATCCAAGTGAAGGTTTCTTAAATGTAATTATATCTCTTATTAAATTAAATATGCATGCAAGAGAAAATTGTTATAATTACTGAAACAACTTAAACTTAATAAAATGACAATTTTTAAGAGGATATGTTAAGGAAATACTTACCTTTGTTTTTATATATATTCTATTTTGTAAAGGAAGGAAAGGGGTTCGTTCGTAGATTATGGTCCGATTGTGAGTAGATATTCGCGTGCAACAGATGGCGCTATATTTGGTGACACCTTTGTATATAAAATCTGTAAATCTGTAGTACTATTATCGTGTGTTTTTATGGGGGCGGCACCTAGTGGCTACGGCGACTCTATCTATTGAACTTTTTTTTACTTAACTTTTATATTTAAAACTTCCAACGCCATCTTGAGTCTACGGCGAACGTAAAAAAAAATAGCTCCATGATAAAACTATAGATTTTATTTACAAAGTCGACACTAATTAGTTGCGTCTTTGTTTGAAGTTAGTTTGGTTCGAGATAAAACATAAAATCTTAAAACGTGAACAAACAGTAAACGGCGTAAACTGTTACTGAAAAATGAAAAATGTTAAACCACAAACTAGATATCATACTTTACGAACATGCCTTCGTGATACACAAGAGTTTTCAAATGTACCAACATTTATACGAGTATTCGAGTAAACGTAAAAAATCAATCCGCAGTTGAATGCTTCCTCTATTTTTATCTGCAGGGAAGAGTTCGTACGTGTAAAATCATACTTCACTTTAATTTAGCCAAAAGAAAGCATAACTCTTGTTTAGGATATCATCACTTTATTCCAAAAACTTTGTATAGGTATACTCATCTTTTCATTTTCAAGGAGTGACAGTTTAAAAGATATGTATTTTTTTAATAAAACCCAAAAATGTTGTGTTTTTTAAATTATACTCACGAATGACAAAGTTGTCAAAAAAAAATATGTTTGAGGTAAATAGCAAAACAATAAAATTACGAAATGGAATTAATTGGAAAGAAAAATTTACATGGTTTTGGGGCGTGTTTCTTGAAATCAACTGACTTAACAAACAAAATACGGAAACACCTCTTAAAAGCAGAATGACATGAGCTTTAGAATACTAAGCTCCGGAATAAATATGGCTTCTGTTGTCTATCAAAGTCATAGTCAAAACCATCAGTAAAGTCATTTAATTCTTTTCAACAAAATAACAAGAATATAGTGATTCATTAATTTTATTTCAACAGCAGCGCCACCTTTTCTTCCTTCTGACTTTTGATATGAAATGACATAACGTCTATTACGTACACCCTACACTTAAGACACCTCACTTTCATACTTCATCTCTTTTGATTGCGTGACAGTTAACTATTAATTCATTCGATTAACCTTTGGCGCGAAATATATTTCATTTCTTTTTATTTTACCTCTTCTCTACTCTCTATCGCTCTGTATGTCATGGCGTACAATACAGTGAGTACCAGTCCGAGGTATACATATATTGGAAGACCGATTAATTTCAAACGTCATAAAAGAAACCACATGAAATCTTTTTTATAATAATATACATAAGTTACACTAGTGAGGTATTACAAACCACCTAACCTATTCCTAAAGAAAAGGCAACTTAAAATGGAAATTATATTTATTAATCATTATTTATGAACAAGTTCAAGGGTGTGCTGTGTTTTGACTGACTTGACGTGCGTCGTTTCTTCGACGTGTCGGTCGGTACATAGGGACAAAAGATGCTTAATAATAATTATTATGGCTTGGGGGCTGAAATCGAACAAATTTTGTAAGAAAAGGTTTTATTTAAGGGATTCAGTTTTATGACATCAGAATTAATAACTTCATTATTATGTATATCAAAACAGATGAAAAACGAACCTATGAAATGAATACATAACGGATGAAATAATGATGATTTGATTACTGTTCGTCTAATATTCTCTGACACTGATTATGCTATACCTAGATGCTTGATGTTAACTAAAAATAAAGTCATTGACATCGCAATGTCATAATTTGTCATAAAAATGACAGTTTTAGTAGAGAAGAACTGTTATATGTATATCTGACAGAAAAAACTGTGAAAATAATTAATTTGTTGTTGTGTTTTCTTGTTTGAATGTTGCGGTAGGGCTTCTAAGTTTTCTTTAAGTTTTTAATTATAATAAATTAGTGTTTGATAAGCTTCTTAAATTTTTGTGTATGTTTTTTGTTTTTCATTTTTTATCATAATTATATGCAAATACTATCGTTGTTCTTATAATGTATTTAAGAGATATGAGAATCAAATAACAAATTAGAGAAGATTCATTAACCGACTGAAATTTGGTTATGTATAGACAAATTAATTATTTGACGTTAATTAGTTGTTATAGTCTTGTTTATTCGTATGAATTTCACAAAGAAAAAAGAACATTAAATATTGTTGACTAAATTAAAAATGTGACAACTATATAATTATCTACTAATTAAAGTAAAATTATTTAGCAATACGTACATATATGAGTTGTGTTAAGTCTTTCAATAAAGTTTTTTGCCACATATGATATTTTAAATATTTAGACAAAATGAAATCAAAAACAATCAAACAAAACATGAAATGTTCGCACCAAATTATGGGAAATTATATAATTATCTTATTACTTTTCAATTGAAAGTAATTGTCCCGCTATATTGAAACATGTTTATGTTCCCAAAATAATAAGTACAATACTGCCCACGAGACAAAATCTGACGAAACTTTTGTGCTAGTCTCTTCTAGTTTCGGTCTTGGTCTGATATTATAAAGTTTGTCTTAAAACGTCTTATCTTGGCGATCTTACAAACGTCAAAAGACATTTGACAATTAATCGCTTGATAAATGAGCAAAATAATTTTTTTTTTTAAATTGATAATGTAACTCTTAAATCGTCCCTGCTCATTTCAGCCAAAGTTTTCAGTCCTGTCTTAGTTTCGTTTGGTATTTTTTGTATATTTTTGATGTCAGATGTCCAATAGACGTCATATGTAATGTTATGTTAGGTGTAATATCTATTTTTAATTGACATTTTCAGTATTGGACATTTACTTTGTATTGTTTTAAAACGATATCTTGTTTTAAAATGATATCTTGGTCTTAAGCGATGTTATATTGAATGATTCGACAAATGAAATACAGCACATCGTAATAATTTCTTGGTGTGTTTTGACATAAGGATATCAAAATACTTAAAACTATAAAACTGTCAACTTATTAAAATGTTATTTTTAACTTCGTTTGCATAAACATCGTTTTTTTTTACATGGGCGATATCAGAGACCGCTTCCAACAAATCTAAGTCCTTTTTGATACACACACAAAAAATAGATTCTTCATCGAGGCATTCAAAACAAATTCCTATTCAAAAGTTAATAAAAAGACAATTAAGTTCCTTGATTTCAGGTTTTATTTTGAGAAACATTTCAAATTTCTACATTCTTTTGACATTTTATCCATGATTTGTCATCGATGTCAAACCATTGAATGGATTATTAAATTTTAAATTATCTACTTCGAAGTGACTTCCAAGCTTTTCATCTAAACTGTCAAAGAAAACGTATTTAAAACTAACGGTACATTTTTATATTTCAACTGTATTTAAAAACTATCTTTGAATCCAGATCTGGATTAGTGTTTAAAATTAAACGATACAAAAACGTCAAAATTCTGCAAATGTAAGACTTATGTTCAAACAACCAAATAATGGTTTTTGAATACATCACTTTGACAGCTTAAAATGTTTGTGTGAATTCAACCATATATTTATACAAACTTTAAAATTAAATAAAAATCACCTCAGACAGAAGTCATCTTACCGAATATATATAAGCACTCTTATAATATATGATGCACCATTAAAAGCATCTTCATTCCATTTTAAAACCCAAAAATAAAACCAGAACACGCCAACAGTAAAAAGGTACATTCTCTCCTGACACATAAATGTCATTTTTCTTTGTCTGAATGGCATTTCTTAAGCTTAGGAAGTATGTAGCATTTTTATATTTCTCCCACAACACGAAACCCCTTTATTTTTTAGTGTAATTTACAACCAACAAGAGAGTGCAACTACCCTTAACTTTTTATTCCAGTTGATGATGATATGATGTCGTGACATAAAACCACATAAGTACACATGTGTCTGCTTCTGTTTGTACTCGTACTACTGCTCGCTAAGGGAAGCAAATGTCAAAATGTAAAAAACTAAATAAAACAATAGTAAAGTGATAGAGTTGTATAGTACAAGAATATGAGTTATATAAATTATAATAAAAAAGAGACTCAGTCATTCACCTTCTTCCAGGTTAATAAGATTGCACAAATGAAAAAAAAAAGAACAAAAGAAACGTCAGAATGAGGGAAATAAAAAACCCTAGCGACATCTTGTGGACACCATACGGTAGTTATGTTTTTTCTTACCGTAACCAGGTTGAGACAGAAAAAGATAACAAAAATGAAAAAAAAACTTGAATAATACTTTTGCGAAACTGTTGTTTGTTAAATAATAATTACAATTATGAGAGAATAATAAACACACACAAAATATGAGGAAAGAATATGAAAGACTTCTGGGTTCTGGTATGGAGCATGGTGAACAAAAACGGGTCACTAGCGTCGTCGTCGTCTTGGGTCGGTTTTCTTCATACCGCCATTCGCCATCGCCACCCATTAAGAATTTGTGTGCTTGATTTTTGTTTTCCTGCTTCGATGGCGGAAAAATGTCTTGGTTACTGTCGTTGTCCGCATGGCGGCGTGACTTGACGGCAAGGCACAAAACAGTTCTTATATCCGCCATAATATTCACAAAGGCGGCTTTGGCGGGCGGGCAACAACTCCAGCGGTAGATTATTGTTATGTAACACAAAAAAATGAGGAAGTGGTAAATATACACTACTTATGTCTCCCTCCATCTCTTATCTGTCAATGTTTTTTTGCGTGATGGTGTCTTCGTTGGTCGTTGGTTGTGTTCATTTTGTTTTTGCAAATTATTCAACTTTGCTAGTCCATTAACCCATTGATCGGATTGAAATAACAAAACAACAAAAAATAAACTGAAAATAAATATAAACAAATAAATAAATAAACAAACACAAGTATAAGCGGCATTGACTTGAGAAACGGTTAGAAAAGAAGATAAAGAAAAAAGTTATGGTTGTTGACATTAAGTGTGGTGTAATGTGGTGAATGATTTGACAGCTGCTGGAGTTGTTGCTGTTATATGTACAGTGAGAGGAAGAAAGTGCTTATACTTACTATTTATGCTTCATCTTATATATA
Organism: Eupeodes latifasciatus; assembly: GCA_920104205.1. Classification (NCBI taxonomy): domain Eukaryota; kingdom Metazoa; phylum Arthropoda; class Insecta; order Diptera; family Syrphidae; genus Eupeodes; species Eupeodes latifasciatus. The sequence continues at coordinate 152,385,491 of OV049924.1, forward strand.
TACGAGTATTACGAAGACACGCCGACTTTTGAAGCGGCTTTAAGTTATGCAGATAAATAACAGATAATAATAATGTAATACAACTTGAGTGAGGTGGAATGTTAAGTACCTCCTAGTTATGTGAATGAATGATGATGGGTTTAGTTTAAGAGATTGTTTTCTGATGTTATATGTGATTCGGTGGCGGTAAAAATACAAACAAAATAGGAAATAATTAGCTCTAGAACACTAAAGACACTTTGAAGAGGAGAGAAGTCAATCCGCATATAATAACACTTGATGTTGTTCCAAAAATTACTGACTTATAGACTAAAAAGGAGTCTAAAGTTTTAAGTATATGAAGGTATATGATCACTTTCATTATTCTAAAAGACCTAAGACATAAGGTAAGCTGAGGTCTATTAAAGGCTTTCACTGCTAGTGCCTTACAAAATAATCCAAAAAGAAGACGTGAACGGATACAAATTTTACGGGTCAAAAGCAGATCTTATATCCTGAGATATGTTCCGAAATGTAGTAACCGTGGGGTGATGGTTAGTGCATTGGGCTGTCATGCCAGAGATCTTGTTTTTAATCCCTGTCTGTGCCATCTAAAGTTTTTTTTTCACGCGTACTGCCTCTTGTGAGGAATTAACCAATCCTCCAAGAGTAATTCTTGTCATGATAAGTGCTTTCTCAAATTAGCCGTTCGTTTTCGGTTTAAAACTGTAGGTCCCCTCCATCCCTGCATCGTTACTCGCACACAGGAATGGTTGAGAATTGTAATTCACTAGGCCCAGCGTACGCATGGTCTTCCACACTGTCGCCTTACATAAAATTTACTATAAAGTATTTTCCGAGTTGGTTTCCCTTAACTGATACGAGCTAGGTGTGTAGCCCACCGGAGTCTACCGAGCTTAATTTCTGTCACAATATCAGCTCCGAGGTGAATTGAATACAGTTCTTGATTATGGTGTCTCTTCTTTTAATTTTTTTTGAAAATAGGCGCACAGTGGTCTAAAATTTTTGAATAATGGGAAAAAAAAACAGAGTTGGATAAAATATTCCACATTCTTGCCAGGTGTATTTAATCGCAGGATCTTGGAGGCCAGGCCACAGTCCTACGACACGAGATAATGTGCTTACCAAAAGCTTCCTTCAATAAATTGATAACTTCGTTGCGTTGCTTGAATCGAATTATTATTTTGATAATAACTTTAAACGATTTGCGGAGTGAGTCATGAAATGACTTACCAAACTAACGATAAATCAAGTGACAGCTGTCAAAAAGACTAGCTCCGAAAAAAGTATTCCACATTGGAAACTACAAGTCTAAAAAACACCTTTTATAACAAAACATATGCACATACATATGTGCATTGTGCAACCCTTATCTTATTATTCATCCAGTGTTGGTGCACGAATCCTTTAAGATTTACTATTTTGAACTGCACGTCACGAATCTTAGAGAAAAGCATTTTTCTTTTTAAATATTAAACCCATAATATTTTGGACCTCTAAGGTTTTTCATATATTCATCCAATAACTCTTGATACCCGAAGCCCGTCATAGAATATTATGTGTCATCCGAAAAAGAATAAGGGCATGTATTCTTTGCCAATAATACTTTTACATTATTCAGCTGTCAGAGGTATTAGGCATTTTATTCATCTACTCATGCCTACAAACGCAAAACACATTTAAAAGCGTTTCAATCAATTTTGATTGACGCGAATTGAAAAGGCAAAAGTGAGAAAATTTATACTTACATTATATTCCTTTATTTTCCTCCTTAAGTGGATTTTTCGTCATCATCTCATGCTTTTCTTTTTTCAACAACACGTCAATTTATCGTGGAAAGAATACAAAAATACAGCTGATTTTCCCCTATACTCGAATCGTGGTCCCCGCGCACAGCACACCTAAAAATACATCCCCCATCATAACTAAATGAAACGAAACGAACGAGTGACCCACATTTTGTATTTTATTTGTATTCATCAGTTCTTCATTTTCAATTGAGTGTTAAATAGAAAAATAGATCCATTTAGATCGCTCGAATAGATGAATCCAAGATTTAGGAATACAAAAACAAAAATAATAACCAAACACGACGAATGGGGAGAACGAGCGACGCGACGATAACGAATCCAAAACAAAATGGATTAGCTTGATTGGACTGACTCTTGAGGGAGTCTATTCTACGAGTATACCTATAGTGGGACGACACCGACACGGCTAGGAGCCTTCATCGTAGCTGGAGGAAGAACAAAACTATAGAGACGGAGATAGAGAGCTAGCAGGGAATTTGATAGGATAAATTCCTCTTTTGCCACTGGGTGATGATTGTGCTCCACTTAAAGCCATCAACGTGAAACGAGACTTCTTTGTATTTGTGTCGAAATTAGGCTATTAGGTCTTGGACTCCAACTCCAATATCACCAATTCAAAATGCTGGACGACCAGAAGAGTGAGCTTTATTCGACTTAGGACTCTTCACTCGCCCCAAATTTTGTGAGCCTTCTGGTTCCTGTTTGATATATCATCCCGCATATAGCCGCATAATATAGCTTGCTGTCAAGCCAATGTGGCCCGCACTCGGTGGTCGGCCCCGGCATACCAGAGAAGACGTTTTTCCTCTTTCTCTTTTTACTACTTGCACTTTATTGCGGGAAAATGAAGAAAATTGTATTAAATTTCCTTTGGGAGTATTTAAACAATTTACTTTTTTGCTTCTTCAAAAAATTGACCTAAAAGTTTGTATTTTGATGTTGGTCGTAAACTTTTGGTTGATATTAAATTGAAAAATCAAATTTTCTTCCAAACACAAAAAGATAAACACAAGACTCATTTTGGTTTTTATTGAAGTCTTGATTCTCTTTTCTTTTTGTTGTGTTAAATATGACACCATTCGACGACGACGCACGACGCGACTCACGGTCGTCTACCGTCTGAGTGTTTGTCGACATTTTGACGTCAACTTGGCGTGTTAAAGTGAAGTGTTGTATGAAAGACGATTGGTGTCAATCACAATTCATTGAGAAAAATAAAAATATGACTTCTTAACTGATTTTGATTAGGTATAGGAATAATTTATTGATTTAATCATGCAGTGGGCAGGAGAATTTATTCTTTATTTTTTCATATATTTTACAGAATTTTTAAATATAATCAAGAAATATTGAATAGCTCCAATATAAAGGTTATTGGTCTTTTAAGATCTAACAAAGATATGTCTAAATTCATGTTTTTTTTTTGTATTCGCATTAGGAATTTATAAACTAGCCTGAAAAGCATTTAATGTAAACCATAAAATCCCACACACGAAAATGTTGGTATATTTTTAAATTCAAATTTATATATAAATATTAAGGGCTTGACCTTAAAAAAAGTCCATTTAGTTCTTTACTTCAAAGTGATAAATTTAATAAAAAGATGAACACATCTTATTCAAATTTTTTGTTTTTGTTTGTTCGTTGAAATGACAAAAATGTTAAAACAATAAAATTCATAAATTAATGGTTCATAAATAAGTTTTGTTAATAGTCATAGAAAATTTCAATAAAACAGAGTTGTTAAAATTTTAGAGACGACAGAAATTTCAAAATGTTTCAATTAAATATTCAACGGAATACATTAAATTAGATTACCGACTCACTTAAATAAAGTGATAACAAAAAAAGACTTTTAAGGGGATGATGAGACCTGGAAATAAATAGATGTGTTTTTTTGGCACACAAATATCCGTAGTGAAGAATGATTTTACACGTATTCTAAATACAAAGGCGCAAAATTTTAGACGATTTAGTACGATGTTTAATCATTTTTAGTATGATACTAGGTTAAAAAAAGGATTTTGATAATTTTAAACGAGTTTAGTATCGTACTATCTTCTTAACATTTTACTAAAGTTAAAATCACCAAATGGCTACTTTATCTTTTTAGTATCGTACTAAATCTGTATGGCATAAGTCATTTTTCTCAAATGTGACAAAGGCGCAAAATTTTAGACGATTTAGTACGATGTTAAATCATTTTTAGTATGATACTAGGTTAAAAAATATTGTCAATTTGACATTTGCAAAAATATTAAGGTATGTTTGTTTTGTTTGCTCCACAATCTATCATTATTTAGATGTGTTCATGTTTTTTTTTTTAATAAAATGGTTTTAGCATGATACTAGTTAGCAAAACAATAAAAAGTGTTTAAAATTAGTGAAAAGTTAGTAGATTACTATGTATATAGTAAATTGTTAACTAGTATCGTGCTAAGGCCTTAATAATAGGTTGTTTAAAATTTTGCGCCAAACTCTTTACTGCAGATAAAAGTAGAAGTAGTATCCAACTCTGGATAGAATCTTGACGTTTGCTCGAGTCTTGATTATAAATGTTGGTACAATTGTTTACTGATAACTTTGTGTGTCTCGAAGGCATGTTCGTAGAGTATAGTAAGTAGTTTGTAGTTTGGTATTTTTCATGTTTCAGTGAGAGCGTAATCCTTTTACTGGTTGCTGCACTTTTTGAAATTTAATGTTGCATTGCTGCATTTTGTATCATGTTGATGCTCTGTAATCTCTTTTAAACCAACGCGTTTTTGAAGCAGCGTCATAAAGTCTCTTAGCTGTTTAATTTTAGTAACTCGAGGCTTTTCAGAATTAAACCTGAAAAGTAGCTTGGCAAGCCTTCAAAAAAAGATAAAGATAAGAAAATTCAATTATAGTTTTATTTTTGTAGGCTGATTTGACTAAGTTTATTAATTATACAAAAATAGGATGTAAGCTCTAATATTTGCTTGTTATATTGCAAAAAGTTAGTGTAACAACAAATATAGCGCCATCTGTTGCACCCGAAGATCTACACACAGTTAGACCATAATCGTTCGGTTCTTATTTCATTCAACTTCAGTTTAAATTTAAAGATTAAAAGCCAAACAGAAGGTGGTCTGGCGGGACAAACAGTTCACAACCCTGTCCTCCGCTTTCTCCTATGTCAAACAGAAAGCGTTCAGTGTTCGGCGTTTTATTGAGCCAGTTGTAAATGTCAAGGCAACTCTGTTATTGTTTGCAAATCCAAAAAAACTCCAGTGTCTTTTTTAAAGCTAAAGTTAAAAGTTAGTTTTTCGGGAACAGTTGGCAGCAACAAAATGAGCCGCAGCAGCAGGACAAGAAGAAGAAACGGATTTTCTTAGCTGTGAGAGTAGACTGCATTTTAAACAAACAACGAAAGTATCTTTCAAATTTGTAAAGTTGAAAATTGTTTCTTGATTTTTCGAACAAGAATTACCTCTGAGTTTAAGTTAATATTCACTCATCGTTTTTTTCTCCAGTTTTGACGTTTGACCGCCGCGTTCTTTGTAAAAAAATTAAATATTCAATTTGACAGTCGCGTTCCATTTTTAACCGCTGGCCTTAATCGCCTTTAGTTTGGATTAAAACATATAGATCTATAGAAGACAGGGAACGCAACGAGCAAAATTGTATCCTGTCCCGCTTGACGGCGTTTTGTTTGACCAGGCCTTAAGTCAAGTTAAATCGATTGTAGAGCATTGACATGGAACTTATATTTCATGTGGCCCAAAGGAAAATATGTTAAATCACAAGATCTCGTTAGCCAATTGTGAGTTTTTAAACGTGTCAAATATTAAACGATGATGGATTTTTGAGTGACAGCTACCAAATAGCGGGTTTTATTAAATACAACTTCTAATTCGAGAACTCACTATTATCAATCCCACGTATGGTGGATTTTTTCTTAAGAGTGATCCGTAACAAAGTATTACTAACAGGTGTTTTTTTAGTAGTTTAAGTTTCAATTTGGAAATACTTTTTTCGGAATTGATCCTTTTGACAGCTATCACTTTAGCGCATTATTTGACGTTGTTGGCCTGTGACGTGGGTTATGTGAAATTATTTGTCTACCCAGATAAGCTTGAGACGATTGAGGTCTTGAGAAATAGAATATTCTCCTCTTTATTGCTGACATAAGCGTGTTCCAGGCGGAACTTTTGGCGATAAAAGAAGTCTTGTCCTGGCTAAAGAAAACGTGATATCAACATCTGATATCCGTATCTTCTCAGATAGTCAGGCCGCTATCAAATCTCTGGATTCTGTCTCTACAAACTCTATAACAGTCCATAACTGTCGATCATCTCTAATGGAGATGGCACAACAGTTTGATATTCACCTTTGCTGGGTGCCGGGCCATAGATACATTCCAGGTAATTGTAAGGCAGATAAACTCGCCAGGAACGGTATAGTACAGCCCATCCTACCACGTTTGGCACGTACTGGCATACCAATTGCTACTTGTAAACTGTTGCTAATGCAAGACGCTGTGAGGAGGGCAGGCACCAAGTGGAACAACATCACCACGTGTCAAGTCACAAAAAACATCTGGCCAACACTGGATTTAAAACGTTCAAGGTGCTTGCTCTCTCTAAGCAGATCGCATGTAAGCTCGATAATAGGTATCATAACCGGACACTGTCTGATAGGAAAGCACGCCAGGAGATTAGGCGTATTCTCAAATGATTTCTGCAGAAGCTGTATCGACGAGGAAGAGGAAGAAACAGTTCTTCATCTTCTCTGCACATGCCCTGCTCTGGCTCGAAAACGCAAGAATTACCTAGGAGAGTTCTTCTTTAACGATCTAAACGATCTAAATCATATCGGCATAATCAGCCTCTCACGTTTCGTAAGAAACTCAAACTGGTTCCATTGAGCTTAGGAAGAAACCTCAAAATTCATGTCGTATCACAATAGGCCATTAAACTGGCCTAAGTGTGTCCGTTTCCATCTTGGACAGCCACTATAACCTAACCTAACCTAACCATTGCTGACATACGGTCCCAATTTCTGTAAAAAGTGGTCGAAAATTAGGCTTCTGCGCCTTCCACTTACCCGAAATCATTTTTTAAACACAATTGGAAATCCTTATCTTCATAATAAGGTTTAATTCTTGGCCAACCACACGTCTATGGTTTAGCTGATTGCTTAGCCTGTGTTTTAAAAATTGTTTAAAATGTATGTGATCTACAGTTTTAACAACTGATTGTGTTCACATCAATGAAGGTAACAGTCCTAAATGTTTTCCTTGAGGTACTCCAGAGAATTTGCATTATAAAGTCTTCAGAATCTATTGCTTAAATATTAACAAATAAATTATTTAAATATTTGTAATACATCATTAAAGCTTCTCGTGGCACCACATTTGAATCTGTTGACACTACCGAAACCACCGCATCTTATTCATAAAATTGTTTGAATGGGAAAAACCCAAACTTAATTTATTTATTTTTAGTATTCAGAATTTAGTTGATTCATACAAGATTCTTATAAAATAGCTAAAACTTTAATTAGTCCATGTTGCTATATTCACACTTCACAAAAGCCCAATGACTCGGTGACAAGTTCAAACAAAAAAGCTGAAACTTAATGCGGAAAATATACTTCATGGTACATATTATAATATAGTAGACAAATTCTTCTTTTGTTTGACAATTTGTCTTTGTGCAAAAACTTTGTAATCTAAGAATATCTCTTTTTTAAATTGTGTGTCTTTATAAAAACTTTGGTATATTTATACACATTTTCCTTCCCTTTTCAATAAAACAATAAAAACAAAGAGCAACAAGAAAGACAAAAATAAACAACAACGACCTTACCGCCCTTTGGCTACTGCGTATACTCTATTGAGTTTGGCTACCCTTTTTCTAGTAGTTCTTAAGAACATGTATGGTTTTCGTAAAAAACCATTTGAGTAAGATCTTTAATCGTTGTTTAATACTAAACGTTAATTTAATTCGTTAAAAATTAGAAGAACGTTACGTTACAACTTAATTAAACCTTTAACTTTAGTTAAATGTAAAATTAAATCTATGCTAAATACCACTTTAGATCTTTGAGTTCCTTAAAAATCGTCGTTAAATGATAACGTTAAGAATCGTAATGAAAAACTATGTACATCTGAAAAAATCTAACGTAATGCAATGTAACACAATTAAGTTACATAATGGAAGCTTACGAAAAAACATAATAGCAACGTTGAAAACTTTTTTTTAAATGGAACACCATTTAATATGCTTCAAAAAACGAAACAAAAATTAACTAAGATGTGAAGTATTAAATGTAATATAAATATTAAATAAAGTAAAAACTTAATGTGACATAAAATTACTGTGTGAAACGTAATATTGTCTTAAAACGTTAAAAGTATTTCAATGTTCTTTAATCTTAAAATAACAGAAACTGCAAATAGTCTACTATATCTTACATAGCTTAAAATAGATAATTTTGCTAAAAATGAGATAAATTATCGAATAAAAACGTTATGTTATGTCACGTAACGTAATAAAGCTCTTAAATGTTTTCTTGAACTTATTTTAACCTATAAATATGCAAATATCACTTAATTAAATAAAGAAGCAAGATTTGCAAAGGCTTTACGTAACGTTAAATAACTCAAAACGGACAATATTTTTACCAAAAATGACAAGTATTGAATTTTAATTAAATTAAACGCTGTTTTTCATCTAACTACAAGTTCTTACGACTGCGATGTTTGGTGTGCATTGAAAAGAAATGTCCATACCTATTATGTTGACGTAGCACCCTTGTTTTTGAGCAATTTTCCCTCGTCAATGTTATACCAGGGTGTGTTCCTGTTCATAAGGCAGACCGACTCAGAACTTTAGATCACTGACTCTAACTACAACAATGTATAGTTAAAGTCGTAGGTGGTATATGTGTATTGCTATTATTGTGACTCATTGGATTTTCAATTGCGTGTCAGATAAAAAGTTGGGGTAAGTAAACAATGGAAAAATACCCAATGCCCACAAGAAGATGTATCTACGCGCAAATCATGTTTTTTAAAATCTGACAGAAGAATGTGGGGCTTCAAATACCAGGCATAGCATATATATAGGATAGCCAACCGAGAAACAATATGCAAAATAAACAAACACAACAACAAAATTACCTATAATGGGGTTGTTTTTGTTGCTGTCAAGTGACAACCAACAACGGCAACGTAACGCAAAGAACGATTATTGCATTCGAGTAAGAGGGTGCTGTCAATCGATTTATTTTAGAGGGCTGCTTGTTTACATCGTAATCGGTTTTGGTTGTGAGTATAATAAACTTTGACACTAAACAAAAAAAGAAAAAGTCTTATTGTCCCGCTAGAGGTTTCCTTTGGTTGCGTTCTCTTTTTGGTCTTTGTGATGACTTTTCCTGGAACTTTACGTAAAGCTGATGAATATCATCGTCTTATTTATAATTAAGTTGGAAAGAGGGCCTAGTTATTCGTCTTTTCCTTTTCCTACATGTTGAGTTGATGTTATTTCCGATGACTGACTTTCTTCGTTGTTGTCATTGTCATCGTCGTCATACTAACACTATTCGTTACGATTGACTGACAGTTGAGTTGTCATGGAAACGATATTAATAGACATGATTTGCGGTAAAAGCTTATGCATTAATGGAATGTTATGTGTCGGTTGTTTCTTTGCTTATTTATTTTGTTTGTGATTGTTTTTGAATTTTTCTAATGAAATTTAAAATGGTAATGAAATACCGATAGTTTCGATTCAAAAGAGAGTCGTCGTATAACGTACAGTTACAAGTGATTTTTGTTGAAATGAATACACGAAGTGTAATTGAACTCATTCCAGGTTATGCATGCATGAATATACATATAAATCTGGAGTATAATTGTGATTGTGAGTCACTTGGGTAATAGGCTGTTGCGTGTTTTGTTACGATTGGGTTTTTATTTTATTTCTATCTTATAAGACTTAAGTATTAAGTATTAAGGAAGAAGTAAAAATATGGAAAAAGACAACAATAATAAGGTCATAATATGGATGATTGATTTTGGAGAGAGATTTTGATCTGTTGTGAATTGATGTGATAATTTATTTTAGAGTGAAAACTTGGTGAATTGTGAGAATTTGATTCCAGTGAAAAATTGTTTCTAAAAATAAGGAAATTATTAAATTAAATGTGACAGTTCTCTAGGTTGTTTTGAATTAAGTTCTGTTTATCAAAAAAAAAAGAACTGTTTATAAACTGGTGTAGTTTTTTTTCCCGACTTTTTTTGCCATTTTCTTTTTTGTTAAAGCGCTTTATGAAAACGGAAGCTCAAATCAAAATTAATTTCTTGTATTAAGTGATTATTTTCACTAAATAGAATAGATCCAATCATTTAGAAGGTAGAAAATGCGTTTGTGGTTTTAATATTAATATAAAATTTCGCAAAAAGTGTGGAATAACGAGAATTGTAATGATAAAAATGTATGCAATATGAAAAGATTTAAAGAAACCACTTGACGAAATTTTTTAAAATAATATCAAAAATGTCGATGCTTTGTCTCAAATTTCCACAAAATATAAATTATGAAGAAAATGAGATAGAAAAAAAAAAAACAAGCATAGATGCAAAAATTTGAAACATTCCAAGGAAAAGATCCCAAAAATGTTATCGAAATCTATAGACCAATAGCAAAATTATCCTGTGTTCCAAAGCTTTTCAAAACTTTAGTTTATGACTTAATATAATTTCAAGGTAAATAAAGACCCTCCGTCCTTGTGCGCTTATGTCCATTCGCTCTAAATGACCCAGCCATCTATGTATGTAAGTCGTTGGAGTTTTATTCTTTTAACCAGGCCAGTGTCGCTGTACAGCCCGTACAGTTCGTCGTTGTTTTTTCTCCTCCACTCTCCATCTATAAAGGTGGGACCAAAAATCACCCGACAAATTTTTCTCTCGAAGTATCTTAAGATGCTCTTATCTTTCTTTGACTGGGTCCAGGCCTCAGCGCCAAAAAGAAAAGAGTGTCTTTTAAATGGTGATTTTAGATGCTCGAGAGAGAATCTTAATACTCAATTGCCTTCTAATTCGAAAGAAGCAGCGATTTACAAGAGTTATTCTTCATTTCATTTCAGCGCTGGTGTCGTTGTCTGAATTTATAGCGGTGCATAGGTAGAAAAAGTCCTTTACTATCTCTAAGTTATAGCTTCCCATTGTGACGTTTTGTCCAAGACGTCGTCCTTCAATGTCCTTTTTTGATGACAGCACATAATTTTTCTTGCCCTCATTGACTACTTAAACCATCTTCTCCTCTTCCGTCGTAATGATCATAAACGCTCCACTGACATCACGCTTTGATCTTCTAATTATGTCTTGGAATATTGTGCTTCTGGTGTTAACGGTTGAGTTTTGCACAATTCTTTCCAGAATACTATTGAAGAAGTCGTATCACAGTGCATCGCTTTGTCTAAAACCTTTTTTCACATCAAAAGTATCGATGAGATCTTTTCCGAACTTGATAGAGCAGAGTGCATTCTCCATCGTCATTCTGCACAAACGGATAAGTTTGACAGGGATGCCAAAACTAGATATTACTCTGTAAAGCTCTTCCCTATAGATGATGTCATACGCGGCTTTGAAGTCGATTAAGAGATGGTGGGTATCGATTTGAAGTTCCTGGATTTTTTCCAATATCTGCTTTAATGTGAATATTTGATTAATGGTGGACTTTCTTGGTCTGAAGCCACACTGATATAGACCTATCAGTTTGCTGATGAACGGCTTCAGACGTTCACATAATACGCGATATCATTTGCCTCAAATTCAAAGCTCTTGACTTTCCCCTAAGTTTTACTCTTTGGTTGAGATCATACCTGGAGAATTGAATGCACATAATTCTTTTTCGTTACTCCTTTTTTCAAATCTATCTTTGCTACATCTGGGGTACCCCAAGGAAGTCATTTTGGACTTCTAATTTTTTCTTTACAATAAATGATGTCAGTTTTATTTTAAAAGACTCTTCTCTTTCTATGTTTTCGGAGGATATGAAAATATTCAAGGTAATTTCTTTCTCCATTGATTGTTAACTTCAAAGATTTCGGAATAATAGCTTCTGTTGCTTAAAACGAGTTCATTGTTCCTAAATTTTCATTTTCTTTCGTGTCATGAATTCATGTGAAAATGTGTGACTATCGTAAACTGTCAGTAAAATTACATAACCCTTACATACCAATGTTAGAATGGAGTACAATGCATTTTATTTCACCGAATATCAAGTTCAAACTTAAATTCCTTAAATTGTATGCCATGACAATAATTGGTTTTGCTTATTTTTTAAGTCATCGACCGATGTCCATTCAATTGAATATAACTATGGTATATCGACCGGAAGTGACATGACAAAGGGCACTGAAGGTACCTTATACCTATACACCAGTTGGTTTTTGTCATTTTAATATGGTATGTTCCAATAGCAATAATAATGGTCCCTTATGACGACAAAGAACACCCCAAAGAATTGTGCTAATAAAAGAAACAAAATTTGTATGTTTTTTATTTTGAAGGGCTTCTTTCTTTTTTGTCATTTTTGTCATTCAATTTATGGTACAAGTGTAACAAACCCATTAAGCATCAGAAATTAAATAAAACATCACGATGGGGGATTGAGTTCATAATGCATGACGTTTGTTTTTCTATAATAATCGTTGCCGTAAAACTACGATAACTTAATGCCAATTTGAAAAATTGGAAAATAGCTATACGTTTAAGAAAACTGGTTACTGGTATGCAGAGATGTAGACACAGAGGCAGTTAAATTTTGTGACGCAGCAGGATGTGTAGAAATGTTTGTTCTCGCAAAGAAAAAGAAATGAAATGGAGATTATGGTATTCCAAAAGTAGTCCATTAAAAACAGCATGACGTCCAGAGATGATTTCAGCAATATTGAATTCATATTATATTACTTAAATGGATAAAGTGGTTTAATTGAGTTGATTTATTGACCAATTTGTGTACTTATTTTGATTATTGGAATTATAGTTTTCCGTCGGCTTTTTGGTCACTATAGTTTTTGCAATGAAACAATTACGTTACATTAACTTTCCCAACGTTTCGGCAGGGGTTGCTGCCTTCCTCAGGGGAACTTTATTAACACAAAAATATACAAATAATTTAAGTTAGATAAATAGGATACAATTACAATATAGTTTACTCACTCAAGAAGGATTTAAAAAAAACAAAATTTAATATTAATTACATTAATTAATATGAATTAAAAATAAAATTATAAATGTAGTTAGCACTTCGAAGAGTGAAGTTACGTCAAAATTAAATAAAGCACAATTTACATTTAAGAACAAAGAAGAGAGCAATATACAGCGGAAATGTTTTGTGTGTCTTGTTTTCGGTTCATGTTGTTTTTGTTATTGAGAATATGTAATGTTTCTAACGTGTATCGTTTCGAAACATGTTTCTCTGTCTGTAGAACTTCCACGCCTTCAAAGTTTGGAGAATGACCGCTTTCAATGCAGTGACTGGCCAGGGCTGTCTTCTCAGAATTTTTTAATTTTATGTCGGACTTATGATTCGAGATGCGTTGTCTAAGAAGTTGTTTAGTGGTCCCAATGTAACACAGGTTGCACAGTTCATTTGATTTACCATTGCAGTTAATTTTGTAGATTACGTCTGTTTGTTTGTCCTTATCCGGTTTCGTCTTGAGTTTAGTAAAACATTGGTCAAGTGTTTTGTTTGATTTAAAAGCAAGGCGAACCTCTGTCAATTTTTTGGAAATCGATTTTTTGAAGTTGTTAGATAAAGTTGGGACGTAAACCATGGTTTTGTGGTGCGTTCTAACGGGTTCATCAATGTTTTGTCGTGGAATATGCATTTTGTGTTTTAAAAGGAGGCTTCGAATTATGGTAGAAGGATAACCATTATCACTTAAAATTTTGATGACTTTTTTCTCGTTGGCGACGTGGAATCGTACATCACTTATTTTGAAAATTTTATTCACGAGGTTGGACGCAGTATTAATGATGATATGCCTTGCTTGGTTTGATCGGAAATTAACTAGTCTTCCAGATGCTGTTGGTTTTTGATACCAGTCGAAAAGCAAACAATTTTCTTCACGGTATATTTTTACATCTAAGAACGATATTGTTTTGTTGAACTCATTTTCAATTGTGAATTGAATTTTTGGGTGGAATCCGTTTAGAATTTTTAGTACTTTTTCTATGTTTCTTTTATCTATTACTGCAAATATGTCATCAACATATTTTGCTATGAACACAGGTTTTTCTTCAATGTTGTTTAAACATTCGTCTAAAACGTGGTCCAAAACCAGATCTGCAATAGTCGGAGATAGTGGGTTGCCCATTGGCATCCCAAAAATTTGTTTGTATATAGTGTCTTTGTATTGAAGAAAATTGTTTTCTTTAAGACAAAAGTCTAGTATCTCAATAAATTTGTTTTGTGCGATCTTTGTGCTTTTATTTATTTGTGCTTTTATTTATTTACATTTCCGCTGTATATTGCTCTCTTCTTTGTTCTTAAATGTAAATTGTGCTTTATTTAATTTTGACGTAACTTCACTCTTCGAAGTGCTAACTACATTTATAATTTTATTTTTAATTCATATTAATTAATGTAATTAATATTAAATTTTGTTTTTTTTAAATCCTTCTTGAGTGAGTAAACTATATTGTAATTGTATCCTATTTATCTAACTTAAATTATTTGTATATTTTTGTGTTAATAAAGTTCCCCTGAGGAAGGCAGCAACCCCTGCCGAAACGTTGGGAAAGTTAATGTAACGTAATTGTTTCATTGCAAAAACTATAGTGACCAAAAAGCCGACGGAAAACTATAATTCCAATAATCAAAAAAAGTGGTTTAGTTTTACGAAATATTTTCAAGAGAGAAACGAGGTGAAAGAGGGAAATAGAAAGAAGGAAAGTAACGTCAGTTTCGTTAAGTTTATTTGAATTCTTGGAATATTGTATTTAAATTTAAATAAATGTGCTTTGGGTTGCTGGTCTGACGTTTATGATCCTTTTGACACTTGGAGTGAATACTTCAAAGTAAGACAAATATTTTTCTCTTGATCCTTTGGATTTTAATCAGAAAACAGAATGGCATTCATTTTGTGGCACGTCACACATTCCATATAGTTAATTCATAACTTAAATCAAAAGAAATCGGATATTTTGCCGATAATAATGCTATTCAATACGATCCACAATCCACAATCTAAAGTGACGTTCATTGTCATTAAGTGGACTTCTTCTTGATTAAAATCAAGGAAGGAAGGCAGCCTGTACCCATATTCGAAGGACTAAAAATTACTGCAAAAAATACAGCAATTTCCAAAATGTTTGGTCATTTGGAGAGAGAAATATTATTAGACGTCTGGCGTCTTGCTCTCTTACCGAAAATGCAAATCTCTTCGACGGCTATATATAATAATAAGTATAATAAGCTCATTAAAATCCGTCCAATACATCATCGTACAATGGGGAATAGAAAACCGCGTGGAATTTAATGCTTCCAAACCCCAATGCTTTGTTGTATCATTGAAGCGAGTTGTCTGAAATGATGCAAGCAATTTTTCTCAACTACTGGTCCAAAACTTAAATATAACTCCCATCTCTGGGCTGGTCATCCAGTAACTTACTTAAGTCCAAGAATACTCAAAGACGAGCTTTTAAAATAATTGGTGACATCAACATCATTAAGTCAATTATGGCACTCGAACACCGTCGTAAGGTTTATTGCTTCACTCTTTTTTATAGTTATTTCAACAGACTATATGCTCCAGTGAAATAGCTAGTTGCATTTCTCCCCTTAAACTAAAATGCAGAGTTTCAGTTCTTAGCCGTACTACGCGAATGTTGAATGCATTGCCACGCTCTATCTTTCCCTGACACTTATTTCGAACCCAGTCTGGTTGCCTTTTCGATTTTGATCTGCCTTCAGTATATGAAACACAAAAAGTGTTGAACATTTTATAGCAAGAGATAAAACAAAATGGCTGCCATAAACTGTCAGAATGTATATATGTTGCTATTAGATATCGCTTTAAACAACTTCTTTTGGAGTTGACAGTTAAAGTGATAAATTAATGTTATGAGTGAAAAATAATAACTGCTATTTAAAATTGTTGTGATTTAATAACGCTTTATATCTTCACATTGGGTTTAAAGACACTGTGATATAATAGACTATAATTTAGTGAATGATCAAGAGATTTTCCTCAATGACGTTTTCTCTTTTAGAAGGTAATTTCATGACGTTTACCGTCCAGCAGCTTCTCTTATCCCAAACCGTTATTTAGCCCCTCGTATATACATATGTCATCCCATGACATTTTTCTAGATTTTGATTTAATGACAAGAAATGACGTCAACTATCTACAACTGTCGTTAGAGTGTATAATATACATAATGTAAGTGACATCTCCTTTTTTCAAACTGTTATTTATAGTGACGGACGGACGGTATAAATAAGTAAATAATCTCAGAGCTAAATTGCATACACTGCAATTGGCATTTCTAAAGAATAATACTTCTTAAAAATACTCGTAACTACTTTCATAAATATTTTTTAAACATAAATTCCCACATCGTTGTTTTTCCAGTTAGTATCATAAAATGTAAGTAGAAAATGTGTTAAACATAAACTGTGACTTTTTACAATTCATTAGAAAATGTCTACAGCTTTACCTGATTTAAAATATATACTTAGTGCAACCAGTTACAAAAAATTACTCCACTTTTGAGTCACGTTTATCTAAACCAACAGTATTCAAATGCAATGTTTAAATAAATCATTCTGCATCGGACAACTTTATAACTTCGACTAACAATCAAAAGCAAATAAAGAACCAAGTCCAATCAATAAACTCATTAATGTTATTGGCAACTAACTTGTCTTTTCCATTAAACTACAACATTAGTCTATGTACATAAATTTAATTTAAATCTACTTCTTCATCGTCGTCAGTCGTCTTCTTGGTTAACTAAAACTTTATGAACCTGATGAAACTGTAAACCCAGGTTCACTTCAAAATGCATTAAACTCACGCGCCAAGCCTAACCAAATCTACGTCCACTTCCACACTTGTTAGTTTTTTCCCACTCTACTCCTTTACACACATTTCAACATAAAAACTATTAATTACAATTACATCAACCGCACAAACCGAATAGAAAAATATCTTAAAACATTCATACAAAATGGCTCCTCGGCATCATCACCAGCATCCTTTCTCTACTCGTATTCCATTCAAAATCAGTTGCATCGAAATAGACAGATAAAAATTTGTATGCATCGCCTTCCAACAACAGCAAAATCTCTTTCTCTTAATAGTAACGTAACGTCATTCTGACATTTCATGTTTTATTACAAATGATGCAATCGTTTGCGTGAGTGCGGAGTGTAACTGCAAACGTCATGTGGCTTCCGATGGAATTTGTCAAATTGAAATATAAAATTCTCATTCCCAACAACTTAAATCTAATCGCATCCCATTGCGCCATCCATATTCGTGGAAGGAAATATAACTAAAAAAACGACGACTGACATATGAGTGTGGAACAGCACTCTATTAACTTCCAAAGATGGTGACATTTACATTAGAATCCTGATTTGACACTGCATTGGCTCGTTCCGTGCGTTGCGTCGTTCGTTGTTGTCATCTCCAAAATATTATTACCCTTGGGCTTAGTTCGTTGAGTCCCAGTTCACCACAGACAGTTAGCGTATAACTGGAAAATTAATTTTCCTGTAAGAAGATAAAAGAATACCACTTGTTTCAAACATGGAGGCGCGCATAAATTGGCCAAGAGAAGTGTATGGAGATAAAATGTGCTGCCGAGACTGGGAATCTTAAAATGCATTCTAACTCGCTGTGATGGTTGGACATGGACATTGGACAAATTCAGGATGATCATCAATAATCATGTGAAAATTGGGTGCCTATAGCGGGGTTTTTCACATATCCACGTTATGCTCTCTCGGTTAGAACATATATTTAAGACTTACCTATTTTATCCACTCTGGTCTACTCTGGTGTATTTTGCAAGGCTCTTTCTCTAGAGAATTTTTAATAATAAAGAATGGTTTAGTCTTTAGTTGATATTCAAACGAGTTGTTCAACGATGATGATGCAGCTGGGTGTATCATATAGTAACAACGGCATTACTTCAAGCTGTTGGCTTGTTGGCTGGCAGTCCGACACGGTCTATCAGGTTCATTTAGAAAAATAATGAATGTTACAAGTTTAGTTAAGCGGCTTGGTGCATTCTAAGCTCATGGTGATTGAACACAATTATTTCCACCATATTGTCCATATATATCCTCCATAGAGATGTCATTAAAAGTCACGAAGCTAATTTTGTATTTTAAATTAAGATTAAAATCGCACCAACAATTTATTTTATGGCATATTTACTTTGAGGAAGCCTCTGCGCCGTTAAGAACTAGCTATTTTTTTAACATTGATGTGGGGAAAAGAATATTAACAATCAGCTATGTATTTTGGCTATTGTGTTTTGTTTGAAAGGTCAACTCAATTTTTCATCGAAGTTTTGACGTGTACGTCAATTGTATGCTGTGACATCTTTTGTCATACATTTTTTCCACGTATTGATACACTTTTGTCGTTTCGATTGGGAAGTGTTGTGGGAGTTGTCTTCTGCATTTTAAGTCATATTCTTATACTTAAACGTCAAACTCGACGGCTGTCATATTGTATTAATGTATTTTGAATGAATAATACGTAATATGGTAGTACCCGTAGCATGATGGTTAGTGCGTTGGACTATCATGCCAGAGGTCTTGGGTTCAATCCCTGCCTGTGCCACCTAAAGTTTGTTTCACGGGTACTGCGAGGAATTGACAGATCTCAAATCTGCTGTTTGGATTCGGCTTAAAACTGTAGGTCCTATCCATCCCTGACAACAGTACTCTCACACAGGATTGGTTAAGAGTTGCAAGTCACTAGGCCCTAGTTCTCAACGGACTGTTGCGCAACCTAATTTATTTATTTATTTAATATGCAATATGAAATGTACACAGTCTTGACAAAATGTGTAGTTTATACGAAGAACCAAAGGAAGAACTATATTAGGTTTACCAATATGGGACTTGAAAACTTTGACTTTAATTTGTGAACGCACCCTTTCAATAAGCATTGAACTATCATTGTCAATTTATTCAGTATACTCAACATTTTTATCATGTTAAAATACACGAACGAGCTACGTCTGCTAATTACAAACATTTTTTAACGATATTCCGATTTGGTGTCCGGAACTTTAAGCCCCTTGACTCCAATTTAAGGTCATAATTATCAGCCTATTAGATAGTCAATAACAAGCTTAGTACACAAATTTGAGTCAACAATATCGAAATCATGATTAATTTGCTCTACAGATAGCTGAAGATTATTAGGCATGACTTCAAAAGCATATCCCTTGAAATTTTATTGACAATATAATTCATACGTAAAGCTTTGTTCCGAGTGATTTTTTAAGTTAAAAAAATGTTCTGTAATAGGGATATTTAGAAATTTAATATAATTTTATGGTTTAACAACTTCATAAGAGGCACTATATCAAATCTTCCTAGAAAATGCATAGCCACAAAACAAGTGTACATGGCTCTTTTCTGTCACCGACAGTTTTATTAATGATCTCCTTTCTGCAACTTCTAATCCAATTACTTGTTTCGCTGACGGTCGAATTCTAAGCTTTTCATGTTCTTCTTGAGTCGTCATTTCTCTTCTTGGGATGTGGAATTGCATCGACAAAATGTAATAATTTCCTTAAATTCCGACTTCAAGGGTATTGATTTTATGAATCATTACTTAAGCCTCATGGAAAGTATTCAAAAAAGACCTTTATAAAATGATTTCTGACATTAACATCGTTGATTTATTTAAATCGCTTAAACACCGTGCGGCTAAATATATCTTGTCTCACTCCTTCTTAATGTTGTTTTAACGGATAACTTTACTTAAGTAGTTCAAACGACGCAAGTCCAACTACTGCCCTAGTGTGAAGTACAGATATTCGTTCTTTTACTGCACAACGCGAACGTAGGGTACGTTAAAGGGTACTCTGTTTCTCCCTGTCATTGCAATGCTCAAAACACCTTTTTTCTACCACTCTACACCTCTAAAAAAACACCTTTTATTAGTCTTCCGCTGAATAACATGAGTGATTAAATGTTGAATGTGAACCACACCTAAAAGTCAAGTTTTTGTCTGCATTTTATTTGACATTTCTCAATTTTAGACTTATTCAATTTGAACCCTGGAAAGATACACAATCGAGCATGGTGTTTAAGTTATTCAGGCTTATTATGAAAATGGGCGTTCAAATCAAAATGCATATCGTGCACTTCCTGATTTTTGCGATCAATTTAATCGTCCAAATGTGCGTACAATCGGAAAATCGTGCACAAATTTGAGCAAACCGGGTCTGTAGAAAATGTGGAAACATCATTTTGTGCTCGTACATCTTGTACTGCAAAAAAAAATTGCTGCTATTCGCGATAGTGTGGCTGAAGAGCCATCCACTTCAATTGGTCATCCGTCGCTCGTTCCAAACAATTGCACCTCTCACGCCCGTCGTTAATGAACATTATGCATAAAGACTTGCATTTCCACGCTTACAAGGTACAATTGAGTCAAGAACTAAGGCCTGTTGACCATTTCAAGCGTCGTCAATGGTCAGAATAGTGGCAAAAAATGGCAGCATTGGATAATTAATTTTCGAAGAAAATCATCTTCAGTGATGAGGCTCATTTTCACCTCAGTGGATTCGTCAAAAAGCATAATTGTCGGATTTGGGCGAACGATAATCCAAGAGTGATTGTCGAAAAATCAATGCACCCCCAAAGAGTGACTGTTTGGTGTGGTTTATGGACTGGCGGCATCATCAGGCCTATTTTTTTTTTTTCAAAATGAGGGCGGTGAGGCAGTTACTGGGAATGGTGATCGCTATCGTGAGATGATAACGAACTTTTTATGGCCCGAATTGGAAGATATGGATGTGGCCATATATAACTAAACCTTACCAATATTATCATAACAAAAAGAAATTACAGTAATTTCCTAAATAATTGTGTGTTTAATTCAAAATCAACATCGGCCCTTTAAATTTAACCACCCTCTATTTTTGGAATACTTTTTGTTAGTTACTATCAGAAAAAGTTTTTAATTCTCTGTCTGTTAAATGTTCTGACCAAATTAAGCTTTAAATTTCTTGGGCCGTAATGGTAACTCTTGAATATTGTTATAGTTTAGAGACTCGGTTCCGTAAATTAGTTTTTTTATTTTTCGAGATAGAGTAAGTCCACTCGTAAATATTTTTGTTTGTTTCATCCGTAGTTATGGAACGTTCTAGAAAATGCTCCTTCCTATGACACATGTAAGAGCTTACAACAATGTTTCTATCCATTTAACTCTCGAACAGTGTTCCAGTTATTCTTGTTTTATTGTCTCATCTCTGTTGCTTTACATGTCACACTATTGTAATCTAAAACAAAACTATTAAAATCTTAATCTAGGTCAACCCCAAAATGACAATGCCTACACATTATTTCCCCCAGCTTCATCTCCTGCCTGTCGTTTAGTAAAAAATAAAAACAAAAAAAGTTTGAAAACCTAACCTTCTTGGTTTTAGTTTTGTTTCTAATAGAAATTTCTTTCTTTTTCTTGCAGATAGTTCTACGACGTAATATTAAAACAAACTTACAAGGACCAAATTTACAAAAAAAAAAAAACAACAACAACAAAATCACAATGATGAATTAAAACCAGGGTAAGTACTTCTTGTTATAAAACAACACCACACATATCTTGGGGTGTTCCGTTCCGACTCTACTGCGTAAGACAATCTCTCTATAGCACAGCTTTTGAAAAAAAAAACACTTACAAAGTGCATCTTATATATCGATGGTGTAGTTTTTATTTTGTGTGCTCGTTTCATATCTCTTGCCCCACATATTTCCAATTCAGATACGAAAATCCAGGGGAAAGCTCAGTTGTGTACAGCAGCGCTAGCGTATTACAACACCAAACCACAAGACCACAAAGACTATGAAACGCTGAGTTTATTGGTTTGTTCTAGGTTCTAGGTCAAAATCGTTTATCAACTCCTACAACAGAAGCAGACAAATATTCTCCCCAGTATAGCCCAGCTCGTCCCGGCTCTGCTCGGCTCCGACCCATGCCTCCCACACTCATATTTAAATTCAAATTCCACCCACCAATATCACGTTCTTATATATCTTATATGAGTTTTTGGAGACATTATAGCAGGGGGCTTGAGTTTGAGTGTGATGTCTTGCAAATAAAAATATGCATCCCTCTGACCAGTTCTATATACAGCTTCGTGTGTCGCTCGCTTGGTCGTTGTCTCATAATAATTACCATACCAGCAGCAGCGTGTCGGTCGTTCGTGGCCAAGGTATGAAACTATGAGACTTGACTATATGTCCACTTTGGGTTTGTTAGATTCTGATATGGAAGTGGGAGCTATAGAGCTTTATGTCACATTGCTGTCATATATCTTTTTCTCTACCTCAATATACGACGAATATACAAAACGTTTTCGTCTCTGCAATGAATTTTTGTTGTTGAATAAATTTGCATTCTATCGGAAATAAAGAGAGAAAAATGAATTCCCGTATATTACGGTTTTCAATTTAAATATAAAGAAAATGGCTTCTGGTTCCTGATAAGAATTTAAAATGTTTGAATAAGAGTATACATATGTACATTAAACAAACCGGCATAATGTTGAATTTGTTTGATGATTCATGTGACTTAGCTGAATTAAGTGTATTTTATCGATTGTAAAGACCTCTGTCAAAAAAATATATCATAAAGTTATTTGAATGTTGATATCATCAACTGACACTGACAGTTATTTTGACGTTCTTTTCCACACTTGACATAATTTGAATTGGGTTCAAGGATTTAAGATAGAGTAACATCAAATATTTCGAAATTTACTCGAAAATAAATCTTCGTAGAATATATAATTCTGCAAAATAATTCCAAGTGAAGGACAAAAGATTGTAATACTTTTCATTAAGAATCCTAACATGAAAGGATTTAAGGAAGTTACATGTGCTGAAGATGTCGTAATATAATGGCTTCAGGGAAATTTACAACTTTTGCAAACTTTTACAATTAGGTCCTAATAAACTCAGTAACTGGGTTAGTAATTGTGTACTCAATGTCAATCCCCTAATTCTATTCACGAGAAAACGTAACATTCCAATTATAGACTGCCCTACTGTGTTCCTCTACATATTACTGGTGAAAGAACTGGTGGCTAAATTCGCACTACTTCTAATACAGTGTAATTACTGGAAAAAGGCTGCTTTCAGCCATATAAACATACAAAAATATTATACACATTGACCTAGAAAATCAGAAAAGACTATTTAAAGACACTGATTTCAACCCAGCAGCCCTAACAGAAATCCCTACTAAAAAATAATGGATATACAACAGACCTTCCTTTTCACAATTTAGTAAACAAAAACATAGACATTTTTATTGATTGCCAAGCAACAATCAAGGCCATATTCGCTACTGTCACAAAGTCAAAACTGGTAAAACAGTGCCGAAAGGAGCTAAATTCGCTCAGCGAGCTTAATACGTTTACCCTTCGTTGGATCCAGGGCATTGTGACATTGACAGAAATTAAAGAGCAACAAAATCGCCAAAGAATGGATCAATGCTTCACCGGAGCCATATTGTTGCTATGATCTATAGCCAATAGATGAGATCAAATAAATAGGCCGATCCACCAAATTTTTTTATTTGAAACCGTAACCAACAGGTGGGTGGTTCTTGGGACTTGCAGAGTTGCGAGGATTCTATGGCCAAATATTTTGAAAGGAAAAACAAAATACTATTTTCAACTCGGAAGGGCTTTATTGTCCTCATTGATAGGTCGTGTAAACGGGTTACTAATCATACGTTACTTTCCGATACCTTCAACCATTTTCTGGGAAGCAAAATCGATCCACAGTGATCCGAGTGAGATGGTTTTCGGTCTACCATTGCATTACCCAGACAAACCTCTTAGAACCCATTGCAATGGATCAATATGCCCTTGATTCGAACCTCACATTTAAATTTTTCTATCGCATTTAATTTTTAAAACTTCATTTACCTTTAAATAAAAATTGTATGATGATTTTACAAAGTAAAAATCTTTGTTTTCTAGATGCCGTTCAAGTCATTTTAAAATTCTCGTTTTGAAATTTAATTTCAGTTCAAATTTCAATTTGAACCTTGATTTTAACTATCCGCTCAAATTTAAAAATACTCGCTTTAAACTTTGTTTTTATATTTTTAAATAAACTTTTAAAACGGGATATGATAGAATCGGTTAGGCGAAAGATTCGTTAGAAAAACAAAAATTAACTTCAGTACGTTTTGCCTTTTTCTGTTGTAAACTGTTTTATCACAAATGGATAGATTTTCAAAACCATCACGAATTGAATCGAAAAAGCAGATAAAGAAGCATTAAGATAGCCTCGAGGTTCTACAGTTTGTATGCCGAATCCGAGGGGCTAATTTAAAAAAGTACTTTTCATAACTAGAATTACTCTTGAAGAATTTAGAGGTAGTACCCCTCAATAAACTTTTAAGTTGCACAGGCAGAGATTGAACCCTCTTGGGTCCTCTGGCATGAAAGTCCTACGCACCAATCATCACGCCATGTGTACTAGAGACGTGTTTTTACACGACTTATAAGTTTAGTGCGCAAAAGATCGATTGTAACACTGTCATAACAAACATTCCACACCAACTATCACTCTCTGTGGATGAATTGACTTCAAGACAATAACGTGCGAGTTTTCTGACCCACAGAAGAGACGATTTTTCGCCCAAAATCATTGTCCAGCGAAGTGATTATTAAGAGTATTAAAGTGCTAAGCGAAATGGTCCAAAGATCTGCAGAACTGTCTTCAGGCTATGTTGATATCCATGGCGAGTTGATGTTTGTTGATTGAGCCTCACGGTCTCGGCTCCAGCAGCCAAATTATCGTCTGTTGACCATGAGTGTTGTCTACTAGCATACCGGTCCTATACACATTTTGCACTTGCACTATCGAACGATCTTCTTGGCGATCCTTCTGTGGCACGATAGAAGAAACTTCTGAAGCCTCTAGGTTACGGAAAATTCTTTCAACTAATCCAGCGATGCCAAGCTGCTTGAAAAATGCAGACGGCTCCTAGACAAATTCAAGTAATGAATCGCTGAACTTACTACTGGATACTCATTTTCCTGGAAGTTCTCTTACCGAGACTTGCAACAGTTATATACGTTCAAGTCTCAATACAACATATCCACAAGGTCTGATCACAAGGGACAAGCTACAATGGGCTCTCAACAGCTTCAAACGATTTAAATCTGCAGGACCAGATGGAATAATACCAGCCGAGCTACAAAAGACTTCTCACATAATTGCACCAATCCTTGAGTCAATTTTTACCAGCTGTCTTTACCTGGTCCATGTTCCCTCGGCATGGCGAGAAGTTAAAGTTGTTTTTATACCCAAGGCAGGTAAATGCTCGCAAGTCAATCCTAAAGATCTACGACCTATAAGTCTATCATCATTCCTTCTTAAGACCTTGGAAAGATTGATTGATATCCATTTAAGAGCAAGTATTGATACAAGACTTCTGTCTTCGTCTCAACATGCCTACTGTAAAGGTAAATCGGTGGAAACAGCGTTACACACCTTAGTACGCACCGTCGAATATTCCCTCCATCATAAAGAGTTCACTATGATTGCTTTCCTTGTCATCGAAGGTGCCTTTAACAACGTGGACACATCTGCAATCACATCTGCACTAACATCTCTAAATGTAGAGAGTTCGCTTCGGGAGTTAATTCATTTAATGCTTACTAGCAGAATAATTGACTCAAAACTGGGCAACTCTTCTGGCAGACGATTCGTTAGTAGAGGGACACCGCAAGGTGGTGTTCTATGCCCTCTCCTCTGGAACCTAGTGGTGAATGAAATCCTAACTAGTCTGGATCAGCGTTGCCGATGTGGCACAATCGTGCCATTTTGACACGGAAATTTTCTCGTGGCACGGTGGCACGAAAAGTTTAAATATGGCACGTTTTTTTTACCCCAAAAATAAATGTATTAGTTTCATATATATGTACATATCTACTTTTCACAAAATTATCCTTAAAATTTTTTAAAAGAAGATTATGTTAATTCTTTAAAAAACAAAGATTATATTTGCTATGAAATCGAAAACTGTAAACCAATAGATGATATTTTTTTGGGAATTGAATGCACAGAAGAGCTTTAGAGACTAACGAAAAATTGAATGTTTTAAAAGATTGTCAAATATTCTATAAAGAACTTTTACAATAATTTGAAAGAAAACTTAATTTAAAGGATAATGCGTTTAAGATAATTGATCCAACCTTTTTAAAAAATAATCCAAACATACAAAGTATTTTGTCGCAATTTAATATTTTGGTATCAGAATTTTCTCATCTATTAGAATGCGGGAAAGATGTTCTTTTTGGTGAAATAAGACAAATTTTTGAGATTGGAAAAGCGTTTTTCTTGAAGATTCAAAAACGTTTTGGCTTAGTAATATTTTTAATAATAATACCTACTCATAATGTGATGTGAAATAGGTAGTTATGAACTTGCCAAAAACTCCTGTTTCTGGACAATGCCTACACAAATAGAGGAAGCGATTTTTTTTGTAATAGTAAAAGTATTGAATTAAAATTTATTTTTAAAGAACAACTTGAATTTTTTTTTCATATGGCACGAAAATTTCATAAATGGCACGTTTTTAAAAAAAATGTGGCACGAAATTTTTTTTTTTGGCGGCAACGCTGGTCTGGATACGGAGGGTTTCAGAGTGATAGCCTATGCGGACGACGTTGCTATAGCAGTTTCAGGAAAGCATCTTAACACGTTAAAAGAACTCTTACAAAATGCCTTAGACAGACTAAGGCCTCGGCCACGCATTAAGCGGCTGAGCGGCTAAGCGGCTGAGCGGGAAGCGGCTGAGAGGCAACTCTAAGCGACGTATGGCCAGGCACTGAGCGACTGCTTTTGAGCGATTAGTAGTTAAAGTCGAGATTGCACACACGAAATTAACAACTCAATGTTTACTTTGACCATCTTTACTTCTTGCCGCTCAGAAAATTAAAACAGGCTTGGTTGCTGAGCGGCGCCGCTCAGAATTTTGTTTCGCCGCTCGCTCATAGCGTGGCCGCTTCTATGTGATTTCATATGTTTTATATTTTTTTTCCGCTCAGCTGCTTACTGCGTGGCCGCGGCCTAATACTTTGGGCTGATCGGTGTGGACTGGGTGTCAACCCACACAAAACCGATTTGGTCTTATTTTCGAGAAGATACAAAATTCCATTTGTCAACCCTCCCCATATTAAAGGAATCCAATTAAATTTCTCAGACGAGGCTAAATACCTGGGTCTTGTCTTAGATAAAAAACTAAATTGGAAACGCAACGTAGAGGAAAGAGTAAAAAAAGCTACTGTAGCTCTCTTTTCTTGCAAAAAAGCCATCGGTAATAAATGGGGCTTAAAACCCATCAGAATCACGCATTGGCTATACACATCGGTAATCAGACCGATTTTAATGTACGGTGTGGCAGTATGGTGGACTGCTTTAGAAAAAGGCATAAACCGAGATAAAGTAAATAAAGTCCAACGTTCAGCTTGCCTATGTATAAGCGGATCGCTTCGCACGACCCCATCTGCGGCACTGGACACCTTACTCTACCTAACACCTCTTGACATCTTTAGCAAACAAATAGCTGCAAGTTCTGCTATTCGCCTCAAAGCTTCGTCGCAGTGGACTAACAACAACATTGGCCACTCCGTAATTCTTAGTTATTTAGAATCAATTCCAAAGCACACAGACTACACCATCCCCCAACTGCAATTCGACAGAAATTTACAGATTTCTATACCTCCCAGATCTTTTTGGGAGGATAGGACATTCTTGGAAGATGAGTCAATCCATTCCTATACAGATGGGTCAAAAACAAAAGAAGGGGTTGGTGGAGGTGTGTACTCTGAACGACTGAAATTAAGTCTCTCATTCCGCCTTCCCAATCACTGTAGCGTGTTGAGATGGCACAACAGTTTAATATTCACCTTCTGCTGGGTGCCGGGCCATAGAGACATTCCAGGTAAGGATGAACTCGACAGGAACAGTACAGTACAACCCATTCTACCACGTTTGGCAAGTGCTGGCATACTAATGCAGGACGCTATGAAGAAGGCAAACGCCAGGTGGAACAACATCACCACGTGTCAAGTCACAAAAAACATCTGGCCAACACTGGATGTAAACCGATCAAGGTGCTTGCTATCTTTAAGCAGATCGCATATAAGCTCGATAATAGGTGTCATAACCGGACACTGTCTAATAGGAAAGCACGCCACGAGATTAGGCGTATTCTCAAACGATTTCTGCAGAAGCTGTATGGACGAGGAAGAGGAAGAAACAGTTCTTCATCTTCTCTGCACATGCCCTGCTCTGGCTCGAAAACGCAAGAATTACCTAGGAGAATTCTTCTTTAACGATCTAAACGATCTAAATCATATCGGCATAATCAGCCTCTCACGTTTCGTAAGAGACTCAAACTGGTTCCATTGAGCTTAGGAAGAAAACCTCAAGATTCATGTGGTATCACAATGGGCCATTAAACTGGCCTAAGTGTGTCCGTTTCCATCTTGGACAGCCACTATAACCTACCTAACCTAACTATCGAACAGTAGGGGCACGTTAGTTGCTTCATATCGGCCAAAAGTTTTTTAAAAAACACAATGCTTGGAGTATCCGCCACACACTTTGGAAATGGCTCAGTTTTCAATATCTATGTTCCAACGTTGTTCACGCGTATAGTTACTCATTCGTGAAACCACTAGACAAACCGCCCTGTATGTATGTGTCTATCATGCGGTTGTGATTTCTTTTTGTTTCTATATTTTCGGAATAAAATTCTAAGATTTCAGAATCAACTTTACTTTCTTAACTCATAAACGTAGATTTATACAAATGTTGACCAGAAAATTCAGGTGTTGCAGCTAACGTGAGCTTTCGATACTTCATGTTGTATTAAAAAATCTGTAAAGTTTATTCCCACACATCTAAAATCCCATCTGGAACTTTTATCATCTCTCAAAATTATATCATTTACCATGTAATGCACTTTTAAGTGGTTCTACTCATAAAAATGTATATAACAGCCCTTTATCCATTCCTCTAAGCCATAAGCTAAGAAAAACATCTTAAAATAAAAGTACGTAAATCTCGTAAGTCTTAAAAAATCAAAAAATATTGTAGCGATTATTCTTGATCGCTCGTATAATGAAGAAGTAAATAAAATCATCAATCTACCTTAAACCGCTTAAATCTTTTACTTACATATACTCGTTGTACATTATTCTGAAAACCACATCATCAATCCTTTCAATCATAAACCGTTTATTTCTTATTAAAATGTCGTAATGCGCGCACCCAAGTTATTATTATTATTGTTATTATTTTTCATGAGACTCTGATGTTCGTACGTAAATATAATTATAGCTTATGTAGCTTCATTTCAATTAAGCTTTCTTCTTTATACAAATACGTATCGCATTTTGAAAGGGGCTTACAGATAGAATTTTTATATAAGTTGTAATAAACAAGATAAACAACATATAAAAAGAATACCAACAAAAACAACAACAACAACAACAACAACAACAACAACAACAACTGCAATGCAATAAACAAATTGAATTGAAATTAGTTGAAATGTGTTTTTCTTAATAAAACGACTATGAATAAAGATTAAGTAACGTTTAATGAAAAAATAAAAGGTGTTTTTTTAGAGGAATATAACTTTGACATAGGGATATGATAAAACAAAGATGATTTT
Organism: Eupeodes latifasciatus; assembly: GCA_920104205.1. Taxonomy (NCBI): domain Eukaryota; kingdom Metazoa; phylum Arthropoda; class Insecta; order Diptera; family Syrphidae; genus Eupeodes; species Eupeodes latifasciatus. The sequence goes on from OV049924.1 coordinate 152,415,250, forward strand.
TTTGAAATTGACATGCAATTAACTTTTTGAAAGATAATCTTCTGGAATTATAATTTAAATATGATTTCTCTAAAACTTATGCGGGGTTGATGGAGGTATGTACTCTGAACGACTAAAGTTCTCATTCCGCTTTCTCAATCACTGTAGCCTGGTCCAGGCAAATCTTGAGGCGATAAAATAAATCTTGTCCTGGCTTAAAGAAAATGTGATATCAAGATCTGATATGAGGTTTTTTTCAGAAAGTCAGGTTCCTATTAAATCTCTCTATTAAAAGCTCAAGGCTCTTGATATCTCTAAGCAGATTACATATAAGCATTGACTGGTGACAATAACAAGGTTGATTTATTTAAGTCGCTTCACTATCGTGTCGTAATGTCCCTAGTCTCACCGTTTCTTAACGTTGCCGAACTTCTCTCATACTATCAAGTACAAATGTTCTTTTACCGTACTACCCGAATGTGGAATCCTTTAATTCACTCTGCCTTTTGTGTCATATTGTAATATTTAGAAATTCATAACCAATTTGCGCATCTAGTTGTGTCCCTTTCTTCCTTTTGTACATGGTTAAAAATTTTAGGATACTTTCTAATATTTTTGGGGTTAAATTAATACAGACATATTTAAACCTATTTTAGTGTCATTTGGCTCTTAGAAGGGGCTTCAAGTGTAGGAAATGTGTTCAAAATAAGAGTAAACCGATTTTAAAGTCCACTAAACCTTCCATAACATGTTCTAGTTAGTATACTTATGAGATGACTCGATTTTAAGGTTTAATGTTCATTTCTTTCTCCCACTAAAAACTTCTGATAAATACAAAACATCTAACTATTGATTAAGAGTCTTCTCAAAACAAATTAGGTATTACTGGATGTACTCATTGACCTTCATCCGACTCAGAGAGGGTCCATGCTTTTGCATCATACAGCAAGATTGGTATGATGAGTCTGTTGTACAACATCTACTTGGTGCTTCGCGATAGGGCCTTATTTCTCAATTGCTTACTTAGTCCAAATAAATGCCCAAGTAGATGAATTATTTGACCACCTTTAAGTAATACCTATTAACGGTCACGTTCTGACGAAGTCTTCGATGGGAAAAGATGCTCTTCGATGACAGGATATACTTGCTTTTGTGCTGAATAATGACACAAGACCAATTTTGTTCGCTCCAGACTAACTGGAAAAGGCACCTGTAACTGCTCGTTTGGTTCTTTCCATAATGTCGAAATCATCTACATACATATCCAAAATATTATTTGGATTTCCGCATCAATCTTACAATAACAATATCGAAAGAGCTACATGACAGCGCTTCGCCGCTTTGTCGTAATCCTCTGGTGGTTTTGAAGTTATCTGTTGAGTTTCTACCAATTTTGACGGAGAAGCAAACATTCTCCAAAGTCGTTCTGATAAGGCGTACCAGCTTGGCAGGAATACCAAAGATCGTACCTGTTGACACTGTCATATGCTGCTTTGAAATCGATGAAGATGTTCTGTTCTTGGGTCTTCTCTAGAATTGGGCGTAAAGTGAAGATTTAAGTGATGGTAGGTTTTCAAAGGCTAAAGCCACACTGTTAAGTAGCAATGGCTACAAGTTGGTGTATGCTCCTTAAAAAATCATCTTCGGCGTACTTAAAAAGATCCTTCTGTAGCCCAACATTACCGACTGTTTTGTTCGACTTCAACCTGATGATGGCTATCTTGATCTCATTTAAGTCGGGTGGGGGAAGCTCCTGATCATCAATCAGATGGATTTGTTGAGTCTGCTCATCACTGTTAAACAGATGTTTGAAAAAATCTTTTCAGATTTTAAGGACAAACTGCGTCTCCACTATGGTATTTATTTCTTGTCTTTGCAGGACCCATCAGGGTGGCTGGTAAATATTTATGTTTTCTTTTTTACTTCTCTGTAGAAATTAAGCACCTGTTTCCTGCTGAAACTTCTATAGATCTTATTGACTTCACGCTACTCATGGTTATTTTTCTCTCTGAGAAGGGGTTTTTCATTCTTCTCTTGTCGACGTATAACTGACGGGAAGCCCTTGTCCTTTTTTTGTTGTCACAACCTCCGTTTGAGCTTTTGTTTGTCTGATCCCATTTGGAGTCAAATCGGAGATTCCTCGATGGTGGCTATGAGAATCCGAACAGCATGCCCTTGTTGTTAGCGAAGCTACCAGTGGACTTCTGGACACAACTCATCAGTTATAATGTTTCGTCATAGCTCTAGGCATACTTAGTCGACAAAGACTTTGGCAGTTTCTTCTTGCTGCAGTCTTCCAACATTGAATATTCCCCTCGTCGTTGTTGTTCGCCAAAGATGACATCCTTTCTAATTGTTGGCATAAAAATCTCTAAGAAAAATCCGTACATTGTTTTTGGGGCATTGCTTATAAGTTTTGGCAAGGAGCTTGTAAAAAAAGACAGCTAATTAAGAGGATCAATATAAAAATAAATCTCTACAAAAAATCACTTTATTAAATTCCAAAATCTCATAAACCTTACATTTCATAAAAAATGTGAACATGAAAGAATTTGGCATATCCAATATCCATAGACTTGTATTAGACTAAGTCTACAGCAAAAATTTCAAAATAATGACATTTGACATAACATCTTAATACTTGTCAAAATTATGCCAATACCAATAATCATTCAACTTTGCCTTATTCCCTCTACTACCTACCTCTACTTTTAAAATTGTTTGAAGTTAGCTCATTATGTGGCAATAAAATAGAAAAAATAATCACTTTTACGGTAACTCGTCAAGGTAACAAAAACAAATTTTCTTTATTATAAACTATAACTGCCACCTAAAATAGCATCATCTAAATCTATTTTTGTAAAAACAAACGAAAAAATATAAATGTATTGATAGCAAGCTAAATTTATTATAAAAACGAATCTCATCGATCTTTTTATAAAGTTGAGACTTTTGGTTTTGTTGGTGTTTGACTTGGTTTATAGAACCATTATACATATAGACACGGATGCCGTATAAAGTAAAGGTATATAGTATCTGAAACGGAATCAATATCAATACATCGCGTGCCATCTATCAAGCCAAGCAGCACATCAAGCACAGCAGCATCAAGTTTTCTTTTTTGTATTATTTTGTTTAGCTTGTTCCACTTGAGATATTTTTTCAAATAAACAACATATATTTATGTATATATACATTATACATATATAGGAAAAAAGTTGAGACGCGCGAATTTGAGCGTTTATACCTGATATCTATAGTGCAAGTTGCAAAGCATTTGTATGAATTCACACTCTGGATCATAGGACTTTATGATTTACAATTGACTTATTTTCTACTCAAGTTGAATATGATTTTCGTGTAATCGTGTATCCGCCTATCCGCCGTTTTTTCAATATTGTTATTGTTATGAGATTTGAATACAAAAATTAAATCAAATATTATTTCAAGGTTGATTGGTATTAATCCTATATTCAAAATCAATGGGGACATCTTTTTCTTGAGTTAAACATTATTGAACATTTGTTTATATTTCGATCTAAATTGTTATGAATACCCCATTCACATAAATTATTAAGGTCTCTTTGAACAAAATACAATCCCTTACATCATTTACAACTTTAACATTTTTTAAATCGTCTGCATAAGCTAATGACATAGAAAACATATTTTTAGTTAATTTGTAAATATAAATATTAAAAAGTAACGGCCCTTAAATGGATCGTTGTGACACGCCTGAAGAAGAGTAAAATGGTCTATAAGAAACTTTATTAAGAACAACATTGTGTTGTATATCTGCCAGATAAGTTTTAAACCAAATTACGAGGCTTTTGCGAAATTGTCCGTATTTTCAGAACCAGTGTTTCATAACTTATTCTGTCAAAAGCTTTTAAAAAATCCGTGTACACCACATCAACTTGTGTACCTTGCTTGATCCAATGCATCAGCCACAAGTTGCGAAAAAGAAACAAGGTTTGAGACCGTCGATCGGCGGCGGCGTCAAAAAAAAAACATGTTGACAATCGCTTAGACGTGGAAAGATATAAGATATAATAGAGTTGTAAACGCATTTTTCAACAATCAAAGACAAAGCGTTTAAAATTGTCACTGGCCGGTAGTTCTTAATATCAGAAAGGGTAACATCTTTAAGAATTAGAGTTAAAAATTAACGTTTAAGATATTTTTGAAATATTTTAGTATGCAAAGATATATTAAACAGGATACATAAGGGTGTAACAATTGATGCTTGACAGTTTTTGTAAAATACGTTCGAAATACCATCAGGGTCCGACTATAAAAGACATATGTCGCTTTTTCTGTTGTCATAATTAGAAAGATATATCATTTAAGGGTAGATTTGCATTGTTTTCTAAACTTCCGAAAAGTAAGGGACTTGTATAATTGTAATAACATTGAAAATACGATGTAAACGCATCTGAAATATTTTTATTTGTCGAATTGATCGTCATCATGAAGTAGCATTGTGTTCGGATTTTTATTAGATTTCCGTAGTTCTTTGGAATACGACCAAAAGAATTTTTCATTTGTTTTGAGATTTTTTTTCAATGTCATTAATTTACTAAAAATGGAACGGGCTTACCTAAAAACTGTTATATCATCTGGCCTATTAAATTTTCGAATCTTATGAAAAATTCAATTTGTTTCTTGTATTGATTGTTTTGTTAGATTGATTATAAACCATCTAAGATTGGGTACTTTTTGAAGTGGGGCATGCAAATTTATTGCATTGAATATGGTTTTAATGAAGCTACGAAATGTTAGGTTTGTATCTTATGTACATATGAGTTAAGACCAATTTATCTCAGTTAAAAATTAATTTATACTTTGAAAATTTGATCGATGAAAATTTCTTTGCTGAGTTAAAAATTCTTTCAGAAATGTTTCTACATATATAAAAATTACATTTTATAAAAAGTGGTCGTTGATATGAATCAATTTTAAAAAAAATTTCATTGCTTAAAGACACCGTAATCTTTAGAGACCGCATTACCGAAAAAAATCGAGCAAATTATCATCTCAATTTCAAGAGGATAAAGATATAAAATTTGATTCGGCTTTACGAGACGCATCTGAACTTGGTATTAAGCTTTTAGTAACTGTGCCAAAAGTCCATTTTTCTGACTGGTGTATACAAATATTGAAACTTTGTATGGTAGTATGTATGTATGTATATGTAACATAGAACACAAGACATTCAGTACTTCAGATGTTCCATCCAGGAGGCGTGTCATCCACCCACAAGAATCCATTAAACCATATTAAAAAAAACAAACCTTTCTTGTATTTTGTAGATTTATCTTTCTATTTAATTCAAATATTCTTATGATAATTAATCTCCAGTCCCGGAGTGTTCCCATGTTTTCATAGGAAACAAGTTAATCCACATCTAGTGTAGGTATAGCTCTCACTCTTTGTATATAAACATTCTGATAACTGTCTTCTCTTTGAGTTTAAGTTTGAGTCCTGTTGGACCAGATTTCCGCAATCAACATTATAAACCTACCTCCACACCGTTTCCCACCTTATTTTTATATGAGATTGGATTTTTTACAACAACAACAAAAAAGTGTACATAGTCAAGTCGAGACTGCTTCAGGCATATCAAATCTCCTCTTAGGTTTATCTTTTTTTTTTTGAATGGAAAAATAGTTTTTCACAGACTCTACAAAGATAGCGTTTCATCCTGCTTGAGATTAGTTGCTCACGGTTTTCAATACACCATCATCGATCATAAAAATACAAAAGAAGCAAAACCAAAGGAAATTGAATCGATTCCAAAAACAGATTCTCAAATGCAAAAAAGTACAAGTAAAAAAAAGTATGTTTTGTGATTAAAAAATAGATTTTGTGGCTGCACAATGAGAAGTAAAAAATATTGGAAAGAACGTCTAGTCTTTATTAGAAGACTCAATATTTGTTTCATTCGAAACGACGCCAATGGGAAAACGACTTATTTTGAGGATATTTTTAAATTTAATTCAACTTATTTTCAATGAGGAAATCTTAATTTTCAATTTTTCGAATGAATTTTACTCATTTAAAGTTTCATTAAAATCGGTTGGGAGAGTTTTGAAAGAACTGACAAGTCGAAGCTGTTTCAAATTCGTCTCTTGTTTAACTTCTTCCTTCCACAATACATTTTTGAAATATCAATACTTTTCTTAATACACCTTCCCTTTGAAATCATCATCATTACATCATATCGTGCGATTGTAATAATTATTGTTGTTATGCAAAATGACAAAGTTCCCATCTTGTAATCATCTTATATTCTCTCGTATAATGAGCGACAATTTCTCAGCTGTTGTGCAAGATCCAAGGGCTTTGTGTGGAAAAGAAAAAATATTATGGAATATATTTCAGAATATTTTTCAACATTGAGATGAGATGCATCATTGAAATCTGCATCTGGTAGATGTTTATACAAAAACATGTACTTACGGTTTTTTGATTACTGCAGTGAATATACAGTAGGGCTTTTTAGTTCAAATCAGTGCAAAAACTCATAATCTTAAAATCTGATATTATCATTTAAAACAAAAATTTGTAATTTGTTTGATCAAAAATAAGAAGAATTTCCGATAATATTGACAAATTTCTGTTCATCAAGTTTAAAATAATAAAATATACTGTTGCTGAATTTTTAATATACATATGTGTATACTATCATCATCCATTTATGTTCTTTGTATTTATTTCTTTTTGAACAAAAACTGCGGATAGACATAAAATAGATATATTTAGAATATTGATAATTAACTTTATTCATAGAATTAACTATTAAAAACCATACTACCGAGAAACTCATCGTTTATGGGAAAGAGTTTTCTTACTTGCAATGTTTCAGTTCCTGATTTTCGGAACAAACATAATTTTAAAACTTAGAAGTGTATTGCAAATTTCGGTTGGGTTTGTACAAAAAGTTTCAAATTATAATTTTGGATTTTTGAACTCATCCACCCTTACATTACATGTACATTTGATCTGGTTCAGCTACAGAAATATACACATTTTGAAAAGTACGAAAAAAATAATGTTTGCTACGTACTTAATTTCGGTACAAGAATTTAAATGACATTAAGAGTAAGACATTCCACGTTCGTGTAGTACGGCTAAAGAACGAATATCTGCTCTTCACAATACGATCGTGGTTTTACTCATATAGCTTTATAAAATTCTACCCATGATATGCTCCTTTTCATTGTCTAAATCGCTAGACATCTTCCCTATGATGCCCTAAATAATCTATTACACAGCAGCCTTATATAGAGATGTGTACCTAAACTGTAGGGTGAGGTCAGAGTTGTTTATACCTAAAGCTGGTAAACCCAGCCACACAAATGCTAAAGACTTAATACCCATACGTCTTAGATTGTTTATTCTCAAAACTTTTGAAAGGGTTTTAGGTATTTACTTACATAGCAATCTGAAGCCAGAAGTTTTATCTCCTACACAGCACGCTTATTCAAAAACTATAGAAAAAACGATCCATGATAAGGAGTACTGGCTGCGTTCGGAGATAATTAAGTGGCTTTCAGTAACGTATGTACATAGCAATGTAGTTAAAAGAAGCCCTCACAGATCTCGAAATAGAACAGTCCTTTATAAAATGGATCATGTGTATGTTAAAAAATAGACAGGCCAACATCGAGCTAAGTGGCATAGTGATTAAAATATCATTATCCAGAGCCAGAGGAACGCCTGAAGAAGTTCTTCTTTCACCACTTCTCTGGATCCTGGTCATAAATGAAATCCTTAGAAAACATAAATATAATGAAGTTAATGCAATAGCTTACGCCGATAATACAGTTCTACTAGGATTTGCACCTGGAAAAAAAGCTGCGGCTTGATTATTAACCCCCAGAACTAGTTCTCTTTACAAATAGGAGGAAAATTCTACGATCCCTAGTATAGAGGGAATCCGACTGAAATTATCAGGTCAAGCTTATCAATTTAGAGTAATCCTATATGAAAAGCTGAACTGTGGCTCAAAAACACTGAAGAGATACAATAAAGCTCAGATAGTCTACTCATGCAAAATCTGAAAACCCTCAAAAGGGTACAGAGAATGGCATGTTTAGATATTACAGGAGTAACGAGGAACACTTCTACAACAGGAATGGAAGCAATACTCAATCGCAGATTCTACAGAAGAGAACTTAAAAACACACTACATGATATCCTCTCTATATTTCAATAAACCCTTTAACACTATTCTTTCTGATAGGAATGAATGTTCCACACATGAATTACTCGTCAATATCCATATATGCGGATGGCTCGAAAACGGATGTTGAAGTAGGAGAAGATTTCTTCTCTCGGGCACGCAATCTTGCCAACTCCTTCAGACTCCCGATCAAAGTAGCGTCTATCAAACCAAAGTATTGGCAGTATTGGCAAAACAGGTTTAAATGGTGGCGTTATTTTAAACTGATATCATCATATTCATTGATAACCAAGCATCATTAAAATCGATTTCTGCCACAAAAATCAAATCGAAGATTTTAAACTACTGTGTCGCCAAGAACTTACGATACTTAGCTCACAGCATAAAATTAATGCTGCTGAATACCAGATCACAGCGATGTACCTGTGAACGTGAGAACTGATGAGCTGGCGAAGATAGGTACAAACATTAACTAGTCCAGTATATACTTAACTGCAGACGACCCAGCTTGTGAATTAAAACGCATCTTTGGTAGCAAGATAATCCAAGAAACCAATCAAAGATGGAAATACCTTGAAACCTGTGTCACGAACATGAAACTATGGGTCAATTTCGACAAAACGAAATCGCGCTCGATTATGCACTTAGACAAAAAGTCCTTGTAACTGCTGGTAAGCATAATAAAAAGTCACAACCTTGCATGTGCAAAGGATGCACTGAAGAACAAGAAGACATAGTTCAATTCTTATGACAATGCCCAGCAGTCTACCACACCAGAAACAAATTCTTAAGCAGACACTTCTTTAATAATCTTGAAAGACTTATAGATATTTCGACTATTAGGCTTCACCAAAACCTCTCAATAGCTAGAACAAGAAAACCCATAATGTTATAGGTTTAATCACTCTAGTAGTACCCTTGGTGTGGTAACTATTGCGTTAAACCCTGCCTGTGCCATCTAAAGTTTTCACGGGTACTGCCTCTTGCGAAGAATTGACAAATTCTCCAAGAGTAATTCTTGTCATGAAAAGTGCTTTGTCAAATTAGTTGTTCGGATTCGGCTTAGCACACAGGAATGGTTAAGAGTTGTAAGGCCCTAGTTCTAAACTTCTTTATTTATTTAATCACTCTTTTAAGGAAGTTCAATACTTCAGGGTATCACAATAAATCTACAATGATCTAAGTGTGGCGATAACGTCATCAATCGCCAGCCCATCAACCTAACCTAACCTAATTACAAAAACATCTATAGGTTGTTTTTCTTTTACTATCTATCAAAAGTAAAATTATTACCTCGAAAAAAAAAGCAACTTCGCTCCACTGTATTTTGTGCATTTTGAATTTAAATTCAAACAAGAATAATGCAGATGTATTTGTGTGTCTATGAAATAAACTCAAACTGTGATAAAAGTATTTGAATATACGAGTATTACATTTTTGCATATTTTTGTTTTTCTTTTATTGGTTTCAGTATTACGTACAAAATGTTTACTTACTCTTATAGAATTGCAAAATATGTACAGTAAAAATTCCATACATTGAAATGATTGACATGGCATGCAACAAGACGATTAAAAATGAGAACCAAAATAACATTCCTTCGCAACAGAAATCACTTGTTGTTATTGTTATGTTCTGCGATGTCAAAATAATCCAAAATTTATCAATTTTTGTTGGAAAAAATTTAAAATGAATAGACAAAAATAAATAAATAAACAATATTATTATTAATATACCTACAGTCCCACCTTCTGGATTTGGATTTGGACAATCATATTTGGTTTTTATTTTTGTTTGTTTTTTTTTTTTATTATTATTCATTTCAATGTCATTTTAATTGTTTTATTGTTGATTTTGGTTTTTTGTTTATGCGCTGTTTTCAATTTCTAGCGAAAATTAAAATTTTAAGTGAGTATTGTTGCTACCAGGAATATTAGAATTCGTGATAATAGAATTAGAGGAAGTTTTCGATTTAAAAGTTGCAACGGGTGTTTTTTTAGACGTATGAACTGGCGGTCATAAAAGGTGTTTTTTTTAGCTATTATCTTTTTGGCAACACTGGTTTAAACAGCTGACGCACGTTTCGTGTTTTGTTTCACTGTCAAAAATCTTCAGTTTGGTCTATAATTTAACAATGAAATGTCTTACAAACGAACAACGCTTGCAAATTATTGAATTTTATTATCAAAATGCGTGCTCTGTTAAGAAAGTTCATCGCGCGCTTCTTCCATTTTATGGAAGTTTAATCGATCCACTGAAGCGGCTATTCGGGCTATTTTGACTAAATTTCGCACCAAATTTACATTGGACTGAAGAAAACATCGCAGCTGTATCGGCCAGTGTTAATGATGACCATCAATTATCGATTCATCGCCGTTCGCAGCAATTGGGCCTCTGTTACTCAACAACGTGGAAAACTTTGCGGAAGGATTTAGGTGTGATGCCTTTCAAAATACAGCTGGTGCAAGAATTGAAGCCGAACGACCTACTGCAACGTAAAATTTTTGGTGAATGGGCTTTTGGAAAGTTAGCCGACGATCCACTTTTTTACCAAAAAACGGTGTTCAGCGACGAAGCTCATTTTTGTCTCAATCGGTACGTAAATAAACAGAATTGTCGATTTTGGAGTGAATATCAGCCAGAAGCATTGCAAGAGCTACCAATGCATCCAGAAAAAGTCACAGTTTGGTGCGGTTTATGGGCTGGTGGCATAATTGGACCGTACTTCTTCAAAGATGATGCGAATCGTAATCTAACTGTGAATGGTGAGCGCTACCATGAGATGATATCCAACTTTTTTTGCCCAAAATGCAAGAGCTTAACTTGCATGACATGTAGTTTCAACAAGACGGTGCCAAATGCCACACAGCACGCGCAAGAATGGACTTATTGAGTGGCGAGTTCGGTGAACATTTTATTTCACAAGACCGCTTCAATTGACGCATTGATAGACAACATTGAAGCATTTATTCGTGAGATACCGGCCGAAAAGAAAAGAAAAGAAAAGAAAAGAAAAGAAAAGAAAAGAAAAGAGTACGCCAAAATTGGACTAAGCGGATGGACCATTTGAGGCGCAGTCAAGGTCAACATTTGCATAAAATAATTTTCAAACATTAAATCATATGGACCGTAGGTACTATCTCCAAACACCTAACCACAGGATCAACCGTACAGACATGATAAAACAACCCAACGAAGTTAACTGCGCTACCATAATAGAATTTCTAAAAAAATCCAATTTACTGAACAAAATTTAATAAATATTTAATAGTTTAAATTAATTCAAATACTCGTAGATACTAAAAATATTGTATTATAACCTAATATGTATACTCAAGAAGGCTGATGGCTTTGTTGTTAGTGCTTTCATAATATATATTATTTGTAATTTTACATTACACTTAATACTGCAAATAAATAAATAAATAAATAAAAGGTACTATCGATTCAAATAAAGATTTCAAGCATTTTTCTGAATTGTATGTGTTTTTTTTGAAAACTTTCCTGTAGCTTTTAAAAAATCACCCTTTATAACGTGATACCAAACTACCAAAAAACTCAATTAAATTGGTAAAAATTGATTTTTGACTCAAAATATCTTTTCAAAAATTAAAGATATTATCTTCAAACTAATTTCCACTTTTAACAAAATTTTGCTTTTAACATTCAGTAAAATTTATATCAGATCCAACTCTATACAAAGTACTTTTGTTGTTATCTTAAGATAATTGATCTAAGAAAAATTCGATCTGTGTTTTTTTTATATAAGTAATAAAAACTTTAAAAAATTCTTCTAAAATTGGTAAAAATTGATTTTCGACTACAAATCTCGGGAACAATAACACTGATTGAAATTTAACATATTTTATCATATGCAAAATATTTTTGCTTAATTTTAGTTAATTTTTTAGAAAAATTCAATTAACAACTTTTTTTTTACAAAACACGAAATCTACAAAAATAACAATAAACTGATAAGAAATGCTTTGCGTCTCAAGTATTATGAGAACAAAGAAAGATTTTGACTTTTTATAATTTTTGAACTCAGACAAAATATTGTTATTGCTATTTAGTTAGGTTTCGACAGACAGACGGGTATGGATGGGAAGTTAACAGTGTGGGCCGCATTCCAGCCTCTTCTATGAATTTGGTTGTTTTTGCGAATCCCAATTTCGGAGTCACAGAAATGGCCAATGCGAAAAAGTATGACAATACTTAATTTCACACTTATGTACATATGTATGTTGCCATACTGAAACTGTGTTTTGAACTGATTTTATCAAAAAGTTTAGCCACTTTAAAACATCATCTGAAACAGTTTTATTCACAGTTTTATTCACCAGATTACAGATAACGAAAGCTATTAAAAAATAATCCTATAAAAGCTAAGATTCTGTATGCATAACCACTCATTCAGGAAGTGTTACATTCATTCATCTTCTTCTTGTTCTCCTTTTCTAAATTAATTTCTAACCTTTTAATCCACATATTTAAAGATACACCACTTTCTATCTTGATTCAATCCTTTACAACGAACTCAAATAAAAAACACGATTTTCCAGATAAACACACTACACATTTTAACCCACATCTCCTTATACAGTTCAGTACTGAGCGAAAGATACTGCTATCAAGAAATTTTAAGATACAGAATCCCTCGTGTCTAAAGTCTACACATATTCTAAAAGAATTTAGATCAATCTATATACAATTTTTCTGATGTACACATACACATCATCATCAGCAGCAGCATTGTATAGCATCAGAAAAGCAGCTGTAGAGGAAAAAAGAGAAGAAAATAAATTCCTTAACATTTTCATTGGAATTTCTATACTAAAAGATACAAAGATACATTTTGCAATGTATATTATGTACTTGTGCATTTAAGATAGAAGACGAAAAAAAAAAAATAAAAAAAATACTCAACTTATTTGCTGCTGCATAAGTTAAGAAAAGATACATTTATTTTAGTTTAAGAGTTTTATACCATTTCCTCCGTCTACATTTAACTTAATTTTTTTAGGCCATTCGTTCCTTGTGGATAAGCACATCTTTTTTATTTTTAAGTTTAAGATACAAAACTATATCTTGTATCTAATATCAGTCCGAATGGGTTCTCACCCAGAAATAATTCAAACTAATTTTTCCCTATGCAATTTGGCATAAATGTGTATTTACTTTTAAAGATGTCAAGTAGTGATAAATTACACAAGAAACTTTATAAAAAAGATAAAAAAATGGGATGAGCTCATGAAGAAGAAAATTGAAACACGTATTTCTTAATAAGATTATTTTATAGAAGAAAGGAACTCAAAGGCAACATTTTTGTTCTAAGTTTTTCAAATGTATAGTGTGTTTTATTTTTTAGACGTGTGGTTTTCAATCTGGCAATACTTTCTTTCAAAATTGCCTTTTTGACAGCTGTCACTTGATATATGGTCAGTTTGGGTTGCAATTTCTTGAACAACGTTTGCAAATCGTAAAAAATGTACTACCAAATTAGTTGTTCGATTTGCAATCAATCAAATTATAAAAGGAATCTTTTGATGATTGAATTATCTTGAGTTGTAGGCCCCATTGTAAATGAAAAATGTTTTGCGAAACATCTTTTCCACGAAATTCAATGATTCCAAAACATAGCCTTACTGACAAATTTTTAGTTGGATTTTCAAGTTAAAATAAAGTACACTGATAAAATTTAGTTCCGATCTTAAATAATGTACAGTGGCATTCAAGGGGGTTCAAGTTGGCAGCGCTGGCATTTGACACCTGTCAAACTCAGCTGTAATTTGAAGTGTCATAATATTAGATGAATGTTTGCCATTTACTATAATGAATCGTTTAAAAGTCGTACAACGCAATAAAACTATAACTTACTGCTCTTGCTGATGATGTGAATTCATCGATTTTTTGGCGGATGGGAGTTTGCAGCAATTAAATGTGTCAAACACCTACCTTTTGGCTGGTGATTAAAGTTTCAAAAAGTAGTGATGCTTTAAAAGTTTCCTGGTCACGTAATTTCATGTTTTGGAGATTTTAATTGACCACTAAGATCATGCGATTCGAACAACCTATAACATCATTAGTCTTTTAGGTTTAGTAAGGAACTCCAATTGGTTTCATTGAGCTTTAGGAGGAAGCCTCAAGATTCATTTAGAATCACAATACTCCAACAACTGGCCTAAGTGTGTCTTACTTCATCCCGGACAGCTACTTCAACCTAACCTAACCTATGGTTTGCGTGCTAAATAACGAAAGTTTCGTGCTTCAATATGTCACTCTCAAATTGTGAGCAGTATTGAAAAGTGTTAATCTCTCTAAAAAGATTACTACATCCTTTTTACTTCTTAAACTTATCTCTTAAAAAAAATTTAAGTATTTCAAAAAACATACAAATTACGAAACTTGAACTGAGAACTTGAATCGTTGTAAGCTTTTTGAAATGATGGATTTTGCAATCGCTAATTTCCCGAATTCCATTTTGGATTTTGCTTCAAGTCGATATCTCCTAAAAGAGGGTTTATCGAAAAAAAAGTCTTTACAATCCTTTCTGTAAATAATTACATTATTTTAAAATTCTCGTGAATGACATTTTAAAAGTAGTTATAGCTAGACTCACTTACTTAAGGTGGCTCTAGAGCCCGGGAACGACCTGGGCCTCAACTAACATATATCTTCATCCAACTCGGTCTTTAGCTACCTGTTTTCAGTTTCGGACGTCAAGTTGGTGCACCACCACCTGCGTGCGTTAACTGAGCCGCAGTCTTCCTCTACTGCGCTGTCTTTGAGGTTTGCATGTCCATTCGCTCTGATGACCTAGCCATCTAAGTCCATGGACTTTAATTCTTCGAAACAGATTATATCGTCTATGCAGACGAGATCAAAAATCACCCGAAGAAATTTTCCCTCGAAGGCGTTCTTATATTGCCTGAACAAGGTCCAAGCCATAGTACCATAAATGAGAACCGCGAGGAAGAGTGTCTTATAAAGGGTGAAGCAGCGATTTTCAAGAGTTATTCTTTGTTTGATTTCAGCGCGTTTTGTGAATTTATAGCGCTGCCTAGGTAGACAAAGTTCTTAACTACTTCAAAGTTATAGCTGTCCATGCTGACATTCTGCCCAAGACATCGTCGTTCAGTGTCCTTTCTTGGTGACAGCATAAACTTGTTCTTGCCCTCATTGACCACTTAAACCCATCTTCTTGGCTTCCGTCGCAATGCTCAAAAATGTGCCATTGATATCACGCCTTGATCTTCCAATTATGTCAATATCATCGGCGCGCCGCCGCGCCGTATCCGATAAATTGGACTGACTTTTGAAAGAAAGAGCTTCTAAATTGACTTTCGCAAAATTCTTTTAAGAACGATGTTGAAGAAGTCACATGGCAATACATTGCCTGTCCTTAAACGTTTTTTGACATCACAAGAATGGGTAAAATCTTCATGCATTCTCCATCACAATTCTGCACAAAGAAATAAGTTTCATAAGGATACCAAAAGTGGACATTACTCTGCAAAATTCTTCTCTATAGATGCTGTCATTCCCGGCCTTGAAATCGATGGATAAATGGTGGGTGTCGATTTGTAGTTCCCGCATTTTTTCGAAGATCTGCCGTAATTAAAATATTTGATCAATGGTAAACTTTCCTGGGTCTGAAGCCCACTGATATGGACCTATCAGGTTAATGACGAAGCTCTTCAGACTTTTATAAAATAATCTTATGTATAGGCGATGTTTAGGAGACTGATGCCTCTGTATAAGTTGGTGCAGTTCAATGGGTCTCCTTTCTTCAGGATTGGGCAAACTATGCTGAGATTCCAGTTAGAATGTTATGTATAAAGCTTTGAGCAGAAAGAACTTACAAATAAGGAAGACTTCTTTTGAAAAATGAAAAAAGGACTTCTTTTGAAAAATGTTATAGTGGTCCACTTTAGTGCATTTTTTGTTAATGTGAAACCAGGCGTAAGACTGTTTTCTAATAAAATACAGGCACCTTAACCATAAAAGTTAACAGGTTTATTGCTTCCTTCACAACAGATTTTTTTTTACTTGCTTGGTGAACTTGCATTTTTAATTCATACAAATTTCATACATTTTCTTTTTAAGATAACTTTTGTGCTTGTGAAACCGGCCCTTAGACTCATTTTTCAAGCTACAACGAAAACTTTGTTCGTATGTAAAGTTTACTTAATAAGAACGCTTCTCTGAATTCAATACTCCACTTAAACCTTTGGTTTCCAAGTTAGAAACAAAAAGATCCACCTTCCTGTCACAAGAGGCCCTCTCTATTTGGAAAACTTGTTTTTATTACATATTTCTAGTAGTAAAGTTTTCTATAACACTTCAAATAACTTTCTAATCAAAAAGGTAAGGTTTATGTTCATTCTTTCTTTTTTCTTTTGAATTATTCGACTTCTATTTGTCACATAATTTTCTGACAGTTTCATAAATCTTCTTTTTTTTCAATTTGTTTGCTTTTTCTTAAAATTGAATTGAGTTCTGTATCTTTTCAAGTATGAGTGCATCTTTCTGTACTCAATTGTATTGCTTTAAGTTGTATTTATATTTTCGTCCCAGATTCATGGTTAAAAGAAGAACAAAAATATTTACAAAGAAAAAAGAAAAGAAAGTGCAAAAGGCAAAAAGCGTTGTGCGATTCAATTATAGTCGAACTCAAGAGTTCAGTTCTTTTCTTATGAGTACATTTATAATTTTTTTTCTTTTTTCGCTATCCTTTTGTGATTTAAAAATTTATTTATTCTTCTGCTTGCTTTTTGTCAAGATTGTTTTGAAAAAGTTTTGTTATTTTTCTGTGAGGGTTGAAGTTTTTTTTTTTAATACTTGAGTTCACCTATCTTTCGAAATGGTTTATGAATTTATGCTGACGAAACGAAAGAGTGTTGTTCTGTAGTATTTTGTTTGCGTTTGCGTTTGTTTTTTTTTTTTTTAAATAAAACAGTCCTCTTTTGATTATGGAATGGCCTTGACAGGAGACGAGGAAGACGAGAACATGGTATTACTATTGGAATTGTTGTTATTTTGTTCTCCTTTGAGTAAGGATGGTTGTAAGTAGGTCATGGTGACTTGTCAGAATAAGTATCTGTGCAAAAAGAAGGAACTGACGGTAGGTATAGAGTACATTTTTAAAGAAGAGAAGAATATCAAATGGGTGTGGTTCAATGGTTTTTGTATTGAAAAGTGCGTAGAATTTAATGCACATCAAAATAAACACATTTAGACAGCTGAAAGTTTAGGATTATAGTAAAATGAAGTATTTTAACTGACAGCTGTCAAATTGTTTTTTCCTTAGTCTATGGTTGCCAATGCACTTGCTAAAATTGAGATACATTCAAAACTTGCTCTAGTTATTGGAAATTTCTTAGAAGCCTACTTTGAAAAAGAAGACCAAAGATAACGTTTGTTTTTCAGAATTTATATTCTCTCTGATCGTGACACTTGCTTCTTTTCCTGTACGAGTATACTTACAAAAAGGAAGTATAAGTTTTCAAATACCGTGTATTTTAGTATTAGAGCAGTACTTCAAATACTTAGTGTGTTCTTTTAGACAATTAGGCCATTCACCGTGAATTTATTTTAACAATATAAATGTATGTAGGTAGTTATCAAGTACTTGAAAGTACTGCTTAAGAACTTTAAGAATTGTTGTACAGTAACTATGCAATCGATACTGAAGTAAAGGGTGCAACAGAAAGGATTTAAAAAAAATCATAACTCAATTTTTAATTAAGCTAACGCGCAAGATTGCCTTTGACAAAATTTCAGTAGACTTTTCTTAACATGCTTTCAGCATTTTCAAGTCCCGCAGTTTAGTCTCATACACTTCAAATAGCCCCATAAAAAAAAGGCGTAGAGGAATAAATCAAGCGAGTGTGACGGCCATACGATTTTCGCACAGCGCAAATTTAATTGGTTACCAAACATTTTTCCTAAACAATCAATGGTTTCGGTGGCGGTATGACACATTGTACCGTCTTGCTGCTGGATCCCAGTACGCCTTATTTTCCTCCTTAGACCCAATTTCGACCGCACAAACTCGTTTAAAGAGTATGACGTTAACCCTTTAGTCAAAAAAATAATGACCGATCGATGACGCTCCAGGCTGCTACTTCCATTGAAGCGTTCAGGTAAAAATCAGCCTAATCTTTTATCATAATTGCGTTTAGTCAAATTTCTTTCAACTCGATTTTATGTAACATTGCTTTACTAAAAGTTTTGAGTCGTGCGACGTAATCTGTTAGTTGTTAGGCGTTCATTATCTTATATTGGTGGAAGTTAGGGTCTTCATGAAGTATTCTTCTTATCGTTCAATCAAAATTTCTTAGGTTTTTCAGGGCTCGTTTCACGGAATTTGGTAACCCATTTCGCAGAGTTTTTTTTTTCGGTAAAAAGCTTTGTTTACGATCCACATTAAAACGTTTACAAAAATCTTGAGCTATGGTGGTTCCTTATAGTACTAAACAAAATTGTGGCTCCTTCCTCTTTCCAAAACCAAGATTGCAAGATTAGCTTCTTTAATTTAAAAAGGCGCTATGATTTGTTTTTTTAATCCTTTCCTGTCGCATTCTGTATTGACTCCGGACGAAAATAATTGCAAGGTACTTGTACTTTGTTTTTAAGCGAGAGTCTTTCATTGATCGCCTAATCGTGGTTTGAATAATTTATTTCTTAAATTTTTTTAAAGTTTGTCAGATCTTGATTAACCCATTACTGCTTTAAATATGTGTTTTATGCACGGTTGTTGTTATACAGGCTCATTCATTATTTGGTTTCAAAAAAGACACAGCAAAATATTTCTGAAGAAGACTTGTGAAAAGTTGTGGAATATAAATAATATCATTTAATGGCTACCTCGGATATATTCGAAGAGTGTTATTCTTTTGAGGTATTTTTGACCACTTTTTCGAAAATTTCGGACGGTACCTTGAACATAACTTGAGTAATGGTTATTTTTATCGCGTCACGCGTTAACACGGTCTTTGGGGTAATCCCGTTAATAGAAAAATCTAACTGTGGGGAATGGCATGGGTCATATCGTCAATCTCCTTGGAAATTATATTTCCCTTTTGATTTTGTATTTCCATGGTATTTTGTCCTTAATCGGGAATTTCCCAAAAAACAATTTCCCCCCAAAAAAAATAATTCAATGGGGCCTGATTATGAGGTTCGCGGCGAATCGTTTTGCTAGCGAGTTTGCCATTTTTCAATTATTGCTTTCGCTTTCGCCTTCTTCGTTTTGAATTCGACCAATTAACGAATTCGAAGGCGAGTTTGAAATGTCATAATGTTTGTTGGCGAGTTGAATCCGATAGCTGTTTTTTGGCGGATTCACAGGCGAAAGAGTGTTTATTATTATTCAGTGTTCCATTTCGTGGATTATTTCTTTATTTTAATTTAAAAATGTGAGTTAGCTTTATTTTAATTTTCTTATAATTTATCCACAGTAAAATATAAAATTTTATAATTCATTCAAGGAACGATGTTCCTGTTCATTCATTTTAAAATTTATCATTTTTGGGCACAACTTTCTCTCAAGAATTTTAAGAGTTTCAGGCAAAACGTTTGAGACTGTTGGTTGTGCCATTCCAAGGAGTACGTCTGGTCCAACTCCTTTTTGGTACGATCCCTCAGCAAGAAATCTCATAGTAGCGGCAAGCTTTAAAATTGAAGGAATGCCGTTGCTGTTCTGATCCTTGAATTCCCCACTGATCTCTTGCAAAATGAAGACAAAAGCTTCTTTCGAAAGTCGAAATAGTTTGATAAATCTATTAAGACAAAGTGTGTAGATTAATTGATTTATTTGATTTAAACTAAAAGGAAACAATACTTACTCAGTTGAAGGGAGATCCAGAGGAGAAGATTTGCTTCTTAGTAGTCTCCTGGACACCCGTAATCTTGAGGATTCCTGGGATTCCTTAAATTCCTCCCTTTCAGAATAAATATACATCATAATTGATTCCATTTTTTAATTTTAATATTGTTTATTAAATAAATTACCGCAAATTTCACAAATTCAATCAAAACAAAACAAAATTTGTGGAAAGCTGTCAAACCAAAAGTGTCAAATCACTGGAATATAGAGAGAAAAAGTCAAACCAAAGTGTCAAATCACTGGAATATAGGAAGAACTACTTTAGCTTCGCCGCGAGTTCGTTAATAAGGAAATACGAAGCGAGTCGAATTTGAAAGCTCGAATTGAAAACGATCCGCCGCGAACCTCATAATCAGGCCCCTGGACATTTTTTTCCCAATAGCAAGTAATTCCGAGTAAAACTTTAAAGCATTATTTACGTTCCCAATGTTCGAGAGAAGGAATCATTCCAAGTTAAATTTTTATTCACGATAGCCCCCATGATCTCAGTGACAAATTGAAGGCGCCAAAGTGTAAAATTACGTAACCAGGAAATTTTTTAATTATTATAACGCTTCGATGTTTAAGCATCTATTGTCGTAAATTGCAAACATTCAATGTATGATGTTCTGACATTTTAAATGACATCTGAGTTTGACAGTTTTTCAAATGTCAGTGCTGCTTACCTGAAACTACGAAAAAAGGTCTGGTTTTAAAAGTTTCAATTCCAAATCATATACATGTATGTACATAAATCTAGGTCACCTTAAATGCCCCAAATTACTTAATGTCCTTTTCGATGACATTCTTTCAAATTCCAAAGAAGTTAGGTGTTAAAAAATCTTAAAGTCAAGTGTCTGTTTGTAGAGTGTTCTTGATAAGACATACTGCGGATGGATCTTATATCAATATTTTTTTTTTTCACGTGCATTAATTTTAATTTATCTCTCCACTTTATTTAACTTATGAGCTTTAATCTAATTCCTTTAATCTTCTATATAGGACTCATTATATAAAAAACATTTACAATTCTCATATTATGCACTTAAGGCTTTAGCGCGGCCACAAATCATTGACTTCACACTCTACACTTCAGTCAGAAGTTGAGAGAGTTTTCCAACCATATGATAAATTGCATTTCTCGTTCTCCTTTCAAAATTCCTATTTTTAAATTAAAAATACAACAAGAACGTTTGTTTCTCTGTAGATTCAAAGAACATGGAGATGTTAGATAGAGATTCACCTCAACCACAACCTCTATTTCACATTAAATAACAAAATAATATGCTGCTACACTTTAATATAAATTTACCCTTGAAGTAGAGATTCATCTTCATCTTCGTCGTCGTTGTTGGTTCTTGATATAGAACATCATGTTTTGGTGGGGTTGTTGGAGGTATAGCATGTCAGACTTATTGTCGTGGCAGGTTGGGCTTCGGTTGTTCTCAAGTCCCAAGAGCGAGGAAAGCGTGTGCACTGCACAGCATATTAGTGCGGCGCGCGGGTGGCGGCGGTGGCGGTGGAGGTGGTAGGTGGTAGGCTTCTTGATGATGTTGATGGAGGAAGAAGCACTTCACACCAAATTAAAAGTTATTATCATGATTGAAAAGCAGAAAAAGCAAGCTGTACAGAATATATGTATATCTAGTATATCTTTATAAAAGCTCCCGCTACCGCCTTCTTCGTTCTCCTTGATGTGCTACTAACTATAACTAACGACCATCACAATCGGTGCGGTGCGGTGCCTTAGGGGTGTCCTATCTTATTCCTATTCCTATCTCGGTCGGTCATGGCCATCATAATTCATAAAAACTAGAAGTGTTGTTTATCAGTGTTGTTAACTAACGACACCCCCCGGGTTATAGGCGTATACCCAACTACAACAATTCGCTGCGGTAGGTGTGGTATGATGGTGATGGTGGCGGTGGCGGTCTGGTCAGTCAGCAGTAGAATATTTAAATATAAACGTGCCTTTAGTTAGATATGATATGCTCTAGAACGTGATCCACTTGAAGCAGAAGTTTTACTAGCTATAGCTCCCTGCAGCTAGAAGATAGAAGATTTAATTAAATTTATAAAGATGTTGTTTGCTTTGAGTGAGTAAGTTTGTAAGAATTAAAATGAAGGCTATAAAGAGTGCAGGTGCATGCAGATGATGCAGAACGTAGATCTCTGTTGAAAATCTAGGACAACGTCAAATGGCGAAGAAGTATAATTGACTAGCTTCCTGAAATTATGACTCTGATATTTTGAAAGATATTCAAATTCATTTAGATATCATTTAATTTTAAGTCAGTCAGATTTTTGTAAGGTACTTATAAACATGCTTCCATCAAGTCTCATATGGTATGAACCTTCAAGCACCTTGCACATGAATTGCAACCTATACGAATGTACTTTAAAAACCTCTTAATCCTCTTAGTTAATTTTTTCGAATGTTCTAGATGCGCGGAAGTATTCAATATCTAACCTGTGAAGTACTAAAGTATTAAAGAGAATTTTATTTTCTAAAGCATTAGTACCTACTTTCGTACTTTTACTTAATTACTCTGGTACTACTATCATGGTGTTTTGCAAAGAACTTGGTTGCAAGCAACAAGTACCAGGCACTTATTCAAGCAATATTCTAAATACTTCAATAGTTTCAAGTACTTTTTATGAAGCTATGCTTGTTAATTTTAACCTTAACTTATGATAAATAGTTATAATTTATTCAGTTTCATTGAATGGCATGTACTTTAAAGTACTGCGGTCTCGTATACTTGAAGCACTTTTCAAGTAGGTACTTAAATAAACTCGTCTACGACTTAGAAGTGTTACTTAAATATGTTTTCTTAGACGTGTTGTTTTCAATATGGCAATACCTTTTTCTTTTGAAAGCTGTCACTTGATTTATGCTCAGTTTGGTTTGTCATTTCATAATAAATAGACTTTCTTCAAATATATAACTATTTAAAATTAAAAAAAAAAACATATACAAAGCTTTTTGAGGCTATCTTAATTTATGAAGTTGCTTTTTTCCGAATAAATTCGTTATGTTTTTCCAAATCAATATTCCCTTTCTTCATTTGAAATACATAAAGCATTCGAATCAATCTTAGAAACGCTGTACTAAAACATTTTTTAACAAAAAAAAGCAGAACGGATTGAAAATAATTTTTGTTCTTGTAACGAATCCGTCGTCTAAACAATTTATCATATCGAGTTCTTGAAAATATTGAATGTATAAAAATAATGTTGAAAATGGGTATTTTAAAAACTTGAAATAGTTTAAATCAATGTTCAACATCGAATTCAGCACCAAAAATTAACTCCAAACAGTATTTTTCAAAACTATGAAATTATGAAATCAAAGGTTTGCTTAAAGCTTCATATAAAGTCAAATAAGACGCATAACTAATGATAATTGCCAGAAACTAAGTAAGATACTAAAATGATTTAAACTGTATCAATTTCAACTGTATCATAACAATTTATGAACTTCAAACTTTAAAAATCCCGTTTTTACTTTCTGCAGTATTTTTAAAGAGGCAAAATCTGAAGTGATAGACAAAGTTTTGGGCGAGAAATTAGGACATCTTAGCCCTTTAAAAAAGTATGTTTTTGTTTTTGCAACAGAAAACACGTAATTTTGTCGACCCTTACCAGTCCGATAGCAAGCCAACCTCAATCCAGTTGCTCACCTAAGCCTTCGGCTATCTCTTCACTCTGTTCGTGACGTACTATTTAGTAGTATTAAAAGGATTTTCCGGACTGGACTTTATATTTCGCTAATCCGATCTAGGTAATGTTCCACCGACAGTTTTTTTTTGCACGATTTTTTACAATTCTCAGTAAAAATTGTCCTTATAGACACATTCAGTTGTCAAATGTCAAGCTACTCATGAAAAAAAGTTCACTTCAAATCGATTTTGTTTCTTCCGTCAATATCTGCTTCCCTAGAGTTTCTCTAATGTGTTGGCCCAACATGAAACGTTGATACTTAGGACTTTCAAGATCGATGTGTAGGTTCAATCTTTGCTTGTGCCCTTTGTACGGCACTGTTTCTAGAGAGGAATTGACAAATTATCCAAGACTAATTATTTTCCTTAAAAACTGCTCTTTCGAAATGTACATAAAATTGTAGGTCCCCTTTAGTCACAATAAATAATATACAAGAATGGTTGAAAGTTGTAAGTAACTAGGCTTTTTTTTCAATGAAGAATTTTAATTTTGTAAGTTTTTTTTTAGTAATTTTTTGTGGATTAGGACAAAGTTTGTAAATTTTGGAATTAGAGATATATCGGCATTCTTTAAAAGTAAAAATTCAAAATTCTTTAGACATATACCCCCACAAATAAAAATCCCAGATCAAAGTTCCAAAATTGAATCCAGGCAAGTCTTTATTTTTGATTTTGTGTATTTAAACATAAAGCTTGGTTTGGACAATTTTGATTTGAGTCGCTTCAAAGTCAAGAATGATTTTTAGGAATTTAAGTATTCTGAACTTTATCTCTAAAATCTGCAAAGATAATTTTATTATCATGTTCGGTACTCTGTTCATTTCGCTATTAATAGACCCACGACCTAGACGTAATTTAAAAATATAAAAATAAAAAAATATACCCTTCAATTATTTGTAATTTAAATTGAAAAAATTGACTTACTAATTTACTATAATTTAAAATTATAATGAATTTGTTTTTTTATTGTATACGAATGTATTAAAACTGAAAAGAACAAAATGTTGAATGAATGTATAATGAAATTTGTTTAAGTTCTTGAGGAAAACACTTTTAAATTACGATTAAAGTTTTAAATTTTTTTTTATTAATTTATAAGTTCAATAACCCACATAAAAGAATTTATTATTTTAGGAAATTATTTTGCAACTTCGAGTAAAATGTTATTGTCGAAAATAATTTCGAATTATATTTCTTTGTGTAATGATTACTAGAAAAAGAATTCATTACTATTTTTTTGATCATTACTCATGTTTTCTATTACATTTATGTGTAATTGAGTTGCAAGTAATTGACGCTTTTCAATTACATGTAATTGCTAATTGAAATTCTACAATTATTTTTTAAAATTGTAAAATGGAAAAGGTGTATGGAGATTGCAATTACGGTAATTGTAATTGAATTTTCTTTGTAATCATTGTTTCCCAACTCTGATTATGTCCCATTGGAAAAGTAACATAACAAGACTCCACTTATTCAATAAAATCTTACGAAGATCTCCGAAATGGTAAAAATTAAATAAATTAAATAAAATAAAATACCAAATACACACTCACATGATTTCTTACCCATCAAGAGACATTTCTCAGCTTTAATTTTTACTTCCGCCACATTAATGACGTCAGAATAAAATCTGTTTGTTTGTATATCGAAAGTGAAATCGAATTCAAATGTTCTGGGTTATAAAAAAAAATCTACCTAAACCATATTACCTCTGAAAATGAAATCAAAACCAAAACAATCTCATACTCAGAATCAAATCAGAAGAAATATACAAACAAAAATTAGGGACTTTCCCTTTTTTTATTGTGACCCAGATTTTAAACCTATAAGATACCTACCTACAGAAAATTCAAACAAAACGAGAAACAGAGCAACAAATTCGATATAATTTATATTTTTTGTATTTGTATTTTTGTTAGATTGTTTTTTAAAAAGAGTAAAACAAAAATTAAATAAAATTATGAGACTGTGAAAATATAAGTGTAACACAAGAAGCATTTAAAACGCAACTCTTAGCCGTTGACAACAACACAAATGAATTAAATTAGATTTTATGCAGTCAGTCAGGGAAAAGTAAAGTTTAACTAAACTTTTATCGCTGCTGTAGATATGTATCTTTTTGCATATAGCTATAGCTTTAAGGTAGACGTAGTCGTAGTCGTAGGTAGTAGACTCAAGTCGACTACGACAATCTTTGACTGCAATCGTTTTCTTAATAGTTCCACTTTGTCTGCTTCGAAATCTACTAGACACAAAATTTTGTATTTTATTTTTTAACAACTAAATGAAGTACACAAGTGTCTATGCATAAAATTAGAAACAAAAATGTATCCAAGTTTCTTATCGCCGCCGCTGCCGCCGCGCCGCGTGGCACTGTTTGTATGATATAAAACAAATTGCAGTGCGCATAAATAGAAAGTAACTATATTATGGATGCTACCAACGACTATACGACATCAGGCAACGTACAATGTCCACTTTGATAGCCACCAGTGTGACATATCTAAACTTTTGTGGCAGCGACAGAGGCAGCGGCAGGAGCAGGGGCAGTGGAAGCGACACTAAACTGCGTGTGTTTATAGATACTTTTTAATCTATGATCTCAATCAAATGACCAAAATGCTGTTTTATAAACATAATTAAATGCCACTTTCTTTCCGCTTAAAACTGGATCGACCATAAACTAGAATACTGAAGTACATGTTCGTTATCATTTACATTAAAGTCATGGTGAAAAGTATTTATCATATTGTAAAAAAAATTGGAGAAAATGTAAGCCCTACTCACTTTTTCTTCCGTCAGGTACTTCAATCAATCTGCCACCAATCAATGATTCGCCAGGAAACTACATTTAGAAAAAATGAGAGTTTAAAGATTTGATTAAGCCAATAAAGGAGCTCCGTTCCCTTACATTGAATTTCTGTGCTTTCCTGCGGTTTTTAGTCCCAAGTTCTATCAATTTGATGTTTGTATTTATAAACTTTACTGGATTTTGGATGTGTGTTTTTTTACGAATTCCTCCTTTGTTAGATTAGAAAATACCTTTCGCAACGTTCAATTTAAGTAGTATTTTATAGGTTCAGGTCTGAGAAACACAAAATAAATGCTGGTGTTCCCCAGTGTTCTGTTCTGTCTTCTAAACTCTTACTCATTTTACTTCTAATCCACTGTTTCACTGACGATTATACCCTTAGCTTTTCATATTTGTTTTTAGATTCACAGCCTTGCTCTTCGAAGGTTGATCTTCAACGCCAATGACCTAGACAGCATTATTAAATGGGCAATATCAAAACTCGAGTAGAATTTCATGAGTGGAAAACTCAATGCTGGTTGCTGTCGTTTAAACACAATTTCACATCTATATAATTGATAGTAGAGCCTTGATTGGAACTTGCATCAAGGAAACTGAAAACCTCAGAATTATCGGTATGTGATGTCCAACCACCTCTTGTGGAAGGATCACATACGCGATGTCGCCAAAAATACTGCAGGATGTTTGGGCTTGATTTGGCTGTTATCTAGAAGACGCACGTTCAAAGCTTGGGTTTGGTTCTCCTGCAACGTACTGTAGCCTTTTGGGCAGTATTGAACGTAGAATATTCAAATTGATTGGTGGTGATGTCATCGTTGAATCAGTTACTTCGCTTAAACACCGTCGTAATGTTTATTGAATTATTTTATCGGATTATGCGTTAGAGAAATATTAATTTAACCGTAACACCACGAATGCTTATTAGCCTAACCTCGAACCCAACTTCGGTCGTATAGTCAACTACAGAGATTTGTTCTTTAGCCATACTTCGCGAATGTGTCTTACCACACTGTCTTTCCGAGTTATCGCAATATTCAGGATTGAAAACTTCCTGCGGTTTTAATGATCATAAGAATCGATTTTTTAAATCCGATCGAAATCTATAAAAGGCACTCAGTAGGAATAGGTATCGAGAAGTGTGAGACTCTTACCACACTAAACCCACTGTAAATCAAAACCAATCTAGGAAAGATCGACAAATGATTTTTCTTTCTTATTATTAAATTCACTTTAGGGGCAGTTTATAGTTGTTATACTTTCTTATAGCTTTAAGACCATCAGAGGCTTAGTTTTATTTAATCTCCGAACATTTAAGTACATTGTACATTTAAGAAGGCCTCCATTTCGGAGTTGGTATGACATTAGCTTGTTCTGAATAGATAGGTCATAGTTCTACCTTATTAACTATTACATTCTTTTGTACTCCAATTAAGCTTTTTTCTTTTTGTTTTGGTGCTCTTTCCATTTAAGCCTTTTATCCAAAATCATTCCAAGTATTTGACAGAAGTAAGTAAGGAGTAAGGTACTTCTGTACTGTTTATCAAATTCAAAAAGCATTATTATGTACTATTTATGTTTTTGTTTATAAAATGTATATGCGTGATTTTGTTTCATTTAGTTTGATAGACCATTTTTGCGTCCAAATACTTATCTTATCGACTGCATTTGCAATTCTGGCGTATTCTTTCTATCGGATCTACCTATTGCAGTATCATCAATTAAGGCGGCTATGATAGCATTGATATCCACTAGAATTTCCCTTGAATGTAAAAGATACAAGGTTGGTCCTAGTACACTTCCTTTCGGTAAACCGTCTTGCATTTCCTTTAGTTCCGAGTAATTTTACTCCAAAGAGTCGGTTCGTAACGTATGATTTCAGTATTTCTTAGTACTGCCTTTGAAGACCCCTATTCCGTTTGTACTCAAGTCTCAAGTGCAAAACCTTGTCAAAGGTTTGAGCAACATCTAAGAATATACATTTGTAGCCGCGCATAATTGTTTTTCTTCAAGTGCCTTTTCTACCACATTCACAATTCGATGTACTCTAAACTGATGGTTCCGAAGTAGTATTTTTTGTCTTCTATTGTTTTGCTGAATATTTTCAGTTGCATTTTTCCGAAAACTTTTTCCATGCGATATTGATCCGTAAGATTTTAATTGTGTTGGTTGTTGGAGTCTTGCCCTTTTTATAGGTGGGTGTAACAATAACATCTGCAATTTTCCAATAATATTTTTACTTTCAAAACTTGAGCAGTGATAAGATCGCACCCTGCTGATTTATTATTAGATAACTTATGTTGACACATGCTTCTTACTTCTTTGAGCGTTATAGAAGGAATTTCACAGTCGTCGTTTCTATCAACAAACTGCTGAGAATGGTTTGAAAACATTCGCGAGATGCTCAGCAAAAATATCAGCTTTTTGTTTCGGATTTCCGATTCATTTGCCATCTAGAAAATTTTATTGGCGGGTTTTGTGTAAAACGCTTTTCTGCTTTCCATAATTAGTATTCCGGTAAAGCATCTGTCATCAGACTTTCAAAAATTTAATTAGTGAACTATTGTTGAACTCGCTGATTCCTGTTTGTTGCTTGGACGGTTAAAGATTGTCTTATCATGAAGTCTGAAAAAAAAAAAGAGAATTCTAACACTTCATAGACTGAATTTTTGAAGATGTCTCGTATAACATGTACCAAATAATTTTAATACTATCATCGAAAAATAAAACTACCAATCTTTTCATTAGAAAACACAAAATTGTTTGATGCACACTTTTAAGCAAGACTGTGTTGCTTAGAGTAGATTGTATTAAACTTAATGTTTGATCTTTTAATTGCCTAGATAGATACATTTATGGTATATCTGCATAAAAGTTAAAAACAAAAGCGGATAAACCAGCCGTCACAGCACCTTTTCAGCTTATAACTTATAGCCTATAGCAGGCAGCTCCAGCTAGTTTTCCAATCAGACATAAAGTTGTTCGGTTGCATTGAGTTTGAGAAGAGATTCAATCGATTGGAAAATGTTAAGTGAGTTATAGGTTTGGTATGAATAAATTAATCGAGACTTCGATGGAGGTTTGATACAAGAAGACGAAGAAGAGGAAAAAAAGCCATTTAAAGAACATGGCGTCAATATATGAACTGTGCTGCACCCTGCACCCTGTAGTTCCTGCACACTTCGATATAGCAGTTTGTTTTTGTAGCCTTTTCCATTTTTGTTCCGAAAGATGGTGCAAGTTCGTTTATATATGTATGTACTTTGTTCATAATATTGATGGTTGATGTTTGTTGACTAATTAAAAAGTTATTGAACTCTTTGGCGCTATTTTTGTTATTGTTGTATAGAGTGCTGGGATAGGAAAAAAGGTGTTTTTGATGAAGGTGACGGTTTCTAGTTACTATTGATGCGGTGAGTTGCCGTTGGATTTGAAGCTGAAGTAGTAGAATTTTTATATAGAAACAACCCCACACGCAGTATGTTGTTGTTAAGTGGTTTATTGCATTTTAAGTGGCGGATTTATATTTTTTTTCACTTTTGATACTTGATTCCTTATGTCAGGTGCACACACGTGGTTTTATTACAAAATAAGGAGAAAAAAAGGCAATAGGCAGTTGCAGTTGCAGGTGGGTCGAGGTGTTGTTAAGTGTTTTGGAAATTATTTACATTTTTGTGTTCGAATATAAAAAGAACCACCATATTGATTATTATTTGATATAAAAGAACGTTTGAGTCCTTTACCTATTGAACTTTAAAAAAAAGTTTAATTTTATGACCTGATGAGAGTAATTCAAAAATTGTGTTTTAGTTTTGTGGTGATTATTGAATCCATAGCTTTTTTTAAGGCAGGTGTTTTCAAATGAAATAAGTAAATGAACTAGGCCCAGTATTAACAACGTTAGAATTACATTAAGTCTATATGTTTTTGAAATATTTGCTGTGTCACTGTTGTTGTTGGTAAATATTTTTTGGCGAAAATAAAGGGTTTTCGAATCAGAGGCTTTATTATGAATAACGCGCTATTTGGACAGCTGTCATCTTTTGACATTCGATAAGTAAATAAGGCAATTCCTAGAAATCTGAACATGTTATTTTTCGAAGAAGTTATTATAACTGACCTGACCACTAAGATCTTACTATCTTTAGACCTATTTCATTACAATCATGTAAAAAAAGGGTCTTTGTCGATGCTCCGGAATTGCTTCAAGTAATAAGCATGAACCTGAACCTTTTTTTCACAACTTTCAAATGCAAAAAATATGATAAGTGTAATTTTGTTAAGTGAATTGATTCGTGTAAAGAACTAAAGAGTTTTCTCATTTAGTCGTTAAGAAGCATTAAATAGCCTTATAACTTTCACTAAAAACAACATGCATCAACATCAAGAATCGATTAGAATTGTTAAAAGCATCATTTTATTCTTATCCGAATCCTATCTACAAACTGTCGCTTAGCTTTCCGAGATTTACGTGCTTAGTAAAAGGTAGGTACTCCGAACTTTATCCGCATTTAGAAAAAAAGTTACGGAAAATTGTTAGCCTTGTATGCGAGAAAGACTATTTCAGATTCTCAAAAGCTTGGCAGACTTACGCTTTTATGATGGCGTAGACCATGAAATCTGACGCCTTTCGGAGGAACTTCCAGAGCCTTGAGGTTTATCCTGCTAACGTTTTTTGTTGTACAGACAAAAAAAGAAGTGTCAAAATAGGTTAATTGATTAATGAGGGTGTAGATACTTAAACATTTCACCTTAAACAGAGGCACAGAGGCCCAAATATTCAACCAACTTTTGCAGTAATTGGAAATAACTCGCCGAATATCCGAATAAGGCCTTAATCGTCTCCGGCTTATCTACGTAGACAAGCGATTTCACATAAATCTTAAACAAAAAAAAAAAATTATTTAGCGGTATTAAATCGCACGATCTTGGAGGCCTGGCCATAGGCCCACGCGCTCACCAAAAGTTTTAATCAATAAACTAAAATAATTTTTTAAATGTTGTTCACTGGTAATTCTATTCAAATAGCAAACCAAACTGAGTATAAATCAAATGACAGCAGTCAAAAAGACCATCTTTGAAAAAAGTATTGCCCCAAATTTAAGAGTATTAACTTCAATTTTCGGTCGTAAGAATTGCCCTAAAAGACAGACAATAAGAAGTTTAGTTCAAACATTTGAGTTTACATATACAAGTGTCAAAAATCTCGTCCGTAGCAAACGAACAAAATCATAATATATCACTGCGTTCCCAAAATGGGACACTGCTCATACCACCATTATAGCGTATTTTGCATAAGGTTCGTACGTTCTACGATTGGCCAAGTTTTGAAGTCCTTATGGAAAACCTATTACCCGGCTATGCTTATATCAGCTAGTTGGCAGTATAAAATCGACATATCCTGGATCTTTTCTACATGTCCTTCAATTTATACTATTCTCTGTATTCATGCACAATCGTTTAAATGATGATCGACATCATGACAAAATTTGTATAGCAAAATATCATTCGTATCATTAACTTCTGCTAAATGTTAAGTCTTATTTGAAATCCTCCAAATCTCCATAATTAAAATCAATATAAGTTAAGAA
Source organism: Eupeodes latifasciatus (assembly GCA_920104205.1). Lineage (NCBI taxonomy): Eukaryota > Metazoa > Arthropoda > Insecta > Diptera > Syrphidae > Eupeodes > Eupeodes latifasciatus. The sequence continues at coordinate 152,447,411 of OV049924.1, forward strand.
AATCAAAAGGAAACATTAAATTAATACAATTTATGGTATGCATCAAGGTTGCGCTTTGTCTCCAACACTTTTTCTCATATTTATATCGTAATAAGTTCAATGCAATTTTTCGTTTCTTTACTCCTTTTTAAACTTTTGAACTGGTGAATGTATTTTAAGTTTTCTACTGCTAAACAATACCTGTTCAAATAATATTATGAATGCTTCCAAAGTTCAATTCATAATAAGAATGCAAATTTAACAAAAGTAAAATTTCTAGCGGTTCTAATAATAATAAAGAGATAATGCCATTCAACTGATTTGTACATTTTCGGAAAGTCAAAATACATATTTCTATAAGATACAATTTTTCCAAACAAACGTCTATAATGTTTGACAGCCTCACAAAACAACCAAACGTATAATGTACCAACAAAATAATTATTCTTATCCTTTGAGGTTCTTTATTCTGTTTGACTTAATTGAATTTCTTATTCTTTCTTGTATCACATACAAATTCAAGTCGTGCGTTTTGTTTTGTGCCTAAGGTTACCTACCTATAAACTAAAGTGACTGTCAAGTCCACAATTGGTACGTGCCCCAGCTTCAATTCTGCCAAACAATGTTCTTCTTTTTGTATTATTAATTCCGCAAGTAGCAGCCGAGTCGTCTTTCTTAGGCTTTAATTTTTTGTTTTGCTTAGTTCTTATTATTTGCTTTCGGTGTACGATGCCTACTTGTACATATTTCACATCTGCGAGTGATAACGCGTACGTCAAATACTTAAATGTAGCACAAAACGATATCACTGGATGGATATGGATATGGCCATGGATATACCTAACTTATGTGCTTTTAACATTAAACGAAATAATCTTAAATACATAATTTTCTAATTTTTGTTTTGGTTAAAATTGAAAAATTTAGAAACTTGTTATTTAGACCATTCCCACCATTTATTCGTTTTGATAACTGTAATGATGAAGTGGTTAAGCCTTTTTTTTTAAGTAAATACTATTTTCATAGTAAAGACTTGACAATTTTTTTTTTAAATAGATCGGACACCATATTTCAAAAACTTTTGTATCGGCTTTAAGTACAATGGGACTCGACTTTGTTCATATAGTCACCACGGGCACGTTTGCAGCGGTAAATTCGTTGGACCCAATTTTCGATGACTCGGCCAAACGTAAAGAAATTGTCTATAGGCGTAACGAACTAGGCTGCCAAATGACTGGTCCATCAAAATTACTCTTCAATAAATTAATTGGCCCAAAAATAAGCGCAATAAAGCTTTCTATTCTAAGTAACGTGACGATCGTTATCGTCGACGAATAAATTAATATTTTGCTGAGTGAACCCATTTAGCCAAAAATGAGTTTTGTCTCCAGAGCCCAATCGAAAAATGTGCGTCGCTTCAAATTTTTCATCGGCTTCAATTATTGAGTAAGCTTTATCTTGTTTGGGTGTAAACCTAAGGATCCTAACGCAAAAAATACCATAAAGTGATTGAAGTGATGTCCAGTTCTTGATAACGCCGGCCGTGGAGTAAATTGATTTGGATCGTTTGCTATGGATGATGGTGATTTAAAATTCACCTTAGAGGAAGTTTATAGTTGTAATACTTTTCCATAGCTTTTAGACCATCAGCTTAGAGGCTTAGTTATTTTAAATCTCCTCCATTGCGAAGTTGGTATTACTTTGAAGTTGCTTGTCATGTGGTGATACAGAGCTGTTTTTTTAACCACTTCTGTAACCATTTCAATTTTTAGGTCACGATGTAGATCGCTATTCCTTTATAAACCAATGGACATTTATTATTTCACGAAGGGCTTTGTGGACCCAAACGGGCTTTAGAAGTTGCTTGTATAACATTAGTTTTCTCTTTTTTTTTGAAGTGCTCTTTTCGATTATCCAAAGTTATTCCAAGGTATTTGGCATTATTGGAGTAAGGCACTTCTGTACTGTTTATAGAAATTGGAGCATTATTTATCTTTTTGTTTGTAAAATTTATATTCGTCGATTTTGTTTTATTTTGTTTAATATGCCATTTTTCCGTCGAAGCACTAACTTTGTCGACTGCATTCTGCATTTTTTGTATTGCCTTTGCAAAGTATCTATCTGTCACCGATATTGCAGTATCATCAGCTTGAATAGCGCTGATATATACATATAATATAAGTTACTAGGTTGGACCTAGTACACTTCCTTGTGGTACACCGGCTTGTATTTTCTTTAGTTCTGAGTATGGCCGTATTTGGAGTATTGGTCGTATCGTACTATAAAGAGCCTGTTATAAATATTAGCTTTCTGTATCTCTTTGTATTGCCTGTGTCCCAAGTGCCACACCTTGTCAAGGGCTTGAGCAACATCTAAGAATATGGCCTAGCATACGTATGTTTCTTCAAGTGCCTTTTCCACCACATCCGTAATTTGATCTCACAACGAATATGTAGACTCAAATTATTGCACTAAACTTGCTATTTTGCCTTCCAACTGTGGCTATTATCACGACGCAAAATTTGATTTGACGGTCTTAAAGTTGCAGTCACCGACTTCGAATTTCGGTAAAAATTAATAATTTTCCAATGTTGTTTGTTCGTGTATATTACCATGATACAAATGTTGAGTTTACTGAATAAATTTATAATGATAGTTCAATGTTTTGTAAAAGGATGTGTTCACAAATTTAATTCATTAATGTCAAGTCCCTATTCGAAAATCCGATTTGACAAAAGCTAATAAGATTAACCTTATATAACTTATAACGAGCACACAATCCTCAAAACCCAAAATTATATTTTTAAATATATTAATTTGGAATTTAAAAAAAAAATATACATATATACATACATATATATAAAACTGAATCTATTGAAAACGTCGTCCACTGTAATAATTCTCATTCCAGCTGCTTAGCGATGCGAAATGCGTATTTTTCTCTAACTCAGCTGTAATCATGTCATCGAAATCGATATAAATACTTGATATGCCTTCGAGTCAAAAAAGACTGATATGAGTGTATTCTTAAAGACCCAACAATACTTCGAGTATACAGTTTAGAACATTAACACCCCTCCCCAAGCCCCTTCTAAAACAAAAAGAAAAAAAAAAGCTCGAAGTAATTTTTAGCAGATTCTCAAAAGGGATGGGCTGTTGGGGCTTTTGTGTTGTGTTGTGTTGTGTTGAAGTTGCGTTGTTTTGCGTTGATGATTGATGGAAACTTGCCAAATTTTTAGGGCCAAGTGAATATGTAATTTCTTAGTTCGCACCATATTTCATCCCCCCTCCACACTGAATATGCCTCCTCCCTCAACCACTTTTCCCTTCTCCACACGTACGTACTGAGTGTTTATAATGAGAATGACGACGACTGTGATGATGATGATGTTGATGACGATGACGATATGGTGTGTGGAGTGTATGATATGATGAGACTTGTGTGCGTATTATTGTCTGTTAAGTTTTTTAGTCTAACGGTACAAGTTCCAGTGAACGGTTCGCGCGATGTTAATTTGCTGCCGCTGCTGTTGCTGCTGCTCGTGAATTATTTCGAGTGTTTCAATGTTTTTATTTTTGTTTTGCCTAAATTATCGTAATAATTAATTTTCTTGTTGAGGGTCTGTCCGCATTGCTAATTGAACGAAGCTCCTTTTATTTAACGAAGAAACAAACGAGGTCAGTGTCAGATCAGAATAATTTGATGTGTGATGCCTGCAGTGCATAAATATGTGTTGTGTATCTTTTGTAGTATCGCTCAAGCATCTCCTGTGATGTTTATCTTTGGTTATTTACTCTTTTCTGTTTGCTCTGCTAATTAATCTGTGACCTTCTTGTTTTTCTCTCCCTCAAAAAATAAATATTTTTTTTTTATTATTTTAAAATTACTCAACTTTTGATGCACGGCACACGATTTGGAGGGTTTAAAAATTCTCTACTCCTACGGAATTCTAAGATACGAGAATTTGAGTTTTTTTTAAATTTTGTTCAGAATGAAATTCTTTAAATTTTGTGAGATTGTTTGTGATGAAAATGCGAAACATTTTTACATAAAATTTATATTAAATAAAAGAAGAGTTTAATTTTAATTTTATTTTTGTTCTGTATTTCTTCACCCCCCCCCCCCACTAACGTGTTCTTTCCCTTCGAGCTTTTAAACAATCTTTTTCATTATTTGTATCTTTTATGTGAATGTTGGAAAAGTGATGTATGTGGAAATGGTTTTTGTCATGGGCTGTGATTTTGGTTTACGAGTTCTTTTTTTCGATTGATGATGATTTCTAGTTGTGATATAAAATTTGTAAAAATTCAAAAATTACGAAAGTTTTTGTTCGTTACTCAATTCTGAATGTGTTTAAAGTTTGATATCTTTTTTTTTTTTTTTCAATTTAATTTGGAAAGCAATAAGTTTTTAATTGATGATGGAAGTCAAAGTGATTTCGTCATTGATTTTGTTTCCATTTGTAAACTGATTTTGCAGAAGTTGTTGCTATCAAATATGCGAATGTTAAATTTATTATAATTTTCTAACAAGAAAAATTTGATACAGAATTAAATCATGTTAATATTTTTCTACATCAGCTAATTGCCACCTATTCTAATGATAATCACTGAACTAGTGTGAAAATTATTCAAGAAATATCAATGTAAGTATATATGAGAGTTTGAGAATATGTAGACATTATTCATTTTAATTATTATCTGAAAATGTAATTTGACTTGGAAATTTGAGATTTTTTTATGATTAAATTTACATTTTATACCTCTTTATTGTGTTTCTTTAATTTTTGGTGAATAATGTTTGAGATTTGTGGGACTAAGTTTTTCATTTGACTGGTTGCTATGAAGGGTGTGGTGACTCGCTAAGAATCATCATTATTCATAAAATATTCATTATTAAACTTTAATAAAATAACACTTAATTTATTTTTTAGACACTTAAACAAAATTAATACCAATATAAAAATAATAACAAGAGAGAAACAGAATATTATATTAGAAACAGAAATATATATTATATTATACTAAATGACTAGATTAGGTCAAAAAGTAGCTGCAATAGTACGTATACGCCCAAGTGCATCATTATCACGCCTATAATATCGTCTTTTCGTTTTGATTTGTTGCTTTAACCCCGGCATAAAAATTAGTTTCCTCTAAACTTGTCATCGCATAAAATAAAATAAATAAAGAAGTATAAGATATTTCTTTCATAATATGTCCTTGCAAATGAATGCCAAAACCTAATAAAATCTAGAGACTTCCCTAACCTTAAGAAATTCCAGAAGAGTTTGTTTTCAAAGTGGTCTAAGTACGTTGAATTTTTTAACTTCCCATAGGAAGCTATTGTAATCGGTCCGATTTGTCGAAAAGAAAGTTTTGAGATTTCTAGACGTTTCAAAGTCCTTAGAATTTAAATCAAAAGTCTTAAGAGAAATGTGTGTGTTCGGGATACCATTCTTTTCGTTGCCCATATCTCAAGAACCGGAAGACAGTTGACTTCAAAAAAATTTTGTTTTACAAACAATAAAATCAAAAGATGCATAATATAAGACTTTTAATAAAATTGAGTTTCGTTGATTTTTACTTTAGCAATTTAAATAAAAGAGAACAATTAGGTTGACCCCAAATATCTTACGAACCAATAACGCTACTCGCTAGTGACTCCAATTAAATTTTTATATTATGCATTATGAAGCAATACCAATTTGTTATGAAATTTAAACAAATTAATTCAACGAATTTTATAAATTAAAAAAAAAAAAACTTAACAAAAAATATTTGTCACCTCAAATATTTGGCGAAAAAAAAAATAATTTTTTGCATACAAAATTCGTTTTTGACATAAGGTCAAATTCTTAGAATTGCCTTTAAAAAAAAATATATAAACCTACACTACACACAATTGTTAAAAACTGATTTTTGACTCAAATATCATGGCAACAATTAAAAATATTGGCTTCAAACTGATTTTTATAAAACACATTTAGTAAAATTTTTTAGAAAAATCCATTTGTTAATTTTTTATGCAAAATAAAAACCCTCACAAATTGATAAAAAACTAATTTTTGACTCAAGTATCTTTAGTACAGATAAAGATATTGACTTTAATTTTCTAAATACAAAGTTAAAAAGTTTTCATATATATTTCGTAAAACTTTTGGAAATTTCGGACAAACGAACGAGAATGGGATGTTTTCAGGGTGCATCGCATCCCAGCCTCGTTTTCAGATTTGACAATTCACGACTGAAACTTGGACCTCAAAACAAATTGTTACGGAGAACTTCTGTACCAGACGCGGCGGCGTTTAAAAAAAAAACCAACAACATTAGATAAGATGTAGGATAACATAGTTTCAAAAAACTATCACTTTAAAGTTTTTATTCCCATTAACCATATTTTTGATGACCGACAGACTAAACTCTTATAACGAATGATTTTAAGAGGTATCGGAAATTTAAAAAAAAAACACATATGTAAAATTCAGAAAAATGCATAAAATCCTTATTTGAATCGATAGTACGGTTGGTATAATTTAACGTTTGAAGATTATTCCATGCAAATGTTGCTCGCGGCTATGCCTCAAATCTTCCATCCGTTAAGTCCAATTTTAGCATATTTTTGTATAACATACGGTGCGTCAATGCAAGTAGTCTTGTTGCTATAAACATGAGCCTTAACATAGCCTGATGAAGGCTAGAGGCGTTAAATCTCACGATCTAGGCGGCCCCAAACGTTAAATTCATTGTTCACCTAGTTCGCCTCTCTATTGGTCAATTGTGTTCTGTGTGGCAAGCTCTTTCATTTTGCGAAAGAACACAAGTTTTTTATAATTCTTCATTTTTCAAGAAATACAGCTCAATAAATCCGCCAGCCCATGATCTCCAACAACCAGTGACTTTTTCTGGATGCATTGATAACTCTTGCAATGCTTTTGGCTGCTCTTTACTCTAAATACGGCAGTATTCCTTGTTCAAGTATCCAACCAATGAACTTCGTCACTGAGCATTATTTTTCCACTAACTTTTCAAGAGCCCATTCACCTTAAATTCGGCGTTTTGGTAGTTCGGCTTCTTGAACCTGTTTTATTTTTATAAGACTAACACCTTAATCCCTCAACAAAATTTTCCACGCAGTATAGTAACAGAGTCTTAATTGCGGCGAATGGGGCGTCGAATCGATTTATTGTCCAACATTGTAAATTTGGTGAGAAATATAGTGACAATAGCCCGAATAGCTGCCTCTCAGTAGGTCGATTAAACTGACCATAAAATGGAAGAAGTACGCAATGAACTTTCTTTTCCATAATTTTTAAGCTTTCTGCTTTTCTAAGCCTTGTAAGATTAATGGTTAAATTACAGATCAAACTGAAGATGCTTAACAATGACATTAAACTCGGAATCAAAATCAGTGTTGTCAAGAAGAAAACAGCAAATAAATCAGCCATTACTATTTTGGAGCGGAATATTTTTCCAAACCTTTCAGAAGAAAAGAAAAACGATTTTGTTTTTAAATTTTCAATGCTCCCCTAGGACCTTAAAAATGTTGTTCCAAAGTATTATAGTCGAGGAAAATCTTTAAGCATTAAAAGTATCACAAATTATTCCTGAGTTGCTACTATTCAAAACATAAAACGTTATCAGTTATCTCAATACTGCCTTTTTTAGCTGTCCGGATTCATAACTCTGAAAATGTTTAACCGATTTACTTGAAATTTTAAACTTTTCTTGGAAAATACATTCTCTTTGGAAAGACTTCTTCTTATTTTACTTTGAAGCATTTTGAAATGTTAGCCTCTAGGGTCTAGCTCTAGGCCTTAGTGTTTTTCAAACTCAAATTTTTATTATGTATTTTTACGAATTCTAAGCAAATTTGACATTTGTATTGACAATATTTTCGTAATGAGTCCATCCATCTTGTTCAAAATTTGGAACCACCTAATTTGATTGAAAATTAAATTTCCTATGTTAAAAGTCACTTAAGTAAAATTTTCATGTTGGACTAGTTTCCCGGGTGTACATTACCCATAAAATATTAAAAAAAATACAAACAAAAACCAATAAAAATATTGTAAGTAGTACAGCAATCAAAAGCTCGTTAGTCTCTCTCTAGGCATATGCTTTGCTAAACCATCCATGTAACACCGCAGTATTAGTTTTTTTTGTTGTTTTTTTCTTTTCAAAATTTAATTTAAACAAATTAAGAATAAAATTAACCATGTTTACTGAAATCATCATCCACTTATTCTATATTTACCTAACCTATAGTGTGTATAGAAATATGTATCTTTAAATTACACACGGTTGGTTGGCTTCCTCTTTACAAAACAAAAAATAAAACTTAAACCTATTAAACCATACCACCCGGCTTTAAATCACAACTGTGTTCACATTCACATTATGGGTCTGGGAATTAACAAAAAAAAAAAAAAAAAAAAATAGACTCAAGCCTGCCCCAAACTAACTCAACTTTAACACTGAACACTGAACTCACATCCAATCCAATGAATGTCCCTTCTATGGCTACACTTCACCTCATTTGATTTAGTACATATATTTTTTTTTTTTGAAAAACAAAAACAAAATTGGGTTTATTTTTTTTGTAGCGTTTAAAATGGAGATAGATGTTAAAGTGCAGATACCTTATTTTAAAGCTAAAATCGGTTAATATCTCCTTCCGATTTGGTTTTACAGCTTTAAATCATGGCCTTAAACTTTGTGTTAAACTTAGTTAAAATAGACAGCTGTCAATGTCATCTATTTTCAAAACTTATTTTGATTGCTGTCATGTCCGCCGCCGATGTCTTAAGACCCACATTTTCCAATAAAGGTCTTTAAGGAATTTATACCCAATATAGTGTACAAATGGTCTTATCATGTAGTTTACTTAGCGGAAAAGTATGCGAATGCAAAAAGTAAATTTTTGACATTTAGTCTACATAATTCTAATTGCCCTTAAAATCACATACCCATTTAAAGGTAATCTATTCCAAGAGAAAAAAAACTGTTATGACCTAAATCAAATGACTTAGAGTGTACAAATGTCACTTCTTTTTTGTTTTATTTGTTATTTGGCTGTGTTCACTTAACGTTGCAATAATGTTCAAATTGGAAATGACAGCGAAAAACTGCTGGCTCTCTAATCTGGCTCTGGCTGATGGCTGGCTCTGTAACCATAGCCATTGTGTCTCCATGTCACGATGTTCATAATACAACAAAGTCTGTAGAGTAAGAGTTAGAGCTTCCCTGATGTAGCCTGTAGCCTATAGCCCGTACTGTACCTAGGCATAAAACCTACACGTATTTTTGAACTTTTGTAGATAATATCCAATCCACATGTGTAACGGTAACGGTATATCGTACAGTCGTAGTCGTCGTTGCACATGGTTACCTTTTAGCTTTGGTAGTTTGTTTAGTTTCGTATCTTTTGCTGGTTACTTTTTTTCTGTGTGTCGCTTCCAAATATTATTAGTTCCGGTCAATAACTTTCGATTGCTTGTTGCTGTTTTTGTAGATACTAGATATATAGATACATAGATATTAGATACGTAGATACTTAGTTTGTTGTCGATAAATGATGATTTTTCATCACGAAGAGAAAAAAGGAAAAACCTAAATAAAATTATTTTCAAACCCATGTTTCAATATGGCGGGCGTAAAAAAGAGTGGAGGTGAGGTTATGTGCCTTGAGCTGAGCTGTGAAACTGAGGGCAGCAGCAAAGGGGCGACCGAAGAAGCACGGGGAGCCTATAAAAGTTTCATTGAAATTTGTCAATTGGCAGTCGTCGGCTTCACTTGGCTTGGATGTTTATTTTTTCTTTTTTATATTCAGTTTATGAATTTAAGTTTCATATAAATCGTGCTCTCGTACCTACCTACTGGGTAAAAGTAAAAGTATCTTTATTTTTATTGTATGCGTTTTATAGGTTGGTAGATAGGTAATGAAAATCAAAGTTTCTCTTCCTGTTTAATTTTTTTTTTAATTAAAGATATTTGGTGATTGAATTGTGTGTTTCATTATTATTTTGAGAAAAACTACACGTAGACATTGAAATTAGACAGGGTTTTAGGCAACATTCAGCTATGACTAATTATGAACTACTTTTTCGGCTCATTCTTTTTTGAAGAACTTTGAAAGATGTGCCTATTGCAAATCTAAGCCAATTTAGCAGAAGCTTATAAAAACTATAAAAAATGAGCCCGGAACCGGAATTTTGAATATCACAAAATTCTTTCTGGATTTCATAACTAAGTAATATTTTTTGAAAACTCAGTTGAGTTGTTGAACTTTATAAAACATCTAAAAACATAAACGAAATCAAACAACAACAAACTGATAAATTTTAATACAGTAAAGGTATAGAACTTTGAAATGGAATAAGTCAAATTGACAAGGAATTTACTTTATTCGAAAGATATTATTCTGGAATTGTAATTTAAAAGTGATTTGTAGGACATAGTCTGGAGGTCTAGTTTTCGATGACTTTCTTCAACATTTTGTTTCAGTAACGCGGTGAATATTTTCCTCCCAGTGTTGTTTGGTGTAGACTATCGACTTTACATATTGCCACAGGAAATAGTCGAGCGGCGTTAAATCGCACAATCTTGGAAGCTAATTCACGGATTAGTAACGTAAAACTATGAAGTTACCAAACGTTTCCTTGAATAAATAAATTGTGGCATAAGATGTGTGACATTTTTTTCCACGCGCGCCGCGAGCCGCCTTACTATGGGACTAAACGAGCTTGAGGGTCTCAAAAATTTCATACATTAAAAAAGATAAGAAAATGTGTTCTTATAGAAACAGTATTTTTGTTCATTAGTTTTTGTTTTTAATACTAAAATTGTTTATTAAAAGTTGTTTATTAAAAACACCTTAATCATTTTGTTAGCACAATTTCAGGAAGAATAAGTTTGAAGTCAAATATTTCATTAGTTTATGATTGAAGTTATTTGATGTTTTACACATTTGAAAAAATTGTGTCCTCTTTTGGCTGGTTTCTTCAGTTAATATTGAAAAGGTTGTGTTCTGTTTTGGATGGTCCCACTGGTTTTTTATTTTTATTTTAGAATCAAAAATTTAATTTTTCCCATACGTTCAAAATCTTCTAAGTATCTAAAGAAATGTTGGCAAACACTTTTGAAACATCCCAATTATACGTAAGCATGTATCAATAAATATTGATTCATGGCGGAAAAATTATAGAAAACCTTGCGATTTTTCGGATCTTTCAGAAGACGCCCAGGAAGCGCGAAATAAAGACTAAAAAAATGTAGATTGTATCATGCAAGAAAATGTTCTCGTTATGTTACGAACGAAGTTAGTTATTTTTGTTTTTCTTACTAGATCGAGTCTATAGGAAAAACTAGAACAAACTAACTGCAAGACTTGTTTGATAAAGTTAAATTGCTGTTACAAACAGAGGATTAGATACATGTGCTTCTTGAACCTCCTACATGCTGCTGCACTATTGGAAAAATCAAAAAGTGTTTTAAGAATGGTTCAAAAATGTATTGCCAACATTTCTTTGGATTCTTAGAAGATTCTAAAGACCTGATTTGTAAAATTCCCTTCTAAGCAGAATTTTCAAAACTTTGCAAACATTTTTCGACAGTTAATTTTTCAAAAAATAAGTTGTTTGAAATGGGCCATGTGTCATATCCGTACATTATTCCAATACTATATTAATTAATATTAATATAACGACATAACGCAGTGGCGATCCGAGAACCTCGGTTTTACCAGGTTCAATGACGAAAACTTGGCAAATGCCATTATCGCCGAGCAAAACGGGGCTAATACCCTATTAGTCACAAAGATAGAGCTCCAGCTCATCTTCGATTCATTAAAGAAAAAGAATTCAGCGGGTATCGATGGTATATCCAACATTGTACTACGAAATTTACCTCAGGAAGCTGTAGACATTTATACCACTCTGTTTAACAACGTTCTGAGACAGCTGTGGTACATCCTCTCCCGAAAAAGGGAAACGACAACTCTAATCCGACGAATCTCCGGTCGATAAGTCTTCTGCCGAGTATCAGTAAGGTATTTGAGAAGGTTATAAATAGAGTTCTGTCCAAGTGGGCTGAGAACAACAAAATAATTCCCTATAATCAGTTCGGCTTTAAGGCGGGACATGACACTAATCATGCTGCGTTTAAGCTTGTTTCTGATATCCAGTGGAACAAATCTAAAAGGCAATGTACGTATGTAAGTAAACCACTGTTGTATGTATATGCTTTATGACATGCTTAATGGTAGACGGTTGTTATTATTGTCAAAATTGTCAATGTAACATCTACCAAAATCTTTGATATAAAAATGGTCTTCAACAGGGAGCGATTAACTCACCGATCTTGTTCAACATTTACACCAGTGATCTGATAGCAAGTCTGACTCAGGCAATAGCGTACGCCAACGGACGACCTAATTGCGTACAGAACGGCCCCACAAATTTAGTTTATCAGGACACTTTTGCAGGGTGACTTCGACAAGATTCAGCAATATTCAACTTTCAGAAATGCTAAACTATTCTGTTCAGGACTCCGCTGTATGAAGCCTCAAGGGATACGAGAAAGAACTGGAAAAATATAGTGATCGTTGGAATAAAAGTGTAGTAAAGTACCTTGGCATCTGGTTGGATCAGTATTTGTATTTCTACAGACATATGAGTATGTACAAGTCAAACAATTAATTCTCAAATATTTCCTTACCTTCTATAGGGTTATCCAATTGAGAATTTAAAACATGCCCAATCGGAGAACGTACGAGTACGTCGCATCAAATGGTCCATTGGCTTCAATTTTTGATTTTTGAGAATGCCTTTTGAGAAGTGTTCTACTTAATCTCCGAACATTGTCTCGTACATTTAAGACAGTCTCTATTTCGGAGTGGGTATGACCTTGAGTCGCTTATGATATGATACAGAGCTGTTTTTTAATCACTTTTGTGTCTATATATTTAAATTTGAAGATCGCCAAGGGGCATTTATTATTCCACGAAGAACTTTGTGGACCGAAACGGGTTGTTCTGGATAGATAAGTCGAGAGTTCTTTCCTATTCATTAGTGCATTCTTCTGTACTTCAAGTTTAGCTCCTTTCTTTGCTTTTTGATTGTGCTCTTTCTATTAAAGCTTTGTATCCAAAGTCATTGCAAGATATTTGGCAGTATTGGAGTAAGGTACTTCTGTACTGTTTATAGAAATTAGAGCACTATTTGTGTTTTTGTTTGTCGACTGCATTTTGCAATTTTTGCGAATCGTTGCAAAGGAAATTGCAGTATCATCAGTAAAGGTGGCGACGCGATGATAGCGTGCTATCCACTGGAATAACCCTTGAACATAATAGATACAAGGTTGGTCCTAGGACACTTCCTTTCGGTGCACCGGATTTTGTTTAGATTCGAATAATTTTTGGTCGGTCGTATCGTATATTGAAGAGTTTGTTCGTAAGGTATGATTTTAATATTTCCTAGTACTGTCTAGGAAGTGCTAAACTTTGTCAAAGGCTTGAGAAAAATCTAAGAATATAGCCGCGCATATGTGCCTACTTGTCTGCTAGGGTGATAATTACTACCGAAAATTGAAGTTAGCGGTTAACATTTAATTTCAGTAGAAAATGTTTATAATTAGCAGACGTTGCTCGTTCGTGTACTTTACCACGATAAATTTGTTCAGTTTGCTGAATGAATTGACCATGACAATTCGATAATTACTGAAAGAGTGTGTTCACAAATTAAATTCAAACCTGTCACGTATCAATTAGAAAACCGTGTTATTTAACTATAACCTTAATATATATTTAACACCTTGGTGGTGAAGTAGGTAACAAACATTAATTTTATTGTATGCTGTGCTACCAAAGCTTAATAATTTTACTTATTTTCTTAGTCTGTCATTTTATGTGAACAGTTAGGTACCTAAATTATACCTACCTACACTTTTCTAACTTTTTAACTTTGTTTATGATAAACTTTCTTAAAGTTCTGAGATAAATTTACCTCTCAGTTCATTGCAAAAACAAAAAACTTTTATAATGATGCTGGTTTTAAGATTTGCACACACAAAGTTTAAAGAACCTTAAATAATTATGCATAGGAGGTACATAAAAGTACTTCAACCATATGGGCGTATATAATTTATTTCCTTTATTCTAAATGCGTTTTGCAATTAAATTCTTTGAGTGTAATTATAATAAGGTATAACTGACTTAGACTTAGAACATTCATATGTTCTGTTCATATAATTAAACAATGGGTTGAGTTAGGATGTGGGATAATTTAATACTACTAATTAGATATGAGAAAGTTTTGTACTTCCAACAGTAAGGAGAAAATTTCACGTTTTGCTTATGTCAACAAATGACATAAGACGGAAGGTTTCTTTTTAAAATATTAATATCAGATTCCAAAAAATTACAACGACACGCCTAAATTCTCTCAACTGAGAAAAAATTCAGTAAGGTTTTGAGGTGTCTCTTTAGAACGGTACGTGCTACAGAGTGGAATCTGCTGTTGGCCTTTTAAAAGGGAGCTCCAAAATTTTTGAATTCACCACGGTATCAAAAAAAGTCACTCGTAAAGTACTCCTAACCTGTTTTTGGTGACATTTTTCGTTGGCTCTTCAGTCGTTCCACCATCTCTTGAAATTGACGACGATGTGTTGTTTTTTTTTTCTACAAAGAAAAATATTTAATATGAACCTAAACTTATTTTGTATACCTTTGTCTTATTGCTTACAAAAAACTTGTTTTTAGTTCTTTCCGTGACAGTTTTGATGCGGATTCGAAAAACGTCAAAAGTTATACCTATGGACTGCGGATGCGTTACGTATTCCGTAATTTACACATTTTAAACTACGTTATCGACATTTCTGATGTTTTTGATCAGCGGATTCTCTAATAGAAAAAAAAATTGCAAAGTTCTGTCGGACGTCATCCGTAGTTTTTTCATCGGATTCTGTAATCGGGGTTAAAAGGTAATATGCTATTAATAAAAAGCTCTTAATGTTTTGAGGTTAAAATACGATATAACAGAACAATAGAAGTGTCTAAATTTAAAAAGGTATAATTTTCGTCTCATGAATGCATATTTTAGTCATAAACCTAAAAAGATATGTTCATGACTTTTATAAAGGTTAAGAGCCAATCCTCGAATTCCAAAGTTTATTCTTTTAAATATTTTGTATTAAAATATTAAATTAGTTATTAAAGCAGAATTTGTACATACTTATTTCGCTATGGTCCATTGTGGAACACTGGGCAAATGGCTAAACTATAAACACGTTTTCCCCATATAACATAATTGGCTTAATCTCTCTCTGTTTTAAATTCAAAACCCTTAAATTATTATTATTGTCGTTTAAATTGCTTTCTCTATAATTTAAAAGCTTATTGTTTAGTTCCGTTTGTAATTATTTATTTTCCCATAAAATTATCTTTTCTTGTGTAGTATATTTCTACACAAGATCTAGGTAATCAAGCTCTACGAAAATAAAACAACAAGTCAATCAAGTTTATGTATTTTATCTAAGTTCATTGAACATTTAAATACGTGTTCTGTTCATGCATATGTATTTTAAAATTTTCCAAAAATTAAAATTCCATAAACATAAATAATAATAGATTATGGCAATTAATAATAAGTGGATTTGAATTAAAGCAAAATAACAGACATTTTTGTTCTTCTGAATATTTTTTTTTTTTGCAAATGTTAAAAAATGTTTAAAAAACACGAGGATTTGAATACCTAATTTGTGGTATTTTTGTCATCGCATTTTGCGTCTAATTCATGTTTTGTCTTTGGCACAACCTAGTGGCACGCTTTAGTAACTGTACGACTGAATAATTTTATTTATACTCGTATACGAGTTTTATTGATAGTTTTTTAGTCTTCTATCCGTAGGTATTTTAATTGTGAATTTTTTAACAATAATATAAATTTTAAAGACGATGTTAGCTTATTTTAATTTAAATAAATTATTTTGTTTGTTTGTCGGTTTTTTATGAATAGACTAGTTAAGTTTATTCATTTGCTGTAACCATATTATCCAAAATTATAAACTGGTCTTTTTTTCGCGTGCCTGTTTCATTATTAAAGGCTTTTTAAGAAGTTTAAGACGTTAATAATGCTTACAAAAATTTGTGTGCATAAAATCTTTAACGTCTGTCTTCAAGTCGGTTTTCTTATATCAAACAGAATACGGACAGCACTCGCATGTTTCATTGTTCCTCAAAAATTTTGACCAATTGTCGTGAATTTGTTATAATTTTTCCGTGAAGTTGTCCTCAATTTGAAAAATGAAATGCGGAAGTATGAAAAAAACGTTTTTCCATAAAAACTTAACCTCTAATAATCTGAATAGCGTTGATTTTTCTGACCTGTATCTATGCTTGTGGAATGACAGAAATGTGGAGGATCTATGATTTTGTGCCGATTTGATCAGTTTCCCAAGAAACTTTTTTTTTTTTGAATATGTTGCTAACATGTATTAAACTCAGATCTTTGGGTATGATAGTCGAATGCCTCAACCATCACGCTGCGGAAGTCTACCACATTAAAAGTTCTAACTGACTTAAATGTTATAAGTTACATAACCGTGCCCTAAAATCGCTAGTCCACAGTATTGTAAATGCCTTTTTCTTTGTCGAAACTATTGGAAACCCATGATCTTGTGACCAAATAACGTTCTTCTAATAAAAATGAGAAGTAAAAAAAATGTAATCCCATATTTTGATCAGATTTGTCATTATGATAGGGAATAAGAAAAACATAGGTTCAACAATTATTTACCTAAACCCTGTAAAAAAAAATGTTCTGAAAGGTGCCAACCAGTTTAAACCAAAACAAACAAACAGGTTTTTTAAAGTCTTATAAAAGTTTAAACATATCTGTGCAACAACATTAAAGTCTTCAAACATAACCTTTAAAATTGCAATTAACTCTAAATAAAAGCGTAAATTCGTTGTGCGTTTTGTTTCGCTCAGTTAAAAATACGATTTTGCTATCATTTGTAAAGGTTAATTTATTTGTTAGTTTCAAATTGGTAACGCTGGCATTTGACACCTGTCAAACTCAGTTTTCATTCAAAATGTCATAATACTAGTTGAATGTTTTCCATTTACGATAATGAAACATGTTGATTTAAACAAAACTCGACCAATTATGGCTCTATTGCTTGAAAGTTTTCTGGTCGCTTAATTTCACACTTTAGCGACGTCAATTGGTCCCATATTCATGCAAATTAACAACGTTAGATTTTTTTCTATGAAGCTTCATAAAAGACCGTGTTAACACTAAAATTTTCCAAACTCTAGACGCATTAAATAAATAAATAAATTAGGTGGCGCAACAGTGCTTTGAGAACTAGGGCCTAGTGACTTACAACTCTCAACCATTCCTGTGTGCGAGTAATGTTGTCAGGGATGGAGGGGACCTACAGTCTTAAGCCGAATTCGAACGGCTTATTTGAGAAAACACTATTCATGACAAGAATTATTCTTGGAGGATTTGGCAATTCCTGGTAATACTGGCTCTTATTTGAAAAAAAAAAAAACTTAAGATGGCACAGGCAAGGATTGAACCTCTGGCATGGCAGTCAAACGCACTAAATATCACTCCGTGGGTAGTACGATGCATTAAAAACCAGCTTTTATGAAAGAACTACCGCCTCAAGCTTTTCGAAAAAGTTGTACAAAATTACCTTGAAAGAATAGCCAGCTATCAAATGAATGCTTCCAAAGCGGCCATTTGAATGATGTTGTTAATCGCAAACTTCAAACTTAATAATGAAATAAGATTTTCATCGGAAAGCTGTCGTATTTGGAGCGATGATAGTTCTCAAGTGTATATTGGGCGGCCTTATGGGTTTGTGGAATAATTAATCCGTACTTCTTTAAAAATTTGCTGGCCAGAACGTCATAGTTAATGGTATATAGAGCTTCTATTACTGACTTTTCCGTACACCAAGTGAAAGACCATTATGTGCAGGAGCTGTTCAACAAGACGGCAGCATAGCATGTCACACAGCTCGTGCCACAATTGATTTATTGAAGGAAACTTTTGGTAAGCGCATAATTTCACGTTAACTGGCCTCCAAGATCGTTCGATTTAACGCCGCTTGTTTTTTTTTTTTTTTTTTTTTTTTGGGGGGATATGTAAAATCGCTATTGAACACTTGACGTAGGAGATTCAAAGCGTTATTACGCCCGCAAATGTTATAAAACATATTGAAAATTTTACCTCCAGATTAGACTACGTCTGGCTGGCTTAGCCTTGGCGGTGATATGGCTGAAACCATATTTAAATTATAATCTCAAAATGTTTTCTCTCCAATAAAGTATATTTTATGTCAATTTAAAAAACGGTATTTGTTTTATTCCATTTCAATGTTGTATACCTCTAAAAAACACCCTTTACAAATCTGTCAGTTGTCAAATTATGTTAAGCGTTTCCAACACCATATTTTAAAATAAAAACATAAGATTGGGTTTTCAGTAAATTTTTTCTCTACACTCGCAGAGAAGTGTTACAAAAAGAACAAGTTAAAAATTAAATTTCTAATTTTAATAAATATGATTTAAAATCACAAAATAATATAAACCAGCATGTGTTCATAATATGCGTTTCGCCCCGATGTAATGGTTGGGCTCATCAGAAGATGACCATTACACCTTGTCTTGACGCATATTTTCTCGAATAAATCGAGATTCCATATAATCCGAGCTGCATTGAGCAACTGCGAATTATATAGTTGCTACAAGTCTTCAAAGAAGATAAATTGTAGCTATTTTTATATCCTTGCTATGGGACTTTTAAAGAAGAAATATTCGACTGTTACCAGTCGAATTGGTTTTTTCTGAACACTATTTATATTTTAATAAATATGATTTAAAATCACAAAATAATATAAACCAGCATGTGTTCATAATATGCGTTTCGCCCCGATGTAATGGTTGGGCTCATCAGAAGATGACCATTAAACCTTGTCTTGACGCATATTTTCTCGAATAAATCGAGATTCCATATAATCCGAGCTGCATTGAGCAACTGCGAATTATATAGTTTCTACAAGTCTTCAAAGAAGATAAATTGTAGCTATTTTTATATCCTTGCTATGGGACTTTTAAAGAAGAAATATTCGACTGTTACCAGTCGAATTGGTTTTTCCTGAACACTATTTATATTTTAATAAATATGATTTAAAATCACAAAATAATATAAACCAGCATGTGTTCATAATATGCGTTTCGCCCCGATGTAATGGTTGGGCTCATCAGAAGATGACCATTACACCTTGTCTTGACGCATATTTTATCGATGATGAGCCCAACCATTACATCGGGGCGAAACGCATATTATGAACACATGCTGGTTTATATTATTTTGTGATTTTAAATCATATTTATTAAAATATAAATAGTGTTCAGGAAAAACCAATTCGACTGGTAACAGTCGAATATTTCTTCTTTAAATTTCTAATACTTACCCAAATGCCAAAACAACATTGCACAACTTCATACTGATTAAAACTCAACCTAACATGATTCTCATCGCTTAAAATACATTTTATTTCTCTTATCAATTTCTTATATGATCGACACTAAAGTAAAAACAGTCACTTGCCAAAAATTGTGCTCGTAATCTTCAATCCACTTCACTCAAAAAATGAAGGATATAAAATGCTTCCTTACTAAAAGCGTTGTGAATTTTATGAAGAACATATAAACATTTTTCAATTTACTAATTCTTTCAAAGGTAGGTATACACTTTTCATATCTGTCTAAAGTACATATGTACCTAAATAATGCATGGACAATAAAAGTGCCTATACCTTCTTTCAAATTACCGTCAATGACAGAACAGCAAAAATAAGCCTTTTCCATTTAACACAAAAAATCCAAGTTGCTTGGAAAATTCCTCCTTATTTAGGGAAAAATATATTAAAAGACACACAAAGTATAGGAAAAGATGCAGTATCATCAGTATTTGTACATATATACAATACACGAAAACCCAACCACCACCAACAGTGCACCATTGGGATGCGGAGCGGATGCGGAATGTTAAAATTCGGAGGGACGAGAAATTTCAAAAGTCTCTTCTTGTGCTTCGGGTTCGGCTTCTGCAGAATTTGTATGCAATGCAAGCATAGGGAAGTCAACGACAAAAGTTTATTGCATAGCTTGCATGTTCCAGCGCATGGAATGAAACCTGCAGCGCGCAAAACTCAAGGATGATGTTGATATTGCTCCTTCTTGAGTTTTCGTTAAAATACCTTGAATTATCTTTCCAATTACTGTGTTCTGCTTGTGCTGCTAACATGTTGTAGGTACTTTGTTGTGTGTATATTTGGAATTCTTGTTTTGTCTTTTGGCCAAAAAGAAAAATTAAACTTTAGAAATTCGCCCCTCCTAATGGGGGATATAGAATTCCCTTTACAAAAATTTGATGCTTGCGGGAAAACTACGTAGCATACGGCACATTAGGAGGTAAAGTGAATTGAAGTTTGTATCTGCTTAAGACCCCAGTTAAATTGTTGTAAAACTTCTGAAAAACTTAGAAAACCTGGAATGTAACATCAATTTTGTATCAATTTAAAAGTGGAGTGAATACATCGATATAATATGTAAACACACTAAGAAAAACGCTACCCCAACAAACTAATCTTCAATTACGGAAGTCTTATCTGCACAAAGAGAACTTTAAAACTTTAGACCATTAGCAAAACTACACATTTTTTATTCCTAAACTCTTCGAAAGTTTACTTTATGGCTAAATCTACTTTCACAGTAAGTAAAGGTTTTCACCTGTTACACACGGTTTTCTTAAAGGCAGGTCAACGACTAAAAACTTTATAGAATTCGTTTCACAAACATTTGATAACTCTTGAGATGGGGTTTACAGAGCAATTCAATTCAATTGCTTTCGATTTGTTTCTTAATAAGCTCCAATATTTAATTTCTAACTGTTTCACCAACGCTTAGTAGGGCTATTAATACGCGAAAGAATGCATGAATTCTCGATTCATTGATTGCTGTAAAACAAATAGGAGGACAAAATGATTGCTTAATTTTGTATTAATTTGAAGTCTGAAGTCTCAAAGTAAAGTTCATGAATGCAATCTCATCATTAATGAAAAAAGGATTGGATTGTTTTGGACTAAAACCTGGCCTAAAACCTGGCCTAAAACCTGGCGTAAAACCTGGCCTAAAACCTGGCCTAAAACCCTCACCTTCTAACAACCCTTTGCCATTCCCTGATTCTCAACTCTTGGCAATGAGTTATTTCTAGTTTAGGGTATAATTCGTCGAATTCTAAATTGGTGAGCATTGATTCCTCTCTTGCTCTTCTAATGCACTATGTCTTTGGCATAAAAAAGGTTATTCTAAACTCTTTTGAATTGTTCACCAAAGTAAAAAGGGTAAAAACACTGGGGGCAAACGTTAAAAATTACTGCACTCGATTTCCAGAATTAAAAGCCAAATCACTGACTGAAGTTCGCAACCGAATAAAGTATAGTAACTAGAAGGCTTAAACGTACACAGAAAGCAAGCTTTTAAGGTTATTAATATTAAAACAATCAGAGGGTACTAAGCTCTTGCAAAAGTCTACACCGTACAAAGTTATTGAAATATCTTATTTGTTTTTTTTTCGATCTTCTCTTCAGACAAATAAAATAATGTGATAAAGCAATAATTAAAAAAAAATAAGAAAAGAAGTATCAAGTAACCCAAAGCCCATAATTGATTACAACTTTAAATCTACCTTGGCAAAAAAAAAATCCTTTAGGACTTGGTTGGTGAACTTCGAACACCTTCAATTCCTTCTTAAAATAATCATTGGATCAATAGCCTCTTCCAAGAACCTACAACTTGAAAAACCTTGCAGCTATTTAAATAATTAAACTTAGGATTGAATCATTTCTGATAGTCTTTTGTAGAAGAATAATTTCTTTTCATTTGTGATGGTCTTTTATCTATGTAAAGTGTTATATAGCTCTTTCTTATGATAGATAATAGTAACACTTAAAAGAAAAGGTAATAATGAACTGCCATGAGGGACCCCGTTTTCCACAAAAAACTTCAAATTTCTGTAGAGTTCGCAACCGATTATAATAAAACAACCGAAGCGTTAAGGGCCCTTGATTACGAATGGTTTCTCACTTCTACCAGTATTCAAACAATCACAACATCAAAAGCCTTTTCAAAAGCATAATAGACAAATAAGTTAATCATATTACTTTGTAGCAAGTTAGAATATTCTTGAGAAAGAGTAATCTTTTGTTAACTCTTATCTGAGGGCCATTTGTCGTTGTTGAGCATCTCTCTGATGGTCATTAAAATATCAACAATTAAACAATAAAAACCCTAATTAGCTGTCCTGGTGGGTTCCTAAACTGTTGTCTAAAGTTCGCAACCGATTATAGTTTTACATTCGAAAAGATAAAACCCCAAAAATCTGATTTATTGATTCTTAATGAATTTTAACTTCTGCTGATATTAAAACTATCACAGAATTAAGAACCTTTTTTAAAAAAAAGTCTAACCCAGAAATAATTTCACGCCAATTTATATTAAAAACTAAACACACACACGTGATAAGTTCTAAATAATGTCAAAACTAGAATTTCTTAATTTTCACTCTGCCTCTTACCTCATTCGCCAACCCGCCCCCCCCCCCCACCAATTTCTTTTCATTTCATTAACCTTTGACTAATTTAAAGTCATTAACCAGATATATTGATGTTTTAATTTAACTTTTCTTTAAATCCACACGCGCCGACGTTAATCGGAGAAAAACAAAAAAACCCAAACCAAGTTCGAAAACGAAACGCCCAAAGGTTCATAGGTGCTAAACCCCGGATTGATGGCTTTCTTGTTTCTTAGGTCTTGTTTTATGTTCTTGTGTGTGTTATGAATTTTTAATAAATTGTATCATAATTTTTCTTCATTTTTTTTTCTCTTTTTCAGACACAATCGGCTTACACGAGAGAGAAGAGTGAGAAAACCTCTTCAATATTGAAGCTTGGGAGACTTAGATCCTATTGACAAGGCTTGACAATCTGCATGTTGTGCCGGACAACTATCAGAAGAACATCACACTCTCAAAACAATGACTGAAAGATTACGTTCGATAAATATCGGTGGAGGTAGTTCAGGTGGTGGTGGTGGTGGTGGTGGTAGTACTTCTTCTGGAGGAGGAAACTCTGGCTATACGATAATTGGAGCACCAACCCTTATTTCAAGTACTTTTACCGGAGCTACAGCAACACCAGGTTTGACGGCAATTGGCAGTAATGCTGGAGGCAGTGTTGTTGGATTAATTGGCGGTGGCGGTATTGGCACCTTAGGCGGATACCATCTAAATGCTTCATCAACCAATGGTAGTGGAAATAGCAACAGCAACAACAATAATAGCGGTAGTGATACAGAACCAGACTTGTTGCCAGTTATGGCACAATTGAATTTCCATTTGATGCAGGACCTTGGCAATGCATCATCATCGTCGGCAGTGGATTGTAACTCAATTATGAATACATCACAAATTTCGACAGCTTCTAATGATTCGATAGCAATGGGAGTACAGCGTCATCCATCGGCTGCGTCTTCCACGGGAAAGCATTTAGGAGCTAAGGTAAGTTGTAATAATTTTTTTCTCATTTAAGTTTCTCGGTGGTGGTTTTTAATAATAATTTTATTAAAAGGATGTTAGAATAACTATGTCTGTCTGTTTTGGAGACCAACATTATTTAAGAGCAGTTTCAGCCTTAAGGCCATACGTTTTCAGTTTGAGAAAATCAACTCAGCTGAAAAAATAATTATTAATTTCTTTGAAGTGTCATCTACGTAAAGTGATGAATGTTTAAAAACATGGAAAATGGTCTTTAGTGTCACAAGGGGTTAACTTCTTTTGTTTTTTTGTTACGTATATTAGAGGGGCATTTCTTAGTGGAGTTTCCAAACGGTTTCTGAGCTACGCGAAATTAATTCGCTACCAAACATATTGCGTAAACACTCCATGATTTCGGCGGCGGTATGACACGTTGCACCGTAATGCGGAAACCACGAACTCCCATTCAAACTGTAACCTTCAGCGAATAAAGAGCCTTCTCTTGAATCACATAAGGGTTCTCCTGACATCAGTAACGAGGATTGTGTTTATTTACATCGCAGTTGAGGTAACTATGAGCCGCATCGGTAATCATAACCTCGTCTAGTGAAATTTCCACTCGATTTTCTGTAACATTTCTTCACTAAACGTGACTGACTCGTGCGACGTACTCTGCGGATAGAAGTTGTTGGACGAACATTATCTTATACTTATATGGATGGAAGTTTAGGTCTTTATGAAGTATTTTTCTTATCGTTCGATCAGAAATTCTCAAATTTTTTTGCACACGGGCGGTACGACTCGGACTTTGCTGTATCGCGCGACTGTCGGCATGGTTCCCACTGACTTCAGAATATCTAGGGTTTTTTTACACAAAGAACCCGTTGTGATTTGGAATTTGGTAACCCATATTTCCACATTAAGAAGTTTACGAAGGTCTCGAACTGTAACAGTGTAAGAATCACTATGGCGAAAAAAAGCATTCTACTGCAAATACGCGCTGTTGAGCTAATATAGTTCTTGTTCATGACTATACAAATGTAACCTTGATATTGGCATTTAAAGAAACCGTTTAAAAGCACCTCAGTATGTCAGGATCACAGATTAATCAATTTGAAGTCTTCCTAAGTTTTCAAATGCTTTCTTCAAAATTAAGTTAAGTTAATATTCCATAAAATGTTGTACCCGTGGCATTGATGGTTAGTGCGTTGGGCTGTCATGCTAGAGGTCTTGGGTTCGATGCCTGCCTATGCCACTTAAAGTTTTTTTCACAGGTACTTCCTCTTGCGAGGAATTGACAATTTCTCCAAGAGTAATTCTTGTCATGAAAAGTGCTTTCTGAAATTAGCCATTCGGATTCGGATTAAAACTGTAGGTCCCATCTCTGACAACAGTACTCGCACACAGGAATGGTTGAGAGTTGTAAGTCACTAGGCCTAGTTCTCAACGGACTGTTGCGCCACTCAATTTATTATTTATAATATTCCATAAATACTTTTAGTTTTTGATTTACTTTGAACTTCATTTAATTCATGGTTTTACTTACTTAGGTCATCAGACCTATTAAGTCCGTGGATGTTCCCCAGTGGGACATATAGCCTCAACTACTCTTACGCGGCATCATACTTGCCTCTAACTCTTCCTCAATCTCGACGATTCCTCCTCGATTGTTCTTCTTCACGTGCTCCTCGGTCTACCGACTTTTCTGCCTTCTTGAGTTTGTAAATTTAATTGCATTGCTTGTTTTGAAATACAGTCATTACCTTTTTGAAGAGTGTGTCCAATCCACTTCCACTTACGCCTTCGTATCATAGTTTCAATGGGTTCCTGACCCGTTATCTCATATACTATACGATCGGGCCAGTAAACCCCTTAGGTGTTTCGTAGATACCTATTAATGCAGGTCTGTAGTTTACTGGTAAAAGTTGCTGTTATTTTCCAGGCGCTGCAGCCGTATAACAGTACTGGTTCGACATTTGATCGGCACAGTCTCAGCTTTGTCTTCAAGCTGAGAGAGTTGTTAATCCAAACATTGGACATTGGCAAGCGATATCTTGCAAGGTTGCGCCTTAGGTATACTGAAAACTCCCTACATTTTTGTTTATTCGGTGCTGCACAATGTTTACCAGAGAGGATGAGTATTAGGTCCCGAGGCTGAGCATCTTAGTTTTTCCCATGTTTTTCGCTCGCCATGCTTCTCTCTCCAGCCTTGTTGCCATCAATAGAAAGCATACATTATTTGCATAATCAAAATGTTCTACACATGATGTCAGAGTCCATCATCTTCTCCCGTTTCCTGTCAACGCGGACCGCAGCATATCACTGATCACCAATAAGAAAATAATTAGTGACAGTATGCAACCCCGCCTGACTGCACTTTGGACTTCAAACTCCCTCGACAACCTACCTTCGTGCAAAAAGTGTCATTTAGACCCATCATAAGTCGCCTTGATAATAGGATGAGCTTACCCGGGATACGGGTACCCCTTCTCCGCACAATGGTTTGTGTATTTGAATTAACTAATCGATTCCACAAACCATTTTTTTCGACAAGTTAGTTTTCCGGTATTTTATATTTTTTGGGATGAGTTATTTCTTACTTTATGAGCGGTCTTATTAAGAGCTAAAGATAGGGGATGAACAGTGAGAAATGTTTTTGTGGGCGGTGTGATTATGAAAGCAGCAATTATTAGCCTATACCTCAAGATCATCTCACACCGGAAACTAACACTCATCTCAAGAAAATTGATTAGAGTGGCAATTGTTTGGTTTTAACAGCGTGAAATATCAAAAATTTGACTGAAGGTTAAAAACGGTTCTAGTAACTTTATAAAAGGCCAGAAAAACTGAGACTAAAAACAGAAAGCTTAAGACATATAAATTAATTTTGTTCTATGAAACAAAATTTGGGTAAGCTATCTTCTTTATTTAAATCATAAACGCAGCTCACACTTTCGAATATGTAAAAATCATGTATGAGCACTTTGATATTTTAAAGAACATCCATCAGTCTTGTCTTATCAATGTGAATTATTAAATGATAACGCCCAAAACATACGGATTTATTTCCGGTGCTAAAAAATATTTGCCTCAAATCAGCAATTTCCCATCTATAATTCAAAAATGCCTTACAAACATTCTGCTTTCTTTTATTTTTGAATTTTTTGTTCGTCTTCTGAAGTCTACATCAATTTAAACAATTTAAATCGGTTATTTCCCGAGGATATAGAAAATAAACTCAATTACTTCCTCTTGAGACAAAATACCAACAAAAATAAAAACTCATTCATATACATACACCTACATAACACCCGCGCCGAATATTAATGTCTTCATTTGTAATTCAAAACATGCAACACCAAAAAAAAGAGAAGAAAATAACGCATGTACCTATACCACCTACGCTACGTTATCCAATGTATAAAAGATTTATGACAAAAATTCCAACCCTTAGGTTTAATTTCAACAAAAAAAGAAAAAGATATAAAATGGAAGTGATATACATTTTCACGCCAGCATCATCAGCATCACGAGAGCATCTATACCCTCCAAGCAAGCAGGACGGCTTTGACTTTGTCAATTCAATTTGACAAGTGACATGCTTGACGTTTCATATGCATCAGGATGGTTGTACCTTATAGTCGTACGAATCATCACAAAGTAACGAAAAGGAGACAAAAGGTGGTATCTAGTCCGTGAATAAAATTTTACACATGTTCCAAGGACCAAAGCTTTATGAAAAGAGAAAAAATCAATACTTGTACAAGCTCAACCGGCTAAACAACCCCCAACACTCAACTTAACTTAACCCCACCTTTTTTCTAGCACATTGGTGTTGTGTCTCTGGCATTCCACTTGCCAAATTGACAGTCATATTCAGTTTCGGGAAAAAGGTGGCAAAGCGTACACGAGTCTGAAGTGAGGTGACCCTTTTTTAGGTTTAAAATGCGGGGACGATGACGAGCGCCCCCGACATTAGAAGTATCATTTTATAGCCGAAGGTTATTTTCAACCCTCAACTTTAAACCTAAAATTATAAAATTGTAAAGAAAATCGGTTCTTTTTTGTTTCTGTTTTTCAAAAACAACCAACATAAGAGTGATGGGGGAGAACAGGGGATGTTGCAAGTTCTCTTAATCTGTCTAATGATCACTTCAAACCCCCTGGTCATAATGCTCCCTGATGTCAGGCAGTTAATGCCTCATTATACCTATACTTTTGGACCTATGTTAGTGACTCTGTCAGGCGGTAGGTATATCACCGATATCCGGGGGATGAATTTGGTGTGTGCAAAATTTTACATTTACATTTGTTGCCATCGCTCCGCGTTGCGCGCCGCGCCATTTTTGTCTGTCCAACATAAAAAGGTATGTTCTACTATGATTATAATGTTAAACAGAGGACTTTATGGAAGAGCGTTTCAAGCCCACAGCAGCATCCAGCCACAGCCACAGGGTGGATGTATTTCAACCCCAAATTTACAAGAAACAAATAAAAATGTAAATTTAAAAACGTACAGTTATAAGAGTAATGCAAGATTTTGTTTATTTTGAGGATGTTTTTCTTATTTAATGTCTACACAGTCTTTCCGGATTCAACAAAAAGGGGTTTATTATTTTTGGGCTAAGATGGGGTTCTGTTTTTGAATGAAAATTCTCTTATTCCTCTATTTTTCTACCCACACACCAGAAGTGTGAGGAGAACCAATTTTAATTTAAATTGAAGAATTAATGGGGCAAGTGGGTTTAAAACGGATTGTGATGGTCTTTTTATTTTTTTTTGTCTGATGTCAAAGTTTATTTAAATCCGATTTTGTATACAGGGTGTCGTAAAATTTAATTATTATTACGCCTTAAGTTTTTTTTTAATAATTTGTTTGGTCGAGCTTTAGCAAGAAAGACAATAATCCAAGTCTTGAAAGGGGATGATACAAAACAGCAATATTTTGAAAACATTTTTCTTACAATTTTTCATAACTATTTATATAGTAAAACCTTTTTCAAGAGATTAAAAAAACGCTCGCTTAATAATTAATAAAGTCAGTTGTCAATTTGTTAAAAGTCCTTTTGACTCTCTCTCTCTCTATAAACATGATGAAGGCAGATTTATCGATTTCTTTATACATATGTATATATGTCATGCTTTCTGAGGATATATAAAGGGTGTTTTTCTACACGTGTGGTTTTTAAGAAAAAATTAAACGCATATAATCCAATGTTTTGGCCAAGAATTTAGCTCTATTATAATAATAAGGGTTTTGCCATAATGTTTTAAAAATGATTTCGAATAAACTCCAGCTAAGGCGCTCAATATTCGACCACTTTTTATAGCAATTGGGGTCGTATGTTAGCAAAAGCGCATCAAATATTCTCTTCCAAGGCGTCAATCATCTCGAACTTATCTGCGTAAACAAGAGACTTGGCATAAAATAGTCCAGCGCTGTTAAATCGCATGATCTTGCAAGCCACGTAAGAGGCGGCCTAAGACGGTAGATAATGCGCGCACCAAAAGTTTCATTCAATGAATTAAAGCGTCCCACGAACCGAACCATTATTTTGATAATAAATTTAGACGATTTGCAATCGTTGTTCATTATGATAAGACAAACCAAACTGAGCATAAATTAATTGACAGCTGTCAAAAAGACCAACTTTGAAAAAAGTATTGCCAGATTGAAAACCACACGTTTAAAACAAAAACTATTGTGTTCATCAATAATATTTTTGTAAATAATATGCGTGATGGTTATTCAAATTTGTAATCCAGATCATTAATATTGAGTTGAATATTGTATAAGTTGCAACATTTC
Organism: Eupeodes latifasciatus; assembly: GCA_920104205.1. Taxonomy (NCBI): domain Eukaryota; kingdom Metazoa; phylum Arthropoda; class Insecta; order Diptera; family Syrphidae; genus Eupeodes; species Eupeodes latifasciatus. The sequence goes on from OV049924.1 coordinate 152,476,811, forward strand.
ACTCACATACATACATATGTACATCTTAAAGAATTATTAATACTATAACGATTAAAAAAAAAAGGCAAAACTGTTTAAAAGAAATGTTCTTTTTTTTAAGAATTTCCTCTAAACAAGACTACAACATCTAAAATATGCAAAAATATAAGAATTATGTTGAAAACGGACATAGATAAAATCTAAGGGGGAGAGTACGATAACTTTGGCGACAAAGTTTAATGACGGATTTGTATAGAACAGTTAAAAACAAGCATTTTTTACTATGGGAGGGGGGGTCTATCTTCCCCCGTTTAGGCGGTAGGGGCAGTTTAAAAAAATATGTACATTAAATGGAAAAAAATAATTAAAAAATAACGGTAATACTTATAATTAACATTATACCTACCTTTTTTTAAAGCCAACACTTTTGTCTATTAGCTTGTTTTTAAATCAAGTCAAAACTATGCATAGTTTTTGAAAAAATTTGTTTTAAAGTCAAAATTTGTGCAAAAAAAAGTTAAAAAAAAGGTTTAAAGTGTAATTTTTCAAAACTTTCAGATTATCTACTATTTTTTTTTTTATAATTCATTGCTCTTATTTGTTTTTGATCAAAAACTGAAAACTAGATGACTTGATGTCTTCTAGTTCTTGAGAAAATTGAAAATTACCAAAAAAAAATATTTTAATTAAATTACTTTTTCCTTGCTTAAGTATTAGCGTAGTCTTATTTTGATAGTAATAATCGAATATGGATTAAGATATACCTAGGGTAAATTAATTTTTCTTAAATCCAGCTTATTTAAATGCAAAAGAAACTTTGCATTCACCCCATCTTGCACCCACCGCACCTTGCACCCTCTCCACCTTGCACACACCCCAACTTGCACCCACCCCAAATCCTATAGTGTGCCGAAGCAGGGGGGTTGCAGGGGGGCAGCATGCCCCCCCTTACAGATCCCACTGTTGCATACACCCAAATTCGCAAACACATTACTGTTGCATAGACCCAAACTCGCACTGTTACTATCAAAATAAGACCACTCAAGCAAAAAAAAAAGAATTAAATTAAAATAGTAGTTTTGGTTATTTTTAATTTTCTCAAAAACTAAAAGACATAAAATCATCTAGTTTTTTGATCAAAAACAAATAAGAGGAATAAATTCTGAAATAAAAACAATGGTAGATAATCTTGAAGTATTGAAAAAGTTACACTTTAAACCTTTTTTTAACTTTTTTTACTCAAATTTTGAGTTTAAAATTAAATTTTTATTTTCAATTTTCTCAAAAACTAAAAGACATAAATTCATCTAGTTTTCAGTTTTTGATTAAAAACAAATAAGAGCAATAAGTTCTGAAATAAAAACAATGGTAGATAATCTTGAAGTATTGAAAAAGTTACACTTTAAACCTTTTTTTAACTTTTTTTACTCAAATTTTGAGTTTAAAATTAAATTTTTCAAAAACAACGCATAGTTTTGACTTGATTTAACTGGCTAATGGAACAGAATGTTGGCTTTAAAAAAATGTATACAACTTAATTGTAAGTATCACCGTTATTTTTTAATTATTTTTTTCCATTTTAAATAATAACTTTTTTAAATTGCTCCTCCCGCCTAAACGGGGGGAGATAGACCCCCCCTCCCATAGTAAAAAATGCTTGTATGAAGACCCTCTACCGAAAACCGTTATTATATCTTGGCGCCAAAGTTATCGTACTCGTGCCAATCTAAGTTCGAATTCGAAATCAAGACCCTGTATCACTTTGCAACTTTGCACTTTTATTTTGAAAATTACGTTTCATCAAACTCAAATTTGGAAAGTTCAAACACTTTTCTAAAATTTGCATAGTGCAAAAACTTTTTTGAAAAGTGAAAAGTTTTGTTATTTTGCAAAGTATTTGCTCTTTTTGTTTCACCGAACAATAAACTTTGAAAATTATGTTTAAAATAAATAAATTGGGTGGCGCAACAGTCCGTGGAGAACTAGGGCTTAGTGACTTACAACTCTCAACCATTCCTGTGTGCGAGTAACGTTGTCAGGGATGGAGGGACCTACAATTTTAAGCCGAATCCGAACGGCTAATTTGAGAAAGCACTTTTCATGACAAGAATTACTCTTGAAGAATTTGTCAATTATTCGCAAGAGGCAGTACCCGTGAGAAAAACTTTAGATGGCAAAGGCAGGGATTGAAACCAAGACCTCTGGCATGACAGTTCAACACACTAACCATCATGCCACGGGTACTGAAATTATATTTAGTTTATTTATATTTTGATTTTGTTTTGAGAAGTTGTTAAAAACTAATACAAAAATTAATGAACCTTTTTGAAAATGAAAGAATAAATAATATTTAACTAGACATCCCTGCAATTACTCGAACACATGAATGGTTGAGAGTTGTAAGTCACTAGGCCCTAGTTCTCTACGGATTGTTGCGCCACCTAATTTATTTTATTATTTAACTAGACAATGGAAATAGGCTATTTTTTTTTACGAATTTACTAAAGAACATGAATTTAAGGATTAACGTTTTGATTCATCTCAATTTTAAAAAATAGCTGATTTTGTGTAGGTTTTTTAATCCATCGACATCGTAACCATTTTTCAAAACGTTAATTTGAAAAGCTATACAAAAATTAATCGTGGTAAGGAATATTTTGAAAAGAAGAGTAGTAAAAATAAGAATTAACTTCAATGACGTAAATGATTTTTCGAAAAAGAGGGTTTTCGATTAACGCAAAGTACCATCGAATTTGTGTTGTCTAAAATTGGAAATAAATTACCATGTAATATGTGCTTAAGTCCCGTGCAACAACTTTTGTGTACACTAAATGGGGTTAGAAATGGAGCCCAATATCAATAAGCAAATCAACCGTCTGCAGAGTGTCAAATATTTCAAAGTACGAATGAATTGCAAAAAAAAACACTTACTTTACATATAGTCTGAAAAATTGAAAAGTGAAAAGTCATTAATTTGGTACTAGCAAATTTTCTTGTACAAATTTCTAAATGTATTTTTCAAAAAATCTCAAGATTTGTTTGGCTACGCATAAAAGATTTATTTTCGAATTTATCGGGATTATTTTCCAACAACAATACACAAAAATTGTTGACACTAAAGTTGCAGCTCATAAAGAACCAAATTCTATAATGTGTTCTACTTGAATAACAGTTATTAAAAGTAACTAAAATGTATTGCTGAATCCAGCATTGCTTTTTATTTTATGGCAAGAATTACTCTTGGAGGATTTGTCAATTCCAATTTTCAAAACTAGAAATGAGATAAATCTCATCGACATACTTTTTCGCTGATGGAAAAGATTTAACATTGAGGTATTCAAATGATCACTCATTTCGCATCCTCATCATCATTATCATTGCAACCAAACGGAACTGCACATTTCACAGAAGTACACATATCATATATTTACATACATATGTAGGTATACGTCTATGAAAACTGTCATCCGTCTGCATTTTCAATAAATGAGTTCCTTTTCTAATTAAATTCTCGTTTATCTCTCGAGTTGCATTTGTAAAACATGTGGTATCAACCTATCACAGAATGCACTATATCACTTTGGCCACAGCACTGCAGTGTCCAACGTCCACTCTTGTGTGTCCAAATTCAAATCCAAAGCTAAAGCCATCATCCAGCTTAGAATACCGACCATCAGACCACCACTAACAACACCGACAATGAGCAATCAACCTGATTACAATCATTATGCATGGTCCACGTCCAACGGTCCAATGTCCGTCCGTTTGTCCGATGGGAGCATTTTTGCTTCTTTGTTTAATGAGCAAAATAGCCAACAGAGTTAAGCTACCTTCTATACCTATGTATATGTATATTATTGTATATCAAATCTATTGGATAAAAGTGCAACAACGCTTAGAAAAAAGTTCTGTCTCCGATCAAAATCCACCAAAGTGCACTTTATCACTTGGCAATCAGCCATTCCACGTCGGTCGGTCGTTTTTATTTTCTCAGTTTTTCATTTTTTCAATTCAATGGTGACACCAGTTAGAAGGTTACCCATGGGGCCCATTTGCGTGTTCGTACATATGTCCATTCGTAGCCTCACATTGGATGTGACTCGTTTAATTATACTATGGATTGGATATATTTTTGTTCAGATAGATATCGCGAATTTGCACCCACTATCAATTTTAAACGACGCGACGACGAGGAAGTGCAAAACCATCCCCCCTGACGTGAAAAGCTTAACCAAAGTCCATTAAAATAAAAATGATTGAAGATTGGGGTGACCGCATTCTACATGACTTACATACGTAAACATCTCATCATGAACTTGAAGAGTTTTGTTTTGTATTTTTGTATTTTTGTATTTTTGTATTTTTGTTTTCTGTTTTATTATTATTTACTTCGTGTGTAAGAAGAAGAAAATGAGAGATGTATCTGCGAACGAAAGACAAATAAATAATTCAGTTGAACAAAATATAATATTTTACTTTTGCAACTGAAAGTGGTGAAAATTGTGTGGAAATCATTTGATATTCAAGTCATGAAACTTCCCGGAATGTTATGTGAAGTTTTTATGGGTACTCAGCGGCGTGGCGGCAGCGGCGAAGCGCAGCGTACCTGTCAGAAACAACATAAAAATGTAATTATTTTAATTATATATTAGTTTAGGTGTAATCGTATATGAGTGGGTGATGATGGCAATTAAATGTTCCAACTTACAACGCACGACGTTAATTTTTAAAACGTGAACGATAAAGAGAAGCCGAAATATAATACTACAATTGAACTAAGTTCCAAATTAAACTGAATCAGCCATCAGTGTGGAACAAACGGAAACAATAAAAGTATACTCGTACATGTTTGAAGTCTTATTAACTTATGTCGCTTACATAATATTCTTCCTTTTGGGTTTGAAGACTCTTTGAGTTTGCGAAGATTGAACCAATCTTAAGCTAATCAAATTGCATTCAGCTCAAATAACTTAAAGTGGCACTTAAGTCGGAAATGTTGACGAGCCTCAATGAACAAGCTTCTCCAGATTTCTTGATGTGGACTTACAACGACAGCGTATGATAACTTCATTAAACGTCTGATTTTGACTGCTAAGTATTAAGCCTTTCTCTTAAACTTGAACCAAATTTTTGACACATTGTTATTAAGTACAGAGATTCCTTCTTGAGCTGCACTTCACGAATGTGTTATGCAGAACCCGTTTTTATGTCTTCCACTCATGGATATTTGCAGACATTCTGAAGTAATTACATACATTTCAGATTGCTGGCACTTAAACTGTTATATTAAAAAAAAATACAAGCAAACATGAAAAAAATTCGTTCTCTTCGGTTCCTACGCTCGTTGTCAATAACACTCCATTTGCTAGCTTTTAAGAGAAAACTTATCTCTTTACATGGCAGTTCGCTACCAATTTAACGTTGCCAGAGAGTGTTATGACTCCGTCTGTACTTGAGGGCGTAAATGATTTTATGGGACCATAAAATCTTTCGTACTCGTACTGTGGCGAGAGTTCTTAAAGATCCTAACACACAGAAATCCGATGACTCTGATGGCATATCCACTACTGTTCTCAAGAGTTGTTCAACGCTGTCTGGCAAAACCACGTTTTCATCTATCCTACTCTACAGGTCTCGTTCCAAAAAAGGCGAACCCTCCTCCCTCTCGCATTATCGACCGATCGCTCTTACATCCCTTCTTTTAAGTTCAAGGAAATACTGATTAAGTATCAGCTCAAGAAATATCTCAAAGATCAAAAACTACCTAATTACCGGCAGTATGGCTTTCGTATCAATAGGTTAGCTGATGATTTCATAGTTCATCTTACCGAAGAGTTGAAAAAACATTTACATCGTTTTGGAGAAAGTATAATTATTGGGCTTAATATTTTAGAAGCCTTTGATAAGGTTTGGCATCAGACGCTCTTATCAAAAATGCATGCCTTCGGCTTAGACGAAACCCTACTTCGTTTGACTAGAAATAAGAAATTCGGACCGTTGAATACAAGAGTATTATTGAAGTCTAAAAACCATATAAAAATAATGATGTTGTGCCCCAGGGCTCTATTTTGACTCCGACACTTTTTCTGATTTGTAATAATGATCTCCTCTTCTTCTGTTTCGCTGATAATATTACTCTAAGCTTTTAATACTCGTTTTCAGAATTACGTTAATTTTCTTCGGATGGATGAACGCAAGGCAAAATATATTAAGCTCATTAAATTTCGACCTACACAACACTGTACAATGGCGTATAAGAAACCGAGTGGAATATAATGCTTCCAAGACCCAATGCTGTCTTGTATTGTTAAAGTGAGATAATCCTTTCTCTCCATTATCCATGTGTGGCACGTGCATCAATGAAAATGAACATCTTTATATTTTCAGTGTGAGCACCACCACGCTATGCCGACAAAAATTCCGCAAGATCTTTTGGTTTTCCGAGATTTTTTTCTTCTGATCTGCTACAATCCATCAAACATACATATATGTACGTTCGAAGCCTGAGTATAAATCCAATCTCTGGGCTTTTGCTCCAGTAACTTACTTAAGCCTCTTGAATAATTGTTCAACCAAGAACTTTAACGGACTATGCTCCAGTGATATAGTCATTTGCATTCTTCCCCTTAAACAGTTCTATAGCGGTAGAACTCGCGCTCCTAGGAATGCTTATGAGTTTAGCGTTGTGCCTAACTTCGCCCGTACTATGAAGTACAGAAATTCGTTTTTTAGCCGTACTACGCGAATGTGGTATGCCTTAAAACGCTCTATCTTTCCTTGTTATTGCAATTTTCAAGTATTTAAAATCAATGAACAGCTACTTCTATCCTTTCATGCCCCTTCCAAGCAGATGGGATAATGCTTAACAAACATCCGTTCTTGACACGGTACCATATAGCAAGACCGGGATGATCAAGTTATCATAAAGATACGTTTGCGTGTTTCTTTTTCGTTAGTTGCGGAGCCTGGGTATATAAAGTCCTTAACCACTTCGAATTAAAAGTTCCTCATAGTAATGTTTTGTCATTGGTCACTGATTTTATATTAAGAGCTTCTTTGACTTATAATAAAAACCGTGACCATTCACAGTTATATAAATATTTTGTCCGGTTTTATGGAAGCACTGTTTCCATACCCATATCGATATCAGGTCAAGTGTCCTTAACCCAACTTCACGTCCCCTTAACGCTTAGGAAAAAATACTTGTCCTAAATCACATATTCTAAGAGATTCTTTCTACTATATGACCCGCACTTAACAAAATATTCCTCTCTACCTATCTATGTACATGTAATCCACTTACCCGGATAATAAAAACGCCCATCAATAAATAACAAGCTCAAAATAAACCTCACTAAATATACCCAAAATCGACCCAATCTCTGTCCATATAATGTATTTAGGAAGCCGACGACCGACGAACGTCGTCCTTACTCAAACTAAAATAACTTCTTTCCTCTCGTGTCTATAGATACGCTTACATTATGTGTACACCTTTTGCCACAAAATTGTATCCACTCCTAGTTAAGTAAACATTAAACCCATGTGTTCTCTCCGTCCATATCCACTTCCAATTTTTGGTCAAGGCGTACGAAAAAAATAAAAATAAAAATCAATTGCAGCCAAGCCCATTTTTTTCGACACACTTCTTGCGCCTACCCTATAAAAACCATCTCCAGAGAGAAGGCTAATGGCTTCAGGAATGCCCATAGCTCAGCATGTAAAATTCTTGTAGTTATATCCTATAGCGTTAGCGTTAGCGTGTCATCATTGGGGATGGCAGGAATGGTTTGAATAACAAAGTACAAAAGGGAATGTTCTACGTTCTACCCTTTTCATCTTTCTTTTTATTATTTCTACATATTTCTCATCCTCCCTGACCTAATTAATGCCATGAACTAGGCCATGGAACTTGGATCCACCACTTTTTTAAAGAATCCTCTCATCTGGCACAATGCCAAAGCAAGAATTTCATTTAAAACTCATCTTTCTATTTTTTTTTTTACAGAAGCCCTCAACTAGTACATCCTGTCGTTTTCCAAAACTCGAAGAATGTGCTCACTTCCACTATGAACGTGTCCAATTGGGACCGCTCTCTGTACGTCTGGTCGATGACAAGTCAGAAATACTCAACAGCAGCATTGCATCACAGTCATTGGGTGGCGATGTGCAAGCATCACAAAATTATTCCTTGCGTTCATTCAGTCCGTCGATATGTTGGTTTATTGTAAAGGTGATTCCGAATCGTTCGGATCCGTTCCTGGTGAAGCGTTCCTTTGACAATATGAAACTACTCGATGAGATGTTGCATCGATGTGTGTATGACAGGAAGATAAGCGGCCTCAAGGATTTGTCCGAGATGGATTTTAAATCGGAGGAGGATGTGGAATATGCGGTGGCTGTGTATTTGGAGCGTTTTTCGAAAATTGCTTCGGACTCACTCACTTGTGGGACTATATTGACATGGCTGCAATTAGACAATAAGGGGAGGAGATTGCCCCTTGCAGATACCGATACCATGAAGTGTATAAATACTCCAGCGGTTGGAGCTGCTTATGGTGTCAGAAGGTGAGTTTAAGTCTATTTTTCTGTCCCAGCTTCTAAAATTCTTCTCCCTTTCAGGTATACGGCTCAAGCTTCCGACGAGATATCTATCGAAGTTGGTGACATGATTTCGGTGATCGACATGCCCAGCCCGGCCGAGTCGATCTGGTGGCGAGGAAAGAAGTCACATTTGCAAAAGTCCCACTATGAAGTGGGTTTCTTCCCCCAGAGTTGTGTTGCAACAATAGGCGATAAGGTTCCTCGACATTTACCGCTTCCAGCACCTCTGGTTGGTCAACTGGATGTGTCACCTACAAAGCCTGTACTGCGAAAGCATGGCAAGCTTATAGCCTTCTTCCGGTCGTTCATTTTATCACGACCTTCTCGACGTCGCCTGAAACAGAGCGGCATCTATCGCGAACGAGTTTTCTCCTGCGATCTAAGTGAGCACCTGCTCAACAGTGGCCAGGAGATTCCAATGGTTCTGAAGTGCTGTGCCGAATTCATAGAGGAGAACGGCATCGTCGATGGTATCTACAGACTGTCAGGCATCACATCGAATATACAAAAACTTCGGCGTTCATTCGACGAAGAACAAATTCCAGATTTCTCAAATCCTGAAATACGTCAGGACATTCATGCTGTGAGCTCATTGCTTAAGATGTACTTTAGAGAGTTGCCGAATCCGTTGTGTACGTATCAGTTGTATGATAACTTTGTCGAGGCAATTCAAGCGAAGAGTGAATCAAACGAGAGGCTAAAGCTGATGAAGGAGACAGTTCTGAAGTTGCCCCCGCCACACTACAGGTAAGACTGTCTTTTTCTTTGGTTTGCATATTTATAAAGAATTGTTTCCTTTCAGAACGTTAAAATATTTGGCGACACATCTGAATAAAATTTCGCAGCACTCCGCTCGGACCGGAATGACTGATAAGAATCTTGCAATAGTCTGGGCACCAAATTTACTTCGGTCGCCTGCCCTCGAATCGGGAGGTGTGGCCGCCTTACGTGGCGTCGGTGTACAAGCCGTGGTCACCGAGTACCTGATCCGTAATTGCCATTTGATCTTCGACCCAAGCGATGAGGATTTTCGGTTGAGCTACGCTGGGAATCCGGCCAGTGCTGCAGCTGAACAACGGATGGACTCGCTTACTGATTGTGAGAGCTTATTGGTCGAACAACGGGAACACGATCAGTCTTTGTGTTTTATCGAACGACCAAAGTCGCTGAGTGCAAGTGGGCCAAAACTGATAAGCCTGGAAGAAGCTCAGACGCGTCACTATCGACTGGATAGCTGTGAGATGAACAAATCAATGCCAATCAATGTGATTAGCAATTCGGCAAATATCGGTTCATATATTGAGGTTGGCGGAGGGCCTTCGTCACTGCCTGATAAATATCATACCGTTCTACCGGTGCCTCGTAGTTGGCAAAAGCGGAAAACACATTCGTGGAAATCGATATTCACGAGAAATCCGCGAAATTCGAGCAGCAATAACGATGTCAAGGGATTGAATACATCCGCAACCACACCTGCGCACAAGGCCAACACAACAGCTCAAGTCACCTTCGCCGACGAACAGGCTGGCGGAGAGGGTGGCCTGCATATGAAGAGCACAAAGCAGGACAAACCCAAATCGATTGATCTCTTCGAAGTGGGTAAGCCTATGGATATCTGTGTGAGGACTAGTTCGGTAGACAGTCTTCGAACCACTGGTCATTCCCGATCGGTTTCGCATGATTCCTACTTTGATCTTCTGCAATCACCCCAGCGTGGTGTTACCACCTGCCCATCCCGAGAACTCTCCGAACTCGGTCTGAACTTTGACAGAGAAGAGCCGGAAATGCGAATCTTCTCGGACAGCGAGAGCCTGGTCGCGAGTCCGAAAGTAGGAAAGGAAAACATTCCTCCTTCGAGGAGAGTCCTACGAGCTCGTCCCGAGGAGTTCTCTAGCACAACAAATTCCGTAAATCCCAGCCCCAAGAAGCAACCAAGACTAAACCTACTCTCGCCTAGCAGTGCAGCTGCCCCTCAATCATGGGGTCCCAATGTACCGACGGCGCAGACTCCCTGTTCCAGCGGCGGAAGCGGTGATCACAACGATGAGAGCTGCTGCAAGCGGTACAAACTAGAAGACCAACTCTCAGACATTCAGTTCATCGATTGTAGCACCCCGGAGCACACAATCAGCAATCCGAACACAATGTATACCAGCGTTCAGGTCCACAGTCCTCCCAAACAATCGGTTTCAAAGACTTCCCTGGATTCGGAGGGTAGTTCGAAGACAAATAACACAACATTTGGTTCAATCTTCGAAAACAAGGAAAAGAATGGAGGAGAAAGCTCACACATCATTACCCGCTACAGCTATCCAACGGTGCAGGTAGGTGCCAAACGGAAAGACGACACTGCGTTGAAGGAACGCTTCAGCTATCCTGGCTCGGGCAACAGTGGCAAATACGTTTGTCGGCTGGTCTCAAAAGATATCAAGATGAACGTTCAAGATGAGCAAAAGAAGTCAGCAGCTGTTGCACAACAGCAACAGCACTCGACAACTAATGACGAGTTGCAGACACAAAGGTATGACAATTGTATATCGGTTCCGGTGTGATAATGCTTTTGCGGGCTAGGGGCTTTAGATTATGCACAAGTTTTCTATTGTCTGTTTATTTTTGTTGGTAAATATCAATAGAAAGAGCTTCTTTTTGCTTGGACAATCTTCTTAAATTCAAAAATCAATTAAAAGGGAATATAAAAATAAAAAGCACTCATCAATAACCCGCAGAAAAGTGCCTCCATACAAACCTACATAAATGTACATTCTCTTCTTCTTATTCTTCCTTTGTTGTTATTAATATTTATCATTTATGAAATTGTTTCTAAAAAATTAAAAAAAAAAAAACAAATCTCGACATTTTATAGCTTTCTACAAAAATGTGCATCTTGTGTTCGCATCGTTAGAGATGGTGTTATTGGAAAGGTCAGACAATTAAATCCGAGGTCAAGGGTCCAAATACTCCCTGTGACAGTTGTCTAATAAAAATATACTTAAAAAACAAAAAACAAAAAATAATAAACTGTCATATTCCTGCAATCCCAAAATCCTTTATCCAACCATCACAGCCCGCCCGCCACCATCGTCAAAAAAGTAAGCTGTATGTTTTGTTTTTCTTCTGAAGACTTTTATAATTTACACCTCTGCTTTACATTTTTGCCCGTCCTTCCACTTTTTCTATCAATTCCCTATTTTTTTTATTTTTGCATAATATTGCTCGTGCTAAAAATGCTCATATCTTAAACTAGCTGCTCTCATTTTTGGATGCAGAGTATAAGTCTAGGTGTCATTTTGTTTGGTCTAATTTATAAGCATATTTTTAAAAATTCATCCTATAAACACCATCTCATAAAAATTTCATGATACACATAATTACGTTCTTTCATTCATCCCTTAATCAAATTTATAAATTATAAATAGATGTAAGCAATTCGAAATCCTGGATGTAAGTATCACCAGGATTCTGGATAAACTCCAGGATTCAAAATTGTACATATATAAAGATTGTAGGTCCTAAAATTATCATATTACTTTTTACTGCTTCCAATCCATTTTCTCTTCGTTTAAATTTTTGATCACCTCTCCATCTTCCATTATTGTGACAGTGGACATCAGTCCACTATCAAGCAGCATTGTTCATATTTCTTAATTATAGTTTTAATTATTTAGAATTGTATCAATTCCAAGGCACACGGACTACACCATCGCCCAAATACAGTTCGATTGAAACTTACAATATTCCTGAAAGATGAGTCAGTCCACTTTTATACCGAGATGGATGAAAAACTAATAGGATGTTGTTGGAGGCGTGTATTCTGAATTACTAAAAATAAGTTTTTCATTCCGCCTTCCCAATCCCTGAAAGAAAACCAACATCAGGTGGAATAGCATCTCTACCTGTCTGTCGCTCAAGGTGCTTGATATCCCTAAGCAGATTGCATATAAGCTCGATAATTGGTGTCACCACCAGAAACTGCCTAATAGAAGAGCACTCCACGCGGCTAGGCTTATTCTCAAATGACTTTTGCAGGAGCAGGAGCATGGACGAGGAAGTAGTAGAAACTGTTCGTCAACTGCTCTAGCTCAAAAACGTAGGGCCCATCTAGGAGAATTATTCTATAACGATCTGAAACACATAAACTCACAAACAAACAAATAACATAATAATTTGTCTTAGGAACTCCAATTGGTTTATTGAGCTCAGAAGAGAGCCTCAAGATTCATGTGTTATTACAGTGTGTCCTACTCTATCACCGACAACCGCTTCAACTTAACCTCTATCTTACATATATTTTAATATTTTTGAGGGCCTTGTTCCCACCAGACGTAATTTGTATCGATTGACCGATTACTTAAGTTGGAATGACGTAATAGCAGATACAAGAGGAAAATTATGGACCTGGATTAATAATAACTTCTGTTTGAATGTTTCCCTATGCATTGGAAACAGAACCACAAAAGGATAACGAAATTGATCTCATAATTATTAAATAGAAGCTTACGTACAAAATTTACTTGATTCAAATTTCTTAAGTTCTTAACAAATATTTGTATTTTATTAGCCCAGACATTTTTAACTTCCCATGGGAAATTATTGTAATGGGTCCGATTTGACAAATTGAAAATTTTGACATTTCTCGACGTTTCAAGGTCCCTAGAGTCGAAATAAAAGATTTTTAGAAAGATGTCTGTGCGTGCGTGTGTACGTACGTCCGTACGTCCGTACGTTCGCGACGTTTTTTTCGTCGTCCATAGCTCAAGAACCAGAAGAGATATCGACTTCAAATAAATTTTGTTATACAGATAATAAGGCAGAAAGATGCAGAAAGGGCTCTCAAGAAAATTGCGTGGGTGGTTTTTTTACCATAGCAGTTTAAAAAAAAGGTGAACATTTTGGTTAAACCTAAATATCTCATGAACCAATGACGCTAGAGACTTGAATTAAATTTTATATTATATATTGTAACGTGATACAAAACAATTATATTTTTGGAAAAAAATCCAATTAACGGTTTTTTTTATAAATCAAAAAAATTGAAAAAAAAAATTTGTCACCTCGAAAATTTTACGACTAAAATATGATTTCATCTCCAAAACAATTTTGTGCAATGAAGAATAATGTTTTTGATATCTGATAAAATTTTGAGAAAAATCTAATTGACAGTTTTTTTTACAAAAAATAAAAACCTAAAAAAAAATTAATAAAAGTTGGTAAAAATTGATTTTCGACTCAAATATCTTTTTAAAACTTTGAGTTATCAACATTCAGTAAAATTTTTAAATAAATCGAATTGACAGGTTTTTTACAAAAAATTAAAAACCGACAAAAAAAATTAAAAAAAGTTGTTAAAAATTGATTTTCGACTCAAATATCTTTTCAAAAATTTGAGATAATGGCTTCTGACTAATTTTAACTTATAAGAAATATTTATTTCAACATTCGATAAAATTTTGAGAAAAATCGAATTGACAGTTTTTTTTACCTAAAAAACCTAAAAAAAACAATACTAAAACTTGGTAAAAATTTACTTTCGACTCAAACAGCTTTTCAAAAATTACAAATATTGGCTTCAAACTTATTTTATTTCACAGAAAATATTGTTTCCGATATTCAGTAATTTTTTTTATAAAAATTCAACAGTCCGTTTTTTCATAAAAAAATAAAATCTACAAAAAATAGTACGCAAATTTGGTAAAAATTGATGCATATAGACAAACTTTTAAGCAAGACAAATCGACAGACGGGATGGGAAGTTATCAGTGTGGGTCGCATCCCAGCCTCTTTTTTTCTTTTATAATTAGCGAACAGTAAAAGGGTTTTGTATACCTTTAATATGGCAAAGGCACAGTGTGCGCATTAGGAAAAGAGGGAAGAGTTAGTTATTGGTGTGCATTGATTTTGAATTCCTGAACATTGCAATGACAGGGAAAGATAGAGCGTGGCAAGGCATTTCACATTAACTTACAATGAATGCGAAATTTTTAATTGCAAATATCTTTATTTTGATACAGTAAAAGTTAATCCAAAAACCCTGTGCGCTTGTTTCAAGACATTCAGGGTTACATGACGATTGCGTTGGTTTTTCACATCATAGACAAGTTTATGACGTTTCTTTTTTGGAACATTTGCTTAAAAGATTTCACCATTTAAAAAAAAAGAGACTGGGATGCGACCGACGCTGAGGACTTCCCATCCGTGCCCATCTGTCGATTTTTCTAAATTTTTACAAAATATTAATAATATTTTGTGCGAGATAAAAAGTTTTAAATCAATATCTTTCTTTGTTCTCATAATATTTGATTTGAAAACCTTTTCTTATTAGTTTTTTGTTGTTTTAGTAGGTTTTCGTGTTTTGTAAAAAAGTTGTTACTTGATTAGTTTGATTTCAATATCTGCTTTTGTTTCCTGCATTTGCAGTGGAAAACCAATTTTTATCAATTTTAGGAGCATGTTTTGAAAGTCTTAAAAAAAATAATGTCTTTTGAATTTTTTAAGAACATTATCTTACGTTAACAACAAACATAGAATGAAATAATTTTTTGAAATCAATACCTTCATCTATTCTCGAAATATTTGAATCGGACATCATTTGCGTAGGGTTTTTTTTTGTAGATTCTTATTTTCTATAAAAAAAACTGACAGTTTTTGAATAGTTTTACAAAATGTTAAGAAATATAGTTCAAAAAGAAAAAAACGGTTTGAAGCCAAAATCTTTAATTGTTGCCAAGATATCCGAAAATAAACTTTTAATAGTGCATTTTTTTTTATTTTTTTTTTTATTTTTTACAAGATGTCAAAAACGTTATACTTCATTGCATAAAATTATTCTGTAATATAATTAATAATGTTAAAAACGTAAAATGGCGAAACAATCAGTTTGTAAATTAAATTTTTGGATGATGTGGAGAACATAAGAATACTTATTTTGTATTTATAAAATAGTTTAAAAGATATACACCCAGCGACAAAAAAAAACTCGCTTTGACGTTTTTATTTTTGACGGTAAAATTCTGTTTTGAGGTCGAAATACTATACTGTAATTAAAATATTAAATGTCAAAATTCTGTATGGTTAAAATACCTTAAAACAAAAATCTATATTTTAAAATTCTCTAGTCGAAATACTGTGTTTCAGAATAAATATTCTGAAAGAGAACAATCGTGTTGTGCACTTTTTTACATTATATTTTGCACTTTTTTAATTACCCACAGATTGTTAAAAAAACAGGACTATCAAAAGCAAACTTTTTATCAACACAGTATTTTGTGATAATAAAGTAGGTGACATATTATAATGAAATACAGTATTTTGTTTATACAGCATTTTAGTATATGTACCTAACCTGTACAGTACAGTAACACTAAAATTACAGTATTTTGAAATAGAAAATTATACATTGTTATTACCAAATAGTCTAACAGTCATAAAGAAATTTTGATCATACAAGATTTTGAAAACCAGTATTTCGACCCGCTCACTAAAATTCTACTGTTCATCC
The DNA here is from genome assembly GCA_920104205.1 of Eupeodes latifasciatus. Lineage (NCBI taxonomy): Eukaryota > Metazoa > Arthropoda > Insecta > Diptera > Syrphidae > Eupeodes > Eupeodes latifasciatus. The sequence continues at coordinate 152,492,889 of OV049924.1, forward strand.
AATTTTTGTTCATAGCTTTTACAGTAAGTTACTCACAAAATTGAGCTTTGCTGTTTTGAATGATTAAAATAATTACAATGTTTTATTAACTTGTTTTCAATTTTTCTTCTTTCAATATATAATGTTATAGATATAAACAAGTGAAAACACTGTAAACATTTATTTTTTGTAGGGCCACCTTTAGCCATAATCACAGCCTGTAATCGCCACGGCATCGATTCGAAAAGTTTTTTGTGAAACACTGGGGTGTTACTCTCCCAAATTTCAGTGACCTTCGCTTTAAATTGATTTTTGTTGCTTGGGTTGCAGTATTAGTGTCTTCGCTTGATTCCTTCCCACAAATGGTCAATGGAATTGAGGTCCGGTGACTGAGGTCATGTCTTGAGCTTGTTTCTGATATTATAAATTAGCCTTTCCTTCGCAACAAACGTTGTATGTTTAGGAACGTTATTTTGTTGAAAGTAAAATGTTGCTGGTAAATTCAGTTTTTCTGAGGAGTGAAGCATACTTCTTTTAAGAAATCCAAAAAGTGAGCCAAAATCGTTGCATCTTAAATATTAAAAATAACAAATTATTTATTTACATGTAGTGCCCGTGGCATGATGGTTAGTGCGTTGGACTGTCATGCGAGAGGTTTTGGGTTCAATCCCTGCCTGTGCCACCTTAATTAAAAAAAGAGTTTTCACGGGTACTGCCTCTTGCGAGGAATTGACAAATTCTCCAAGAGTAATTCTTGTCATGAAAAAGTGCATTCTCAAATTAGCCGTTCGGATTCGGCATATAAATTGTAGGTCCCCTCCATTCCTGACAACATTACTCGCACACAGGAATGGTTGAGAGTTGTAAGTCACTAGGCCCTGGTTCTCTACGGACTGTTGCGCCACCTAATTTATTTATTTATTTATTTACATATGAGTTTACGATTAATTTTGGGAGTAACTGTATAACCTTTCAACAGTGTGCATTTCAAATATTAAGAACAATATTTTACATACACATTTGTATATTTCTGTAGTGACTTTATAAGACTGGTTTCGTGTTTAGTAAAAAAAAGCTGTTAAGAGCTTTCTCTTGTCCTTAAATGTTAAATTTGTTCCCTATTTTGAAACACTACTAATTTAGTATTTTAAAAATAAATACAATTTTAAACAAAAAAGTGTTTGTATATAAAATGTTAAAATAAATTTAAAAAAATGAAAATGTTTCAAGAACTGTAAAATCCCCCGAGATTTTATCCAGAAGATGTATTCAGCTATACGATTCGAATAAATATTTCTATCAACGTGAATATGTATGACTTGACTTAAATTTTGAATTTTTCGAATCAATTATGTATTTTCAAAACGAAATAAAGGTTCACCTTGAATGGTTTATATGTAAATCAAAATCATATCCATCTGAGCTTTCTTCCTTAGAATAATCTACTCCTGGCATCATGAATATAGCAATATTCTTCAGATAACACAAAGAATTCTTAAAAATATTGACCAATGCCATCGTTATCTGCTGATAGTACTGAATGTGCTGCAATTCTTCTTGCAGTTTTTCAAAGTCTCAGAGCAGCTTTAATACTTCCTTTGTAAGTTGTCCGCTTTAATAATAGATTGCTATAATATTGGCTTACAAAATATCTGCCCTGTTTGATTTTGCGAGTTAAAAATTTGTTCGAAAATACTATGGCAAACATCAACTTTGTCTATTTCCTTCGTTGTCATTTAAGATTAATTTAATTTGAGATAAGTACGTGAGTGAAACCTAACAACTTATGAAGATTTTGCGAACATTTTATAAAATATTAAAAACATTTCAACTAAATATCGAAGAAAGGGATTATTGATTTGGAAAACCATCATGAATTTTATCGAAAAAGCTACTTTTTGAATTAAGATAGCCTCAAAAGCCTTGCATAGTGTTTTTTTTCTTCAAATTTTAAGAGTAATATCTCAAAAAAGTTACGTGATAGAGTAATTTTGAAGTCAGATTTGAATTTGAAACCAATTGGAAAAGTACAATTTAATTGCCAGAAACGAAACCTTGTCGAACTGTGTTATTGGCTTCAGTGGCATCGTATAATGTCATTTTCAAAATAATGTAGGTTGTTCCATTAAAACGGTCGTTGTAGCCGTTTATTAAAATTTTATTTTTTCTTCTGAAAATTAATACCAACTACTAAGCAATCCATATTTTAAGATAAGATTCGAATTGGAAATCATCCTCATTTCATCTCACTTATCACTCGAGTCACAAACATTTTTCATTCTATCAAGACAAGCTACTGTCTCGGAACAAAAATACTAACTTCTTTACCTTTTTGTATCTACAAAACTAGTTTTACTTAAATATTTAGATACTCAGTGTGCATTGAATTGTAACTTTGTAACTTGTAAGTGTGTGATTCTATTTTAAATTCTTCAGCTTGTGCCAATCTCTAGTCTTTGGTTTGTAGCAGCGTTTTCGTGTTTATGTTTTTGTATTATGAGTGATGTTTTTTCATTCTTCTTTTTCTTATTCTTTTGCTTTTCATCTCATTTCTCATCATAAAAATCAAAACAAAACAAAAAATCCTTAATTCTTTTTAGAGTAACATTTTCACAACAACAACAACAACAACAATATCAACAGCATACTCCACCAAAAAACAACAAACTTCTACCAGATTTGCTGAAGCCCAAAAATCGCTACAGCTACTGTGATCCTCTGCAAGATTCAAATAATTCTATAAATTTTCTACTGCGAAGTAATTCAGCTGACATTAATAAGGATAAACTATCAACTGGATCGAGTAACGAAATGGAACGTTCGAAGATAAGCGTTACCCCCTCGTCACCTATCCAGAGTCCACGCTACTCGCTGTTGGTAGGTGAAACTAGTTCCGAGAATAGCAGCGCCGTTACTACACCAATTTATGAATTGGATCCAATTGCAATGATGGCAGCTTCACAAACATCGTCTCAGTATGATGAGACCAAAGGATTTGCAGGATGCTGTCGTGCTTCGGTCGATAGCATTTGCAGCAATGTAAGTTAAACTTAAATTATTTTATCCAAAAAGGTTCTTATCCTTCTTTATTTATTTTCTAGCTAACATCACATACTGAAAAACGTGATATGAACGCACTCAAGCGGGAACTCTCCCTTGACCTGGATCCGGCTAACGTTTGCTCAAAAATGTCTGTAGATCTCACTGACAGCACCAGACAACCACAGTCATTGCATCTAATGCCATCGCCCAATGCTCACACAGAAGACAACACTAGTCAGTCGGTGACTCCCAGCGAGTTCGGCTATCAGCACCTTAACCGGCAATCAAATCTCGTCTCCCTGGAGAGTTCACCGAACTTCGATGAGTACGACAATATGGAAAGGTCATTCCTAAGCTATGACAAGTCAGCCATCACACCGAGCAATAGCACAGCCCCCTTGATGGGTCAGAGCCCAACTAATTCGGCTAAAAAACTTCTTCCACTTAGTCCCATCAAAGCCACAATCAACATCACATACAACTTGAAGAGTCCTCGTGAAGGCCCCATGCTGCCCGAACCCGAAACTCCCAGAAAATCACTCTTGGAGACGAGTTTTGATGAGAACATTGTCTACGAGCAAGTAAAGTTCTTTCGGAACTCTGTCACTGAAGTAAATCAGCTTCTAAGCAATGGAAATCCCTTGTACGACATCGAGAAGGAGCCCCTGCATGAGGAAGGTACAGATGAAGATCAGACCCCATCACCAATCCGTGAGGTCAATAGCAATCTGATAGTTCTAAGCGATGAAGAGGAAGATAATCAAGAATTTCCAAATCTTTCGGACGACATTCAAATGTCGGACAATATCGACAGCCTTGAGTGTGATCCAAGTCTATCGCTCTATGAAAATGTTGAATTGAGAAAACCCCCCACCGTTTATGAGAACATGGAAGGGGGTTCCATGAAATCCGGAAGTGGTCTGGAAAAGCTTCAGCTCGATCGCGATCGCAGTTCGAATTCATCAGATCCACGTCGATCACCATCGAATTTCAGCGTCAAGCAGTTGGCAACAAAGTTCGAGGTTTCCCCCGTGGAACAACAGCAAGCGTTCGATTTCAATGTGAGGGTCGTGAAAAAATCTGATATTCCTCCACCGAAGAACTCCCCTCCCCAGCCACCTGTAAAACCATCACACAACTCTTCCTCTAAGCAGCAGTTGAATAAAACCAATCAAATTACACGCAGTCTCGATGAGAATGCATTTGTTAGAGAATTTGGGCCGAAGCGTCTTGAGGACATTGCCAGGAGTGTACATCAAATGGATAAGATTGAGGAAGCTACACGTCGAAAATCATTCGACTTCACTCGACCCAAATTCTTGAATCCTCCCAAAAGACTGCCTGGTCTTCCAATAAACGAAGAAGTCTGCCAAAAGAATTCACTTAAGCTAGATCTGAATGACGAGGTAGAATCACCATCGTCGACTAGTGAAACTGAGGTGAAGATCACTCCAACAACTGAGAATCGAATTTCTCTAATTCAAAACAATGTCGCAGCAGAAGACCCAAACAATCCAGGCTCCCTTACAACCCCCTTAAAAGTTCTGAGTGGCGTAAAATTAGATCGTGAGAGAATCGACCGAATCAAAGAGGAACGTCGTCATCAATTGAAAGAGAAATATCGAGCTGATTCATTCAAATCCAAATCGAAAACAGAATTAAGGGAGTTCCAAAAAGACGAGGATAAATTCACATCGGAATCACTGCGAGTGAAGTCAAAGTCACGTGGGGATGTTCGAACGACTTTCTTTCAAAAAGACCTAGATGATAATTTAAAGGAGGCACATTTTCATACAAGTGTTAGTGGTGGTGGCGGCAGTTGCGCTGGACGAGTGAGGAGTATCAGTGATGAAAAGAACCAAAATAATTGTGACCCCGAGAACTTAGTAAATTTAGATAAGAATGGAGCTGCCGATTCCACAGAGTTCTCAGCTAGAGCCACAGCTCAAAAGTTTGAACGGAAAAGTCTGGATTATGCAAGAGAGCGGGATGCAACTTGTTTAACTCCTGCTGCTGCATCGATTGCAGTTGACGGAAATCTACGTAGTGGAAGTGCCACGACCAACACGCCAGCAGCAATGCTGGTGAAAAATAGTATTAGTTCGACGTGAGTATATAAAGAAATGACCGTTTGAGTTTCACAAATTTGTATCTAGCTTTAAGTCAGCTTTGAATAGACGAGCAGGCCAATTTGCATACCGAGTCAATTTGCATTTTGGTATCAAACTCATATGACGTACTAGATTGATTTTGACTCCCTTAAAACTAGATTTTGATTTATAATTCCAATACTATATGTTGTTATTGTAAGATTTAATTGATTCGCTTATTTGTCGCTAAACGCAACTATGTGCAATAGTCACTTAATTGTATGAGTACCTATCTTGATTTATTATAACCTAGATAATTATCGATGAAGTTTGACGAGTTCTCACTGATATGATGGTTAATTAGCGGTAAGTTTTTATATTGATTACATTTTAATTCGCATTGGGCTTAGCTTACACACTTATGCTTTGTTTTAAGTTTATATTCTCATAAGGTTTTATTATCTTTTTTAAGAGTAAGTTGGTTTTCATTTGCTCAGAACTATCAATAAGCCATTATTTAAATTTTCAAAGACCATTCATTATTTGGAAGGACATGGTTTTTTTTAGTTAAGTTACTTTTAGGATGGTGAACATGCACTTAAACTGTTCTGATTATTTGGGGAAATCATTTATACTTCCATTTTACATATTTTTAGGACGAAAATGCTGAACTAATGGGTTTAATAACACTGGTCGATAAGGTTTTGTTGCTGGCAATCAAATTGCACTTTTCTAATCGTTAATAGCCTTTTATCCGACTTCAAAATTACCCTATCACGTAACGTTTTAAAGATACATATTACCTTTATAAATTCAAACAAAAATCATATACAAGGCTTTTTGAGGCTATCAAAATGTTTGATAAAATTCGTGATGGTTTTCCATATCGATTTCTTCAATATTCACTAGAAATATTAATAGCATTTCATAAAATGTTGGAAAAATCTTCATAAGCTGTTTGAGTTCACGTGTCTCAAAAGTAATTTTCGTTCTTGTAACGAATCCGTTCGTTTAAATAATTCAATTATATCAAGTTTTTGAATAATAAAAGTAATGTTGAAAATTTGTGAAAGCTTGAGTAAGATGGTTAAAATTAAAGTTCGGATTCGAAATCAGCACTAAAAATTAACTCCATAACTTCATATAGAGCCAAACGAAGCCTCTTAACAAATGAGAATTTCCAGAAACTAAAAAAGATACTACAAGGGTTTAAACTGTTTCTAGACAACAAAGATTTGTAAATCACCATACAATTTTTTGTTTTGTGTTTTAAATTAATTAATTTAATTTTCTTTAACATTTTATAGGGCATATTTTAAAACCTGATGTGATGGAAAAATTTAAAAACGTGATTCAGGACACCTTAATTCTTAAAAAAAAACCGTAATGTTTGTTAAAATCCGGTCGATATCCTATATCTATAAAGTAAGTTGTAGATTTTGCCAAGAATGACTTAAGTTTCAGACGCAAACTGTAAGCTGTTTGTTTTTGCATTTCGGTTTTGTGCCAACGTTTTAGGTCTTGAAAAGACAGATTTCTTAAAACCTTAAACTTTAATAATGCTCGTATATCAAAAATTCGATTGAGAAGGTATTTGGTATCAATAAATATGAGCATTTTTAAAACTTATAGAGTTAACTCGGTGATTGCGGCGGCCATGTGATGACATGGAGGATCTGTTTTTCTTTACTATCTTTGAGGCAATCCCGGCAAAGTGTTTTCATGTGTACGTGTACATATGTACGAATCATTGGCCAATCAATCTTAATCTAAAGATCAAAGTGTTTTCTTACAATTTCTTCCTGTCTGCCTCCTTGTTCATATTTCCAACAACGCGAGTCAAATTTTTCACTCCACTAAAAACGAAAGATGCCCAGGCCATGATAAAATCATTTCCATGCTTGACAATAGGAATCATACATTTGGGAATCATCTTTTGTTCAGCGTTCCGTGTCGAACGAGAACTCTCCGTTTTGTGCAAAATACCTCGAACTTAAATTCATCGCTTCATAAGACTCTGCTTAAATCTTCTCCCGTATATTTTCTATACTTTTTGGCCCACTTTAACTGTTTCACCTTGTTTTACGGTCAAGTATACCCTCGAATCTAACTTCGGACGTACTGTCAAATACGGAGATTCGTTCCTTAGCCGTACTACGCGAATGTGGAATGCCTTGCCACACTCTGTCTTTCCTAGTCATTGCAATATTCAGGAATTCAAAACCAATGTGCACCGACATCTCCTTTCAAACCCCCTCTCCTCTTCCTAGTGCTCACAGTGTGCCTCTGCATAATAAGGGTAGTAATATTTCCTTGAGTGTGTGCTTATTATAAAAAAAATAAGTGGTTTTCGAACTGCAACTCGTCCAAATAGTCCAGCATCTCTTAAGTTTGACGGTTGGCCGTGTTGTATTTATTTCGGTACGTATTTCTGGTGCTTTTGTTCGCCTGTTTTGTTCGCTTCTTCTTAATTGTAGCAAATCCTCTTAGTTAGCTATAGATCTAGGTCGTTCTGAGCCTAGTTTATCCGTCTGGTTTGATCGTGCTGCTCTATGGCATGTTCAGGTAAACAATTCATAAAATCAAACCATCCCAATTATGAATGAAGTCAGCTGACTACTTTGGACTTAATCTCTTGATCTGCAGTGTACATATTTCTCTAGCTTTTCAATAGAGTTGGTGCTTTGGCAGAGACAATCAAGAAGAACTTACTCATCTGTAGATGTATGCTTCAGGTCATTTTTCATTTTATATAATACACGATCATTTTATCCAGCTTTTCAAAACTGTTCCTTATCTTAGGTCTGTTAATTTACTTATATGTATATAAAAACTTTCAGTCAAAACTTCTCATCCCAAACTTTTCTCATTTAAAAATGTGATTTTTGGTGAATTAAAAAAGGGAACCCTACTTCTTCATAATATGTACATTGTACATACATAATTTTCTTATTCTAATTAGTTTTTATTTTTATTTTACAGGAGAGACAAGATATCACCAAAATTTTCAATACGTGACGTAACAGCTATGTTTGAATCTCGTTCACAAAATCAACAATAAACAAAACAAACAATATTTTAAATACCAATACAACAAAATATATACATATATAAATACATAATTAAATAAATAATAATGTAACAAAATAATAAAAATGATAAAAGTTTAAACTTTTTCGTGTTTGGTTCTTATGCTTAACACAATGAAAACAATAAAACATTCAATAAAACAAAATTTAAAAAACAAAATAAAAGATAACATAAATTTTAAAAATTTTTACAAAAAACAAAAACAGAATACAGATTATTGAAAGATGTAACAAATCTACATAGACATATATAACCTTTTTCTTTATATTAAAAACTTATATAAAGAAACATATTATTAATATAATGAAAATAAAACATAACATAATCCAAAGAATTGTACACATTTATATAAAGCATATTAACATTTAACAATAACAACAACAAAAAAACAAAATTGCATACATTAATTAAATTAAATTTAAGTTAAAAAACAATAACAATACAAAAAAATACTCAATGGAATGATATTGACAAAAAAAACAACAAATAATATCACACAAATTATTAAAAAAAAACACTAATCTAAAACAGTCTTTCTCTCTTTCTATATACATACATACACCTATAATCTACTACCTAAACATACATACATACATAAATATATGGCATTTGAATTGTATTTTAAAAATACAATTTTATAACATTTATTATTTTTTTTTTTAATAATTAAATACGTAAAATAGCGATCTATTGAAAAGATTATTTCGGAAACATTACAATGAAAAGCTTTAATTTAAAAAAATTAAAATTCACTCTAAGTACTCAACTCATGCGCATTTATTTAAAAACCGCGCCAGGAAAACTAAAAGAAAAATAATAATAAACAAATATTCCACATCCATTTGTATCTTTAAATTTTTATGGATTTTTTATAATCGCTTAGAAATTATCATTCAAATTAAATTAAATTAATCGATAACTTGAAGTTGAATTACTAACAAAACGTGAGATATGAAAACCTGGACGAAGAATACGACGCGACGTGTTGCTTGTGGGATGCTTGTGGAAGACAAAAATATTATTTTATTTATATAAAACTTTGAACTTGTATGATATGATTGAATTTATGTGTTTTGGAAAAAGGTTTGATTATTTTATATTTTAATGTAAAAATACAAAAAACAAAACAACTAGGGAAAATTATATTCGTTTGTTAAATTATTTTCATTATTTTATCACTTAGGTTTAAGATAATAATTAATAATATTCTTACGATTAGTTTAAAAAGGAAAAACAAACAAAATATTGTGTGTGTGTTGTTTAGAGTCCCTAGACAAGGGAATAAAATATTTTTTTCTTTTTTTGTACACAATCATACATAATAATTGTCTAAGCAATTTTTATTATTATTTTTATTATTATTGCAATAATTTGTTTTATTCTTATTTTCTTTTTTGTTTGTCTTAAATAACTTGAATTTTTATTATTATTATAATTATAATTATATGAAAAAAAACTCGTTTTGTTAATTTGATATTATTATTATTTTTTAAAATGTAATATATGATTTTTATGACACAATGTATAATGGAAATTCGGTGTTTTAATTTTTTTTAAATTAGATGTATTTCTTCCACATAGGGTTAAGACTAAGAAACGGTAATCCACCCTTCAATAAAATAATTGGTAGCATAACTATCATTTTTTTGTATAGGTGGAGAACCTATAATCCGTGGCTACAAGGGCTCAATTATTATAAATCTTTCCAGAACCAATTAGAAAAAGATTTTTGAAAACTATTAAATTGGTTAGGGAAAGTTGAGAAATATGATTAATTGAAGATTTATTGTTGCTGAAATTCAAAAAGATAGAACATATCCTTTTGAAAACAGAAAGAGAGAACTACAAATATATACCACAAAAACCTCATATAATTTTTGTATTGGTTTTAAAGGCAATTAATAGATAAAACTTTGATTTGGGTTATGGCCTCACAGCCGATTGATTTTGGGAATACATATAGCCAAAATTTGGTAATCAGGATTTGTAGATGAATACATATAACCAAAATTTGAAAATGAGGATTTGTAGATGAATGTATTCTAATTTTTGGTCAAGAATTGCTATTTTAATTTTGTAAGAATCTAAACTCAGTTTAAAATTTTTGTTCTCTTAAAAAATATTTTTTTTTTTAAATTACGTTTTAAGAATCGTAAAGTGGCACCTAAGATTAATCGGACAGAGAAAATATAAATTTTTGCAAAGCAATTCTTCTAACAAAATGTATAGAAGTAATAAAAGTTAACTTAATTACATTTTAAGCAGTTTCCTGCCCACGTCGAATTGGAAAACAAACGCCTGAGGGAATTCAATAATGGTTTTATTACGTGGTCAGGAGGACGGTAAATCAGTACGACAAATAGTAAAAAATGTGCAATGGATCCCTTCCATAGTTTATGGCATAAATTCACGATTTAAGAACGAAAATAGGATTTTTAATGTGAGCAGAAAAGGACAAAGAATGAAGCTGGAGAAGTACAATGAGAAACTACTTATTAGGAAAAATAACTTAAATCCCTTCTTATCTTCCGAATCTATAAAGGTTTTTTTTTTTAAAGAGACCAAGAGTAAAGAGACCAAGGAGAAGAAAAACCATCAGTTCTTTGAAATAATAAAATAATGTTAAATGAACAAATAACGAACGATATGTCTTCTTTGAAAAAGGTAGAACTACATTTTTGTGTGCTTTGTTAGTTAACCCTTAGATGACAATATTATAAATAAGGTTTTGTTCACTTACGAAGGCAAATTTAACCTTAAAGATTAAGATGGAAGAATGCAAGGTCGTGGTTATTGTATAAGTGCACTAAAGTGCTTAAACCAAAGTCACTTCACTTAAATTTAAACGAGCATATATGAGATGAACTGGGACGTGCGTCCACACATTTTCTTGGTGAAATTACATTGCAAAAACTGACATTTTCTTATGTCCTATTAATATATGTATATGATATAATCGTCTCCAGTACTAAGGTTCGTATGTTTTTACACTATAAAAAGGAGTTTTTGGCCAAATTTGAAAGGAACAACCTTGAAATATTAATATTGCATCTTTTCTTTAAGCTAAGAAGCTTATGCCTAAAATAAAGGAATGACAAATTTAATACAATTTGGAATGAGGACGCTCCTTCACTTATCGGTGCGATATCGATAGCTTTACCGAATTAATTCCGATCTCATGTTCTACTCCTCACTTGTCGGTAAATTTGTTGGCACATAATTACGTAAACAATACTGATTCTTTATATCGAAGCTCGGTATACCGTATTCTTACCGTTTTGATACCGCATATATCAGTAAGTTAGCGATATTTGTAATGATATTTATTTGTAGGATGAGTAAAAGTTTCAGATTTCGAAGGAGTTCGGTAAAGTGTTAAACATTCTTGTCGTAAGAAGCAAATGTTATTGTGTTTAAGAGAAAATGTTAAATGGCGACGATGTACATTTAACTACTAAACGACTGATTTCACTAACGCCTCTTCTTTCCAAGGTTATTGAAATGCTGATTAATTATTAGCACATGGAATATCTCGAAGATCGAAGGTTTCTTAATGACACTATTGATCTCATGGTTTATCTCACTGAACAGTGGAACAAATCTTTACATGGTTTTGGTGAAAGTAAGATTATTGCGCTTGATATTTCAAATGCAATTGATAGGGTTTGGCATCAGGCCCTCTGATAGAAAATGCTTGCCCTTGATTTAGATGAATCCCTCCTTTGTTGGACTAGAAATTTTCCTTTTTACAAGTATTGGTGGGTTGAAGTCTAACAACCACAAAATTAATGCTGGTGTGGCCAGGGCTCTGTTTTGTCTCCGACTTTTTCTTATTTTTTATTATTGATCTCCTTTCAGCAACTTCTAATCCATTCTAATTTGATTCACTGATAATAGTACTCTTTTCATATTCGTTTTCAGACTCACATCGATCTTCTTCGGATGTGAAACTGCTACGACAAATGATAATCTCATTCAAATCTGAACTACACATCACTGTAATAACTCGGGAATAAGAAACCGAGTGGAATTCCATACTAAAAAAAAACCCAATACTGTCTACAGAGATTAGTTTTTCAGCCGTACTACACGAATGTAGAATGAATTAACACACTCTTTCTTTCCCTGTCATTGCAATGTTCAACCATTGTATACACCGAAACCTCCTTTCTAACCCCTTCTAATGCTCCCACTGTGTCTCCGGCAAATCAAAGGTATTTTAAACTTTAAGAGTGTGTTTTTATTTATAAAAGAAAAGGCACAAACTTTTCTGAAGGTATTGAAGTATTTTATTCGGAAATGAAATATAAGACAACCAATTTCCACCAACTCTAAAAAGAACCATAAAAACAAAATTATTAAGACCAAATTTTAAAATGACAACTAAGAAAAGAGACAATTTTTACATTAGTTATCGAAATTGTCAAAACTTCAAAGAAATTTGTTGTCACGCCTTATTATGTAAGGGCTAACTCTTTTGCATAAACTCACAACCCTATTTTTAGAATAAATCGAATAAAAAGTTTGTAAAAATTTAAACGATCACAATAACATCAGGTGAGTATTAAAATAAATACTTTGTTACTTATCACAGCTTGAAAACTAAAAATCAAAAAATTGGCCAAATATAAAACAAAAATGTTTCACTTAAACCAACAATTTTTATAAAATTTCATTTACAAAAATATATACATTACATTATACCTATATATGCTTCCTATGGAATGTACTACATATTCTAGGACAATCCATAAGATAGAAATCATGCGCGGACTAATTTATATACATTTGATACTCGTAAATTAATAAAAAACTAACAAAATAAAAAAATTACTAAATTCAAAACAAAATTTTGATTAAATTGTTGAATAAAATAAACCATTTTTTTATAAATAAAAGAAAAACAAAAATAAATATAAAATAAGTTCAAGAAAAGTTTTAAAAGTTGTCAAGTTAGCTAAAATTGCAAAAACAAAAAAAATTTAAATAGCCGTTGCTTTAAAAAAATATACGTATTTTTGAATTTAAATTTAAAGAAGTTTCAAACGAATAATAATAAATACGAGCATATACATATATAAATATATTCAATGAGTTATATTGGAAACAAAAAATAAAAATTAAAACAAAAATTTATAAACAAAATGAAACAACAATTATTTAAAGCTATTTTACGCAATAAATTTAAAAACTAACATTGCTTGCTTAATTTTTAATTAAATTATAAAAAAATTATAACTATACAAAAATCAAAACAAATTTGTATGTGATGCTTCTTAAATTTTAATTTTATTTCAGAGAAAAATAATGTGTTTTTGTTTTTAAATATTTTTTAACCTAAAATACTTTAATTTATTTATAGTTAGAAGAGAAATTTATTTTTTATTTTTAAGAGTTTTTTTTTAACTTAAACATAAAAGTTTTAAATATTTATACAATCAACTTGAAATATTATTATAATTATGAGGATATAGTAATTAAATTAAATATTTATTATTATTATGTAGCAAAATTATGGCAATAGAATGGAAATATTTACATTACATTTTAACATGAGACATAAATGAAATTAAAAAATAAACAACAACAAAAATGCATTTAATAATTTTTACATGTTAACATACATTTTTGAATATTATGCAATAAGTTGAACAGAAATGAAACAGATAATAATAATAACAAAAATAAATCAATATAAAGTTTAATAAAAAGAGCGTTTGTTATTATTTTTTTCTTTAAAAACTTTAAAATTTAAGGATTTGCTGAATTTTCTTAGTTTAACAACTCAGCTGGACGTGGTGTATTTTAATGCTTCGAAAACCCAATGCTGTCTTTAACCATTTAAAGAGATACACATAAATTGCCATTATCTATGGGTAATGAAAATCTACATCTCGATATTTTTCTGTATGTGCATCACCAATCACCTCTTGTGGAACGATCTCATAAGCGACTTCACAAAAGCTGGAGTATAACTTTCATCTCTGTAGTCTCTGGTATTCAAAGAAGAGCTTTTGAAATGATTGGTGATAATAACATCATAAACTCAGTTACGACACTCGGACATCCTCGGTATATTTCTTGCCTTACCCTTATTTCCGTTATTTTGACGGAATATGCTCTAGTGAAATAGCCAGTTGCATTCCTCCCCTTCAACAGTTCAACCATAATACTCGCGCTTCTAGGAATGCCCATCAGTTTACCCTTGAGTCAAATTTCGGTCTTACTATGAGGTAGAGAGATTCGTTCTTAAGCCGTACTATAATTTTCATTGCAATGTTCAAGAATTTAAAACCAATGTACACCGATACCTAGTTTCAAAACCTCTCTCCTTTTCCTAAAGATCACCTCAGCTCACACTGTGTTCTGACATTATAATGGTATAAAACTCTAGAGTTCGCTCTTATTAAAAAAAGGGGTTGGCTGATTTTATTGACATGCATTTTATTTAAGGACAAGGGTTAATTTTTCGGGGCGTGGCCGGGCTTATAGGACTTGAATTTGGTGTCTTAACATGTAGGTATAAAGAAATTATATTTAATAACGAATTTTTCTTTTGAAAATAGACATGTAGGGTCAAAGACTAAAAGGTTGGGAAAAGAAACAAAATTAAGTTATTTCTGAAAATAAGGATTTTTAAGGCTATTTTGCGATTTTTCAACTTCAAATCGAGGTAATTAACATTTAGCCCATGAAATTTGTGTCTCCTATTTGAGTCTTAAAGAATAAATATTCGGTCAAGGCGAAAAAAGCCAGAAAGTATATTTAGGATATTTTATTCCATTTTGTAATCTCAAAAATAGCAACAACAACAATTTATTCTAACCGTTATACCTTGGGAAAAAACCCTTAGTGAATTGAGTTGAGGGTCGCATGTACCTGCAGAATAAGCTTGTCTTCAAAAATTTGAATGACATTAAATTAATCAAAAAGCCTTTTTATTAATTTTTTTCGAAGGTCGTTAAAGCGGTTTTTTTGAATTATCGATTTTTGACCAAAAATTGTATACTCGAGTTCGAAAATGCAATACTTGCTATATGATTCCTATATGTTCCAAGTAAAATAGATACAGGATCTGACTTCAGCACAAAACACTGAACCATAACAATTTAAATATTTGCACAGATAAATTTATGAGAAACTGGACAATTTCGTTTGATTTGTGCAAAAAATGTTATAACTCAAAAATTACTTTGGTGATTTTAAAAAATTTTAAAAAATAGCGGGGAAAATTGATTGAAAATGTTTGAAGTTGGAGATATATGTATGTAATTTTAAGGTGTTAAAGGGAAGAAGAAGAAACATTAAGTTTTTTATGAATTTTAAGTCTATTTTTAAATGATATTCAAAATTCAAAAGTTAATTAAAAAAGATTAGCAACATTTTGCTATGTTGACCTTAATTCAAATTAAAGTCTCTTTGTTCCGTCTTTAACAGTAGCATTCGATTTAAATTTACACAGTAAGTTTCCATCCGTACAAATCTTAAAATAAAATTCAAATTAATTTAACATAAAGGCTAAACGTTTATCATAAAACCGTTGGCTAAAATATTAAATTTTTCCATAAAATCGAGGTAGATAAATTATAAGAAAAAAGTTGTAAATTACTCTTTCTGATGGATTCCACCTTTAGACATATCCGAAGTGATCCGATATAGGGGAACAAGTTTATCAAAGTCAGTCTTTGATATCATTAAAAAAAAAAAACACACGGACACTTGGGCGTATGCGTACTTTCTTGCCATCGAAAAATGTGCTAATTTGAATAAATAGCATGTTACTTAAAAACTAAATAAATAATAATGTACACAAAATTATTTACTATCATCGATTCGACAGCCTTCTTCGACATGAACGCTCTATCATCCCACATATTGTTTTGAGTGTGATCTCTTAAGCTGCATCTAGGTCTGTGTAACGATGTTGCCTCCCATTGAATGTGCTAAAAATGTGTTTTTCTCATAATAGCTACGAGTAGGTGTCTTAAACTTCGAAGTTTACAGAGCTTATTTTTTGTCAAAACATCTGCTTACGTATAAAAAATGATTGTACCATCACCAAAATCGTCCATTTTCCGACTCTTTTACAGATTGAAGTTAGAGTTTGGAATTATTTTTCTTTGAAAAGATTCAGGAATTTTTCTTTTTTGATTTGAAAGAAGAATATAATTTATTTAACCATAAAATAAAACCAATGTGATAAACTTGTCTAGTTGGTTTTATTTTAACTATTTAGTCATTCTTATTGGATTTAAATTCAAAACGTCGAACATTTCCTTTGGAACAGGTTGAGAACTACAGTGTTAATTCTAAACAATCCATTTTATTAAAGACACGAACCAATATATTTAAAAGTACTCGTATAACAGTAAAATGAATTCATTCAGAGACTGAAAAGTATTGATTCCAAAGTCATGCTTCTATCTGCTAGCAAGAAAAATGACAAAAAACTTTCCCATACCGGGAATCGAACCCGGGCCTTCTGGGTGAAAGCCAGATATCCTAGCCACTAGACCATATGGGATATATTAAATTCAATATCATTTAATTTATATAATTTACTGTAAAAATAGCAGTAATTCTTGCATGTAACCAAAATAAAGCTTAGAAACTAAACTATGTATTATAAAATTATTCTTTGAAACTTAACTGTCTGACCTGGCCCCTGTTACTAAAACTTGGAAATTAAGGTTTTAAGCAGATTTCTTGCTAGGCCTTTTTTTAAGTGTTTTTGAAACCAAAAATAACAGTAATCCTTATACAAACTTTTAAGTCAACTATCGAAAAAGATCTTTTATTCCCGAAATAATATAAATGATTATAAAAGAGGTGTCGTATTGAATCCACAAAAAAAATCCCCACGGGATAATATCCCCAAACAAGTTTAATCCATTTTAATAATATCTACAGAACCGTAAGACAAATTCCCCAACTAAATAATTTATTTTGCCAAAATCCCCCCGAAATCTCCAAATCCCCAGTATCCGTGCATAGCATATGTTCATGTATGCGGGTTGGTGATAATATCCCCCAAGATGTTAACCCCAAAGGAAAATCCCCAAATCCATTATCCCCAAATCGAGTTCCCCAGCAGCAAAATCTTCAAAGAGAGAATACCCAGAGCGAAAATCTCCAAGTGAATATCCCCAAAACAATTATGTTCAAGTAGTGAATCATGCGTTTTAATGTTTTTTTTTCAAAAGTCGATAACTTAGAAACAAATCAAAATTATTATAAATAAATTTAAATATAAAACTTATATTTAGAAGCACTAAATAACTGCATACCAAACATATTGAAACATTTATATACATATGTACATAAAAACAATTTTAAAAAAGCCGCTCAAACGATTGAAATTGTTGAAATCAGGCTTTTTCGATTTCTTATATTTATCAATATTATTTTTAATCTTTTGAATAAAACTATATAATGTTTAAATGATTTTCAAAGAATTTATTTATAACCTCTCTGGAGGACAGGTATTTTAATAACGGGCGTGCAAGAGGAAAATTAGCTTTATGAACCATATGGTTTGTAGGTGGTTTGTAAACTAGGTTGAACAACGATTTTTGAAAAAAAATGTATAAATCAAAGTTTTGTTTTCATTAAATTGCAAATACTTTCTGTGATTAATTAGCGATGAAAAACCTTTTAGTTATAGCCAATCAAAACAAGGAGACAAGAGCTACTCCATGTGACCATGGCAGTCTTCAAAGCTATGAATATAAGTAGTAAGAAGGGACCAAACAATACATATAAAGTTTTAAGGTCATAAGGATCTTGGAATTACTAAACAAATATTTTTAAAAATATTTTAATTAAAAGAAGCATAACGATGGTAGAGAACTCGAAAAAAGTCCGTCTGTCGGTAAACTTAGGCTTTTTTTTCATTTTTTAAGACTAAAAATAACGGTGGTCCCCATATGATTCGAATTTACTCAAAAACAACGAACCGATAGATATATGTACAATGTACATATATTATGTTTTCTAATTTTGTTTTCTTAACTTGGCTGCTTTCAATAAAATAAATATAGTCTTGTATATCTCACAAAGTGTAAAAACCGTTATTTTGTTTTTAAATTTTCTCAGGAACTCATGAACCGATTTCAATAATTTTTTTTCAAAAGCTCTTATATTGTCTAAACAAATTGATTATCAAAAAAGTCAAACAATTGTTTTTGGATTTAAAAAAAAAATGTTACAATCGGTCATATTTGACGAGTTGAAAATTTTGACATTTCTCGAAGGTCCATAGAATCGAAATCAAAGATTATTAGAGATATGTGTGTGCGTGATACCATTTTTTCGTCGTCCATATCTCAAGAACCAGTACAAATATCGACTTTGAATAAATTTTGTTTTACAGATAATAACATCGAAAGATGCAGAAAGGACTTTTGAAAGAATATAGATAGTATGTGGTCAAGCATCGATTCTTTTGAACTCGACGAATGTTAGTTTTTAAGTGATCATGAGTTAAAGGTTTATCTGTATAAACACGGTCTTTCGCGTAGCCCCAAAAAAAAGGCCAGGGGTGTCAAATCGGATGATCTTGGTGGCCGAGAAATTACGCGGTTAGGAAATGTCCCTTGCAATAAAGCCATATTTGCTCGAATTGTGTGGAATTTGGCACTGTCTTATTAAAACCACATATTCCCCAAGTCGTATTCTTCAATAGCAGGCAAAAAAGTCCGTTATCATATGACCATAACGCTCCAAATTGACAGTGACAGTCGTTTCATCGTCGTTTTCGAAGAAGTAAGATCCAATCACTACTCCGGACCAAAGAGCGCACCAAGCAGTGACTATTTTTTGGATGCAATGGCCTCTCTTAAATTACTTGAGGATTCTCAGAACCCCAAATACTACAATTTTGTTTATTCGCTGTCCACCGCCTGTTGTTCAAGCAATCAGTCGACGTATCTACGACGACATTGTGAATGGTCTGCTGGGCTGGCTATGGCATCAGTTGTTGTGTGAGCTGGTCTTTATATGGATGTATGTAGGTGTAGATCTAACTACAAAATACGCCATAATGTGCCGTAAGAAAGTCCTAATTTCTAAGAACGACATGGAATCGGCACATCTCTTCAAATTTCTTCACAATTTTGCGAATTGCTTGCGTAGTTGGACGATTATGTAAATCATAATCTCCTCTTAAGGCACGATATGTTGGTGTGGCAGAATATCAATTTTGTAGGAGGTTTTAACGATTTGTATGCGTTGTGCAATAGTTAAGCGATCCATTTTCGTAAATGTCAGACTCTCAACTGAAAAACAAAGTGGTTTAACAACTTAGTTTGACAGATGTCGAATTCCAGCCCTATACTTTTGAAACCGCAAAATGGATAACCTGTTACCACAGATAATAGAGTTAGGAACTATAGTATCTGTGCTGGGGAGAGTACGATAACTTTGGCGACAAATATTAATGACGGATTTATATAGAACAGTTAAAAACAAGCATTTTTTACTATGGGAGGGGGGGTCTATCTCCCCCCATTTAGGCGGTAGGGGCAGTTTAAAAAAATATGTACATTAAATGGAAAAAAAATAATTAAACAATAACGGTAATACTTATAATTAAGTATTATACCTTTTTTTAAAGCCAACACTTTTGTCTATTAGCTTGTTTTTAAATCAAGTCAAAACTATGCACAGTTTTTAAAAAAAATGGTTTTCAAGTCAAAATTTGTGATAAAAAAAGTTAAATAAAAGGTTTAAAGTGTAATTTTTCAAAACTTTCAGATTTTCTACCAATTTTTTTTTTATAATTCATTGCTCTTATTTGTTTTTGATCAAAAACTGAAAACTAGATGACTTGATGTCTTCTAGTTCTTGAGAAAATTGAAAATTACCAAAAAAAAATATTTTAATTAAATTACTTTTTCCTTGCTTAAGTATTAACGTAGTCTTATTTTGATAGTAATAATCGAATATGGATTAAGAGGTAAATTAATTTTCCTTAAATCCAGCTTATTTAAATGCAAAAGAAACTTTGCATGCACCCCATCTTGCACCCACTGCACCTTGCACCCTACCCACCTTGCACGCACTCCAACTTGCACCCACCCCAAATCCTATAGTGTTCCCAAGCAGGGGGGTTGCAGGGGGGCAGCATGCCCCCCCTTACAGATCCCATTGTTGCACACACCCAAACTCGCGCACACCTTACTGTTGCATACACCCAAACACGCATTACGCATACGCAAATACCATTATTACTATCAAAATAAGACCACTCAAGCAAAAAAAAAAGAATTAAATTAAAATAGTAGTTGTGGTTATTTTCAATTTTCTCAAAAACTAAAAGATATAAAATAATCTAGTTTTCAGTTTTTGATCAAAAACAAATAAGAGCAATAAATTCTGAAATAAAAACAATGGTAGCTAGTCTTGAAGTATTGAAAAAGTTACACTTTAAACCTTTTTTTCACTTTTTTTACTCAAATTTTGAGTTTAAAATTAAATTGTTCAAAAACTACGCATAGTTTTGACTTGATTTAAAAACTGGCTAATAGAACAGAATGTTGGCTTTAAAAAAATGTATACAACTTTATTGTAAGTATCACCGTTATTTTTTAATTATTTTTTTCCATTTTAAATAATAACTTTTTTAAATTGCCCCTCCCGCCTAAACGGGGGGAGATAGACCCCCCTCCCATAGTAAAAAATGCTTGTATTAAGACCCTCTACCAAAAACCGTTATTATATCTTGGCGCCAAAGTTATCGTACTCGTGCCTCTGTGCTGTTACGTTGTGCTGTGATACGAATCAATATAAATTCGAATAAAATCCAACAACTTAAAAAAAAAATAGTTGTCAACTCGAAAATTTTGCGAACAAAAAACAATATTCCCTCAAAAATAATAATTGTTTGCATCAAGGAATAGGTTTTTTGACATCTGACCACAAAAATCTAGGTGACAGTTTTTTTTACATACAAAATAAAAACTCTAAGAGAAAAATAAATGGATTTTGGACTCGAATATATCTCAGTAACAAAAATGGAAATTGAAATCAAACTTATGCGGTTCGCGTCCCAGACCCCTCTCTGTTTGGTTTCGAAAGCTCGGATCTTATTTAGTATAACGTGTGAGTAAAATAATTAAATTTTTGACTCGTTGTAAAAAAAAACATTAGGTACAAGTTGTCAACTATAGGCAATGACTGATCAAAGGGTCGTCTGGAGAGTATTTTTCTAATTTTCGTTAAAATTCCCCTGAATTAAAATCTAATCATATTGCGTTAGTGAATATGATTTAGATTATTTTTTTATTATACACTGACAACCACTAGGATAAGGCAAATTTATAAAATTAAGGGGTTAATTGGAAACGAGAGTTGAAACTTCCCAAGATCAAAAAACAAACTACTTAAAAAGGTTATACAAAAGTGCGTCACTAGGATGAGGCCACATACAAAATTTCAGAAAAAAAAACGAAAAATTGAATAAAATATTTGTTCAACTAATAACAACCCCCGAAGTGTGAATAGAAGACATTGTATTTTTGGAAAATTCAAGGCAGATGTCCATGCAAATGACCGTTTCAGCAACCATTTACATATTTGTTGTTCCCGTTCATTATTGTCGACAAAAAACTAAAAGGCGATTGTGTGATTGTAGGTTATAGCTCCCCAAACCATTACACCTGATGCACGGCTATGATGCCTTTCCAAAATAAGGTCATTCTTTCTCAGATCATGAAAATACAAATTGTATCGAACGGGCCGTCAAGGTTTAACATTTTTTCATCCGAAAAGACAACGCGTTTTCATTCACTGTTCCAAGTTACATGCTCTCTTTTAAAATTCATCCGATGCTCCTACTTGCCTCAAAACAGGATTACATTTTACTTTTCTGGATATTATAACTTTTTTGTACCATCCTTTGAACCGTTGTTATTCTGGCTTAGCTTAGCTTTTGGTCCTTTCCTTTCTGCTGTTAAGTCTGCTTACTATTTCACGTCCTGAGAGTCTTTAATCCTTGAAAGCTCTTAACAAATTAAATTAAAACAGTAGTTTTCAAAACTTTTTTGGATATTTATATAAAAGTTTTTAAAAGATCGCACTTTTAAACTCCTGCATTGAAACATTCGCAGTGGCCCCATCCAAGTGAAGCACCTTTTTATATATACTTTTTTAGTAGTCAATTATTTGATATTGGGAAATTCCAACGCTCGTTTCTAATTTGTCCTTTAATTTTATGAATTTGTAATGGTGAAATACGTAACTATTCTCAAGTAGTAAACGTTTTCGCGTTCAATATTTCCACCAGCTATAAAAAGCAATTCCGAAATTTGTGACCTCATCCTAGTGTTTGGCAGTTGCAAAAAAAATTGTATTGAAGTGCTTTGCACTTTGAGGTTAAAAGTGGACTGGACCAAGAACACAACATAAACAGGAAATCCAAGTCTTTTCTAATCGCGCACCACAAATTTATCAACTTTTAACAAATGAAGGGTCCTAAGGCAGTCAAATGAACAAGCTCAAATAAATTGAAGAAATCTACTGCTCTAAAATTTGAGATTTAAGCATGAATTTCAAGAATGCAAATTCTCAGAAGCAATAAAAGTGACACTTTCGTTAAAAAAAATTTTATTTCCTAACGATTCTGCAATGTTTTTTGCCTCTAGATTTCTTAATTCTATAGGGCTTCATATATTTCTTGAACTTGAAAAAAAGTTAAACAAACATTGAATTGTATCGAAAATTTTAACTGCATAAAATGAGAACCGAGCAGCATCATTAACCACTAAATTTAAGGAATGCGGACAACATGGAACCAAAAATGCTCTTGGTTCCAGGGTTTGAATTCGATTCTAAACACCCGCTTCTTTTCCTTTCATATTCGAACCATTATCATAACTTTGGCTTTGACAGTTACTTATTAAAATTCCATGTAATTCAAGTTTGTCTAAAATCAACTGAGTCAGTCCCATTCCGGTCTTGTCTTCCCCCTTCAAAAACCCTAAGAAATGCTCATTCACTGTAAAAGTTTTCTGATTCTTATGTACAAACCTAACGACAATAGTAACTTGTTCTACGCGACTTTTATCGGTTGTAGAGTCTACAATAATTGAAAAATATTTTGCTTCTTTAAGCATTGAAACAATTTTATTGCTAATGGCTGTGGCAAAAATACTTATAATTTCATTTTGTAGGTATGTTTTTGCTTAAATATTTATTTTGGGTTTCTTGATTCGTAATTCTCCTCATGTGCTCTCCTAAAACCAAATCAAATGAAGCTATTTCCTCTACGAGTTGTAAAAAATTACCATTGTTGAGCTCAAACAATTAATAATAATAATTATTAATAGGTAACCAAACACTTTCACAAAATACGTCACTTCTATTAACTATTTAACTATTAGCTATTTATTATAAATTAACCAACAAATCGAAAAAACAATTGCAACAATCTGCATTCTGCACCAGACTAAATACACATTAAAAGTAGCCGTTACAACAGTCAATAACTTTCAAAAAAAAAAACAAACAAAAAACAAACAAACTGCTCAAGAACGATTCGACTCCACATAGATTCATCCCTCTTTAATATTTTCAATCTATGCTCCTTCTCCATTCTAATAAAATTTTCATCTCCTGTAAACTCTTACACAGATATGTAGTGTGTGCAATAAGAAAACCTGCACGCTCTGACCCATATGATTCCGTATGAATAAGTTTTTTTTTTAATTTCTCCCATGTTAGTTTCGATACACAGTGTGCAAAAAAGAAAACTTGCAGATCCATTCACCATTTGTAGCAAAGACACCTACCTACCTAATTTCCAAATATATCACCCTGTTCATACAAGAGAAAAAATCTCAACACAAAAAAGTTCCATGCTACCTCATATGTGCAAGATATATTTTATGCACACCGAGCCCCAAAATTAACATAGAGAGTATGACGAAGCAAAATACTCATTATATTGAGTCGTATGGGCTAGAACGTGCAGGTTTTGTATCACGCACAGTACCCTGTATGTGAGACTCACATGAGACATTGTGAGTTCTCATCTACAAAGAAAACAACAACCCATCTTCTTCCGTCGCAATGCTCAAAAAGGTGCCGTGACGTAAGGGCAAGTGACATAAGACCAAATTTTAGAATTTGGCCTATGACACTTTTCGAAAGCGTCATAAGGCCAAATTTCAACGGTTGACCTTATGTCGCTTTCCAAAGTGACTTAAGGCCAATTTGGTCTTATGTCACTTTCAAACTTTATCTCTATGACCTGAGAAGATTGGAGATGTACTATAAAGTACATGCATTATTCATGTACATAATAGGTGACGTGAAACAGTACCAAATGAATAACACCAAATTTCAAATTTGGCCTTATTTCGTTGTTCAAAACGAAATAAAACCAATTTGGCTTTATTTCGATTTATAAAAAGAAATAAAGCCAAAAAAATAATGGAAACAACGCCGAATATTTTAAAATTCAAAAATGGTTGATTTATTGTCTAGAGTAGCTACTTTTGCTAAAAAGTTTTTTTGAATTGATAGCACGGCGTACTAACAGCTAGGCATGTAAAGGGGGGTATGCTGCCCCCCTGCAACCCCCCTCCTTGGGATCACTATAGGATTTGGGGTGGGTGCGAGAAAAAAAAAGCAAGTATGGCTCACAGTATTGAAAGAATCACAACGCATTCGTGTTCTTTGCTTATACCCAAACTCGCACTCGCCAAATCCTATAGTGATCCCAAGCAGGGGGGTTGCAGGGGGGCAGCATGCCCCCCCTTACATACCTAGCTGTTAGTACACCGCGCCGCCGCCGTGCTATCAATTAAAAAAAAAATTTAAATCGAAACAATGCCAAATTGCTATTATTTCGTTTTCTAAAGCGAAATAAACCCAAATTGAAAATTTGGCCTTCACAAAACTCATAATTATAGATCAAATCACTTCGAACATCCATTTTACGACTTTTTCGTACAAGGCAAAGAACACAAATGAGTAGCTTGCAACTTTCCTGATTACATTTACTTACCATCTGTTGTTACTCTTATCATAATTCTAACGGTAAAGACCGGTTTTTGTTATTGAAGAAAATATCGAAACAAATTTGGTCTTAAGTCGCAAACAAATTTGGCCTTATGACACTTTCTGAAAGCGACATAAGGCCAAACGTTGGAATTTGGTCTTATGACGCTTTCGAAAAGTGTCATAAGGCCAAATTTCAAAACTTGGTCTTATGACACTTGCCCTTATGTCACGGCACCGCTTAAAAACGCTCCACTGACATCACGCTTTCATCTTCCAATTATGTCAATATCATCTGCGTATCCGAGTAATTCGTTGGACCTATGGAAGATTGTGCCTCTAGTGTTGACGGTTGAGTTTTGCACAATTTTTTCCAGACAATTCTTTCGCTTTGTCTAAAACCTTTTTTGACATCAAATGCATCGGCGGCGGCGAGACTTTTTCCGACCATGATAGAGCAGCGTGCATTCTCCATCGGCATTCTGCCCAAGCGGATAGGTTTAACAGGGATGCCAAAACTAGACATTGCTTTGTAGAGCTCTTCCCTATAGATGCTGTCATACGCGGCTTTAAAATCGATAAAGAGATGGTGGGTATCGATTTGAAGTTCCTGGGTTTTTTCCAAGATCTGCCGTAGTGTGAATATTTGGTCGATAGTGGACTTTCCTGGTCTGAAGCCACACTAATAAGGACCTGCTATTAGGTTGTTGACAAACGGCTTCAGACGTTCACATAATACGGCAGAGATGATCTTATATGCAATGCTAAGGAGACCGATGCCTCTGTAGTTGGCGCAATTTAGAGGGTCTCCTTTTTTATGTATCGGGCAAACTATGCTGAGATTCCACTCATCGGGCATGCTTTCTTCCGACCATATTTTAGAAAAATGAGTTGGTGCATGCTCCCTACCAAGTCATGACCTGCTGCTTTAAATAGTTCATCAGCGATGCCGTCAGCTCCAGTAGCTGACTTCAGTTATCTTCACTTCGTCGTAGGCGGATTTGTTGATCTGCGTCGCCCAGGTTGAGTGGTTCTATCTCCCTTACAGCGGAATTCGGTTCGTTATCGCCGTTATATAATTTGGAGAAGTAGTCTTTCCATATGTTTTGGTAAAATTTACGAACCTTATTCCTGTTGTGACATCTCTCTATCTCCTCGATCGCGCGCTTCTCATGCTCCCTTTTTTTCCATCTAAGAAGCCGGTCTACCTCTCTCCTCTTCTGCTCTTAGAGCTCGCAAGCAGCTCTGATCCCTCTGTGCAACAGTGTTCTAAAAAAAAGCTAATAACTAAAATTGTCCCTTAAGCCCTTGAAATACATAAATGTAAGGTTAAGATACATATTATTTTATTTTAATTTTGTCAGGCTCCTTAACAGAATATTAAAGAACATTTTTAAACGTTGCCAGTCCCAGTCTTAAATAGTATGAAATGAATATTCGTCCTTGTGTCACTAAAAAGGGCGGCGAAATCTTTTCAATTACAAATTAAACGCGCAAAGCTCTTCCTTCCCTCTACCATCTGCTCGCTTAAATGAAACAATAATTGAACATTGCCGCCCACTACTTGATGCTGCTAAATAATATCAACTCTCTAATTTAATAACTCACTCAAATCAAGTCCTTCTCATATCCACATAACATACATACAAGATACAACCCGTAAACACATATGACATACCCTTTCATCTACATATATAGTTAGTAGATTCCAAATTATCGATAAAATATAATTTTAATGCATTTATATAGACGAACGGCATAATCAGAGAGAGAAGCGATGTTATCAGTGAAGTGGTGCTCTCTCCTAACATGCAGCATCATTTATGAAACCAGGATACTGCCATGCTTCAACCTCCAGCCTCAATGGTGCACATTCCAAAAGCGCGTAATTGATCGAGTTAAATGCTGTCATTGACTTAATTAAAGGACACGATTCCACCCAAAACGAACATTAAACAAATAATGGAAAACTAAATGAAATAGTTTCAAGGTTCAGAGCTGGTTTATGGTGCGGTACCTGGTGTAATCTTCCTCTGATCTGAGCCCCGAGCAGAACACAATCATCAAGCGAATCGAGAGCACCCTTACTCTTCTCCTTGTATACCAAACAATATTCAGTAATTTTCTACAATTAAATCTGATACTATAGCAGAATGAAATTCCCAGTCCTTTGCAAGTCCACATCGATTCCATACTCATTCTATGGGTATACTGTACAGGCGAAGGAAGGGTAGGCATAGGAATAGGATGTGGAAGGATTGTAACCTAATATGAGGCACACGTCGAACAGCAGCCGATGGTTTAATTTCATTTTCGTCCAGCAACCACCATGCATCAATCGCATAAAAGACATTAAGTGGGAAGTTTACCTTTGGAATGATTACGCACATAAAGCGCACAAGTGGAGGCGGATTTAGTCGCACTTTGAGAAGTCGCAGCGGCATACGTTTTTTATATTCTTTCTCAACAAAAATATACAACAAGCAAATCCGCGTCAGTCAAACCTCTTAATCCAAATTGAACTAATGATTTGCTCTTGTGTACCAAGAACTAAAGAAGGCAATAATCAAACGACAACTTTGTTTTGTTGCATGGTGCTGGTTCTGGAGCGGGTTTAAGAGAAGATCAATAATCCTGGAAAAAGGACTAGATGTGGTTTTTTAATGATGCTTCACAATCAGCAATGGGAGTATCCAATTTCCATAATATGCGATGCATTGCACAGTTTCAATATGTTTCCTGCTTATAAGTTATTGTAATCCGCAACAAATTGAAACCGCATCAAACCAACAACATCCTGCGAATATGAACACTGAACAGGAATACGCTTACGCTATGCATGGATGATGCCCAAATACCTGAGAATTACTTTTATTATCCTTGGAAATTAATGAATAAAACCAACCAAAGGGGAGGGCGCAGGAGAGGTGATGTATGTCATTATACAGATTCACCTTAAAAATACTTCACGTCCACGTCCAAGGCATCGTGGAAAATCGTTTTGGTTGAACTTTATTCGCCCCCTTTAACGTTAAGTTTCTGCTTATTGTACGTATTACATATATTAACTTCCTCTTTGTAAAGCCAGCCTATTGTTTTGTTCTGACATCAGACACTCTGTTCTTGAATGTGAGCCTGTGTCATGTGGTAGAAAAAATTAGTGTCAGGAGTTGAGGTATTCGAGGAATTCTTTAAAAAAAAGGCGGTGTATCGAATTTTCAAAGCAAACAAAATAAAATGAAAAACACTTCAAAGTTCGAGTGGAATTTATACTTGGAATCAGAGAGTGATTTCATGATTCAGGGGTTATTAAGGAGAGTTTTAAAATAATCGTTTCCGATATAGCCATTATTGGGTATGATATTTTATATAGTCCTCTATATGCCAGTGTTGTGGTGCATGACATGAAACTTTTGCACCTGAAGTTCACATGTATGTATAAGCAGATTATCACAGGATGAGTATCGCAGGCCTTTTCTAATAAAGCGAAAGAAAAAGTAGTAAGAGTGTAATGGGCACATTGTGCCGTGTAGCGTCTCCGTCTTGTAATTTTGTATAAACAAATTGAATTTGACTTCAAAACATCTTAATATATATGTACATATATATAAATTACGTGTCACGATGTTTGTTTTGATTTTAATCAAATTTGTACACAGTGTGCAGTTTGATCCAACTTGAAAGATAGGATAGCTTACATTTCAATTTATTTGTCTATTATATCGGGCTATTTTGGCAACCAAAAGTGTTGATGTTGACGATATTAACTTCCAGCTCCAACAGTTGTTACCAGGGGATCTGATGTTGTTAATGAAAATGAATGAATTGAATTGAATTTGTATACCTAGAATGCCACCACATAATCTTCGATTAAATGGTGGTAAATTATTCTCTTACGTAATTTGAGTCCACCTCAATTATTCAACGGTACACGTTTATTCATCAAGAAAGATTGCTGGAAATATTCTTGAAGCAACCATTTTAACTGGAAAGTTTAAAGGGAAAGTGGTCCTGTTGCTATATGTATTCCAATGATACCGTAAGACTCTACCATACAATTCAGAAGGTTACAGTTTCCAATTCGTTTAGCTTTTGTAATGTATATAAAGGCTCAATGCCAAATAATATCCATTTGTGGTTTAGATTTGGAAAATCCATATGTTGCATGTTCAGGTGTAGGAAAACCGTCGAACCTATTTGTGTAAGCGAAAAACAGGTTAACCAAAAATATTGTGCACCGATCAGTATTTATAATTAAAAATATTGAATATAATTGTTAGAATATTTTTATCTTCCGCCCTATCTACCTCATTTATAAGTTTAACTGTATCATGTTATTTATTAAAAACTTTGTAATGTACTCATTTGTTACAAACTTGAATACAAATAATAATACATTTTAAATTTAATTGTTTTGCTTTTATTTTTGCTTTACATCAACTGTACGAAAATTTTGATCAATTGTGAATAAATTGTGCATCTATGTAAAACAGCATGTTGGTGCCCATGTCTGATGTTCTCATACCACTACCATTCCTCTTAAATAGTTTACAACATTAGAAAAAACGTTAGGCACAACAACGGGTGGCCGGGTCAGCTAGTGTAATATATACTCGTAGCATGCCACGTATTGATGTTGATTATGGTCTTTAAAAAGAAATCATAAATTAATTTATTAACTATTCGAATTGTGTTTATGAAACGTTTGTAACAAATACTGAACTGAATATGAATCAACAACATTTTTGGAAGTCCAAACATCACATATACAAAAAAAAAACAAGTGCTATCCAATATGTTCGCTGATTTTTTTTAAAAGTGTCTATGAAGACTCTTTTCAAACAAGTCATGGTTCGACACTTATTACAAATACTGATCAATTTCCCCACTTACCTCACATAAATCTAGGAATATCTGAATCTTCTATTCTTGACGAAAACCTAAATCTTGGTCCTGACGGCATGCCATCATTCAAGGGTCCCTAGCATCTTATCTGTGACTATCGTCCTATAGCTAAATTGCCTGTTATCCTAACACTGTTTGAAGCTCTTGATTGTGATGCTCTTTATTTTAGTTGTCCCTTTATTTTCTGTGATAATCAACATCGATTTGTAAAAAAAAAAATATTCCGTTACAAGTCTACTTGAATTTATAACATTTTGCATTGATATGCTTTGGAGAAAAACCAACAAGTTGATTTTGAATTTTCAGATTTTAGCAAAGCATTTGACAAATTTAGCCATAAAGTACTTTTAAGTAAATAAGAGTAAATCGAACTACATGACAAATTAATAGCTTGGATGTCATCTTGCCTTACTGACGGACTTTATATTGTTATCTTTAAAAATTACCATTCTCATTCGTTTATAGTTAATTATGGTGTACCTTAAAGTAGCCACGTTGGTCCGTTGTTATTTGTTCTGTTTATAAATGACCTTCCCTCTATCTTACAAAACTCGATGACATTAATATAAGCAGATGACGTGAAAATATTTCGAACAATTAATTCTTTAACGGAATGAGAATTATTACAATTATTAGATTAGATAAATAGATTAATAGATTTATTCATAATAATATTTTCAAAAACATTTGAGTTTAAATTTTAAATTTCAATTTCAATCTTTAGTGGCATGGCCGGAAGGGCCGTCAGCCAGATGATAGCCTTAATTAATAAAATTTCCAATTTTTGTTGTTTTATGGTGCTTTATATACAATTTTATATTAAAAGTCTTCTCTTATTATCTGTCTTCCAAGTTAAGTGCTATTTTAGAAGAATTATTACAAGATGATCTATTTCGACTGAGGGGATTGTGCGACACAAATCGTTTAATGTTTAATATTGACTAGTGTAAAACAATGATTTTGTACATGTGTACATGTTATACTCTAAGAACTTAAAAAAACTTTCAAACTCCTCCAACCTAGGTATCATTTTTTAATAAAAAAATTTAACTAACGGGTTATCCATTTTGCGGTTTCAAAAGTATAGGGCTGGAATTCGACATCTGTCAAACTAAGTTGTTAAACCAATTTTCTTTCTGTTGAAAGTCTCACATTTACGAAAATGGATCACTTAACTATCGCACAATGCATACAAATTATTAAAAAGCTCTTAAAAAAAATGGATATTCTGCCGAAACCCACAATCCACATATCGTGCCTAAAATGGTTTACATAATCGTCCGTCTGGTTTACATAATCGTCCACAACTACGCAAGCAATTCGCAAAATTGTGAAGAAATTTGAAGAGATGTGTCGATTCCTCGTCGTAGAAATTAGGACTTTCTTACGCACATTGTGGCGTATTTTGCATTTGGATCTAGACCTACATTCATATAAAGTCCAGCTCACACAACAACTAAAGCCAGCTGACCATTCACAACGCAGCGCCCGTCGTAGATACGTCGAATGGTTGCTTGAACGACGTAGCACATTTCTCACTCGGTGGGTATGCTTATGAACAAAATTGTCGTGTTTGGGGTTCTGAGAATTTTCTTTGGTCCGGAAGTGTGATTGGACCTTACTTCTTCGAAAACGACGATGGAACGACAGTCACCGTCAATTCGGAGTGTTATGGCCATATGATAACCGACTTTTTTTGCCTGCTGTTGAAGAATACGACTTGGGGAATATATGGTTTCAACAAGGCGGTGCCACGTGCCACACAACTCGAGCGAATATGGCTTTATTGCAAGAGATATTTCCTGGCAGCGTAATTTTTCGTCGTGGCGATATCAACACCACTGGACTTTTTGTTTTAAGGCTACGCGAAAGACCGTGTTTATGCAGATAAACCTTGAACTCTTGAGCACTTAAAAAGTCAAGTTATGGCTGAGATACCACCCAATAAGTTTCAAAAAATGGTCGAAAATTACCTCAAATGAATCGATGCTTGGAACAATTTACGTGGTGGTCATTTAAATGATGTAGTGTTTCACACATATTGTCAACGTTCAAACCTTATAAGAAAAATATTTTATACGTGTTTTATTTACGTTTGCTTTTGAAACCGCAAAATGGATAACCCTGTATAATATAAAATTTAATTGAAGTCGCTAACGTTATTGGTTTCAGATATACTTGGGGTCAACAAAATTTTTACTTTTTTTTAAAATTGGTATAATAAAAATAAACTTTCTCAATTTTTTTTAAAATCCTTTCTGTATCTTTTGATGTTATTATCTGTGAAACAAAATTTATTTGTAGTCTATATGTCTTCTAATTCTTGAGATATGAGCACAAAAAAGGTATCCCCAACGTACGTACCTAGTACGTATCTCTTAAAACTTATGATTTAGAATCTAGAGACAAATAGGAACGATTACAATAACTTTCAGTGGGAAGTCTAAAATAAATACTGGTCATCAATAAGTGTATATAATTTGTTTTAAAGGGTGATTTTTTATTATCTTATTATTTTATTATCTTTTTGGCAACACTGTTTTAAACAGCTGACGCACGTTTCGTGTTTTGTTTCACTGTCAAACATCTTCAGTTTGATCTATAATTTAACCACGACTGTCAAGTTAGCACTACATTTTTCGAAATTTAAAAAACTGAGTATGCAGTTAATTGTAGCTTTTTTGTTGTAAATTAGTTGTGGAAAAAATAATTTGTAGCTCGACGATTTTTCAAAAAAGTGGTATGTAGTGCTAGGTTGATATCAAGTTAGCACTACACTTTTTGATTTTGTTAAAACTAAGTACGCAATAAGTTGACAATTACTTGTTGTAAATTAGTTGTGGAAAGAAAAAATTCCAAAAATTTTTTTTACCTTGATATTTTTAAAAAAGGGGGGTATGTAGTGCTAACTTGACACCGTGAGTCCACGCATAAAACAAGGATATTCGAAAATGTAACAATGCAATTAATTGTAGCTTTTTTGTTTAAAATTAGTTGTGGAAAGAAAAAAATTCCAAAAATTTGTTTTACCTTGATTTTTTTAAAAAAGGGGGGTATGTAGCAGTGGCGATGGCACCATATAAGCCGATTCCCATCGACTTACCTTCTGTAAATCTCAATATCAACAAACAAACTTCACGCAACATGTATATAAACAAATCATATAACAGCAACGCTTGTGACATCGACATTACTTTACAATAATTCAATCAACATGTATTTTCTTCTTTAAAGGTATGCCGGGTTATTATTTTATCGCTGAATAGAACAAAATTTGTTTTCTCTCCCGTTTTATCTTCTACTTCTCGCTAGGCGCGTGCTTCTTTATTCAACCAACGCTTTCTTAAGCATAGAAATAACCCGATGTTCACCGACTTTCATCCGATGAATTTGTATGTATCTGAAAATTCACTTGCTTGTGCAAAAAACAAACAAGAGTGTTGGAAATGGAGAAATACGCATTGCGCATGTCAGGTCAGGTTGAGCCTAGCAAAGCAAAGCAATATGTTGACGCACTACACTTGTTATTCATTTTCATAGAGTAAACACAAATTCAACCATTCTGTATAGGAAACAAGACAAACGTAACCCGTCTCTTATGGACTTATTGGATATTTTCCTTCATTCTCGGCGGATAAAGTTTATGAAGTTGGGGTTGCCACTTAAAGAAAATTGCGTAGTGGAATAATTTTTGGCAGAAAGTTACTGTAATTTTAGTTAAGTGGCACAAGTAGCCAAAATTAACTAGGCAAATGAGATTTTGTTCTAAAAAACAGTTTACAAGCAGATTGCAGTGCAAGGTGTAGATATGAATAAAAGTGTGAACAACAAAATTATTAATTAAAGATAAAAAGTTAATAAAAGTTTGAATTGGAAGTGATTTGTGAAAAGTGGTTGCATTTTGTTTAAATTTTAGTTACTCAAAATTCACAATGGCTCTTATAGGAATATGTTAAAGATAACTATATGTAGTTCATGAATATTTTGCCTTTCTATTTATCTCCCTCTGTTATTGTCCTGCATCTGCAGTTTGCATTTCTATTTTCGTTAACTTTCTTATGTTTGTGTAATATTTCCCCTCTTCGGTAAATCTTAACTTGTATCTTATTTCTTGTAATCTTTTTATCGTTACTTATCCATTCTGAATAAACTTCTCATATTAGACGGTTGTATTTTTATTCTGCGCAACAGAATAGATTGCTGTTAGTTAAAAATAATGGCTTTGGGAAACTTAATTCCTTAAAGAAAAAAAAGTGATAGAAATAGGACGCTCTACCCCTCCATTGAGCTTATCTATTTAATAAGAAAGCAAAGATTTTTGTAGGTTTTCGCGTTATGTTAAAAAAGTTGTCAGTTGAATTACATATTCTTAAAAATTTTAAAATTACCAACAATATTTTTCATATAAAGAAATAGTTTTGTGAAATAGATTTTTAGTCGAAAACAAATGTTTACCAATTTTAGTAGCATTTCTTTTATTTTTACAAATTGGATGAATGAAATTAATTTAAGAGATATCAAGAACCGAACATCAATTTTTATCAAATTTGCGTACTATTTTTTGTAGATTTTATTTTTTTATGAAAAAACGGAATGTTGGATTTTTATAAAAAAAAAAACTACAGAATATCGAAAACAATATTTTCTGTGAAATAAAAAAAGTTTAAAGACAATATTTTTAATTTTTGAAAAGCTATTTTGAGTTGAAAGTAAATTTTTTACTAAGTTTTAGTATTGTTTTTTTTTTTGGTTCTTATTTTTTGTAAAAAAAAACTGTCAATTTGATTTTTCTCAAAATTTTTCCGAATGTTGAAAATAATATTTATTTTACGATAAAATAAGTTTGAAGCCATAATCTCAAGTTTTTGAAAAGATATTTGAGTCGAAATTCAATTTTTACCAACTTTGAGAAATGTTTTATTTTTTATAAAAAAACTGTCAATTTGATTTTTCTCAAAATTTTACCAGATGTTAAAAACGTTATTTTTTGTTGCACAAAATTGTTTTGGAGATATAATCATTTTTTATTCGTGAAATTTTTGAGATGACAACATTTTTTTCGATTTTGCGGCTTTAAAAAATTAACTTAAAGTTTTGTATACATACATATCCATCTCTTCGTCACCTTAAAGTTGTAGCACTCCATAAACATTTTAAGAATGATATGTTATGTGACACATTTCCACAAATTTTTTATTTAAGTAGTTTGCTTTTAACAACTCCGATAAGTGTTGCTTCAGTTGAGAGATCTTTTTCAGCAAGTACATTTCATTAAGTACATTTCTGATTTTTTTTTGTCGCTCATTTTTCTCCGACTTACCTTTAGAAATAAGTCACGCCTCGCCACTGGTATGTAGTGCTAACTTGACACCGTGAGTCCACGCATAAAACAAGGATATTCGAAAATGTAACGATGCAATTAATTGTAGCTTTTTTGTTTAAAATTAGTTGTGGAAAGAAAAAAATTCCAAAATTTTTTTTACTTCGATTTTTTTAAAAATGGGGGTATGTACATACATATGTAGTGCTAACTTGACACCGTGAGTCCACGCATAAAACAAGGATATTCGCAAATGTAACGATGCAATTAATTGTAGCTTTTTTGTTTAAAATTAGTTGTGGAAAGAAAAAAATTCCAAAATTTTTTTTTACTTTGATTTTTTTAAAAAAAGGGGGTATGTAGTGAGTGCGTGAAGTTAGCCCCCCTTTTTCGATTTTCCTATTTTGGAAAGTTGTTCTGGTTTGTTCCGCATTGTTCCAAAGTTTTTTTTGAAAAACACCCAAAAATGGGGGTCTTATACCCGAAAAACTGTTTTTGACCTAGCCCCCCCTTTAAAATTGTTCAAGTTGTTCTAAACATTGTTCCAAATTTTTTGACGTCTATAATCAAAATTTCAAAAATTCTAGCCCCCCCTTTTTTTTGTAAATTTTTCATACTAAAAACCAATTTTAAGAACCGAATCTCTGAAAAAATTTAGAAGAGCCCTGGAACAATTGGGAACTAGTTTTGGAACTATGAATTTCATAAAAGTGGGACCAGAATATGGTTTACAGAATGGTACAGTGTTAAGTGGTATTTGGAATTATTATCTTTATTTTTGAACATATTTCAATGAAAGTTTGGAGCAGTTTGTTATGAGTGATTATGCATATAAAACTATTTTTTAAATGTGGGTTTTTGTAACGGAGGGGTTGGGGATGTTTTTTTTTTAATATTTTTATAATCATTATTTATTTCATAAGGTCGGAATTTTAAAGACCTTTTAGACTTTGCTGAAAGAATAAAGCTTTGACTTAAAATTTTAAATTCTTTCAACGGGGGGCACTATTGAGGGGAAATATTATTTTTTTTCGATTGTGTGCAGCTTTAGCTATATTTGATTACAGTTTTGGATGAAATTTGGACACGAACTGGAGGAAATATGGTTTGACTTAGAACATTTTTTTTAAATTTTGATTTTTGAAAAAGGGGAGCTAAAATAATGTTCACAAAATTAAAAGATATTGAGATTTTCTTGAAAGTTCGACCATCGGCGTTAATAATAGTTTATAAGCCAAGTTTTGGTTGATGTACATGTGCTTATTCACGATTTATTATGCTGTAGGGTTAAAAAAAAATTGGGGAGCGTATTTTGCATTATCTTTTAAAATATACATTTCACGACTCTTAGTTTTTGGAACAATGGTTAGAACACTTTTTAAAAACTAAAAAAATATAAAAAGTTGGAATTTCGAAATTTTGATTATAGAGGTCAACAAATTTGGAACAATGTTAAGAACAACTTGAACAACCGGGAACAATTTTAAAAAAATCGATTTTCGAAAAAGGGGGGGCTAGGTCGAAAACAGTTTTTCGGGTATAAGACCCCCATTTTCGGGTGTTTTTCAAAAAAAAACTATGGAACAATGCGGAACAAACCAGAAGAACTTTCCAAAATAGGAAAATCGAAAAAGGGGGCTAACTTCACGCAATCACTACATATCCCCTTTTTTTAAAAATATCAAAGTAAAAAAAAATTTTGGAATTTTTTTCTTTCCACAACTAATTTTAAACAAAAAAGCTACAATTAATTGCATCGTTACATTTGCGAATATCCTTGTTTTATGCGTGAACTCACGGTGTCAAGTTAGCACTACATACCCCCCTTTTTTAAAAAAATCAAGGTAAAAAAAATTTTTGGAATTTTTTTCTTTCCACAACTAATTTACAACAAATAATTTTCAACTTATTGCGTACTTAGTTTTAACAAAATCAAAAAGCGTAGTGCTAACTTGATATCAACCTAGCACTACATACCACTTTTTTAAAAAATTGTCGAGCTACAAATTTTTTTTTCCACAACTAATTTACAACAAAAAAGCTACAATTAACTGCATACTCAGTTTTTTAAATTTCGAAAAATGTAGTGCTAACTTGACAGTCGTAATTTAACCATGAATCGTCTTACAAACGAACAACGCTTGCCAATTATTTAATTTTATTATCAATAAATTACGGTCCAATGGCATCATTGGATCGTACTTCTTCAAAGATGATGCGAACCGTAACGTAACTGTGAATGGTGAGCGCTACCGTGAGTAGATATCCAACTTTTTTTTGCCCAAAATGCAAGAGCTTGACTTGATGACATGTGGTTTCAACAAGACGGTGCCACATGCCACACATCACGCGCAACAATGGACTTATTGAGAGGCGAGTTCGGTAACATATTATTTCACGTTTGGGACTGGTCAATTGGCCGCCTAGATCGTGCTATTTAACGCCTTTAGACTATTTTTTGTGGGGCTATGTGAAAGCTCATGGCTATACAGATAAGCCCGCTTCAATTGACGCATTGGAAGACAACATTGAAGCATTCATTTGTGAGATACCGGCCGAAATGTTGGAAAGAGTATGCCAAAATTGGACTAAGCGAATAGACCATTTGAGGCGCAGTCAAGTTCAACATTTGCATGAAATAAACTTCCAAACATTAAATTATATGGACCGTACTATCGATTCAAATAAAGATTTCATGCATTTTTCTGAATTTTGTGGTTTTTTTAAACTTTCCTATAGCTTTTAAAAAATCACCTTTTATTATAATTTCCTTTAAAATTCGTGTCAAAATGAAAACTTCAAAAGTTAAACTGACAACATTAAATCTTTGCCAAAGCCATTTTTATTGTAATGCAATGCTTTTGTGTAGTTTTCTTTTCCTTGGAAAAATTAAATTGAATCAAACAAAACGTCAGCTACAAGGCTTTAGAGTACGCACGTAGGAATAGAAAATATAAGAGTACCTCTTCCTTTATTATAAAAGGACATTAACAAAAGAATCTGGATGAGGGAACGTCGTCGTCGTCGCGTGGGTGGAAATGTTCTTTATATAGAACAAGATGATGATAATTCATGAATGACATACACCACCTACTTTTCTTCTATAATACGCCTCGCCCACGCAATCTTCATTATTTTAGTGAATTGTTTTTGTTCTAATTAACGTTTAAATCGATGTCGTCCAATTAGAGTTGATCATCTTAATGTCATTTGTTTTGATATTTTATGCACCAAAGACCATGATAACATGGCTGCCCCCGTTTGTAAGCAAAACAATTTTTGAATTCTATTAAGGATTTATTGCTTGTGCGTTATACAAATTCGTTTTTTGACTCGTGGTACAATTAAGTTGGAATGGTAGTTATATCAAAGATATTATATCTTAATAATTTATTTAATGTAAGAGTGCGTTTGTAAAAGCTTAACAGGATTTTTTTGAAGAAAATTGTCATTTCATATTTTTTCAGACGATATAAAGGGTTCGCTAATAACAGGCTATCACTTGTCAAGCTGTCATTTTTTGACATTTGACAAGTAAAAAATACGTCGTTATCAAAAATGACTTAACTTAACTACTTACCACACAA
Organism: Eupeodes latifasciatus; assembly: GCA_920104205.1. Classification (NCBI taxonomy): domain Eukaryota; kingdom Metazoa; phylum Arthropoda; class Insecta; order Diptera; family Syrphidae; genus Eupeodes; species Eupeodes latifasciatus. Next base: position 152,531,903 of record OV049924.1, read on the forward strand.
GCAATGAAATAATAGACATTTTTACAAAAAAAAATAAACTGACCGTGTTATTTCTTATGAAGACATTTTTACAAAAAAAAAAAACTGACCGTGTTATTTCTTCATAAGAAATGATAAAGTTTGATCAACAAACTTTTTTCTTTGCGGCCACGTGAAAATATTGGAACATTCAGAACTAAATGTGAAAGTTGGTCATGGAAAATTTCATGAAACAAATTTGGTGCTGCAACCGAAGCCGTATTGGCATATCTTATTCCTTAAGGGGGTCATCCCATGTGACGGCCTGTATTTTAAGGAATTTTTAGGATTTTTTTTTACGACCTGTAAATAGATACAACTTTATTAAGTTTATTATCATTTATTAACATAGTTCGACAGTATAAATATAAAATTTGAATTAAAAATATTGTAAAGAACACAAGTTACACCGGTGTGAACAACTCCACCTCAAAAAAATGGGCTCGCACTTCCTCCACGATTCCGGCTGATTGGCTTATCTAAAACAAAAAAAGTAAACGGCGTTTTAATCTGTGAGCTTAAATGCATGGAATGAACTATCATCAAATGAATATACCAAAAATTGGGAGACATTTGAAAAAAAAGAAATTTTTGGAGTTTTTGCTTGTCGATAGTTCATTCCATGCGTTTACATGTGCTGAATCCAACCCATCAAATTTCAAGTCATTCGGTCAAGCCGTTTTTGAGATACGATGGAGAAAAGTTTGAAAAACACAGTTTCGAGAAAAACTGGTTTAAAGTTTTAAGTACTCTTAACTATGAAAATATCAACTTACCTTTCAATCGGCGATGCCTGGTCCATAGAGTATTTCTTCCTCTTCTTCTTGAAACTCTTTCAAAGCAGATTGTTCAGCTCTTGAATCAATTCTGGCTTGTTTAACGGAATCACTTACGCGCCGCTCAGAACGTGAGATTTGCTTTTCATCACGTTTCTCAACATAAGTATGGGCTTCGCGGCCTATAGGGCATCCCATAACCGACATTACTTTCAAATTACCTTCGAAACCTCCATTAAAGATGATAACTAGGATCCCTTTGTAAGTTTTACTGTCACCATCGCCGGTGTATGTAAGATACTTTACCCCATATTTTTCCATGAACCTGCTGTATCTTTAAAACGACTTCGAATTTTGAAAAATCCCTTTACTACCGTATTCTAGACATATTAAACTATCAATTTATGGAAAAAAATCGATTTTTTGAACTCATCACATGGGATGACCCCCTTAAAGCAATGTAAACGTCCACTGATTTGTTGTAAAATTCAATTGTTGCTCAATATCAAAATACAAAATTTAAATTCAAAAAAATATTCAAGAATTATTTTTCTAAAGTTGGTATATGTTCTATTTTTCGTGATACGTATTACAAACTCTTGAGAATGCTGTAACAGCTTCAGCTCTTCAAATGTGGAACATAGAGGAAATATTATCTTCTTCGAAACAATAACTGGCCTTGAAGAACTGAAAACTATTAATACACTGAATAACTCAACCTAAGTTGCCGTTGATGGCATTTCTAATACAATGCTAAAAAAATAATAAAGGTTTTTTCATGTGTCTTCCCTAATCACTTAAAGTCTGCTTTTGTAGTACTCATTATCGTACCTTTCTTCTTAGAAAATGCTGAAGGCACGGTAACCCAGTTTTTAATAACTAAATTATAAGATATGGATGTAAACAATGTGTGGTTTTTATAAGACGGTACCTCATGCCTTGTAGCTAGAGAATTAATTCAATTGCTGCATGGACTATTTCCTAACCGTGTATAAAAGTGGTCATCCAATTCTTGCGATTAAACGCCATTGAAATTTCTATCAAAATTACGTTTTACGCGAGTTTTAGGCCATTCTTTGTAATATGAAGGAATTTCTTAAAAATTAATCTTTAAGACCAAAAATTAATTCTGCAAATTAGAATATTTTTTGAATGAAAAGAATATCGGGTTGGTGATAATATCCCCCAAGATATAATCCCCAAAGGAAAATCCCCAAATCCAGACTGAGAAGTGCATGCCTTCATAGTGATTTTTTGTTTAGAAACTGTTTATCATTATCATTTATAAATATCACAATAAGAGAATTTCATAAGAGTTTTTCTAAAAACTGCATGCATAAATGAAGATATGCACGGATACTGTGGATTTGTAGATTTCGTGGGGATTTTGGCAAAATAAATTATTTAGTTGGGGATTTTGTCCATCTGTCTTATGTCTCTGGGGATATTATCAAAATGGATTAAATTTGTTTGGGGATATTATCCCGTGGGGAATCTTTTTTTTGGAGGATTCAATACGACACCCAAGAATATCATACCAATACAACAATTTGGTTTCCGGAAAGAGCATAACTCGTCACACCAGGTTCTAAGAATATGTAGACACATAAAAGAAAATTTTAGAGAAAAAAAATCAACAGGATTAGTTTTGCTAGATGTTGAAAAAGCTTTTGACACTGTTTGGCACAATGCACTAATACACAAACTTATTATACATAAATGAATGTCCAACCGCTTTAATTAAACTTATACAAAGTTTCTTAAGTGATAGAAAATTTATAGTTTCACTTAATGGAAAAAACTCAGTCTCGAAAACTATTCCTGCTGGCGTTCCTCAAGGATCAGTGTTATCTCCTACTTTGTTCAATATTTTTGTCTCCGATTTTCCAGTCTTGCAAAATTGTGAATTTGGTATGTATGCAAATGATATTGCGATATTCTCATCCGATGAAAATCCTGACAATATAATAAACAATATTCAAACTGATTTAGAAATTATTTTCGAGCATTACAAACACTGGAAAATTAAAATTAATGCTGTGAAAACTCAAGCTATCTTTTTCACCAGAAGAAGAAAGGATTGTTTTTTACCCAGACGTAATATCAACTTTAATAACTGTGATATACCTTGGGTCTGCTAGTATTTAGGTATTTACTTAGATAAGAAGTTGACCTTCAAAGAACACACACAAATGACAGCAAATAAAATAAATGTCGGTATAAAAATGCTATATCCGCTTATTAACCGAAGGTCATTACTTAGCAAACACATTAAACTTATTATTTTTAAAGTCGTTTTTCAAGCAATAACTGTTATATGGATCGCCCGTATGGGGTAATTGTGCTATAATGCATGTTAAAAAATTGTAAATTCTTCAAAACAAAATTTTAAAAATGATGCTCAGGCTCCCCTGGCACATTTCTCAACCCAAGCCTTGCACACAGAGATAACAAACGTCTTAAAAATAGACCAGAAGATTGAAATTCTCAATCAAAATTTTTTTAGAAAATGTTCATTGAGTGAAAACTCTCTAACTAGAAACCTAATTTTACAAATTGTCAAATAATTTTTTTTTGTATTCTCATATCATCATCTCATCTTGTTATGAACTTATGTGTTATTTATTTTGTGTATTTATTATATTTTTTATTTTGTATGTATGTATTTTTTGTTTATTTATTAATTAATGTATCTATTTATATATTCATTCTATTGTCTACTTATTTATTTATACATTTTTTCTCGTTTACTATTTTATATTTTTTTATTTATTTGTTTATGTATTTATATGCTTATTTATTTATTTATTTATCTTTTTATTTATTTATTTACTTATTTATTTATTAATTTGTATACTTATTTATTTATTTGTTTTCCTAGTTATTTATTTATCTATTTATTTTTTCACTGATAAAATATATCATCGGAAATTAGTTTCTATTAAATTTAAGCATAAGCTATCTGTGATATAATTATAAACAAAATTCGAATGAAGGTTTTTTCTTTGCAATGTTTTCCTTCAAACTTATAATATTAAGATATACACGTGCCGTTTAAAAACTAATTATTATTTTTCAGTAGTAAGATACAATTTGATATTATATCTCGGTGCTGTGCAATGACTTAAAAATATTGTAAACTATGTAACTTTATCTTTGCCAATAAAATCTATCTATCTATCTAAGACCAAAAATTTTCCAAGAAATTCGGAGAAAGTTTTTTGAAAACTTCGTGTTGAGAAAAGCTTCAACACATTTTTTTTACTACATTTATTAAAAAAAAAAAAAGTTTTTGAAAAGACCCTAAGGCACGAGTACGATAAATTTGGCGCCAAGATATAATAACGGTTTTTGGTAGAGGGGCTTAATACAAGCATTTTTTTACTATGGGAGGGGGGCTCTATCTCCCCCCGTTTAGGCGGTAGGGGCAATTTAAAAAAATTATTATTTAAAATGGAAAAAAATACTTAAAAAATAACGGTGATACTTACAATTAAGTTGTATACCTTTTTTTAAAGCCAACATTCTGTTTTATTAGCTAGTTTTTAATTCAAGTCAAAACTATGCGTAGTTTTTGAAAAATTTAATTTTAAACTCAAAATTTGAGTAAAAAAAGTTAAAAAAAAAAAGGTTTAAAGTGTAATTTTTCAATACTTCAAGATTATCTACCATTGTTTTTATTTCAGAATTAATTGCTCTTATTTGTTTTTGATCAAAAACTGAAAACTAGATGATTTTATGTCTTTTAGTTTTTGAGAAAATTGAAAATAACCACAACTACTATTTTAATTTAATTCTTTTTTTTTTGCTTAAGTGATCTTATTTTGATAGTAATAATGGTAGGTGCGAGTTTGGGTGTATGCAACAGTGGGATGTATGTATATGGCGGGGCATGCTGCCCTGCAACCCCCCTGTTTGGGAACACTAGGATTTGGGGTGGGTGCAAGTTGGAGTGCGTGCAAGGTGGGGAGGGTGCAAGGTTCGGTGGGTGCAAGATGGGGTGCATGCAAAGTTTCTTTTGCATTTAAATAAGCTGGATTTTAGAAAAATTAATTTACCCTAGGTGTATCTTAATCCATATTCGATTATTACTATCAAAATAAGACTACGTTAATACTCAAGCAAGGAAAAAGTAATTTAATTAAAATATTTTTTTTGGTAATTTTCAATTTTCTCAAGAACAAGAAGACATAAAGTCATCTAGTTTTCAGTTTTTGATCAAAAACAAATAAGAGCAATAAATTCTGAAATAAAAACAATGGTAGATAATCTTGAAGTATTGAAAAATTACACTTTAAACCTTTTTTTTAACTTTTTATACTCAAATTTTGAGTTTAAAATTACATTTTTCAAAAACTACGCATAGTTTTGACTTGAATTAAAAACTGGCTAATAAAACAGAATGTTGGCTTTAAAAATAGGTATAATACTTAATTGAGGGTATTACCGTTATTTTTTAATTATTTTTTTTCCATTTAATGTACATATTTTTTTAAATTGCCTCTACCGCCTAAACGGGGGGAGATAGACCCTCCCTCCCATAGTAAAAAATGCTTGTTTTTAACTGTTCTATACAAATCCGTCATTAAACTTTGACGCCAAAGTTATCGTACTCTCCCCGACCCTAAATTCTTTTATTTCATAGTTTGGTGATGACATTCAGCAAGGATCTTGGTTTACACCCTTAAAAAAATCAAGCTAACTTAAGAATTGAAGCCGATGCGGACCATTTAAAGCGAAGTACGTTCTCCGACTGGGCTCTGGAGACGAACCTTAGGGGTTCGTCAATAAGTAAAATATTCGTTACTAGTCTGGTGGAAATCTACATTTCGTCTCGTTTGTTTGACTATTTTCTTTGGGGCTACGATAAGTCCTTATTTTATGCCGATAAGCCGACGACGACGTTGAACATTGAATGCGAAATAGCTGCCGTTACGGCCCAAAGGTGTGGCCGAAAATTGGGTCCAACGAATCGTCCTCTGCAAACCAGCCCGCAAAGACCACGACTGTCAAGTTAGCACTACATTTTTCGAAATTTAAAAAAACGGGTATAGACCCCCATTTTTGGGTGTTTTTCAAAAAAAACTTTTGAACAATGCGGAACAAACCGGAACAACTTTCCAAAATAGGAAAATTGAAAAAATGGGGGGCTAACTTCACGCACTCTCTACATAACCCCTTTAAAAAAAAAATGAAAGTAAAAAGTTTGGATTTTTTTTCTTTCCCCAACTAATTTTAAACAAAAAAGCTACAATTAATCGCATCGTTACATTTTCGAATATCCTTGTTTTATGCCTGGACTCACGGTGTCAAGTTAGCACTACATACCCCCTTTTTTAAAAAAAATCAAAGTAAACAAAATGTTTGGAATTTTTTTCTTTCCACAACTATTTTACAACAAATAATTATCAACTAATTGCGTACTTAGTTTTAACAAAATCAAAAAGTGTAGTGCTAACTTGATATCTAGCACTACATACCACTTTTTTGAAAAATCGTCGAGCTACACATTTTTTTTTCCACAACTAATTTACAACAAAAAAGCTACAATTAACTGCATACTCAGTTTTTTAAATTTCGAAAAATGTAGTGCTAACTTGACAGTCGTGCAGAGACCATATGAACGAAGTCGAGTTCCATTCATAAATGTTTTGAATGAACTTTAAGCCGATAATAAAGTTTTTGAAATATCTCAAATGGTTTTCGTTTGATTAAAAAAAAAGGTATTGAATAACCGGAATGCTTCTTCTCCCATCAAGTAACTATGTCTATACAAAAGTACTAAAAAACCTTATACTTGGAGGCTTTGATATTATTTCGAGGTGGAAAATGTGTCGAAGTCTATAATTCTAACATCATAAATACACGAAGTTGTCACGTTCCGTACATTAATTTGTGCGTAAAGTTTATTCATTTAAGTTCTGCTGGTATAGACACACCTGAATATTGAAAAGATTCTATCAACAAGATTAATCCAACAAAAATTGACGCAAAATTTCTCACATCTCAAAACCTTGTAAGTACACCTTGAAAAGGTACCTAGGTACCCATAATTATGGTGGAAGCCTGATGAGACAATTATTATTCATATTTTCCTTTCTTTAAATTTTATTACTTCCCAGATACTTAGTCACGCTAAATACGAGCTCCGAGCATTTTTATGTGACTTGCAAATTTTCATATGCCATTTTACAGTCACCTCAATAATAATGCGAACAACAACCCCTATTAAATGTGAAAAAATAAATAAATTGTCTCACCACTTCATCATCCCCTCTTTGTGACAAGCCAACATCAAGGATCAACATTGCATACATCAGTGCATCGCATCAGCACATCACCCGGTTAATCACAAAACAAATTGTTTAGTAAACATAAAAAAACTGATGTTGTAAACACCGCACGTTATTGCGGAAAATGGGTAGGCAAGGTACTCGTACTTTGCGTCATCGGCTGGGGCGGCAGGCGCAAAGTCTTCTATTTCGTTGTACATAACTGTGATTTATGCAGAGATGACAGAGATATGACACGTGTCTCCAATTACTCTCTGATTGAAATCTGAAATCAACAAGAAAAAATAAAAATACGTTTAATTTAGCTCTATGAAAAGTTATATTAGTCCTTTTTATAATTTTTAATTAAATAAGGTGAGGGACATAAGTTGAGAAATATTAATAAAAATTATTATAAATTCAATTTAAATTATTAAATATTTTCGAAGCCAGTTAAAAAAATGTGGTATTTTTTTAAAATTCAAGCTCGTTGGGGTGATTGATATTCCAATTATTGTCAACATGACTGAAAACTTACCAAATGCAACTTTAAGTTAGCAACACTATTTTAACTGGCGGCCATTTTGTCAACTGCCAAGGGATTTGTTTTTAGTTTTATTTTGCCATTAAACATCAATAGACCGTATACCATATACATACATAAATATTATATATTTACATATTATATACTTAAAACTTGCAGCCATCCACAATTTCCGAAGACATCCATATATTTTACCTATAACAGAGTTTGTATGGTCGTATCCTGATAGATTTGAATTCAGAACAAATCCCAGACTTGTCACAGTTTGAACAATGTTTAGCTTGTCTACAGATAATAAAACATCAGGTAGAGTATTAAGAGCCAGTTTCTTTTTAGTAATTGGAATAACTTGAGATTTTCTGGGATTTAGTAGCAAACCATTTTTTATAGACCAAGAGTAAATTTCATTTAATTTACTTACAAGATCGATTGTGTTGTCAATTGGCCGAGCTAGATACAATTGAACGTCGTCAGCATAGAGGTGAACTGCAGTATGTTTGCAGACAGATGGTAAATCATTAATGTTCATACAGAAGATAATTGGGCCTAGAATTGATCCCTGAGGAACACCCTGTTTCACACGTAAAAGATCTGAGCAAGAATCGTTAGTTACAACTCTCTGAAGTCTGCCAGAGAGATAACTTTCAAGTAGAGCCACTGCAGAATTCCCGAAACCAAAAAGATATTTCAATTTCAAACACAGAATCTTGTGGTTCACTTTGTCGAAAGCCTTTGAGAAATCAAGAAGACAAAGAAGCGTAACATGTCCCTTATCGTAATCTTGTCTTATATCGTCCAATATTTTTACCATGGCTGTGGAACAACTGTGGTTAGATCTAAAACCGGACTGTCCAGCATAGAGGAGGTTGTAATGAGACAAGTGTTGAAGGATCTGTTTGGCTATTAATCTTTCAAAGACTTTCGACAAACATGGTAAAATACTTATAGGTCTGAAATCAGTAGCTGACATTGTGTTGGATTTTTTTGCAACAGGCACAACTCTTGCTAATTTCCATGACTTCGGAAAGGTTGACGTTGTAATACAATGGTTAATAATGTGAGTCAAGCTGGATGTTATATAAGGTAGAATTAGTTTGACGAATCGAAGTGGTATACCATCTAAAAAATCTACAAAAAATAGTACGCACAATTGGTAAAAATTGATGTTCGGTTCTCGATATCTCGTGAATAATAGAAATCATTGGCTTCAAATTAATTTCATTCATCCAATTTGTATTTGTTTATATTCGAAATAAAAACTTTTAAGAAATGCTACTAAAAATGGTAAAAATTGGTTTTCGAATAAAAATATCGTTTACCAAAATAGATTTTGAAATCAAACTCTTTTATCACATGCAAAATATTGTTGGTAATTTTTAATTTTTTTAGAATAATTTAACGGATAACTTTTTTAAAAAAACACGAAAACCGACAAAACTTTTAAGCAAGACAAATCGTCAGACGGGATGGGAAGTTATCAGTGTGGGTCGCATCCCACCCTCTTTTTAATCAAAAAATTGGCCGTTTACTTGCAATCGTTTGTACTTGTTTAAAACTGCGAAAAGAAATAAAATGTGGTTAGGTGTAGGTAATATAAACTATTATTGGCTAGGTTTGGAAACACGTTGCCGACACCATAAAGATGGCCATCAACGAATGTAAAGTCAAACCGTCAAACCACCGCACAACCTTCAATTTTATCCTTGACAAAGTGCGAACAAAATCCGGCCAGGCGACGAGAGACAATTCTTTGATATCCTGGAAATTCTTTAAGCACTTCTTAAATAGATTTTCATATTTTTATACATATGCCAAGGAAATTGTATTTCAATGAGTCTACCAATTCTGTGTTATTCCAGACCATTTTTAATTGAAAGACAAAAAATTGTCGGCATTTGTCAGCCAATTGTCCACTAAAAATGTGTCTAATATTTAGATAAAATCAACCAACCGTGCAAACGGAAAATTTTCACTTGAACTTTCAAAAGTCTTTGTCACGTAAAAAAATAAAATAAATAAATAAGGTGGCGCAACAGTCCATGAAGGACCAGGGCCTAGTGACTTACAACTCTCAACCATCCCTGTGTGCGAGTAATGTTGTCAGAGATGGAAGGGACCTACAGTTTATATGCCGAATCCGAACGGCTAATTTGAGAAAGCACTTTTCATGACAAGAATTACTCTTGGAAGATTTGTCAATTCCTCGCAAGAGGCAGTACCCGTGAAAAAAGTTAGGTGGCACAGGCAGGGATTGAATCCAAGACCCCTTGCATGACAGTCCAACGCACTAACCATCACGCTACGGGTACTTTTGTCACGTAACTGGATGATATTAAAAGACTTTGGACAGTTCAGCCAATATTGGAAGATCTTCCAAACGTGTATACTTAGCTTGAGGCTTGAACAACGATTTTAAATCCTTCAAATTTATTTTAAAAATCATGATTGTGTTCGAAATGCGTATCGCGTGAATTTTGTTAAGTAACAAACGCTCACTTTTGTCAATAAACACAACTGTCATATTTTGAGTGATATTAACCCTTAAGTGCATGTTGCGCCTACGTTTCATCCAAAAAAACTGACTGTTTAGTGTACTTAATTGATGGAAAGATTGATCCGTACTTCATTGAAAACGATGCTGACCAGAACGTCACAGGCAATGTTGGCCGCTATAGGTATAATTATTATTGAAGAATACGTTGGGTAACGGCAAAGTTTCACGTTACGGATCAGTGAATTGGCCTTCAACATTGTGATGTGACGCTTGACTATTTTGTGTGGAAACATTTCAAGTATCTATTCTACTCGCGATAAGACCGAAATGATTGACTCCTTGGAGGACAACATTCAACGCGTTATTGAAGATATACGACTATAAATGTTGGAAAATTTCAAATAAAATTGAACTACGCCCGAGCCAGCCGTTACCTTCACTGAAGCTCTCCAGAAAAATTCAGTTTTTTTGGATTTTTTTCGAAGTGAGTATCTGATTTTCCTGAAAATTTAATAAAAAGTTTTTATTTTACTGTAAATTTAGATATATGTAATTATGGAGCAAAATATCACATTTCGTTTTTTTGAGCCAAATTTTCGAATTTTGTTTTAAACAAAATTGCATCAATTGTCTCCTACTCGAGGAATTTAATGCACCTAAAGAGAGTCATTCATAAATTTTATCTTGAAGGGCAATTTTATGGATGATTCTCTGTAAAAAATAAAAAATTATATTTTTTCTTAAGTTCTTAAAATATTCTGTTTTATTATAAAAATTTGTATCCAACACAAACTTCTTATTTTCAAGTAAAAATACCTTTCTTAAAAAATTAAATTAAGTATGCAATTCTTAAACACGTATGGTCTGGGAATCCTTATTTATACCAATCAAAAGAATTTTTTCACGAATTTGAATTTTAGGAGGAATTGACTAATTCTATAAATGCGTCAAAATGTTATTACGGTAGAAAAATAAACACACATAAATTGTGAAATGAATTTTTCCGAAATACTTTAAGTCAATTAAACTATTTTTGAGATATTATTTTTTTTTTTGGAAAAATATGTGAGGTTCGAATACAAATTTTGGTACAATTTATAAAACTCTTGTGTATCTTGAAAAGAAGTTAGTAGAGTATGATAAGTAGTTTGTTGTTTACCATTTTTCGTCTTCCACTTAGAGTTTACGTTTTTTTACTGTCTGTGCACTTTTGGCGATTCGATGTTTTACTTTGCAAACAAACTAATGCTACAAAATTAAAAACGCTGTCGACAGCATTTTTATTAGAAAAACGTAACTTTTTGTACAGTGTTAATTGTCCTAGAAAGCTGTGTAATCTTTCCCAAGCCAACGTGTTTTTAAAGCAGCAACATTATATATCTCTTAGCTGTCTTATTTTAGTAGCCATGGTTTCATGAGTGTTCTCACATTCACGCGACAAAAATTCATGTTTTAAATTTTTAAATAGTCCTAAACATTTTTGTGGCTGCTCCGTATCAATTATAGTACGACTAACTGTGGTTTTCGACGCTGTTAAGCACGTCGTTTTAATCTTTTCTATAATTAATTGCAATACTAAAAAAATATAGTTTTTTACAAAAAACAAAACTTTGTATATTTTTATTTAGTTTTACTGACACGGCTAAGTTATTTCTATAAATGGAAATAAACGTAAGCTGTAATATTTGTTTGTTATATTCCAAATATATAGGGTGATTTTTTAAAAGCTATAAGAAGTTAAAAAAAAACACAAACAATTTAGAAAAATGCATGAAATCTTTATTTTAATCGAAAGTACGGTCCATATAATTTAATGTTTGAAGTTTATTTCATGCAAATGTTGACCTTGACTGCGCCTCAAATGGCCCATCCGCTTAGTCCAATTTTGGCATACTCTTTCCAACATTTCGGCCGGTATCTCACGAATAAATGCTTCAATGTTGTCTTCCATAGCGTCAATTGAAGCGGGCTTGTCAGTATAGACATGAGCTTTAACATAGCCCCACAAAAAATAGTCTAAAGGCGTTAAATCGCACGATCTAGGCGGCCAAATGGCCGGTCCCGAACGTGAAATAAAATGTTTACAGAACTCGTCTCTCAATTGTTTCGCGTGCTGTGTGGCATGTGGCACCGTCTTGTTGAAACCACATGTCATGCAAGTCAAGCTCCTATGCATTTTGGGCAAACAAAAGTTGGATATCATCTCACGGTAGCGCTCACCATTCACAGTTACGTTACGATTCGCATTATCTTTGAAGAAGTATGGTCCAATGATGCCACCAGCCCATAAACCGCACCAAATTGTGACTTTTTCTGCATTGATGCATTGGTAGCTCTTGCAATGCTTCTGGCTGATATTCACTCCAAAATCGACAATTCTGCTTATTTACGTAGCCTGACCATATTTACGTAACTGACCATAAAATGGAAGAAGCGCGCGATGAACTTTCTTAACAGAGCACGCATTTTGATAATAAAATTCAATAATTTGCAAGCGTTGTTCGTTTGTTAGACGAAACAAAACACGAAAAGTGCGTTAGCTGTTTAAACCAGTGTTGCCAAAAAGATAATAGCTAAAAAATAACCCTTTAGTTGGTGTCAACAAATATTGCGTCATCTGTTGCACGGGAAGACCTACACACAGTTAGAACATAATCTACGAACTAACCCCTTTTCTTTTAGTTGTGATTCAATTTAGTTTTAATTTACGAGTACAAAATGAAAAACATGGAAACAAATTTTACTAACATTTCCATTTTAAAATAGTCCATTTTATAAAGTTAGAATTAGTTTTGGGCAACAAACACTTTTCACTTTGTAACTTTGCACATTTATTATGTTTCACCAAACACAAATTTGCAAAGTGCAAATTATTTTCTAAAAATGTCTGCCATCCTTCAATGGAATTTGACAGTTTATAGCAAAAAAACGTTTCTTTTAAAAAGCTGTTCTAAAATAATCTATACAAAAATGAATCGTGTTGAAGAATGTTTTGAAAACGAAGAATTTAATATTGTAGCGACCAAAGAGTAGTGGAACTAAGCATTAACTTCGATATCGCAAGTGATTCTTCGGCAAAATAGGGTTTTACATTTTCGAAAAATACCATCGAACTTGTTTCTTCTAAATATCTCACTAACACCATTTGCTGAGCACAAAATTGTTCAGACATAGCCTCGCAATTTTTTTCTCAAAAAGGATTTCCTTTTGTAGCTGGATGTGTTGAAGGTACCATGATAGATATTGATTCACCAATTTTTTTCAATGCATATAATAATTGATCTTAAAAACCACAATCTAAGATTTACGTTTCAACTCTTTTTAAATATGAATTAATTGCAAAGTTGTATTTTAAATACTTTTCACTTTTGTAATGAAGCCTGAAAAATTGAAAGGTGAAAAATCCATTGGAAATGTTGTGAAACACTTTGCACTCTTCTTTGCAGGATATTATTTTTTTGTAAAGCTTCAGAGTGAAAAGTGTTTTGGGCATTTTTCGTTTTCGACAATTTCTAAAATTGTGACATTTCAAACAAACCTCAACAGCCTTTTCAAAATCGGTGACCTCGATTTCAAAATTTTTAAATTTTACATATTTTTTTACATCAGAATACAGTCCTGATGGAATGAATTTTTTTCGATACATATCTTTTTATGTCAAGGGTATCCGAACTTTCGGACGCCAAACATTTTTTTTAAATTTATATTTTTTTCAAATTTGTCAATTAAAGAAAAGATAAATACACCACAAAAACAACATTCATTTATAAAAAATAGAAATTTTCAATAATAATAATTAGGTATAACTGGTACCTTTGTTAATGGTTGGGTCTTTCAATAAAAGTTTTTTTAAGAGGATTGTTTATCACGTTTTTATTCCCAACGTTTTTTAGGTTTCTATCAGAAAGGAACACGTTACATATGTATAATGTATTTAAATATTTTATATTCAAGTGTTAAGATAAGAGTGTTTTGGTGACATCTGTCAAATCTTTTGTTTATTATTCAGTTGTTTATGGCAAGTTACACGATTGAACAGCACGTTCAAATGATAAAACTTTATTATCAAAATTAGTGTTCGTTAATGCAAACGTTGCTCGCATTGCTCCCATTTTACGGTAGACGTGGTGGCCCTTCACAGTGACTAAATTTGAGCCGACCGGTTCAGTAAATAATCAGCCAACACCCGTACTTTCGGCCGAGAACATCGCCGCGGTCCGTGAAAGTGTACAGCAGAACCAGAGGCAGTCTATTTCTCGCCGTGCACAAGAACTCGGCCTTTCGCAGATTTTAACTTGGTGAATTTTGCGTCGGGGCTTGGGCTTGAGCTTAGTACTCGTATAAAGAAATATGCTGATTTGATTTGAGTACAGGTCCTATATGTTAAGACTCTGTGAAGAAATCAGCTGTGGAAAAATTGAACGATAGATTTAACAAGCATCCTAAAAAATTTTGAAGTGCGTACATCAAAAAGGAAATCGAAATTTCGTTTATTCATCTAATATCTTGCAAAAATGTTATGCAAGACATTTTAGCATGATTTTGGTAGCTTTGTATTTCTTTTAGGTATATTAAATTTCTTCGAAGTTACTAATAGGTGATTTTTTAAATGTTTAATTGAGTTTATTGTCCTCAAGACCTCAACAGCTTCGGATTCCTTTTGTAAGTTAACATTTTTTAATAAACATGATAAATAAGTAAAATAGAATTCAACGTCACATTCAGTCCACGTGGGGGAAGGTTTCGATATTACCCGGGTTTTGTTGGAAAATCTATCCATAGTATAGTAGGATTTTACACGAATAACAAAAACAATATCCATAGTATGAATAACACCGATAAAAGTTAGAGTAGAATCTTACTATGGATGGGTTTTTGACATTTATACGAGTCTCGAATGGATCTTATGTGATTTCGTTTTCAAATGTTGGTACGATTGATATTGCATTTGGATCTCGATGGCTGTGTTCGTTGAGTAGTTGTGAATTTGGTATCATGTGTGTTTCTCATTGGGGAAAAAAATCAATCTATTACTGTTGATATTATTTGGTCTTATTTTATCTCAGTTTAGATTAAATAAATCTTTTTTTGGTGTTTCCCTTTCAACCGCACAAGAAGATTTAAAAATGATTAAGTTTGACAGCACTTTCTTAAATGCAAATGGTGTTTCGATGTTTCTTATGAAGTGCAAGTGAGATAGTTTGAATCGTGTTAAACAATGAAAAACTGAATAGTTTAGCACCATAAAGGAATATGCTACCTGCTCCATGTGCAATTTTTTTTTTAATTGATTAAAACAAAACTATTTTTTGTTCACAAATATGCAAATAAACAGACCATAACGCATTATCTGTAAAACCAACTCCTCCACACAGGTTTTTCTTCACAAATTTCCGATCCCCGACCGGAATCGAGTGAATCAGCTCATTTCAACTCGATTCAGGTATATAAAGAATTTAGGCAAGCTTCAAGCTCGCTTCAACACCACATGTTAATGAAGTAGTCTACGAACAAACCCCCTTCTTGAAGTTTTTATTTTATGTCAAATTGTTTGGTTAAAACTTTGAAATCGACTATCACATTACACAGACGTATTTTCTTGATTTTGACAGTCAACTATCAAAAATCAGCTTACACGATTTCACCCCTGGTCTGAATTTCGCTATTTTTTTTTTGAATTTTTTTATAAATTATTCTTGCAAATATTCATTTGTATCAACTTTCAAATATAAAAACCGGACTACTGCGGATCGTTTTGTTGGCAATTTCTCACTTTAATTTGGTTTGGTTAATTTGGTTCTTATCTCAAACTAATTTTTTAATAAATAAGTAAAACCGGAAATTAACTAAAGAAATAAATCAATTTTGTACCGAAAATGGCAAAGATGTGCTCTCGTACTGGAGAATCAAATTGTACCGAATTCAGTACAAAAGTAAACCTTTTTCCAACAGTGTTCTGTATAGTGTACATATCTTTAGGGATTTTTAATTGGAGCGGGTAGATTTTGGCGCTCCGTGGCGGCCATTTTGTTTTGGTGACATCTGTCAAATCTTTTGTTTATTATTCAGTTGTTTATGGCAAGTTACACGATTGAACAGCACGTTTAAATGATAAAACTTTATTATCAAAATTAGTGTTCGTTAATGCAAACGTTGCTCGCATTGCTCCCATTTTACGGTAGACGTGGTGGCCCTTCACAGTGACTAAATTTGAGCCGACCGGTTCAGTAAATAATCAGCCAACACCCGTACTTTCGGCCGAGAACATCGCCGCGGTCCGTGAAAGTGTACAGCAGAACCAGAGGCAGTCTATTTCTCGCCGTGCACAAGAACTCGGCCTTTCGCAGATTTTAACTTGGTGAATTTTGCGTCGGGGCTTGGGCCTATACCCGTACAAGATCCAACTGACCCAGGAGCTCAAAGTTCATGACCATTGACCATAGATATAGGATTCCAATATCCAATCCTATCCAAAATGATCTTTAGTGACGAGGCGCATTTTTGGATAAATGGCTATGTTAACAAGCAAAATCGCCGTATATAGGACGACACCAACCGACCGAACGCGAGGTTCACCAGGTAATAATGCATCTTCAAAAAGTTAACGTTTGGTGTGGATTTTGGGCCGGCGCGGCGACGTAATTGGTCCGTTCTTTTTTGAAAAAGACGTTAGTGAGGCGGTCACCGTTAACAGCGAGCGCTACATAACGATGATAACTAATTTCTTATGGCCCAAATTGAACCATATGGTCCAAGACGATATGTGGTTCCAGCAAGACGGGCGGCGCTATACGTGCCACACAGCAAACGCCACGACATCTTCCTGCCCTTATTTAAAAACCCTATATATGTATATGAACCTACATTTACAAGAATTCCTGGAAGTAAAGCTGTGTTAGGCCAATCCTTTTATCTGGTTTATTTAATCTTCTTCTTTTATCTCAATTTACAAAAAAATTTCATAGAAACCAAAATTTCTAACTCAATTTGTCTATGCGTCATATTCATACATCTATCTTCCTATCTATACACAAAACTCCCAAAATAGAAACAAAAATATAAATAGTTCATTCATAACAAAAATTATATAAAAGAAAAAATCTAAGTAACCGAATTCTGTGCGAAAATCATCGCCTCACCTTAAAATTAGAAAAAGCTGCTCTGATCAACAACTATATACCAACATATAGGTACATATGAGCCTAAATCCTAAGCCCTGAACCCTATACCTACTACATATACCTATCCTATAACCTATTCAAAAAACACCCTTTATCAATGTTAAAAATCTTCGTTCGTTTATTAGATTTCCATCCCCCAGTCCCCGCGTATATATCTACTTCATCCTGGTCCTCGCCTCAATCATCTAAAAGCTAAGTGTCCTGGATTCCGTTTTGAAAAGAAAAAGCTGTGGGTCCAACTCATACATACATCTATTTCTATGTATATCTACATATATGAGGGTATGTATGTATATCCAGGTCGTGCCGTCTTCGTCGTCGTTGTCGTCGTTGTCATACAATAAACTTCAGGGTTCTTCAGCTTCGCAAAGAGATATTAATATCAGCAATTCCAACAACAAAATCAAGAAAAATAAATGAATATTACATAAATGAGCGGAAAATAACCACATAAAATGTTAAAACGTTTTCTGAAAGAGTGTTGGCATGAATATGGTGTAATTTGCTCAATCTACCCGCACCCTAATGAACACAGAAAGAAGGAAGGAAGCAAGGAAGGAAATAAAGTCACCCACTCACACCCTCCCTCCTTCCAGGAAGTGTGAGATATAGGGAGAAAAGCAAAAAGAGCGAGTGAGATAGTTAATATGTATATTGTAGGAAAACTTAATCCCCCATCATAAAGCATACATATCGAGCTTAAACGAGTAAATTGGACTTTTTTTCAAAACCTTTTTCTCTAACCTTTGTCGTCGTCGCGTCCTCTCCCTTTTCCATATTCGTTAGTCTGCCATTTTCATTCTCCTCTAGCTGTGCCGCATAGAAAAATCAGAACAGTAAGGAAATATGAAAAGATTGAGAGGAAAAACCATCCCCAAATTGCAGCATTTTGATTGGTTAGCATCTAGATGCGCAGTAACGCCCATCGGATTGTTCCCATTCTGCTGGGAATGTGAAAAGGATCCTTCATCCTTGTGGGATGCCTCTCTAAGATACCCAGATTTCTAGGTAAATAATGTACCCCTCACAATCACAACTGGAACGGTAAAGTCACCCTTTTGTGTAGTCGTTATTTTGTCCTTATTCTCTTTTTTCGTTTTGTGTGTATACACACTTCTATAGGTTTTGTACGAAGCCACCCAATTTCATACATCAATTGAATTACAAGCAATTCAGGGAATTATGGGAGCAAAATATATAATAATGGGAATCATTAAAAACGGATGTTCATGGTGAATGGTTGGTAGTGGCGATATGGTATACTGGTGGTGGTGTTGGTTGGGGGTGATATGGTATAGTGCCTTGCTTTGCCTTGCCTTGATGCTTGGTGATGGAAGATTGGATGTTGAGAATGAGAATGAGAATGAATGATGCTTTGGATTGGGGCCTTCCAAAGTGTTTTGTTGAAGGAAGTGTTGAAAAAAAACAAGATGGAAAAAGTGAGGTTTCAATCTGTGAGGTTGTTATTTTTGATTATAACCTCAATTTGTAAGGTATTGCGATCATATAAGTGAGAGGCATATGTCCTTGTGAAAAACACAATATTATATTAAGATAGGTATTGTAGATACATTTTAAGAGGGAATGTAGGTATGTACGTAACGTAGGTAGTGTGATATTGATTTTTTTGTTTGTGTTAAAAATTATTAAATCTTTCGACCTCATTAGTGTCTATCGATCTAAGCAAGTTTTCTTGTCGATTAAAATTTTTAGACTATGACGTTTGATTTATGGTGACTTAAAAAAATAGGTTATTACAGGTATAACTTTTTTCTAACTAAGAATCCTGTGTTAATTTTATGTGTTTATTGATAATACAGTAGAATCTCGAAAACATGAATGGTTCTATACAAAGAACAATTCAGAAAGATGAATGATTTCTTTCTTACCATTGCAATGTTCCAAAAGATGAACGGGTTGCAATGTGGATATTCAAAAAAGATGGACACTTTATTTTGTATACCTACGGTTTTATTCTACTTGGCCCCCTCCTAATTTTGGTAACGCTTCTTCTGAGCGTGGAATACCCTAGTTTTTTTTTGTAAGAGTTGAGTTAAAAGTGAATTTTTAAGTGGGAAACCTTAAACAAAAGTGCTTTGAAAATCCAGAAACCTTACCATAACTTCTCTACAGTACGATAGTTCTTTCCATTTTAAAAGGCTTTCACTTTTTCCCCACAATTTAGGAAATTTGGTGAAGCTTTTTAGTTTGAGACATTGGACCGCTTAAAGCCCAAACCAAAACCGAAATACGGCTATCTTCACAGACAGTCAGGCAGCTGTCAAAGCCATTAACTCGGCCACATCCTCATCTAAATTGGTCCAGCAATGTCGCGATGAGCTTGCGAGCCTGAATATTAACCTCGGTGTCACCCTGATCTGGGTTCCGGGCCATAGTGGTATCGTGGGAAATGAACGGGCTCGAACGGGCTGACGAGCTAGCCAGGCAAGGATCGGCCTGTGGCGAACCCTACTTTCTAATTTCTAAACTAAAAATAATTTTGTTTTAACTATACAACTGAATATAAAAGAAATGTACTAGAATAGCAAATACCGGAAGGCTAATAGACATTTTAAAAATATTACGATTTAATTTAATTGTCTTCTCTTGGCTGACCTCGTGTGATACACACGTCTCATAAGTATCCTAAATTATATTATTATAATATTCATCTTTAATTAAGAAATATTTTATATTAAATAAAGTGGACTTTAGTATTGTAACTATTATCTTTTATTTCGAAGCCGTCTAAAGGTACTCTACTAATTATCTCCACAATTGGTGACCCCGAACGAGAGCCTGATCATTTATTTTTTAAAATTGAATAAAGATGACTGGAACCGAGGAACAGAAGCAACCTGATGGCTCATTTAATCCACCACCTCCTCCACCTATTTCAGCGAATTCTTCTTCCGCCGACACTAATGCTGAAATAGCATCTAATATTGCCATACGCATTCCACCATTTTGGCATGAAAAACCTCAAATATGGTTTGCGCAAATAGAGGCTCAATTTCAGTCCAGAAAAATAACTGGAGATTCATCGAAATTCAATGCGATAATTGGAGCTATTGAATCTCAAGTCCTAACACAGGTTTCGGATGCTGTTTTAAATCCCCCTAGAGATAATAAATATGAAAATCTTAAAACGCAAATCATCGAAAGATTTGAGGACTCCGAGCAGCGCAAAATTAAAAAACTTCTGTCTGAAGTTGATTTAGGAGACAAGAGGCCATCCCAACTCTTGAACGAATTACGAGAACTTGGTGGAAATCAAATTAATGCAGAGTTTCTAAAATCCCTTTGGTTACAGAGACTACCACCTCAGGTACGTGCTATATTACAGGCATCCAGTGAAGAGCTTGCAGCACTGTCTAAACTTGCGGACAAAGTAATGGAAATTGGTGAGTTCTCAAGTACAATAGCACTAACTACTACACAACGTGCTAAAAATGAATTAACCTCTTCATCTGCAACGAACACGTCACTTTCTTTGCAAGAGCAAGTACAACAACTTAGCTTTCAGATGCAAGAGCTTATGAAAATTTCGAAAGGTAGAGAAAATTTTGATCGCCGTAGCAGTCGGAGTGCACATCGTTCAAGTACACCGCGCTCATACTCTCGCGAACGAAATAAAAATGACACCATTTGCTGGTTTCATAAAAAATTTGGTATAAAAGCCAGAAACTGTCGTGAGCCATGCTCTTTCAAACGTCATCCAAAAAACTAATTAGCGATACGTTGCCCAATGTTCCCACTAAACAACGCATTGGACAACAAATTTACAGATTAGTTGTTTACGACTCGACAAGCAAAAACAATTTTCTCATCGACAGCGGAGCCGATGTCTCCGTTATACCGCCTTCATACAAAGATCGATTTTCTCCATCGAAAACAACTTTATTTGCAGCCAACGGTAGTGTCATAAAAACATATGGAGAGAAAAATTTAATTATCAATTTGGGTTTGAGACGAGCATTTAACTGGACTTTTCTAATCGCAGATGTCACACGAGCAATAATAGGAGCTGATTTTATTCGTAAGTTTGGACTACTCATCGATCTAAAAGGTAACCGTTTAATTGACAGCACAACTCAACTTAAAGTTAAAGCCAATACAACACCAGTGAACGCCACAGAGGTAACTATAAAATCATTCGATACTACTCAACCGTTTGCCCATATTTTGGCAGATTTCCAAGAGCTCGTCCATATGAATAGGAATCCGAGTTACACCACAGGAATCACGCATCATATCGAAACTACAGGTGCACCAGTGTTTGCTCGTCCACGTCGCCTCGATGCAGAAAAATACAAAGCTGGCGCAATCAGAATTCAGGTATTTGATGGAAAAAGGTATTTGTCGACCTTCGAAAAGTAATTGGTCCAGCCCTTTGCATATGGTAAAGAAAGCAAACGGAGAATGGCGCATTTGTGGCGATTACCGTGCTTTAAATGCAAATACAAAACCTGATCGATATCCTATACCTTTCATCCAGGATTTTTCCAACATATTGCACGGCCGAAAAGTGTTCTCTAAGATTGATTTGCAAAAAGCTTTCCATCAAATACCCGTCGAACCTTCAGATATTCCGAAGACTGCAATAACAACTCCATTCGGATTAATCGAGTTCCTCTTTATGACGAATGGACTCTGCAATGCAGCGCAAACTTTCCAGCGGAACATTCATCAAGTTCTTCGTGGATTCGAATCCTTTACGTTTCCATACATCGACGATATTTGCGTTGCATCGTTTTCAGAAGCAGAGCACGAGAATCATTTGAGGCAAGTGTTGCAACGTTTAAAAGACTTTGGTCTCGCAATCAACCCATCAAAATGCGTTTTTGGCCAGCCAGAGCTGGAATTCTTGGGCCATAAAATCAATGGTGATGGTATAAAGCCTCTTCTCAGTAAGGTAAAAGTTATTCAAGATTTCGCTAAACCTAAATTGGCGAAGGAATTGAAAAGATTCCTAGCCATGCTTAACTTTTACAGGCGTTTCTTGCCACGTGCGATCGACAAACACTTCAAGCACTCATTATCATTATCATTCTTAAAGCTTGCTTTTGAGAAATGTAAATCTGTTTTGGTAAAAGCAACACTATTGTCACATCCAGTCATCAATGCGGAAATATTTCTCAGCACGGACGCTTCTGACTTATCTATTGGTGCTGCCCTGCACCAAGTCGTGGATAATGTCACATACCCGCTAGGATTCTTTTCTAAAAAATTGACAGATTCTCAACAAAAGCAAAGTACGTACGATAGAGAGCTGCTGGCTGTTTACGAAGCTGTGAAACATTTTCGTCATCAAATTGAGGGTCGTCATTTCTACATACAGACTGACCATAAGCCATTAATGTTCGCGTTCAAACAGAAATCGGAAAAAGCATCACCTCGTCGTCTTAGGCAGCTTGACTTTATCGCTCAATTCACCACTGACATCAGGTACATAAAGGGGGAAGATAACTCTGTCGCAGATATGCTGTCCAGAATAACAGAATTTTCAAAATTCTCTATCGTCGATTCTCGTACTATCGCAGATGAACAAACAAAAGACACAAAATTCTTAAATGCTTTAAAAGAAGGTACATTTCCTTCTACTTCTTTATTAATCAAGTCTTTTTCCATTCCAGAGAGTCAATCACTGCTCTACTGCGATGTATCATCTAACAGAATACGACCTGTTATTCCTCCTGTTTTACGAACTCCTGTCATCGAGCATCTCCACAGCCTCTCACATCCAGGCAGAAAAGCTACAACAAAACTCATCCAGGAACGCTTCGTATGGCCCGGGATGCGGGAAGATATCGCAGCTGCTGTCAAGACATGCGTATCGTGTCAAAAAAGCAAAGTGCAGCGGCATAATAAAACACCTTTTGGCTCGTATTCACCACTGTTGTCACGATTTGACCATGTTAACATCGATCTGGTCGGACCTCTGCCAACTTCGCAAGGATGCCGATATATACTTACATGCGTCGACAGATATTCGAGATGGCTGGAAGCATTTCCCATTGCAGATATGACAGCTGAAACTGTATCGAAGGCATTAATTTCTGGTTGGATTTCGCGCTTTGGTGTACCTTTACGAATTACTACAGATTTAGGACGTCAGTTCGAGAGTAATGTTTTTAAGGAAGTCACCCAATTTTACGGCATAAAACACCTCAAAACTACACCCTATCATCCGCAGTGTAATGGCATCATAGAACGTTGGCATAGATCTCTGATGGTTAACATTCCTCTTGGTGCTATGAAGGGTAAAATCTTTTCTACCAAACTGAATCAAACCGAAGCGAAGGTGGAGCAATTTACCCAACTGCATTATATCTAGGAAGATATGGCGTACCTATAATAAAACAATAATACAAACGATCTTCTATGCAGGCCAAGGCAAGACATAGCCAGGATTGTTGCGGTTTGTACCGGACATCGGCCTATAGGAGTTCATGCAGAGTAGTTGGGTATCTCTTACAACACCTTTTGCCGTAGTTGTAGCTTGTAGTGACCAAAGAGAAAGTGAAACGATAATCCATTTCCTCTGCAAATGTCCTGCTTTGGCAAACACTAGAATGAAATGCTTTGGGAAAGCATTCTTTCACGAACTTGATGAGCTATCTGAGACAAAGATTAGAGACCTAATCTTTTTTCTCAATGCGACAAAATGGCTCTAATTTAATCGCTATAAATCTTCTCCTTTCTTTCACAGGTCAAACGAGTTTTGGTATCAAAACGGCGCACTACAGCGCTAATTGGATCTCAGGCTAGGTTGCCTTGAGATCGCCATTTCTACCTACCTACCTACCTACGATGGTTCTGGCAGTACTCACCTATGGATCCGAGACATGGGTGCTTAGTAAAAGGCACTCGAACTTCTTATTAGCGTTCAAGAGGGAGGTCTAGCGGATAATCGTTCACCTCATATGTGAGAAAGGATTATTCTGGAGACGCTACAATTAAAAACTGTTTGCAATACATATACCTCGAAGCTGATATTGTGACAAAAATTAAGCTCGGTAGATTCGAGTAGGCTGGACACCTAGCTCGTATGAGTTAAAAGGAACCAGCTCGAAAAGTCCTTTGAAATACATTTTATGGAAGGCAACAGCGTAGCAGACAATTTATATGTTGGAGAGATATCGTGAAAGTTGTGGGGGGGGCTTTGTCACACACTTAACTTCAAGACGCGTTTTTGGGCGTTTTAAAATTACAAAAGAGGCTGGGACGCAACCCACACTGATAACTTCCCATCCCGTCTGTGAGTTTGTCTTGCTTAAAAGTTTGTCTATATGTATCAATTTTTACCAAATTTGCGTACTATTTTTTGTAGATTTTATTTTTTTATGAAAAACGGACTGATTGGATTTTTATAAAAAAAAATTACTGAATATCGAAAACAATATTTTCTGTGAAATAAAATAAGTTTGAAGCCAATATTTGTAATTTTTGAAAAGCTATTTGAGTCGAAAGTAAATTTTTACCAACTTTTGTTATTTTTTTTTTCGGTTTTTAATTTTTTGTAAAAAAACTGTCAATTAGATTTTTCTCAAAATTTTATCAGATGTCAAAAACATTATTCTTCGTTGCACAAAATTATTTTGGAGATGAAATCATATTTTAGTCGTAAAATTTTCGAGGTGACAAATTTTTTTTTCAGTTTTTTGATTTATAAAAAAACCGTTCATTTGATTTTTTTCCAAAAATATACTTGTTTTGTATCACGTTACAAAATATAATATAAAATTTAATTCAAGTCTCTGGCGTCATTGGTTCATGAGATATTTAGGTTTAACCAAAATGTTCACCTTTTTTTTAAACTGCTATGGTAAAAAAAAAACACCCATGCAATTTTCTTGAGAGCCCTTTCTGCATCTTTCTGCCTTATTATCTGTATAAAAAAATTTATTTGAAGTCGATATCTCTTCTGGTTCTTGAGCTATGGACGACGAAAAAAACGCCGCGAACGTACGGACGTACGAACGTACGTACACACGCACACGCAGACATCTTTCTAAAAATCTTTTATTTCAACTCTAGCGACCTTGAAACGTCGAGAAATGTCAAAATTTTCAATTCGACAAATCGCACCCATTACAATAACTTCCTATGGGAAGTTAATAATGTGTATCCTTACCTAACATTTACATTTTTCAAGGGCTTTAGCTATTAGGTTTTTTTAAAAACTGTTGCCCAGCAAGTCATGGTCTAACTATTTAACTTGGACGACTCGCTACATATGACAGCATTCCAAGTTTCCAAAAGTTTTCTAAATATGTTAACATACAATAGCTTTAGAGGGGTTTCGGGTGCAAGTTGTGTCGAAACGTAGCTTTTTTTTCCAAAAATGTTCGTTTCTTGATGCCATTTATATAAACTGTTTAAAAATGTAGATGCGAAAAGCTAGAAAATGAGAAGTTTGTCAGAAAAATTTTATATTTATTCCTAGGAAAATAAAACATAATTTAATTGGAGAATTATCTGGCTTTTATTTGGCGTATTTTCTTCTGGCGCAATTTCCGGAAGTCTATTATTTCTATATCATTTTTAATCAGCTTACTCATTTGGAGCTGATGCTAGAAGGCAAATTCTAAAAAAGAGGCTGGGATGCGACCCACACTGATAACTTCTCATCCCGTCTGTCAATTTGTCTTGCCTAAAAGAATTGTAGGTTTTCGTGTTTTGTTAAAAAAGTTGTCAGTTGAATTATTCTAAAAGATTTAAAAATTATCAACAATATTTTCCATTTGATGAAATAGTTTGGTTTTTAGTCCAAAAACAATTTTTACCAACTAATTTGAAGTCAATATTTTCTATTGTTCACGAATCACGAGATATGGAGAACCGAACATCAATTTTTAACAATTTTGCGTAGGTACTGTTTTTTGTAGGTTTTAATTTTTTATGAATAAAACGAAAACAATATTTTCTGTGAGATAAAATTATTTTGAAGCCAATATTTTTAATTTTTGAAAAGATATTTGAGTCGAAAGTAAATTTGTACTAAGTTTTAGTATGGTTTTTTGTTTAGGTTTTTATTTTTTGTAAAAAAAACTGTCATTTCGGTTTTTCTCAAAATTTTACCGAATGTCAAAAACGTTACTTCTCATTGCAATACAAAATCATTTTTTGTTCGTAAAATATTTTCAAGGTGACAAATATTTTTTTTTTCAGTTTTTTTTATTTATAAAAAAACATTTGTTTGATATTTTTCCAAAAATATGTTTATTTGGTATCACGTTACGATATATATGTAATATAAAATTTAATTCAAGTCTCTAGCGTTATTGGTTCGTGAGATATTTTGGTTTAACTAAAATGTTCACCTTTTTTAAAATTGCTATGGCAAAAAAACCACCAACGCAATTTTTTTGAGAGTCCTTTCTGCATTATTATATGTATAACAAAATTTATTCGAAGTCCATATCTCTACTGGTTCTTGAGCTATGGAAGACGAAAAAACTTCTCGAAAGTACGGACGTACGAATGTACGTACGCACGCACGCACAGACATCTCTCTAAAAATCTTTTATTTCGACTCTAGGGACCTTGAAACGTCGAGATGTTTTGAATGTCAAAATTTTTAATTCGATAAATCGGACCGATTGCAATTCCTTCCTATGGGAAGTTAAAAATTACAAATATTGTGATTAAAAAGGAGTCAACAAAACTATGGGTGCATTAATGTAAATTAGTTCTCTAAAAATTTAAACAAACAAACTAAGGTGAAAAATATTTAGGAAGAAACTATAGAGTTGCACTCACAAAATACACGTGGCAGAATCTCCTCTCACTTAAATTCTCGGGAGATTCAAAGCTTTTATATTAAATTAATAGATGTGAAACGTTCATTATGTTTTCACTAAGCTAATTTAGTTAAACGAAAGTTTCACTTTTGCTGCTTTTGGGACGTTAATATTCTTGAAATTCATGTTTAGATCTCAAATCTGGAGCATCCAAAGCAAACTCACTTCAAAAAGTAGATTTCTTCAAATTATTAAGACCTTTAAAGTTTTTGTCTTTAATCTACATCTACACTAATATTATAAAAAGGTAAGATTTGTATTTTTGTATGTAACGAATAAACTCAAAAAGTACTGGACCGATTTAAAAAAAAAAAAATTCATTAGAAAGCTCAGGGGCGTCTTTAGACTTTTGGGGGCCCTGGGCCCAATAGGATTTGGGGGCCAAAAAAAGTAGGTATAATGTATTTTTTTTAATTCTTTAGGTTAAAAAAATCATTTTAAAATTAATTTGTTTTTTTTTTACATATTTTTACTTTTTAAAAAGAACTAAAAAAACATAAAACAGATATATTTTATAGTAGTAGTAGTATTAGAAATGGTGGCCACAAGCAGTCTAGCTCGGTGACACAATTAGCGCTGAGTTGCGCCGTTTTGATGCCATAAAAAACTCGTTTGACCTATAAAGATAAAAGGGGGATTATAAAGAAAAAATACGCCTCAAATCCACTTTGTTGCGTTTAGAAAGGAGATCAAATCTTTGATCTCCAGTTCTGAGAGCTCATTAAGGTCGTTGAAAAAGGACTTTCCCAATGTTTTGGCTCTCGTTTTGGCTAAGGCAGGACACTTGCATAAGAAGTGAAGAACAGTTTCTTTTTCTCGCTGGTCCTCACAACTACGACAGAAAGTATTGTGGGGGATGCCCAGCTTAGATGCGTGTTCTCCAACAGGTCAGTGTGCGGTGCATGTGGCAACGACCCTTGCTATGTCTTGCCTGGGTCTGCAAATAAGATTATTAGTACGGGATTTGTTGTAGGTGGGCCATACCCTTCTAGATATGATACAGTTGGTTAGGCTGTTCCACCTGTGGTTTGATTCAGCGAGGAAAATAGAGAAGATCTTGCCCTTCATAGCACCAAGAGGAATGTTGACTCTTTCCGCGAGTGAGCTATGAAGGGCTGATCCTTGCCTAGCCAGCTCGTTCATTGCCCTCAAAGCCTCTATGACCCGGAATCCAGATGAGAGTGACCCTGAGTCCAATGTTCTTGCCCGCTAACTCACTTCGGCATTGTTGAACCAGTTTGGAGGATGAAGTGGACGAGCCAATCGCTTGAATAGCCGCCTGACTGTACGAAAAAATAGCTGTATTGCGGTTTTGATTTGGATCTAGTTTTAGTAACTTGCATGCTTCCTTGATCGCGAGTAGTTCAGCTTGAAAAACACTAGCAAAGTCAGGAAGTCGCAAAGACCTGGAGACATTTAAAGACTCGGAGAGAATTCCTGCACCGACCCCACACTCCATCTTCGAGCCGTCAGTGAAAATAGTTGTGTCATTTCGAGATGGGATGATAATTTTAAAATCCGCACTGAGGTCCACAGTAGGGGTGCAGTAGTCGGTTTCTGTCGTTTTTTTATTTTGTTTATACTTTTTCTGTTTTTTTATACTTTTATAATTTTTTTTTAATTTACCTTCAATAGTTGAACATTTTTCTTTATAGTTGATTTTTGATAATTTGTATTGCTTTTTTTTGTTGATTTCTAATGTTTTTATATATTTTTTAAATTTTTAGTTTATTTATTTAAGTTTATTTTTTTATTTATATTTGTTTTGATTTGTTTTTTTTTTTAGATGTATGGTATATGTAAGTTTAAGTATACAATACAATTTTATTGAAGGCATACTTTTCTGACTCTGTCAGTTGCAAAATAATGAATTAAGTCATCAAATTCAATTTCCCGCAGTAATTCATTTTCAATTGATAAAATTGACAAGCTGTTTAGTCTAGCTTGTAGCATTGTGCTTCGAAGTTCATTTTTTATCCGATTCAATTTCGAAAATGAACGCTCTCCACTGCAGTTTGAAACCATCAAAAACCATCTCTCTTATATCATTTATGAAAGAACAAAGCAAATTGGCAGCAACGTCAATCGTTATTGTTTCTTTTTGAAGGCTCTTGCTGGTTTTATGAATTCTTTCTAACATTGTGCTCCAAATTTCTGTTAAAATGAGGAACTCCAGTTTTGTCATTTTCTTAAACAGGCTTAGCTCTTCGCTTTTTGTGTCTGAAGCTTGCTCTGGATCTCTAGAGATAGATGTCAAGGCTTCAGTAATTTGCTTATAACCATGATGGAGCGCGTTAACTGTATCAGCTCGTGCAGACCATCTTGTTTCAGAAAGGCTTTTAAGAACTTTATGTGAACCTAAACATACATTCAATTTATTCCAGCGATGGGTAGAAGCAGAAAAAAAGTTGTATATTTTTTGAACCACTTGAAAGAAACTTCTTGCCTCCTGCACACAACCAGCCGCATGAGAACCTACTAAGTTAAGAGAATGTGCTGCACAAGGTACAAAGGTAGCAAATTCGCACTTCTACTTTAATCTTGCTTTCAAGCCAGAATAGTTTCCCGACATTTTAGACGGATTATCATAGCTTTGTCCTCTACAATCCTCTATTGAAATATCATGATTTTCCTGAAATGTCAAGATTGTGTCAGCCAAATATTCAGATTTATGCTCTTGAATATGTATAAATTTTAAGAACCTTTCGATGGGAACACAATTTTTAACATACCGAATTACAAAAGTCAACTGGTCGCTATGAGAAAGGTCGGGTGTACTGTCAACACTTAGGGACAAATATTTTGCCGACCTAATTTCACCTAAAATTTTCATTAGGACTTGTTTTCCCATTATTTCAATGAATTCGTTGCAAATATTTGCTGATAAATAGTAAGTGTATCCCTTTCCTGAGTTCTCACGTTTTCTTAAAAGATCTGCGATAAATGAATCATCATGGGACAACTTTGTGTTTGTTTATGGAGTGAGTTGAAAAGTCAACATGTGTGCAGAACTGCACTGTAGAGTAAAACGAAAGCAGAGTTGTTAAAATAATGTTGACAGCGTGTGCAGGTGTATGATTAAAGATTCATGTTGCCAGAAGTTTAAGAAGTTGAGGAGGAGAATTTCAACGGAACGGAGAGTACAATGAAACTTGTTTTTCTGTTACTGTCTACTAACCTTATTTCGTTTTCTATATAATTCTTGTATAGATTCATTCATTTTGAGTTCGTGGATTTGGGGGCCAAATAATTGCGGGGCCCTGGCCCCTGGGCCCTGGCCCACCGGGCCCATGCCTAAAGACGCCACTGAGAAAGCTACATTATCACTAAGTAACATAGGTTATGTTAACTACTAGATTACTATAGAAATCTTTAGAAATTCCTATTAAAACCAACCGAAGGTGTAAAAAAAATTAGCCATAAAATGTCTTTCATCGCATACGCTGCGAAGGGTATTAATGATAGGACAAACAAATGTTTTCTAATTTAGTGATTCATGGTCGTTTTTTATAACTTAAATATCTGTACCTATTTGTGTCTACCCGTGCGAAGCTGGGATGGGTCGCTAGTAGATAAATAAATAGACGCTGGACCCAATTTTCGACGGTTTTCAATCATAAATCGCCCGATCGCAATTTCACGTTCATTTCACGGCATAGACCATAGACTTGACGTAGCCCCCTCGTTGTTGGTTCCTATATATTTCCATCATGAAATGGCGAACCTTACTGAAGAGAAATGTCAAAAGAGAGCGGCAAGAAATATGGCGTCGTTTGCTGTCCCTATCGCTCTTCTTTTGTAGCGTCCCTGTTGAAAAACCCTGTATATTTGAAGTTGCATTTTTCAAATCATCACAGGATTCACAGGTGGAATGATCTTCGGGTACCCGGTGAAGTGTTGGGTACCCGGTGAACAATTTGTTTAAATGAAACATAATAAAATATTAAACTCTTAAAATTCACACGAATCCACCAAACGGTAGTACATATAGATAGTCACTTGAATTTTGGACTGGATGGCGGCGGCGACACGCACGTGGCAACTGACCCGCGGAGGTGACTTCGGTTAATACACTGTGAAAACAACGTTTCCCAAGGCTATAAAGATCAATTAACTCTGGGGTGGAATCGGCTAAGCTGATAAGTGACTATCACATTTTTGATATCACCTGACTATCACCTTACATAGATCAAATTCTATTTTTGTGAACTGTCATTTATCGACAATCACCTTAGCCGATTCCACTCCTGATTTATTTTTGGATGGTATGATCTCAAAGTCAATGACAAATTTTACTAGAGCAAACATTTGAATTGGCTTTCATACAAATTTGAAAATAACGCTCAGTGGAAAAACCTTAGTTAAGTTAAATATTTGCACATAACTAAATTTACAGTTGAAATTGAAAGGTAATAAAGGAATAAATTGACGTTAAATGTGTATAACTTGTCCCCAAAGATTAATTTTTTTTTTATAATTTTGAAATTGCATGAGAATTTTTCAAAAACCGTTGACTAAAATAATAAAATTTTAATTTGAATGTAATGGATTTCTGGTTTTTCGATTTAAGTTATTTTTTTTTAAACTGTTACTAGCTTCTTCAGCGTGGCGAGATAGTAAATAAAATGCACGACTGGGTAGCAGGAACTTGCTCAAGTATCCAAAGAGTGAGTTTAAAAATATTTCCTCCGTTTTAAGATTTAAAAATGTACCTGGAAAAAAGTTTGTTTTCAGAAATTTAAATGCCATATGATATCTCAAAAAAAAAAAAAAAAAAAAAAAACTTTAATTTTCAAAATGTTGGGTTGAAAATCGTTAGGGTCCGGCCACGCAATGAGCGACGAGCGACTGAGCGACCGAGCGACGAGTCGCTGAGCGACGCAAAAAAATTAGAACACATGAGATCGTATGGAGGCGGCCACATAAACCCTAAGCGACTGAGCGATTTATTAAGCGACAGAGCGACGTCGCTCTGTAATCAAATCTGTTTTAATTTTTCAATCGATCGCTGAGCGACGTAGAAAAAAGATGTGTACAATAAACACTGAAAGTTTAATTTCAGCTGTCCAAAAGCTGTTCGATTTTTCTCAAAATTTTACCAGATGTTGAAAACGTTATTCTTCGTTATACAAAAATGTTTTGGAGATAAAATCATTTTTTGTTCGTAAAATTTTCGAGGTGACACATTTTTTTTTCAGTTTTTTTTTTTTTTTGATTTAAAAAAAAAACCGTTTATTGAAATATTTTCCAAAAATGTATTGGTTTTGTATCACGTTACAATAAATAATACAAAATTGATTTCGAGGGTTAACCAAAATGTTCACCTTTTTTTAAATTGCTATGGTAAGAAAACCACCCACGCAATTTTCTTGAGAGCCCTTTCTGCATTATTATCTGTATAACAAAATTTATTTGGAGTCGATATCTCTACTATTTCTTGAGCTATGGACGACGAAAAAAACGTCGCGAACGTACGGACGTACAAACGCACGTACACACACAGACATCTCTCTTAAAATCTTTTATTTAGACTCTAGGGACCTTGAAACGTCGAGAAATGTCAAAATTTGTAATTCGACAAATCGGACCGATTACTTTCTATGGGAATATAAAAATGTCACCGATAAAGGGTGGGAAAAAGTTGGACAAATTTGTAATTGTTTTGTTAAGTTTTTATTTATTTAATCTTTAATTACAAATAGTGTTTTTTGTTCAAAAGATGGTACTGACATACGACAATATTGCAAAATCGATCTGGAAATCTGCGAAAATTCAGAAATAAATGATGAAATTCACCATAATTTTCCCTTTCACGATTTATGGGGTGTACACCAAATCTACGGAACCTCGATCTTATTACAGATCTATTTTTTCCAACTAATCGCTCAGCGACGTGTCGTTTAGTAAATGGCCACCCATCGCTCAGATTGGTCGCTCAGCGACTCGTCGCTCGGTCGCTCAGTCGCTCGTCGCTCATTGCGTGGCCGAAGCCTTAGACCGTTTTTTTTTAAATTAGTTTTATATAATAAACTCTTTCAATTTGAGTTTACAAATATTTTTAGTATGCAAGTATCTAAAGCATAATTAATTAATTATGACCCGTTTTTGAGATATGGAATTTTTTTGTTTGTAAATCAAAAATAAAAACAATAATATTTTTGATCATCAAATATAAGACATTATAAGAGCTTGTACAGACAAAGATAATTGAAATCGGTTAATTATTTCCCGAGAAAACTTAAAAGCAAAACAACGGGGTTCTATGGGTTTCTATTGAAAGAAGCCAATTTAATACAAACCTATCCGTTCGTTTTTGAAATCGAATTTTACCTTTTTGACCAAATAAAACGCGAATCTGCTTGAAATATTAATTTCCAAGTTTTAACTCAATTGACCCAATGGTTTGGGCTGTATAGGCAAGGACAGACACACGAAATAAGGGGCCAAACTTGTTTCGATTTCTCAACCATCGTAATGTCATGTTTGATTAAAATATCGAGTTCGAAACTTTTTATGAATGCAATACTTGCCAAAAAGTTCCTATATGTCGCAAATAAAAATTGAGTGACAATATCCTCAGCTAACATTTTATAGCTTTTCTATTTGTTTTTGTTGCTTTGACTTTTCTTTCTTTCAATGAAACTTAGAAAAGTTAAAAGTGGCATACGATAATTTTATAATTATGTCGACTTACTTACTTAACCGCCTCCCGATCTCCAAGAAATGAAAAGATATTGCGTTCATCTCTCAAGTCGTCGAGACTAAGCGTTCTTGCGTCAATAATTACCTGCTTGCTGTAGCGGGTGTTGGGTACTCCTCGTCTGGTAAAACTAAAGTTTTGTATACCTATAGTGCTTTTTATCATTCGAGAAAGGAGTTTTGAAGCCAAACTTAAGTAGCAGGGTTCGCTAGGGTAATTCTTCGTCAGATTTCTATTAAGGTGTCATCCGTGGAGTTAATATTTGTTCCGAGGTAGGTAAAATTAGATAGGAAGCTTAAGTAATTAAAAAAGAAATAGGGACAAATCCCGTTACACGTGTACGATATAACCAATTCTTTACATGCCTTTTTGCTTAAATACTTAATGAACAAAAAATGAACAAAAGTTTTTGTAAATTTTTTGACTAAGTATATGTTTAAAAAAATACATGGTCCGGCAGCGAGGTATGGAAGATTTAAACGGGGCGTTAAGGGAGGCGGGGGAAATCGTATTGCTATAAATACGGGTAGTATCGACTCGTTGAGTAATGACATTTTAGTAACTATGGACATGGATCCGTGGTCGATTGCGCATCGTGTGTTTGTTTAAAACAAGTTGATTGAAACGGGTGTTTCGATCATTAAAACACAGAGACAATTCCGAAATCATTTTAATATTAGCCGCCCCGCCACGGTCGTATCCAAAGTTTGATATGATTTTGAAGTGTGTAAATAGCTTCCACAGAATTTGTTCTTTGAGACCTGGAACTGCACGAGGAGGTGATCGAACGGTAAGATCTCCAAAAAATATTGAAAGAGTGCGTCAAGCAGTTGAAGCCAGCTCTCGGCGATCAGCTGTATGTTACGCTTGGACTCTACGGATGTCAGACCGCTCAGTTCGGCGAATTTTGCACTTTGTTAATCATTTTCATCCCATATACGATGATGGCTCGAAAAACAACAACGGCAGACGGATGAGTCGAGCAGAAACAATGTTTGAAATATTGACGGATGGCACTGTTTTGACATAATGAGCGACGAAGCCCACTTTCATTCATCAGGAGTGGTTAGTAAATAAAACTTTCGTTATTGGGCCTCTAAAAACAAACAAGAGCTCCTTGAACGACTTCTCAACAGTCCCAAAATCACTGTTTGGTGTGGCATTAGTCGAAGCTACATTATTGGTCCGTCCCTTTTTCGTGAAAATGTTCGGACTGTCACTGCCAACACAGATGATCTCTTACAGATGACACGTGATTTTTTTTTTGCCAGAACTAAAAAGACTATACGTATAAACTTGAATACAGTATGGTTTCTACAAAATGGGGACACTTCAAGGGCGGATCCAGACTTTTCATCAGGGGGGGTCACACAATTATAGATGAGTTTTTACTAACCGCTCAAAAATGTTCTTTAATGTTTTGCAAAGGAGGCTAATAAAATTTAAATAACATAATGTGTACGAGTATATTTACCTAACCTTTACACATTTCAATTGCTAAAATGACAACTTTAGTTATCAAATTATTTTAGAACACTGTTGTCCAGCAAGGTATGGTCTAACTATTTAATTTGGATGATTTAATTCAAAAATCCAGAAAATGAGAGAGGATCTGATATGAAGAAATGTCGGGCTTTTTTGACGAAGTTTTTTCGAACTCAATTTTCGGGAGTCTATTATTACTATTGCTATCAGTCTGCTTACTCGTATTTTGATCTTAAAGGAGTCAACAAAATTTAAAAATTTTAGAGAGAAAAATATTTGGTTCTAGGTGCATTTATGCACATAGTTTCTCTAAAAAAATAAATTAAATCAAATTAAGGTAAACAAATAAGTTGGGAAGAAACGTTTGTGTGGCACTCACAAATTACACGTTTCAAAATCTCTTTTCACTTCAAATCTCAAGATATTCAAAGCTTGTATATCAATAGATATGACCCGTTTATTATGTTTTTCAATTAGCCATTAGTTTAACAAAAGTGTCACTTTTGCTGTTTTTGGGACATTTATATGATTGAAATTCGTGTTTAAATATTAGTTCTAGAGCATCCAAAGCAAATTCACTTCAAAAGTAGATTCATTTAATTTTTTAAGATCTTTTGTATTCAACAGAAAACCAATTTTTTAAATAAATAAAATGCACGACTGGGTCGCTAGAACTTGCTAATTTCTTCCAAAAAGTCTGTTTAAAAATATTTTCTATGTTTTAAGATTTAAAAATGTACCTGCAAAATAAGTTTTACTCAAAAATTTAAATGCCATTTTATTTGTCAGAAAATCTAGATTAACTTATTTTTTTTCGAAAATCATTTTAAATTTGAAATTTTGTCTTAAAAATATGTTTGGTAAGCACTAAATAAAGAGCTTATAAATATATGTGTGTGCATTTTACATTTAAATTTCGTTAAAAAATGTTGACCCCTTTCTGGGATATCGAGTTTTGTAAACAGAATTAATATTTTTTTAAAAATAAAAAAAATACATTTTTGATCATAAAAAATCATCATCAATTTGATCATTTGATCATCAAAAAGAGCTTGCACAGAAAGAGAAGATTATTGAAATCGGTCCATTAGTTCTTGAGAAAACTTAAAAACACAATAAAGGTTTTTGAGGGGTACCCTTCTGGAGCAATACCAAAATATGTTTTTCTTGTAGAAAGAAGCCAAATTAAGAACACAAAATTTAGAGAAAGTTTTAGAGAAATCACATGTTTTAACCAACAAATTTGTATGGGGACTGCTGTTATTTTTCGTATTAATAAAATGAAAAAAAAAAACGCCTTACGCTAATCGGCTGAAAATCTTAATTTCAATCAACACAATTGTTTGGACTGTAGGAGCCAGGAAAAACAGACAGACGGACGGAATCGGGGTACCCACTTTTTTCGACTTCTCTACCGTCGTTATGTCATATTTGATTAAAAGCTCTAGTTCGAAATTGTTTACAAAAGCAAAACTTGTCATATAGTTCCTACATACATATACATATGTCGCCAGTAAAAATCACTTCAATGTTCACTATTTATGTGTGTCAAAAAAATTTAATAATAACATTGAAGCAAGTTTAAGGAATTTAAAGGCAACTTAATATAAAATTGATGATCTCTTATTCAAGGTTTATTCTTAAGAACCTGAATATTTGCTCTTTTTCTTAGAAACAACTTTTATGAAAATAATTAAAAGCATTAAAAGCATTAAAGCATTAAAAGCAAAAAATCCAACAAAACAATATGATAAGCCAAGCTCAGCATAGCACAGTGAGTACCATCCTTTTCACTTTCCCCTCTTCTCTAACAGTCGCACGGCTTAGAATGTACATCAAATTGCATTGCGTTTTATAACCAATGCAATTTATACACAGGCTACGTCGTCGTTCGACGGATTATTGACAAAAAGAATTGTTTACTGTTTTGCATTGACAGGGGCGGATTCGATCTTAGTCACTACTAAGGCATAACACTAGTAGTGGCGTGTATCGAATAGCATTCTGTTGTTCAAATCAGTGATAATTTGTGTCTTTGTCTGTTTTGGGTTTGATATTTTTTTATTTGCAATGGCTGTTAATGTCAGGGTTGATTATTGTAATATTCGTGGGCTTAGAGCGAATTTTCTTTCTGCGTACTTCCATACTGTTTCGAACATACTGTTTAGCACTGAGTGAAACCCAAGTAGGTGAGGATACCGATCCTACTGAATTTTTCATTCATGGGTATAGCTTGGTGCCACTATTCTTTTCCCACCATGGCCTCGCCATATACATTAGGAATGATGTTGCTTATCAGCTCTTACCTCAATATGGTCTTTGCACCAATTCTTTCTTTAATTTCATGTGGTTTAAATTTTCCATAAATAAGCAAATCATTCACTACTGCTTCCTTTATCGAAGCCCAAATTTAGACAGAGTATCAACTTCTCGTGAATTTGATGCTTTGTCTGACTCCATTCAAAGAATTGTTTCGTCCTATCCTCGCACTGAAATCGTTGTTACGGGCGATTTCAATGTACACAATTCTTCATGGCTTCAACATTCGGGCCAGGCAACACCAGAAGGAGTGTGTGCTGAGATCTTCGCTGAGTTAAACCACCTAACTCAGCTGGTCAACGAGCCCACTCGAATATCGGACGTTGTAGGTCGAGCAGAAAACACTCTTGACTTGTTTCTTACCTCTGACCCTAGTAAGTACACTATTAGTGTTCTATCTCCTCTAGGCTCATCTGACCATTGTGTCATATCGGCAAATTTCTCGTGTCAAAACTCTCCAGTTAAAGAAAGAGCTCCTAAGAGAACCGTTTGGCAATACGAGAAAGCCAACTGGGACGGTCTCAATAATTATTTTAGGATCTTTAACTGGTCACTATGCTTCCTCGATAGTGACGTTGACGCCAGCGCTGATATGATCACAAGTTTAATTCTCCTGGGAATGAGAACTTTTATCCCGAACAGGGTTAAAAGCATCAGACCTAAGGAAAACGAATGGTTCGATGCGAGCTGTAAAGAGGTTATTAGGGTTAAGAACGTAAGTTTCCGTTGTTTTAAAGCCAATCCATCTGAGGAAAACCGGAAAAAGTTCAAGCAAGCCAGGAAGGCCTGCAACGCCCATATTCGACAGACCAAATTTTTACATGACCAAACATTACGGCAAAAAATACTGCAATGTCCCAAAGGCAGTACAAATGTTTGGTCATTCGTAAAAAACATGAGAAATTCTTCTTCTTCCTCGGTTCCTACGCTCGTTGTCAATGACACTCCATTTGTTAGCTCTCTCGAGAAAGCTAACCTCTTCGCTAGGCAATTCGCCGCTAATTCAACACTGCCAGTGAGTGTTATGACTCCGCCTGTCATCGATCGCGTTAGGGATTCTATGGGGCAAATCTATTTTCGCACTCGTACTGTTGCGAGAGTCCTAAAAGATCTCAACATACATAAATCCGCTGGTCCGGATGGTATCCCCGCTATTGTTCTGAAGAGGTGTTCTTCAACGCTGGCAGAACCACTGCGTAAGCTTTTTCATCTGTCCTACTCCTCAGGTCTCGTTCCGAGTGGATGGAAAACTGCATTTGTCCAGCCTATCCCCAAAAAAGGCGATTCTTCCTCACCCTCTAATTACCGACCGAATGCACTTACGTCCCTTTTTTTCAAGGTCATGGAAACGCTGATTAATTATCAGCTCAAGAAATATCTCGAAGATCGAAAGCTTCTTAATGACCGACAGTACGGTTATCGTAGCAATAGGTCCACTGGTGATCTCATAGTTTATCTCACCAAACAGTGGAACAAATCTTTACATCGCTTTGGAGAAGGTAAGATTATTGCACTTGATATTTTAAAAGCATTTGATAGGGTTTGGCATCAGGCTCTCTTATCGAAAATGCGTGCTTTCGGTTTTCATGAATCAATCCTTTATTGCATTAGTAATTACCTTTCGAATCGTTCAATACAATTTGTATTGGATGCATTTAATTCTGAAAACCACAAAATAAATGCTGGTGTTCCTCAGGGCTCTGTTCTATCTCCAACACTCTTTCTCATTTTTATTAATG
Organism: Eupeodes latifasciatus; assembly: GCA_920104205.1. NCBI lineage: Eukaryota > Metazoa > Arthropoda > Insecta > Diptera > Syrphidae > Eupeodes > Eupeodes latifasciatus. The sequence goes on from OV049924.1 coordinate 152,571,237, forward strand.
ATCTCCTGTCTGCAACTTCTAATCCAATACATTGTTTCGCTGACGATAGTACTCTTAGCTTTTCATATTCGTTTTCAGACTCACATCCCTCTTCTTCGGATGTGGAACTGCAACGACAAAATATTGATAAGTTCATTAAATTCCGACCTAAACAGCATTCTACAATGGGGATTAAAAAATCGCGTGGAATTTAATGCTTCGAAAACACAATGCTGTCTTGTATCGTTAAAGCGAGATACACCCCCCTTGCCATTATCCATGGATGGCACTTGCATCGAGGAGACTGAACATCTCGATATTCTCGGTATGTGTATCACCAACCACCTTTTGTGGAACGAACACATACGCGATGTCGCCAAAAATGCCGCAAGATGTTTGGGTTTTCTAAGGCGATGCAAGAAGTTTTTCTCCCCCTCTGATCTGGCTGTTATATACAAGACTTATATACGTCCAAAGCTTGAGTATAACTCCCATATCTGGGCTGGTGCTCCTGCAACTTACTTAAGCCTCTTGGACAGTATTGAACGTAGAGCATTTAGATTGATTGGTGATAATACCATAATAGGATCATTTACGTCGCTCGAACATCGTCGTAAAGTTTCCTGTCTCACCCTCTTTTACCGTTATTTTAACGGTTTATGCTCTAGTGAAATAGCCAGCTGCATTCCTCCCCTTAAACAGTTCAACCGTAATACTCGCGCTTCTAGGAATGCCCATCAGTATACCCTCGAGCCCAACTTCGGTCGTACCGTCAAGTATAGAGATTCGTTCTTTAGCCGTACTACGCGAATGTGGAATTCCTTACCACACTCTGTCTTTCCCAGCCATTGCAATATTCAGGAATTCAAAACCAATGTGCACCGACACCTCCTTTCAACCCCTCTCTCCCTTTCCTAGTGCTCACTGTGTCTTTACATAATAAGGGTAGTAATATTCCCTTAAGTGTGCGCTTATTATAAAAAAAAAAAAAAAAAAATTACTAAAGTTTTTTCAAATTCTAAATTGAGTGAAAACTAAATTTTAGTTGTTTTTGACAGCAAACCACTTTTTGGTGAATGTCGTTAAATTACTAATTAATCTATAGATGAAATCTTTACTTATAAAACTTAACTGTATAAGCTTTATGGCTCATATGGGGGGGTCATATGAGCCAGTTGGTCAAAAGTTGATGAATTTGTGCTGGGTTCTTGGAATAGGCTGAATTTCCGATTCATATTATGTTCTTGGTCCAGTCCTCAGTTAAAAGCAGTACTTTTAGCAACAAGGTTTAAGGAAGTAAAATATAAATGTTGCTTTCATATACAAAAAATAAATAATTCAAAATATAATGGGGGTCATATCCATTAACGCAATATGATTAGTTTTGAATTGAAGGGAATTCCTACGAAAATGCAAACAAATTATTTCCCAGGGGGGAGGGCAAGACCTACGACCCCCCCCCCCCCTGGATCCGCCATTGGGCCACTTGCATTGCATCAGGCAATAATAGGTTTTATAAGAGAAACATTCCCTGAAAATATGGGTGTGTAACTTTTTTTCAAATCTTCCATAATCTGTTTTACATACAAGAACTTGTAGCCTTTAATATTTCATCTTTCATGCTACGGTCTTCCGAGTACTTCCGAAATTTGAAATAATATTTAATAATGTTTCACTTGACATGATCCATTTTAATGTAAAACAATAAATTCAAAAATCCCTTTCATTGTTTGTCTGATATAAAGATTCATAACCAACTCCAAAAATACGTAGATACCTATAATATTTCAATCGATATTTTATAGCAATAATACCTCTGAATCTGTATTTTATACATAGATATTGAAAGTATACCTACTTACTATATCTTGTAAAGGCATTTTAAGCTTTTGCCAATTAGCGTGCTTCATTGAACAATAAATTAATTAAAATATTAATTATTGTGGTATTAAAATGATTTAAATTAGTTAGGTAGGGCTCCCGTTGCGAACAACTTGTGTGCACTTATATATATTCTCGCATCTACCTATGTATGCACATATGTATGTACCTACTCATATACATATCTACATATCTACCTATGAAAAAGACCCAGATTTTCGGGAATCTGCGCGCACTTATGTGGTTTTGCTGGTTAAACGCACAACAGCGTTTCTGCGTCTGATGTTGCTATCGCTTTTGTGCAAAACTGAAAACTCATGATTGCGATGCGGCGCTGGTTTTGTAAAATAATTGTTTTTTGTTTTTATTGGAAAGGCCTACCTCTGTCGGTCGTGTGGATGTGAGTGGGAATTAACTTTATGATTGCAACATTAAATGGAATTTCCATTCAGAAATCAGAACACAAACACACTCTTAAATGCACTCTCTCTCACCCGCATAAACCATCTCGGATATCATCTATAAAAAGGATGCACCGTCAGGATCTATCGCCAACAACACACCGACACCGACACCACCCACTCTTATGACGATGACGCCCGCCCGCGTCCTGCTAAAATTATATGACAACATAATTCATGTAAAATCTCCTAAATGAATTTGATGAAAACCCACTTAAGTCATTTCGGTTGATTTTACCAAGTAAATTTCTTCGTATATTCCACCTCACCATAAATCCGTATCCTTACAGATTGAATGTGTGTGTCTGAGCGAGAACGAGAGTAGTGAATAGGAGCTAGCGAACAAGGACGAAGGACCCACTTTTGAAAGAATATGTACCCATCCAACGAACACATATGTATAACAAATCACACTGGGGGTGTGTTCTTAATTCTGAGAAAGTTTTCAACCCTCAAGCATAGGTATAGGTACTGCAAGGCTGAGAGTAGGCCGTGTTGTTTCCATAGCAAAAGCTTCAAAAATAAGGGATGCTGATGGAGGACACACACTCTCTTTCTTCTCGCTAAGGACGACTATGACGACGATGATGATGATGATGATGACGATTATGAAATAATTTTCCTGATGTTGATGGGTAAATTCAAACTCATTTGAACCGTCAACGAGTGTGGTGTCGCAAAGTCGTAAAGTCGCAAAGTCGGTTTAAGAAGTACAAATATTTTGTGTGTGATTTTCCTCCGCATCCACATATTTAACTGAAACTGACTTTTCTTTTTCTAGTTTTGTTTTTTAATTTAATTCTTTCCAAATAAATTAAAAAAATAATGTCGATTCAATTAAGTGATCACAGTAACAATAAACAAGGGACTTTAGTTGCTAAAACACCATTTTCAATTGATCATATTTTATGTCAAAATAATTTAAATAACAATAACAGTAACAACAATAACAATAACAATAATAATTGTGATACAACAAAAAGTGCAGTTAGTACAGGTGACAAAGTTATTGGTTTAAAAACTTCAGTGACAGCAGCAGCGGCGGCCGCGGCAGCATCTATTTTGAATGGAAAAATTAGTGAGAATGAAAAACCTAAGGAATCTTTGTCAATTGCACCGTCTGCAGTCGCGGCGGCTTCAGGACACCATCAACACCATCATCACCATCATCGGGAAGAAGAGGAATACCAAAGGATAATTCAAAATCATAGGTAATTTATGTTACCAATAAAATATGGTCTTAAGTAAGATTGTATTATAAGCTAAAGAGGGAATTGCAGCTTATTCCACAAAAAATCAAAAATATATTATTTATGAGCCTTATCTGAAGGACGAAGAACGTAGCTATAGTGACGGAAAAATGCAATCCACATAACTTTTTCGTTTTGGGAAGAAAATTCTTTGACGATAATCAAAAAGGACTCAAGTCAGAAACACAGTCACACAGACCAATAAACTTAAGACGTTAATGTCAAAACAAACAAGCAATTGATCTAGATTGAAGTTGTTAGTGCTAAACAAAAGATAAAAACAAATAAAGGCCGTTATACCAAATCAAGAACGTAAAATCAATTTTTTGACTTAAGACCTTCTTACGCCAAAGAACTACCTATTGAACAACTTTATCTTCGGAAACTCACTAAAAAACACCCAAATCGAACATCAGAAGTTATATTTTTTAAGTCATTTCGTATAGGGAATGTTATTGTAGTATTTTATTAAACAATGTACACGTCTTCAACATTAATTAATGTGGAATGAAAGTATGTAGTAAATATTAGTAAATTTAAAAGGGTGTTGTGAACATTTTTCCAAAGGCTTTACTTATTTTATCATTACTCCCAAAAATGTCCAAAACTAAAGCGAGTAGCTTTGAGAGTTCATTAAAGGCCTTTACAGTAAAACTATGGGCAAGTCTTACACTCAAAAATAAAATTTGTAATATAGAACCTGTCTATCCGTCGCTCTATGGTGCCAAACGAAACGAGCTTGGGTGTCTCAAAAATCTGTAACTTGGGTGTTTCTTTGTATGACTTTGTTGAGTGCGTATATATTTTGATACATTTTTGAAATATAAGATTTCTTTTGGTTCAAAAATGATTTTACTTTATTTTAACATAGATAAAACTGTCAAGACATTTGCAATTAAAAAGAATAAAAACTTATCACAGAATAAAATGCATACAACGTCTTCATGCTTTGAGTTATTTTATTCGAATGTCCGCAAAGTAATTTTAACATAAGACCTTAAGTAAAGTATAAACTGAACAGTTATGTCTTATGTGCATTACTCTTAGGTCTTAGATATATGAAAACTATTTAAAGGAATCATTCGATCTTTCTTTTTAAACTGTTTCTCTCTTTTCTTCAAACAAAAAAAAAAAGACAACATAATATCGTAATCGCGCGTTGCCATTTATAATGAAAAGTATTATTTTAAGAAGTAATTTAAAATGTAAGAGAAACCTCTTACAGAAATTAACTAATTTTTTGAGTACATATGTATATATACAAACATTTTTAAAATGTTAAAATGTAATCCTGTATATAGAAATTTTAAGAATGAAAAGAAATCAATGTATAAAATAACCTTTGGTAAATTTTTTGATCGGATTTACATAATTTAAGTTAAACATAAAATCTAAAATGTTTGTATAGCATGATGTTTTGTTGTTTAAAAATGTAAAGAATTGTATTGTTTCAGTTTAGGTATGGTTTTTGACCGTTTAAATACAAGTAAAAGAGGCTGGGATGCGACCCACGCTGATAACTTCCCATCCCGTCTATCGATTTGTCTTGCTTAAAAGTTTGTCTAAATGTATCAATTCTTACCAAATTTGCGTTCTATTTTTTGTAGATTTCATTTTTTTTATGAAAAAACGGACTGTTGGATTTTTATAAAAAAATTATTGAATATAAAAAACAATATTTTCTGTGAAATAAAATAAGTTTGAAGCCAATTTTTTTAATTTTTGAAAAGCTATTTGAGCCGAAAATCAATTTTTACCAACTTTTATTAATTTTTTTTGTTTAGGTTTTTATTTTTTGTAAAAAAACTGTCAATTCGATTTTTCTCAAAATTTTTCCTAATGTTGAAAACAAAATTTCTTATAAGTTAAAATTAGTTAGAAGCCATAATCTCAAATTTTTAAAAAGATATTTAAGTCGAAAATCAATTTTTACCAACTTTTGTTAAATTTTTTTTTTCGGTCTTTAATTTTTTGTAAAAAAACTGTCAATTCAATTTTTTTCAAAATTTTACTGAATGTTGAAAACAATATTTTTTGAAAGATAAAAGTAGTTTAAAGCCAATATCTCAAAGTCTTGAAAAGATATTTGAGTCAAAACTCAATTTTTACCAACTTTTTTTTATTTTTTGTTAGGTTATTATTTTTTGTAAAAAAACTGTCAATTCGATTTTTCTCAAAATTTTATCAGATGTCAAAAACATTATTCTTCGTTGCACAAAATTATTTTGGAGATGAAATCATATTTTAGTCGTAAAATTTTCGAAGTGACAAATTTTTTTTTTCAGTTTTTTTGATTTATAAAAAAAACCGTTAATTGAATTTTTTTCCAAAAATATAATTGTTTTGTATCACGTTACAATATATAACATAAAATTTAATTCAAGTCTCTAGCGTCATTGGTTCATGAGATATTTAGGGTTAACCAAAATGTTCACCTTTTTTTAAACTGCTATGGTAAAAAAACCACCCACGCAATTTTCTTGAGAGCCCTTTCTGCATCTTTCTGCATTATTATCTGTATAACAAAATTTATTTGAAGTCGATATCTCTTCTGGTTCTTGAGCTATGGACGACGAAAAAAACGTCGCGAACGTACGGACGTACGGACGTACGTACACACGCACGCACAGACATCTTTCTAAAAATCTTTTATTTCGACTCTAGGGACCATGAAACGTCGAGAAATGTCAAAATTTTCAATTTGACAAATCGGACCCATTACAATTACTTCCTATGGGAAGTTAACAAGTAATTTAAAGTACATATTTGGAGTTGTTTTTTTAAATTTCATTCTTTGTTTTTGACCCTTTAAATACAAGTACAAGTAATTTAAAGTACATAGGTATTTGGATTTTTTTTTTTAATTTCATTCTTTGTTTGATTCCCAAAAAATCAACAATTTTTACTAAAAAATTGAAAATAAAATTGAGGTTGGTTCAAAGCCTTAGTTTAAAATTCTAAACGGTTAAATGAAGTATCAAGAAGAAATACATTTTATATATGTGAAAATCCATATTTGCAATCAGAAATCTTTTGAGAATTGTTAATATTTTTTTAAGTTTGTTTCAAAAGCAATATAATAATAACTGAACATAGTATTGAAGGAAATAAATTTGAGTGAAAAAAGAAATTGGAATAATACACAGATAAGATACATGCCACATTTCAAACAACTTATTTTTTTAAATTAATTGCAAAATTAAAATAAAAATAAGGGGAAGATGTTTGCAAAGTTTCGAATATTCTGTTAAGATGGAAATTTTACAAATCAAGTCTCTAGGTTCTTCTAAGAATCCAAAAAAATGTAGGCAATATATTTTTGAACAAAAACTTTGTGGTTTTTCCAATAGTGCAGCTTGTATAGAAGATTCAAGAAGCACAAGTATCTTATCCTCCGTTTGAAAAAGCAATTAAGTTTCATCAAACTATTCTTTCATTTTGACTGTCCTAGTTTTTCCTAGACTCGATCAGGAATAAAAAACATATTTTTTCTTATCTGATCCAGAAAATTTTCTTTCATGATGCAAGATGCGCTTCCTGAGCATCTTTTGAAAGCTGACCAATTGGCAATTGGTAAAATTACAATAAAAACCATAATACAAAACAATCATTAACTGATTGGAGCACGCTGATGGAACTAACAGAGGAAACTTTAGTTGAAAACAGTACAGTTCTTTTTTTTTTAATTTAAATTAATTGTTGCAATAAATTAAAAAGAAAATAACTATTTTGAAAAGAAGAAAACACAACCTTTGAAAATATGTGCAAAACCAAATAAATTGATTCACAAACTTATGAAATACACTGAGTTACAAAAAAAGTGGCGCACTTTGAAATTTCGAAATAATTTCAAATATGTAAACATTTTTTTTTAATTCAGTATTGTGGCATGATGGTTAGTGCGTTGGACTGTCATGCGAGAGGTCTTGGGTTCGATCCCTGCCTGTACCACCTAAAGTTTTTTCACGGGTACTGCCTCTTGCGAGGAATTGACAAAATCTCCAAGAGTAATTCTTGTCATGAAAAGTGCTGTCTTAAATTAGCCGTTCGGATTCGGCATCCCTCCATCCCTGCAACTACTCGCACACAGGAATGGTTGAGAGTTGTAAGTCACTAGGCCCTGGTTCTCTACGGACTGTTGCGCCACCTAATTTATGTTTATTGTTTATTAACATATAATTTAAATTTATGTACAAAATAAGCAAATGGGAAAAACTTTTAAATAAAACATAAAATAAATAAGTTTTTGTTCACTGAGTAGTGCGTATTGCCTCCCCTAACATTTATCAAAGCCTTAATTCGCCTCGGCATACCTTGAATAAGGTTTTTTTGCGATCGCGTCATCCAAACTATCCCACTTCTCAATCTGATCAAATCTTAGTACACTTAGTGTCTCGGGAAAAGCAGGTCTCTTCCTTATCATTTTTTCCAGCAGATGGCAAACATGTTCGATGTTGACAGGGACCATGGCAGGCCAAGCCATCACATCGATTTCTACTTCTTTAAGTAGTCCGTAACGCACCTGGCAACGTCAGCTCTTGCAATGCAGTATGCACAGCCCAGTTATTCCGTGCACGGAAATCCCTGCCCACACCATGACGTAACGTCTCTTGAAATTTTCCCGCTGTGCAACTGTTGTCGAATTGTATCTCCCACCTGATCTTCTTCACACTGGACTTATCAGTGAAGAGAACTATACTCTAGTCGGGCTCAGTTCTATTTTGGTGAAGGCAAGCAAATTCCATTTGCTCGTGCTGTATCGTGAGTCTTCGTATACGACCAGACCACTTTACACTAAACGCCGCGCGCGCCGCCGCCGCGCCGGCCACCCCACCGTGGTCCCTTTTACTGATTAAAGTGTGTTAGACACTTCAACCGATGTTTGGTGATGATCTCGAAGGCTTGAATCACCAAATATCTCTGCAAAAATAAAGCTCTATATCATCAAAATAATGACAACACATCATAAAGTATGATTGTGAAACTTTTTTGTAACTCAGTGTATTTGACTTCAAACTTGTTCTTCTTGAAATTGTAAAAAAATAATAACTGTATTGTTTTAAATAAACAATTTAGTAAAAAAAAAAACAAACAAAAATTTAAAAATATTGCTTCGGAAAGAACACATTTTTTAGTTTAAGATCCAGTCTTTATATTTTCATTTTATATTATGAAATTTTTTAAAAATCATTTTGGATTTTAAAATGAAGGAAAGCTTAGACATTTGTTTGGGATAACAAATAAAATATTTTATAACACGTATTTTTTTTTTAAATGTTGTAGAATTTAAAGAAAAATCCAATGGATAGTTTTTTTACCAACAATAAAAACCAACGAAAATAAGCTTTACAACTGGGTCGCACGAATTGGCTCCTGCATATTAAGAATTTGGTTACAAGTGTACAAATAATTTAAATTTTTAAATTTACTTATAAAATAAGTTTGTCTTCACAAATTTAAATGCGATTGAATTAATGAAAGATAAATTTTATTTATTTAATTTTTTTGGAAAATCATAAGAAAGTTTTTTTTTAAATAATTTTTGTATATATTATAAATTTTTTCAATTTAAATTTAAAAATATTTTTTTACACAGTTATTTAGAAATTATTAATAGCTTGTGGGGAACAAAAATTATTGAGATTGATTTATTGGTTCATTAAACTTAAACTTTTGGAGCAATACAAAAATGTTTCATTCATATTGAAAGAATTATTATTGGGTGGCGCAACAGTTGAGAACTAGGGCCTAGTGAATTACAACTCTGAACCATTCCTGTGTGCGAGTACTGTTGTCAGGGATGGAGGGGACCTACAGTTTTTTTTTAAGCCGAATCCGAACGGCTAATTTTTCATGACAAGAATTACTCTTGGAGAATTTGTCAATTCCTCGCAAGAGACAGTACCCGTGAAAAAACTTTAGATGGCATAGGCAGGATCGAACCCAAGACCTCTAGCATGATAGTCCAACGCACTAACCATCATGCCACGGGTACTACCATATTGAAAGAAACCAAGTTAAAAAAAAAAACCTTTTAGAGAAAATTTAATAAAAATCGGTCTATTGGGTTGTTTTTGAGAAAATTCGATTTTTTATTTTTGACGAAAAAAATTGTATGGGTTACACTGGTATTTTTAGTTTTAAGAAAATGGAAAAAAGGCCTAACGCGAATCTATCGATGTTTGAACTCAATCGATCCAATGATTTTGGCTCTAGGAGCGAGGACAGACAGACGGGCAGCATCGAGGGACCCACTTTTTTCGACTTCTCTATCATCGTATTGTCATCTTTGATTAAAATCTCGAGTTCGATTTTTTTACGAATACAATACTTGTCCTATAAGTCGCAAGTAAAAAATACTATCCTGTACTTTGTATTTTTGTTTTCATGAATCTTTTTGAATGGATTCACAATGTTTTGACAACCTTTTTACTCTAGATTTTAGCAAGTTATGATAATAAATCATTTTGCATGTGATAATCAATACGATTTCATTATAATCTAAGAGATAATTCTTTGTTTAAAATATAATATGAATTAGTTTCTTAATTGCTGTACAAAAGACGTGTTCCCAAAAGGGGTTGGAGTCAAAATACTATATTTAAAATACTAAATATGTGAAAATTCTGTATTACAAAATTCTATATGCACCAAATTCTTTGTGGTCAAAATTTCTGTAGAACAAAATTCTAGTTGATCGAAATTCCTGCACTTCTTTTAAGTCTTTATAAAGCATTTTGAAGTACAGAATTTTTACAATTTTTCATTAATCTTGCTTTGGAAAACATTTTAAGACAAAAACATGCATTAATTTTTTCAAATAAAACTCAATTTTTTGTGTGTACTAAGAAAGTAAAAAATTGTTACTTGTCAAGATCATATCAATATTTTGACTCTTTGTTTATCTTTCAGATAGCGTTTTCGGAGTTTTATATAATTTTACTGCTGCCTTTTTTCTACAGATATTTCAAAAGCAGAACTTTCAATATGTAAGGATACATTATTTTGTGATGAGAAATCCGGAGATCCAGTATTATGAAAAACAGTGTTTTATGCATACAGCATTTTGGTATACGGTGTTCTTAGTTAACAGTGTTTAGAAATACCGAATTATGACAAACAATTTTATACAGACTTCTGAAAAACAGCATTTCGAACCGCTCCCATTCGAAAAACTTAAACATTAATTTACACTAGTTGTAACTTTTCTTCCAAAAACGTTAAGTCGGCAACACTATTTTAACTGGGGCCCCTTCCCATAGGAAGTTATTGTTATCGGTCCGATTTGTCGAATTTAAAATTTTGACATTTCTGGAAGTTTCAAGGTTCTAAGAGTCGAAATAAAAGATTTTTAGAGAGATGTATGTGCGTCGTCCATACCTCAAGAACCAGTAGAGATATCGACTTCAAATAAATGTTGTTATACAGATAATAATGCAGAGAGATGCAGAAGGGACAAATAATTGAGTGAGTGGTTTTTTACCTTAGCAATTTAAAAAAAGGTGAAAATGTAGGTTAACATTAAATATCTCACGAACTAATAACGCTAGACTTGAATTAAATTTTATATAAGGTATATATTGTAACGCGATACCAAACAAATATGTATATTTTCTAAATATTTGTCACCTCGAAAAATGTACGAACAAAACATGATTTTATCTCCAAAACAATTTTCTACAAGAAAAACATAACGTTTTTAACATCTGGTAAGATTTTGAGAAAAACCGAAATGACAGTTTTTTTTTTACAAAAAATTAAAAAACTAAAAAAAAGTTGATAAAAATTGATTTTCGGCTCAAATATCTTTTCAAAAATTTGAGTTTATGGGTTTAAACTAATTTTGTCTTATAAAAAACACTGTTTTCAACATTCAGTAAAATTTTGAGAAAAATCGATTTGACAGTTTTCTTTAAAAAAAAAAAATAAAAACCTAAAAAAAAATTTATAAAAGTTGGTAATAATTGATTTTGGACTCAAATATCTTTTCAAGACTTTAAGATATTGGCTTTAAACTAATTTTATCTTTTAAAAAATATTGTTGTCAACATTCTGCAAAATCTTGAGAAAAAACGAATTGAAAAAAAATCGAATTAAAAACCTGAACAGAAATATTGTTTTCGAAATTCAGTTTTTATAAAAATCCAATAGTCCGCTTTTTCATAAAAAAATAAAATCTACAAAAAATAGTAACAAATTTGGTCAAAATTGATGTTCGGTTCTCCATATCTCTTGAACAATAGAAGATATTGACTTCAAATTAATTTCATTCATCCAATTTGTTTTTGTTTATATAACAAATAGAAACTTTAAAGAAATGCAACTAAAATTGGTAAAAATTTGTTTTCGACTAAAAATCTCGTTAGCAAAAATATATTTTGAAATAAGATTATTTGCATATGATGCAAAATATTGTTGGTAATTTTTAATTTTTTTAAGAATAATTCAACTGACAACTTTTTTAACAAATCACGAAAACCTACAAACTTTTAAGCAAGACAAATCAACAAACGGGATGGGAAGTTATCAGTGTGGGTCGCATCCCAGCCTCTTTTTTATTTTTAGTTTGGTTTGGCATTGCAACATGAATGCCTGAAAAACGATTCCAAATTGTTCAAATTTATTTTGAAAATCATGGCTTTGTTTGAAATTTTTAACACCACTTGGTTTTTGCTGTGGGACACCAGCCGTGGTGGAAATAAAGGGTGATTTGTTGCTAATTTCTTTTTGGCAGCACTGGTTTTGACAGCTCTCGCACTTTTCTTGTTTTGTGTCACTCTCAAACATCTTCAGTTTGGTCTATAATTTAACCATCAATCGTCTTACAAAAGAACAACGCTTGGAAATTATTGAATTTTATTATCAAAATGGATGGACCACTGTGCGGTGCCTTGAAATAGAGTCGCATTTCAAGAATTGGCCTTATTTCGCTTTTGTAAAGTGTAATAAAGTCAATTTCCAACAGTTGGTCTCATTGCACTTAAACAAAGTGGAATAATTCCAATTTAATTCTCTATGTCCAGATTACATATGTACCTCACCGTAAAAATAAGTTGGTTTTATATCCCAAAATAATTTTTTTTAATAATAAGTTGGTTTTATATCCCAAAATAATTTTGCCTTATTTCACTTTGTCAAAGTGCAATATGACAAACAGCTGAACATTTTAATTTATGGTGGTATTCTAAACATTAATACAAATATTTAGCAAAGACTAAATCTTTGCAGCAAAATTAGCGAATTTAAATAACAGTAATTTTTTTGTTTTATTCAAGGTAAAATTTAGTTTTCTACTCTCAAAATCAGGGCCGGACAAACCATATGTGCAAGATGTGCAAATGCACAGGGCGCAGAATTCTGGGGGCGCATTACCAGGAGCAAGAAAATGTAATCTGATCTTGCAAACAAATATGTACTACTATTTGCCATTCTTTAACCACAAACATTCTTAAAATAATCTCAAAAAAACATCCATCACAACTGTCCTAAGTTATCTCTTGCGCACTAATTAACATCGCTTTCATTGTTGCATTCAATGAAAATTTAACTCAAAATATCGCAGAACTAAAAATCCTACCTACCTCACTTCCAAATATTTCACCCTGTTCGTACAAGAGAAAAAAAGAAAAAATCTCAACACAAAAAAGTTCCATGCAAGAGAAAAAACGAAAAAATCTCAACACAAAAAAGTTCCATGCTACCTCATATGTGCAAGATATATTTCATGCACACCGAGTCCCAAAATTAACATAGAGAGTATGACGAAGCAAAATACTTATTCATATCGAATCGTATGGGCTAGTACGTGCAGGTTTTGTATCACGCACGTACCTGAATGTGAGTTCTCATCTACAAAAAAAAACAACAACAAAAATATATGGAGTGTCTTTGATTAGTATTTGTAGTAGAAAGTAGCACAGCAACCTACCTGCTCTCTTCTTTCGGAGCCATTTTTTTTTTGTTTTCTTTGTAGATGAGAACTCACATTCAGGTACGGTGCGTGATACAAAACCTGCACGTACTAGCCCATACGATTCGATATGAATAAGTATTTTGCTTCGTCATACTCTCTATGTTAATTTTGGGACTCGGTGTGCATGAAATATATCTTGCACATATGAGGTAGCATGGAACTTTTTTGTGTTGAGATTTTTTCGTTTTTTCTCTTGCATGGAACTTTTTTGTGTTGAGATTTTTTCTCTTTTCTCTTGTACGAACAGGGTGAAATATTTGGAAATGAGGTAGGTAGGTGTCTTTGCTACAAATGGTCAATTGATGTGCAAGTTTTCTTTTTTGCACACTGATTATCGAAACTAACATGGGAGATATTTAAAAAAAAACTTATTTATAAGAAATCATATGGGTCAGAGCGTGCAGGTTTTCTTATTGCACACTGTGTAAGAGTTAAGTGCCTGATTACAGATGAAATTTTTAATAGAATGGAAAAGGAGCATAGAGCTTAAAAATTAAAGAGGGATGATTCTATGTGGAGTCGAATTGTTCTTGCGCAGGCAGTTTGTTTTTTTTTTTGTGAAAGTTAATGACTGTTGTAACGGCTACTTTTAATGTATATCTAGTCTGGTGCAGAATGCAGATTGTTGCAATTGTTTTTTCGCTTTGTTGTTAATTAATATTAAATACATAGCTATCAGTTTTTAATAGAAGTGACGTATTTTGTGACAAGACCGTAATGTGATTGACTCAGTTGATTTTAGACAAGCTTGAATTACATGAAATTTTAATAAGTATCTAACTGTCAAAGCCAAAGTTTTGATAATGGTTCGAATAGGCTTCGTCTTGTTGAGTGGACGTAATTTTATAAAACTAAGAGACTGTGTCTAAGAAACAACTAATGTGCTTTACAAAAATAAACTAAATTAATATAAAATAAAACTGTGTAGCCTGACCAATTCTAAGTCGGCAAATTAATAACAAACTATTGAAATAACTATGTATAGTATAGGTACATAGAATTAAGAATCATAAGTGTAAAAAAAAAATCTCAATAAAGTACATCCATACATACATACATACATAATGGTTCGAATATAAAAGGAAAAGAAGCGAGTGTTCAGAATCGAATTCGAACCCTGGAACCAAGAGCATTTTTAGTTTCATGTTGCCCGCATTCCTTAAATTTAGTGGTTAATGATGCTGCTCGGTGCTTATTTTATGCAGTTACATTTTTCGATACAATTCAATGTTTGTATAACTGTTTTTAAAGTTCCACAACGAGGTGGGATATTTATAAGAAAAAAATTCCAAGTCATACTTTGAAACCCCCTTCTGAGACAAGATGAGAGAGCAGGTTAGATGCATTGAGGCCTTTAAAAACAAATTAAGAAGAAATATATGAAGCCCTTTTAGAATTAAGAAATCTAGAGGTAAAAAACATTGTAGAATCGTTAGGAAATAAAACTTTTTTGATTTTACATTTATTTGCTGCCTGCTAATTTGGTTTGATATTTTAGAAAATATAAATTAAACTAGTAAATATTTGCAAAGTCCGTCCGTTAATCTGTCAACTGGCATAACGGTTTTAGAAAATACAAAAAACAGTTTGATTTTCATGCGTTCCGATGAAAAATTTAATGAGTAGGCATTTTCAATTAACCGAGCGTAATGCTAGTTTCCTAGAAATACCAAATATGTTTCCTGTAGCTTCATCATTGCGATCTCAACGGAGAAAAATACTTTATACTGATGAATGTCCTGAAACTATATTAGACCCGAAACAAAGATTTAAAGTTGAATTTTTTTTAAATACTTGAAAGGTTTGATACGTATAGTATCAATTTTTCATTTTTTAGTAACATAAGCGAATGTTTAAAAAATAAAAATGTACCTACGTGCTTCATGCCTTAATTTGCAGAATGTTTTAACATAAAGTAATTTTAAAGATTTAGATGGAGAAGAATTGTTTCAAGAGTTAACCGTAATATCCCAGCTTGTTACACCACAAAGCTCAAGTTTAGATGTGTTAAATTTTATTTTTAGTTCAAACCTTGAAGATTTTGCCCCGAATTTAGTAATTGCTCTCCAAATCCTTAAAACAATCCCGGTCACGAGTCACGGTAGCTTCAGGAGAACGTAGTTTTTCTAAACTTAAAATTATTAAAAATTATCTTAGGACAACCATGACTCAAGAGAGATTGGTAGGTTTATCTATAATGTCCATTAAAAAGAAATTATTAAATTCTTTAGACTTTGATGATCTCATTTCTGAATTTGCAAAATGTAAGGCCAGAAAAGTAAGTTTCCAAGTTTAAAAGTTTCCCCTCTGCTCATTTCTTCGCTGCGTTTTAGTTTAATGGTTTAGGCCTCCTGGGGATACCTCAATAAAAAAAACGCATTGAAAGTCTACCTCCTGGGTAATCTGGGAAAGGCTTATGCTTGTGTATCAGTTTATGTGTAAAAAAAATATAAAAGGGGCGCTTTCTACAAATCTTGCACAGGGCGCAAGTTTGGCTGGGGCCGGCGCTGCTCAAAATACGATATAATATTGGTCCACTCGGACGTATACGCATTTTTATATATAGGTACATAGTTTTTGCATATATTAAGTATTTATGCCATCAAACTAAATATTTCGATACCAATTTTATAAAATATATATATCAACACAAGAGAAGAAAAATGTATTTGTGAAATTCAGTTTTAGCTTGAGGTTAGGTTCTAGGGAAGATTCTAAAATCCGAATTAAACTTAACTCAACTAATTTTGGACTACTAAATTTTAGTTGATTCCAAAAATTATGATTGTCTAAAACACAAAAATGTACATAAGATTTTCCATGCTTACAATATACAGTACATCTAAAACCTTTCAACAAAACGTATTCTTCATTCAATAGCTTTTATTCAATACCAAATGAGTTCAAAATTTTAATTTATTTTAAAATAAGCTAATCAATAATTTCATTCTTTTCTATATTTTTTAGATTTAAAATCTCCGATCGTCTTCCACCACCACCATCTCAACAACAACAATCCCAACTGCCATCTAATATTCAACAACCTAGTTTCAATGGCAACCATCCGCCCAGTTCTGGTATTTTATATCCAAATTCCGCATACAGTGATCATGGATTCCTTCAAATGACATTGGGCTATTTGTCACCATCCTCTGGAGCGTATAAATCTGTCGATCCGTACTTTTTATCTCAAGGTATTTATTAAATATTTTTTAAATTAGTTGTGTGATTTAATGTTGTTGTCAAAAAATGTAGAGCAAATCAATATTTTGACATTAAGATGACAATTGTATACCACAAAGTTCAAGTTCCAGGAGAGAAAATACTTGAACTTAGAATTTTCCAGAACTACAAATGCGACAGCAATGAAAATGAATCAATCTTATCAAAACAAACATCTCAGAATTAATAAGATCTGTTTGTTTTACTGACGTATTTGTCATTTGCCAATTGAACTGAAAAAAGTGGGCAGGTTCAAATGACATAAAGTTTCTATTTCTAGTATCTCATTATGACCAGGTGCCAAAAAGAATATACCTACGAATTAAGACAACTTTATTGGGAAGTTGAATGGAAAGTTCACTGGAAAGTTAATAAAGAAATATCTGCCTGGCTATCAAGTCAAGTATACTTCTGTCAAAATGACAGTTGATAATGTTTTTTTTTTTCGTCAAAATGAAAGCTGAGCTTTATTACTCTGTGATCTTCTACAAAATTCCAATAAATGTTTCCTTGTCAATTTAAAAAGGAATACCTACTTAATATTTATTTACAAACAAAATCTAAATAACTCATGATGGACTTGTAGCTTTCGTAAGGAGTAAACAAAAATGTTTTAAAAGTTAGTGAAGTAAATTCCCATGTTTTAAATTATTGACATCTGAAAAACTAACTTATTGCCTTGGTCTAAATTTACGTTCAAGGAATGTTTCCCAAAGGAAAACTCTCCTATTTTTTGACACTCCTTAATTAATTATGCATGGTCTAGAGGAGTAACCCTTGGTCCGATGTGTGTTTTTTTTTTTATTTCAACTGGCCTCAACACTTCGAACATGTCCTTAATTTTTTGGGCGATAATTGAATTAGAAAGTTTTTTTCAAAAACAAAACACTCGCCACATCGCTTCAAAAACGGAAACGGGAACGGGAGTGTCGAAACCATAATTTTTTAATCGATTTATCAAAAAGTTTTCGGTTTCTAATTAAAAACACACACAATAACCTTTTCACACAAACCCACATCATTCGCAATTAGTTACTTACGAAACGATACATATTCTATATATTAGCAGGTCTTTTTGGGGGTGGTCATCTATTTGGTGGTGCTGGATGTGGTGTCCCAGAACTGGCCCTTGGCATAGGAATGGGAGTGAATGCACTTAGACACTGCCGTAGACGTAAGGCACGCACAGTCTTTAGTGATCCGCAGTTGTCCGGGTTGGAGAAACGTTTCGAAGCACAAAGATATCTATCGACACCCGAACGTGTGGAGCTGGCTACAGCACTGGGTTTGAGTGAAACTCAAGTCAAAACGTGGTTTCAAAATCGTCGAATGAAACACAAAAAGCAATTGCGTCGCCGAGATGCCAATAATGGTAAGGGAAACTCAAACTCATCCTCACTTAAAATATATGTAATTGGGAAAAAGGGAATTTCTTCAAAGTTTTGTTTCTTTTCCAAGTTTCTTGAATATTTCTTGAAAACTTCTTGGCCTTTGATTTGATTGTGTTCACTTTTCAAAATTTTAAATTCAATTATTAAAAGTTTGTGCTCTTTCGAAGAAAACCCCTCGTTCTTTGAGCTTAATGCATTTTATGCATTACGCCTTTCGTATACGTTTATGTACATATTTTTCATTGTCTTGAACAACAAAGGCTGGCCCCGAAATCAAGACGTTGCGTTGTCAACTAATTTGGACGAATTTTATTATATGAATAATTTCAGAACCAGTTGACTTTTCACGTTCCGAAACGACGACGGCTGAAAAGACATCCGGCAATGGCAATGGCAATAATTCCTCCTCCCATCATGCAGCCACGACAACGGCGGCGTCTTCAACATCGTCGGCATTGTCTTGTGATTTGGAGAAAGGTTACCCATCAGGCTATGGGTCCAATACGACGGCGACAACTAATGCTGGCCATCACCATCAGCAGCAGCAGCATCATCATCAGCGTTCCCAACATCACCATCATTTGAAAATGCTAAGGACAATATCGGCCTCGTCGGGTGATAGTCTGGTAATGAGTGGCCACCC
Organism: Eupeodes latifasciatus; assembly: GCA_920104205.1. Lineage (NCBI taxonomy): Eukaryota > Metazoa > Arthropoda > Insecta > Diptera > Syrphidae > Eupeodes > Eupeodes latifasciatus. Next base: position 152,590,037 of record OV049924.1, read on the forward strand.
AGACCAAGATGACTTGACAAGTGATGACAATTCGGAGGATGACGGCAGTGACGTGGATATTGTTGGTGATACAAAATTGTATATGACGTAATAGTAAATTTATATGAATTGAACAACATCAAGGATGTACAGTACATTGTACATACATACACACAAAACACACACATGCAATTTTATTGTATCACAAATTATTTTCAAAAACTTATTTCAATTTTGTAAATAGAATATAAATTTAATTAAATTTCAGAGTGTGCATCTAGTCAGAACTTAGTTTTATTAGGAGTTATAAATAAATAATAATTAATTTAAAACTTAAAACGTATATTGTGTAAAAATAAAAATTCAACGAAAACATTTAAAAGATAATAATAAATGGTAAATTGAAGCGAAATTGGTTTTTGAGTGTTTTTTTGTTTTTATTTTGATTTTAAAAGGGCAACAGTATTTTTTGGCCGTCCAAATAGGAAAATAGTGATTGAGGAATAAATTGTACCTATTATTTATTTATATCGAGATACAAAAACAATTTTTTTGCCAAGATGTCTGCCGTAAAAATGAATCTACCGAGGCCTTCACTTCCCCTACAATGATTTTAAATAGGAATTGCGGGAGAGAGCCGCGCTTTTTGAAAATAAATGTAAGTAGTTTTTTTTTAATAAGGTAAAGTAAACAATATTTTTACAAAAAACATAAAGCTAATATAATAGACGGTCAACGTAAACGGTCAACGCGTTGACTCTCTGGCGTAGAAATGAATTCACAATCTGTCCCAAGGATTTCACGTCGGTCGTTCTATCGTCAACGAAAAATGCTGTCACTGCGTTGACTAGCACATTGATGCTCACGTTTACACACATTTTTGAGTCAATGCGTTGAAACTATTTTATGACCGTTTGATGTGCGAATCAATGCTATTGGGACAAGATGACTGGTTTTTGATACCTTCGTCCCAACATTGTAAGGACAGATTTTAATGCCGAGTCAACGTATATTTATGATCTTGTAATCGTTAAAGTTTTTCGAGTCAACGAATTAAAATTGATAATCAATCACGTTGAATCACGTGCGGGTCAACGCATTTTCGGATAATTTTGATAGTCAACGTTTTAAGCATTGACGTTTTGAACGTTGACGGTGCGTTACACAGAAAATGTTGATTTTCTTGTGGCGTCAAACAGTCAACGCATTGACCCTTTACGTTTACCATAATTAAATACTTAAACGAACAAAAATTACAATTTTCATATAAAATAAATATATAAAGAGTGCCATCTCTCCCTCCATGTTAATATAAATGTAAAATATTTTTCATTCATTCTTTGTCATCTCTACAGTCTGTGCAAAGGGTGCACCGTATCTAATTTGTGTGTAGCCATTTTGACCGTTGAATAATGTTTTCTCGTTTTAGGTTTTTTTTACATTTTTTGTTTGTGGAGACAAATTAAACATGCAAAATCTTCTCAAAAGAAGACTGCGGCAACTCTTCCCGAGATGAAAGTGAGATGCCACGCCACAATTTAAAACTTAAGGAAAAAATAAAACAAATAAGAATTGCATAAATGTGCTTACTTGTAATTTAATTAAATAATCGTTTCCAAATGGACATTTAGCAGAAAACTAAAAAACTTCCATAGTAAGATAAAGAGCTAAGAACAAAATAAATAGCAATAAATCCCGTTACATAACCGATATAACCAATTTTTTGCACCGTCGTCGTCGCGTCATCGTCGTTTTGGTTGAGTGCTTAACGAACAAAAGCTAAAAAAAGGTTTTTGCCAGGATGACCACAAGTCTGGCACGAGTACGATAACTTTGGCGCCAAGATATAATAACGGTTTTTGGTAGAGGGTCTTAATACAAGCATTTTTTACTATGGGAGGTGGGGTCTATCTCCCCCCGTTTAGGCGGGAGGGGCAATTTACAAAAGTTATTATTTAAAATGGAAAAAAATAATTAAAAAATAACGGTGATACTTACAATTAAGTTGTATACATTTTTTTAAAGCCAACATTCTGTTCTATTAGCCAGTTTTTAAATCAAGTCAAAACTATGCGTAGTTTTTGAAAAATTTAATTTTAAACTCAAAATTTGAGTAAAAAAAGTTAAAAAAAGGTTTAAAGTGTAACTTTTGCAATACTTCAAGATTATCTACCATTGTTTTTATTTCAGAACTTATTGCTCTTATTTGTTTTTGATCAAAAACTGAAAACTAGATGATTTTATAACTTTTAGTTTTTGAGAAAATTGAAAATAAAAATTTAATTTTAAACTCAAAATTTGAGTAAAATAAGTTAAAAAAAGGTTTAAAGTGTAACTTTTTCAATACTTCAAGATTATCTACCATTGTTTTTATTTCAGAATTTATTGCTCTTATTTGTTTTTGATCAAAAACTGAAAACTAGATGATTTTATGTCTTTTAGTTTTTGAGAAAATTGAAAATAACCACAACTACTATTTTAATTTTTTTTGCTTGAGTAGTCTTATTTTGATAGTAATAATGGTATTTGCGTATGCGTAATGCGTGTTTGGGTGTATGCAACAGTAAGGTGTGTGCGAGTTTGGGTGTATGCAACAGTGGCATCTGCAACCCCCCTGCTTGGGCACACTATAGGATTTGGGCTGGGTGCAAGTTGGAGTGCGTGCAAGGTGGGGTGGGTGCAAGGTGCGGTGGGTGCAAGATGGGGTGCATGCAAAGTTTCTTTTGCATTTAAATAAGCTGGATTTAAGAAAAATTAATTTACCCTAGGTATATCTTAATCCATATTCGATTATTACTATCAAAATAAGACTACGTTAATACTTAAGCAAGGAAAAAGTAATTCAATTAAAATATTTTGTTTTGGTAATTTTCAATTTTCTCAAGAACTAGAAGACATCGAGTCATCTAGTTTTCAGTTTTTGATCAAAAACAAATAAGAGCAATGAATTCTAAAAAAAAAACAGTAAATAATTTGAAAGTTTTGAAAAACTACACTTTAAACCTTTTTTTTAACTTTTTTTGCACAAATTTTGACTTTAAAACAATTTTTTTCAAAAACTATGCATAGTTTTGACTTGGTTTAAAAACAAGCTAATAGACAAAAGTGTTGGCTTTAAAAAAAGGTATAATACTTAATTATAAGTATTACCGTTATTTTTTAATTATTTTTTTCCATTTAATGTACATATTTTTTTAAACTGCCCCTACCGCCTAAACGGGAGGAGATAGACCCCCCTCCCATAGTAAAAAATGCTTGTTTTTAACTGTTCTATACAAATCAGTCATTAAACTTTGTCGCCAAAGTTATCGTACTCTCCCCACAAGTCTTACTTGTTTGGGTGCGGCATCTCTTCCCACGCAGCATTTCTCACGGAATTACCCTTAATCTTCTAGTTAAAGCAATTCAAAATCAGAAAATTACAAAAAATCGAAAATTGACACACCTCGGAACAAAAAGATCGATTTTTCAATGGTTTTTTTGTGAAAAGGGTTAATTTTTGATTTTTTTGTTAGAGGTTTAACTAGAAGCTAATACTAATAGAGTAGACGTGTAAGACAGTTCATTAGAATTGGATGAGAACTTTTTGAGTTATCCTGCCCGCCAATTTAAATAAAATGAACGACTAAGTCGTACAAACTTGCTCAAGTATCCAAAGATTTGTTGATCATCAAATATTATTGAGACAGTATAAAAGCTTTTGCAAAAAAGAAATGATAGAAATCGGTTGATTAGTTGTTGAGAAAACTTAAAAACAAAATAACGGTTCTATGGGGGGTACTCTTCTGAAGCAATACACAACATACTCAAATTTGTATGGGGACTACTGTTATTTTGAGTCTTAAACAAAAATTGAAAAAAAAAACGCCCAAATTTGAAGTCATCCGACCCAATGATTTGAGATGTAGGGGCCAGGAGAGGCAGACGGACGGAATCGGGGGACCCACTTTTTTCGACTTCTCTACCATAGTTATGTCGTGTTTGAATCTCGAGTTCGAAACTTTTTACGAATGCAAAACTTGCCATAAACTCGTAGTTCCTATGTGTCGTAAGTAAAAAAGTAGTTTTGAGAAAAACTCGTTTAAAGTTTTGACAAACAGAACTGTTTTAGGTACTTTACTAAGGATTTTCTGAGTACCTATCTGTTGAGCTTGATGGATCATACAATAGACCACAAGATTGTAAATTCGAAACGCAAGTAACCGAGCGCTTTGTTTCAAACTTCAATAGTGCTCAAGCGGCGAGTCCACACTCAACAAATTTTCCTGGTAGGCAAAATCTGGTAGAAAATACCAGGCAAAAAACTGGTACAATAGTCCAGATTTCGTGGTAAATAACTCCAGATTTCATGGTAAAAATCAAAAAACCAGAAATCTGGTAGAATCTACCAAGTACCAGAAGAATTTTTTTAACCAGATTTCCTGGTAGAAAAAAAAACAGGAAAAAATGTGGTAAAATACTCCAGATTTCGTGGTAAATAACTCCAGATTTCCTGGTAAAAAGAAATCTGGTTTTATTTACCAGAAATCTGGTTTCCTGGTAAAATTTTTGACAGAAAATTTTCTGGTAAATATTACCAGCGTCCTGGTAGAAAGTATTTTTTTTTCCTGGTAAAATGAAGATTATCTGGAATCTGGTTAATAGAACCAGGAAATTTATTTTCTGGTATATTTTTTCCTGGTAGATAAAACCAGTCTTCTGGTATTTATTACCAGAAATACTGGGAGTTTAAAAATTATCTTTTTTCTGGTAAATAAAACCAGAAATTTTACTGTCTGGTATATTTTTTCCTGGTAGATAAAACCAGTCTTCTGGTACTTATTACCAGAAATACTGGTAGTGTAAAAATTATCTTTTATCTGGTAAATAAAACCAGGAATTTTGTTGTCTGGTATATTTTTTTACTGGCAGATAAAACCAGTCTTCTGGTACTTATTACCAGAAATACTGGAAGTCTTAAAATTATCTTTTATCTGGTAAACAAAACCAGGAATTTTATTGTCTGGTATATTTTTTTCCTGGTAGATAAAACCAGTCTTCTGGTACTTATTACCAGAAATACCGGAAGTCTAAAAATTATCTTTTATCTGGTAAATAAAACCAGGAATTTTATTGTCTGGTATACATTTTTACCAGAAAAAAATTTCTTTTATATTTTACCAGAATTGTGGTACCTACATTTTTACCAAAAAAAAAAATATCCCTGGTATATTCTACCAGAATTCTGGTACATTTTTACCAGGAAACAAAATATTCCTGGTATATTCTATCAGAGTTCTGGTATATTTTTACCAGGAAAAAAATATTCCTGGTATATTCTACCAGAATTCTGGTAGGTACATTTTTACCAGGAAAAAAAATATTTCTGGTATATTCTACCAGAATTCTGGTACATTTTTACCAGGAAAAAAAATATTCCTGGTATATTCTACAAGATTTCTGGTATATTTTTACCCGGAAAAAAAATATTCCTGGTATATTCTACCAGAATTTTGGTACATTTTTACCAGGAAAAAAAATATTCCTGGTATATTTTACCAGAGTTCTGGTAGGTACATTTTTACCAGGAAAAAAAATATTCCTGGTATATTCTACCAGAATTCTGGTATATTTTTACCAGGAAAAAAATATTCCTGGTATATTCTACCAGAATTCTGCTACATTTATACCAGGAAAATAAAATATTCCTGGTATATTCTACCAGAATTCTGGTACATTTTTACCAGGAAAAATAATATTCCTGGTGTATTCTACCAGAGTTCTGGTACATTTTTACCAGGAAAAAAAATATTCCTGGTATATTCTACCAGAATTCTGGTAGGTACATTTTTACCAGGAAAAAAAATATTTCTGGTATATTCTACCAGAATTCTGGTACATTTTTATCAGGAAAAAAAAATATTCCTGGTATATTCTACCAGATTTCTGGTATATTTTTACCAGGAAAAAAAATATTCCTGGTATATTCTACCAGAATTCTGGTATATTTTTACCAGGAAAAAAAATATTCCTGGTATATTCTACCAGAATTCTGGTATATTTTTACCAGGAAAAAAAATATTCCTGGTATATTCTACCAGAATTCTGTTACACCACGTTTGGCTTGTTTGCTGGTAGTATTCATCATTCCCGCCAAAAATAGGTGCCTACTACAAAATATCCATCCAATAACGGGACATGCATATGCATGTCTATGCCAGCACAAGTAATGAAATTGTGGATCCAGAGATGTTAAATGTGCTCTATGCAAGCACGAGTAACGAAATTGTTGATACAGAGATGTTTAATGTAACATTTTTATTGCTAGTTTGTTCAGCTTTAATAAAATAAATAGAAGAATTTGCTTAATCGTCTCCAAAAGTAATTATTTCTGTATAGCTTAAGGCATTTCATTGTTTAATTTGTTTGGCACAAACATTTGGTAGATTTTATGTGAGTTACTATTTTTCTTCGTGTTTTTATTTATCAATGAAACCAATACAAAATTCAGATATATAAAAAAGGCAAAACTTGTTTTGGTTTTTTTATTCGATTTTGGTTCCTTTTTTCGAATTTTCTTTGAAAGAAACATATGGATGGAGTCATATAACGTGATAATAAAAAATAGTTGATCGATTTTCCAACTTGAATTAACCATGCAAACTTTCATGAAAATTGCATATTTTTGTATGAAAACGAAAACTAATTAGGTGTCACTTAAATCATTGCAAAAAAACTTTTTAAATGTAACTTTCTTGCATAAAACACAAAAAAAGCTATCTTGACTAACATTACATTATTCAGGACCTCGGATTCAGTTTCAGCGACCCAAAAAACAATTATTAACACAAATATGCCTTTTATTTGGGCTTTTAAGTAATCTGTCGGTGTTAAAGAAAAACTGTCGTATGGAAGGGTTAAAATAGGATATTTTAACCATAACTAATGTAAGCATTAGTTTTTCAACATTTACCTTAATTTATTTTATCAATTATTACTTCAAACTTTTCGAACAACTAGCTACGAATTATGTATATAAAATGAGATTATTGTACATTTTTCCCATGTAAAAGTATTTATAAAATTTTTTGATTCTCAAAAAAAAAGTTCGAACAATTTTTAGATGGAAATTTTTTGAAATAATTTTTTGAATTTAATAGAGTTTACGGAATCAGTTAGCAGACATAAATTAAAACTCCGAACCGTTTGAACCATCCAAGTGAAGAGAGTAGTTATGAAATGACGGTGGGTTGTATGTAACACTTTTAAGAATTTTGTATGATTTTCTCTCGAAATTCTTGGAAGTGTTACATACAAACCACTGTCATTTCAAAACTACTCACTTGATTGGGATGGTTCAAACGGTTCTGAGTTCTAATTTATGTCACCTAAGTGTTTCTTAAAACCATTTTCAATTTAAAGAATGATTTCAAAAAATTCCCATGTAAAAGTACCTATTTATAAAATTTGTTGATTCTCAAAAAAAAAGTTCGAACAATTTTTAGATGGAAATTTTTTGAAATAATTTTTTGAATTTAATAGAGTTTACGGAATCAGTTAGCAGACATAAATTAAAACTCCGAACCGTTTGAACCATCCAAGTGAAGAGAGTAGTTATGAAATGACGGTGGGTTGTATGTAAAACTTTTAGGAATTTTGTATGATTTTCTCTCGAAATTCTTGGAAGTGTTACATACAAACCACTGTCATTTCAAAACTACTCTCTTGCTTGGGATGGTTCAAACGGTTCTGAGTTCTAATTTATGTCACCTAAGTGTTTCTTAAAACCATTTTCAATTTAAAGAATGATTTCAAAAAATTCCCATGTAAAAGTATTTATAAAATTTTTTGATTCTCAAAAAAAAAGTTCGAACAATTTTTAGATGGAAATTTTTTGAAATAATTTTTTGAATTTAATAGAGTTTACGGAATCAGATAGCAGACATAAATTAAAACTCCGAACCGTTTGAACCATCCCAAAGAAGAGAGAGTGATCATGGACTGGATGTTGGATTATTGGTCTCCATTGGATTTTCTGATGACAGGCCGATAGTCCTGTCATCGGAAATGTCCAATGGAGACCCCAGGTAACAAGCATCTGATTCAATAAAAAAAAATGGATCGATAGCTGGTTTTGGAAATCAGCTCCTCAACTAACAACCCTGCTTTTTTCAACGAAAACTCAGCAGACATTGTACACATTCGCTGACTACCAAAATAAGTTGATTAGGGTGTGCATTAAAATCGAACTTTCACAAATGTGATGTCTCAATAGGGGTATTTACTATTAGATGCAAATGGTCTTGTATCGTTTCATTTCAAAAGTGTAACATTTTCTTACACTAAAACAACCAAATATACAGACTAACCCTATTGCAATAGAAAAATACAGTGTTGCAAAATTTGTCTGTTCTAGTTGTAATAGTAGAAAAATAAAATACACCGGATCGTTAGTACCCCTAATGAATAATTGTGTTCTTTTAACTTAAACAAATGGTATACTTATAGACACAGCAACTGTGGTAATTTGAACTACAACAATTTTACGAATATTCTCAAATGCACATGCGATAACTAAATTATAATTTATTCCAAAGCACACAATTAAGAGATATCATATTTTACAAATTCAGAGTGTCAGCCGTCATCGTAAAAAAAATAAGGAGATTCGTAGACACAAATAAAAAACCAGATCTGGCTGGTTTGCTGGTAGTATTCATCATTCCCGCCATTAATACATACTACAAATATCCATTCAATAACGGGACATGCATATGCATGTCTATGCAAGCAAGAGTAAAGAAATTGTTGACCCAGAGATGTTAAATGTAACATTTTTACTGGTATGTTTTTTAGGTTTTAAAAAATTAATAAAAGAGTTTGCCGGAATCGTCTCAAAAAGTAAATTATCCTGTATTGCATAACATATTTTATTGCTAAATTTGTCTGCCGCACAAATTTAGTAGATATTATGTGAGTAACCTACTACTTTTATTCATGTTTTTATTTATCAATGAAACTCATACAAAATTGACAACATTATTTACCATATACGCATAAGTATAATTGACTTTGTTACGGTGTATAAAAAGGCAAACCTTTAACGCACTAATTTATAGTTGATCGCTTTTTCAACGCGAATAAATAACCATCAAACTATTATGAAAATTGTATATTTTTGTATGAAAACGATAACTTACTAATAGGGTGTCACTTTAAATTCTCGCAAAAAAGCATTTTTAAATTTAACTATCTTGCATAAAACACAAATAAAGATATTTTGACTAGCAACTATAACATTATATGATTCCCCCCAGTTTTCATAGATGTTAAGGCCAAAACATACTAAGGCCATTCCAAAGTAACGGAGAAGCCATATTGACCTTGTTTCCAGTTTATCTCGTCGAAGAAGAAATCCTTTCTCTTGAAACTTGGTAGGTCTTAAGGGCTAATGATAAATTTGATGTTTTAAAAGTTTCACGAAAAACTTAACAAACGTACCCAAATTATTCACAGATAAAGCGGTAGCGGAGAAGTCGCGTAGAATTCTTCTCCGTTACCATTAAATTTTATAATTTTCAGTTAAAAAATACTCATTATGTTGTATTACTTTCTCAATTTTCTTTTTTTATTTTCAGTTCTGTCAAATATTTATTCTCTGAACATACAAATTTAACCACCTCCCAGAGCAGGATAAACTTTTGATAGCTGAAAATGTATCTTTTTACTTTAAAAATGTCGCAAGAGCATTCTAGGCTAAATAATTAACCCAATTCAAACAAGCCTAAATATCAAATATAAATTTTATTATTTTTATAAATTTTCTTTGTGAAAACTCCATAAAAAATATTCCAATAAAAAAAAAAACAAAAATCTTCATAATATATCCAAACTAAGTTTGTTACACATCTCTGTTTTCTTTTCAATGTGCAGAGATTTACTTTTATAATTTAACAACCCTGCGCATTGAACGATGTGCTTGGTATTGGAAGAAAGAAAATCGAAACTTGTGTATTATTTCTGTGCAAACATCGGAGACAGCAACACGCGGTATTTATTTTCTGTAACTTATATGTGATTTTAAAATAAAATTGTTGGCAAAAGTTTATTAAATTATTAGCTTGTAAAATTAAAGAAAATACTTCAATATTACTTTGTTAATAACAAAGTAATATTGAAGTATTTTCTTCGTGTAGAATTCAACCCCCATTTTGAAACTCAAAAAAAGCACGCGTTTTCTTAAGCATTCTTCTTCTTCGTTTGGCGTCTGTTTTAACCAGGTTAGTACATATCTACAGAATATTTTTTTCAATCCCCATTTTGAAACATTTATATTTTCATATTATTTTAAATATTCTTCAACAATGAACAAGCTATAAATCTAATTGTGTGAAAACGAAGCAATATTCTACTTTGTCGGGCGTTTACCAGAGCGTTTCCCAGCATTAACCAGGTTGCTACATACATATCTACAAAACCCAGACCAGACATAATTACAAGTAAGTAACACCCTTTTATTAGAATTTTGTTCTTGTATCGTTTTAAATCAATTCAATCTGACTTTGTGTGGATTTTAATTTTCATTCAGTTTGAAATACATTATGTATAACTAATGTCAATTTAAGTTCGCAATATTAAGCTGAATATCACATAAAAAAACTCAAATAATATCTGTTGGCAACATCAAAAAAGAACGCGATTTTTTGGCAAAGCGTAACTTATTCGTAATTTTGCATTAAATTTGTTGGTAATATGTATCTTTAAAATTGTGTTTATTTCCATCCGCATTTTTAATTCTAAAGTAATATGGTCCAATTGCAAACATTGCACGCGTTTTATTGTGTAGAACATGTTGGTACATACATGTCTACCGAATTGTTTTTTTTCAACCCCCATTTTGAAACTTACATTTTTATTTTGCCCAATTCCAAAAAGGCACAGAATTTTGTATGAAGTATTATTCTCCTTCGTCGGGCGTCTGCATTAACCAGGTTGGTACACATCTACAGAATATTTTTTTTCAATCCATCCCTATTTTGAAACATGTATATTCATATTTGTTTAATTATGTACAACAGTGAGAGAGCACGCTCCAATTGCAAACAAAAAAAAGACTCGGTTTTCTATGAAGTATTATTTTATTCTACTTTTTCGGGCATTTGCATTAACCACATTGTTACATACATATGACTTTTATCTCCAATCCCAATTTTAAATTTACATTTTCATATTACCTACCTAATTGCAAGAAAAAGATGAGGTTTTCTTATGGAGCGTGCTTGTTAACAAAATTTCACTGTTTTAGATGATTAAATATTTGTTTTATTTCTCCAACCCAAGTCATTCCAAGATTATTAAATCATCTTAAAACAAAAACCTAGCTGGTGATTTAGACCAGACATGTTCAACAGGAAGTTACATCAGTTTGTTAGAATTTCGTTGTTGTATCGTTTAACAGCAAAATTCTAAACGTAAGATCTCATTTTTATAGCTTATTTTTATTTTTATTTTTATTTTTATTAAGTTTGAGATGGACAATCAAACTAACATTAATTCTCCCACCCAACAGATTCCAAGAAAATTACAAAATTTTAACAATCATCGGCTATACATCTACAAAACTAAACTACCAGCTACAACAATCATCATATACATCTGAAAACTACCAGCTACTACAATTATCGGCTAGACAACTGAAAACCTACCAGCTACTACAATCATCAGGCAGACTAAACCAATATTTTAAACAGATAAAAACAGTAAGTAACACCTTTTTAATAGATACGAAAATTAACTTTATACTAACAGAACTAGCCTAAACTTAATTGTATAAAAAGAAGTAGCATCCTTTTATTTGAAATTCGTTCTTGTATCATTTTAAAGCAAAATTTAAAGTGATAGATTTGACTTTGTATAGCTTATCTTAGTTTTGAAACATACAGGTAGATATAGGTAATCAAACTAACATTAATTCTCCTACCTAAACGATTCCAAGATTGTTAAATCATTTAAAAAAAAAAACACCAGCTACTACAATCATCAGCCAGATCAGACTTAATAATTTTCAGCAGATGAAGGCACGAAGTAACATTCTCTTGTTAGAATTTCGGTTTGGTATCGTCTTAAAGCAAAATTCTAAACATTAACTTTGACTTAGAATAGTTAACTTTTGATTTTGATTATGAAACTGAGTACTACTTGAGCTTAACTTATAACATATAACACATTCTTTCGGGCTATAAGATTACTTACACCAGCTTTTACGAAATCTAGCTAAAGATATCTAACAACAACTATTACGAACCCCCTTTTTAGATTAACCAACAAATGGATTGCTTTATTTGTAATCAACAATTTGATACTTTGAAAAGTATATCGACTCACTTCAAAGTGGTTCACCGATTAGATGGAGTAGGTGTTTACCGGTGTACTTTTAATAACTGTACGTCAATTACTTCAACTTTTTCAAATTTTTCGCGTCATTGTAAAACGCACATTAAGGATGGATTGACACTATTTTCGTCATCCTCGAATATTGTTGAGAGTTCAGATTTGCATTCTTGTTCTGAATTTGTATCATATTCTTATTGTATTTCTCCTCCCACTGCAGTTTCTTCTGACACAAATCATTTTAATCAAGCAAACTCTGATATAGATATGGACAGAGATAATGATAATAGTCACCATAATTATATTAATATTGATAAAATTGGAATAAAGTTTGCTATGAAATTATACAGTATGGACAATTTGTCACGCAAGGATGCGACTACAATAATAGAAATGATTAAGGAATCAATTCAAGAGCCCATGATAGAGTTCTTTAAAATATTTGCTAATAAAAGTGACCGACCGGTCGAAGATCGCTTACAGATCTCATCGTTAATTGCAGCGGTTGAAAAGCCGTTCGAATTATGCAGCACTGATCACAATCTTATGCAATGGCTGACATTGAATGATTATTTATGTGCAGCTACAGAGTTCACTATTAATGACGAGTTACGAAATGTTTATCATAATGGAATTAATTGCCATGAAGATCAAACAACTACGGGGGTTCTCCTCCCACTTGAATTTCAATTCAGAAAAACTTTTGAAAAAAATGATCTATTAATTAAAACTATCACAGAAATCAACAAAATTTCAAGTGATGAATCGAATATCTCACATTTCATTAAAGGAAAAGCTTGGCAAAAAAAACTTGAATTGTTTTCATCTAATCAAACTGTCATACCTTATTTCTTATACATGGATGATGCGGAAATAAATAACCCGTTAGGCTCACACGCCGATCCTATTTCATTTATTTATTATTCATTTCCCGTCATCCCGGGGAAATCTGATGTTAATTTAGCTGCACTTTTCAAAGCTCGCGACTACAAATCGTTCGGTAATAAAAAATGCCTTTACGCACTTATTGAAAAAATTAAATTATTGGAAGAAACCGGAATTAATATCGCTACATCTGAAGGAATAAAAAAGGTTCACTTTGTAATGGCTTTATTGATTGGTGATAATTTGGGTTTAAATGCTATCTTAGGTTTTTCTTCGTGCAGTAGTACATTTTTTTGTCGACTTTGTAAACTTCCAAAAAAAAAACTTCTGAAATGTCTATTGAAGTTATAAATATGCTACGTAATAGGGAGAACTATGAACAAGACGTCGCTGTTAACGATTACAAACAAACGGGCATACACGAGAATTCAGTTTTCAATTCTATTAAATCATTCCACGTGACTTCCAACTATTCAGTTGATGTGATGCATGATATTTTTGAGGGCGTATGCCACTATAACATGTGTCACATCATTAGACATATTATTGAAATGAAGTTTTTCTCAAATTTGGAGACTTTCAACGACCGAATTAACTCTTTTAATTACGGAGAAATTGAGATCGGAAACATTTCACAGTCACCAATTACGAGTGACCATTTAAAAAATATGCATTTAAAGAAATCCGCGCGTGAAATGATGACTTTTGTTTATCATTTTCCCCTAATTGTAGCCGATCGTATTCCTGAAAAAGATGAAGTCTGGATTTTCTTCTTGAATTTTGTAGAAATCATAGATATTCTTTTGGATTTCAATATTTCGAATGACATGATTGATCATCTTGCTGAACTTATAAGACAACACCATCTTGACTATGTAAAGTTGTTCAAAGATACTCTTAAACCAAAACATCATTTTATGGTGCATTACCCATTGGTATTTCGTATGTCTGGGGTGCCGCGTAATTTTTGGTGTTTCCAATTCGAAGCCAAACATAAGGAGTTCAAGAAATATGCGCGAGTCATTAACTGTCGAAAGAACATTCCACTCACATTATCAATCAAATTTCAATTAAAATTCGCACAATCGATATTAAATGAGACTTCTTCTGATCTTGTGACTTTCTCTGATTGTCACATGCTTGATACTTGCCACTTTGAATTGATTAATGACTACAAAGTACGCCATGGAATCCATTCAGATTTCTCAAGTTTCTCACAATGCGTCTATTACGGCAAACTATTCATGAAAGGTTATTTCATTTCACAATGTCTAGATAATGCAATAGAAAATGCGTACATATTTTGAATAAAAGAGGTAGTCAAGTTTTCCGAGCAAACTTTTCCGTATTTAGTATGCGAACGTATTCAAATAATTGCATATCGAAAACACTACGCTGCAATCGAAATTGGCAATGCCACTACACCAATTCAATACTTATCTCATCATTTACTACGAATAGATAATTGCAAAAGTCCTCCAATAAATGTTTATAAAATATCTCGTGGTTTGATGATGATAAGACCAAAAATAATATATTAATTATTAAGAAATTCCCATTGCTTCAGTTCTTTTTTCTTTTTTGATATTTTTTATTTACATCAAGGCGGTAATCATTAATACTCATTTACTTGGCGTTCATAACTTATAAGCAAAATTTCTTCCTGTAATCAAACATCCAACAAAATTGATACAAAAAAAAATGGAAGAATCAGAACCACGTTCACCGTCACCTGTGGAGGAAAATACGATAAGTGAATTGAAACAAATAGAAACACCGGTCAACATTATCCCATCTAGTCAAGTACTTCTATCGACTACAAATTATGTTTTGGTTCGAGATGACGGTAAATTATTACAAAAGGATTTGTCATCGCCAAATAACTCAATAAGTATTCAAGAGCAATCAGATGATCAATCAACGGTAGGTGGGGAAAATGTTTCATTCTCAGGATTGATAAGTTCTTATTGCTCCAATGATGATGATAATGAGGTGGAAGCTCTCATTACTCTTTTGAATGAATGGAAAATTCCAAAATTTGTTCACCAATTTTTTATTGGTAAATATAGAATATTGATTTAAAGTCGAAATATTTCAACAAAAACCTAAAATTACGTTTTCAGATGAAAATCTTTTTGTACCGGTGTTGAAAGTGGCAAACGAATTTTTCGTGAAGAGGTTTTTACAAACTTTAAATATAACAACCGCAAGGAGCATTGTTTTCTTTGATAAGTGGTATCAATGGAAAACCGAACGGTATGCATCTTTATCTAATACTCCGTCTTTCGATGAGCGAAATGTTTCTACACCAACGACTAGTGTAGCGTCACCTTCATCTACCACCGCATCAATGAGCAAAAGTTTGATAGATATTTTAAACTGTAAAGATGGACAAACAATTAAAGATTATTATGAAGAAAATAAAAATATCGACAATAAATCTGTTCGTAAGTTGCTCACCGATACAATTTTGAGTTACGCCAGAATAAATAATGTACATTTCTCGTCGAACGATTTGATAAAGCTCTCAGAAGAAATACAGTTGGTGTTTAATGAGGATCCAGTAAGAAATTAGAAACTGTTACAATTTATTGTTTTTTTTTTAATTTTCATTAATTCATAGTTGGATTACTACTGCACAAAAAAAGGCATGAAAAATCCTAAAGGTAAACTTGCAAACAAGTTTCATAATTATCGAGGGAAAAGTCGTTCAATAAATCGCTTGTTTGCGGAACACAATAATAAAAAGAAGAAAACCGATGATTTGCCGGTGGAACAAAATACTTTTGAACAAGAAAAGCTGCTTCTAAAAATGAAGCACGATCATCATACAATGAACGCTCAAGAAAAAAGTGATGCATGGGCAAAAACTTTTCCTATTCGCCAATTAGATCTCCAAAAGGCTAACGATAAGGCAATTAAATGGGAAAAATTCGAATGGCTATGAATATGTAAGAAAATAATTGGTCCTAGTTTATTTTTTGATACCACACAATTTTAGTTTTAAATTTTTCATTAACTAAACAATGTTTTTTTATTTAATATTAAGTTAAACAGCATTATTTCAATGAAATGGTTTTCATTAATTCCAACTTCAGAATTTGATTTTTTTTTCTTTTACTCGAATCCTAATTATCAAATACTTTATTTTCGGTTTTAACGTGTGTTTTCTGAAAAACTATTCAATGAAAACCATAATTCAAAAATCAAATTTTAGAATGCATTAATAACGTATCTTAGGTTTCTTTTCTTGCATGACCCTTCCAGCAATATATGTTCCATTTACTTTTATATTATTATTAGTTTTAAACTTAGGTATTTTAGAAAAAATTGAGTTAAAAAAGAGCTTTTTCTAATTTAACTTTAAAAACAAACTTTCTTTTTAGATCGAATCAGACTTTAACAGAATGTTTGCAAATAAAGACGATGTTCTGGTGGGTACCAAAATAGCAAATTTTTTTAATTTAATGCTGCAACACGCGTTCCCAAAATTAATAACCAATAACGAGTTAAAAACCATGCTGTACGATTTCAATCAACAATGTCAAGCAGATGTGTGCGAAGTCTCTCAGAGTAAATATAATTAACCTTAGCTATATATTACATACGGAGCCTTGTCGCCAAATAATCTTGTTTTGTTTAAGTTTTTTGACTTTGCCACTTACGATTATATGGCGATAAGGCCCAGATATGTATAACAGGTTATTACTTTTTTTAATTATTGTAAAACGTAGAATTTTTGAGCAACTTAAACGCTTAACAATTCCTTAGTTTTGTATTTTGTTCAAATATTCAAATTAATCTTAAATAAAAAATAAAACTCTCAAAAATAATTAATTTTTCTATTTTCTTCAAATAATATTTTCTTTTTTTTAAATATAAAAAAAAAAATATATGTAAGCAGTTAACAAGTTTGTTCATTCTAATTCCAGAGTTTTGTCTTTATGATTGAATAAACCAAGCACACAAATTCAAAGCTTGGTTTAGGTACTTCATTGAATTGTGAAGCTTTGTTTTACAATATCTGTTTATGTTTCAGTTAACAACTGGAGGACCTATTTAACAGAAAAGGAAAAAAAATGTATTAAAAACAATTTAAATGATCATAATATTGATTAAAACATTATCAACTTTAAAAAATTATTATTCTTTTCATAAATTTAACAATTTTTCATTTCATACAACATAAAACATAAAATCAAAATTACCTATTTTCTTATAACAAAATTCTCAATTCGTTAACAGATACTATGATTGCGATGGTATTCATGCACTTGCACTATCTACTGCCACCAACCGCTCGTGATAACAATAAGCGCTACACCGTAAAAGATAGTCAAGAAGCATCGATAAGATTGTTTGCGCTCCCTCAAGACTACAAGGAGCATCAAAACAGTTCAAACAGTTCAAATTCCCAGCCACCGATAATATCAATTATTGGTATATTGACAAAAATCGAAGAAATCCACGTAGGTTTTGACAACATGCATTTCAAGATGTTAACTATGGAACGTGCCATTGATATTTGCCTAAAAACATTCTTCACCTTTAACATGGCGTATCCGAAGCAATGTGAAAACTTTTGGCAATTCATAGATATTTATTTCTACCAAATCGAAAAATCAGCCACAAACGCCAAAGCACGCAACCTTTTGAGATTCCTCAACTCAACTGAATGTCTAAATTCGTAAGATGTCAGAGTGAGATAACTTTTATTATTCTGTATGTAAATAAACATATTTTTATGTTATTTAATTTAAGTACACTATTTCATAATATTTAATTTAAGTTATCTTTTTTATGTTATTTAATTTATTTGAATAAAATAAGTTATTGTTTTTTTAAATTATAAAAAGGCTTATGTTTTCTTTAATTTTATGGATTGGTTTTTGGATTTTTAGATTGCGACTTTAAGGACATTTTTGTAATAGGTTTTTTTAGTTTTTTTCAGAGTTTCATGAATCTAATGGTAAGCAAAACAAAAAACTTCTAAATAACCATTCTCTCCCTAGGAAGTACCAAGGTTCTGGTGGATTTTACCAGGACAAAAAATATTCCTGGTATATTCTACCAGAATTCTGGTACATTTTTACCAGGAAAAAAATTTTCCTGGTATATTTTACCAGAATTCTGGTATATTTTTACCAGGAAAAAAATATTCCTGGTACATTTTACCAGGAAAAAAAAATATTCCTGGTATATTCTACCAGAATTCTGGTACATTTTTACCAGGAAAAAAAATATTCCTGGTATATTTTACCAGAATTCTGGTATATTTTTACCAGGAAAAAATATTCCTGGTACATTTTACCAGGAAAAAAATATTCCTGGTATATTCTACCAGAATTCTGGTACATTTTTACCAGGAAAAAAAAATATTCCTGGTATATTTTACCAGAATTCTGGTATATTTTTACCAGGAAAAAAATATTCCTGGTACATTTTACCAGGAAAAAAATATTCCTGGTATATTCTACCAGAATTCTGGTACATTTTTACCAGGAAATAAAATATTCCTGGTATATTTTACCAGAATTCTGGTATATTTTTACCAGGAAAAAAATATTCCTGGTACATTTTACCAGGAAAAAAATATTCCTGGTATATTCTACCAGAATTCTGGTACATTTTTACCAGGAAAAAAAATATTCCTGGTATATTTTACCAGAATTCTGGTATATTTTTACCAGGAAAAAAATATTCCTGGTACATTTTACCAGGAAAAAAAATATTCCTGGTATATTTTACCAGAATTCTGGTATATTTTTACCAGGAAAAAAATATTCCTGGTACATTTTACCAGGAAAAAAATATTCCTGGTATATTCTACCAGAATTCTGGTACATTTTTACCAGGAAATAAAATATTCCTGGTATATTTTACCAGAATTCTGGTATATTTTTACCAGGAAAAAAATATTCCTGGTACATTTTACCAGGAAAAAAAATATTCCTGGTATATTCTACCAGAATTCTGGTACATTTTTACCAGGAAAAAAATTTTCCTGGTATATTTTACCAGAATTCTGGTATATTTTTACCAGGAAAAAAATATTCCTGGTACATTTTACCAGGAAAAAAAATATTTCTGGTATATTCTACCAGAATTCTGGTACATTTTTACCAGGAAATAAAATATTCCTGGTATATTTTACCAGAATTCTGGTATATTTTTACCAGGAAAAAAATATTCCTGGTACATTTTACCAGGAAAAAAAATATTCCTGGTGTATTCTACCAGAATTCTGGTACATTTTTATCAGGAAAAAAATATTCCTGGTATATTTTACCAGAATTCTGGTATATTTTTACCAGGAAAAAAATATTCCTGGTACATTTTACCAGGAAAAAAATATACCTGGTATATTCTACCAGAATTCTGGTACATTTTTACCAGGAAATAAAATATTCCTGGTATATTTTACCAGAATTCTGGTATATTTTTACCAGGAAAAAAATATTCCTGGTACGTTTTACCAGGAAAAAAAATATTGCTGGTAAATTCTACCAGAATTCTGGTACATTTTTACCAGGAAAAAAAATATTCCTGGTATATTCTACCAGAATTCTGGTATATTTTTACCAGGAAAAAAAATATTCCTGGTATATTCTACCAGAATTCTGGTATATTTTTACCAGGAAAAAAAATATTCCTGGTATATTCTACCAGAATTCTGGTATATTTTTACCAGGAAAAAAAATATTCCTGGTATATTCTACCAGAATTCTGGTATATTTTTACCAGGAATACTGGGGAAAATTTTACTAGGGAAAACAAATATTCCTAGTATATTCTACCTGAATACTGGGTCTATTCCCGGTATAATTTTTACCAGGAAAAATAATTCTCCTGGTATATTCTACCAGAAATCTGGTGTATTTTACCAGGATTTCTTCAAAAAATCTCCTGGTAAAATTTACCAGGACTTTCTGGTAAATTTTACCAAGACGCCTGGTAGGAATCTAAAAACCACTTTTTCTGGATAAATTTAGCGGGAAATCTGGTCACCGGTACCAGTTTTTTTTTGAGTGCAGGTGGATCACTTAAATAAATGTTAGATAGATAGATAATTTTATTCATTCAAGCAAACTTAAACCTATAGATACAATATAAATGTTTTTAGATTGAATGAAATTAGTGAACATTCGGTAACTATAAAAGTTAAGCATCTTGCACATGAGCTACGAACTGCGAACTGTGGATGTTCGCATATTTTGACTTTTCTTTCACATGAGCTTTATTTCTATTCGCAGACAGCGACGAATTGTCAACCCTTTTCTCCATTTTTTCCTCAGCCATGATCTTTCACACAAAAACAAAACAAGAGTGGTATAATTTTGGGGTTAAGTTGAGCGCGAACAATTTATTCGTTGCAGTGTGGATGGTATGTGGAACGCGAATAGAGTTTGACAGTTCGTAGCAACCACACCACACTGCAATTCGTTACTAACAAATTGTTTTTACAAAATTGTCTTGTTTTAGAGAACAAAATGCCTTTTAAATGTCTTGCACATGAGAGCGAACAACGAATGAACGAATGGACGAACGAACGTGATTTTACATATTTCGAAAAGTAGGCAACGGCCTAGTCACTGATAAAGCATCGGTTCCCATCGATCACCGAAATCAAGCATCAGTGAGCGTGGTTAGTACTCAGATGGGGGACCGTCTCGAAACCTACCGCGTGCTGTTGTCATGTGTTCTTTCTTTCTGTTGTTCTTTCTCTTCTGTCCTTCTGTCTTGTATTAATGTCTTGTGTTGTTATCACCTTATATAGTCTAGTCGCTCAAGGTGCTGTGTTCTCTACTCTGTACATTTATGTGCTGAGTAGTGTGTAATGTAATGTAATGTAATATTTCGAAAAGTTAATTCCAAACAAAAACACATTTAAATTATAAGAAACCAATTAACAATAATGTTAGGATAATAAAATTTGCATTTTTTTGCACAAACATTTTTACAACAACAAAATACATTCGTTTGCTCAAACAGTTTGTGTAGTGTATGGGCCCTATAAGATCAAAAATAACAGTAGTCCCTATACAATGTTTTTGGTGAAACATTCAAAATTCGAATTTACTCAAGAACGAAATGAATGATTTTTATTAAATTTTCTCTTAATTTTTTTTTTTCTTAACTTCGCTTCTTTTAATACAAAAAAATATACTTTTTTATTGTTCCATAAGGGCAACCCAATGAAAACCGTTTTTTTGTTTTTTTTTTTAGTTTTTCAATAACTCATAAACCGATTTCAAAAAAAAAATTTCCGCATAAGCTCTTGTCTTAATAATACTTGATGAAGGGGAATGTGAAAATAATTGTTTTTGTTTTTTAATAAAATATTAAATTTTTGGTTGTTATTGTTTTTCGTCATTGTGCAAGTTCTCTTTCTGTTCCGCTATTACATCTATTCAATGAATCTATTTCCGATGGTATTTTCCTGAATGAGTGGAAAGTCTCTTTCATTGATCCGATTTTTAAATCTGGATCAAAAAACTTAGTAACGAACTATAGAACAATAACTAAACTACCTGTTGTTCCAAAGCTTTTAGATAGCCTTCTTCAAGATAAATTTAAATCTATTATAAAGCAACATGTAAGTAAATGGTTTTGGAAAGGTAGGTCTATTAATTCTAATCAAGCGTATGGCTTCCATGGACCTCTATAATTCAATGGTTTTCTTCATCGAAAACAATATGTAATGATCGGAGACTTTTTCTCAAAAGAGATTAAGGTAACTTCTGGTGTTCCAGAAGGTAGTTCTATGGCATGGTATAAGGAATACAAGGTATGCTTGACAGTTCTGGTCGACTGAATCGTGACGTCATTGCGAGTGAATTTTCTTATTTATGATGTTCTTTGATCCCTGGCCTATTGTATATATTTTGCTTGAAGAAGAGTTATTACGGTAGGTGGTTCATAATATGGTTAAACATATTGTTACAATTGATTAATGTTTAATTATCTATAGTTTTAGATGGCCAAACATTTCATGAAGAAAAAGTGCGAACGATTATTGAACAAAAATTCTCAGGATTCCAATTGCTTGAATTGAAATTATCTTGTGGTTTTTTGATAAATTTGATCTTCTCAAGGTATAATTAATAATTAAATTAAATAATGAAATTCTATTTAAACCAATTTTGTTTGTTTTGTAGAATTTACAACCAAGAATGCCCTTGAACAAGGTAACCAAGTCAACAGATATTGGAATTGTAGCCACACTGGAAACTTGTAGAATATATGGATATAGGAAAGGAAAAGAGGAAATCGAAACTATAGAAATCCCATTTTCTTATAAATATTTAGTGGGTGAATTGAGTTTGGTTTTCAATTTCTATATATGTAAAACATTGAAATAAAAAGATAAACTAAACTCTTTTAAGTAATAGTTTTTATTTTTTTTTTGTACGTTTGTTTCTTTTTTTCGTTATAAGTGTTATTTAAAGACTTTATTCTAAAATAAAGTCTACATCTAAAGAACAAAAGTTTAACTTTTTGAGGTAAATTTACATCATCACAGTTTGTTAAGTGAAACTTTAAGTAATCACTTATCACATGTATCTTATTGCTATTGATTTTAATAAATATGTTTTCAAGAGCAACAATTTTTTCCATAAATTCTGGAGATGGTTTGTGCAGACCACCTTCAGATATTGCATCAACCCATGTAAATGAGGTTTGCTTTTCTTGCTTAGACGTTATGTCACCAGCATTTTCGAGGTCAATACGTTTAAGTATATACCCAGCTAAGTTTTCTAATGCATCATATTTCAATTCTTCAAACTCCAGTTCTTCAAATTCACTCCAGATCACAGTTGGTTCAGTTTTCTCTTCAGTCTCATCATCGTTCGTTCTAAGAGTCTTGAACAAATTCTCCGTTATCACAATGTTTTCTTTTTCATTGAAGTTTAGTCTTAAAATATTTGTTTCATCGTCTTCTTCTACGTTGCTACTCTGACTTGTATGAAGCAATGTTTCATTTCTTCCTATGAAAACATACAATAAGTGAAATGACGATAACAAAATAAAATATGGGTACTATTTGATATAAAAACAATAATACAAATGCATTTATTTAATATACAATTCAACAAATTTTTAAAAATTGAAACTTAAAATCTACCTAATAAGTATGACCGCAGGCGATATTTAAATTCTAAAGCAGTTGGGTGGTCATGCAAGCCACCTTTTGCACGTATTACGGAAAAAAAATGCTCCAGGACATCTTGATTTAGTCGATACGTCAAGATGAACTCCATAAGGAGTTCGATATTAATATACCCCTTTGAAATGGAAGTAGAGTTTTTCGTTTCGGAGCTAGTATATTCGATATTAAATCAGTCATTTTTTCCAAAATTTTATTTTGAATATCCAGTGAAAGTCCATACGCCATCATTCGATCCCTGGTGTCAATTTTTGGCACTTTAGAATTAAATAAATCAAACCAGTCGTTTACAACTTTCATGCAGTAAGCACAAATCAAAGAATTTTCGGATTTTAAAAGTCCAAACGAAAATGCCCTCTCGATGGCACAAGATCCAGTGTGCGAAAAAAGTTGTGTGGCTAATTTAACTTTTTGTCGCCCAGCTTGTTTAACATTTAAGTGCTCATCAGTAATTTTGTGGATAATGCTGACTTCTGAGCATGAAGTGAGTTGAAGTAGTTCTTTAAGAGGTTCAGAGTTTATAATTTGGTTTTTATAGTTGAATCCCGTGTCAAGAAAATGGTTTCTGAACAGTTTAATAAGGTGGGGAACATCGGCAAATACAAATATTTTTAAGTTTTCGTCTACGGGATTCTTAAAATAAGTATTGTCCGTTGTAATTTCTAGCTCTCTCCATAGTCCTTGATTTGTTGAACCCATATCAGAAACAATTGCAACAACAGTGAAGTCCACTTGGTGTAGAGTAATAATTATGTTTTTAAGGATACTTGCCGTCATTCTACAGTCATAATCATAGAAGACTGGTTGCTTCCAACTTCCACTCAGACCTCTAACCATAACCACTTGAACATATTCCGATGGTTTTAGAACTGTGTCGGTTGATTTATCAAACTCATAGGCAGACTTTATCATTATCTCATCGAAAGAGACAACGCAGATCCTCTCCATTCGGCTGAGTGGGTACTCCTTCATATACCGAAGAACATCTACTAAGACCCCTGGTTGGATTTTTATTCTTAAAGCCCACTGCCGTAGAGTCGAAGGTCCGGGCAAAGGATGATTCTTTTTATAAAGATATCGGTACGCACGTGGACCAGCAGAATGTAGACAAATCGCTGACGATATATCATCCAGTGTCCAGTTCAATTTCTTCTTGGGATTCTTTAGTCGTTTGATCTGGCCATCAGTAAAAATAGATGCAACAGAGCTTTCAAGGTTGCGGAGCTTGCAGTTATCTTCTTCCAATTGTTTTTTTTCTTTTTGGCAAAGCTGCAACTGTTTCTCCAACTCGATTATTTGAAGCTCTCTGCTACATTCCATATCAACTCTGTATATAAAAAAAATTTTGATTTAACACAATGCTTTTTAATATTTTAATATAAAAATGAACCTACTCTGTTTGAGTTGCAATTGAATTTTCAATCTCGACAACATGCTGCATTTGTTCTTGCATATTGGGTGAAACATTTTCTTTTTCTTCATAATGTTGGAGGCAACTTGCCACAGTTCTTCGGTTGTTCCTTTTGTCCGCCCTAACAGTCCTTGATAAAGCAAGCGCATTGTCACCGCAACTTTCAGGTATGTTTCTGGTTGGTACGGCTTTCGGATCAAGTTTTGATTTAGGCAATGGCACATTCATTAGCTTATCTTTAAGACAATAATCGTCTTCTTTAAAATGCAACGAGCATATTCGTGCAAAGCTGGTATTAACATTTTTTTTCCACAAGCTTTAACCCAAGCCAAACTCAGATTTGGATCTTTTGGGAAGCAAAAAAATCTCAGGTTTTCACATTTTTTGTTGTTTGAATAACTTTTGCAATTTTTCACACAACAATAATTTGGCATATTTACATTTATGTAAATAGTTTGTTTATTTAAAAAGAAGTTTATATTTTCCAAGGGAACACTATCTATTTACTTTTGCAAATAAAATCAACCAAAACATTAAGAAATAAAAACCGCACAAAACTGGCTGTCACTCGCAATGACGTCACACGAATACAAGATGGCGACCTATCATCTCATATGTACCATACCTTGTATTCTTTATACCATGGTCCTATGGGTTCTTTATTATTCTTACTTTTTATTAATGATCTTCCGAATGTTCTTAAAAATTCTCTTTAACGATTAAATCTTTATACTGCAGCATTGTGCGTCCCGTTCTTGAATATAACTGTGTTGTTTGGAGCTCTACAATTGAGTTTAATAAAAAAAGAATTGAAAATGTTCAAAAACAATTTCTCAGATTTGCCCTTCGAAATATTTTTGAAAACAATGTAGAAGGTTTCCATCATTCTTATAATTCGAAATCCCTATTACTTGAAATACAGACTCTTGAGTCGAGAAGAAAAATGTATAGTGTCATGCTTATTCGTGATATTTTGACTTCAACCATTGATTGTGAGAGTTTGCTTAACTGCGTGCATCTGTGTATGCTCCATCAATTTCCTTAAGAGCCGGACCGCTCTTGGCAATTGATTCCCATCATACTCTGTTTGGACAACGTGAACCGGTTTCTGCAAGTTATAATTTATTTAATATGTTTTATTCTAATTTAAATACATATATCAATGTCCAGAAACTTATTTAAAAGTCGATTATTCACTTTAATTAATTAATTTTTTTCAATTTTTAATTTTATATATAGGCATATCCACAAAATCTTTCATTTTCAACAATTGAAAATTTTGTTTTTTATTTTGAGGCACATCTATAAACAAACATTTACTTAATTGTTTATCATCTAAATTACAAGAAAATACTTGCGAGATTCATTTTGAAACATCGTTAATAAGGGTAAGTAGTAAAAGAATATCCGTCACGTAACAGTAAGAAAAAAAACTTCATTAAATAGTGCAGTAATTACATAAATTGTGAATAATAAACAAATATAACAAATCAAACAAAAATATTTCAACGATCTTAAAATAATTTTAAATTATATTGCAGTTTTTAATTTCGTACTCCTGCGCGTTACTCTAAACATCTTTGTAACATTTTTTTCGTCTTCATCGTGTAATTTTAAACATTTCTTTTTACTTGTTTGCAAGTTTGTTTTGGCTGTTACAATACACTTTTTTTTGTATATCATTTACTAATTTCCAGCCATTTAGATCTAGCGAATAATGCTCACAAGATGGATTAAGTAAGCAGTTTAAATTTGTACACGAAAGATAATTACAAAATAATGTATTAAGCTTATGACTCACCCAAATTAATTGAAAAATTTTGTAAGATTGAGGCGCAGACTTGATATTAGGTCTTATCAAATTTCAAAGTTTAGATCAACAGCTTTTTTTACTATTGATTATTCGTAAAATTATCATTCACAATCATTTTTTTTGCTGTAAGATAGGGTTTCCAGAACATCTCTTTTAAAGAGAACATGTTCTCTTTTTGGACTCCGATCTTTCTTATTCTTTCTTTTTCCATCAAATTCTTTTTTTGTACTCTTTTTTATTTATGTTCTCTTTTTTGTCCTCTTTTTTCTTTTTTATAAATGTTATGTTGGTGCCTGAAAAATAGTAATCTTACTCCCTTTTCATTAAAAAAAAACTTTGTAGTGTCCACTAAAATAAAGCATTGCAATACGAACCTACCTATTCATTATCCATCACCGAACCTTGGTTCGAAACTTCAAATAAAATTACATCGGCATTCATCCCGAGATTTAAAAAACTAGATGACAAAATAGCCGCTGCAGAGGGTGCTTTTGCTTTTCATGCACTCAAACACCACTTCAGTTTTCGGTCTACAGATTGCTCGACTAAATTATTTAAGGAAATCTTTAACGACTCGGAAGTCGCAAAACGCCTTTCGTCAGCACATACAAAAACAAGATCAATTCAAAAGCATTTCATAGCTCCCTTTTGTATTGTATGTTTTAACCGCCGCGCCGTTAGTGAAACACCGTTTTTGTCAATATCTACCGATGGAAGTAACCATGGCAATATTAAAATATTTCCGATTTTAATACAGTATTTTAAAAAAGAAGTTGGTGTTCAGACCAAATTAATTCATTTGAACAAACTTAGTAGCGAAAATTGGGAAACTATTTCCAATTTTCTCTTGCAAACTTTAAAAAGGTTTGCCATTGAAAAAAATGCATTTCATTTTCTGCAGATAACTATAATACAAATTTTGGAGGTGTAGATAACGTATTTTACAGACTTAAATCCTCAATAGGGAAAGGATTAATTGGAATTGGTTGTCCTGTCCATATAGTTTCAAACGCAGCTAAATATGGCTTCGATATATTTTCTAAAAGACTTTTGCGCCTCGCTTGAAGTAGAGCACAAAGAGTTGCTTCGTCACTGTACCACCAGATGGCTGTCTTTGTTTCCCGCGATTAATAGAATCCTTTAAGTGTATCCTGCTTTGAAAGTTTATTTTTTATCCAACATAAACTGTCCTGTTCTTTAAAAAATATTTTTTCAATCTGATTTATCTGAAGCTATTTTGTATATTGTACATTCACTTGCTTTCATGTTTAATGAAAAAGCCATAGAATTAGAAAAGGAACACAATTCCCTATTAGAAGTATCCATTTAGATTCTCTTCAAACTATTTTTTAAGAACAGATATGATCAACATTTTATTCCTCTAGCTACAAAATCGATTCTTAATAATTTAATTAAAAAGGATTTGAAGACGATATCGGAACGGAATCGTTTAAAAGTAGGAACAATCAAATCGATTCTAGTAGTTGCCTACAACTTAAAAGATTAAAGTGCAATAAGTTTTATGATACCTTTTTAAATGAAAAAAAAAAAATATCTACATCAAATTCGAGGCTCCCAAAAGTATGATACATCCTCAGATGAGGAAGAAAATTAACATATTTATGTAAAATAATCTACTTGAAATATATATCTAATAATTATCTACTTCAATTCAGCAATATTTTGAATTAATTTTTATTTAAGTTCTACTAATCATTATTATTTATTGCAATTTATTATTATTAGTTTGTAATTAATGCTTCTTTTATAAATATAAGTATATTTTTATGAAACGAACATTTGATCATATGTTTTATTTGGATGATGGTGAGGTGAGCGGGGGAGTATAACAGTAGAAGTTTGAATTTTTGAAAATGTTCTCTTTTTTTTCAAACACGTTATGGACACCCTACTGTAAGATCTTATCGATACCGCTAAAAAAATCACATATTTTATACCAATCACGTTTTCAATTTTAAACTTTAAAATGGCATTATTTATTTTTAAATAGAGGCACATGATCCAATTTAATTTTAATTGATTTATTGATTGATAGAGAATAATTTAAGCCTATAAAATACTACCAGAATCGATCGTTGAGAAAGTTATATAGGAAAAAAGATCAGATTTTAATATTTGTAAAAACGCAGGTACTCTAATTTAATTGATTTGTACTGCGAGTATTTTTTAAATGGTAGCATACTTTTTTTTCGAGGTTTTTCTATCAGTGTGTATTATAATTAATTATGTATATGTTAATTATGTTAAGTTGTTTCGAAGGTCATTGAATGTTTTTTTGTTTATAAAACTTAATAAATTTGCATCTGGTACGCTTGAAATTTGCAATATTTAAGCCTATTTTTTATTAATTTTAATTAAAAAATTTTATCCAATCAAGTCACAAGTAGGTTACATAATTGAAATAAGTCATGATACGAAAATCTATCCCACTTAGAAAGTGCCAATTTCATTTCTAAGGCTTAATATACTGTGGTAACATGAAAGTTAAAAATACTGTGGATATGCCTATATAATATGT
This sequence comes from Eupeodes latifasciatus, assembly GCA_920104205.1. Classification (NCBI taxonomy): domain Eukaryota; kingdom Metazoa; phylum Arthropoda; class Insecta; order Diptera; family Syrphidae; genus Eupeodes; species Eupeodes latifasciatus. Next base: position 152,619,201 of record OV049924.1, read on the forward strand.
GTTTATAAATTGAATTGTATTATATATATTAATTTGAAATCTGTTAAATGTAAATTCGTAAATTGGTTACTTAAATAAACAAATATACAAAATTCAAAATTTTACAAATATGAAATTTATATCAATATGTTTTAAATGACTACAATTCCAAAAACCGTATTTTTATGTTTTAAGACATCGAAAAACTTCCATTTAGAAAGTAGAAAACCCATGGCACAGACGAATAAAATCAGTTTTCCCCAACAACCCCCGCCTACCCGTGTTAAGCAGACAAATCTTTAAAAGCCCCAACAATAAAATTCCAAACAAAAATACACCTTTCAAAATATGTTTTACCTATGCTTATGAAAAGATGATGTACCACTTCGTCATCTAAATAAATAATAGAAAATCTAATAAAAATGCTGCACTTTCTGCCGGCGCGGCGATGGATGCTTCCATAGATCGTTCCTTCGTCTGAGTTCTGTTTGATTTTTCTTGTCAGCCCTAAAAAACGTGCCTTGAGTAAGAATTTAAAATATTTATTTCTTTTTGATCAAAAATCAAAACACAATCATGAGACTTCTGTGTCGCAAGTCGCAACACACCCACCCTTCCGCCCAACAATGGGGAGACACACTTCTCGAATTAACGTTTGATAAGCATCTTCTGATGAGGTGGGCGTTGTTTGGCAATCCCATCAGACTAATAAAATGGTCGGATTGATGATGAACCATACCTCGCCTGGCCCTGTGTTAAGTGGTAGAGGGTATGTGATTGCGGGTCGGCGTAAAATAGCTTGCTTCCTTTTTTTTCTTCATTATGGCAATACCAACATCAAACTGTTAAAGAGGGTTGAAATTGAAATAGACGAATTGTTGCTTTCGAAGTATATATAATTTGCCACTTTATTCAATGTAAGATTGGGATAGCGCGTTTTTGAAAATTCAAGAGTGAAAAAATGCATACATTTTTGATTGAAGGATAATTTCATTATTAAGGGTTTTGCCAAGTTAATTGGTAATAATTCGTGCTGAGTGGGATTTGACGAGGGATGTTTAGCAGTTTTCTTTTTCAATATAATCGGGCCAAGCGAAGTTCAAAAAGAAAGAAAACTTCAATTATATTCGGTTGCCAGGTGATTTGTGTGAAAAACTTGGGAGAGGTGGTGGATGTTGCATGCATCCTTCCATCCATCTAGATTACTCGAACCCACTCAATTTGGATAACATACATAGGTATAGAGCTTTCTTTGATATCCTTTTTGTCTGTTGTTTTTTGTTTCGTTGTTGTCCTTTGTTGTCTCTGGATTTAATAAATGTCACAGCGTGAGTTTATTTATGTTCAAATAATATCTAGCTTAAATTATTTGTAAAAGAGGTGTTAAAAAGGTGTAAATAAGTGCGTTTGCGTTACGTATTTTCATCCCGTCAAGTGTTTGGATGAATTGTAATCCTTTGTAGTGTGATTTTCGGCTTTGTTGTTTTTGGTTTTTGTTTTTTTTTTCTCCTTTTCCTATTTAGCGGGACATTGGAATTTTATTTTATAATTAATGGTTTTTTTTTGTAAGCTATATGAAATGATATATTTATAGCCTTAGTCGCTAAGGCTATAAGGTGCAATGACTGAAATGTATAACATAATGTATTTTTAGCATCAAAGAGAGTTTTTTATATGTATATAGAATTGAATAAACCCAGACAAAATATTACGACCAATTTCTTCACAAAGTTCTTTAGAACTCGGTTTTTCGCTCAAAAATTTATAATTCCTAAAACTTGTTTTTTTTTGGAAAAATTAGAACTTGAATGATTTATTTTTTCATTAAGTTCTAAGACGTTTGAACTCTATTTGTCAATTTGGGGGGATTGTGTGCGTGTGCGTTTGGCACTCAAAAATTAAAATAACATAATGTAAAATGTTATGGTATGTTATAAGGATCATGGATAATAATGTCGAGAAATAACATCCAATCTCAAATGTTTAATATTTCCATGGACATAACATGACCCTTAAAAAATACAAACTGACCTTTTCGACATAATATCTAATTTTTCAGATTTATAAATATAAGAACGTTCGCATTTTAAAGAATATAACCTAAAAAACAAATATTATTTTCAGAACAATGTCTTCATAGACAATAAGCTGCTGGTTATATTAGCTGAAAATGCATCATTTTTGCAATAAAGAGAATCCATGAAACAAGTACCCGAATACCTACATAGAAGTATGTCTCCTCCATTCGTCGGCTAAAGATGCAAACCTCGTTTGTAAATTTTTGTAAATTGTTCAGGAGAGCGTTTTGAAATGTTTAATTTGCTACCAATTTTATACGTTTAACAAATCTGATATTGTTTTTTATACCATTTTATTATTTTTTTCTGTTCTTTAGACTGATTGTAGTAAAGTTTTGATAATTTGACTACTTACCATTCTTTAGGTACTTACGAGGATTTCGTCCTCAAAAAACGAAAGATATGAAGGATTTAAGAGGTTTTCTTTTAAGTAAATGTTACACAATATTTTTTATTGGTTTTAATTTAGATGTTAAGATAAGTAAAAGAATAAGTAAAATAAGTTAATTAAAAGGAATTTTCCGACATAAGTTAAAAAGTTATAAACAAATTACACATTGTAGTAGGTATTTACGTATGAAAATATTAGTCGAAAAAAAAGTTTATAATTGTTTTGATTCTTGCTTTTCTTGAGAAGGCTAGAAGAAAGAAGGTTGTTATTTTTATTATAGGTACTAACAAAATATAAGTTTTTAAACCTTTAATGTGGCAGAGAGTCATAAAAAGAATGATACTCTTGCTTGAGAGATTTATTCAGCTCTTGAAGATGTTTGTATTTGTCTTCGGATATTTTAGGTTGAGTCTCATATAACTTTGGAATATTGTCAATTTGAATTGGATTGAAAGGCTTTATTCATTGCGGCAATGATTTCCAATCGTCAGAAAAATTCAATTTATATTCAATGGAGCCTTCATCGTTGTACTTTAAAGCGTGGATCTGGTTCACTGTTGGATCTCCACTTTTTTTCCCTGGTCTTATTGAAGATATAAATTTAAGTGAAGAATACTTTTTGAAATATTCAAAATTCAAATAGTTCACATTGTAAGGAAAGGGGTGGACACGAGATTTTTCACAGATGTCAACATAATCTGCTGGGACGTTTATGTTTCGGTTACGCAGCTTTTTTTCAATTGCTGAGTGCATTGAATCCACTTCCATCTGGGTGTGTCCTTTCACAAGTATTTTTTGAAATACTTTTATTTTGTGTAAGGCTGTTAGATTGAGAAGTGCATTTGCTAAGATAACCTTTTTATTTTGACAGCGCACCCGTCACTGTAAATAACAATGTCCTTACAATCGTTGGTGGGTATAACTTTGTCAACGAGAAAATTGCACAAAATGGATGAAAACTCATCAGCGCTAACTCCACCTTCAGCTTCGTGCCATAAAAAGCAATAACCTTCATGTGTTGCCAAGTCAAAAATGGTAAAGTTGTGGACTATTAGTTTTTGTCGGTAGTATAAAGACGAAACATTTGATTTAGGCGAAAGTAAGACTGATTGTAGATCTACAGTGAACACTTTTTTATTAGGGTCAGATTTATCTCTAGTTTTTTCCTCGCGAGCTTCATCTTTGAGCCTTATATGTCCAAAATAGACTGGTTCCTGAACATTTCCCGTCCTATATCCTACACAAACCTCACACTCGTCTTTTTTTGGACGAAAAAGACTTAAATTCATATCATGAAAGACCATTAAATTAAAAGCTGTAATGGAGAGAGGTTTCTTGTCATGTGCTGCACACCAAATTTTGGAATATTCATTATACAGCTGTGTTTTTGTCTGCCACATAGATTTAAAATACAATTTTGATGAAGTTGATCTACAATAGTGAGATTCCATTTTTGGTAGGGCTAGTAGAAAATCTTTTAGGCAGTCCTTTTGAAGATTAAATTTTGTTTGGCGGTTATTTGAATAGGGGTTTACTGTTGGTAAAGATAAATCTGAAGAATCAATTGATGTACTTTCAGTTTCCAAACTTTTTTTCTTCCAGTTAGTTACAGCCCACTCACCAATACTTAAGGTATTCAAGTACATCACCTTGCAAACGCGTTTCGTTTCATTTTTGTGTTTAAGAAAATAATAAATTGAACTATTTCGTTGCCTTGATTGTTGGACCCGCCGTCTTTTAATTTCTTCAATTTTAGTTGTGCATTCAACGTAAACCTTTTTTTCATTCCAAATTCCAAGATTTCTTCCAAAGCTCATTAAAAATGTTATGTCTTTCCTCATCATTAAACTCGTGGCATCGTATCAATGATGTGATTTTTCCTTTGCAGTTGCATCTTTTTTTAATACTTTTGGGCCTTTTTTTAACCTTGTATTCCCATTCCAAACCTGATTTTTTTTTCCAAAATATGACTGCCCTTTTTCCCTTGAAAGTTTTTGTTTATTACCAAACCATTTTTTTTTTGTCTACTTTATTTTTGTGACTTTTTTTTCGTGGGAGAATTGTATTAGAATTTTCAGTATTCACATATTTTTGAGTTTTAAGATCACTTTGAATTAGGGTTTCTGAATTATGAAGTTGGAATAGGTTCAACTTCAACCAAACTTTCAAGTTCAACATGCTTGCTCAAGATTGAATTGCTCTCAATATTTTCATAAAAATCGGTTAAGATTAATTCGTGCGAATCTTCTGGCATATCAATTACACTATTCTCTGCTTCGAAAATTCTGTTTTGAAACTCAATGACATTATTTGGAAGTTCTTCGGATAGTATAATGTCATTTTTCAAGGCAAGCTTAAGCATTTTTAATCCACGTGCCATAATTATTCTTGACTTAAAACTTGTAAAAAGTAGGAGTTAAAAAATAATAAAAAAACATAATACTAAATAGTCCGGTCAAATTAGAAATGTCTAAGTTTTGGAGAAAATTTTCTTTTTTTCTTTTGCATTCAAAGAAAATGTGCATACATCTAGCCTTGAACCCACCCCAAATACTATAGTTAGGCTAAGCAGGGAGTGTAAGGAGGTAGCATGTCCCCCATACATACTAAATTGTTTATATGGCGTTATTCTGAGTCTTAGAATTTTATAGCTATATGCAAAAAAGCTTAGATAAACACCAAAAAAAAAAAAAACATACGCCTTGGTGTACAATATTATTTCCGTACTCGCTTTCTGGCGCTCTTCTCCCAAGACGGTTTATTTACACACAGCTGGGTGTGAATTTTTGAAACCTCAGATGTCTAATTTGACCGGGCTAAAAGCCTAAATTAAAGTTCTACGAAGTACATACACTATCTAAGACTTGATATTGAACTTCATGAATTTATTACTTAAATATTTTGAAAAAAAAAAAAAACAGAAAAATCGACCTTAAAATGCACTTATGATAATATAAAAAATCATTAAATAGTACACAAAGATTTCAAATTTTAAACTCATTTTCAGTTCTCCTATTCTAGCCTAGCCAACATCAGCTATCCTGATAACAAACATTATTCTATTTGTTTTCATATCCCAACGTTTTTACACGTCAACGTGGTAGTTGAAAACATTAGAACTGTTAAAATATTGTTCGTTAGAGAAAATAAGAAAAACCTGTAAATCCTTGTTGGATATGAATTGCATAAGAAAGAAACCTTGTATATCCATACTCATACAAAACTTCTTTATTTACTCTAAGAATAATCTTTATTATCAGAAATTTTAATGATTTCAAATAATTTCACAATACCTTTTTAAATTAAAACATCCAAATTCAAATAGAACCTTTTTTTTTACAAATAAAATGCAATTTCATTAACACACTTCTTACTCACGACACTTGTTCTGCCGAAACTGTGGATTTACGTGGTTTTCCCATTGTAAAATCGCAACGTGGATGTACGTTGTTTTCTTTTTTATATTTTTTCTGCATTTACAACAACAGTAATGACCTTTTTTTTTAATCCAGACATAGATTTCAATGCCTACTTGATATATTTTCAAAAATCTCAATTTTGGAAAAAAGTGGATTTACGAGGTTTGCATCTTTAGCCGACGAATATGTATCTGTGTATGTAAATAACTCGCATTATTAAATATTCCAGGTCTTTGGAATTTGAATGCATTTTCGTAATTTTGGTGGTTTGAATTTTCAAGAAAAAGTGACCCACTCAATTTTTTGAAAGTCCTTACTGCATCTTTACGTATTAGTATCTGTACAAAAATAAATAAACTAGGTGTCGCAACAGAACCAGGTCCTAGTGACTTACAACTATCAACCATTCCTGTGTGCGAGTAATTGGTAATAGAACATATAATTATTTAATAGGCTTTCAAATTAAAGAATTTAATAAACACAAATTACCTACTTACCGTGACGTTATTAATTTATTTATGTTGTTGCTATAGAGAAATACATTAGTAATCAATAAAAAAGTTCAATTTAAATAGCATGATTGATTAGTATTTATCAATTTCTTAAGTTTTGAGGCATAAAAATGGCTGTAAATTTAATAAATATTGGTCAAAGGACTATTTTTTACGAATCAGCCCTTTTTTCTCCCTACTTTTTGCGAATTACTCAAAAAAATTGTAAAAAAAGCTATTCATTCGAAAAATTGAACTTTGATGACTCCTACTGGCGACCTAGTGTGAGTAACACAAAAAAACATTAAAGCAATTTTAAAGAGGGTCAAATTTTCTATAAGGTCCATTAAACCGATTGACAATATTGTAAAAGATGAGTGAGCATTAGAACTTTGAAAAAAAAAACATTTTTTACATGCATTTTAAATGGCAAAACTTCAATTTTAAATTGTAAGTACTTAAAATTGATATTAAGAGCTCTACCTTGGTGAGATTTTTTTTTTCTTATCGAACAAAAATTTTGCTCAAGCAAAGCACCGAAAAAAATGTTTGTTTTGCGGAAATGAATCACCCTAATATATACAGTTTAAAAATTTTGTCTTTAAAATATTTTTGGTATGCGGTTATTTATTGCTTATAAATATGAATTTTGCATCTAAATTTCGTTAAAAAATGTTCACTCCTTTCTGAGATATCAAGTTTTGTAAAAAAAATATTATTTTTTTAAAAATACTGACATTTTTGATCATCAAAAATCATCATCAATTTGAAAATTTGACCATCGATAAGAGCTTGAAAACTTAAAAGCAAAATAAAAGTTTTATGGGGGGTACCCTTTCTGGAGCCATACCAAAATATGATTTTCTTGTAGAAAGAATCTGAGTTAAGAAAAAAAAATTAGAGAAAGTTTTAAAAAAATCTATCGGTTCATTTTTGAAAAAAAAAATAGAAATTTTGATTTTAAACCAAAACATTTGTATGGAGACTGTTGTTATTTTTTGTATATAAAAAAATGAAAAAAAAAAAAATTGATACCAAAAAAGCTGTCACAACAAATATGTGATAGTCATTTTCCTACAAATATGTCGTTTCTGAATAGAGCTACCAGACGCTCACAAAAAAACGATGGAACATTTTTTTGGTTAACTTTTTTAGGTACAAAAACATATTCATGTGATAGAAAAAGCTTACGACATTCGAAAAAACACAAGAAAAGTATGAATGTTATTAAAACACAGCTAATTTAATACTTTTATTTAGATATTTTATAGAAATCATTTTGAAATTTCACCATACCAACAATGAATTGTGACAATTTTGATCTGAAATTGTTCAATCGAATTGAATTGAATTGAATCATCTTACACAGACGGAATGAAAATTATAGTCAAATTTGACTATCAAAAATATGAAATAGTCAATTATCACCCCGATTCCACCCAGGATTTTTTTTTTTAAAGACATCATTTAGGATCAGGCTGTTTTTTGAGTTTATGGAAAGACCCCCAAAAAATGGCAAAGTTAAATGAGGAGATAACTGTTTAGCCACTTTCAGTCGCTCTTTTATAACCCATAGTTTTGTTAAAATTAAAGCAAAAACAATAAGAAATACCTTGTTCATATTATTTGCTTCCTTTTACAAATATATCTGTCAATTATAGATTTTTTTTTTTTTAGATTTTTATTTTTTCAATAATAAAGTTTACAAAATTTACAATTCATATTTTAGTAAATAAAAAGTTATGGGTGTGGCATTGCCGTCTGCCCGATTGATTCGTTAAACATTTTGTATGTATGTATTATAAAACAATAATTTTAAAGTAATTTAAATGAAAATTAAAACTTCTAAGTCAGAATTTTGTAACTAAACAAAAAAAAAACAAGAAAGAGGAGTAACAGGAGAAATTTACATTTTGGATCTTTTGGAAGAAGAAAATGAACAAAAATTTAAAATCGTGATGAAAAGTACCTGTCGCAAGAACATGATGTAACTACTATGTAAATTCAGTATTTATGTAGTGTCTATATTTGAGTGTATCTTTTAGATAACTGATCAGGGCTGCCCAATTAGAACCATTCAATATGGTTTTAGTTTGTTCCATCGTCAAAGTCAACTCACCAAAGTAATTGTATCTTAAGTCTCTGTAGATAGGACATATTGCTAAAAGGTGAAAAGTGTCTTCTTTTGCTCTCATATTGCATATTGTGCATAGATTTGTTTCTTTATTTATGTATGTTGAACCATTTAAATTAAGCATATCACATCTAGCTCTGCAAATTAAAGATATCGATTGGATGTTATTCGAATCATTAAAATAGTTGTTGCAGTTTAGGCTAAAGTTGAGCTCTGGGTAGATCGGTCTGTTGATAGAGTTAGTAGCTTGTTGAATGCATTCGTTGTGCTGATGAGTGTCGTGAAGCTCAAGTAACTTATACAGATTTTGCTTCAATTCAGCCCGGTCTTCGTACTGCAAGTTTAAGTTGAATCCACATTTATCAGACAGAGTTTTCCATTCGTGAGCCCATTCCACCTTCCTGTTTATTACAAACTTCGTAAGAATATTGGGTATTCTGTGCATTGGTGATCCAAGAGTTTTTAGGATATAATCAAAATGTAGCTTGAGAGTATAGTGGTATAACGAAGGTAACCCTGTTTCTAGCGTAAGAACGTAATTTGGCGTATTCATCGGCAGGCGGAAGAGTTTTTTTTTTTACATATCGTAGCAGTTTTTCAACTTCTTCATATGAACGGTAACCCCAAGTTTGGCAACTATAGCACATGACAGAGCGCATAATTGATTCAAAGACCTTGTATTTCGCGGAGGTCTTAATTTCATTGTTCCCGATTATATCTTTCCAGGAAGAATTTATAAGCTTTTTAGCGGAAACCAATTTTTTTTCAAGGTGGAAAGAAAACTTCATGTTTGATTGCAGTATAACACCAAGGTATTTGTATTGTGTGACTGTTTCAATTAAATTACCATCTAGAAACCATTTTTCGCCGTTTCCCAATTTTGTTTGCCTATTGCGGATGATCATAATTTTTGATTTTTCTAAATTTATTGCAAGCCTCCAGGTTTTACAATAAGTATTGAGTTTATTGATCATAAGTTGAAGACTCTGTGGAGATTCAGCAAACAGAACGATGTCGTCAGCATAAAGAAGAACTTTAATTCTTATTTCTGCTACGCATACTCCAGCAGGTAGATGAGAAGAAATATCGTCAATGAACAATGAAAACAATATTGCACATTGACAGCCTTGCTTCACTCCTGATGTTGTGTTAAACCATTCTGGCATACTTTTGCCATCCTACACCGATTGTCGAGTATTTTGGTACATATTTTTTTTTATTTTTTTGCATACATTTTTAGTTTAAAACAAGTTTTTTTCAAAAACTATGCATAGTTTTGACTTGATTTAAAAACAAGCTAATAGACGAAAGTGTTGGCTTTAAAAAAATGTATAAAACTTAGTTGTAAGTATTACCAATATTTTTTAATTATTTTTTTCCATTAAACGTACATATTTTTTTAAATTGGGGGGAGATAGAACCCCCTCCCATGGTAAAAAATGCTTGTTTTTAACTGTTCTATACAAATCCGTCATTAAATTCTGTCGCCTGAGTTATCGTACTCTCCCCAAAATAACAATTTATGTTTTGTAACCTTTTTTATTTTACCTGTCCCTATTTTTTGCGTAATATCATACAAAATTTAAAGATTTTACTGATTTTTTTTTATATTACATTTAGGTACTTATACTTACGTATAGTTTAATACATCATAATTTTTTTTATTTTTATTGTAATTTTTTAAATAAAAGTTAGGAAACAATTGGAAAATAAGTCAGGCAAAAAAAAAATGGTTGCCTGTAAAGTCGGTTTTACGGGCGAAGATTTTACGTGACAACGTCTTTTTCTCGGTAGAATATTTATTGATATGAATATAATTAAATTGCACAATAGGAACAAGGAATTGAATGAAAATAAGAATTGCACAAATTTTTTAAACTAATAATTTACTTAACACTATCAACATTTATCAATAGTATGACATAACCTATAAACTCAGTTTCTCAACTTTTGTGTCAATCTAACAATTAATCAATCAATCATAGTTTACGATAATGAAATATTAGTGTACAATTATTTACCTTTATTGTTGTAGTTGTTGTAAATGACGAATCTAAGCACTCCACATTTTCACTACAGACACAGCTGACGATACTTTAACCACACGTGTGAACTTGTATTATGACGCTTTCTTGTTTTTCCAACGCCAAGAACGTTCGAGAAAGACAAAGACAGAGACACAAGCATGCGCCGATTCAATGCGCCTAATTCTCTAGTGCTGCGCGCGCGGCAGACCGATCATAGTTGAGTGGGAGAGAGACGCAAGGCATTCGGCGGGCCTCTCTCTCGTTCGGTGACTCATCGTTACGTTACCGGGCGTTACACTTTTTCATAAGTGACTCCCTAACAACCTAATTTAAGACGTTGTCACGTCAAAAAAGTTTTGCGCTAAAAATTGAATATCTCACAGGTTAATCAATGGATTTATTTTATTTTATTTTTTAAAGAAAGGTACATATATTTTCTAAAAATTAAGCTCTTATCTAGTTATATGTGAGAAGTATTTTCGAAGAAATTGTAATTTTTCGGGATCTATCGTCGTCAAAACCGTGTTTTTTAAGACCTGATTCAGGTGAACAAAATTGAACATAAGTCAAAGGGTTGGATCCAGACGGATTTTATTCTTTTTGGACTAGTAAGGTGAATATTGTAGCTAGTGTAGGTAGTGAATGTAGCCAGAGCGTGTAGGCAAGTGTAGCTAAAATTGTAGCTCTAAGGAAAAAACATAAACATTTTTATGTTAGAGCTCTCTGCTCTGACTTATCTAAAATATACATATATACATATATATATATATGCATATGTTTTTTTTAAGCTTAAAGTACACGTTTTTGAAATAAAAATAAAAATTCTGGCTTAAAGTTTTATAAACGCTATTTTTCGTGCCAAGTAGTTAGTGCAAGAAAATATAGGAATTTCAAAATTGAAAAAAGGGTAACTTTGGAGCCCTATATCTTTAATACTTATGAACAAAAATTGCTCAAATTTTCAAAAATCATAGACCAACTATATAACTATAATAAAATAAAAAAAATAACTTCATACTAACACTTTCATTTTTTTGATTTTTTTTCCGCATTTAAACCACTGTGCGGCGGCGCTTCTTTGTAGAATCCAAATCTTTATTTTCAATTTTTAATCCGGGTTTATCGAGCAAAGTTATTAATTAAAAATTTGTTTGAAAATTGAATACATGAATTTTCGAATTTTGAATTGACAACTGCCACACTGTCAACTACACCAGACAAATTTTACACCGTTGTTGTATTGCAAAAGTGCAAAAGTGTATAGTCTGTATATTTTGTTGTTTTAGTGCAAGAAAATGTTACACTTTTACAATTTTGCAACCCAAATGTGGAATGAATGAGGTATATGTATTAAGTTTATATTGTAAACAAAAAATTTGAAACAAGTTAATAAATACAAGTTTTTGGCGGTTTTTCCGAAGAAGGTCATCAAAAGTACTTGTTTTTTAAATTTGTGTGACATGAAGAGGGACAAGATCTAAATTTACCTGCTATAAATCTGATAAAAGGATACTCTGAGGCCTCTTTCACACAAGACGGTTTCGTCCGTACGGTTTTTATCCGTGAGCCATTGATAGTAAACTAATAAAATTAACTAAAGTTTTCACACTGGACGGAGACGGGTTTTTTCCGTACGGATGATTTAAAACAGCCGTCTCAACGACTGAAATATAGGGCGACCGGAGAAAATCGTCATGTGTGAAAGAGGCCTGATTGTTTGGGAGCTTAGTACGAACATTAATTTGATAAAAGCAAGAAGTATGGGTAGAGGTAAGGATCTAACCAATGAGGAAATAGGTCAAATTCAAGCTTACAGGGATCTTGGCAAAACCATCCGTTTTATAGCCAGCAAAATTAGAAGAAGTTCAAATGTTGTCTACAACTACCTCAAGGACCCAGAGAGGTATATAGAAAAAACCAAAAAAGGAAAAGGCAAGATGGCCACATCTTTTCAGGAAAGGCGGGCGATAGTGAGAGCTGTTTCAATTCAAGGCTTTCTATTAGTAAAATCAAGGTATAAGCTGGGGTAAATGCTAGTAGATCGACTGTTGCTTGGGTGATACAGAAGGCAGACCGTATACGACATCAAAAAATGAAGAAAAAACCACCATTGAATGCTGCACGCATGAACCAACGCCTTAATTTTACAACAAATCACATCAGGTGGAATCGAGCTTGGCATACTCGTCGTCTTTTCCGATGAAAAAAAAATTAATTTGGACGGACCTGATGGATATAGCTTTTATTGCCACGATTTAATAAAGGAAGAAATCTATCTTGAAAAACGGTACAGCAAAGGAGGCGGTGTAATGGTATGAGGATTAATCACCTATTACGGTACCGTGAAGCTGGATTTTTAAAGCTATAAAATGGCGGCAATCACTTACAAATCGATTTTGGAAACGAGTTTTTCCGCAGTTTTCTGAATTATTTGGTACACAACAATTGACTTTCCAACAAGATAATGCACCAATACATACCGAACTGACAACAAAAGTCTGGATTCAGGGGCAAAATGTGAACCTATTACCATGGTCCCCATATTATCCTGACTTGAACATCATGGAAAACGTGTGGGGATGGCTTTTAAGAAAAGTCTACAAAGGAGGACGGAATTACCAAAAAACCGAAGAGATTATTGAAGCCATACACCACAGGTTACTTGAAGTAATTCAGAAATCTACACATTACTAAAAATTATTTTAATCCATTCAATAAAACCAGTTTTTACCTAAACTAAGATTTTTTGTTATTTTCTTTACTTTAAAGGGTCTTTTCAAGGGTCAATTCAATCCAAACATTTTTGCTTGAACTTAAATTTAGTGGTTAATGATGCTGCTCGGTGCTCATTTCATGCAGTTAAATTTTTCGATACAATTCAATGTTTGTATAACTTTTTTTCAAGTTCCACAACGAGGTGGGATATTTATAAGAAACAAATTCCAAGTCATACTTTGAAACCCCCTTCTAGGCAAAAAACATTGCAGAATCGTTAGGAAATAAAATTTTTGATTTTACATTTATTTGCTGCCTGCTAATTTGGTTTGATATTTTAGAAAATATAAATTAAACTAGTAAATATTTGCAAAGTCCGTCCGTTAATCTGTCAACTGGCATGAAAGTGTTAGAAAATACAAAAAACAGTTTGATTTTAATGCGTTCCGATGAAAAATTTAATGAGTAGGTATGTTCAATTAACCGAGCGTATTGCTAGTTCCCTAGAAATACCAAATATGTTTCCTGTAGTTCATCATTGCGATCTCAACGGAAAAAAATACTGTATGCTGATGAATGTCCTGAAACTATATTAGACCCGAAACAAAGATTTAAAGTTGAATTTTTTTTTTAATAATTGAAAGGTAGGATACGTATAGTATCAATTTTTCATTTTTAAGTAACATAAGCGAATGTTTAAAAAATAAAAATGTACTTGCTTCATGTCTTAATTTGCAGAATGTTTTAACATAAAGTAGTTTTAAAGATTTAGATGGAGAAGAATTGTTTCAAGAGTTAACCGTAATATCCCAGCTTATTACACCACAAAGCTCAAGTTTAGGTGTGTTAAATTTTATTTTTAGTTCAAACCTTGAAGATTTTGCTCCGAATTTACTAATTGCTCTCAAAATCCTTAATATCGAATCCTGGTCACGGTAGCTTCAGGAGAACATAGTTTTTCTAAACTTAAAATTATTAAAAATTATCTTAGGACAACCATGACTCAAGACAAGAGAGATTGGTAGGTTTATCTATAATGTCCATTGAAAAGAAATTATTAAATTCTTTAGACTGATGATCTCATTTCTGAATTTGCAAAATGTAAGGCCAGAAAAGTAAGTTTCTAAGTTTCCCCTCTGCTTTAATAGTTTAGGCCTCCTGGGGATACCTCAATAAAAAAACGCATTGAAAGTCTATCTCCTGGGTAATCTGGGAAAGGCTTATGCTCGTGTATCAGTTTATGTGTAAAAAAAATATAAAAAGGGGCGCTTTCTACAAATCTTGCACAGGGCGCAAGTTTGGCTGGGGCCGGCCCTGATCCTGTATTTGTACACATGTTTGTCCTATCTTACCAAACTTTGATTTTTTGTCCATACACTTCGTGTCACATGAATAGGGACAATCTTTTTTCGTTTTTATTTGCCGATATTTCTTAAACCCTTAGGTTTTTTGGAAAAAAACCCAAATGTGGAATGAATGAGATATGTACATATGTAAATATTAAGGAATGCGGGCAACATGGAACGAAAAATGCTCTTGGTTCCAGGGTTCGAATTCGATTCTGAACACCCGCTTCTTTTCCTTTCATATTCGAACCATTATCATAACTTTGGCTTTGACAGTTACTTTTTAAAATGTTATGTAAAATGTTTAATTCAATGTTTAATTCAAGCTTGTCTAAAATCAACTGAGTCAGTCAAATTACGGTCTTGTCACAAAATACGTCACTTCTATTAAAAACTGATAGCTATTTATTAACTTTCCATGGAAAGTTATTTTAATGGGTCCGATTTGTCAAATTGAAAATTTTGACATTTCTCGATGCTTCAAGGTCCGTAGAGTTGAAATAAAAGATTTTTAGGAAGATGTCTTTGCGTGCGTGTGTACGTACGTTCGTACGTCCGTACGTCCGTACGTTCGCGATGTTTTTTTCGTCGTCCATAGCTCAAAAACCAGAAGAGATATCGACTTCAAATAAATTTTGTTATACAGATAATAAGGCAGAAAGATGCAGAAAGGACTCTCAAGAAAATTGCGTGGGTGGTTTTTTTACCATAGCAGTTTAAAAAAAAGGTGACAATTTTGGTTAAACCTAAATATCTCATGAATCAATGACGCTAGAGACTTGAATTAAATTTTATGTTATATATTGTAACGTGATACAAAACAATTATATTTTTGGAAAAAAAATCCAATTAACGGTTTTTTTTATAAATCAAAAAAACCTCGAAAATTTTACGACTAAAATATGATTTCATCTCCAAAACAATTTTTTTGGAACGAAGAATAATGTTTTTGTCATCTGATAAAATTTTGAGAAAAATCTAATTGACAGTTTTTTTTATAAAAAATAAAAACCTAAAAAAAAAATTAATAAAACTTGGTAGAAATTGACTTTCGACACAAATATTTTTTCAAAACTTTGCGATATTGGCTTTAAACTACATTTATCTTTCAAAAAATATTGTTGTCAACATTCAGTAAAATTTTGAAAAAAATCGAATTGACAGTTTTTTTACAAAAAATTAAAAACCTAAAAAAAAATTTAACAAAAGTTGGTAAAAATTGATTTTCAACTAAAATATCTTTTCAAAAATTTGAGATTATGGTTTCCAACTAATTTTAACTTATAAGAAATATTGTTTTCAACATTAGGACAAATTTTGAAAAAAATGGAATTGACAGTTTTTTTACAAAAAATTAAAAACCTAAAAAAAAACAATACTAAAACTTGGTAAAAATGTACTTTCGACTCAAATAGCTTTTCAAAAATTTAAAATATTGGCTTCAAACTTATTTTATTTCACAGAAAATATTATTTTCGATATTCAATGAAATAAAATCTACAAAAAATAGTACGCAAATTTGTTCAGACATCATTTTGGTATACAAAGTTCTATAGCTAAGTTCACACGATTGGAAAATCTTCCAATATTGGCAGATTTTTCACAAAACATTGTAACAGATTTTCTATAAACCACTTAAACGGCCAATTTTATCTGTCAAAAGTGTGAAAGTAATCGTCGGCAGATTTTCTATCAAAAAATTGGCCGAGTTCTTGCAATGGTTTGTACTCGTCTAAACACCTGATTTTGTATTTTCAAAATTGGAAGATTGTCCACTAATTGGATATGTTCTTTCCAAACAACATCATCCAATTTTTAATTGGCAGAAAGCAGTAAACAACAACAAATGTATTACTGATTTTATTTGTTAATTATGTTGTTTGTAAATGAAGTACAAATTTTACCTTTGTATCCACTTTCAAAAACGTTACAATCCATGTTTCATTCTTTTCATTGATGTCAGATGTAAGCAAAATAGTTAAACAATTGTCATAACTTAGAGTTTCAAACAATGTAAGGGACAATCTTTTTGGTAAATAGGCCACTCTTGAATGCATGTTTTTATTATCTTCCTGTTACTACGGCATAAAGTTGATTTTTTTTTAATTTTGATGTGGAAATGTTGGTTAATAGATAGAGATTTAGTTTACGTTATATGTAAATCCAATTTAGATAAAATTGCAGGTAAGGGCCAGTTATAGATATCATTGAAATCGATCCGGAAAAATGTTTGAATCGATATTTGACTGTGTTTCCTTTTGATTAGAAATGAAAATTATATACTGATTGATCGGAAATCACACAAAGAATTTTTTGAGAAAAAGAGCATTTAAAATAAATAAACAAATCGGGTGGCGCAATTGTCCGTTGAGAACTAGGGCCTAGTGACTTTCTGTGTGCGAGTAATGTTGTCAGGGATGGAGGCGACCTACAGTTTTAAGCCGAATCCGAACGGATAATTTGAGAAAGCACTTTTCATGACAAGAATAACTCTTGGAGAATTTGTCAATTCGTCGCAAGAGACAGTACCCGTGAAAAAAACTTTAGATGACATAGGCAGGGTTCGAACCCAAGTGCTTTGGCATGACAGTCCAACGCACTAATCATCGTGCCACGGGTACTATTGAGCATTAACTTTTATCTAAAAATATATTTTTCTATTTTTCGGACGGAAATTCCTTTTCCTGAACAGCTGATACTTTTATGTTCAAAAGTGAAACGAATCGTTCTACTGATTTGTGTTCCAATTTCACACAATTCCAATGACAGATTTCTGTCAGTAAACATTTTTCGATGGATTTCAATCAGGAATTTTTTTCAATGACAGACATTTCTAATGATCGCCATAAACGACTTGTCAAAAAAATTCCAATGTTTGTTTTCAGTGATGAAAACCAATGATAGCTATAACTGGCGCCTTAGGTCACTATTGCACTCACGGATTGAATTATGCATTCACTCGATATTTTATTCTGGTCATTACGATGACCAATAGAATTTACTTATAGTCAATGGGTGCGTTCAATCTTGTGTTGGATAGGCTATGTCGAATAAGTGAATTTTTAGATACCTTATTGAACGGGTTAGATACTTATGTATATTGCGATAGCTGGCACAAAATAAAAAGCAGACACTTATTTAGATTTAAGAGTCCATAATTATTGTAAGATAAAGTTTTCAATGAACAATTGTCATAATTCACTTCATTTTTACCAAAAAACATACGAATTTGAAATCAATTTTCCTCCTTTAAATTTAGATACATATAATGTTGACTAAGTTGTTCTGTCCTATACCAGACATTTCTAGATACCTTTTTGGACATCCCAGCTGGTTTGGTTTGGATCAAATTCTTTTACACGTAAAATACTAAGAAAAATGTATTCGCATAACCTTCCTGTCTTAGAATTAACGCAGCCGATATAAATGTGTGTCAAAATGAGCGTCAATGTTCCCGTTAACGCGTTGACACCATTTTTTTTATTACGAATACACGAAGTGAGGAGAGGACTATACATTTGTATTTTTATTTTTATTTTTCTGTAAAATTTAAATTTTAACCGCCATGCCAATAATTTTGTTACAAAAAAGTTAGTTTCATGCAGCTGGAGTTGATTGACAGTCATTTGAATGTTATGCTTCCCACACAGTTATTAAACAAAAAACATTGACTAGTATCTAATAATTAAATTGGGTTATGAATATGAACAATTAAAATTTATCGCATCTGTACTAAATAACTTAAAAATTGAAGGCTTTGGCACAACTTTTCTAAAACAGATTACAGCGCCATCTATATTTCACAACCTTCACACAACTCAAACAACAGCTGTACAATATTATTTTTTGACATCTAACTTCAAAAGTAAGTCATATGATCCATGATGGCGTCACAAAGAAAGAGTCCACGCCAATCACCACTACTAGTTAAAATGAGACAAACCCTATTTACGCGACAGCTGTTTCATTTTCCTTGAAAAATTCTTTCGCATTTTATTTCATTGGAATATTTTGCCAACAAAAATTGCATTTCGATTTCATACATCATCATTCTCATTTTAATTACCGAAGCGTTCGTCAATCGTCAGTTTTTATTCCCTCTCTACAAAATAAATTTTCTAATTATTCTGTTTCTGCGCAGACACATTTTGCAGTTGAAAAATAAATAAATACCAAGAAAAAGAAACACAAAACCGTCTAAAGGAGTAAAGTGTCATCAAAATTCCTCCACAACAAGCCAAAGGTGATAACATTTTTTAAAGTTTTTCTATTTTTCTATATTTTGTTTTTTGAAATTTAAATATTTATAATAAAAAGTTGTTTTTGTTGTATTTTATTACAGAATTGTTCAACTCTTCTATTCGTGAAGAATAAAATAAAATAAATAAAAGAAAAGAAACCGTATTGAGTTGATAAAATGTTTCGTAATAAATTGATTGTAATTTGCTGTCTGCTTGTTGCTGGGGGCGTTTCATTAATAAATGGTAAGTACAATAATAAATAAAACAAATATATACCTAATCAACTTAAAGCCAACTAAAGAACGAAGAACCACAACGAACTATTGAACCATAATTGTAACCTTTTTGTGGTTTTTAATTTAATATAGATATGTATTTTCTCTTATACTCCATTTACACCTGTATATTTGTCGCTTCTCTGTCAGTTGAAGAGCTGAGGGGGAAGAAAATCGAAGTAGCTAGACAAAATGGACAAACAAAAAGGAAAACCACAAAGCCACACACTATTTTTTCCATTGTCAATGTCAATTTATTTCTTTCCATTTCCATTTCTATTTCGATTTTATTTTGTATTATTAGTTTATTCTGTGATGTTTACATACAACGCATTTTGTATTTAAAAGTTTGATAGATAAACAGCAGACAAGATATCTAAAAATAGCTAAACAGTTGAACGAAATATGGAATTTCAAAACAAAGAAAGAGTTGAATATTCTCGGCAGCGCACAAAATCATTGATTCCATTGCGAATCACAATTCCATAAATTTACAAAAACAACACAAAGTGCAAAATAGCAAATAGAAATTTATTGTATTATTCAGTCTCTAAAGCTTAAAAGTATTAAGTAGAGATAAGCATAAGTCGTCGTCGTAGTGTTTTATTTTTCTATACCTACTACTTCTCTTCTACTTCTTCTATATTTGGGGCTGGCTGGAGTGGAGTGAGTGAGTGAATGAGTGCTGACTTGACTAGTGACAGTGAGTCGTGTGAGGTGTGAGTGCCGAGAGTTTCGAGTTTCTCCAAACAAGTCTTTGTCTCGATCTTCAGCCAGTGCTGTGCTGTAAATTAATGACTCATGGAAAGACTGAAAAAATAATATACAAAAAGTTTTTCTAATAACAACGGAGATGAAAAGAGTGCATTTGACTTGACTCCTATTTTCTGCTGGCATATTGTTTGTTTGAAGAATTTGAACATAGCACAATTATTATTATGATGATTGCATTTTTCTCCGAATTCTGCCTACGTACCTAGTTTCTTTATTTTATTATTTATTATTGCAGCAAAGTTAACGGTAGGACCCTAATGAATAAAAGTCTTTCTATTAAATTACATACATTCATTATACATCGGATACATTGATTATGATAAGAAACAAATTTTTGTATATTATTTATATGGTCTTATCATTTATAGGGGTTGACATTATTTATTATAGGTCCTATTATATACAAACAACAGTCTATTTGATTAGTTAGGCTTGATATTTTCACAAGAATAGTTTAGTGGTGTGGAAAAACAATCTTTTTCTTTTGTGGCATTAGAGCACATTTTGAAAATGCATTTTGCAACAATGAGTGCAATTATGTATGTATGTATATTGGGAAAGTGTTTATATTTGAAAACTCAGATCAAAAAATAAGTAAACACGGCTTAGTAAGAAAGATTAGTCATGGTTTAAATCCCAGTAAGAGTAGATAATTTTTACTTAAAATCAACAAACAATACAAATGTAGAAGGTAGACAGCGGTAAATGAATGAAAAACTCGCAATGTAAATAATTATTCCAAATTATACTAAGGGTATATTTAACGTAATTATACTATCATTGGGTATCTTGACATCAAAATGCCCCTATAAAGTGCGTACATTAAGATGAGACGACATATTTGAAACTATTGGAGAAAAATAAAATAAGAGGATCTCGTCAGAAAATTTTTAACGACACAAATAAAAGTTTAGGGCCGTTTTGAATCTAATATTAAAATTAAAAAGATAATCAGATAAGTTCTACATTTCACTTTCATTCGAAACGAAATGAAAATCCATTCAAAATCAAAATCGGAGTTTTTGACGATATCCATTTCATTTCTTCGAAGGTAAAATGATTTGCCATGTTCTACGTTTGGATTTTCAAGTGATTTTAATTTCAACAAGATGAAATTGTTTTAAAACAGAAGTAATTACAATTATATAAAATGAAGTTCAACTAATTTTTGAAATAGACTTGGTTCGTGGAAACTTGCATCTTCCAGTAAATATTTGATGGAACGGACAAAGCATTACAAAAATTCCGTATAACATTTCGAGTAAAAGAATATTCCTTAAAAACTTTCAAGACAATTTTTCGACTGTGTTTCGTACCATCAGTCATTTTTAACCGACATTTGAAAACAAAAAAAATAGACCATTTTTTATTAGGAATACCATAACTCTGGAGTGAGTTGATTTGGCTAATAGAAAGAAAACAAATATGGCATTGGGGTCGGCCCCCTTTATGATTTAGTTTTTAAGAAAATTGGAAACAATTAAATGAACTACACAATTTTTTAAGTCAATGGTCTTGTCTGTCTCTGGACAGAAATAGCTGTTGCCTTAAATCTGGTAGATACATTTTTTTTTCTAGGTGCTTATGACGTTAGTTTTCAGACCTCGACGTCTGAACGCAAAAAATCGACAGAACCACGCGAATTGTTGGTTTGTTTCAGATATTGCCGATAAAATGAATTGCGAAAGATTAAAATTGATTTGTGGCAGGGCTATGAAGTAAGTATGAAGAAGTAAAACTGAAAACTGCCTAAAAGATAATTGGTGGATACATTATTTTTCAAATTTGTAAAAATGTTCTTCTTTAAGCATCTTAGAACGACGAAAAACAATTGAAATGAGTAGAAAGTCTAAATTAAAGTAGTGCCCAAATGTTAACCAAATATGAAAAACCCCTTTTTTCAAGTAGAAAAAGAGCCAAGATTGTCAAAAGACAAAAAAGTCAATTCAGTTGAAATTTCATAACTACATAGTCCAATCTCTTTTAAGTTTTTGTAAAATTGTTCCCCGTGCTCTGACCAAATGAATCTCTTTGCGTTTCGGAACTTTTTCTGATTGAAATAGTTATTCATTAAAATGCTTGCTTGTGCTTGCATAAAATTCCATTATTTTAGAAAATAATGTTCACAAGGTTGAAGTACCCTTGGCTTGATGGTAAGCGTGCAGGGCTGTCATGCTTTGGTCACCTTAAGTTTTTTCTTCACTTGTACTGCCTCTTGAGAAGAATTGACAAATCGTCCAAGATTAATTCTTGTCATGAAAACTGCTTTCTCATATTTGCCGTTCGGATTCGACAATAAAACTTTAGGTCTCCTCCAATTTGAAATAATTCGCACACAGGAATATTTGAGAGTTGTAAGTCACTAGGCCTTAGTTCTCAACGGAATGTTGCGCCACTTAATTTATTTTTATATTCACAAGGCTATGGATTGACGCTCTACGAAATACTTTCCCTCAACACACAGTTAATAAGCCAAAAACTAATTGTTTCTTTATAATTATTATATCCTTATCCGTATGTATTTAAACACATACATATATTTAAGAATAGTTGAAATATTATTTTTGTTGTTAAGTGAGCAAAATATTGTGTAATATGTTAAACCGCACGAAGTGAATTTATATTCATTTTGTCTCGATAAACTAGGAAAATTATAAAGGCTTAAAAATATCAAAAACATCCCACTGGAATTCTTCTCTTCTTCTCTTTTCTTCGTCACCTCACCTACTGACTCTTAAATTGTTCTGACGTATTTTATGTGCAACTGATGTCCACATACAAATTTATTTACAGCTATTGTAAGAGTTGATTAGAATTTTGGTAATAGGCCCCAGATTTCTTCTCGGAAGTTGATTTGCAACAATTAAAATTTCACAAATTATGCAGAATCCTTTGTATTCCGTATTGCGACCATTTTCTTACGCTACGCTATGAATAATTCACTTCATAAACCCCGATTTTAATTTGTATCGTTAATTTTTTAATAATTTAATAATATTTTTTGCGATGCAAAAAAATGGATTCAAAACCAATTGCAATTTCAAAAAATACCTAAAAAAAGACTGAAACTAAAACTACAAATATATTTGCTCTTTGAGAAACATTTCTCTTCTAGTTTTGTTTCAATTCGTATGCAAGTTACTTTTTTCTTTGGACTGTGAAATTCGTATTCATTCGGCAACTCCGAATTTGGTAGGAAATATTTTTAATAAGAGGAAACCAATAATATTCTACGAATGTATATTTGTTATAAATTGGTTATTCAAATGTTTATAAATCATGGTAAAGCAGTTAAATGAGAATTTAAAAGCCTCTGTAAAAAGGAATATGGACAAATAATATTCCACTTCAATCAATCTTAAATTTTATTTATTTAGGAATTCAGCAGACTCCAGAATGTAAAGAATCAAGAATGATGTCATCTATAGATATTAATTCATTATGTAAAAAGAGAATACAAAACTGTTAATCACGCCAAAAAAAAGTGGGTTACACTACCTTTGCACTCACAGCTTCATGTGTCAATATCATGACTTCTGTTATTTTAACAAGTAACTTGACACATTCGGCTTATATGTAAATGTAAGCCGATAGAATGAAAAAATATGGAGTATCTTATTTAACTCAATCGTTTGTTTTTGATCACATTGAACTGAATTCCTATGCTGTTTGCTTCTTATCGATTACTTTACTGGCAAGCAAATCAAACTATATTCAATTTCATTAAATATAATTAATTTTAGCGTTTGGAATGATTGATAAGGACTACAAATGTTTAAACAACAAAAACCCAGCATTAATCATTCCGAATATATTTTCAATAATTTGATCAGATTTTTTATTGTTTCTATGTCTATTTGGCTCTGCTTGGAGTACCTAATGCAGGTGCTCCATCGGACCATCAACTTAAAAAAGCATATGATGAGTTTCAAATCTAAGCCCTTTGCATTAGTCTGAAACTTTTATATCAAGGAGCCGGCAAACAGTTGTTTCTGCT
The DNA here is from genome assembly GCA_920104205.1 of Eupeodes latifasciatus. Classification (NCBI taxonomy): domain Eukaryota; kingdom Metazoa; phylum Arthropoda; class Insecta; order Diptera; family Syrphidae; genus Eupeodes; species Eupeodes latifasciatus. Next base: position 152,643,068 of record OV049924.1, read on the forward strand.
CTAACAGATAGAGCCTCTACAGTATAAAATTTTGTTCTTGTATACTCGAAGTAAACGACCCATTTTTGTTGCAGCATTTAATGTTAGAACAACAAATAACAAATGTGATATCTTATTTTCTAGAACCAATTCATGCTCATTCAACGTACAAGTTTCAATTTAAAAACAAAAATACCTCATATTACATCTTATGCATATAATAATGAATAAAATCATATTTTTCTGTCACAATCATAGTGTTTGTTTTATGTATAAAACAGAAGGCAAAAAACATGGAGCAATGATTGAAAATGATTATAGTGATGAACATTGATTAAGAGGCGACTGTTTCGAAAGAAAGCGAAGATGATTTAATGTTGAAATTGAGAATGGTATCAATGAATAAGTGTAACACTCGTACATCAAAATGTATCATCCTAATAAATGGAAAAATACAAATTCAAATTAATAGTCAGTCTTAGGAAAGTAAGATCTTAGATGAGGAGATGTGGTTTCGTTGTTTGTTAAGAAACGCTGTTCATGAAATTTAGCTGGCTCAAATTTCTTAGTAAATACAAATTGTTATTGTTTTTTTGGCCGTCTAACTTGTGTATTTATGTACCGAATTCAATGTGTTTTACATTTGCATTTTGTAGATGGTTTCTATATACAAACAAATTCTATTTGAACAAACATTAATTTTAAATAACAGCAATTTAAATCGATTTATAAAAACACAAGTTTGCAACATGAATATCATATTTTAACCGTTTTTGGCATTGTTTCCACTTGAACTTGATACTTAATCTGTGATTTTCCAAAAATGCCCATTTGTTGATACTTGCTTAAATGATAGTATTAAGTAGTTTTCGAAAATGTGCAAGTATTTTTCGGATTCGACTGTTCCATGCCATTATCATTAATGAAGCCTTAAGGCTTACCTTAATTCAAAAATAACTTCAATTGCGCAAAATTTTAAACGATCTAGTAAAATGTCAAAGTCAAAAATGTTCTCATAACAATTTGCTAGAGTTAAAATCACGGAACGGCTACTTTAACTTTTAGCAATTTGCTAAATCCATATGACATCTGTAAAATTAATCTTATAAGAGTAGTGGATGGAATGGTCCTTCCTACAGGTAGGAATTTCAATTAATAGGTCCGTTTAAGCTTGTTTGGTATTAAGATATGTTAGGATGCCAGTTTTTTAATAAAAGGAAATTAGCAACTTACTAGTTAGCAAAATGGAAAGAAAGTTTTAATATTTTAGAGTCGCTTAGTAAATTGCTAGATATTTAGAAAATTGCTACTTAGTAAAATGGTAAGCCCATTAACAAAAGGTTATTTAAAATTTCGCGCCAATTATTTTATTTTAATATTGAACTGTGTTTTCAATTTTTAAACGAAAATGTCAGATTATTTGGTGGGATGAGAGTGAATGTCACACAGAAAGTTGATTTGAAGCTTTGGATCGCAGCTGAAATGATTTCCATTTTGTGGGGATATGTAAGGAGACTTTGATTGATCACAAATGTTCGTGTGAAAATACAAAACGATGTATCTGCTGCAGAATTTTCAAAACAGTTGTTGGAAATCGTAGTTGGCATAATTGAATAATGCCACTTGATGTTGAAAGTCGAATTACACTTCCAAGTTATTTTATTGTGATGTTAATTTAAGGAACTAATTGATTTAAAGTGCATCTGCAAATATAAGGGAAAATTATAAAAATTATGATTGGCTGAGTGATCGCGTGATTTTCGCAATAACGATGAACAGAGCGCAAGGTTAATCTTTAAAAGTATGTGCTATGAAAAACTATATGTTGGCTTTTCGCAGGGTGGGAAAAGCATAGGATTTGTTTATAATTGCCAGAGATAGAAAAACAAAAAACATTGTATACAAAAAAGCACTACAATAAATTGAAAAATGCACAATGCAAAAAACACATTATTTTGTACATATTTTTTATGCATTTGATGCAACAATACCGTTGAATAAATCTTTAGTAAATATTGCTTTGAAAGGGCTACAAAATTGTATTCGAAGGTCAGATCGATCTGATTTCGGTCTCATTAAATTCTCATTAAGCTAAGTATACACGATTGGAAGATCTTCAAATATTGGCACATTTTTCGCTTAACATTTTAACAAATTTTCTATCAACCATATAAACCCAATTTTCTCTGTCAATAATAGAAACAAAATTGGCAGTCAATCATTAGAAAATTTTCTATCAAACTGATTTCTTGCAATAGTTTGGGCTCGGCTAAACATCCAATTGTTTGTATTTTCAAATAATTGGACCATTGTCCACTAATTGGATGATGTTCTTTTCAAACAACATCATCAAATTTTTAATTGAAAGGATGTTTTTGAGCAGGAAACAATAACACAAATTTACAGGATAAAATTATAGGTCTCTGCATGATCATAAGACTTTTGCCTATCTAAGAAAAACCATTAAGCATCACGAGTCTTAATCTTTTTTTAAAGAAAAAACCCTTTGCATATATAAAAAACTAGTGGTTAATTGTTAACTATTTATGTACTTTATAATCTCTTTTTCCTATGTGGTTGCGGTAGACAAATGGTCTTTGCACTTGTACATTATACGTTTTCTCAAAGTTCACATCACCAAGTGTGATTTTTTTTTCTTCTTCTTTTTAACTTTTATATTCGTCATGGGAAAAACCATCAATATCAATATGAAGATACATATTTACTTTTTCTTGTTCTTATCGAACTTTTTTATTTCAAGAGAGAAACCTTACGTCCAAGAGCAAAGTTTACAAACAAGAAATGAATGCCACTGTCATTTTTATATTGCATTAAATAAAGGGCTCTGCGACCGGAGGAGGCACGGCCGGCGGCGAGATAATAAAGCGGAGCGATAACAAAACAGGAGCAATATACGGCGGCATAGATATTCTTGGTCAATAAAACTTCCTTTAAAGCGGAAACTATTTTGCGAAATGATAATTTTTACACAAACTAGATAAAAAATGCTCAAAATGTTACATTCAAGGGACATGACTTTCGTCAGTGGTCAGCGTTATAAAATGTTAAACTTATCGTGTTGAAATTTCTACTCAATATTAAATAGAGTTTCACTTTTGATACACTTCTCCAAAGAAGCTGATATTATAATAGTTATTGCCTAGGACTGCCATATTATAGAGGTTTGTGTTGCAATTTTCCAAATGTAACTCTTGCCATGAAGAAGGACATCTCAAATTAGCCCTTGGGATTTTAGATTGACTAAATACAAATTGTTGCTATTTCAATAATGTATGTAAATAGACTACTTAGCTTACTTACTTACTCAAGGAGGTGATACAGTCCTTTGTGGACTAGGTTATCGGTTCCTAGCTAAATGTCACCAATTACGCACTCCAATTTGAGTTGCAATGCGCTGTCCTATGGGCTTGGATTTTATTGATATCCTTTTTAGCTAGTTCATTGGTATTATCAAAAGAGTAGTCTCCCAGATGAAGTTTGCGTCTTAGTGAAAGAGCAGGGCAAGTGCAGAGAAGGTGAGAGATTGTTTCCTCTTCTTCCTCGTCCATACAGCTCCTGCAGAAGTCATTTGAGGCTACACCAAGTCGTATTGCGTGTCTGCCTATAAGACAGTGTCTTGTAAGGACACCTATTAGGGAGCTAATATGAAGTCTCCTTTGAGATAACAAGTCTTTAGAGCGCTTTAGGTCCAGTGAAGGCCATATGAGTTTTGTGGCTGCGCATGTTGGTAAATTGTGCCACCTAGAGTTTGCTATCGCAAAAGCTGTTTCTTTTAGCAGAAGTTTACATGTACCTATCGGTATACCTATCTTCTCCCTTTCAGGTGAAATAGGTATGACGGTTCCATTTTTATCGAGTTCATCGGCTCTACAATTTCCTGTGATGTCTCTGTGGCCCGGCAACCAACAGAGGTGAATGTTAAATTGCTGCGCCATCTCTATAAGAGACGATCGACAATCGAGGGCCATTTGAGATTTGGTTGAGACACCGTCAAGAGATTTAATAGCAGCCTGACTGTCAGAGAGATGCGGATATCAGAAGTTGATATCACGTTTTCTCTTAGCCAGGAGAGAACCTCTTTGATCGGTATACCTATCTTCTCCCTTTCAGGTGAAATAGGTATGACGGTTCCATTCTATCGAGTTCATCGGCTCTACAATTTCCTGTGATGTCTCTGTGGCCCGGCACCCAACAGAGGTGAATGTTAAATTGCTGCGCCATCTCTATAAGAGACGATCGACAATCGAGGGCCATTTGAGATTTGGTTGAGACACCGTCAAGAGATTTAATAGCAGCCTGACTGTCAGAGAAGATGCGGATATCAGAAGTTGATATCACGTTTTCTCTTAGCCAGGAGAGAACCTCTTTGATCGCTAAAATTTCCGCTTGGAAGACGCTACAATGATTAGAGAGGCGGAATGAGATGCTTAGATTAAGCTTTTCTGAGTACACACCACCACCAACTCCTTCATTTGTCTTGGATCCGTATAAAAATGAATGCTTTTGTTATCCAGGAGTTTTTTGTCTTCCCATTCATCTCTGGATGGAATGGATACCTGGAAGCTTTTTCCAAATTGGGGTTTAGGAATTTAGCCATCTCACACGTTGAACTTTTATCCTCCTGGCTAAATCTACGTATCTGTACAGCCGGCACATCTCGTCGTTCCGTGTCACCTCATCTTCTGCTCACTTTCTATGTATACAGGACCGTAGATCACGCGAAAAACTTTTCTCTTGAAACAACCCAAGGTGCTCTTTTATCCGCTTTTGTCATAGTGCATGCTTCTGCCCCGTATTGTATGGCATCTTAAGACTTTTCCAAAAATTTAGAAAACGGACATTTTTAACATTTCGTTTTAAAAATTAACTCATTAATTCATAAACCACTATATGAGGGGTGATTGGTAAAAAGACTCAAAAATATGTCTCCAGTTGCGCACTGATGGGTGAGGTCACTTTCCACTTATACGCGTCACGTGATCCGCGGTCTTCCTCTACTGCGCTGTTCTGTGGGTGTGGATTCGAAGACTCCATGAGCTCTACGCCACCCAGCCATCTCAGTTGTTGGACTTTTATCCTTTTAGCTAAGTCTACCTGCAGCAGCCCTCACAGCTTCTCCTCCACTCACCTTCTTTGCTGTTGTTTTCGGAGATGTTAATGTTGTAGGTCCTGTCATAATGACAGCATGTACTTTGTGGTGCCCTCATTAACTGTCTAACAATGTCATCACCATTTGCGAGTAATTGGACAGCCTTTTGAAAGATTGTTCCTCTAGTGTTGACGTGTTAGCTCTGCACTATTCTTGCAACGACCATGTTAAAGAAATCACATGACAGCGCATGTCTTGTATCCAAACATTTTTTTGACATCAAAAGGTTCGGTTAAGTTGTTTCCAACCTTTATGGAGCAGCAACCCGAACTCTCCATGGTCATTCTGCACAAACGGACGAGTTTGGCATGGATGCTAAAACTAGACATAGCTAACAAGTTGGTACATGCCCCTATTCAAAATTATCTCCAGCTTGTTTGAAGCAAAAATAGCCTATCTATTAAATAAAATAATAATTAACATTTTTATATATCAAATTTTGTATCGTCATTCGCTATTTCATGTATGAACTTCAGTCAACTATCAATATTTTATCAGATATGTATTATTAGGTAGTTTGAAAATTTATGGTAAAATAATAAATTAAAACACTTATAGACATTATCTATCATCATTAAGTCTACCCTAGCCCTACCCATACCCATAGAGTATTGCATTCTAAACAATGATTATGATAAGCAACAACTGTCTGATGACATGACAACCATTGGGGTAAGGTTAAATGCTATCTTAGATAACAAAGTTTTCATCTAAAAATAATAGTCTTCTTTATGTGTATGTGTGCGTTTTTTTTTACTGAAAATACATACATTTTTAGCAATTAGTTCCGGGCAATAATTTATATTATTAATAATTTTGTTTATTATTTTGTTCTGTTTAAAAAAAAATAAACGATAGTACGATAGTATCACCAAATGGTATTTGCGAAAGACTGCGTCTAGGGTTCAAACTCACTAATTTTCACATAATATTTACTCTTGTCCTTAAAAAGAGAGTGAAGGGAAATGCATGTTTTGCCGATCCCTACGATTAATACTAGAATTTTTCGGTAAAATGTTTAAAAAGACCAATATCATTATTTATTTAATTTGTTTAAGATTAAAAAAATCTTCCCGCCTTTGATAAGAAATTACTCGTAACTTTACTAGAATATTATGTCGGTAAAGATGTAGCTAAATTTTAGGCTTTTTTTTAATAGCATATTGATTAAGACCAGCAATTGATGTCATAAGAAGTTAATATAATTAATGTATTTTAGCTTCTGGAGGAAGGAAACTGATGTTCAAAAGGTTCATTGGAGAAATAATCTTACGACAAATGGTTAGCTCTTGACACATTTTCGATTTTGAGATGTTTCTAAGAAAACAAAAATAGGATTCCTAATATAGCAAAGCATTCCTTAAATGTCCTCGTTGGTTGGCATTAAAACGGGTTTCACAGCCCAATAACAATTCATATGAATAGAATGAATCAGCTTATCAGCCGATTTCTGTAGATGCGATGTGAAGATGAATAGAAAAAAAGAAGGAACCAGGGCTTAGTGACCAACAATCCTCAACCATTCGTGTGTGAAGTAATGTCCGGAATGCAGGGGACTTACACTTTTGAAACTGAATCCGAATGGCTTATTTGAGAAAAGCACTTTTCATGACAAGAACACTTTAGGTGACACAGGCAGGAATTAAATCCTAGCATCTAGCATATCAGTCCTACGCACTTACCATTACGCCACAGACTATAGTTACAACTCAAGAACATTTTGAGATTCTCCCAAGATCTCAGAATATTTCAAGCAAGCATTCTCGATCTAAATTTGCACCTACACACTCCTTTGTTAATATACATCCTAACAAAAATTCTGTGTAGCACAAGGGATCCTTGTCCTATTGAGATGTCAACGTCGTCGGTTATTGCTAATGCAACACCTTTTCTAAAAAATATACCTGTCTGTGGTCTTAAACGCAAACTTCAGCAACTCTAGCTCAACTGTTGAACCCACACACATAGAGTTTTCCAATAAAGACTTGACAATTTTTAATTTAATTTGTGTTCTACTAATCTTTGAAATATTGTTGTCAATTTGTTCAAGCTGGCAATGGGTTCGTCAATAAGAAGGTTATTGCTCGTTTGAAAATCCACATTTTTGCTTCATGAATCGGCACTTAATCGACAAAAAATGACTGTTTGGTTCAATTTACATGCCGGCGCGGCGGCCGGCGTCATTGGCCCATGTTTTTTTGTTAACGATAACGATTGTCACGTTACTGTGAATGGACAGCGTTATTGTGCCCTAATTAGAAGATATGGACTTGGACAACTTGTGGTTTCAACAGAATAGTGCCACAAGCCACACAGCACACCTTCCTATCAATTTATTGATGTGTATGTTCCATATGAGCATGTTATCTGAAGAAATGAACCAGTCGATTGACCGCATCGTTCGTGCGATTTAAAGCATTTAGACTATTTTCTTTGGGTCTAAGTTAAGTAATTTGTTTATGCCAACAAGCCAACGAGCAACGTTGGAAGATCTCAAAGCCAACATTTAACACGAAATTTAAAATATCTCAAAAAGTTTTCAAGTCCTTATTGGAAAACCCCTTAATAATCTATCTACCAGATTGAGTTTAGAGTTTTGTTAAATAATAAAACAAAGCCAAGGATGACTTAAGAGTTCAATGAACAAACCTTTTACAATTTATTGAATATTAAAAAGAAAATTCTTCATGCCTGCTTGTCGGACTGCATAGTTGAGTTCATATGAACAAATATTAAACATTGTTCATTCCATTTGGAATATTTGTCATAATTTCAAAAAAAAAAATAATTTTTTTTTTGTTTTTTTAACAGCTTAGGTTAGGTTAGGTTAGGTTGCAAGGGGTGTGCACAGCATGAAGCTGTTGCGTACACGGGGGCCTATTGGTCCATTGTGATCCCCTGTAAAAGTAAAAATTTAGCATCGATGCTCCTCAAATCTGTCGATTAGCGTAGACTGGCTCGTTAACGAACCAACCTGTGCTATCTATAAATTTCCTCATGCTTGCCATTGAAACCTGTGCTAGATCATCCAGTTCTCCAACAAACCTGTTTCCGAAATGACGGAGTCGGCTGGTTTGGAGATTCGGACAGTCGCAGAGCAGGTGTTTAATGGTTTCCATTTCCTCCTCATCCTGACAGCTCCTACAAAAATCGGGTGCAAATGCACCTATTCTGTTAGCCATTGTGCCAATGGCGCAATGACCTGTTAGTACACCTGTCAAGATTTTAATATTCTTTTTACTCAGCGATAGAATATACCGAGTTTCCTTTTCATTTGTGTTAGGCCATAAACTTCTAGAGATTACACAATCATCCCTGGATTTCCAGGAGATGTTGATTTTCTCTTTTAGCTTAAGGTCTATCTTCCTCTTGAGTACCCCAATCGGGACGAGGGGTCCCCCAACTGAGTGGTCGCTACTACTTATGTCTGCTTCTGACCCTTTCCTGGCTAGTTCATCTACTATATCATTCCCTTCTATATTGCTATGTCCGGGAACCCAGCAGAGCTTTACCTGGTTAGTGTGGCAGATTTTGTTTAATTTCTTCCTACAGTTTAAAACTGCTTTTGATCTTATGGTCTCACTGGCTAAGGCTTTGATAGCAGCCTGGCTGTCCACGAAAAAAGTAATCTCCGAAGAGCTTAGATTTTCTTGGTGTGCCAATTCAGCTGCTTTTGCAATGGCAAAGATCTCGGCCTGAAAGACACTACAGTCAGCCGGGAGTGTATATGACGCTCTGATGTTCAGAGATTGGCAAAACACTCCAGCACCTGTTCCTGATTCCATTTTTGAACCATCAGTGTAGAAAGGGATACCCTGTTTACTTATAAGTGAATTAGGATCCCAACCCTGTCTTTCTGGTATTAAAATAGAAAATTTCCTGTCGAAATCCAGTAAAGGGGGGATGTAATCGGTGGTCTCTCTCAGTCCTGGAATCGTGTCATATCTTTGTAAGATTGACCCGTGGCCATAAGTGCTGTGCCTCCAAAAGCTCAGTTCTCTTAAACGAATTGCAGTTTTGGCTGCCGTGCACTTTATGAACTCATCCAGAGCCGGGAGGTCCAAGATCATTTCCAATCCAGCTTGTGGTGTGGATCTTTGAGCCCCTGTTATTCCTACACAGGCTAGTCTCTGTACCTTATTCAGGTTCTTGAGATAGCTTGATTTTTCCACCGCTTTCCACCATACAATAGATCCATAGGTAAGAATGGGTCTGACTATCGCTGTGTACATCCATTGGATGACTTGCGGTCGCATACCCCAACGTACACCGAAGGTCTTTTTGCATGTGTAGAATGCACATAGTGCTTTTTTCATTCTTTCCTCCGTATTACGCTTCCATGTAAGCTTGGAGTCAAGGATTACTCCTAGAAATTTAGCTTCCTTAGAAGGTTTTAGAGGAATGCCATTTAGTTTGGGAGGGTTGAAGCCCTCCAGTTTCCTTTTCTTCGTGAACAAAACTAGCTCTGTCTTGGTGGGGTTGACCCCGAGACCGTTCTTAGTTGCCCAAGAAGATAAATCCTTTAATGCATTTTCCATAATGTTTTCGATGATGGTAAGAAACTTGCCTGATACCAAAACCACTATGTCATCTGCATATGCTACTATTTTAATGCCTTGATCTTTTAACTTTGTGAGAATTTGGTAACTACGAGGATCCAGAGCAGGGGTGAGATGACTCCTCCCTGTGGTGTGCCTCTAGTAACTGTTTTCTCAATAGTACTAACTCCTATTTGAGAGTTGATAATTCTGCCATTTAACATGGTGAAGATCCAATCGACAATGACAGATTCAACCCCAACTTCAACTAAGGCAGTCTTGATCGATTCCGTTTTAACGTTATTAAACGCACCCTCGATATCAAGAAATGCTGCCAGGGTATATTCTTTCTGTTCAAGACTTTTCTCAATATGTGAAACTACTTCATGCAAAGCAGTCTCCACTGATTTACCTTTAAGGTAAGCGTGTTGGTAGTTGCACAAGTTGTTTTCGTTGAGAAGTTCTCGAACATGTAGATCAATTATCCTCTCTAGTGTCTTAAGGAGAAACGAAGAGAGACTTATTGGTCTATAATCCTGAGCGGTCGAGTGAGTCGGTTTCCCTGCTTTTGGGATAAAGACTACCTTAACCTTTTTCCAGCTATTAGGGACGTATCTAAGTTTGATACAACTTATGAAGATTACCCTAAGCCACGGAGTTATTACTTTGAGAGCATTTTGGAGAAGAGCTGGAAAAATCTCGTCTGGTCCCGCTGATTTATAGGGTTTGAACGAGTTTATTGCCCAAATAATCTTCTGCTCAGTAATAACCTGATTTAGTTCTAACTTTGATTCCGTGTGAGTAAAATCCAGCGTGTTCGATTGCAAGCAATCCGAACTTTCTGGGTTTTTACAACCGGGGAAATGAGTTTCCATGAAGAGTTCAAGCGTTTCCAGGCTCGAGTTCGACCATGATCCATCAGGGTGTTTAATGTACCCCGGGATCGTGGGATTAAGGGCCAGGGTTCTACGGAGCCTTGCCGCCTCGCTTGTTTTTTCAATGGATTCACAATGTTTAGCCCACGAATCCTTTTTGGCCTTCCTTAACTCTTTGGTGTAAGTGTTAAGTGCGGCTCTATAAGACTTTAAGTCCTCGTCTAATTTACTCAGTTTAGCTTTATTGAAAAGTTTTCTAACCTCTGTTCTACGTTTCTTCAGTACCCCATTCCACCAGGGTGGGTTAGTGGGGTTATTAGAACGAGATAAAGGGCAGTGTTTTTCAAAAGACATTCTCATTTTGCTAGACAAGTTTTGGACAACAGTGTCAATGGTTGAAGTACTTAGACTTGTATTGTCCTCTGGTGGATCAATACAGTCTTTCAGCCATTTTTCGTACTCTGTCCAATTCGTTCTAGTTGGGTTCCTGTAAGGTTTCTTTTCAGTAAAGTTCCTGTCTATAGAGAAGAGTATCCTAAAGTGATCCGAAAAAGATTCTTTAGGTGAGACTCTCCAGTCTTCAACTGAAATTTTACTATTATTGCTAATAAGGGTCAAATCTATGATTTCCTCCCTGTTTTTGTTTCGAAAAGTAGGGTGATTGCCCCTATTACATATCGATAAATTAGAACAGAGAATATATTCAAAAATTGACTCACCCCTTTTGTTGATATCCTTTGAGCCCCATTGAGTGTGGTGAGCGTTGGCATCACATCCTACCACCAAAGGTGTGCCGCTTGCTGTGGCATGGACCACAAGATCACGGACAGTTTTTGATGGTGGGCTCTCCTCCTCATACGGCATGTACGTCGACGCTAGAATGAAGTTTCCTTCATTTGATTCGACGCTGATTGCCGTGTTGTCCTTGTTGCTGTACCTAGATAGGAAGAAAGCGTTAATTGATTTTTTCACTAGGATGCAACTTCTAATATTACTTACATCTGACGTGGAGTGGAAAAGGTTGTAGTGCTTTGACCTCAACCCACGGATTCGGTTTTTGCCTAACCATGGTTCCTGGATCAAGGCCACATCCACGTTCTCGTGAGACATGTAGAGCGTAAGGTCGTACGTTGCTGCTTTAGCGTGGTGCAGGTTTATTTGCACCACTTGCAGCTTTTGACTCCCCTTTGCCTTCATGCCTCTTAACCTTTACGGTTCCGAGACCATACCTCAACACGTCTTTTTTACCTTTGAGCAGAAGGTCAGATTTCTTGTCTGCCACAAACAAGAGGTCCTTCCCTTCGCCTCCATGACTCTTTCTTGAGTGTTGGAGCTTCCATTCTAAAATGGGAAGCTCTTTGTTCTGTTTCGCCAGCAACTTTATAATGGCTGCGTCCTCATGTTCTGCAGGAGGGGGGATCCATATGCTAAACTGCTGGCGGAGTGGTAGAGCTGCGGCGCACAGTGTGAGAATTCGCAAATCTAGCGGAATTTAATTAAAAAAATGATATGCACAAACTGATGTAAAAGTTGGTTTTACTTGAAGCCTAAACCTTCTACTAACCGATTTAGAAAGAATTGTTAAGCAGGAGTGATGTAGAACGAAGATAATTGATGTCAAAGTTGCAATTAGTCATTTTTTCGGTGGCAATTGGCCAATTAAGGTGGTTTAGGTCTTTATTTTTTTGTGAGTGCACGGTTCAGTTTTTATTGAAAGTTTTGCTTTTATTTTATTAACAGGATATCGGAGAATTGAAAAGAAAGTAAAATTTTAATTTATATGGTGTTTAAATATATTTGTTGGAGGATAGGGTACAAAAAAAAACGTAATTTTATACAATTTGAACATTCATTAGAGAAAAAATTAAATTATTCAGTGTTATTCGGATGCGAGACTATATGCATTTTAAAGTCTGATATGTCTGCTATAATTAATCGCTTTAAAGTGCTGCGCATAGGTGCGACGCCCACACATTTTTTTTTCATTTTCGAACTGGCCTTCAGCAAAAAATGAATGTCAAAATAATTGTTATTTTACTTATATTAACATGAAGTGCTACATTGACAAGATTTTTTTTTTCGTATGTGTAGGGGAGTTAAGTGTGAGTATAATTTTCGATTTTTGGAGCCCAACCCAACACACACCCCCTCCCTCTTATTGAGGGGACATTTTCTATAAAGGGGTGATAAGAGTTCTACGTGATATTTTGAAAATAGTTATTTTTCGCAAAAAATACTGACATCATCTTATAGATAATTAAATTCTCTACAATTTATGTAAATAAACTTTTTATGTAGGACTAAAAATAAAAAAGTTATAATTCAATAAAAAAAAAACAATTTTCAAAATAAATGTTATTTTAAAAGTTTTCTTTCTTTTTTCTCGATTTTGGACTTTTAAAGACATTTTTATTGAAAATCTGTTTTTAACTATAACTTTTTCATTTTCATTTCAATAGAACAAAGTGTATAAACATGAATTGTAGATAATTTAATAGTTAAAATCAATTAAATTATTATTAGTTTAATCCACCGATTTTGCCGATTGACCAACTTTCGGAGGAAGCGCAAGAAGCTAGGAGCAAAGAAAACAGCAAATATCGTGAGCTATTAACGAGAAAAACTTCGCTGTTGGACACAATAACGGGTCTTTTAAATAGGCTATTGATAACATCGGACCCTTTTATAGCCAGTATAAGGTGCATTCCGAAAAGGAAAAAAAGTGCTATCAAGCATTAAATCTTAGACCTTTTAAATGCAACTAAATAATATAATAATATGTTTTTAAGGTCTGTTTTGTAAAAAAATATAAATAATGTTTATTTTAATTTATGTATTTTATGTTTTTTATTAATAAATATAAGTAAAAAAGGAACAAACGTTTTTTTCAGCTTAATTTAATTGTTCCTGATGTGCTTACCTAAGTGCATAAAACACGTAGTTTCAGAACTCCGTTCATTAAAATTTTGGCTAAGTATATATAAAATTCTATTTTAATTTCATATTGGTATCTATTAGTTATAAATATGACCAACAAAAATCAAGCATAAGCTTTTTGTCTGAGCGAAATTCCTTTGCTAAGAAGGGTCTATCAAACTGCAAAAAACGAGTACTTTTAAAGCTCTGTAAAAAAAAAATTAACAAAGTATTTTAATAATTGTTATTAAATTTCATTATTCACATATTTATAATTAATCCTGCAAAAAAAGAATTATCAAAAGGTAAAACTCGTAACCGCTATTAATTTAATTCCGCTAAATGAGCGAATTCTCACACTGTGCGGCGGGTAGAATCTCAAGGGAGGAACCTTCCCATAGTTCGCCAATGTTGGCGATTGTACGGTTCAGAAACTCCCGTGATTTCTGGTCACCGCAGCAGACCACTTTAACTCCTCGCCGCCATCCGGCACCATCAAAGACATAGTCTTCCGAACTATCGTTCTCCGATGCCTCCATCATGGCTTTGAGGATCTCGTTTTCCACAAGGAGCCAGTTTTTTGCCGAGATTTTCCCATCTGGGTCGTCACGGCTTATTATGGCAATTTGTAGGTCAATCGGGGTGGTGTCGAAGCTGCTGGTTTTCTGTTTTTTAGCACCATCTTGCTTGACCGCCTCCTCCGATCTTTGTCTCTTGGACGTTCCTGGCTTCGTTCCAGAAGAGGTGCTTGCCGGTGCTTGGTCTTTCCTAGCGTTGGCTTGCTGTTTCTTACTGGAAGTCGCCTGAACTTTACCTTTGTCGTTCCGAGCGGTCGAGTTATTGCCAGCCTGTTCACGATTTGCCTTTTTAGGGACAGACCTAGATTTGGCAGCATCTACTCCTTTGCTCTCCGACTCTTTGGTATTCACTTCCTTCGCTATTTCCCTGGGTGCAGTGACAGTCTCTGCCAGCTGCCGCTCAAAGTTCCTAACTAGCTTCTTATGCTTTTTTAAGAGAGCCTTGTCTCTCGAACTGAGCGTCGCAGGGTCTTTCAACTCGGTCATTTTCACGAATCTTTTGGAGGATCTGTAGTTGCTGCGTTGCCTCGTAGCTTTGAGGGGTGCAGCAGACTTCAGCATAGTCTCTTCTTGACTCGGTTCCATCAGTAGCTCGTCCTCGGTTTGACTGCCTATGGAAGGAGGTCTGTCCGAGGTCTCCGTACCTTTGATAGTTAGACCATCTAAGTCGGGGAGGAGATCCACTGAGAGAATGACCGGTTGTCTTTTTAGCTCTCGTTTTCCTTTCTCCAAGTTTACATTTGTCACTGGCGACTTAGCTTCTTGCGAAGCCAAGCCCTCGCCGGCAGCCGTGACTTCTGCCGACACTTGAACGTATATCCCCGTTCGATTTACTTCATTTTGTAAACTTTTGTCCATATTTATTAGATAAGCATCTCTGCTTTTTGTGGTTTTCTTAGTTGTCTTACTCCGCAGCTGGATTGCTGAAGAGTTAGACGTAAGCCCCCTCGCCACAACAAGGCGAAAACCGTGAGGGGGTTTTAACAGCTTACGTTGCATTGACATCAATTTGTTGAAAAGAAATTCCTCTGTTTTTTTAATTTTTGCAATCAATTGAAATTATTAAAAAATTAATTTATAAAGCTCAGCTCCGCTCTGTTTACGTATTAACTAAACTATAAGAGATAAGCCAACGATAATACGCCCAGCTTTATTTAATATCAAAATATATACATTTTTCCACACCACATCTGTACAAAGAAAACAAACAAAAATGAATTAAAGTTTTTGTGTGACATACAGTGCTAGGGCACTGAAATTAATTCTGATTTATTAATTGAAGAACAACAAAATCAAATCAAAAATGATGAGTCAGATTCAATAAATTTAAGACACGATCAGCAGCGCGGCGGGTGGCGCGGTAGCGGCGCCGCCGTAGCTGGTGAAATTCACCCTTTTATATTTTTGTATGTTACGTACTCGTTTCTCTTATCGCTGATTTTGAAATTTAAACTGCAAGTGTGTGCTAAAATAAACAAAAGCAAATAATAATGCCACCACAACTTCTCTATCTCTATCTCAGAACGATAGAATGTCATACTGGAAAAGTTTATATTTATTAATAATATTTTGTTTGAAAATATCATTGACTTCTCATTATTTACAAATTGTAATTCTAGAAGTCCATTTGAAATCTATACAAAGTTGAAGAAGAAAAAGACGATAACAAAATATACGCCTCTCTCTAAGAATTCCACTTCATAATATTTATTTCCTATCTTCGAAAAATGATGATGATGAAGTAATGGAATTATAAGTGATATGTAATTTAAAAGAAAAAAAAAAGAACCATCCATTCCCGACCTATGGCACGCATTTGGGAAGCAGTTTAAAAAAGATAACATTGAGATTCACGAGTCAGAGAATGTTTAAAGCCGCCGCCGTTGAGTCGGTCATTTTTTAAAAAAAGGAAGAAAAGATAACAACAAAAAATGAATTCGGTAATAAAATTAATTTATTCAAATTGATAAACTTCTTACTAAGCGGAAGTTGTCGGCTGCTGCAAGTGTTGCATGAATTTTTGAGTTTTGTTTTCATTGTCATGGGATGCAATGAATCATTTTTGTAATTATTGTGAACTTGATTGTAAGCATTCATACATGATTGACTGACATCGTGATTACTTATTTAAGCTTGGTGTACAAGTATACTGAGGAATGGTTAATGTGCGTGAATCCCAAAAGAGATACAATCTTTTAAGACGTCTTTAACCACTCTCGATAATTGAGAACAATTGTTTTCAACCCAACCAAAGAAAACTATTTTTATAAAGTTCTAAATAGAAAGCAAAATACAGCTTTATTTAGACTTCTTTTATATTCTTATAAATCTTGGCTCCTGAAAAATTCCATAGATAGCAAACTTAATCAGCTTGATTGAATCAAACGCGTGAATTGCATGATCAGAGATAAACTCTCTTAGAAGGGAAACAAAAAACAACAATTGAATCAAGTTGAATGTCCGTGTAGAATCTTCTCATTAAAATTTAAAATATTTAAATACATGAAGTAAAAGAAAACAAAAACAAACAAAAAATAAATAAATGAAGAACGTGACGAACTGGAAAGACCCTCAGGTGTATTTTAACAACATTTCAAAAAGAATATTGTGGTTTTAGAAATTAAAAATTGAAATAACTTGTTTTGTCTTAATTTAATTTTTGTTTTCTTTATTTTTATTGTTTTATACATTTTTTCTGTAGCTATACTATATTTATGTACATTTATATAAAATTTGACTTTGTTAACGTTTAATTATGCAAACAATGATTTAAGTTTTGTTTTTTTTTTTTTCGTTCGTTCGTTTTGTTGTTGTTTAAATGAACGATATCTTTTGTTTATTGTTGGCTAAAATATATATAAACTTATTACTCTGACATTCATATAAACATATGTACCTACATTATGTACATATGTATAATAATACTCAGTCTTTGTTTTATACAAACAAAAATAAAACTGTTATCTTTTATCGTGTTCTGAGGGACAATTTACGATAACACGACTTGCGTATAGGTTTCGAATAATACTTCCAGCAAAAAACAGAAACATAAACATTGTCAGTTATAGTGAATATTAGTTTAAAGGAAAAATCAACTTAATG
This sequence comes from Eupeodes latifasciatus, assembly GCA_920104205.1. Classification (NCBI taxonomy): domain Eukaryota; kingdom Metazoa; phylum Arthropoda; class Insecta; order Diptera; family Syrphidae; genus Eupeodes; species Eupeodes latifasciatus. Next base: position 152,660,226 of record OV049924.1, read on the forward strand.
GCTTATTTCGATACACATAAAAGTTCATAACTTTAAACGTTTGCACAGAAGGCCGCCTTTGGCAGTTTTCAATTCACAATATTCATTTAGGAATTGCATGTTTTGCATTCTAATCACTTTACGTTCTAAATACATATTTTATATGAATTTATTTTAAAAGACTGCTTAAAAATAAACAATTAGGGTCAATAGCTTAAACTGCGAGCAGAAGAAACTTTTTTCAAAAATATCCGACAAAAATTTCAAGTCATATAATAAATTCTTCTTTAAGGCCAGGCGGGCCAATCAACTAAGGTGCCGGCGACTTAAAGTTAAGTTGCTTGATGTTGCCGGCAGCATAGAGTGAGCGCAAATAAAGAACTTCTCCATCATTTGACAACTTTTCGGAGTTATTTGTGTTTGGAACTACTTTACCTTTGTTGGCAGATAAATCTAACATCGGTATACCTTCATCTATTCATAGTTAAGTTATGTTTAAGTAGAGCCATTCGACTTAACGCCTTCTAACAGTGGATCAAGACTAATATTGGCCACTTCATTATTTTGAACTCATTCAGATCTTTACGTATTTACTTCGACTACATAACCTCTCATCTACAATTCAACAAAAACGTTCAAGTGTCCATCCCTTCCAGGTCTACCTGGGAGAATAAGTCATATTTGGCAGATGGAACAATTAACTTTTATACATATAGATCAAAAACCGATGATGGGGTTGATGGCGGCGTGTACTCTGGCGGACTAAATCTATGTCTCTCATTTCGTATTCGCAATCACTGTAGCATGTTCCAGGCAGAACAAGCCCTCTCTTGATTCAGATAAAACGTGATATCGACAACCGATATACTCATCTTCTTAGATAGTCAAGCTGCCATAAAATCGTTTGCAGAAAATTGCAAAGCTCATGAACTTGCAAAGCATGAAACAACTTTACCTTTGATGGACAACAAATCCAACATCGGTATACCTCTAGCTACGTGTAAACTTATGCTAAAGCATGATAACCTAAAGACAGCAAACCACAGATGGTCTAAAACAGCCACTTCACAATCAACTAAACTTATTTGGCCAATTCTCTAAGCAACTCATTTCGGTTGGTGGATTGCACATTAGCTCCGATATAGGACCAACTATTGATTAAAGTGTGTTGGTTTTCCCTTCAACAGCCACCTTAACTTATCCTAACCTATGTTGAAGCATAAAGCATGACAGCATAGAAAAAGTAAACCACAGATGAACTAACACCACCAGCTGCCTGAGAACAAACCAAAATAGGATTGACATATATATAGCCCACAATTGAGTTATATGTATGAAGCTGGAAAAATTAGCTCTAGCACATATTTTTTTTTGTTTTTTAAAGAAAAAATTGTAAAAAATTTCGACTTTGAAACCAATAACTTTAATAATACTGCAAAACATTGATTCATAGCGGAAAAATCATAGAACACTTTGGGATTTGGCACTAAGGAAATCTAAGCGATTTTCCTGGCGTTCCTTCTGTGGGACGATAGAAGAAACTTCTGAAGCCTCTAGGTTACGGAAAATTCTTTCAACTAATCCAGCGATGCCAAGCTGCTTGAAAAATGCAGACGGCTCCTGGACAAAATCAAGTAATGAATCGCTGAACTTACTACTGGACACTCACTTTCCTGGTAGTTCTCTAACCGAAACTTGCAACAATCATATTCGTTCAAGTTCCAATACAACATATCCACAAGGTCTGATCACAAGGGACAAGCTACAATGGGCTCTCAACAGCTTCAAACCATTTAAATCTACAGGACCAGATGGAATAATACCAGCCTAGCTACAAAAAACTTCTGACATAATTGCACCAATCCTTGAGACACCTTAGTACGCACCATTGAAAACTCCCTCCATAATAGAGAGTACACTATGGTTGCTTTGCTTTAACAACGTGGACACATCTTCAATCACATCTGCACTAACATCTCTAAACGTAGAGAGTTAACTCAAAACTGGGCAACTCTTCTGGCAGACGATTCGTTAGTAGAGGGACACCGCAAGGTGGTGTTCTATCCCCTCTACTCTGGAACCTAGAATGAAATCCTAACTGGTCTGGATGCGGATGACGTTGCTATAGCGGTTTCAGGAAAGCATCTTAACACCTTAAAAGAACTATTACAAAATGCCTTAGACAGACTAATATTTTGGGCTGATCGGTGTGGAGTGGGTGTTAATCCACACAAAACCAAATTAGTCCTATTTTTGAGGAAATACAAAATTCCATTTGTTAACCCTCCCTATATTAAAGGAATCCAATTAAATTTCTCAGACGAGGCTAAGTACCTGGGTCTTATTTTAGATAAAAAACTAAATTGAAAAAGCCAATGTACAAGAAAGAGTCAAAAAAGCTACTGTAGATCTCTTTTCTTGCAAAAAACCTATTGGTAATAAATAGGCTTACAGTTACAACCCAGAATCACGCATTGGCTATAAGTGGATCGCTTCGCACGACCCCATCTGCGGCACTGGACACCTTACTCTACCTAACACCTCTTGACATATTTAGCAAACAAATAGCTGCAAGCTCTGCTATTCGCCTCAAAGCTTCGTCGCAGTAACAAGAACATTGGCCACTCCGTAATTCTTAGGTATTTAGAATCAATTCCAAAGCAAACAGACTACACCATCCCCCAACTGTAATTCGACAGAAACTTCAAGATTTCTATGCCTCCCAGATCTTTCTGTGAGGATAGGACATTCCTGGAAGATGAGTCAATCCATTTTTATACAGATGGTGTAAAAACAAAAGAAAGGGTTGGTGGAGGAGTGTACTCTGAACGCCTGAAATTAAGTCTCTCATTCCGCCTTCCCAATCATTGCATCGTGTTCCAGGCGGAACTTTTGGCGATAAAAGAAGTCTTGTCCTGGCTTAAAGAAAACGTGATATCAACATCTGATATCCGTATTTTCTCAGATAGTCAGGCCGCTATAAAATCTCTGGACTCTGTATCTACAAACTTTATAACAGTCCATAACTGTCGATCATCTCTAATAGAGATGGCACAACAGTTTAATATTCACCTTTGCTGGGTGCCGGGCCATAGAGACATTCCAGGTAACTGTAAGGCAGATGAATTCGCCAGGAACGGTAAAGTACAGCCCATTCTACCACGTTTGGCAAATGCTGGCATACCAATTGCTACTTGTAAACTATTGCTAATGCAAGACGCTATGAAGAAGGAAAACACCAGGTGGAACAACATCACCACGTGTCAGCTCACAAAAAACATCAGGCCTACACTAGATTTAAGGTGCTTGCTATCTCTAAGCCGATCGCATATGAACTCGACAATAGGTGTCATAACCGGACACTGTTTAATAGGAAAGCACGCCACGCGACTAGGCGTATTCTCAAATGACTTTTGCAGAAGCTGTATGGACGAGGAAGAGGAGGAAACAGTTCTTCACCTTCTCTGTACCTTCCCTGCTCTAAGCTCAAAAACGCAAGAATTACCTAGAAGAATTCTTCTTTAACGATCTAAACGATCTAAATCATATCAGCGTAATTAGCCTCTCACGTTTCGTAAGGGAATCAAAGTGGTTCCATTGAGCTTAGGAGGAAGCCTCAAAATTCATGTGGTATCACAATGGGCCATTAAACTGGCCTAAGTGTGTCCGTTTCCATCATGGACAGCCACTTTAACCTAACCTAACCTTGCGATTTTGCCAATTGGTCAGCTTTTAGGAGATCCTCAGGAAGCGCGAAATAAATAAGAAAATTTCTACCTACATTCAGGCATACCTTACTATCACTATTTTCTTGTAAGTATTTGTTTGCATAAATTGAGTGCCAGGAATTCAGAATCGCTTTCTTTTCGTGTTTTTTGTCAATTTGAAAAAATTTCCAATTTTGGTTTAAAGATGCTATAAAAAACGCTGCTGTTTGATTACCCTTGTTTGCTATACGTCAAACTTCTCAGCGCTTCTGTCTCATTTTTCTTTCACATTGTGAATCAAGGTGGCTCAATAGTTCTCGAATATTTAAACCCTATCTCAAATGACTATTTATTTTTACAAATATTAATTGTTTTTGTTTTTTTTCTAACTTAAGGTCAACCACAACCCATGATACCACAAGATGGCATCAATTCGATCCCTGCCCTTGCTAAAAAAGTAGCCGCTGTTGAAAATGCAACTGCTCCCCCTACAACAACAGTAACCCCAGCGAAAACTACTCCAGCTCCTACTACATCAACCACAACAACAACAACTACTACTACTACACCTAAACCAGAGACAACAACAGCTGGACCAGTAACAACTCCAGCACCAAATCCAGTTCCAATTCCAGAGCCACCAATGGGCAGGTGGAATTCAACATGCATTTTAATTCAAATGGCTACCCAATTGAACTTCACCTACGAAACAGCAGGTAAATTCTTATCCCGAGCAAATTTGTCGAATAAATTGATTATGTTCCATTTTTCCTTTCAGATAACAAAACCGCGAGAGCTATTTACAATATTCCAGCAACAGCCACTCTTCATGATGTCAACTGTGAATCAAATAACACTCAGGAAATCGTCCTTAACTGGGGACCCGAGAAGGCTATTCACTCGATGGCCATCTACTTCGAACGCAACAGTTCCAATGTCAATGTCCACACAATCATGGTTAGTCTGCCAATTGATTCTGAGGAATTCGTTAACCCCAAGGGTGAGTACAATAAGTGTGTTTTAAATAAAAGACAAATTATTTTATCTATTGTCTTCTTATCTAGCAAACCAATCTGTCCAATTGATCTATCGTGGAGACATCTTTGAAGCACCTTCCCAAATGTCCTACCATTGCACTCGGCCACAATACTTCAATTTGACGGAGGCTATCAATGAAAACGCTGTCATCGGTACCATCCGACTTTCTGATGTCCAAATGGAAGCCTTCCGTAAAGAGAATACCACTTCATTCTCAACAGCTCGTGACTGTGATAGTTCAGAAACCCCAGACATCGTTCCAATTGCTGTGGGCATTGCATTAGTTGCTCTTATTTTGATTGTTTTGGTCTCATACTTGTGCGCTCGTCGTCGTTCCACTGCACGTGGTTATATGAGTTTTTAGGAAATAGATAGACAAAAGTAAGAAAGGACGAGAAAGAAAGTGAGATAGAGAGAGTGAGTGGAGAGTTATCAAAAATTTACAAAAATTCCGATCATATTCAATTAGATGAAAAAAAAGAGACTAAAGATAAAAACAAGAAACGTATTTAAAAAACAAAACAAATTAAAACGAGACAAAAAGAAAAAACAAAAATATGTGTAAATAGGCTACGTATTTGTTTTGGATTTTTTTTATTATTATAACTGAACAATCAAAAATAGTTTTTTTGTTCTATTTTTTCAAATATTTCAACTCTTAACTATTTTTCAAATTAGCTGACAGTTTTTATTTTTATTATCAAATTTTCACTTTAAAAACATTTTTTATAAGACTAGAAGAATTAGTGTTTTCGAAAACACTGAATGTTATGAACTTATTATACGAAAAATTGGCATAGTTAGGATCTTAGAAATATTTTTTGTATGTGTATTAAACAAATAAAAAGAAAGAAAGAAAAATGCTTGAAAAACAATTGTCATTTAGGACCAAGCTGAATTGTGCAAGTAAAATAAAAAATTGTATCAATAAATGATTTTGTTTTTCAGCTAAAAACAAAAATACAAGTGATTGATTCTATTAAAATATTAAAACGATAGACGATAAAACGATCATTGGATTATATGTATTTTTTTGTTTCAATAAATATTCATATTTTTATTGTTTCTTTTTTTCAACAATAAATTATAATTAAAATAAGAAATTGAATTGTTTTTATTTATGTAGCTGATTTCAGGAGGATTTAAATGCAAGAATCATTAAAAATATAAATCACCTAAAGTATGTTTAAGCTAAAAATGGAGAGAAAATAAAATATTCCCAATTAAATTAAACCTGTAATAGAAAATAATTATTAAATGTATTTAATCCGTTTTCGAGGCATCAAAAAGTAGACAACTGGGAAAGACACAAGAAGCTTTCTTCGTTCCGTAATAAATCTTTTAGACAAGAGCTAAGATCTGAAAAGATTTGCAGTAAAAAAACGAAAATTATACGCGCCTTTACAAAATAAATATACATAAACTACGCGAATCTCATTTCAATATTCACTTATGTAGCCACGTTTTTTGGAAAAAGGGATGTTGTCCTATTTGAACGTCGAAGTTCACCCATATTAAATTTCTTAAACATTCGCTTTAAGTCGAAAGTTAAATTCGCTTTTCGTAATAAGGACTTTAAGGCTTCAACGGTGCCTGTATTAGGGTAGCACACACGTTGGTAACAAAAAAGGTTCATTCCTAACGAATATTTCAAGGGGAAATTTATTTTATTACGAAGTAAAAGACAAAACCCAAGAAAACGACATCATAGCTTAGAATGAATATGAACAAATATCATTAAAAAAAAAAAAAACAATTTTCGAAAACTTATTTACATCGAAACTATAACACTGGTTGACAAAATTAGTTTTTTTTTTGTTGCACAAACAAAAGAATACTTTTTTAAAAGGTTTAAGATGTCCTGAATTCGAATATCGCCTTTAAATTTTTCTATCACATGAGGGCTTTTTTTAATGTTAATATAAACCAAAACCACATTTTTAAGGCTAAGTTAAAACGCAACATATTCCTTAGCAATGAATTGTGTGATTGTTTTGCAAAGTATAAATATTAATCTTTCAGATTAACTTTAAATGATACAAGTATCTCACTTTGTTTTCGTTATTTTTCATCAGTGTGTTCCTGTTCATTTAGCTATCAGAATTTTTGAAAAACCTTGATTGTAATCATTAATAATTTTGTTTTTGAATAATGTATGTTAACTGCTGATTTCGAATTCAAACTCCGGTTTTAGCTATATCTTAATATATAAAATTCCAGTGTCATATGTATGTTCCCAGTGAACTCTTCACCAAGTCAACCGATTTCGATGAAAGCTGGCATTTTATGTGGTCTAACTTGAGATATATAGTTATGATAGTTTATATTTCGATTAATGGTCTTAATAATTTATAATCTACACTAATTTTATAAAGAGGAAAGATTTGTATGTAACGAATAAACTCAAAAACTACTGGACCGATTTTAATAATTCTTTTTTCATTAGAAAGCTACATTATCACTGAGTAACATAGGCTATATTTAGTACTAGATTACTATAGAAATCTTTAGAAATTCCTATTAAAACTAACCGAAGGTGTAAAAAAAAGATAAGCCATAAAATGTCTTTCATCGCATACGCTGCGAAGGGTATTAATGATAGGACAAACAAATTTTTTCTAATTTAGTGGTTCATGGTCGTTTTAATTAGCATGTCTATAACTTAAATATCTGTACCTATTTATGTCTACCCGTGCGAAGCCGGGACGCGACGGGCCGCTAGTGTACATATATAAACTCAAATAATACCCGTTTTTAAAATAATTTTTATGTTTTTTTCAATATGTATATTCCAAAAATTTGATGTTATAATCTTAAGACTACGAATTCGTAATAAGATCACAAATTGCTTTTATCCCCCTTTGAATTTTTGTGTAACGAACGGTTTTAGCATACATAAATAATTCATCGTTCTTTTAAGGTTAATGTATGGCAGGTCATGACTTACAACTAATGAGGATTTTTTGAAAAATAAGTATAAGATACTGAACAATTTTAAACGTAATATATTATTAAGGGATAATAGATTTGGAAAACCATCACGCGTTTTATTGAAAAAAAAAACATTCATTCATTTCAAAATTCATCATCAGCGGGCACATGACTATTTCGATTGAAGTCAAAACTTCGGCAAGTATTTTTGACATGGTTTGCTGTGCACGTCCAGCGTTCTTGTCACCGCCGCCGATTTGGTTTTGGTAACCTCTTGGTGCCAAAAACTTTAATGCTGCTGATAACTTAATGATAATCGGAACAGCATTTTGTCTTCTGCGAGTAGTCATGTATGATGATATGGTGTTAAGGAAGAACATAAATCCGTCTTTAGAAAGACGATAGTTCTTAACAAAACTAAAACAAAAGTATATATTTTTCATTAAGAATGCGTTCAAATATTCTACCGTATATATAAAGGGTCCGCCACGTAGCGCCCGCCGCCGCCGTCCTGTTGAAACCAAATTTTTTCCAATATCCTCCTCCTTTTGTGAACATGGCCCCTCCTCATGTTCAACATGGCCCGATAACAATCGCCATTGACTGTAACGGCCACTCCTTGTTCATTTTCGAAGAAAAATGGTCCAATTATGCCTCTGGACCAAAATCCGCACCAAACAGTGACTCGTTTTGGGTGTATCGGCTATTCAATGTATGCGTACGGGTTTTCTGTGCCCCAAATGCAACATTTTTGCTTGTTTACATACCCGCCAAGATCAAAATGAGCTTCATCTGAAAAGACGATGAAGCGTATACACAACCATATTCGTTCAGCGGAAAGATAAAACTAATTATATGTGAAATCAGACATAAGTGTAACCATTCACGAAATAAGCACTAGTTGAAAAAAAACGTTCCAAGGCGGACCCTATACATATGTGCAAACCTTTTCTCACTTAGCTCTATTATTTTGGAATTATCTCTTATTTTTCTGCGTTCAATTTGCTCGTACCGTTCTTCATTTCCTTGCAAATTAAACTAAATTCCAACGGTGCCCATTTTTGTTATAATTACTCTTGTCCAAGAATTTGATGTTTTATTTTTGTTTTTAAAACTGTCAAACGAATCGATACTCGTTCGAAAGTAGAAATTTTTTTGAAAACAAGTTGGTATAACCGGCATTCGATTCTACTTTCATACGTAGTACGATTTGAAAGTAGAATCGGAAATGAGTTTCGAATAGAATCAAAAGTAGAATCGAGTTACATAGTAGGGCCCCTGATCTTGTGAATATACATTTTAATATTATATCGAATATGCCAGAAAGATGAATAAAGTTGAAAAATTCGTCGTTACTTTTACAAGTGGTTATAGTTATCGCTGTTTTATTAGCAGATTTTTGTGGCATTTATCATGCAAACTGTATTTGATTTCAAAATTAAAATTTTCAAGAGTTTCAGTATAAAAATTTAATATCACTGTATTTCTCCCTATAGGTCATCTTTACCCCATAATTATTCCAAACCGTATTTCCTGAAATGAGCTTGAAAAAATTGTACACAAAAATCGTTTGTTTGGGACGTTAATAATAACTGATTAAAGTAGCAGCTGATTTTAATTGATTAGTCAATAAACCAGAACAAGATAAATTTTGTTAAAAACTTAAACCTCTGTGAATAAAATAGCTTTATTTTCAGTACCCTACAGGCCAAAAGTTTGAGTGCACTTTCATTTTAAGAAGGAAAACCAAGTTCTTGTATCCAAGAAAACTTTGAAGTGAAAAATAGTAATGTAGAATAATTTAAGAGGAATATAATAAAGGCAAAACAAGAGCCAAATATTTGTAATTTCGTTGTTCATATATAGGAATTTATTTAGCAAAGAGAAAAATTTCAAATCTATTTTTGGTCGAAAAAGCCTCTCTTACATTCGATTACTTTTTTTCATTTCTGGACATTCTAGATATAAGTTGCTTTATTGTTTCATGATGTGATGTATTCTATTTGTAATATGCAGATTGCGAAGAAGTCTGTGTCGAAAGAAAGCCTTCCGCTTTGTGCCAAATACCTCGAACTTAGATTCATCGCTCCATAAAATTCTTCTTAAATCTTCTTCCATGCTTTTTGGCACACTCTAACCGTTTCACCTAGTTTTGTGATCGAAGATCTGGTTTTCGAACTGCAATTCAACCAAATAGGCTATCATCTCTTATCCTGTGTTTGACACTTGTCAAGAACAGGGGCTTGTCCCGTGTTGTATTTATTTCCGCACGTATTTCCGGTACTGTTTTTCACCTATTTCATTTGCTTTTATCAGATCCTGCTGTTTATGTAATTGTAGAGCTAGGCCGTTCTAAGTATGGTTTATCCTCAAGAAGTCCAGTTTGAGGCGTGCCGCACAATGACTTGTTGAACGCAGCCCTTCTTATTTAAAAATTTAACTGAACCATAAAAAAACCATAATTCGATTTGTAGGCAGTTTGGTAGGAAATTATCAATTTCGGATGTGTGTCGTGTAGAGTTATTTAAAGTAAGCATATTATTTCAGATAACATGTGTGCATTAGGTAGTTATTAAAATAAACTGAAAAGTAAGTAAAAAAAGCTCACTGATTTGGTAGTTAATCAAACCGAACAGTGGAACAAATCTTAACAGGTTTTTTTTTTTGAAAGTAAGATTATTGCACTTGATATGTCAAAAGCATTCTATAGAGATTGGTACCAGGTAATATTCTTAATAACGTGTGCTTTTGGTATTTTTGAATCTCTCTCAAATCCACAAAATAAATGTTGGTATTCCATAGGGCTCTCCGAATCTCTTCAATATTCAAAAACAATGTCTTGTCTGCAATTTCTAATCTATTGAACTTCGTGTTCTTTTCTAAGAATCACACCCTTGTCTTTCGGATGTGGAACTCGAATAGCAGATTATTATAAGCTCATTAAATTCGGATCTTGTAACCGGGTAGAATTATTAATTCAAAAACTCAGTGTTGTTTCTTCTTTTTGTCAAAGCGTAACCCACCTTCAAAGCCGCTTTCCATGAGTGACACTTGCATCGAATAAAACGAATCAGCTTTCAGTAGGTACTCGGTATTTGTCATCACAGATCACCTATTGATGTGGCCAAGAATGCTGCTATGTCCTGATGTTTTCTCCGTCAATTTAAGAATTTTGTCTACTTTTCTAATCCGGCTGTTGTTTACAAAGCCTTCATTCGTACTGAGAACAAATCTCATATTTGGGCAGATGTCCCTTTATAAAGCTTCAGAACCTAGGCGAGAATAAAAAAAACAGCTTTGCAAATGATAGAATGTAGAACTATAACCGTAAGTTTAACATCACTTTTGCACGTCTTCTTTTTTTTTCTATCAAATAGCCAATAAAAATTCTTTTTTCAGCCGTACTTCAAGAATGTGGAATCGGTTTTTCTCTCCCATTTTGATATTCAAAACTGTAAGACTAACCGGCATCTGCACTTAAGTAATTCCTTACGATCGCACTTCTGCTTAAATATTGCTTAGTCTTAGTAATGCCCTTTTAGTGAGTGTGAATTATAAGAAAAAAGAATACAACGCGTTTTCAAATGGAAAATTCTAGAAAAAAGCTAGGACCATAAACTCACTTATAAAATAAAAATTAAGAATAAGGCAAGCAAACAAAATCATAGGCAGTTTAAAGTCTAAACTGGTAGCGAAGTTTAACAAATTAAAAATTAATAAGGTACTTACTATAATTAGAACTGTGATTTCAATTATTGTATTAGCCAAACCTGTAAGGAGAAAACAAAATCAAAATTAAATATTTAAGAGCCTTTTTGGATTTAAAAGGAATTTCTATAAATTAGAGAGTTGAAATGTACTCGTATGTATGTGTGTTTTTAAATTTATACGAACACACTTCAATGGATCCATGCCGATTTATGCCTGCTACTTCTAATCCAATACATTGTTTCGCTGACGATAGCACTCTTAGCTTTTCATATTCGTTTCCAGACTCACAACCCTCCTCTTCGGATGTGGAATTGCAACGACAAAATATGATTAGCTCATTAAATTCTGACCTACACAGCATTGTACAATGTGGAATAAAAAATCGTGTGGAATTTAATGCTTCGAAAACCCAATGCTGTCTTGCATCGTTAAAGCGAGATAAACCCTCTTTGCCACTATCTATGAGTGGCACTTGCATTAAGGAAACGGAAAATCTCGACATCCTCGGAAAGTGCATCAGCAACCACCTTTTGTGGAGCGATCACATACGCGATGTTGCCAAAAATGCCGCAAGATGTCTAGGTTTTTTGAGACGTTGCAAGAAATTTTTCTCTCCGTCTGATCTGGCTACAATCTACAAAACCTATGTATATACGTACCTCGAACGTCCGAAACTTGAATATAACTCTCATCTCTGGGCTGGTGCTCCAGTAACTTATTTAAGCCTCTTGGACAGTATTTAAAGTAGAGCTTTTAAAATGATTGGTGACATTAACATCATCAACTCGTTTACGTCACTCGAACATCGACGCAAGGTTTCTTGTCTAACCCTTTTTTACCGTTATTTTAACGGACTATGCTCTAGTGAAATAGCCAGTTGCATTCCTCCCGTTAAAGAATTTAACCGTAATACCCGCGCTTCTAGGAATGCCCATCAGTTTACCCTTGAGCCCAACTTCGGCCGTACTATGAAGTACAGAGATTAATTTTTTAGCCGTACTACGCGAATGTGGAAAGCCTTGCCACGCTCTATCTTTCCTTATCATTGCAATGTTCAGGAGTTCAAAATCAATGTGCACCGACACCTCCTATCCAACCCTTCCCTCTTTTCCTAATGCTCACACTGTGTCTTTGGCATATTAAAGGTATAAAAAAAACCCTTTTAGTGTTCGCTAATTATAAAAAAAAAAAAAAAATATAACAGATGTTCTTAGAGCTAAAGATCTTTAATGTTGGCAACACTATTTCAATTGGCATGGCGGTACCATTGGCCAGGTTTAGACAACATAAGGGACTTGAAAGTAAGGCAAGTTTCTAGTGCCTTCGAATTAAAGAAACTGTTGGAAAGTTGACTGGAAAGTTCTCCCTAATTATCAAGACAAGTCTACTTATGTCAAAATGACCTTTGATCATGTTGTTTTATTCAAATGAAAGCTGAACTTTACTACTCTATGATTTATTTATTTTCTGCAAAATTCCATTAAATGTTTTGTGAAAAAGGGTTTCTTGCAAAATTTGAAAAAAATAAGTAATATTTCTTAACAATTAAAAATGCAAATCGTGATGGACTTGTAGCTTGCTGAGGCATGTTTTGTAGACAAAACTGTTTTTAGTAGTTTTTCTACGATAAACTGAAGGTAGAGGTTAGTGAAGTAAAGTTCTGAGTTTGAAATGTATGACACTTGAAAAACTAGGGGAGCGTACGATAACTTAGGCGACAAAGTTTAATGACGGATTTGTATAGAACAGTTAAAAACAAGCATTTTTTACTATTGGAGGGGGACTATCTGCCCCCGTTTAGGCGGTAGGGGCAATTTAAAAAAATATGTACATTAAATGGAAGAAAATAATTAAAAAATAACGGTAATACTTACAATTAAGTATTATACCTTTTTTTAAAGCCAACACTTTAGTCTATTATCCTGTTTTTAAATCAAGTCAAAACTATGCATAGTTTTTGAAGAAAATAGTTTTAAACTCAAAATTTGGACAAAAAAGTTAACAATAAGGTTTAAAGTGTAATTTTTCAAAACCTTAAGATTTTCTACTACTTTTTTTTTTAGAATTCATTGCTCTTCTTTGTTTTGGATCAAAAACTGAAAACTAGATGACTTTATGTCTTCTAGTTCTTGAGAAAATTGAAAATTTAGCAAAAAAAAATCTTTTAATTAAATTATTTTTTCCATGTTTGAGTATTTACGTAGTCTTATTTTAATAGTAATAATCGAATATGGATTAAGATATACCAAGAATAAATAAATTTTTCTTAAATCCAGCTTATTTAAATGCAAAAGAAACTTTGCATGCACCCCATCTTGCACCTTTCACCCACCCACCTTGCACTCACTCCGCCTCGCACCCACCCCAAATCCTATAGTGTGCCCAAGCAGGGGGGGGTTGCAGGGGGGCAGCATGCCCCCTCATACACACCTCGGTGTGGCCTACACCCAAACTCGCACACTCCACTGTTGCATACACCCAAACTCACACCTATTATTATTATTACTATCAAAAAAACACCACTCAAGCAAAAAAAATAATTAAATTAAAATAGTAGTTGTGGTTATTTTCAATTTTCTCAAAAACTAATAGACATAAAATCATCTAGTTTTCAGTTTTTGACCAAAAACAAATAAGAGCAATAAATTCTAAAATAAAAACAATAGTAAATAATCTTGAAGTATTGAAAAATTACACTTTAAACCTTTTTTAAACTTTTTTTTTTACTCAAAATTTGAGTTTAAAATTAAATTTTCCCAAAACTATGCATAGTTTTGACTTGATTTAAAAACTGACTTATAGAACAGAATGTTGGCTTTAAAAAAATGTATAATACTTAATTGTAAGTATTACCGTTATTTTTTAAGATTTTTTTTCCATTTTAAGTAATATTTTTTTTAAAGTGCCCCTCCTGCCTAAACGGGGCGAGATAGACCCCCCTCCCATAGTAAAAAATGCTTATTTTTAACTGTTCTAAAAAATTCCGTTATAATATCTTGTCGCCTAAGTTATCGTAGGTACTCTTGCCAAAAACTAACTATGTATGCAGTTGACTGCAATTGAAGTCCCTAATGTTGTCTGAACCCGTCAATTTTGTCAACTATCAAGTGATTAATTTTAAGTCTGGTTTGGCATTTAGATAGATTTTATTGAAAATCATAGTTCAACATACGGGCGATTTGACGGCCGCTTGGGCTTGACTATTTTCTGTGACTACGTCCGAGGCAGCTGTGCCGGTTATATGCCAGATTTTATTATTTATTTATATTATATATATTTATTTTATTTAAATTATAATGCCAGATTATATTTCGAATAAAGTAAATTTGATGTCAATTTAGAAAAGGCATCTTTATTTTGTTCTATTTCAATATTCTATACCCCTAACAAAAAAACACCCTAAAGTTGAATGATGTAAGATCCAACTTAGGGCTAAAGGTTTCCCTAGAATGTATAGATAATATGAAAATTTTCACAAATAATAAATGAAGCAAAAGATTTAGGATCTGAAGTAGAGACATATCCTATAATTTTTATCCTAATTCAAAGCAAAAAGCGTAATTTCGAACACTAAGTTCGAAACAAACTTTTGAATAAAGATTTCAACAACTAGGTAGGTACAAACGCACAATAATGTCTGGAATTTTCTGCAAGCAAAGCTGCAAGGATTTGCACTTAATAATTTTTATTTTAAATACTTAACGGGCACTCAAGGGGTTATTAATACCCTTAACACGTTTAAAGTTTAAACACAGAGCGAGCTTAAGAAAAAATAGGGAAGGATTAAAGAGGATATACTGGTACACATTGGTCATAAAGTTTTAAATATCAAAATGATAGGGAAAAACAGAGCTGGCTAAAGCATTCCAAATTCTCGTTGTGCTGTTAAAAAAGGAATCTCTATACTTGACAGTACGTCCGAAATTGACACGTTTAAAGTTTAAACACAGAGCGAGCTTAAGAAAAAATAGGGAAGGATTAAAGAGGATATACTGGTACACATTGGTCATAAAGTTTTAAATATCAAAATGATAGGGAAAAACAGAGCTGGCTAAAGCATTCCAAATTCTCGTTGTGCTGTTAAAAAAGGAATCTCTATACTTGACAGTACGTCCGAAATTGAGCTCAACGTTAAGCTGATGAGCATTAATAGAAGTGCGAGTATTACGAATTGAATTGAATTGTTTGAAGGGGAATGCTACTCGCTAGTTCGACCGAACATTGTTTGTAAAAATAACGGTAAAACAACGAAAGGCATGAAACATTGCGGAGATGTTCGAGTGACGTCATTGTTTTATTTATAGTTCTATCGCCTATCATTTTCAAAGCTCTTTTTAGGATCCTGTTAAAAAGACTTAAACTTGTTTTTGTTTTTTTTTGTCAGCGAAACAATTTAATGGATTAGAAGAGACAGACAGAAGATCGTTTATGAATATAAGGAAGAGAGTCGGAGACAAAACGGAGCCCTGGGGAACACCAGCATTTATTTTAAGAATTTCAGACTTGAAACCATGAAATACAACTTGTATTGAACGGTTAGAAAAGTACTTTTTTATCAAACGAAGAAGATATTCAACAATACCAAAAGCACGCTTTTTCGATAAGAGACCGTGATGCCAAACTCTTTTAAATTCCTTTGAAATATTAAGTGCAATAATCTTACTTTCTCCAAAACCATGTAAAGATTTGTTCCACTGTTCGGTGAGATAAACCATGAGATCACCAGTGGTGATCTCATGTAGTAGTTTCTGGCCATGCAAACATTTGTTTGGTGGAATATGAACGTTACAGGTCGTTCTAGCTTATTTGAACTTAAAGATGGAGAGAGCTTGGGTATTGATGGCGTTTATCTGTGTTACGAAGAATTGAAATCGGGCTGCAATCTTACGTGCTGATCATGGCCCACCCTATATGGGTAGAAAATCATTTGGGTATGAAGATGAACAGATATGTTAAAGGATAGAGAAGTTGATAATTTAAAATAAAATACAAAATTCCATCTATTAAAAGTCCAGTTATTAATCCTTAATTCCCATTGTGAAACGAACTCCTAAATATCGAACATTTTTTTCTGAAAAAGGCCATTTTAGCATTGTTCACGGTATAGCATACTTTCAAATTGTGAAAAAACTTTGTGATTCTCGGGTAAAAGTTATGTGTAAATCTTTTCATACCGAAATGATTAATGGCTAGTTTAAGGAACACTCCCCTTCAGAAAACCTCGCTCCACTTGACTCCAAATCCACCACTGATTATGACCTACAAAGTTCAGAAATTGATCGTAAATCTCACAAAAGGGACCATTGAACCAATACAATATCCATATCACATTCTTCCATTCGTGCTATCAGTTTTACTTGCAGTCTACTTAAAGAAAAAAAAGTGTCTTCAAATGCTCCTTAAGCATTCGACTTTCCTGCAAAAACTAAAAAAAGAAAACACTATAAAGAATGACATGTTTGAAATGTATTGCAATAACTTAGCTTTTTTCATTTTACTTTCTCTTTCCAAAAAAAGAAAGACAACTTGGGCAATTGTGTAACTAGAGTACCCAATCCGCCTTCATATATGCTGCAAGTTTAGTGTGCAGAGAATCCTTACACGTCATAAGGATACCTAAGAGCTATACGAGTAGGTAAGGATACCTAGGAGCTATACGAGTAGGTATCCTTCTCTAAGCGCATTTTCTTTTGATATATAGATATTAGACCTTGGAGTTAGGTAAAACCTGATATCTTGGTGCAATAGCACCATACACATAGTGAACTGTACAGATTCAGCATGAAAATTGATAACAGGACGAAATAAATTTTTCCTTGAGAATAGAAAATTTATTGAGGTCGAACGTGATGGATTTTTTATTTTTCTGTTTTAACCCCTTCCTCTTTTAACTCAACAAAACCATGAAATTCTTCCTGGATACTTGAGGAAGAAAACAAAAACAAAGCTAACTTACTTTTCCACTGACTTGTCAATTTTAAATTTTAATGTTACAAACCAAGAGTGATGAGGGACGTAAATAAAAATAAACTATTTAATACGAATATAAGATATAAGAACAACATGCATCAATGCAAGTACTCGTATATCACCTGCTGTGAGGCTGTCTATAATTGCCAACGGATAGTTTATTCTCAAAGAAGTTTTCATTTGTCAGTCGTGATGACCTGAGGTGAAAATCCAAGTGATTTTTGATAAATTTATTTATTTGTTACCATCTTTCAAGTTACAAGACTTTCGGAAGTCTATTGGGTCGTAAATCACTCCGAGATCCTTCTGGTGGCTATCAAGCCTGTGTTTCAAACATAAAGGATTTCTATTTTAGAATAAGTTATAACACTCCATTTGTTATTGTAAAAACGAATCCATTCAACTCACACCATTGAAGAATTTTATTTAGATTGACTTGGACATTATTCGCATCTGATAACGATTTTATGAAGCTAAAAACCTTAAGATCTTCAGCATACAAAAGTAATCTTGGAAAAGAGAGGAGACTTTGTCATTAATAAAAAGAATGAACAGATAATATCTCACCAATTTTGACATATTGTTTTCTGTCCTCTAAATAACTTTTAATTCAACTAAGCAGCACAGAATGAAAACCAAACATTTCAAGTTTCTTTATCAGTACATTATGCTGAAAGCAATCAAAAGCCTATGAAAAATCAGTGTCGATTTTAAATTTTTTTTCCATATAAACTACTCAAAACAAAATAGGGCCCAAAAAGTTTTTTGGCTTTATTCTGAAAAAAATGTATGTTTAGATTTTTGTTTTTGGTTATTATGTATCAGTTAAGTATTACAAAAATTAAAAAAAATTAAACTGTACAAATCACTATTTTTTGTTATGATTTTTGGTTTATTTCTTTTGCTTAGTTGATACGCTTTCAATCAGATGCCTTACATTTTGTTCGGGTATACGCTCCCAATAGGCTTTTAACTCGGTTATGAGCTCCTGTGCAGTGTTGACACTGCTGTGGCTTTCTTTGATGATTCTTTTTAACTGGTCCCATCATTGCTCGATCGGATTGAGGTCTGGGCTCTTTGTTGGCCATGTCAAAAGTGTAGTATTGGATGGCGACAGAAAGAGCTACTTGCGTGTTACGGGTCATATGCGGGCGAGAATTGTCTTGAATAACAACAAACCCATCTTCAACTCTTTGTGAAAATGGGATCACAACAGGTCATATTACCATTTCAATGTAACTGGCGACGGTAACGGTACCCTCATCCAGGATAATCAGCTCTGTTCTGCTTAGCAAACTTATTCCAGCACATTCGATAATACTGAGGCCCCCAAATCGGTCACTTCCATGAATGCACGGGTCGCTAAAACGTTCACCTGCCCTTCTCCACACTCGTACTCGCTTATCATTACTCAAACATTTGATTTTTCATTCGTCTGTAAAGAGTACAGACCTCCAGTTGTCCAAGGTTCAATTTAATTTCTCACGGGCGTACCTTAATCGCGCTGCCCGATGGGCCAGTGTAAGTTTGGGCTGAATAGCACACGCTCTGGAACGTTGAACATCTTAGTGGGGTCGATTGCGAATGATTTGATCACTGATTTGAGAGCCAGTTGACTGCCGCAGTTGCCCGGGTGGTTAGGGTACGCTTCCGACCGGCAGTTATTCGAATGCACTGGTCTTCTTGCTGAGTTGTGGCCCGAATTCTTCCTGATCCTGGTCTCTTTGCTACACTCACGGTTTCCTGGACGCGTTCCCACACGTTTCGGATAGCTCACCGCGACACACCGATTCGATTTGCAACAACCCTTTGAGACACTCCTTGCTTCAGCATATTCACCGCTCCAATTGCGTTTTCAGTATCCAAATGGCGGGCGTCTAAAACCGGGCATTGTAATCACGTTTAATCACGAAAAAATAAAGAACAACAATTAAATAACGAAACACTTACCAACAACGCTAGAACTGGACTGAGAAAACATATGCAATAATTTTTGCATTGATTGTTTTTTCGAGCGATCGGTTTTTTTGTCTATTCATTTGGAAGTAACTTGGAAGTAAACTTTTCAATAAAATGCTGGGCTTCAACAATTTTCACCAATTAAGTATTTTTTAAGCAAAATACAAAATAAATCTTGGGTGGGCCCTATTTTGTTTTGAGTAGTTTATTATATATATCTTAAAAATCGATTAGTTTGTCGATGTTGACCTACCACTCCTTAACCAATGTTGGTGCAAAGATATATGATTTTTAACTAAAACAATACAATTTGTTTTTCACTATTGCTTTACAAACTTTAAGGATCAACTAAAGCTTTGCAATAGGTCTATAGTTCTCAACATCACTTTTTGAACCAAATTTATGCAGAGGAGTAATAAATGAATATTTCCACGTTTCTAAAAATACACCGTGATTCAAAGACATATTGAATATGAAACAAGAGAGGATAAAACTTATAAATATAGATTACCAGCATCAACAACTGAAGTTGAGTTTTCCATATTAAAAAATAAATAAATAAATTAGGTCCATTGAGAACTAGGGCCTAGTGACTTACAACTCTCAACCATTCCTGTGTGCGAGTAAAGTTGTCAGGGAATGGAGGGAACTACAGTTTTAAGCCGAATCCGAACGGCTAATTTGAGAAAGCACTTTTCATGACAAAAATTACTCTTGGAGGATTTAACAATTCCTCGCAAGAGGCAGTACCCGTGAAATTTTTTTTTTAAATTAAGGTGGAATAGGCAGGGATGGAACCCAAGACCTCTAGCGTTAAACCTTTCTTAAAGCTAGACAAAAATTCATAAAACTAGCCTAATTAACCATAACTTACAACTAACTTACTGGTCACAATTTTAATGCTTTTCGGCCCTAAGATCTATTTTACTGTAATTTAATTTTATTTATTTTTTATTTTTTAGAAAATTAAAAAAAAAAAACTAATTTCGATATCTTTTTTCGTTTTTACTTAAAAACTATTTAAAATAAGGTCCATCATATAAAACTTAAAACTAACTTAAACTAACTTAAACTACCTATTGTACCTATAAACTACTTAAAACTAGAACAACCACACCAGCGAATCTATCTAACATTTTTTGTTTTCCTTTTGGAGGAGGTTGAAAAGCTTTTAAGATATTTCCTGAAAAAGATATTCTGGCTCCCTGAGCATACACCTACGTATATGCTGCACTTAGAGACCGGAGTCCCGCAACTATATATTTTCACGCTGAAGATGCATCTAAACTATATTAAAAAAGTGTTGGCGCTTCCAAATCATCGACTACCTAATGCCATTGTGAGACAGCTGCTCCGAGAGAGGTCACAGTTCTTCGTAAAATGGTCTCGTTTGGAGGTGCTACATAATGTTCAGCTGGTGGAGGGCGATTGGAGAGACTGGGACCCGACCTTCCAAATATTGTTGGAAAGAATTGATGCCAAAATTTTCGAGAACTTTACGGAAAGAGCTGAAGGCAGTGAATCTCGTAAATTATATAAGGCCTTGCAGCACAACCTTGGTGAAAACAACTATTTTCATGACAAGTATCCGGTAAAGACCATTTCAACTATCTTTAAAACCAAAGGAGAGCTGAAACGGTTAAACTACCGACCATATGGCCCTGAAGAAAACACGGAGTGTACTCTTTGCAACCATAGAACAGTGGAAAACGTAATCCATTTCATAGGGATTTGCCCTGTTTTGTCACCAATTCGTTATGCGCATTGGGGAAAAAGCGTTCTTAACCAAAATGAAACTCTCGAAATGGATCAAACTGGAATGTTCTAAGTAGTTTTGTCTTAACTGCACAAAGATATAGAAACCAAATTCTGAATGAAGCTTTCTAATTTTGTATACACTAACTTTAAATTCAATCATAAGATATTGATAACACTTTTTTCAATTTATTTCAATTAAATCAATGAAGCCTTTTTATTTTTAAAATATATGTAAATTTAAACTTTGTTTAGATAATACTCTCTTTTTCGGGCTGACGGCACAGTCCAATGCTTTAATATTGTGAAAAATGTAAAACAAGGACAAATTACTATTGTTAAATAAAATCACATACTACTACTACTACTACTACTACTACTACTACTACTACTACTACTACTACTACTACTACTACTACTATTTAAAAATGACCAAAAACACTTAGGATTTTTTTAAATGTTCGATTCAAGAGAGCAAATGTATTGCTTGTAAATAAATGTCCTCAAAAATTCGCATCCTTCCATACCTGTTTAAATTACTCACGAAATGAAGCAAAAATTGCTCAAACTTTTGTTAAATCAAACAGACTTCTTAGAATGTTTTAATTGT
Organism: Eupeodes latifasciatus; assembly: GCA_920104205.1. NCBI lineage: Eukaryota > Metazoa > Arthropoda > Insecta > Diptera > Syrphidae > Eupeodes > Eupeodes latifasciatus. The sequence goes on from OV049924.1 coordinate 152,681,886, forward strand.
TTTGTGAGAAAATTTAAATGAATATTCTATAATGTTGTGAAACAAAGTAAAAGCTAGATAGATATTTGAGCAATTAAAAATTGGCTGCCAGTCAATAGTTTCTAAGTAAATATTCATTGATGTGTACATGATGCTCATTTTTAAAATCATACTTTTGAATAATAATGGAAATTTGAAGAGACTGGATTTGGGTACACATATTGTAAGGTATGTGCACCACCGTTTCGCTCGTACCACTGAAAATATCGTTGCTGTAAGTGAATGTGTTGCCAAGGACCCGAATGTGTCGATTCCTCGTCGTTCTCAGGAATTAGAACTGTCTTAAGGCACAGTATGGCGTATTTTGCATTTAGATCTGCACCAAAATCCACATAAAGTCCAGCTCACACAACAACTGAAGCCAACTGACCATTCACTACATTGTAGATACGTCTCGAATGGGTGCTTGAACAACAGGCGGTGGAGCTATTTTTCGAACAAAAATTTGTCAGCGACATTTCTCACTTGGTGGGTATGTTAATAAACAAAATTTTCGTATTTGGGGTTCAGAGAATCCTCAAGTAATTGAAGAGAGGCGATTACATCCACAAAAAGTCACTGTTTGATGCGCTCTTTGGTCCAAAGGTGTGAATGAACCTTACTTCTTCGAAAACAACGATTGAACGACTGCAACCGTCAATTCGGAGCGTTAAGGTCATATGATAACCGACATTTCATTGCCTGCTATTGAAAAATACGACTTGAAGAATATGTGGTTTCAACAAGACGGTGCCACATGCCACACAACTCGAATATGGCTTTATTGCAAGAGACATTTGCTGGCCACGTAATTTCTCGTCGTGGCGATATCAACTGGATACCATGATTATGCGATTTGACACCGCTGGACTTTTTTTTGTGAGGCTACGCGAAAGACCATGCTTATGCAGATAAACCTATAACTCTTGACCACTTAAAAAACAACATTCTTCAAGTTATTGCTGAGATCCTGACCATATGTGTTGTCGAAAATTACTTCAAAAGAATCGATGCTTGCAAAAATTTGCGTGGTGGTCATTTAAATGATTGTAGTGTTTCACACACAATTCAGACGGCAGCGGACGAATTCTCAAGATGGAATCAACGGTGGCGTCTACAGTTCCAGTAAGGTTGAACTACTTAGTGAACACCTTATAGGGCTTCTACGACATATTCGGAGCCCAGGCCTATAAGGAGTGGTTTATCCGGCTCCCCGTCCTTGGAGTTATACTAAGGATCTGGCCCTCCAGGTTGGGGGTTGTGCCGTCGCGTCGGGGTGACTTCCTGACCACGTAAAAATCTTCTAGTTGCAAAGCACCAACAAGCCCCGGATACGGACGGATTCACTGTTGACAACCCAAGCAAACGAAATAAGGACAACGAACTTCGGATCTGTACGTGGAATGTTAGGTCCCTTAACAGACAACGTGCAGCCGAACAATTAGCGGAAGCCCTAAACTGCTGCAAGGCAGATATTACCGCCATCCAAGAAGTGCGATGGGATGGACCGGGCAAACGCAAACTAAAAGACTGCGGTGTATACTACGGCGTCTGCTACCGAGAACAAAGACAGCGTCTACTTGGGTGTGGATCTGTTGTTGGAGCTAGACTCAGGCAAAAAGTCTTGAGTTTCAACAGTGTGAGCGAGCGCATCACGATAATCCGCACCAAGGCTAAATTCGCCAACATAAGCCTAATATGCGCGCATGCCCCAGAGGAGAAAGATGAAGACACCAAAGACATATTCTTCGAGCTCTTGGCCAAGACTTATGAGAAGTGCCCTGGCTATGACATTAAAATTATTCTTATGAGATTTTAACGCCAAGCTAGGAAGAGAAGACATATTTGGTGGCACAATCGGGAGATACAGCCTGCACGCCACCACCTCCGACAACGGATTCAGGCTGATCGATTTCGCTGCGGGGCGAGACGTATGCAGTTCACACATCTTAATATCCACAAGGGGACATGGAAATCTCCTAATCAATCAACTGTCAACCAGATTGACCACATTGCGATCGACGCACGACACTTCTCCAGTATACAGGATATCCGAACTTTCCGAGGGGCCAACATTGACTCGGACCACTACCTCGTTGTAGCCAAGGCTACGGATATCCCGGTCCAAGCCAAAACAAGGAAGTACTGTGGGAAGTTTCGACGTTAGACGGCTACAATCGCAAGAGACTGCCATGTCCTTTTCCCATCGAGTCTCTAGTAACCTCTTAAGGAATCGTATGCTACCTGCATTAAGCATTGAAAACCAGTGGCAACATTGCCTTGCAGCCATCAGAGATGCCGCCTCTGAAGTGCTAGTTTCACACGGCCACCACAGCGAAACCCCTGGTTTGACGACGAATGCCAACAAGCACACGCAGCGAAACAACAGGCATACAAAACGGTGATGCACAGGAGGACCAGAACTGCTCGCGAGCTCTACGAGCAGAAGAGGGGAGAGGAACACCGGCTTCTTAGATGGAAAAAAGAGAGCTTGAGAAGCGCGCGATCGAGAAGATAGAGGAATGTCACAACAGGAATGAGGTTCGTAAATTTTTCTAAAAGGTAAAAAAAACCTCCCAAGGGTACCAGCCACGTAAGGACGATCAGGGGAACATCGTAGTAGAACCGCAGTCTATGTTGAGAATATGGAAAGACCACTTCTCCAAATTCTATAACGGCGATGAGGAACCGAATTCCGTTGTAAGGGAGATAGAACCACTCAACCTAGGCGACGACGCAGATCAACAATTCCGCCTACCCGACCTCGACGAAGTGAAGATAGCTATATCTAAACTGAAGTCAAACAAAGCTGCTGGGGCTGACGGCATCGCTGCCGAACTATTCAAAGCAGCAGGCGATGACTTCGTAGGGAGCATGCACCAACTCATCTGCAAAATATGGTCGGAAGAAAGCATGCCCGATGAGTGGAATCTCAGCATAGTGTGCCCGATACATAAGAAAGGAGACCCCCTAAATTGCGCCAACTACAGAGGCATCCGTCTCCTTAACATTGCATATTATAAGATCCTTTCTGTCGTATTATGTGAACGTCTGAAGCCGTTCGTCAACAACCTGATAGGTCCTTATCAGTGTGGCTTTAGACCAGGAAAGTCAACTATCGACCAAATATTCACACTACGGTTAATGTGGGCAAAACAAGTGCATACATACAGTGACCAAAACGTCTCGGTCAAAACGTCTCCATCGACATACGCAACTTTGAGGTAGTTAAGGACTTTGTCTAACTAGACTGCGATCAAACGAAGAATTTCTTTTGCTATCCGCTGTTTCTTTTGGCTAAGAAAGCAATTGAGTAGCAAAGCCCTCTCTCGAGTAACGAAAGTGGCGCTATATAAGACCGTCATCATCCCCATTCTGCTATACGGTTGAGAAATATGGACTATGACAAAAACAGATGAAAGCACCTTGGGTCGTTTCGAAAGAAAAGATTTTTGAGTGATCTAAGATCCCTTATATGCATAAAAGGAGAATTGAGGAGAAGATGCAAAGATGAACTGTTCGGGTTGTACGGCGACGTAGACTTAGCTAGAAGGATAAAAGTCCAACGACTAAAAAGTATTCAAATTCACGCCCACAGGATAACGCAGTACGAGAAAGGCCGCGGATTAGGTGGCGCGCACAAGTGGAAAGTGACTACATCCAACTTGGAGTAGGGACCGTGCTAGATGAAGAAGTTTGTTGGATGAAGCCCTAGTTCACACAGGACTGTAGCGCTACCTTAAGTAAGAAAGTAATTAAGTCCATTCACAATGTCGTAAGCTATCCATACATACTTTGTTTCGCTAAATGAAAGGTCCTGCAAACAAAAACTACTACTTTACATTTTAAACTCCTCGTGTAGTTCATTTTAAGGCTATGGTCATAATGTATTTTAGTGGGATGCACTAAAAACGTGACTGAAAAATGTTCAATAACAATTTAATTTAAACAAATGAAGGAAACAGTAACTCCTTATTTAAAGCAACGTTTCCGTACCTACTTTCTATATCTCGAACCCTTACAATAGATTGCCAAAAGTTTAATTTAAGGAAAAAAAAAATTCTCTTTATAATACAAATTAAAATTTGTATATTTTTCTTCTTCGAACATAATTTTACTCTGGAAAATAAAAATACAACCACCCAACGTATGAATAAAGTTTCAAGATTAACGACTTCTCTATATCTTCTTCTTGAGTCTCGAAAAAAAAACAAAAAAAATTCCTTGAGAAGATTAAATCGAAGCAGTAGGTGGCTTAGAAGATATTAATTTATAGAGCCACTTCGATTCGACGCCCCCAGCCTCAGTGCCAGTCTACTAGGAACAGTACATAGTTGCCTTCATCAAGAAACCACTCTAACAATACCGCACATCCTTTAATTATTTCACTCGCTCTCTACCCGCATATCTTTCAGTAATCTGGTGGCAGAATAATTAACTCTTATCAGAGCTAGGAACAAAAAAAAGGTAAACAAGAAGACCGCCCGCCTAGAAGGAACCTAAGGAACACTCTTCATCCGATTTCATTTTGTATTGTCCTGCGTCTTTTCTCAAGACCAAGGAACATAACTTCTTATCAAGTGTTATCTGCCACATTCTCTTCTTGGGAAGGATTTTTGTTGCTTTTTTTTGTGTTTGTGTTTGTTTCGGTCTCCTCTTGTTCTCCCCTCTTCCATCGCCCTTACGCTTAAAATATATAGGACTGGCACTGGAGTGTGATTTTCTGTTTGTTTTAATTATGGAATCAACAAAAGCAGTGGAAGTGGAAGGAGAAGACACAAAAAGCACCTTCTGCTGTGAACAGAATAACATGTAAGCTCCTCCAGGATCTATCTTCTTAGAAATAGGTAGTTTGTGCGTGAAGCCTTATACTCTATACCTATGTATATATATGTATTTGTATGACAGGATCTTTGTGGCTTATAACATTGAGAGGACGACAGGACTTCATTAACATTTACCTGGAGTAGGATTACAATGGATTTAATGTGTTTAATATGGGATAAGAGAAAATATAGTTGGCTATAGGGAGTAATATAGTAGGAGGGTTGCAGCTTGTAGGTAGCCAGGACCTAGGGAGTTGCGGCAAAGGCAATATGGATGGAATTGAATACAAAAAAAAAAAAAAATAGACATACAAATGTACCAACCCTACACCCCCAGACCTACCTTACCTATTCCTTAAACTGAATAATGCACACCTTGCGAGTCTTTTAATAAATTTTAAATTGTGATTTGTTGCCTTAGCGGTATAGAGAGTAGGTTACCTGCATAATTTCTGTTTGTAAACAAAAAGAGATGTGATGATGATGATGGGGTGGTGGTGGTGGAACATTACATCTGAAGTGTTAAATAATTATCACTCAAGGAATGAAATTAACTTTGGAGTGATTTTGTTTGTTTTCATTTGTTTGTATAGGGTCTTTCATTAAGGGCCTCCTTTCTTGAAATTGATAGAGAACAAAATGAGTATAAGATATTTTAGAAACGATTTATTCTTTTAAAAGACCTATCGATGCCGTTACTAGTACCCGTGGTCTGATGGTTAGTGCCTTTTCTTAAAACTACAGTAAGATGCGCTGTCCTCGTTTCACCAACTCCAAAATACCACCAAACAACATAAGCCTGACCAACACTTACAAAAGATAAATGAAACAATAAAATGGACAATACCTTATTACAAAGAATTTGACCGAATGGACGTCTACAGAAACTCAACTATAGACGCACTACACAGACATAAGAGTGGTCTACTGACAAGACTCAAGAACTTGTATTGACGATTTACAGAGACGCAGACTTGGCGATTAGGACACTGAAGTCGTCAATAAAAATATCAATCAGTTGATTGAAGATAACTATATTACAGGTTATCAACTAACAAGTACTGGGACCACAAGATTCGGTCTGTAAATTTCAGTGACCTGAGTACCTATGTTTAGTAAAATCAACAAGGTATTCAGGAAAAGGAGTAATAAGGACCTTCCTTGTCTGAAACTCTTAAAAACAGAGACGTACCTTTGACAGCGCATATCCAGAAGAAGCCATCTTTTACATAATTGAAGTTCCCAGGGAAAAGGTGAGAGAGTGAGAGCTGTTTTCCAGCAAGTGTACAAGGTGAATGTTAGCATTCGACCCAACCACGGCCTGGAAAACAGAGCCTTACTTCATCACTTATCTTCGAAATGAAATGACACCATGGCATTCTAAGGACCGTGGTTGCATGCAGTTCAATGAAGATTTCTTGGCAAATGCCATGATCGCAGAACAAACGAAACCAAGTCCCTTGGTAATAACGAAAATTGAGATTCAGCACATCTTCAACTCTATAGAAAACGAAAAGACAGCAGTAGTCTATGGATGGTATATCCAACGTTGTACTAAGGCATTTATCGATGGAGGCAATTGACATTTATACCACTATCTTCAATAATTCACTGAATAAAGCATATTATCCAGTGCATTGGAAAACCACTGTGGCTTATCCTCTCTCGAAAAAGGTAAAGGACAACTCCAACCCGTCAAATCTTCGGTCGATAATTCTTCTTCCGAGCATCAACAAAGTTTTCTTGAAGATCATCAATTGACTAAGTGGGCTGTGCACAATAAAATAATTCCGCATAGACAGTTCGGGTTCAAGGCCGAAAACGACACTATTCATGCGGCATCTTAGCTCGTTTCTGATATCCAATGGAATAAATCAGGGTCTTTATCTAAAACTGAGCAGACTTGGCTTAAGCAAACCATGCCACTACTTTTGAAATGTAAAATGGTCTCCAACAGGTAGTGGTTAATTCGGCGATTCTCTTCAGTATTTACACTAGTGATCTAATAGGTAGTTTTACTTAGGCGATTGCGTATGCCGACGATCTATGTAGTTGCATACAGAATGGCCCGGAAGGTTGAGGTTATTAGATCTCTCTTGCAGCGTGATTTCGACAAGATTCAGCGATTTTGCGACAACTGAAAACTGAAAAAACGAAAAGTCGGAGACAATTCTGATGTGGACTTCGAAGCTAGGGCCACGAGGGATACGTGTAAGAATTGGCGGAAAATAGTCATCGTTGATCTTCACGTGCAGCGATTAACGTGTCAAAGTGTAGTTAAGTACCTTGGTATCTGGTTGGATCAGTATTTATATTTCGACAGACATTTAAATGCTTCTCTGGCCCTGTTTTTTAACTCCGCCGAAATGACTGTTTTGCAGCAGTCTGCTTGACCCCAGATTAAGGGTCATTTTTTAGCTTTTATCTTTTTGGCAACACTGTTTTAAACAGCTGACGCACGTTTCGTGTTTTGTTTCACTGTCAAACATCTTCAGTTTGATCTATAATTTAACCATGAATCGTCTTACAAACGAACAACGCTTGCCAATTATTGAATTTTATTATCAATAAATTACGGTCCAATGGCAATGGACCGTACTTCTTCAAAGATGATGCGAATCGTAACGTAACTGTGAATGGTGAGCGCTACCGTGAGACTTTTTTTTGCCCAAAATGCAAGAGCTTGACTTGCATGACATGTGGTTTCAACAAGACGGTGCCACATGCCACACAGCACGCGCAACAATATGTACTTATTGAGAGGCGAGTTCGGTGAACATTTTATTTCACGTTCGGGACCGGTCAATTGGCTGCCTAGATCGTGCGATTTAACGCCCTTAGACTATTTTTTGTGGGGCTATGTTAAAGCTCATGTCTATACAGAAAAGCCGGCTTCAATTGTCGCATTGGAAGACAACATTGAAGCATTTATTCGTGAGATACCGGGCGAAATGTTGGACCATTTAAGGCGCAGTCAAGGTCAACATTTGAATGAAATAAATCTTCAAACATTAAATTATATGGACCGTACTATCGATTCAAATAAAGATTTCATGCATTTTTCTAAATTTTATGTTTTTTTTTAAACTTTCTTATAGCTTTTATAAAACCACCCTTTAGAAGGTAATTTGCTATATGGCCCTCATACGCCTAATGATCGTCTGTGAGTGTCCTGTGTGGTTCACCCAGAAAGGATGAAGGTTGAAGTCACGATGTAAAATTCAAAAGTTGTTGTAAGAGATGTGTCATGACATTACTTGCCTCTGATTCTTAGTTATGGTCCGTAAAAATTATTATTTTTACAAAATTGACTGAGTAAATGACAGCCAATTCAACAGATGAAGCTTCAAAAATATAGCCGCTTTCAACTGTCTCTGTCAACGTTCGAAAGTCGATATTGGAAGACCCTTTATGAATACGCTTTACATGAGTAAGCTTCTAAAAATCACAATACTGAAATCTGAAAACTCATAGGGCCTTACCAATAATCAAATTTAGTGACAACTTAAATATTTAAGTGGACTCTAAATAATGAACCATACCAATAAACGTCACTCTAAATTTTATAGCAGAGAAACGCGTGTTTAACTTCGTGATTAAGTGTAAACGTCATGTTTGTGCTGCCATTCTGACAGTTGGTAGCAAAAGAAATTTTTCGTTTGTTTCTTTTATCTGTTGAAAATTTATTATTGGCCGTGACCGTGAGCTCATAAAAATTAACAAAACTAAAAAAGGTAATTAAAATTAACAAATAGATTAATTTCTTTTTATTTAAATATATAAGTAACATTTCAATTTATTTCAGAGTAAATTGTTATTCCAATGGCAACAAAGTGAAGTCGGTCCGTTAACTGGACACCAGCAATGAAGGAGTTGCTGGTTGAAGCAGTGAAGCCGTTTTCTATGACAGTGGAGAGTAAACTCAACGATGGAAAAACACTCAAAGCTAAATTTGAAGCTTGGCAGAGCATTCAGGAAATGTTCAATGCCACTGGCTTTACAGCCAAACAAATAAAAGAACAATGGAATCGGCTAAAAACGCAAGCCAGGAGCAAAATAAGTGCGTTCAGTCGGTCTCAGAGGGAAATTGGTGGGGGAACACCACCCAAAGAACCTTCTGAGATCGACATTGAAATATCTGCAATGTCGTCAGTGGACTCAATTAGATAATGCGGAATTTGATAGCGATGCAATTCACTCATATAAAATGTAAATTTATTTTTCTATTCAAAATAAATTTATGTTGACATAAATCATCTTTTATGTATATTCCAGCGAAAACATACCACCACCTGAAACACCACCACAAGTTAAAACACCACCCAAATTTAAGTCACTCAAAACAAGGTCACTACATATGACAAATCACCACCAAAAAGGGCAGCAATAAAAAGAAAAGCAAGAAAGCCAACAATATTATTTTTTTGGATTCGGATACGTATCTGTTAGCATCCCGAACGTGGGGAATGTCATTTCGACAGCAGCTGTCTGTTTGGCAACAAATGTAGTAGATAATGTAATAGAGCACAGTCTAGTTAAAGACGTGTTTACTTTGGTTATTGGTTAACACACAAATAAACTCGTCTCTTAAGTTTAACGTGGCGTTTATCTAAACGCTTGTTTAGTCAATAATTATTGGTAAGGCCCATAGTCGATTCTTTCCGAAGTATAAAAGTTCACAAAACGTGCAAATTAGACACTTAGTTCTTCAGACAGTAGGTGATTTTTTTTCCATTCCGGAAAATTTCTCGCGAATTAGGTTTTAACCTACAAGAAAAGTTTATAATTTTCATTTAAATGAAATAAAATAACTTAATCCAAGCAACGGACAATTTGATCTCCTTCTGGCACGCACATTCGCCTTAATAAACGCCTTAAATCTTTAAATAATTAAGTCAAATCACTTAATATCCTTTTTTTCTTTTTCCTTTTCTCTGTGTTGTTGTTGTTGTTTGTTTTTATTAAGTTAATCTTTTCCAAGTTAAATTTCTTTTTCTAATACTACAAAAAACATTTATTGGCCCATTAAATAAGGACGGGATCAACCAAATGAAGAAAAAAATGGAACAAAACAAAACAAAATTAAACCCAAAGCTAATTGCGATTGAAAATCGTTATCATTAATTTTACCCCAAAGTCATTTATAATTAAACAATTCTGTCTTAAAATAAAAAATAAGAAAAAAGAAAACATCAATCGACACGATTTTTCGCAAGGAAAAATTTAAATAAATCAACAAATTTCATCCCCAAATTAAGCTAAAGAAAGGAAAAACTACGAAATTAAGTGCAACAGGTTGGTCGCATACATTTGCTTTTTTTGCGGGTGTTTTAAAAGCTTTGTTTTAGTTTAGAAACACATGAAGATATCCATGATAGAAACCCAGAGTCTATTAAAAATAATGTCAGCTAAATTATCTTACTTTATTTAATTCTTTCCAAGAAGAGAAATCTCACTGAATTCCATTTCAGATACAAAATATTGCTTAATCCCAAACTAAGATCGAATAACACTAAATCTCTGAGTCCCTATTTTAGATGGAAAAACAACTTAACCGCAGTCTCAGATAAACTAAGGTTTAAGATTAAAGAGAATGTCTCAGATAGAAGATATCACAAACAAAGGGTGTTTATTTAGCTGCATGTGAAGTTATCAATGGTTTGATAGTTCAGAATCATCAATTTGAAAAAAAAATCAACCATAACTTTTGTTATCTCAAATATAATAATACCTAAAAAATGAAATTATGAATCCGATAATACGGTTTTTGACATCTTGTAAATTTTTCTTAGAAGAATCGAAGTGACAGCTTTTGTACAAAAAATGAAAATCTAAAAATAATACTACTAAAAGTTTGTAAAAATTGATTTTCGACTCTAATGTCTTGGTAACAATTAAAGATATTGTCTTCAAACTTATTTCTTTCTTATAAAAAACATTTTATAAAAAATTATGTATATACGTTTTTTTTATAAAAAACAAGTATTTACAAAAAATACTAACAACATTTGGTAAGAACTGATGTTTGATTCTAATATCTTGAAAATATAAGAAAGTGTAATTTAATTCCAAATTATTTCATTCTATGGAAGATTTGTGTTGTTAACGTAATATAAAGTTTTTAGAAAAATTAAATCAATTTTTTTTTATAAAGAATACAAGCTTTCAACTAAAATATTTTGGAAACGAAATCGAACTTATTTTATCAAATGACAATAATATTGTTTCTGACGTTTATTTAATTTTTTAGAAAAGTTCAAAAAAACATTATAATTAAAAAAAACTAAAACATACAAAAACAACTTAAAATAAATAATGTAGTTGGCGCTACTGTCCTCAGAGATCTAGGGCCTATTGACTTTTAACTCTCAACCATTCCAGGGTGCGAGTAATGTCAAGAATGGAAAGTGAAAAGTTTATATGCCGAATCCGAACGCAGAGGCAGAACGCGTTAGGTGGCACAGGCAGGAATTGAACACAACACCTCTGGCATGACATTCCTCTACACTTACCATCATGCCACGGATAGTACTACAAAAAACGAGAACAATTTGGTATAAGACTTTAAGATATACCGATAGACGCGCACGGGCCGCATCCCGGCCTCTTTTTTCTTTTTAAATGATGAAGCTGCCACTACGGTTAACAGTGAGCGCTATCGAGACATGGTGACTACATTTTTGCATCCAAAAATAAATATGCGGGCGGCACAACTCATCATTTTATTGTAAAATGCAAAATCAACTTGGTGACAACTTTACTTTCCCCGCATTCATGTGCGTAATGTCTCTCGATTAATTTTTCTAAGGCTATGTTAACTCATTACTTTAGGCCGAAAAAAAAAACAATATTCAAGTTCACTGACGCTATATGCCCTGATAGAATGTAGGTTACTCGTATAGCAGCGGTGGACATAAACTGCCAGGCACTAGGATGAGGCCATCCATTTTGCAATAGATTTTCGCTCTTTATACCTAGAATAAGTTTTTTACATGGAAACGTTTACTATACTTGTGAATAGGGACGTAGACGTATATTCCCATTACAAGTTTTTTAACAAGAGGACTAATTAAAATCGAGCGTAAGAATTCCCCAAGATCAACAAAAATGAACTACTTAAAAAGGGTATAAAAAAGATGCAACATTTTAGAAAAACAGAACAAAATTATTGAAATTCTCACATTTTATGATTTTGCAACGCTTATTTATATTGTATTTTTACATTTTTTCTAAAAGAAACTTAAGTACACTTATTTTAAGAAAGTTATTCAATTTAAAGCTCTCGATTTTTATTATGTTTTATCAACTTCACTTTTTAATAATAAAACACGATTCTGCAAACTGTGATATTTTAAATTTGAATAAAGGCCAGCGTTCTGTTAATTCAAACATCAGAAACATTTTTCGAAAAACGATGAAAATTGAAATAAAATGCATCACACCAAAAATTGTCACGACAAATGTGTCAGTATATGACAATGACAAAATTACCATTGTGTCAAATTTGTGGAATTGTCACCCGTCAATTTTTAGGAAATAGGGCTCAGTTTTGTTTAGTTTTCTTCTCTGATAGTATCACTTGTTTGTATTATCCGTCGATCCGTTATGTTATACTGGCTCATATACTCAGCTCTTGGCCCTTATTTAAATCACTGGTTTACATAGAGGAATTTGAGCCGTAGAATTAACCGCTTTTCTCATGATATTCTTGCTTTGTGCCTTTTTTAATTTTCCCCCTATTTTTGTGAATCAGCAAGATGATTGCTTACATTTTTGTTGCTCCTCTTAAGACTCGTTAATAGTTCACGTGCTAAGAGTCCTAAATCCTTGAAAGCATCTATTTTTGCTCTTTCAGTAGCTCTCAAAGTCTTAACAGAATCCATGCGTGTTGTGATTTTAAGGGAGAATATTTACCATTTCACGGGTAATAAAAGTTTCCGGGTGTAAAACTTCCACCAGGTTTAAAATGAGGTTTCGAAAATGTGTGGCCTTATTCTAGTGGTTAGCAGTGCAAAACATAAAATAACATTACAAAAGAAAATGGCATGAAATTATCTACCAAATTATAATGATGCAAAATTGATTTCAACAAATTTTTTGTTTTGTTGGATTCTTTAATTTCTCAAGCCTTTAAAAAAAACGCCAAATAGATTAATAGCAAATAATAACAGTCTCAGGTAAAAGATGTCACTAATGTTTGTTTTTTTTTTATTAAATTTTCTGTGAAACCATTAATTTACCTTTAAAGTCTGTAAGTCACACTAGCTATATATTTCAAAAACGACTAAAACAAAATAGTCAAAAACCACGACCAAAATGATTAAACACTTTTGAGCTGTTTTGTATTTGAATTTGTATTTCATTTTTTATTTTCTCCGGAAATTTTGTTGAAAAACTAAAGAAAAATGTCCATTTCATACACTCGACTTCTATAGTACCCAACCAATATCGAGCTTCTTCTAATTTTTTCTTCTTATGGGTGTTGAATTTTTGTGGAGAAAACTTTTCAGGCTAAAGACTTAAAGTTTACAATTTGTGTCAAAATCCATAAAATGTTTAAAAAAAAAGTTTTGTTTTTGTTTAAGGGTTGAATAGAGAGAGAAGGGCTGAAAGGGAGTTTTGGAAACCAGACCTTTGAATTTTTGTAGAGATAAAAAAAGCAATGAGACAGACTAAACCAAAAAATACATCCCTAAAAAATATGTTTTTTATTCTAACACAAGAACGAAAAACTTTTCTTGTTAAATAGCCTAACCCTGTTTTACATACTGTGAGTGAGTTGGTGTAAATAATGACTAACAGAATTTTCGCCTTTATAACGCTTAAGACTTAATGAGAAGTCATTATGTTATTTTGTTGTTATTTTTTTGTGATTTTTCTTTTTTTGAAGGGTGTGGGAGGGAAAGAAGGATGCTCCATGTTGTTGTTTGAAAACATTTTTTTAAATGAACAGAAGAGTAATAATTGGGAACAAAAACTAACAGAGGATGTTTTGATATCTTAAAGAGATTTGAAAGGCTATCATAGGAGTTTTTCTCTACGAAGACTAAAACCTTTTTCAATAATCTCGACTAAACGGAACTGTTTGCGAACGAATAAATGGACTGTATGTTTAGATGTTTATAATTGTTTATTGTTTAAGTCGATTTTGAAATAACAAAAAAAATGAAAGAGATTAGGGGCACCAATTAATATGTTAAATATATGTTGTATTAGTTATAAGTATTTGTTTTGTCATACAAGATATTACCATGTCTGCACAGCTTGACGATTGAATTCCAAGAGATCGATGCTAGCATAAAATCTTGATTGCAAGGTGCAAAGAATGTGACCACAAAAGAGAATGCGAGATTAAAATTGAGTGAAACTAATTAACTGTGTAGCTGATAAGAAGTTTGTGCGTGAATTTTAACATTAGATTTAAGTAGGCAAAAGATTAACTGGACAGTCTTAAATTTGTAGAAATTACATAGTGTATGGTTAGAATGTTTGACGAAATGTGTAAATGATATTTCTTTTATGAATTTAAATATGAATGATTTTAAAAGTAAATTTGAATGAATTGAATGATTTGAATAATTGAAATGAATGACTTAAACAGTTTGAATTGATGATAAATTTATTGAATGTTGATTAATCCTAAACAGGAACGTTACTTACTTACTTACTTAAGGTGGCGCTACAGTCCGGGGCAAACCTGGGCCTCAACCAACATGCGTCTCCAGCCAGCTCGGTCCCTAGCTAGCTGTCTCCAGTTTCGCACGCCAAGTTGGTTGAGGTCTTCACGCACCTGAGTCGCGGTCTTCCTCTACTGCGCCGCCGTCCCTCGGGATTGGATTCGAAGACCTTCCGGGCTGGAGCGTTGATGTCCATTCGCTCTATATGACCCAGCCATCTAAGCCGTTGGACTTTAATTCTGCTAAGTCCAAAGAAGCAGCGATTTGCAAGAGTTATTCTTCATTTGATTTCAGCGCTGGTGTCGTTGTCTGTGTTTATAGCGATGCCTAGGTAGACAAAGTCCTTAACTACCTCGAAGTTATAGCTGTCCATGGTGACGTTTTGTCCAAGACGTCGTTGTTCAATGTCCTTTTTCGATTGCAGCGTATACTTGGTCTTGCCCTCAATGACCACTAAGCCCATCTTCTTCCCTTCCGTCGCAATGCTCAAAAACGCTCCACTGACATCACGCTTTGATCTTCCAATTATGTCAATATCATCTGCGTATCCCAGTAATTGGATGGACCTTTGGAAGATTGTGCCTCTAGTGTTGACGGTTGAGTTTTGCACAATTTTTTCCAGAACGATATTGAAGAAGTCGCATGATAGTGCATCGCCTTGTCTAAAACCTTTTTTGACATCAAATGCATCGGAGAGATCTTTTCCGACCTTGATGGAGCAGCGTGCATTCTTCATCGTCATTCTGCACAAACGGATAAGTTTGACAGGGAGCCAAAACTAGACATTGCTCTGTAGAGCTCTTCCCTATGGATGCTGTCATACGCGGCTTTAAAATCGATAAAGAGATGGTGGGTATCGATTTAAAGCTCTTGAGTTTTTTCCAAGATCTGCCATAGTGTGAATATTTGGTCGATAGTGGACTTTCCATGTCTGAAGCCACACTGATAAGGACCTATCAGGTTGTTGACGAACGGCTTCAGACGTTCACATAATACGGCAGAAAGGATCTTATATGCAATGTTAAGGAGACTGATCCCTCTGTAGTTGGCGCAATTTAGAGGGTCTCCTTTCTTGTGTATTGGGCAAACTATGCTGAGATTCCACTCATCGGGCATGCTTTCTTCCGACCATATTTTGCAGATGAGTTGGTGCATGCTCCCTACCAAGTCATCGCCTGCTGCTTTGAATAGTTCGGCAGCGATGCCGTCAGCCCCAGCAGCTTTGTTTGACTTCAGTTTAGATATAGCTATCTTCACTTCGTCGAGGTCGGGTAGACGGAATTGTTGATCTGCGTCGCCTAGGTTGAGTGGTTCTATCTCCCTTACAGCGGAATTCGGTTCGTCATCGCCGTTATAAAATTTGGAGAAGTGGTCTTTCCATATTATCAACATAGACTGCGGTTCTACTACGGTGTTCCCCTGATCGTCTTTACAGGCTTCGGTTGGTGGCTGGTACCCTTGGGAGTTTTTTTTACCTTTTGGTAAAATTTACGAACCTCATTCCTGTTGTGTAATCCCTCTATCTCCTCGATTGCGCGCTTCCCGTGCTCTCTTTTTTTCCATCTAAGAAGCCGGTGTTCCTCTCTCCTCTTCTGCTCGTAGAGCTCGCGAGCAGCTCTGGTCCTTCTGTGTAGCGCCGTTTTGTATGCCTGTTGTTTCGCTGCGTGCGCTTGCCGGCATTCGTCTTCAAATCAGGGGTTTCGCTGTTGTAAAACGTGTGGTGGCTGCAAGGCAATGTTGCCACTGGTTTTCAATGCTTAATGCAGGTAGCATAGGACTCCTTAAGAGGTTACTAGAGACTCGATGGGAAAAGGACATGGCAGTCTCTTGCAATTGTAGCCGTCTTACGTCGAAACTTCCCACAGTACTTCCTTGTTTTGGCTTGGACCGGGATATTCGTAGCCGTACCTTGGCTACAACGAGGTAGTGGTCCGAGTCAATGTTAGCCCCTCGGAAAGTTCGGATATCCTGTATACTGGAGAAGTGTCGTGCGTCGATCGCAATGTGGTCAATCTGGTTGACAGTTGATTGATTAGGAGATTTCCATGTCCCCTTGTGAATATTAAGATGTGTGAACTGCATACGTCTCGCCACGCAGCGAAATCGATCAGCCTGAATCCGTTGTCGGAGGTGGTGACGTGCAGGCTGTATCTCCCGATTGTGCCACCAAAGATGTCTTTTCTTCCTAGCTTGGCGTTAAAATCTCCTAAGATAATTTTAATGTCATAGCCAGAGCACTTCTCATAAGTCTTGTCCAAGAGCTCGAAGAATATGTTGGCGAATTTAGCCTTGATGTGGATTGTCGTGATGCGCTCGCTCACACTGTTGAAACTCAAGACTTTTTGCCTGAGTCTAGTTCCAACAACAAATCCACACCCAAGTAGACGCTGTCTTTGTTCTCGGTAGCAGTCGCCGTAGTATACATCGCAGTCTTTTAGTTTGCGTTTGCCCGGTCCATCCCATCGCACTTCTTGGATTGCGGTAATATCTGTCTTGCAGCAGTTTAGGGCTTCCGCTAATTGTTCGGCTGCACGTGGTCTGTTAAGGGACCTAACATTCCACGTACAGATCCGAAGTTCGTTGTCCTTATTTCGTTTGCTTGGGTTGTCAACAGTGAATCCGTCCGTATCCGAGTGTGGGTATTATACATTTTTTTTGGGTTTTTATTTTTTGTTAAAAAAACTGTCAATTCGATTTTTCTCAAAATTTGTCCTTATGTTGAAAACAATATTTCTTATAAGTTAAAATTAGTTAGAATCCCTTATCTAAAAATTTTGAAAAGATATTTGAGTCGAAAATCAATTTTTACCAACTTTTATACATTTTTTTAGGTTTTTATTTTTTGTAAAAAAAACTGTCAATTCGATTTTTCTCAACATTTTTCGGAATGTCAAAAACAATATTTCTTATAAGATAAAATAAGTTTGAAGCCTTGATCTCAAGTTTTTGAAAAGATATTTGAGTCGAAATTCAATTTTTACCAACTTTGAGTAATGTTTTTTTTGGTTTTTATTTTTTATAAAAAAAACTGTCATTTTTCTCAAAATTTTATCAGATGTCAAAAACATTATTCTTCGTTCAACAAAATTGTTTTGGAGATGAAATCATATTTAAGTCGTAACATTTTCGAGGTGACAAATATTTTTGTTCAGTTCTTATGATTTAAAATAAAAAAACGTTAATTGGAATTTTTTCCAAAAAAAATATTTGTTTGGTATCACGTTACGATAAATAATATAAAATTTAATTCAAGTCTCTAGCGCTATTGGTTCGTGAGATATTTAGGGTTAACCAAAATTTTCGTCTTTTTTTCAAATTGCTATGGTAAAAAAAAACACCCACTCAATTTTCTTGAGAGCCCTTTCTGCATTTTTCTGGATTATTATCTGTATAACAAAATTTATTTGAAGTCGATATCTCTACTGGTTCTTGAACTATGGACGACGAAAAAAACGTCGCGAACGTACGTACACACGCACGCACAGACATCTTTCTAAAAATCTTTTATTTCGACTCTAGGGACCTTGAAACGTCGAGAAATGTCAAAATTTTCAATTTGACAAATCGGACCCATTACAATTACTTCCTATGGGAAGTAAAAAAGTTTCTATATATAGCTTGGAAGTGTTGATCATATTATGGAAACCACTGGTTTGGATAACAATATTCTTCCATTTAAGTTACTTTAACATAAAAAACGAGCCTTACTTAGAAGAGTCATTGAGCTCGTCTCAAAATAAGCTTCTTTTTTAATAGACTATATTATCTTCACGGACTTAAATCAAGTAAACTGTATTCAAAATTCTTTAAATTTCTCTCTTTCTCTTTAACTTGATCTAAAACCTTTTAGAAATTTGTTAATACTTAAAGGAAATCGAATGGCTTTTCATAAAGAAAACTTAGTACTCCAGAAATTTGGAACGTTTACAACTTTCAGAAATCTTTCATCAACAATCCTTTAAAAATAGATGCTAATTTCTTTCTATACTTGCTTTTTTTATATAATGTTTAAATGACGGTAGACAAAATCTTATGTTATTCGGCCTTACTTATAGATGATTATTCCTGTGTAAATAAATAGTAGCATCTTTCCTTCTTTGCATATTTGCAAGCTTAGTTAAATTTCCAACTATATGTAAGAAGGTATTTATTACACCACTCTTTAAAAAGGGTAACAAGTCTGACATTAGTAATTACAGACCAATATTTAAACTGTCCAGTATTCCAAAGCTTTTTGAACAAGTTGTTTGTGATAGTTTATATTTTAAATGCAAGAATATTATATATATGTAATTAACAACATGTTTTTCTGCAAAAACGATCGAAAGTTGCTAATTATCAAATTCCCTAGAACGTGGTCAAGAGGTTGACTGTATATACACTGATTATTCTAAAGCTTTTAAATAACTTTGTCATAATATCATCATATTTAAGCTGAAGGCTATTGGGTTTCTCCTTAATTTATCACATATATTTCTTCTTATCTTCAAAATAGTTCTTATTGAGTTAAATTCAGAAGTTCTTTCTACAAGCCAAATTAGAAGTTCCCCAGGGTAGTTATTTAGGACCTTTACTGTTTATCTTGTGCCTCTTTGTGTACGATACAGTAACATCTTAATCTATGCGGATGAAATTAAAACCTTCAAAAGCATGAAATCTATAAACAATGGATTATAACTTCAAGAGGATATGAACAGTTTTGGTGTAAAAAGGTTGGGCTGAACCTTTACCGAGACGACTTTCTCTAAAAGGGTACTCCTAATTCGATTGATTACAATATATATCAGCACTCTATGCATAGCGACAGCTTTTATAGTTTTAAAGATCTGATAGTTATTTTTAATATAATCTCGATTTCACGGAGAATATTAATTCGATCGTTAGTAAAGCCAAATGTACGTTAGGATTTGTTAAACGATAGTCTAAAGAATTTCACGATCCTTATATTACTCTCGTTCTATACAAGTACAAGACTTTGGTCAGCCCCCATCTTGGGTATACGCATTCCAGGTATGAATTTCTTTCTACGAGATCCAAAAGAAAATGATAGAATCTATTCAACGTATGCACGTTTTAAGAGCGCTACCATGGTCTTACAACCTTCCTTCTTATTATTAAAGCTTCTTCGAATGTTTTCTTTTTAAGTTAAATTGAACAAAAGTAATACCTCCCTATGAAACCAGATGCCATTTGTTTGAAATAAAAACGCTAGAAGCTCGCCTTAATTACTTGCCAATTATTTTTGTTCGGAATTTCGTTATACATCATGTGAATTGTCCACTTGTAGCACCTCTATACAATGAGGGTAATGCGTCTCTAAGATTAACACGTGAATGGTTTTTAATGTATGAGCAGTCCAACCGTTCTCGTTGCATCAGGGATAAAAATTAATTTATAAGACGATTTTCCATTTCTCAAGTTTTTGAACTTTTTTGAAAAATTGTGTCTTAAGTCGATGGTATTTTTTGATTTCTTCAGTTTTAAATATTGCTTGAAGTTAGAAGTAATAAGAAATGTCCTTTAACTAAGTATAATACCAAAGTTACATCACAAACATATTATAGGACTAAATTTTAGGTCTCTTGAGTTAATTCAGTTACACATATAAATCTAGGACTCATCTTCACATACTTATCCTTTCCTAATAAATTTTTTCTTCTTTTTTTGCTTTGAAACAGGGTTGTGAAAGTTTCTGATAGTTCTGAATACGAACCTATCATACCCAACTATCAAAATTAAATTCTTACGTCTTATTTGGAAGGGTATACGAAGAACCGGAAACAAACGAATATGAACTAATTTCCTATTTTATGAATTGTTCCTTCCCTTTTTCCTAATCTAAAGGTTTGGGACTCTAATTACGTAAGCTGAATTAACCCTTTGAATAAATAAACCAAAACAAACATAAGGTCTAAGCTTACGATGTTGCTGTGAAGTTTTTTAAAACAATGACTGACACTGAGTTGATGTATAAAGAATTTTAATGAGCACACTCTTATGGCCCGCAGAATTGAAATTAAATTCGAAATTCATATAAGAGTCCTTCCTGAATAAGGCTTTACCATAAACCCTCATTAATAACACCTTTTACCTGTTGTACGGATAACCTGTGTTCCTGTGTACATTTCGTCATCATCTATTTGAATAGCCATTACATTAAAGTCTACCCTCTTTCCCGACCTTTATCCCTCACAAAATGCTTCACATTCAACCCTCGCGTCACGTCAGCTTGGCCGTGTGGCGGTGGGCGTCGGGTTGCCGGGCGTGGATTTAGCATCAAGCACCACAAAGATGGGGAGCTAATGAGTGATTTATACGATTAAAACACCTTTAATAGCCCCCCAAACGATACACCGGCACGAATCTAGAACATGAGGTCATGGCCTAGACCTAGTCTCGTATATACTCGTAGCATAAAGTTATGTCTGAAATTTAGTCCTTTCTCGATATGGCTTGGCTCGTTTTGTGGCGTCATCGTCTTCATCATCCTCATCCTTATCCTCATCGTTTAACTTTGGATTTTAAGTAATAAAAATCCAACGGAAAAAAAATTGTTCCATTCCATTTTGGAAGCGAGTTTATTGGTTCCATTGGGCGTAATAATTCATCTTTCTCTACAAAACGATGGAACTAACAGCTTTGCTATTACTTTTCTAATGAGTTATGGCTTTCCGAGAGTGCAGAGTATTAGATTCCTGCGTAGCGTTCGTTGTCGTCTTTAACGTCGCTCGTTGGCTGGCCCTAAGTATAAGCTTTCATATTGAAGTCAGACCTATGTATGTACCCTCTGCGCCCCCACCCCTCTAAAGAAGAGTGTTTGGTCTGAATGAATTCGTTGTATACAATAATTTTCGAGGATATAAGAAAAACGAAAGAACGAATGAGAGAAATGTTATGCCATTAAATGTGAATTGAATTTTATGGGCATTTTGGGAATTTTCCCGCTTGGATATTGTATATTGCTTAAAATCGATTTGATATCTTGAGGAGTGTTTTCTGGAGGAAGTGAGCCAGCCTCAGCCCCAGCGTCAGAGCCAGCGCCAGCATCAGCGAGCCTTAAGGGAGAAGGGATAATTTTTCAATAAATTTAATTTAATGAAGTTGTATTGGAGGTGAGTTTAGGTGGTAAATTTATAGTGATGGTCTTGTTGTTGTATATATGTATGTAGCTGTTATTCTAAGTTATAGTCCTTTTTGTGCCATCACATGCACAGCACAGTTATATGTGGGTTAATGGTTTTTATTAAGTGGTAACTGAGGAAGAACAGTGTATTAACCCAAGTTAACAGTACTTCCTGACGATTCAGGGAAGAGTTTGTTGGGGAGAATTTAGGAAATAAAAGAAATATTTGTTTGCTTTTTTTTTATTTATTTATTACTTGAAAGGCCCGCTGTCTCAATGCTTGGCTGCGACCTTCAAGTTTGAATGATAACTAAATTCTGTTTATTCCTCCTCATCCTTTGCCTATTTATACTAGTTTCAATTTCCATTACCACTTAATAATATAGCATTTTCCATATGGAAATGCATTTTTACGCAACCTCATATGAAAAATGCCTTATCATCATAATTTTCAATTTTGTCAACTCGCATTGATACCAATAACCATTGCATGTAGAGTTCGATGAATCATATTTTGTTTACACTGGCCCAATATGAAGCAAATTCAACTTATCCATAGAGGTACCAGATACACACGGGCAGCGCAGCGGCCTAATTACCGAAGTGTGATATGATTATATATGTACTTTGAACTCGAAACAATGCTTGCTCATAGTGGTCATTCTTACTTTGCTGCACTTAGCAAAACTGGCGACAATTAATTAATTGCTGTGGTGTTAGGTTTCACTAAGTGGGCTACGGAAGATGACACATTTATGGGTGACAATGTCTTGGATCGGTTGCGCGAATGACAACGAAAAATGATACTATACAAGATCGTGTGTGGTGGCTTGGGAATGGAAATTTAAATAAGGCTAATAGAGTGGTCGCATGTAGTGGATCACTACATCCCGCTCCCCTTGAAGAAAGAAAATTATATCTTGAAGAGGTTAATTTTCTGTAAAGTTGCGAAAGGATGAAAAGGTTACATTTTTGATATAATTTTGATATGATTAAAATAATATTTGTCTAGTTTTAAGAAATTTTATAAAAATAGTATAAAATAAGGAATTAATAGTATTGAAGTGTTTGTTTTATAATTTTTGTAAGCTTTTTTTTTTTTTTTTTTTTTTTGATTATTTGTTTTTTTGACATTTTAAATTTGAAAATATAGTACCTTATAAAATATTTATTTTTAAAAATTTTTATATTAAACATTTAAACATTTTTTTTTTCTTTTTTATAGATTATTATAAAAGATTTTATTTATAAATTATAGTATAGCATTTTTTTTTTTTTTTTTTGATTGTAAGCACAATTTATTAATATAAGGTTTTTATTAAAAGTTTAAACATATATTTTTTTTTTGTTTTTGTTTTTATATTATTTTTGTAAAAGGGGTTTTTTTTTTTTTTTTTTTTTATTATTAATGTGTGTGTGTTTTTTTTTTTCAATTTTAACAATCATATATTTTAATATAGTTTATTGGTTACTTTGGATATTGGCGTAAGACAAATTTTGGAGAGGGTTCAGGTTTTGAATCTGTTTCTACTATGGTATCTTTAGATGAGGATTGTTGGGAGCTTTTGTCATGGAGTTGTATTTCAGTTTGTATTTTGTCGTTTTCTTTGATTTGATTTCTTTTTAATTTAATATCCGAAACAATGGGTTTTGGTTCATTTTTCACTTTGTAAGTTTGGTATCTTCTGAAGCAACTCAATACTAAAACTATAATTATAACCGTGTAGATAAGTATATAATGATGAACGTGATGTTCACTTAGATTAGTTAATGGTTTTGCTTCGTCTGCTTTTAACTCGCTTATTTGTTCAGATACTAATTTTAAGTCTTCATGGCTAGAGAATCGAATAATGGCTAAATTGTCGGGGTAGTTTGGGAAACTTGAAGTATTATTTATAAGCAGTTTTGAAATGTTTATCGGGGGAATGTAAAATTTGTTAATTGTTGTAGAATTTTCGTCAAATGTGTGTATTGTCATGTCTTTGTTCTTAAGGTAACAATGCCCTACAATTTCTATTGTGGCTGTGCCGTACAAATTATATGAGGTTATGTTGTCGTCACATATTTCGTCAATATAATAATTATTTAAAGTTGAGAAAATCCACTTATTCTTTTGTGATAGTTGGATCCATACTGTTGAATGGTTGGATTGTCTTATTTCGCATGAGTTGGGAATAACTGATATTCTGTTTAGTAATTCGATTTCACATTGTGGGTTTCCTGATTTAGTACTCAATAATGGATGTGTAAGGGGACATATGAATTTATCATTTTGGGACTTGCAGAGAGATAACTCCGCTGTATTTAGTTGACAGTAATTTTCTTTGTTGTAATCGAGAAAAATGTATTGGGAGGTTGGGTGTATGAACACGAAGTTATTTTTATGTATGGTTGGCAAAGGAATACTTTTGTATAA
This sequence comes from Eupeodes latifasciatus, assembly GCA_920104205.1. Classification (NCBI taxonomy): domain Eukaryota; kingdom Metazoa; phylum Arthropoda; class Insecta; order Diptera; family Syrphidae; genus Eupeodes; species Eupeodes latifasciatus. The sequence goes on from OV049924.1 coordinate 152,705,946, forward strand.
GATGTATTTTTCAACAAATGGAAGGGGTATTTTGATTTCGTATACTATTTTGTCGTCATGAATAGCTACTTTGGTAGTACAGATTTTATAAAAAGATATAATGTTATTATCTATTGGGGTATTGGGTAATTTTGTGTTTAATGGAAGTTCTTGCTTTATTTTTGCTAATACGTCTCTAAATTGTTCGGGGGTTATAATGGATGGGTGAGGTTTTCCATATTATTATTATAAGATATCTTATAATAATGAGAGTCAATAAGGAAGTTAGGGATTCGAGTTCAGTGAAGGCAACAATGTTTGTTGTATTAATGAGTCTATCTATCATTTTTTTTGTATTTTCTAATTTTGAATTGATTATCAACATTTGGTTTTGAATAGTCGCTTCTGACTTACTAAATACATTTTTGGTTGTTTCGAGTATGAGAGTTTGTTTTTTGACGAGAGATATTACATGGTTTTCATTTTCCCTAATTTTCTTGATTTCTCCAGTATAAAAATTTGCATCATCTTCGTTTAAGGTACCGAAAAGTGATTTGCTTAGAATCCCTACGGCATTAAATAGTGATCTTTTTTTTCTATAGTGTGGGTTTACAAGACTGTATTTTATCTGAATGTCTGTCATCAAGTGACTCATTTCGGATAACGCTACGACACATATTATTTGAAACTGTTCCTTATTTTTAAGCTGTTCGCATATACCACTGATTTCGGTGATTATTTTTGCTGCTTCCTCTAGTGCTTTTGTTAAATGTTCCAAATTGTAGTACACAACAAGTTTCCACTCATGTGTATATAATTCAACGGGTCCGATTACCTCGAAGTAAATACCAGCCTTTTGTTCGATTTGGGTGATAATTAGGTTTGCATATGCGGTACTCAGAAGTCCAAGAAGGAGAATTGTGAACTTCATGTTCTAAAAAAAAAAAAGAATTGTCCATTTATCTCAGAGAGTTTTGCTTGGATCTGTGTGACTGTGTACTTATGGGATAGGGGATAGTTATTTAATCAGAAAAGAGTTTGAGATCATTGTTATGGATAACCTTATTTCGATTTCGTATTTTTATCTCAGTCGTTTCGTCGGAAATTATTCTACATACCTCATGGGGACCTTCCCAAAGTGAGGAAAATTTGTTCTTTCTAGCATGGTTTTTTATTAGAACTCTGTTTCCTACATTAAATGTCTTTTGCTTTGAATGTTTGTCGTAATATGTTTTTGATTTTTCTTTATTACCTTTTAAAGTTTCCTTAGCAATATGGTATCCGTGTTGTAATCGAGACTTTAGTTCATTCGAATAATTTTCGTAGTTATAAGTCACTTGGGGATTTTTTCCAAGAATAGTAGGAATCCTAGCTGGATAACCGTACAATAACTCATGAGGTGTATAGCCAGTGCTGCTATGGGGAGTCGTGTTAAAGACAAAAATAGCGTATGGAATCCAGGTATTCCATGAAAGAGGATCACGATTAACGTAATGCCTTAGGTATTCTACTAATGTGCGGTGACTACGTTCAAGAGCTCCATTAGTTTGAGGGTGGTACGCGGTAGTTTGAATTTTTTTTATTTTAAGAAGTTTGCAAACTTCCTTGAACAATTGGCTAAGAAAGTTCGTCCCCTGATCCGTAAGGAGTGCCTCAGGAAATCCAAAGCGACATAAGATTTTTTCGACAAACTCCCTAGCTACTGTAGAGGCTTCTGCATTTTCCAGAGGTATAGCCTCAGTATATTTGGTCAGGTCATCTTGGTAGGTAAGGAGATATTTATGGTTTTCATAACTAATGGGAAGTGGTCCTACAATATCTAAAGCTATTCTTTCGAACGGAGTTGAGCTTGTTGTGGTGATCTTCATGGGAATTCGGGGATTCTGTATTAACTTGTTTGTCTGACAGGATTTGCATTGGAGTATATAGTTTTTTATATCATTGTTCATTGTTGGCCAGAAATATTGTTTCTTGATTTTCTTTAAAGTCCTCGTTATGCCTTGGTGGCCTCCGAGGGGGGAGTCATGGAATTCATAAAGTACAGTTTTTATAGACTCGATATTATCTAAAAATATCTTTTTATTGGTAAAAACGTAAACGACCTTGTTTTGATTTTGAAAAGTATTTGTTAAAATTGTTTTTAATTTTATCTTGTATTCATTGTCCATTTGGGGTAACGCAAATCCGATAGACTGTTCATCAGTATTAAGATCGCTAATCGAAGTGAGACATGTTTTAATTATTTCAATATCTTTGTCGGTTCTGATTGGGATGGGTAAAGTGGTTATAAAGAATGTTTCTTTATTATGTGGAAATGTGGAAAATTCTCCTATATCTGGTTTAATAAAATTTGGGCATTTATTTTGTAAAAATTCTTCGTCTATTGATTCTATTATTGGTATTATTATAACTTTAATTTTAGTTGTTTTGGTTTCAAAAATTGATCCATTATCCTCTAGAAGAGTGAAGGTTGACAAGACTTCTATATTATCTACCTCATCATCTTGTATATTAACTTGGCTTACTTGATTTCTAGCTTGATTGCGGGTTGTCACGAGTACCTTACTGTCATTGTCAATTTTTACCCTACTGAGAGCGTCTGCGATAACATTACATTTACCTTGTTTGTGAATAATATTGAAGTCGTATTCTTCCATCAAGATGCGCCATCGTAACAATCTGGATGTGGGATTCTTTTGTCCAATTAACCATAGTAAATTGTTATGGTCTGTGTAAATAGTGAACTTTCGTCCATAGATATATGGTCGAAACTGCTTTAGCGCATAAACAATTGCTAACAACTCCTTTTCCGACGTTGTGTATTTTATTTCTTGATCATTGAGGGTTCGACTTATGAATGAAATTGGTTTATCTTGTCCAATCGGTCCTTGAGAAAGAACCGCACCCAATGCTACATCACTAGCGTCGGTAGTTACAATGAATTCTGCCGTAAAATCAGGATAAGAGAGTATTGGAGGTTCAATAATTTTTTGTTTTAAACTTCTGAAAGATTCGTCGCAGAAGGCATCCCATTTAAAGATAGCGTCTTTTCGTAAAAGTTTTGTCATTGGTTTGGATAAATTTGCAAAGTCGGGAATGAACTTTCGATAGTATCCCACGAAACCTAAAAATGATTTTACATCTTTTGGCTTTTTGGGCACAGGGAATGTTCTAACTGCCTTGATTTTTTCGGGATCAGGCTTAATTCCTTCTTCTGAAATAATATGCCCCAAGTAAATTAGTTCTTTTTTAAGAAAGTTACACTTCTCTGGTTGGAGTTTCAAATTATGCGTTCTTAGACGTTTCAGAATGTTAACGAGCTTTCTGTTGTGGCTATCAAGATCATACCCATAGATAACGATGTCATCTACATAAACAAAACATTCAATACCCTGCAGTCCCATGAGAACATTATTCATGAGGCGTTGAAACGTAGCAGGGGCGTTTTTCAAACCAAATGGCATACGGTTATATTCGTAGTGACCAAATGGTGTGCTGAACGCGGTTTTTTCTTTATCAGCGTCGGCTACCAATATTTGGTGAAACCCTTTAGCTAAATCAAGTGTACTGAAATATTTTGCCTGACCTAGTTGGTCGAAAATGTCTGTGATATTCGGCAATGGGTATGCATCTCCGAGTGTTTGCTCATTTAGTTTTCTGAAGTCTACGACTACTCTCCATTTTTTTTCGCCATCGTAACCAGATTTTTTCGGAACTAAGAGGAGAGGTGAGTTCCAGGGACTGAAGCTAGGTTGTATGATTGAATCATTAAGCATTTCGTTTACCTGCTTGTGAATTTCTTGCTTCTGACTTTCGGGAAGTCTATATGGTTTTAGGAATAATGGGGGCCTACTGTCGTTAGTTATTATTTTATGTTCCATTGCATTGGTGTAGGTAAGGTGATCACCTTTGAGGAAGAACAAATCATTGAATTCTCTACAGATGTTCGATATTGATTTTTGTTCCTCTTGATTGCAATGGTCCAGTTTTATAATTGTTTGTAAATCTGATAGCCTTTTCTGTAAACGATCTTTATGACTATCAGCTGAAATAATATTATAATTGTCTAAAGTATCCCATTTTAAATTTAAGTCATTCGGATTAATGTTTTTTTTTTCTTCTAAAGTGTTCATAAATAATACTTTTATTTTATTTTTTTCAGGTTTAACTATAGTTTCACCTACATATACCCCTGGGATTATTTCTTTTTTCTCAATTACTATATCCCGTGATTTATTGGAATTAAATGGAATTTCTATCATTTGCTGACTACGTTGTTCGAGTGTTATGTATTTATTTTTTGTTATCCCAGTCTTACTTTCTGCTGAGATTTCTATTATCTCAGTCTTACTACCTGCTGGGTTTATATAAGTTTGTGCTATGGTTTCTGTTACCATAGGCTTATTTTTAATTTTTGTATTTATAACTTTTTCCTTAGGAAGTGGTTTGCTAACAACTTTGTCATAGTCTTGTTTTGATGAATCTCCTGATCCGACCCGTAGGCAAGCCCGAAGGCAGGCGGTATCATTCAACGATTCCCATGCTTTTTCTGTACCTCCTACAATATTGTCTGTATGACATTGAGAGGAGTTAGAGCCAGTATGGTTAGACCCTTCAGTTGTGCAATCTTCTTGAAGGTGAGTTTTGGCTTGAGTTGAGTAATCTTTGTTCAAATTTGTAGTTCCATTAAATATAACAGATTTGGGTACCGAATGTATTTCTATATTTGCTTTTGATACATTAGCTTTATGATGAGGAATAGTACTCAGTACCTTCCCAAAACTATTTATCGTAGCGGTAGATTGGTCACCAATGAAGGGAAAAATCTTCATAAAATTTTCATCATGGTTAACTACGCATGAATATTTTTTTAGAAAATCGTTTCCTATGATGCCGTCAAAATTCATGTCGGTACTTACATCTAGAATGTGAAAGGGGTGGTTAATTATAATTTTATCATCATCACAGCCGACCAATAGAGTCTCATTCACAACACTGGTACTCATTACCTTATGACCGCCCATGGTTGAAATTGTTATGTTATTTTTATTGTTTTTTATGGGTTTGATCGTAGGTGTTTTAATTATGCTTATTTCAGAACCAGTGTCAATAACAAGACTTCTATTCTTACCGTCTGTGAATGGAATTCTTATTATGGTCAAGTCATTGTAAGGAAGCAATTCGATAATTATGCTTGCCGTTACTCTTGAGTTTCGTGTATGTCGGCCTGAACTTGTTGTCGGGAAGGATAGCCGATCTCTTCGACCCGACAATTCTCGTTTCCCGTATTATAAGAAAATTGGCTTTCGGGCATTACGTGGTGGAAGTTCACCTGTCGTTGGTCACCATTGTTTCTTTCGGTTTTAAAAGGGTTATGCGGGTTCACTTGGTTTGTTTGTGAGTGTAGTTTTCGAAGTCTACACTCGCTTTCCGTATGATAGTTTTTGTTGCAATAATTGCATTTAACAATTTCTGTTTTTGGGGTAAATTTGGGTAGAGTCTTGTTTTGGTAACAGGTTTGGGCAGAGTGTCCCAATATCCCGCAAATTTGACAGGTTGGTCGGGAAGAAAAGTTTGAGGGTGAATTCTGTTGTAAAGGGGGTTTATTCCTATAGGCAGGCATCTGCCTATCTATTCTTGCAGCATGGTTTTCTGCGAACGTTATTATCCTTTTCAAACTAGTTTCCCCGCGAGCTTGAACCATCAAACGTAAATTTTGATTCGAGAGACCATCTTCAAATGTCTGGATAGCCAGTTTTTCGTTCTCATCGACCAGATACGCCCTGACGGATGCGTCACTAGTACCTGAGAATGTTGCTGAGTTAAGAGAGGTTAAAAGTTTTGAGATTTTGTCTCCAAACTCCTTAACTGATTCTCTGGCATTTTGCTGAGCTACCAAAAGTTCATTCTGGGCTACAGAACGAGTTTTGGTTTCCTTATACTCGTCCTCTAGTTTAGCAACTAAGTCACCCCACTTTGTAAAAGAGTTGAACTGTATTAGTTCGAAGGCCGGACCTTGTAGCCTAGTTTTTACTATTTCGAGGAATGTTGTATGTTCCTCTTTCTTACATGATGAGAACAAGATGTTCCCGCATGCGATGAATTTATTCAATTCACTGGGGTTACCATTGAAGATGGGCACTATATTGAAAATATCGCTTATATTGACCTGAAACGCCATTGTTTCAGATTCTATTACGTTTATTACGTTAAAAGGAAGATTTAAAAAAAATTCTAAACGCTGTCGGTCTCATCGTGTCCTGACAATTTTGAGGGAAAAATATTTTGAAGAGGGGAAGGAAAAAGAAAATGGGGTTCACCAAAAAAAAAAAATATATGTAAATATAATTGTTTAAAATTTCTTACGCTAATTTTATTTTCTGGTGCTGTTGATTTTGGTAATGTTGTTGATTTTGTTGTCGATGTTGTTATTGTTGTTGCTTTTGTTGATGTTGAAACTGTGCCAGGCAGACTTCACGCCCTATAGTTGCAGATTACAACCTGGTCTTTTCACTACCTATATTTTGCCTCCGCGTCCTCTTGAAGGAATTCGCCAGGTCTTATGGTCATAGGATTTTTCACAATTAAATTTTATACTACTTTAGCTTTGCTGATGTATAGCCCCAGCAATACGCATCAAAAGGAACGGCCTTTTGTATTTTTGGTAGGGGATTTTTTAAAAGAATCCCACCGCTGCCACCATGTATTAACCCAAGTTAACAGTACTTCCTGACGATTCAGGGAAGAGTTTGTTGGGGAGAATTTAGGAAATAAAAGAAATATTTGTTTGCTTTTTTTTTATTTATTTATTACTTGAAAGGCCCGCTGTCTCAATGCTTGGCTGCGACCTTCAAGTTTGAATGATAACTAAATTCTGTTTATTCCTCCTCATCCTTTGCCTATTTATACTAGTTTCAATTTCCATTACCACTTAATAATATAGCATTTTCCATATGGAAATGCATTTTTACGCAACCTCATATGAAAAATGCCTTATCATCATAATTTTCAATTTTGTCAACTCGCATTGATACCAATAACCATTGCATGTAGAGTTCGATGAATCATATTTTGTTTACACTGGCCCAATATGAAGCAAATTCAACTTATCCATAGAGGTACCAGATACACACGGGCAGCGCAGCGGCCTAATTACCGAAGTGTGATATGATTATATATGTACTTTGAACTCGAAACAATGCTTGCTCATAGTGGTCATTCTTACTTTGCTGCACTTAGCAAAACTGGCGACAATTAATTAATTGCTGTGGTGTTAGGTTTCACTAAGTGGGCTACGGAAGATGACACATTTATGGGTGACAATGTCTTGGATCGGTTGCGCGAATGACAACGAAAAATGATACTATACAAGATCGTGTGTGGTGGCTTGGGAATGGAAATTTAAATAAGGCTAATAGAGTGGTCGCATGTAGTGGATCACTACAACAGGCACTACATAGGAAGAAGGATATTTGCATAATGGAAATTGGAGATGGGACTTTTTGTACATTTAAATTGACCAAATTTAATGTTTATTTCACTGTGTCTGTGTTAACCAATTTAATAGAGGTTTTCAATGAAAAATACCAAACAAGATAAGAATCTAGAAGTATTTAGGGAAGGGGGCAAAGGTGTTAAATAATTGAATGATTCAAGACGATAAGTCTACATAGAGCTGTTATGCTAAAGCTGCCCAGGCTCAATCCCAATCTAAATCATATCCCTTTTTTGTTAAGAAAATGATAAATCGAACAATATACAGAAAATAAAATAAAGGGTGGGCCAGATACAAGTTTTGTTTTTCTTAAAAGTGCAACAAAATTAAAGAAAACTTTATTAGTACAAGCAAGTGCCTATCTGAGCTGGCTTCGAAGTTGGATATTTCTAAGACCTTGTTGATAGTTTGGGGCTACAGCTCAAGGACTGCTTGGATGATAGTACCATAAGTGCTTAGTCATTTTCCAAATCGTAACCCCGAGTACCATTCGTTTCTATACCTCATTCTAGTTGATTTTGAAAAGGAATTGGTTAGGTAATCATTTATCATGAGAATTATCAAGCTAGAAGTAATCCATGATAACAAGCTGAACTTGTGTCCAAAAACACTATAGAGAGATCTAAAAAAGCTCAGATAGCATTATAGTCATGCAATTTACTCGTACGAGATCTTCAGCAGAAACTGGGGACTGAATTTTAAAATCATAATGTGGATGTACACTGTTATCGTAAAAACAGTGCTCACTTATGGTAACATGGTATGGTGGAATGCGTTTGAGAAAGCTAACAATCTAAAACTCTCACAAGGGTACAGAAAATGGCATGTTTAGGTATTACAGGAGCAATGTGAACAATCACTCTTTCTGCAGGAACAGAAGCAATATTCAATCTTTTACTTCTGGACGCTGGACCTACATATATGTACAGGAAACTGTTGCAACGGCTGAGCCAGACCGATTGCTGTAAAACCAGCCACATCGAATACGCACAGATTATATAGAAGTTTATTGGAACAATGTAAGCACAGTCTTCATAACGACATAGCCCTGTCTGTACTTTAATAAACCCTTTAACACTATCTTTTCTGATAGAAACGAATGGTTGGACAATGTTCCACACATGAATGACTGCTTGTAAGCATATTAACATGTCAAAATCTGTTGTTATATAAAGAGAGAATCCGGCTTGCCACATATGTCATGTCCAAAGGGTGCTAGAAACAAATTCTTAGGCAGGCACTTCTTCAAAAATTTTAAAGAACTTGAAGGAATTCCAGTTTTTTTCTCTGCCTTTATATGACTGGTTTATCATTCACTTTTAGGGAAGGTCAATATTTCAGGGTATCATTTAATCTAAGATATCATGGAAGGTATACCATGAGGAGGAGTCCTTCTCTATGCCTCTGAAACCAGGAAATGCACCGCTGACATCTCGAAGCAGATATGATCAGGCTTATATCAATCGCTGTGGCTTCTATCCATTTTCTGATTTGATAAGCTATGTGATATGACTCGTTAGAGAAGATTGAATCTTGATGTTAGGCAACGAAAATGGTAATGGTATGGTTGGCAAAATACATATATTGAGAAAACCAAAAGAGAATCAAACTAAATGCTGTTGTCAAGAAAGGACCTACAATACTGAAATCTCGTTCAAAACGTCACCATCGACACATGTAAACGGAAAGAATTCTTAGATCAGATCAAGAAAAATAAGCTACAAATCACGAAAAATGAATCCAGTTTTGGACCTTGGCTTCGAAATAAGTAAATTGCTACTTTTTGTTTGCAATTTCATAAAATGAGCAAAATGAAGATATTGACACTCAAAAATCATATTTCACTTCATTTGAATAGCAATAATTCGACCGAGGAAATCTAATATTTCAAACAGCGAATTGCAATTTGATATCAATTTGTATCAATTTAATGTTTGTTTTTATCGTGAATTTCAGCAGGAGTTTGTAGATTGAAATTGTTTTCTTGTAGATTATGATTCGTTTTTTTAAATACCTACACACACAAGTGGCAAATTTCAACCCTTGTTTTCTTAGACTGCGACTATATACATTAGTTTGCAAATGACAACTAATTTTTTGCTACTTCTTTTTTTTTAAATTGCAACTTTTGAGTTGTAATTTGAAACAGGTTATTCTGCAGTTTACTTTCCATTTTCAAGCAACCATGTAGAGATTCAAGAACAATTTTTCAAAATCAACAATCTTCATTAGTGATTTACAACATAAACTTTTTCTAATAAATATGATTTAAAATCATGAAAAATATAAACCAGCATAAGTGTTCATATATGCGTTTCGCCCCGATGCAATGGTTGGGCTCATCAGAAGATGACCATTACACCTTGTCTTGACGCATACTTTCCCGAATAAATCGAGACTCCATATAATCCGAGCTGCATAGAGCAACTGCGAATTATACATTTGCTACAAGTCTTCAAAGAAGACAAACTGTAGCCACTTTCATTTCCCTGCTATGGGACTTTTTTAAGAAGAAATATTCGACTATTAGCAGTCGAATTGTTTTTTCTGAAAACCGCTTATTCTAATAAATATGATTTAAAATCATGAAAAATATAAACAAGCATAAGTGCATATTGCAGCTTGAATATTTATATTGTTATTATAATTTATTGATTTGAGAATTGAGAATGCTTAAATCACCGCATACATTTCGCAAAACAAGATTAATGAGTAGTCAAATTAAATTATTCCCCTAAAATAGTAGATTGCGACTCAAAAGTTGCAATTTACTTTCATTTCAACAAGCTCGAATTATAACTTTTGATAATAATTAGCAAATTATAAAATTTTGTATTTTACGTAGATTTGAATGCTGAATTACAACTTTCTCATTCATTGTATAATAAAATCGTCTTTATTTACTAAAAAAAGGGTTTTCGTAAATTGCAACCTAAAATTTAGCAATTAGTGATTTTTTAATTCTCTCCGTGTACGCTAACCGCTATTTCCTTGGGCTTGAAAAGAAATTGAGCAGTAAAGCCCTCTCTCGAACAACCAAAGTGTCACTATAGATGGTTTTTTAAGTAAAACGTATTACTGCAAAAACAATCAACATCAACTTTATATTTATATCGTTACTTTAAATATTTCTCCAATGTACGTTACATGGTATTGTTTTAAACAGATTTTAAAGGGGCCAAAATTGTTTAGCTTAAAAATTCCAAATAAATAAATATAAATATTTTATGACACAAACTGCCATTGAAAACTATGCACTCTGATTTAATAAATCATAGATACATAAAAGTACCGTGTTCAAAACGTGATACTTTGAAAATAATTTTTCAATCCAAAAAGATGCAATTTTCGTATTTGAGATTTTAAATTGAACACAATTTTCATTCCTTCCCACATTATTATCTGATTCAAGGATTTTCCAAAACCAAAAATTATCTGTGGTATTGAAACATATTTATAGATGTACTTATAATAAAAACGAAGATTTAAGATTTTCCAATTTACTCCTTCTCCGAAAACATACTCAGACCCTTACCTAACCCACAAAACAACTTCTGTTTCGTTCCCTTCTTTAAGAAAAGACCAATGGCTATGAGGAGCAGAAATTCCACAATTTCTCATATAAAAATGTGAAATATATAATAAACATCTATGAGAGTCCTTGATATTCTTCTATCGTTTTCCTTAGTTGCATTGTATGGTGTGTTATCCCTTATTTATGTTGGTATGGATGTACCTAACCTATACTCTTATTCACACCACGTACAAAATTTATTTCACTCTTAAACTTTCCAATATATGAGAGGGGCCAAATTATGTGTTTGAAAAAGAATAACAAATCAAAAGAAAAGATTTTAATCAAAAATTAAATTCCCTCCTTAAACTAATCATTATTTTGGATGTGAGATATCGTATAACTGATTTAAGTGAACAATTTACGAAAACAGGACAAACGAAAGAATCCTTACAAACAATTTGCTAACCAATATGTTCGCAAAAGAATATTACACAAGGTAACTTCCATTCTTCCACATAAACTTAAGGATGGTTAGATGGCAATCACTTTTAACTTTCCTCAACTTAACACCTATACGCGCAGCTAGTTTGGTCTATAGTGTATACCTATGTATATAGATGGATTTTCCGTCTGAGTATTGGAATAAATGAATGTCCTTCTTTTTTTATCGGATTCTGATACCAGCATTGGTAGAAAGTTATACACACATTTCGTTCCTTATTCCTTTGTGAAAAGTCTACAAAATGATGAAATTTTCTTTTCTTTTTTCTTGTATAGAAATCTTAAAATAGCTTATTGCCACCCATATTGACTATATTCTACCCCAGCAACCCCATCAACAACAATGTAAATAACAATCTTAGAGAAAACAGACAAAAAGGACACACAAAACAAAACGAATATAGAAATAGAATCACAAAATGAGAAAAAGAAGAACACAATCGATTTAGCTAAGGATTTTCTCGCACTCAATTGGCAAAACTTCTTTCTTTAACTTCTATATTCGTACACTCGCATACACTACACACATACATACAAACATATTCCTTGTGCCTTGATGCGTTTTGTACTTTTCGTATTTATTTTAGTTTCAATATAAAATGTTAAGAGGATTTTATTTTGTTTTTTGTTGTTGGTCCTTTTTGATCCTGCTTAAGTGCTTCCCTTTATACGGTGTTTATTTTTGTTATGTCAGTTATACCGAATAAAAGGATAAAAAGGGCAAAAGTGGACAAATTGAACTTGAGGATAATCGATATTATGCTCTGATTGAGGAGAATCCTTTTCAATTTAATTGAGGGAATGAAGGAAAAGTGGCCAAAAGCCACATATTAAAGGGGAACTTCTAATGGAATATGCGAATAGGGTTATGTATTTGAAAAATAAAAACAATAGAGAATATTTATGAAGAAGAAAGGGATTTTGAAAAAAGTTCCACATACGCCATAGTGATCGCCGAATAAATATTTGAAATGAATGCCTTAATCAATTGATTGAATGCATTTTTACAAGATTCTATTGACATGAATAAATAAACATATTTTGCCCTTAAGCTCAATTACCGATATACAGTCAAGTATAGAGTTTTTTTTTAACCGCACATTAAGAATGTTTAATGCTTTACCCAAATCTGTTTTTCCCCCTCATTTTGAAGTCCAAAACCCAAAGACCAATGTATACTGGCATCTTCTCCTTAATCCTTAAAAAAGCATAATCATGTTGAGCCCACGTCTTATAAGCTTGATGCGCTGTCCGACTATATCCAGAAAATTACCCTCTTTGTTTGATATCTTTGTTTTAAGGTTGATTTAACTGCACTGTTCTGGTAGTAGGACAACACTCGAAAGAGGGTATGCCGAGGTTAGGTTAGGTTAAAGCGGCTGTCCTTGATGGAATCGAACACATTCAAGCCGGTTTAACGGCTTATTGTGATACCACATGAACTTTGAGGCTTTCTCCTAAGCTCAATTAAACCAGTTTGAGTCCCTTACGAAACTTGAGAGGCTGATTATGCTAATAGGATTTACGAGTAGATCGTTTAGATCGTTATAGCAGAATTCTCCAAGGTAATTCTTGCGTTTTTAAACTATCACAGGGCATGTACAAAAAAGGTGAAGAACTGTTTTCTCCTCTTCCTCGTCTAGCCTAGCCATGTGGCGTGCTTTCCTATAAGACAGTGCCCGGTTATGACACCTATTATCGAGCTTACATATATACGATCTGCTTAAAGATAGCAAGCACCTTGATCGCTTTAAATTTAGTGTAGGCCAGATGTTTTTTGTGACCTCACACGTGGTGATGCTGTTCCACATGGCGTTTGCCTTCTTCATAGCGTCCTGCATTGGTATGCCAGCATTTGCCAAACGTGGTAGAATGGGTTGTACTGTACCGTTCCTGGCGAGTTCATCTGCCTTTCAGTTACCTGGAATGTCTCTATGGCCCGGCACCCAGCAAAAGGTTAATATTAAACTGTGCCATATCCATTAGAGATGATCGACAGTTATGGACTGTTATAGAGTTTGTAGAGACAGAGTCCAGAGATTTGATAGCGGCCTGACTATCTGAGAACGTATACGGATATCAGATGTTGATATCACGTTTTCTTTAAGCCAGGAAAAGATTTCTTTTATCGCCAAATGATCCGCTTGGAACACGCTACAATGATTGGGAAGGCGGAATGAGAGACTTAATTTCAGTCGTTCAGAGTACACACCTCCACCAACCCTTTTTTCTGGTTTTGATATACATATCTGTATAAACAGTAGACTGTATCGTCTTCCAGGAATGCCCTATCCTCCCAGAAAGATCTTTAATGTATAGAAATCTGGAAGTTTCTGTCGAATTGCAGTTGGGGGATGGTGTAGTCTGTATGCCGAGGTATGAGCTAAAGTTTTCTTTTCGAAAAGCCAATTTTGATTCCTGACGTTGAAGATCAATCCACAAACACTGCCTTTTTTTACTGGCTTTTAGACACATCAGATCATGATCTGAACATTTTTCAATAAATCCAGGCAAAGAAAAAATAACTACGAGAAATATTTGGCAATATGAGAAAGTAAACTTGGAGTGGATTTGAATAACTTTTGCAGGAACTTTAACTGACCACTTTGGTTACTTCTCGATAGTGGCTTAGTCTCAATTGCAAATATGGTCAGAAATCTGATTCCGGTTTAAGCAAAAAAATAGAGTTGAACGCTCTTTGTTTGATTTCAGTTATAATCATAGCCTCTCATGTTAAGGAAAAGTAAGTTTCCGTATTTTTAAAGATAATCCTGCAGACGAGTTAGTGTTAATGTCTTTCCTCTTTATTTCAAGGCTGTCCCTAAGAAATTTTTTCAAAGTCACGATTGAGACGCATGATCAATTTTCAGTTAAGATATATCTTGCAGAAGCTTCTTAACCCTTTAATACTGTTGTCTATGTTTTGGAGGAAGTGAGATTAATACATTAAGGCATTTAAGAGTTGTAGAATTTGGCTTTAGCAAAGTATCAAAAATGCGTGCATCTGGGTCTAATAAATCTCCTTTCAGAATATTCGCTAAAAAATAAAAATTGGGTGGCGTAACAGTCCATTGAGAACAAGGGCTTAGTAACTTACAACTCTCAACCATTCCTGTGTTCGAGTAAAGTTGTCAGGGATGGAGGGACCTACAGCTTTAAGCCGAGTCCGAACGGCTAATTTGAGAAAGCACTTTTCATGCCAAGAATTACTGTTGGTGAATTTGTCAATTTATCGGAAGGGGCAGCAGGGATCAAACCCAAGACCACTGGCATGGCAGTCCAACGCACTAACCATCATGCCAGGGTACTACGAATATTTACTACAATGCCGAAAAATACCACATCTCTGTGGATCCTTTTTTCTAATATTGTCATTCTTCTTATAGCTTAGTTTGGGTATTCACAGAGAAAGTGGAAGGTATCATCTTCCGCCTCCTCTTCCTCACATCCTCTACATAGATCAGATGAGTTAATACCCATTCTATTCATGTTGGTAATGAATGAGTTGTAACTCGTTAGGATACCTATCAATAACGACCAACGGTATTTTGTTTTTCCTTTAGAAATATTCGGTCATAGACTCCTTGAAAGCCTCTAGTTTCAAGATCCGATCACTATTGTTTTCAATTTCAATAAAACTTTGGTGGATTAGACCATTTACTTGCTTTAGTGGCTTCTAAATCATTGATACGATATGAATCAAATGCAGTATTGAACCGTTTTTGGACAATTTGTCAGCTTTTTTATTTGACGAAAATTAACCGTGTCGAACTCGCTAAGTAAACGAAGCTTCTTATGGGATTGATTTACTAGTTTTGAGTTAGTGACAGTGGCAAATATGGTCTTAATTGCTGCTTGGCTGTTGATAAATATATCTATGTTTTTGTTTACAAAATTGTGAGAAGAAAGATCTTCAAATAACGGGTGATTTTTTAAGAGCTTAAGAACTTTTAAAAAAAAAAAAACGCATAAAGTTTGCAAAATCTCATCGATTCTTTATTTGAAACGTTAGATTGGTCCATGACATTTACTTTTTGAAGATAATTTCATTTAAATGTTGACCGCGGCTGCGTCTTAGGTGGTCCATTCGGAAAGTCCAATTTTGGGTAACTTTTTCGAGCATTTCGGCCGGAATAGCCCGAATTTCTTCGGAAATGTTGTCTTCCAAAGCTGGAATAGTTGCTGGCTTATTTGTGTAGACTTTAGACTTGACGTAGCCCCACAAAAAATAGTCTAAAGGCGTCAAATCGCATGATCTTGGTGGCCAACTTACCGGTCCATTCCTTGAGATGAATTGTTCTCCGAAGTTTTCCCTCAAAATGGCCATAGAATCGCGAGCTGTGTGGCATGTAGCGCCATCTTGTTGAAACCACATGTCAACCAAGTTCAGTTCTTCCATTTTTGGCAACAAAAAGTTTGTTAGCATTGAACGATAGCGATCGCCGTTCACCGTAACGTTGCGTCCAACAGCATCTTTGAAAAAATACGGTCCAATAATTCCACCAGCGTACAAACCACACCAAACAGTGCATTTTTCGGGATGCATGGGCAGTTCTTGAACGGCTTCTGGTTGCTCTTCACTCCAAATGCGGCAATTTTGCTTATTTACCAGAAATGAGCCTCATCGCTGAACAAAATTTGTCGATAAAAAAGCGCGAAACACATTTCGAACCGAACACTGATTTTGGTAATAAAATTCAATGATTTGCAAGCGTTGCTCGTTAGTAAGTCTATTCATGATGAAATGTCAAAGCATACTGAGCATCTTTCTCTTTGACACCATGTCTGAAATCCCGCGTGATCTGTCAAATACTAATGCATGAAAATCCTAACCTCAAAAAAATCACCCATTATTTCAGAAACCGCAAGCACTTCTGATTGAAAGAAACTGCAGTAGTCTGGTAAGCTTTATTATCCTTTCTAGGGGAGGATTTAATGTGAAGATACTACAAGAAGTTACATATTGGTCGGCTTCAATTCTCATACCCACAAAATAAACGCTGGCGTTCCCCAGGGCTTCGTTTTCTCTCCTACACCCTTAACGATAAACGATTTTTTGTCTGAAACTTCTTATCCACTTAATTGTTTCGCTGATAACAGTATTCTAAACTTTTCACTTTCGTTTTTAATTCAAAACCTAAAGATGGTCTGTGATGTACATATTTGATATCAACAAAAATGCTGCTACGTGTTTAGGTTTTTTTTTTCCGACGGTTTGAGGAAGCACTTTTCATGACAAGAATTACTTTTGAAGGATTCGTCAATTTCTCGTAAGAGGCAGTACCCGTGAAAAAAAAACTTTAGGCATAGGCAGGAATTGGACCCAAATCCTCCGGTATGACAATTCAACACACTAAAAATCATGCCACAGGTACTAACTAAGGTTATATATCTCTATAAAATACCCGTTATAAATAAGCCAAAGAATAAATAAAGATTTGTATCTTATCCAATATAGTCCAATAAACCCTTATTCGACCGATATTCAAGCACAAGTGACATATTTCGACAGAAGCCTCAATATCTGACATGAAGCTTTTGAACAGAATTCAAAAGAAAGCCCTGAAAATGATAAGTGACCATAGTCTTACTGAAACGTTTGTAACTCTCCAACACCGCCGCAATATTTTATATCATTATTTGACCACTATTTTCATTAATAAATGTTCAAATGAAATAGCCTGTTGTATTCGTCTTATTAAACAATTCAAGTTGAGTTTGTCATGAGCTCAATTTCGGACGTATTGTCAACTGTAGAGATTTTTTTTTAGCCGCACTTTGCGAATATGAAATGGCTTACCCCGCAATATTCATCGGTATGTTTAAAAAAAAATCCCCTTCAAAACGAATTCTAGATGCGCACCTGAGCCTTTAACTATCATTTAATTTGTTTTAAAACCAAGGACACGCGTGTCTCTTTTTTTTATGTAGATATTCGTTGAATGGAAATTGTCAACGATTTTGAGGGTAATTTTGAAAAATACAAAAAAAGCCAAATACTCGTAATAATACCTTCATCATCATCGACAACTCAAGAGACTGAGCGTTGACTGGAAAAACGATTTCAAAATAGAATTTTTCATTTATACTATGACGAAATAGAAGGGTAAGTTAAAAAGGATGTGTGAGGAGGCAGTTCAACCACCAACGGATGTCAATGCCATTTGGCATGTTTTCACCTCAAATAAAATAAAAAAAAAGAGTTGAATTTGAATAGGCTCCAAATTGTATAGACTCACAACTCACATATCGAGATCCAAATCGTGTTTTCACATTTAGCTTTCCATGTGAATAGTAAATTTTTCCAAACATTAGGGAGGGGGTAGGGTGTTGTTAGGAAAGAAGAGGTTAAAAATAGCTATAATAGAACTAATTGCAAATAATTGGAAAGCTGGTTTTTATGACCTCTCATCTACATTAATATGCGCATTTTGAATATAAATAAATCGACAAAAGAGAGAAATGCTATACCTATTTTTAAATACGTGTGTTTTGTGGCGTTAGGTATTGAAACATAAGTTCATGTATAGTCTATTCATTTTTGAAGATAGGTCATGCATGATGCATTTGGCAAATATGAAAATTAAATGGATCAATTCTGGATTATTGAATGCATTCGATATAAAAGATAGGCGTCTGTTTATTTGTTTAAATATTTTTTTCATCATAATTATATCGATACATAAAAAAAGAATTAATATCGATGAGATAGAGAATTTTATTTTATTATTTTTAATAATTTCATGGCTCGAGTTATATGAATAGAATGGAAATGTGTGTGTAATTTTATATTTTTTGAATTTGTTTGTTGAATCCATGGGATGAATAAAAAATTAAGTTTTATTGAATATAATTTAATGAAAGACTTCAAAATTGAAATAGAGTAAAAATGCCAGGAATCGATGTTACGGCAACAATGAACAAATTAACAATTAACATCTAGTTTTCGGATGAAAGCATGCCCGATAAATGGAACCGCAGTATTGTTTGTCCGATACCTAAAAAAGGAGACCCTCTAAACTGCATCAATTATAGAGCCCGTTTACTTAACATCGCTTACAAAATCTTCTGTGTGTGGTTTTGAACCAATAAAGTCCACAGCCGATTAAATATTCATATTACGGCAGATTTCAAGGCCGCATACGACAGTATCTACAGGGACGAGCTGTATAAAGCCATGTCTAGTTTTGGCATCTGGCATCTCGACCAAAGTGTCTATCGTATGAAAGCACCTTGGTTCGTTTCGAGAGAAAAGTTCTTCGCGTGATCTACGGTTACGTATGCATAGAAGGTGAGTGGAGGAGAAGATGGAACGACGAGCTGTTGGAAAATAGAAAAATATAAGACTATAAGACAATATAAATTAACGAAGCATCAAAATATTAACAAGTTTAAAAATACTAAAGCTTTTGAAACAATTTCAGCGTGATTTTTACACAAAAAAAAGAATATCCATTTTAGAGTGTTTCGAAACACAAAATAAAATAATATTTAGGTAGATAAGTAGTTAAAAGGTTGAACAAGTCTATATTCATGATTTCCAAAAAAAAGTTTCGATAACTTACTTACTATGGTTCAATAAAGAACTCTTTTATATTAAGTTAAAATACTTAAAAGTCTTTTCTTTAAACACTCATAACTCTTTTCACTAAAACCGTAAAGATTTGTCTACCCCGCCGAACCGTTGAAAATGACTATATTAATTCTATTCCAGAGAGGAAATAAAGTCGTTTAAGATCCTGCAAAATTGGGCACACAACAATAGTGTTTTTTTGGCGCGGGTAGATTTTGGAGCCCCGTGGCGGCCATTTTGTTTTGGTGACGTCTGTCAAATCTTTTGTTTATGCCAAATCATCACGGCAAGTTACACGATGGAACAGCACGTTTAAACGATAAAACTTTATTATTAAAATGAGTGTCCGTTAACGCAAACGTTGCGCGCATTGCGCCCGTTTTACGGTAGACGTTTTGGCCCCTCACAGTCGACTCTGCAACATTTTGTGGCCAAATTTGAGATGACCCGTTCAGTAAACAATCAGCCAACACCCGTACGTTTAAGGAACGCAAGATCGGCCGAGAACCCGAGGCAGTCTATTGGCGAATTTTGTTTCGGGACTTGGGCCTACACCCGTACAAGATCCAACTGACCTAGAAGGTCAAAGTTCATGACCATAGACAACGCCGGTTTGTTCGTTGACTGGGCTTCGAATCGTTTGGAAGAGGACCCCAATTTTGGCCGAATTTATTTAGTGATGAGGAGCATTTTTACCGTTTGTTACCGTTTGGTGTAGATTTTTGGCCGGCGCGGTGGCGTAATTGGTCCGTACTTTTTTGAAAACGACGTTAATGAGGCGGTCACCGTCAATAGCGAGCGCTACATAATGATTATAACTAATTTTGTATGGCCCAAATTGAACCATATGGACTTAGACGACATGTGGTTCCAGCAGGACGGCCGGCGCCACGTGCTACACAGCAAACACCATGACAGCTACACACAACATCTACCCGCCCTTATTGAAAACGAAAACCCCTATATAAATGATAAACATTATCGCAATAGAATTTGTTGTAATAATTACACAACATAGGCAAATCTACTAGATGAGGTACATAATCAATTTTCACTTTTGCTCGAAAAATGGTGCCTATAACTTTTACAAATGATGATGCATATGCCTTGCAATATCTGTTACCAATTCAGTCTCTTCATAGTTAAGAGATCCATTTTCAGAAATGTCAGACTTTCAACTGACAAAAAAAATTGGTTTAACAACTTTGTTTAACAGGTGTCAAATTCCAGCCCGATACTTTTGAAACTGCAAAATGGATAACCCGTTATAAGTTTTTGACCAAAAGAATTTAAAAAAAAATATATATTACTTACAGAAAACCAGTCTTAGATAAATAATTTATTTTTTCTGATAGAAAAAGAATAAAACTACAATTATTACCTGAAAAGCTTTTAGATACAAAATACCGTTTACCGTACTTGTGCAATATGCGGAAAATCGGATTTTCAACATTTTAAATTTTTTAAAACCGCTATAACTTTTTAAAGCTTGTTCGTAGAAAAAAAAGTTCCATGGAGTATTTTGCAGAACATCTCATGACCTAAATAAAAGTTCTAGATAAAAACTTTTGATCAATTTTTTATATCTATTTTGACTGGACTAAAAGTATTTTGTGTAAATTGCTTGATTTTTGAAAAAAATGATTTTCAATTGTAATTATGTTTAATGAGGGCTTAAGTTTTTAACATTGATATTTTAATGTTCTGTTTTATGAGTTTGGCATATAATTTTGACATATCCCACTGTTTGCTTGTCTTGTTTTGTTTTTATTTTTGATCCTAAGGTTTTCCACTTTTGGCTTTGAATGAAGTGCAGTTCAAATTTCTGTGGGTATAAATGCTCTACCTATAGACAGCTTATGTTAATTTCAAAATATTGTGACAATTCGACATTTTAGCTATATTTTCGTAAATTCCGTAACTAAAAGTATTTTTTGAAATAAGGCATTTTCCTGATTTATGTGTATTCCCTTATCTGCTTCCTAGGTTTCAATGCAAAGAAAAACCAAACTGCTTTGTATTTAAACAATTTCCATTTTATTTAAATTGTAAAAGTTTTAAAGCAATTAATTAATTTATTATTTACTGTACAATGTAGATTGTACACCTAATCAATCAATGTTTTGATAACTAATTGAATGAAGTCCAAAAAACTTTCCTTTAATTTGGTTTTACTAACTCTGCTGCCACCTCGTCGCATCATCCATCCCGAAAAAGTTCATCAATTAAATTTAAAAATCTTCACAAAGAGATAATGATGATGAAGAAGAAGAAAAAGAAGAGGAATTTGTTAACCTTGTAGTTATAGAAGAATAAAATAACCAACCGAAAACAGGAAGCTCAACAAAACTTTGGTGTCGATCTCCGTGTCTGTCGATGTCGAATAATACGTTCTTGGTCTGCCTGCCACTTTTGGGGTAATTGCTCACTTAATTAAGCAAAAGCCATAAGAATGGCTGAAAATAACGGTAAGGGAGACTATACAACTGACGATGACGATACAAAACGAATGGAACAGAAATAAAAATAAATACAAGATGTCTGCGCTGCGCTCTTCCGGAAATCTGTATAGTAAATTTTAAATACTTGAGTTATGTTGTATTCCCCAAAAGGTGTTTGGTTGGTCTTGGTTGCAGGTGAGGGTAAAGGATTTTGGGCTTTGTTCTCTGTTTTATGACGGACAAAAAACACAAAAATAGGTGTAAGAAAAAAACGTTTTCTAATTGCTCAGTTTGGGAAGGGGTTTTAAACCTTTTTTTTTTCTAGAGTATATAAAGACTGAAAAATGTTATTTATAGTTTGAAGGGGGTTGTTTTAAAAAGGAAGAGCGTTATTTTTTGTGGGTGTGTCTGTTATTTGGATCTTAAATTTTGACAGATTTAGTTGGTAGCTATAAAGGTTGCAAAAGCTTTCGGATGAAAAGGAGTGTTGGTAAATGTATAGACGGACACTCTCAGGTGTTTGTGGGACGAGTTAATTTTCCTTAAATGAGGGAGGATGTCAAGAACAAAAGGATAAAATAATTTAAGATATTTTTGTACAGGCGATAATTGGCAGCAGGAAAAAAATGTAAACAAAATTATGCAAGGTGCCAGGTAGCTAAAAGAAATTATCCTGTTGAAAATATTTAATCCTTTTTTAAATGAAATTTACTTTTTGAGGAAAAAATGTATTTTCTTCTTTTTATAACATACGAAAAATGGCTTACATGGTGTATAACCAAAAAATGGCGCCCAAATTGTGTCCCTGGTATTTCAGTAAAATACAAACAAAATGACATTAATTATTATTACTCAGACTTTATTCACATACTTACTTTATGGTGGGTATAAGCCTCCCACTTCATCTTCCACCTTCATCGGTCTTAAGCTTTTCTAAAGTGATGATTTGGGCAACAAAAATTGTATTTCGTCTCTCCACCTCTTAAATTGTCTTTCTGCACTTCTTTTCCTTTCTTATCTATAGTATATTTTTGTCCATCACTAATCTAACGTCCAGCCCAATCACATTTAAGTTTTCAGGTTTTTGTAAAGATCATCTTCAAATTTCAAGTTTAGGTTCTTAAATTTTCGTGGTTAATCCGTTGATATAACTTTACCGTTAAAATCGATTTTTCCATGGGTCCTTTCCTTCTTCATTCATCTTCTTTAGGAAAGAAGATACACAAAAAACCTTAGTACTAGCAGACAATTGAACTTTCTTTTTAAAATAATGTAAGGATAAGTTGGTATAGGTACCTACAATAAAGAACTTTCATAGTAAAAAGCATGTCTCGCAACTAATGTTAAATGAATGCTTCACTGAGTCCCCGTTATCACAATACATTCGATTCTTATGTAAATTGTTTTACTTTTCTTCTATGGTTCTTTATGTGTATGTATATGTATAGTGTATGTATGTCTAGTGAGAAATGCTCTCCAGCGACGGATTGAAGGGGACTAAGGCCTGAGACATGAAAATGTACCCATTTTCATCGATAAATTTTTAACATTACATTTTAATTTAGTAGGTGCTTTTTTAGAAAAAATATCCTTAGTGAAGTATGATTTTACAAGTATTACAAATACAACCTCTTCACTGCAGATAAAAATAGTAGGATCCAAATCTGGATACAATTTTGACGGTTGCTCGAGTCTCGAATATAAATGTTGATAAAATTGATAACTCTCGTTTATCTCGAAGACATGTTCGTAGAGTTTGATAAGTAATTGCTGCACTTTGTGAGATTTAATGATAGAATTGTTATAAGAAAAACGCTGCACCAACATAAGGTCTCTAAGCTGTCTAGTTCCAATAACCAATGATTTTCAAAATGGCGGCTCCAAGAAAAATTGGTAAGTCTTCAAAAAAAGAAAATTAAAATCTTACTTCTCATTCTGGTTTTCAACTCTACTTGGCATAAAATCTATCTTTAAGTTTTCTGCGAGTCGCTGTATTTTTTTTATAATTAAATTGTAAAACTAAATAAAAATATAGACTTAGTTCCTTGATTAAAGTACTTTTAATTATATAAAGCTAGAGTCACAACAAATATAGCACCATTTGTTGCATGAGAAGATCTAAACGCAGTTAGACTATAATCAACGAACGTACCCCTTTCCTGCATTCATTTAACTTACCTACTTAATTTTTGATATTTTCTTAACAAATCATTTTTAGTTTTGTCCATTTTATTTGAATTAGTTTTTGTCTGAATTTCTCTATTTTTACAATTTTGTTTTAAATTATTCTGACAAAAGTTCAATTTTATCAACTTTCAAATTTATAAAAACTGGACCAGTGGGGATTATTTTTTTTGGGAATTTTTCACTGTACTATACTTGGAATGCTAAGAAAACACGGGTAGTGTAATCGGTTCGATTTGAAAAAGATGATATTTCTTGAAGTTTTAATGTTCCCAAAATATAAATAAATGGTGAGGTGTCGTTCGAGATACCTTTAATCGTCAGCTATATCTCAAGAACCCACAGTGATATGAGATTTAAAAAGATTCTGTTTTACATAGTTAATTTATACAAAAAGGACTGAAAACATATATTTGTCACCACATTTCGGATATACCCCCAAAGTAATTTTTTGTAACTAAGAATAACGTTTTCAACATCTGGTGTAATTTTTAGAAAATCGAATTAATTTTTTTTAATTTAAAACAAAAATTCAGGGACTTTAACTTTAAACGTTGATTGCATACTTTTTAAAAAATTCATTAAATGACAATTTGGCTTATTGAAAACAAAAAAAAATATTTTAAAGGCTACCAATGGAGGTTCATAGGGTGGGTGGCATTCCAGCCTTTTTTATTTTACAAGTAAATTTTTAAAACTAAAAAACTAAAAAACCATGGCGTATTTATAAAACGTCATGGTTTTCTAAACCTATAATCTCTTTGTTAAATATTCAGTTGAAATATTTGTGGTATTTCATAAAATTTTCAAAAAATATTTGCAATCTGTTAGATTTCACCTGTCTTACATAAATCTTAAGGAAACGTTTGAACCATTTATGCTTAAGTGATTTTTGACAGATAAAACCAAAACGGTTTAATATTTTTTGATTTTGTAATGAACCCATCGCAACGCCGGGCACCCTTCGTCATATGAAGGGCATCATATTAAGTCTAAAAATTATATATTTAATGATCAAATAATGTTGGATTAAGTTGGAGTAAAGTTGAGATACGAAATCAGCATTAAAAATACACTCCAAAACGTTTTTTTTTTTGTCAAAACCATGAAAGCAATAAATTCAAGGCTTTTCAAAACTTTATATAGATAGGGCCTGCACACTTGTGTGGAATCGGCTAAGGTGATTGTTGCTAAATGACAGTCAAAATAATCGAATTTTATGTATGTAAGGTGATAGTCAAATTGATACCTAAAAAGCTATCAAAACAAAAATGTTATAATCATTTTCCTACAAATATGTTGTTTCTGAATAGAGCTAACAGACGCCTACACAAAACGAATGGAAAATTTTGTCAGTTACCTTTTTTAGGTACAAAAACACATTCTTGTGACCGACAAAGCTTTCGGCATTCGAAAAAACATAAGAAAAGAAAGAATGTTATTTAAACACAGCCAATTTGATACTTT
The DNA here is from genome assembly GCA_920104205.1 of Eupeodes latifasciatus. NCBI lineage: Eukaryota > Metazoa > Arthropoda > Insecta > Diptera > Syrphidae > Eupeodes > Eupeodes latifasciatus. Next base: position 152,731,103 of record OV049924.1, read on the forward strand.
TTTTAAGATTTGCTAAAGGAATCATTTTAAAATTTCACCATAGCAACAATGAATTGTGACAATTATAATCTGAAAAAATTATAATCGAATTGAATTGAGTTGAATCATTTTACACAGACGGAATTAAAATGATAGTCAAATTTGACTATCAGAAATATGAAATAGTCAATTATCACCTTAGCCGATTCCACCTCAGGGGTGAAATCGTGTAAGGTGATTTTTGATAGTTGACTATCAAAATCAAGAAAATACGTCTGTGTAATGTGATTGTTGATTTCAAAGTTTTTACCAACTAATTTGACATAAAATAAAAACTTCAAGAAGGGGGTTTGTTCGTAGACTACTACATTAAAATGTGGTGTTGAAGCGAGCTTGAAGCTCGGCTAAATTCTTTATATACCTGAATCGAGTTGAAATGAGCTTGATTCGCCTCGATTCCGGTCGGGGATCGGAGTCGAGTCAAAATTTGTGAAGAAAAACCTGTGTGGAGGAGTTGGTTTTACAGATAATGCGTTATGGTCTGTTTATTTGCATGTTTGTGTACAAAAAACATAGTTTTGTTTTAATCAAAAAAAAAAAAAAATATGGTGCTGAACTATTCAGTTTTTCATTGTTTAACAGGAATCAAACTATCTCACTTGCACTTCATAAGAAACATCGAAACACCATTTGCATTTAAGAAAGTGCTGTCAAACTTCTTCATTTTTATATCTTCTTGTGCGGTGGAAACACCAAAAAGAATTATTCAATATAAACTGAGATAAACCTTTGGTCGAAACATAGCAAATCATAAATATCTTTTCTATTGTTTTCTCTTGCAAAATAAGCCCAGTCCTAAATAAATAACTAAATAATATCAACAGTAATAGATTGATTTTTTCCCCAATGGAAAACACACATGATTCCAAATGCACAACTACTCAACGAACACAGCCATCGAGATACATATGCAATATTAATCGTACCAACATTTGAGAACGAAATCACATAAGCTCCATTCGAGACTCGTATAAATGTCAAAAACCTATTCATAGTAAGATTCTACTCTAACTTTTATGGGTGTTATTCATACTATGGATATTGTTTTTGTTATTCGTGTAAAATCCTACTATACTATGGATAGATTTGCCAACTAAACACGGGTACTATGTCAACAGCACCATTTTTCAGAATCCGAATTTTGTTCAATTTTTTGTCTACAATTGGTGCGCAAGGAATTAAATGTCTGTATTACTTGCTGTTTATCAGCTTTTTGATCTCTTTCCCTGTATTTTGAAAGTAATTTTTCATATTGTTCACTTTTTACTTGCGACATATAGGAACTATATGGCAAGAATTGTATTCGTAAAATATTTCGAAATCGAGATTTTAATCTAACATGATATTAGGATGGTAGAGTAGTCGAAAAAAGGGGGCCCCCCGATTCCGACCGTCTGCTTTTCTGTCTTCGCCCCTACAGCCCAAACCAATTTTGGAAACTAAGGTTTTGAGCCGATTCGCGTTGGACGTTTTTTTCATACAAATTTGTTGGTCAATAATAGAAAATTCGAATCTTCTTAAAAAAAGAAACCGATACATTTTTTTTTACTACCATTTTTATTCTTAATTTGGCTTCTTTTAATATAAAAAATATGTTTATATTGCTCCAGAAGGCTACCCCCATAGAACCCTTATTCCTTTTTAAGTTTTCTCAAAAACCAATGAACCGATTTCAAAAATGTTTTTTTCTGCACAAGCTCATTTTTATTCTTAATTTGGCTTCTTTTAATATAAAAAATATGTTTGTATTGCTCCAGAAGGCTACCCCCATAGAACCCTTATTCCTTTTTAAGTTTTCTCAAAAACCAATGAACCGATTTCAAAAATGTTTTTTTCTGCACAAGCTCTTATACTGTCTCAATAATATTTGATGATCAAATATGTCATTGTTTTTATTTTTGATTTTTAAAAAGATATATAGTATTTGGTCTTTATATTCCACAAAGCCGGCAGAGTCACAAACACGTCGATACATTCTAAAATAAGTGTTCTTTCAACCTCAGTTTCACTCGCGGATGTCTTAACTCTTCAAATTTCAAAATTAAATGAAACAATATTGTATACTGTGCAATAAATATCAAAAGGGTTTTGACTTTCTTCAATAATATTGCACATGCACAACCTTGCAATATAATCCCTAGACGCTCAATAATATTGTGCTATATCAAATAGTGAAACAATAATATTGAGCGTCTAGGGACCGCTTAAGCCTTTAAAATCCGTTTTTGGCTATTTTAAGTATTTCTTAAAGGGGTATAATAAAAAAAAAATTAACTTAGAACAACTTAATTCTTTTAAAAAAATGTCATTAAAATGTTAAAAATTTAAACTTTAAATAAAGTAAAAGTTTCTTCTCGGTACATTTAAAAAACATCTCAGAAACAGAGACAAAATTCTGAAACGTTTCTTTTGGTTGGACATTCCCAATGGGAAACTTTATTTGTTTTTATTGAAGAAAGCGCTTTAGTGGTTTTAAGAAAAACATAAAATGTCGCAAAATGTGGGGACCAACAATAATTGTATCCAATTGATAAAAATGTATGACATAAAACAAGTTTTGAAGGATCCACTTGACAAAAATTAAAAAAATAAAATCAAAAAAGTAAAGTAAAGTAAAGCTTTGTACCAAATTTAAAAAATACAAATTATGAAGAAGATGAGATAGAAACAAATATTAAAAAAAAAAACAGATACAAAAATGGGAAAACAAAGATACTTTTCAAAAATGTTTTTTTCCATTTGTTTTGAAAACATTTCAGAAACTTTTTTTAAACAATGTTTCTTGAAATGTTTCTTTGGTATTAACACACCTCAATGACATATCGACCCCTTTCTGCAATTTAATCGTTAGCAACATTAGTCAACACAAAAAGAAAACTAGTTTTAAAACTTACTTACTTACTTACTTAAGGTGGCGCTACAGTCTGGGGCGGACCTGGGCCTCAACCAACATGCGTCTCCAGCCAGCTCGGTCCCTAGCTAGCTGTCTCCAGTTTCGCAAGCCAAATTGGTTGAGGTCCTCACCCACCTGAGTGCGCCACCTGAGTCGCGGTCTTCCTCTACTGCGCCGTCCCTCGGGATTGGATTCAAAGACCTTCCGGGCTGGAGCGTTGATGTCCATTCGCTCTACATGACCCAGCCATCTAAGCCGTTGGACTTTTATTCTACTAACTAGGTCAGTGTCGCTGTACAGCCCGTACAGTTCGTCGTTATATCTTCTCCTCCATTCTCCATCTGTACGTACGGGACCAAAAATCACCCGAAGAATTTTTCTCTCGAAGCATCCTAATTCCTAAGACGTTCTCATCTTTCTTTGACAGGGTCCAGGCCTCAGCGCCATAAATGAGAACCGGGATGATGAGTGTCTTATAGATGGTGATTTTAGATGCTCGAGAGAGGACTTTACTTCTCAATTGCCTTCTAAGTCCAAAGAAGCAGCGATTTGCAAGAGTTATTCTTCGTTTGATTTCAGCGCTGGTGTCGGTGTCTGTGTTTATAGCGGTGCCTAGGTAGACAAAGTCCTTAACTACCTCGAAGTTGCCCATGGTGACGTTTTGTCCAAGACGTCGTTGTTCAATGTCCTTTTTTGATGACAGCATATACTTGGTCTTGCCCTCATTGACCACTAAACCCATCTTCTTCGCTTCCTACACGATACTCAATAACGCTCCCCTGACATCACGCTTTGATCTTCCAATTATGTCAATATCATCTGCGTATCCGAGTAATTGGATGGAATTTTGGAAGATGGTGCCTCTAGTGTTGACGGTTGAGTTTTGCACAATTCTTTCCAGAACGATGTTGAAGAAGTCGCATGACAGTGCATCGCCTTGTCTAAAACCTTTTTTGACATCAAATGCATCGGTGAGATCTTTTCCGACCTTAATGGAGCAGCGTGCATTCTCCATCGTCATTCTGCACAAACGGATAAGTTTGACAGGGAGCCAAAACTAGACACTGCTCTGTAGGGCTCTTCCCTATGGATGCTGTCATACGCGGCTTTAAAATCGATAAAGAGATGGTGGGTATCGATTTGAAGCTCCTGGGTTTTTTCCAAGATCTGCCGTAATGTGAATATTTGGTCGATAGTGGACTTTCCTGGTCTGAAGCCACACTGATAAGGACCTATCAGGTTGTTGACGAACGGCTTCAGACGTTCACATAGTACGGCAGAAAGGATCTTATATGCAATGTTAAGGAGACGGATGCCTCTGTAGTTGGCGCAATTTAGAGGGTCTCCTTTCTTATGTATCGGGCACACTATGCTGAGATTCCACTCATTGGGCATGCTTTCTTCCGACCATATTTTGCAGATGAGTTGGTGCATGCTCCCTACCAAGTCATCGCCTGCTGCTTTAAATAGTTCGGCAATTATGCCGTCAGCTCCAGCAGCTTTGTTTGACTTCAGTTTAGATATAGCTATCTTCACTTCGTCTAGGTCGGGTAGGCGGAATTGTTGATCTGCGTCGCCTAAGTTGAGTGGTTCTATCTCCCTTACAGCGGGATTCGGTTCGTCATCGCCGTTATATAATTTGGAGAAGTGGTCTTTCCATATTCTCAACATAGACTGCGGTTCTACTACGGTGTTCCCCTGATCGTCTTTACAGGCTTCGGTTGGTGGCTGGTACCCTTGGGAGTTTTTTTTTACCTTTTGGTAAAATTTACGAACCTCATTCCTGTTGTAACATCCCTCTACATATCTCCTCGATCGCGCGCTTCTCGTGCTCACTTTTTTTCCATCTAAGAAGCCGGTGTTCCTCTCTCCTCTTCTGGTCGAAGAGCTCGCGAGCAGCTCTGGTCCTTCTGTGCAGCGCCGTTTTGTATGCCTCTTGCTTCGCTGCGTGCGCTTGCCGGCATTCGTCGTCAAACCAGGGGTTTCGCTGTGGTGAACGTGTGAAACCTAGCACTTCAGAGGCGGCATCTCTGATGGCTGCAAGGCAATGTTGCCACTGGTTTTCAATGCTTAATGCATGCAGCATAGGACTCCTTAAGAGGTTACTAGAGACTCGATGGGAAAAGGACATGGCAGTCTCTTGCGATTGTAGCCGTCTAACGTCGAAACTTCTCGCAGTACTTTCTTGTTTTGGCTTGGACCGGGATATCCGTAGCCGTACCTTGGCTACAACGAGGTAGTGGTCCGAGTCAATGTTAGCCCCTCGGAAAGTTCGGATATCCTGTATACTGGAAAAGTGTCGTGCGTCGATCGCAATGTGGTCAATCTGGTTGACAGTTGATTCATTAGGAGATTTCCATGTCCCCTTGTGGATATTAAGATGTGTGAACTGCATACGTCTCGCCCCGCAGCGAAATCGATCAGCCTAAATCCGTTGCGGAGGTGGTGTCGTGCAGGCTGTATCTCCCGATTGTGCCACCAAAGATATCTTCTCTTCCTAGCTAGGCATTAAAATCTCCTAAGACAATTTTATTGTCATAGCCAGGGCACTGCTCATATGTCTTGTCCAAGAGCTCGGAGAATATGTCTTTGGTGTCCTCATCTTTCTCCTCTGTTGGGGCATGCGCGCATATTAGGCTTATGTTGGCGAATTTAGCCTTGATGCGGATTGTCGTGATGCGCTCGCTCACACTGTTGAAACTCAAGACTTTTTGCCTGAGTCTAGTTCCAACAACAAATCCACACCCAAATAGACGCTGCCTTTGTTCTCGGTAGCAGTCGCCGTAGTATATATCGCAGTCTTTTAGTTTGCGTTTGCCCGGTCCATCCCATCGCACTTCTTGGATGGCGGTAATATCTGCCTCAGCAGTTTAGGGCTTCCGCTAATTGTTCGGCTGCACGCGGTCTGTTAAGGGACCTAACATTCCACGTACAGATCCGAAGTTCGTTGTCCTAATCTTAAAAATTTGATCAAAATACAAGAAGCCATAAAACCATTGGCAAGTTTTCGGTTAAGTTCAATTAATAAGTTCCAATAATGATTTTATGTACAAATGGTTTCATGGACTTCTGATTTGTCATTTAGGATAAAAGTATTTTGGCGCTTACAATAATTTGACGGAAAGGGCTTGCTATTCCTTTTATCAATAAATGAATCCTAAGGCAAAATATTTACAACTACGCCATTTTGTTTTGTAATGCTCCAAACTCGACCCAGTAGCCAATAATTTCAAAAATAAAACATCTATCGCCATATTGGCGTTACATTAAGTTTTTATTTTCCTACTGCAGAGGCAGACCAGTCTGATAAATGAACAACTCCAAAAAGGGGCCTTTTTTATGTTTCTAAGGTTAAAGAACCCCCCTGCACATAGAAATGTTTATCGGAATAACCGCAACTGGCAGTGAGGTGGTGAGTGTGTAGCAAGAAGCAACCCTTTTCTCTGTGACGACAACAACGCACAGATGGGGTGGCGCGGCGTTGGCGGTGGCATAGCGCAGCTCACTCACCCCATCACCTGGGGTTTATTTGAGGTTGCGTATATAGGCGCATTAGTGGACATAAAAGCAATTTCAAGGATTCTTTTCCATCGAATATAGGATTCCTTTTTTTTATTTTGTTTTATTTTATTCCCTATTCCTTTTTTGTTGGGTTTTCTGTGTTTGCAACCCATTTTTACGCAAAGCAATTGAAAGAATTCCACATCTTTGTGGCACTCTTGGGTGCTGCTCTGCTGGTTGTGCTCAATATAATTTTATTGCACTCATATGTGTACAGTGGGTCGGTCGATTGGGGATTGTTTAGGAGAAAGGGTTTTGAGGAGTGTGTGTATGTGTAGTGAATAAAGGGTGGCCTATGATGTGCGGTTTTGTATGAATAGACAACCTATATGGAAGCAGCATCCGTCGATGCGTTGCGTTTTATTGAATATACAATACATATATTCATTCTGCTTCATCCTTTTATGAAGACTATCATTTTTAACCATGCACTATATGTGTAGGTTATAAAATACACGTAAGTGTTTTAGGGGTAAGTAATGCATCCATAGAAATTAATCTTATTTCAAAATAAGGCAAAGTGATTTTTAGAAGTTCCAAGCACTTGTACTTCAATAATCTTATATTCGAACTTAAAAATACCAAAGTATTTTTTATTTTTCAAGCATTTTTAATTAAGTTTATTACTAACTTCTAACGGAGTTTTACAATTTCTTCTGTAAAACAAAAAATATGTATAAATATATTACATCAGAGTCAGTAAATACATATATAAAAATAAATACATATGAAAATATTTCTAAATGTTTAACAAAGTATTTGTAACAAGATTTTGTGTAAGAAAAAAAAAGTTTGAAGTTAATATCATTATCTCTTCCCAATGTACTTAAATCTTTTTTGTTATTTTCGTACGTTTACGTATTTTGTAAAAAAGTTGTCATTTCGATTTTACTAAAATATTAACTGAAAGTTAACAATAATAATTATAAAAACAATACCTTCGTTTATTTTCGACATAAAATATTCGTTTGTATACAAAAACTGACAATTGAATTTTTCTAAAAATGTTACCTAATGTTAAAAACAATGGGACGTAATCATAGTTGTTTGTTAAGTTCTGATTTTGTCTTTGCTTAAATAAACTCCAGCTTATGTTATTCATAGAAAATTCAAACCATTTCTAAACGATTAAATGGAGTCGGGTAACGGGTTATCCATTTTGGGGTTTCTAAGGATAGGGCTGGAATTCGGCATCTGTCAAACTAAGTTGACATTTACGAAAATGGATCGCTTAACTATCGCATAACGCATACAAATTGCTAAAACCTACTACAAAAATGGTGATTCTGCCACATATCGTGCTTTAAGAGGAGATTATGGTTTACATAATTGTCCAACTACGCAAGAAATTGGCAAAATTGTGAAGAAATTTAAAGAGGCTGGATTGGTTACATATATTTTAAGGCCTGTGCATCATCGTTTCGCTCGTACTACTGAAAATCTGCTGTAAGTGAAAGTGTTGCCGAAGACCCGAATGTGTCGATTCCGTCGTTCTCAGGAACAGTCTTACGGCACATTATGGCGTATTGTGCATTTGGATCTACACCTACATCCATATAAAGTCCTGCTCACACGCTAATTGAAACCAGCTGACCATTCACAACATCGTAGAGAAGAAGTCAAATGGGTGCTTGAACAACAGGCTGTGGACGGACGATTTTTCGAACAAAATTTTCTTAAGCGACGAAACAAATTTCTCAATAAACAATAACGAACAAAATTGTAGTATTTTTGCCTGCTATTGAAGAATACGACTTGGGAAATATGTGGTTTTAACAAGACGGTGCCACATGCCACAGAACTCGAGCCAATGTGGCCTTATTGCAAGAGACATTTTTTAGCAGCGTAATTTTTCGTCGTGGCGTATCAACTGGCCACCAAGATCATGCGATTTGACATTCGTTAAGTTATGGCTGAGATACGTGTCAAAAAGAGGTCGAAAATTACCTCAAAAGAATTGATGCTTGCAACAATTCGCGTGGTGGTCAATGTCAACGTTCAAACTTTATAATCAAAAAAGAAATATCATGAAAAAAAATGTTTCTTATCTGGTTTTTTTTTACGTTTACTTTTGAAACCGCAAAATAGATACTGTATTTTTAAGATATCTTTAACTCTATAAAACGTCAAATATAAAAAAACAGACATAAAAGTCGAATTTTTTGACGCGAGTGATTTAATTACACGTATTTTGAATTAAAAAAAAAATAAAACACAAATGTCACTTGATTTTAACATCAATGATTAAACAATTGATGAACAACATGATGAACAAAAGAAAACGAAAGCTTTATCTGCACCACATCGAATTTTTTGATATGACTGACATTGACTTTTATGTGAGGTATCGTTTCAATAAAGAAACAACAAACTTTTAGGTTGATTTGATAAATATTGAAGATCAACCATAAAAAAGAGACTTACCACTACTTTTTTACGAACATCAGCGGTTTCCATGCACTTCCACTGGTCTTTTTGTTTCAGGATTCCACTGTTGTATCCAGCTGTTTCCATTTCTTTAGGTGAAATCATGCGAACTAAATAGGTCCGAATCTGAAAAATAAATGCTACTTAAGTTGGTGCACGGACATTTAATAGTTGTCGAAGTTAAAGAAATGACTTTAACTTCGACAACTATTAAATGTCCGTGCACCAACTTAAGTATCATTTATTTTTCAGATTCGGACCAATTTAGTTCCCTTAGTTTTTTAAATTTTTCTTTTCATTCAGCTGCCCAAATACGGACTTCATTACATTATTATTATGATTGAAATTAATCCCCAAATTCGAAAATGAAATAAATTACCAACAAGGCATTAAATAAGTCCACAGAAACGATTGAAATAAGTCCTCAACTTTAAAAATTGTATTACCGTTTTGTTTCCTTACAAAAGTGAAATAAGGTCAATTTTAAAAAGTTGGCCACATTGCAATTTGACTAAATGAAAGTAAGGTCAGCCTATTTAAAAATATAAGACCAACTTATTATACCAAAGGGAAAGCACCAAATTAAGCCAAGTGCAATAAGGCCAAATTTGAAGAATTAGCCTTATTTCACTTTTATAAAGTGTAATAAAACCAATTTACAAAAGTTGGTGTAATAAACACTTAAAAAAAGTGAAATAAAGTCAAATTGGTTTAATTGCAGTTTGAACGTATGGTTCACCATAAATACAAACAAACTTTGGATACACTCAACTTCGCACTAACCCAAATCCTATAGTGTGCCCCAGCAGGGGGGTTGCCGTGAAAATAAGTTGACTTTATTTCTCTTCGTCAGAGTGCAATATGGCTAACTGCTAAAAATTGGCTTTATTTCACTTTTGGAAAGTGCAATGAGGGCAAATTTTGAAATTTGGCCTTATTTCACTTTATCTTATATTACGGCACCCACCCAGCATTACAGTGAGTAAGACAATGAGGTATGAATGGGGGGTTTGCTGCCCCAAGTAGACGAAATCCTTAAGTACCTCAAAGTAACGTCGTCGATGATGACGAGAGATTGACCGAGAAGTCGGTGTTGTAGTTCATATTTTGATGACAGCATGTATGTACCTTGTTTTGCCTTCATTAACCGGTTAACACCTCCTCCTTAATACTTGCAAAAGCCCCTTTGCCATCGCAAATCAAGGACGATGTTAATGAAATCGCATGATAGCGCATTGCCTTTTCTAAAAGTTCGGTTAAGTTTTTTCCAACCGTTATAGAGTAGGGCAAATTCTCCATGATCATTCTGCACAAATGGACGAGTTTGGCAAGGATGCCAAAAAGATACATACTCTATACAGCTCGTACCTGTAGATGCTGTCACCTTGAAATTGAAATTGATGAAAAGATGGTGTTCTTGAGTTTTTTCCAGGATCAGCCGTATGTGAATATTTGATCGACGGTGGACTTTCTTGGTCTAAGACCACGCTGATTAGGATCTATTAGGTTGTTGACGATGATCTTTAGACGTTCACATATCACGGCAGAGAAGATTTTGTAAGCGATGTTAAGGAGACTGATTATTATATAGTTCGTGCAGTTTAGATGCACTCCTTTTTCACTATCGGGCAAACAATACTTAGGTTCCATTCATGAGGCATGCTTTCTTTCAACTATATCTCACAGATAAGTTGGTGCATGCTTCTAACCAAATTATTTCCAGCTGCTTGGAAAAGCTTGGCATTTAAGCCATATGCTCTAGCGGCAATCTTTACTTCGTCTTAGTCGGTATTGTTTGCTTTCGTCGTCTATATTGAATGCATCATCATGCCGGACAGCGAAATTCGGTTCGTCCTCACCGTTATACAGTCTGTAGAATTCATCATTTCCTTAGCCTCAGCATTGACTGTGATTCTACTATAATATTTCCACTTTTGTCTTTGCAGCCTTTTTCGGTTCAACGTTTATGGACTTGTGAATTTCATTTCACCTGCTCATAAATCTTTCAAACTTCATTTCTGCTTCTAAACCTCTGAACATCTTCGACTTCACGCTTCTTATGCTCTTTCTTGTTCCTTCTGAGAAGTCTGTCACAAAACTCCGTGCAATTTGGTAATCTAGTTGATTTTTTCGTTGTGTTAACAATGTATAGAAACGAAAGAAAAGCCTATTACACCAGGTAATAAACGAGATAAAAATATGCAGCAACAAAAAGAAAAACCGCGAGGGTTACCACGTTATAATAATTTATTAATAAGATATTACCCTGTGTCTGGTCGAAATCCAAATGACCGAGAAATAATTAATTTTTAACGACAAGCCTTTACAAGAACAATAAGTATAACACTTAACAAATTTGAGAGAGCATGAACAGCTGATGATATACAAATGATACAAATTTACAGCTTTGCCCTTGAAATTATATACATTTTCATAAATAGGCAAATAAGATAAACGAACGAATAACAAAAAAAAAAACAAGATAAAGACAACGAATAATAAATTATTGTTGAGCCCATTCTCAAACAAACAATCTTCAAAAATGTTTACTGTCAACCTTGATTTTTTACCATTTAAGGCTTTTTAAGTGCATCACACTCTTTCAGTAATATTTAACCAACATTGTTCTATCCTTTTTACAAATCATAAAGAATTACTTTTCTCATTTTTAATATTTGATAGAATTTTGTTGTTGATTTGGATTTCATCGCAAGTACCAATCATTTGTTGTTGATGAACAAAAATTATCAATGGGTTGGGAATACTTAAAAATAGAAAGTTTGAAGGACTTCTTTTACAGGGGTTTTATATTTACTTGAAAAACAAATATAAGTTCTTAGCTTTTTAAAGTATAAGAATAAGTCTTTTGAATTATAAGTAACTAGCGGCCCGTCCCGGCTTCGCACGGGTAGACATAAATAGGTACAGATATTTAAGTTATAAGCATGTTAATTAAAACGACCGTGAATCACTTAATTAGAAAACATTTTTTTGTAAAATTATTAATACTCTTCGCAGTGTATGCGATGAAAGACATTTTATGGCTAATTTTTTTTACACCTTCGGTTGGTTTTATTAGGAATTTCTAAAGATTTCCATAGTAATCTAGTACTAAATATAGCCTATGTTACTCAGTGATAATGTAGCTTTCTAATGGAAAAAGAATTATTAAAATCGGTCCAGCACTTTTTGAGTTTATTCGTTACATACAAAAATACAAATCTTTCTTCTTTATAATATTAGTGTAGATAGTGTAGACAACTATTGAAATTGAGAGGACTAAATTTCTGAACTCTGAATAATATAAAAGGTCTAGATAGCTATATTTTGCAATGAGAAATAAATTGTAATATTTTTAAATTTGTTTTAAAAATTCTGAGATAGAAGAGCAAATTCATTCAACGTAGTTCTGTGCCTTTCATTTTTCAACTTCAAGAATTTTGTTTTCTATTTTATTTTAGTGCTCGACGACAAGTTTACCTATTCGTTTTTCTATATTTGCTGCGCTGAACTAAATAAAAGATGTTTGGGTGAAAGCGGTGGATCAGGGAAGGAGGAAATTTTTATTTTATGACATTTCTAGTAAACGAATCCTTTCAATTCTGCGTGCAGTTCGATGGTACTTGAAAAATACCCACAAACAGATAAAACGAAGAAGAAAAATAAGAATCATGACATTGACTTTATGGATAGAAAAGGAATTGATTCATTTTTTGATATTTATTTGTTTGGTATTGTAAGACAGTGTCCTTGTAAAAAAAATAAGGATTTTTTTTTGTGTTGAAAAATTCAAATTCAAACAACAACTGGAATAAATTAAATCAAAAAGTTATTCAAAAAAGAATCTAAAAGAATCTGAGAAAATAATAATTGAAATATTACATGCTGATGAGTCCTGCTGTATAAAGCAACAACAAACAATGATGAAATTAATTGCTATATAATGACAACCAAAGGTCCTTCAAACCTTGGTTAATGGTTTATGTGCTATTGACATTATATTGAAATTATTGTGGGAATTTTTGATAAATAAATTATATTATACTTTGCCCATAATAATTTATTATAGAAAATGATTTTAATGGTGCTATCGTTTTTAATACGAGTATATCAGGGAGGCCTAATGATGGAGCACAACATAAACACAGAATAAATATTCTATAATAGAAAGTAGCACATTTAATGGAATTTATCATCATGCTGGGAGATTGATAGACTGATGGAGTAGGTATAGAAATTTTGTGGTTAAAATTTGTTGTTTATTATTTATAGAATCCATAACTGATATTTAATAGGTGTACATTATAATATTTCATTTATTATTATTTTGATTTGGAAAATACTTTGAACAAATTAATTGACTTTATTGAACTGATTGTGATGATAGCATAGGTTTTTGATTATTCAAACTTTTTTAAATAAAAACAAACTTTTAGCGGATTCAAACTAAGTTCAGTAGAAGGAATAAAAAGATGTGCGATTGTCTGTGGTTGCGATTAAAATGTCTTTAAAATTTCGTTAAGTCTCTTTGGTGAATATATGTAGTTTGTTTCTACAAAAATCTTAATTTATTGAGAAAAAAGAGTTTAGTAGTAAGTAGTAGAAGTAAAATGTGTGATTTTATTAAGCAGAAAATTGACTTACATATTTGAATTAAAAATTCACAAAGTATAGCACTGGCTTTTGCGTCAGCTAGAAAAAAGTGTTTAAATTTATATAGAAAGATATAAATGTATTCTAATTATAGTTTTAAAGTCAAAGAGAAAATTGAATGAGGTATTCGATAATTTTTTTTTTATTAAAAAGCTTGGTTGATAATTTGTTTTCTTTAGTTCAGCGCCGTGCGGACGAAATTGGACAATGCTGTCCAGTTTTCACCATTGAGAATTAAAATTATATCATCATTGTTGAGGACGTTTTTTTCCCAGAAAGTGCGTAGGATTGTCCGAAGGATACGGCATCTTCCAAGGAAATGCGATACATTTTCGGTTTCTTGGAGATTACATAATGTGCACCGAGTATTGTCGTTGGAGCCGTGCGGTTAGTAATTTAAACGCAACAATTCCACTCTGGTTTTGAAAATTAAGGCTATTGTACTGATAGGATATTGATCGTCGAAATAATTGTTCACAGCCATGTCGTAATTTAATTGTCCATATAGGATTCGGGACACACTTTGTTGAGCCGACTCTCCAAATTTTGAAAAAAACAGGATGCTTTAATTTTTCCAAGCAATAGTGGGCATAAAGTTTTCCAATCCTCTATACCTGATTCTAGCAACTGGATGTCATGTTTAAGACCAAGTCGAGTCCACTCTTCAAAGAATTGGGAATTCCTAGAAAGCAGATGTCTAACGATTATGTTAGGTAGCCGATGGTTTGGTAGCTCTGTAACTTTTAATATATATTGCAGATGCATTTTCAATGTGAAGATATAGAGTTGTGCCACACCTGTTTTTAGACGCAACATATAGGTAGGTGCATTTTCTGGGAGCCAGAACATTTTTTTAATAAAGTATCTTAAAAGTTTTTCTACCTCTTCATACTGCTGAAATCCCCATACCTGGCCAGCATAGCATAATATCGATCGCATTACGGCCTCAAATAAACTTTGTGCTTGGGGCAATATGCTTCTTTCTTGAGACTCATTTCCAGTGTTGCCAAGTTGACCAATTTCAAGTCAAATTTGACAAGATTTCATCGCTGTTGACATGAAATGAAATACAAATCTTGTCAAAAGTGTTGTGACTTGTTTTTTGACTTTATTTAAAAGTGTTAGGGGATTTAGAGTTTCTTATATTAATTTTTATAAAAAAAATTGTAAAACCTGAATCAGATTTTGATGCTGATTCGAATTTGAAAGACTTTAAGGAGTTGGCAAAGTTTTCTTTATCATTATTGGTTTTACCTATTTCGAATGCAGAAGTAGAAAGAATTTTTAGTCAATTAAATTTGATTAAAACGAAATAAAGAAACAGAATGCATCTGTTGTTAACTAATTCTCTTTTGACGATAAGAAATCATTTGCGCAGTAAAAACTGTTGCAATGACTTTGCAATTCCTGCAGAAGTAACAAAAAAAGTTGGAACTTATGCTATATACAAAAATATAGATATAACCAATGAAATTGAATGTGATAGCTCAGATTTTGAAGATCTTTAACTTTATGTACCTTAACTTAAGTACCTATGTACCTATTTTTATATAATAATAATTTATGAAATACTATTTGTTTAAATTAACTCGTTGAATTGAAGTTGAAATACTTTTTTTGTTTTTTGTTTTGTTTATAATTAATAAAATGTATTTATGTTATCATTAATATTTGGTGTTTTGATATTTGACTTTTTTTTTGACTAGAAACCAAATTTTCAAATATTTGACTTTTTTTTGTTTTTTGACTTGATTTGGAAGAGACAAATAAAGTCAACAAGTCAGAATTAACTTTATTTAGAATTTCGACTTGGCAACACTGCTCCTTTCCAGTTGCAGTTGATAGCTTTTTTTGCTTCGATTAGACTTGCCTTCAAGTTTTTTTGTAGAGATAGTGATGGCGTTATGATTACCCCCAAATATTTATACTCCCTCACCCCCTCATGATCTACATTTTCCCATTTGCATTTTTCTTCTCTTGCATATCGTCCTGTTCCGTTGCGAAAAATATCATAACCTTCGATTTATTGGTATTAACAGTCAGATTCCATAGGTTACAATATGATTGGAGTTTGTTTATCATTATTTGCAACATATTTGGAGTCTCTGCAAATATGACAACATCTGCATATATTAGTGCTTTAATTGTGGCGCCGGATAAACTAATTCCACCAGGTAAAAATGTAGTTAGATCATCTAGGAAAAGAGAAAATAGAACTGGGCTCAGAAGACAGCACTGTTTAACACCTGATGTCGTGTGGAACCATTCTGATTTTTCTGTTCCATTCCATACTGTTGTTTGGTTGCTCGCGTAGAGTCCTTTAAGCGTATTCAACATTTTTGTGGATATACCTATGCAGCTTAGCTTGTAAAACAATGCATTCCGATCAATTGAATCGAAAGCTGACTTGAAGTCAATGAAGAAAGTGTATTACTTCTTTCCTTTCGTTAGGAATGATCTGGCGATACACCTCAAAGAAAATATATTGTCCACTGTTGAGTATTCTTTTCTGAAACCAGTCTGATATTCGCTTAGCAGATTGTTATCTTGAACCCATAGCGTAAGTCTGTCTAGAATTACACCTGTAAAGATTTTCATGGCAGAGTTCATAAAAGATATGCCACGATTATCACACACTTAACATAAAGACGAGCTTTTAAAAATCACTTGAAAATGTCTTTTATTGATCTGTAAAGGAGGCTCACAAAATTTAAATAACAAAATTTGTATCTTAACCTTACATTTACATATATTTCAAGGGCTAAATTGACAACTATAACAGCTAGGTTCTACATTTCACTTTCCCTAGAAATGAAATTAAAATCGATTAAAAATATATATTATTTAAAGTTCTGAAATTCACTTTTAATTTTATTCAATACCGATTTCATTTTTTTGCGAACTCAAAACAAAGTGAATTTTCATGTTCTACATTTCGATATTTGTAAATTTCAAGTGATTTAAATTTGACCAGATTAAGTTGGTGTGATTTGAATTCGACAAGAGGAAATTGTTGAAAAGCAGTAATATTTTCACTTAAAGGAAATAAACCTTAAGTTTTTAATAGAATGCACTTGATTCGCTAGAAGTTGCATTTTCTAACTTTTTTAAAGAGGGAATAAAGCATTTAAAACGATTTTTCAACATACCAAATGTCTTCTCTATACGAAAAATAACGTTCTTTTAAAAACTATACTTCGATAATGGAGTTTTTCCCAACCTGTGTATTGCAGATAAAAAACACCAATATTTTATAATTATTTGATTAAAAAGCACAAAACAAATTTAAACATGAGAAATTATACAAATTAAGACAATAAACAAAATTATTTATTGACTGATGTGATATATGTATGTACATAGGTCAGCTGCTTTAATTTCACTTGAAGAGATTTCAAAAATTATCCAAAGTTATGAAATCGACCGAATGATAGAACAATAAAAACAATTTCACTTGATTTTCAATTAAGATTTCGATTTCATTTTACTCGAGCTTAGCTGTAATTTTAAGATTATTTTAGAACACTGATATATAAATATCCCAGAGTCAAGCGCAATAGTTTAGAGGGTTTTTGGAGCATTCCACACAGAAAAGGAAAAAAGTTCATTAAAGTACATAATTTTTCTAAAAATTAAATAAAAACAAATCAAATGTAAACGAATAAGTTGTGAAGAAACTTTAGTGTGAATAAAATGCACGACTGGTTCGTACGATCTTCCTGTATTTTAAGATTTAAAAATGTAAAAAAGTAAAAATGTTTGTTTTCAAACATTTTAATGCCATTTGATTTCTCAAAAAACCTTCATTTTTTCAAAATTTGTATTTAAAATTCGATAGAGCGTTTTTTTTTTGTTCATTAATTTTTTATATATTATAAAATTAATTACTAGATTACAAATATTTTGTAATGCATTTTTTTACAGCTTATTAATATACGTTTTACATTTCAAATTCGTTAAAAAAATGATGACCCTTATTATTATTATTATTGCTTAATTTATTTTGATTTCCTTATTAAAACGCACGATTTTTAAAAACTAAATGACTAGTTTTGATTGCAGAAGCGGTATTTTAAGAAACGGAATTTTAAAAATGCCCAACACAAAACAATTGGGCCTACTACCTAAGTTGAAATGGAGTGATAGAAACCAAAATATTTACCAAAATAAATTAAATATAGAACTTGCTAAACGAAGGTTAGACAACAACCTGCTGTATATGAATGATCTCACCGAAATAATAGTTGAGGCTGCTCCAGCAAGTGCGAAGGGGAGACCTAAAGATGCTTCTAAGCAAGCCTGGTTTGATAAAGAATGTCAAAAAGCTAGACAAAAATCGTTTTCATTCCTAAGACTGCTAAGGAAATTCAACACGTCTTTTTTCAAAATCATGTATGCAGCGGCAAATAAGGATTTTAAGAAACTCTGTCTTGAGAAAAGAAAGTGCCTGGAGCAACAAACCATATGCATCCTTAATTCTTCAAAATCTTCGGCAGAATTTTGGAAAGCGGCCAAATCTATTAACGGGAGAAACAATTTAATTGCAACATCTCTGGGAGCGTTTGAACTTCGTGACTACTTTAAGACTCTGCTTAATGCACCTCAATCTTCCCCGCTTCCACAGTACGCAGCTCCGTTTTTCGTCGATGATTTTTTAGATGCTCCATTTGCAATTTATGAAGTAAAAAAGGTTATTGAAAAATCTAAAGCGGGAAAAGCTCCGGGAGACGACCGAGTCCCAGTAGAGTTTTATAAAAACTGTACAACCGAATTCCTGTCCGCATTGACGGAGGAATATAATAGAATATTTGAGATTGCACATGTTCCGGATAACTTCAAAAAAGCAATTATATACCCTTTGCACAAAAAAGGACCATATGATATACCAGAAAATTATAGAGGCATTTCCTTTTTGAATGCTTCTGTAAAGATCTTTAGTACTCTGATTTTCAATAGGCTAAGACAGTGGATCGAGGATAACAAAATACTCAACGAAAATCAAGCTGGATTCAGGAGAAACTATTCGACTTTGGACCAAATATTCAGCCTGTTTAATATTGCGGAGAGCTTCAAAAAAAGAAAACAAAAACTTTATGCCTTTTTCGTCGATTTCCGTGCCGCTTTCGATTCAATTGCTCGGGAAGCACTTTTTATAAGCTCTATAAATTGGGGATATCAGGTAAAATTGTTACCTTACTGAAAGCGATGTATGAAAAGAATGTAGCTTACGTGTGGGATGGGGAATCTGTTTCTGAAGAGTTTCCAGCTGAAATGGGAGTAAAGCAAGGATGTATCCTGAGTACGTTACTGTTCAATCTCTTTATAAACGATATCGTGGAAGAAGTTGGCGGAGGCATCCAGTTTGCAAATACACAGATACCAGGGCTCATTTTTGCGGATGATATTGTATTTTTATCTGAAAGTGTTAAAGGAATGCAGCGAACGATGAATCGTCTGGAGAGGTACTGCAAAACTTGGAATTTAACCGTTAATTTAAAAAAGTCCAAAATGATGATATTCAGGGATAGTGGTGGTAGATATGCGAGTAATGAAAAGTGGACTTATATGGGAGAAAATGTTGTAATCGTTCGAGAATATAAATACTTAGGCGTAATAATCACGGCAAATCTAAACATGAAAAAACATTTCCAGTTGAAACTAGCGGAAGCAAAGAGAGCTGTATCTTCAGTGTGGGCCCGTTGTATTGAAAATAAATTCATCGAACACAGGGCAAAGATTAAAATTTTTCATGCCACCGCAGCTTCTATAATGCTTTACGGTGCTCAGGTTTGGGGGTACAACCAATTCGAAGAGGTGGAAAGATTCCTCAGGTATTTCTTAAAGCGCATTTTTCGGTTACCTAACTGCACACCTAATTATATGTTGCATTTGGAAACTACTGAACCGCCAATGTTTTTAAGCACACTAAAGCTGCGTTTTGAATATATTTTGAAGGTGATGGAGATGGATGATACTAGATTGCCGAAAAAAGTTCTTAAGAAGCTGCTATCTTCTAGGGGAGGTCTAGTCAAAGAGTGGGAGGAGTTGGCGAATAGTCTAGGAGAAAACTTCCGCTGTTTACCTGATATTAGTGTAACGGACTTGCGAAAAGTATTTACAGCGATATTAGAAAAAGTCAGCAACACCACATATGCAAAATATCTACAAGAAGCACAAACCTCACAATATAGAATGATCTACAGTCAACTCAGTACAGACCTACGAGAAAACACATACTTCCTTCAAAGTACGAAGAGAATTATTAAATTTAAATTTCATTCCTCATCGACCTGATCTGCCGATTTTATGTGGCCTATGTAATCTGAAGGAAAGGGAAGATACATTTCACTTTATTTCCAGGTGTCCCATCTTAAAAGAGTTTCGAGTGAGATATTTTGGGGTGGCCTCGATGGATTGGAACAACACCATGGAAGTTTTGAATGGAAAAGTAAGCTGGGAGATTTTATATAAATACACGTCAAGCGCACTGTGCTATAGAAAGCGTATTATCGAAGGAGACTTCTAAAATAAAAAAAAAAACAAAAACTACAATGTTCAATATTTATACATATAAAACTTAAAAAAAATGTCAATCTGGTAGACGGCCATTGGTCAAGCCATATTAAACTTAAGGTTAAAATTGTAAATTGTAAATCAAAGCTTTTTTTTGTTTCAATAAAGTTTTTAAAACTAAAAAAAAAATGATGACCCATTTTCAAGATATTGAATATTATTGAAATCAATTTATTAGTTCTTGAAAAAACTTAAAAACAATATAACGGTTCTATAGGACCCCTCTGCAGGATATTTTTTTTATATTGAGATAAACCAAATTAGGAAAACAAATTTTTCCGACAATTTAAACAAAATCTATCGGTTAGTTTTTGAGAAAATTCGAATTTTCGTCTTTTGATCAAAAGATTTGTATGTTGACTGCTGTCTTGAAAAAAAAAATTAAAAAAAAAATACCTAACCCCAATCGGCACAAAACGTTAATTTCCAAATTTAAAGTCAAACGAAGCAATCGATCCACTTTTATCGACTTCTCTACCATATCGTAACGTAATGTCATGTTTGATTAAAATCTCGAGTTCTTAATTTGTCACGAATGCCACACTTGCCAGCGCCGGCCCCAGCCAAACTTGCGCCCTGTGCAAGATTTGTAGAAAGCGCCCCTTTTTTATATTTTTCTTACACATAAACTGATACACAAGTATAAGCCTTTCCCAGATTACCCAGGAGGTAGACTTTCAATGCGTTTTTTTTTTATTGAGGTATCCCCAGGAGGCCTAAACCATTAAACTAAAACGCAGCGAAGAAATGAGCAGAGGGGAAACTTTTAAACTTGGAAACTTACTTTTCTGGCCTTACATTTTGCAAATTCAGAAATGAGATCATCAATAATAATAATTTCTTTTCAATGGACATTATAGATAAACCTACCAATCTCTCTTGAGTCATGGTTGTCCTAAGATAATTCCTAATAATTTTAAGTTTAGAAAAACTACGTTCTCCTGAAGCTACCGTGACTCGTGACCGGGATTGTATTAAGAATTTGGAGAGCAATTACTAAATTCGGGGCAAAATCTTCAAGGTTTGAACTAAAAATAAAATTTAACACATCTAAACTTGAGCTTTGTGGTGTAACAAGGATATTACGGTTAACTCTTGAAACAATTCTTCTCCATCTAAATCTTTAAAATTACTTTATGTTAAAACATTCTGCAAATTAAGGCATGAAGCACGTAGGTACATTTTTATTTTTTAAACATTCGCTTATGTTACTAAAAAATGAAAAATTGATACTATACGTATCAAACCTTTCAAGTATTAAAAATAAATTAAACTTTAAATCTTTGTTTCGGGTCTAATATAGTTTTAGGACATTCATCAGTATAAAGTATTTTTCTCCGTTGAGATCGCAATGATGAAGCTACAGGAAATATGTTTGGTATTTCTAGGGAACTAGCAATACGCTCGGTTAATTGAAAATACCTACTCATTAAATTTTTCAGCGGTACGCATGAAAATCAAACTGTTTTTTGTATTTTCTAAAACCGTTATGCCAGTTGACAGATTAACGGACGGACTTTGCAAATATTTACTAGTTTAATTTATATTTTCCACCTCGTTGTGGAACTTTAAAAAAAGTTATACAAACATTGAATTGTATCGAAAAATTTAACTGCATAAAATAAGCACCGAGCAGCATCATTAACCACTAAATTTAAGGAATGCGGGCAACATGAAACTAAAAATGCTCTTGGTTCCAGGGTTCGAATTCGATTCTGAACACTCGCTTCTTTTCCTTTTATATTCGAACCATTATGTATGTATGTATGGATGTACTTTATTGAGATTTTTTTTTACACTTAGGTATGATTCTTAATTCTATGTACCTATACTATACATAGTTATTTCAATAGCTTGTTATTAATTTGCCGACTTAGAATTGGTCAGGCTACACAGTTTTTATTTTATATTAATTTAGTTTATTTTTGTAAAGCACATTAGTTGTTTCTTAGACACAGTCTCTTAGTTTTATAAAATTACGTCCACTCAACAAGACGAAGCCTATTCGAACCATTATCATAACTTTGGCTTTGACAGTTAGATACTTATTAAAATTTCATGTAATTCAAGCTTGTCTAAAATCAACTGAGTCAGTCACATTACGGTCTTGTCACAAAATACGTCACTTCTATTAAAAACTGATAGCTATGTATTTAATATTAATTAACAACAAAGCGAAAAAACAATTGCAACAATCTGCATTCTGCACCAGACTAGATATACATTAAAAGTAGCCGTTACAACAGTCATTATCTTTCACAAAAAAAAAAAACAAACTGCCTGCGCAAGAACAATTCGACTCCACATACAATCATCCCTCTTTAATTTTTAAGCTCTATGCTCCTTTTCCATTCTATTAAAAATTTCATCTGTAATCAGGCACTTAACTCTTACACAGTGTGCAATAAGAAAACCTGCACGCTCTGACCCATATGATTCCGTATAAATAAGTTTTTTTTTTTAAATATCTCCCATGTTAGTTTCGATAATCAGTGTGCAAAAAAGAAAACTTGCACATCAATTGACCATTTGTAGCAAAGAAACCTACCTACCTCATTTCCAAATATTTCACCCTGTTCGTACAAGAGAAAAAAGAAAAAATCTCAACACAAAAAAGTTTCATGCAAGAGAAAAAAAGAAAAAATCTCAATACAAAAAAGTTCCATGCCATCTCATATGTGCAAGATATATTTTATGCACACCGAGTCCCAAAATTAACATAGAGAGTATGAAAAAGCAAAATACTTATTCATATTGAATCGTATGGGCTAGTACGTGCAGGTTTTGTATCACGCACGTTCCTGAATGTGAGTTCTCACTACAAAGAAAACAACAAAAAAATGTCTCCGAAAGAAGAGAGCAGGTAGGTTGCTGTGCTACTTTCTACTACAAATACTAATCAAAGACACTCCATATATTTTTGTTGTTTTTTTACTTGCGACATATAGGAACTATATGGCAAGTTTTGCATTCGTGCAAAATTTCGAACTCGAGATTTTAATCAAACATGATATTACGATGGTAGAGAAGTCGAAAAAAGTGGGTCCCGCGATTCCGTCCGGTCTGTTTTGTCTGTCTGTCCACGCTCCTACAGCCTAAACCATTGGGTCGATTGAGTTCAAACTTGGAAGTTAAGGTTTTCAGCAGATTCGCGTTAGGCGTTTTTTTCATTTTTTTTTTAAGACCAAAACTAACAGTGGCCCCCATACAATTTTTTTGGCCAAAAAACGAAAATTCGAATTTTCTCAAAAACAAACCGATAGATTTTTTTTAAATTTTCTCTAAAATTTTATTTTTAAACTTGGCTTCTTTTCATAAGAAAAACATATTTTTGTATTGCTCAGGAAAGGTACCGCTCATAGAACCGTTATTTTGTTTCTTAATTTTCTCAGCAACTTATCAACCGATTTCAATAATTTTTTTTCTGAATAAGCTCTTATATTGCCTTAACAATATTTGATTATCAAAAGTGAAATTTTTTATTGTTTGGATTTTTAAAAAAATATTGAATTTTTTTTTTTCAAAATTCTATATCTCAAAAACGGGTCAACATTTTTTTACGAAATTCAAATGTAGAGCGTATATTTACAATCACTAAACAACTACATACCAAAAATATTTTTAGAACAAAATTTAAAAATTTTATATATAAAAAATTAATTTAAAAAAAAAACCGCTCTAACGATTTTCAAAAAAAATTTTTGAAAAATCATGGGTTTTTTGATTTATAAAATGGCATCTAAATTTTTGAAGACAAACTTATTTTTCAGGTAAAGTTTTGAATCTTAAAATATTTTTTTTTTATTATTTTAACTGTATTAAATGTAACCCCCTCCCATCTCACCAGATCAAATCCTGTGCGTGAGCCCCAAAGAGCGCATTACATTGACAAAACTTTTATTATATTCAGCCCTATCATGAATTCCATCGTAATCGGAAATTTTTACGAATCCCGAAAAACTGTATCATGAAATCCGTTCGTAGTGGAAAATCTCATACAATTTTGCATTACGAACGGATTTCACGATACAGTTTTTCGGGATTCGTAAAAATTCCGACTACGATGGAATTCATGATAGGGCTGATTACTATCTTTTATCCAAATTAGATAATGCATTTGGTACATATGTATGTATTGTTTATAACTATAACTATTGTAAATACCAATTCATTTCCGGGATGAGTTGTCCTAGGATGAGTTGTGTCTTGGGATGAATGGCGCGGTTTTTTTGACAAATCGAATAGCATTTAAATCTTTGAAGACAAACTTGTTTTAAAGGTATAATTTTAAATCTTATATAGGTGCTTTTTTAAACAGACTCTTTGCATACAGGAGCAAGTTCGTGCGACCCAGTCGTGCATTTTATTTTTTGTAGATGAGAACTCACATTCAGGTACGTGCGTGATACAAAACCTGCACGTACTAGCCCATACGATTCAATATGAATAAGTATTTTGCTTTGTCATACTCTCTATGTTAATTTTGGGACTCGGTGTGCATAAAATATATCTTGCACATATGAGATCGCATGGAAATTTTTTGTGTTGAGATTTTTCCTTTTTTTCTCTTGCATGGAACTTTTTTGTGTTGAGATTTTTTCTTTTTTTCTCTTGTACGAACAGGGTGAAATATTTGGAAGTGAGGTAGGTAGGATTTTTAGTTCTGCGATATTTTGAGTTAAATTTTCATTGAATGCAACAATGAAAGTTATGTTAGTTAGTGCGCAAGAGATAACTTAGGACAGTTGTGATGGATGTTTTTTTGAGATTATTTTAAGAATGTTTGTGGTTAAAGAATGGCAAATAGTAGTACATATTTGTTTGCAAGATCAGATTACATTTTCTTGCTCCTGGTAATGCGCCCCCAGAATTCTGCGCCCTGTGCATTTGCACATCTTGCACATATGCTTTGTCCGGCCCTGACACTTGCCATATAGTTCCTGTAGTTCGCAAGTAATTAGATGGAATTTAAGACGAGTTTCAGGAATTTAAAGGCAACTTGATATCAAATTGGCGATCTCTTATTTAAGGTTTCTTCCTAATCACCTGGTCTTTATCTCAGAAAAGATCTTATGAAAATAATTTAAAGCATTACTTAAGTTTTTCCAAATTCTAAAAAAACAGCAAACCGCTTTTTGGTGAATATTTTTAACTACTAACAAATATTTTAGATCAAATCTTTACTTATACAACTCAACTGTATAAGCTTTATAGCTCATATGACCCAACCTGGATCGCCCATTGGTCAAAAGTTGATGAATTTTCGCTGCGAGATTGGAAAAGGGCTGGATTTCCGATTCATATTATGTTCTTGGTTCAGTCTTAAGTTAAAAGTAGTGCTTTCAGAAACAAAGTTCAAAGCATTAAAATACAAATTTTATTTTCATATATAAAAAAAATAATAAAAAATATAAGAGGGTCGTATCCGTTGAGGCATAAGATAAGTTTTGAATCCAATTGAACTTCTACGAAAATTATAAAAAAAAATTATCTCACACGGGAAATTCTCCATTGACATATGTAGTTAAATGTTTGTGATTAATAGTTGTGTAGAGTTCAAAAATTCAAAAACTCGGTGTTATTTGCGGTCTTTGAAACGGCAATGAGCTGCACTTGCACGAAAACAAATAATCAACTTTCAATATACGGTACGTTTATCATATAATATCAAATCACTTCTTATGCAATTGTTACATATTCGACATTTCTTAACATGCTGCTAAGTGTTATTTTGTACCCCTTGTGATCTACATAGTTGTTATGTATAGAGGTTCATTCATCTCAAACTTTAGTACAAGTCACACAAGATTATGTTTAGTAGAGAAGCCCAAAAAAGATCTTTGAGAATCGTTATTAACTCTGCCTAAGTCTATTTTTGAGTTTTGCGATAATTGAATTTAAAGTTTGAAATCAATAACAAACAACTAAGGAAGTTTTGACAGAATGCGTCATTTCCATATACTTGACGTATTTATTTAATTTTTGTTTAATATGGACTTAAGAACAATGACGAAATGATGGGCGAAAGGTCTAAACCAAAACTTTAGCTTGAACACTGCCGGAATTTAATACATAATGATAGATTGATGATTCTGTGCCAAATCACTTTGGGTAACTTCCTTCATAGTCCAATCATCAGCGAACTCCAGAAGCACAGATTCTTCTTTTTATACAATTTTATTTGTCATCATACAATATATTCTTTAATACTTTTCGATCACTTTTAAGACATCATTTACAGTTAATAAATACTCAGTATTTGTATTCTCTAACACATATGTCTTTCGTTGTGTTCCCAATAATTCTATAAACAATATTCTGTAGAAATAACCAGTTCCATTCTCCGATACTTGCAGGAATGCTAAGATTAGACTAAAAATGTTATTCCGTTTGAATTTAACCGAAGCTCGATTAGATTATAAACCTTTAAGAGACATTTAATACCATAAGAACTGAAAATTCTACCAAACACCCTTTTCGATGAAAAGTTGTAGCGTCTAAAAAGTTATTCCATTTCAATTGTCATTTATAGTTAGAAAAGTTTATAACTACCAAAGACTCACATCATCCAGCTGCCTTATTTCCCTTAATATCATTCGAAAACTCTCTACCAACCAAAGCAATTGCATAATTAAAGAATATACTCTTTCCTTTCCTAAACGCGTACGAGTATATACTTCATTGAAGAGTCTTCCATCAAAATATTAAGAATTTAAAAAAATTCTCACCCCTATCATCATCGTTGCTCATGCTATTTCTACAACCGTTGCTGAGCTGTACTATAATCGTAATCAATCATTTTAATGGGTCATTTGGCGTTAGTTCAGGAAACACTCGGTACCGTGCTCTTGTAGCATCGCTTCGCGTCGTATCCTTGCACTTTAACATTTTTAACCCCTAAAAACTTTTTGACGACTCAAGGAATCCATAAAAAAGCGAAAAAAAAAACCCTTTTAGTGAACTTTAATGACTTCCACCTTTTGAACGTTTTTATTTTTGTTCGTCCATCACCAACCATAGCCACAGCCAGCAGAATAAAAATACTCTATACGTCTGAGCATGTTCTCAAGCCATAAACTATAATCTCGATACAGCACCAAATGTACAAAGAGAAAAGGTGCAAGACTGTATACACAAGGTCCTCCATCACTTGTGTGTCCAATATATGTATTATATACGACCAAGCTTTTGGCCTTGTCTCGATGGCCAGCCAACAGCATAATGTGTTAGTCCGCACCTAAAGCTATAAGAAGCCAGGATGAATCCATGACCCATCACCTAGAAGCAGCTGCTGCCCCGGTTCCAACTCCAACTCCAGCTCAAGCTCCTGTTGAAGTGAAAACTCTTTTGCCCTCTATGAAGTGGTAAATGAAATTCCATTTTCTTTCCCATTACTGAGTTATTTTTTATTCCTGTGCACCCTAATGCATCTTATTGCATGCGGCGGGCTATCGTCTTCAGCGGATTTTTCTTCTTTTCACTTTGAAATTATGAAGTTTTTTTCTCTCCCTCTTCATGGAAACCCCATTCTTCTAGATAGCATCTGTATGCAATTTACACAAGGTGCAGTACCGTAGCAAAATCCAGGATATTATCTTCATTCGTTCTTCAAAGGCTGATGGAGAATTATGTTACATTTCATAAAAACCACCCTTGAAAATCCAAACTTCCAACACAAAAACAAATTCTTTTTTTTTTTTTTAGTCCTGCAGGTAGTCTTGGGATTTGTCTTGAGAATTAAATATCCTGTCTTATTTACTATCGAAAAGGTTTTGTGTAGTTTTTCAACTTCCTTGCATGGAAGATTTGCATTTCTATTAACATTCATCATCAATGATAAAAATTTAGAATTTCGAATACTACAAAAGTCAGAAGTGGAAATACTATGATTCATATTTTCGATAAGAACTTTGGGGAATGTATTTTCTTGAGAATGTTATAAATTGGACTGGATAATTTGACACAAAGTTAACCACTTGAAGCTATGTCCTTAATTTTTGTCCTCGAAACTCATCGTCATCACGCTTGGGTAATAAAATGGATAAAAAGACAATTTTATGTCAGAGTCCTTTCTATGGACATCACATGTGTAAATTTGTATATATGTACATAGCTGTTATTTTGGTTAATACTAAATGTTTCCAAGGCAAAGTTTGTTTTTGGCACTGAAAACAAAAATGAATATTCCATTTAAGATTGTACACATATAGAAACATGAGTTTTCGAAAACACTTTGACTCTCTATTCAATGTGTAGGCCGCCACCGAAACATCGTTTGGAATTCTTAATGTCTGTAATTACAACCTTGGGGATGACTTTGTATATATTCGTAGTTAAGTCTTACGGTATATGAGTTTGGGTAGGTACATAACAAAAGCTACATATATACGGCACAGCGCGTGAAATAATCTAATTAGGTGTTTGTCTCATTAGTATTTTTTCCTAGTTGTTGTCCTTGTTGATGTACACAGACATGTACGAGTATACATAATATGCTCGCTCGGGTAGACAATTGAGTTTGAGGCTACAAACTTTCAGGACCTTTGGAAAGATATGGGTTCGTGTGTTAAGTATATCTATGATATGTGTTGACTTTTTTGTCGTTGTACCAAATTGAAAAGATACGAATTCGAAAGTTTTCGAAGTAAATATTTATATGGGGTTCTATTTGTTGTAAGTAGGTATAATTTCACTTTATACCCTGGAATTAATTGTTAAGGGGATGGCAGAACTTGCCTATTTGAATTTAAAAGAAGAAAAACATCGTCTAAAGTTCTTTCAACAGGGATCTACAACATGAATTGATATAGGGTTCGAGTGACATGTTCTGCTCGCTTCATTTTACTGCGGCCGTAATCTTTTTACCTTCCGAGATATAAATTTTAGTCCATTCGTTAGATTAACGATCAACCGACACCCTTGCTTCGGAGAAATGCAAGATCTAAATTTTTTTTTAATGTTAGTGGAAGCAAAACCCCCTTTGGGGGCGGTCAAGGAGGGGAAGGGCGACTCAGGAGACGGAATTTTAAGGAAGGAGTACTGGAGTAAAAATAAAAAAAGGCCAAGTGCGAATTTTCACTTCGAGATATAGGTTCGTTGGAACCATAGAAGGTTCGGTAGGTAGGAGCAAGGGTTAGTGTAAAAAGAGATAGAGTTATAGAGTAAAATGCAATCAATGGAACCAGAACGAAGTCGATGAATAAAGAGAATGTCTGAAATTTGCCAACATTTTTCAACGAGTTCAAGTTTAGAAGGAAGAATGAGATTCAAAAGAGAAGGAAGAATAAGAGGATTGTTCCAGATAAACAGAGAAGAGCAAAGCGAAGGACATGACTTTGGACGCGTATTCGAGGAGTGGGCGAACAAAGGTTATATAGGGATCGTGTAACATAGGGGTCGGAAAATTCCTTGGACCAATTTTTAACGAAACCAAGTGCTAAGTTGGCTTTGAGAATGATATCTTCTATATAGGAGAGGGAATTAAGGTCTTGGTTACATGAAATGCCAAATTTCCGAATTTATTTACAATATGCATACGTTAATTGTGCAAAAAGTAGAAACGGGAGGAGTCTTTGTAACCGTTTACGCGATAAAGTAATTGATTGGAACTTGGAAATATTAAATTCAAAGCAATTTTAAAGACACCAATCTGAAAAGAATCAAGATCATGTTGAATAAGGGAGGAATCACGTAGTGATAAATGGTCTTGCAAAATTTGGTATTCTCAGCATATAGTGAGAAAGAAGAATGATTTATGACCCTATCAAGATCGTTGATTGTTAGAATTTTTTTTTATATTGTACGCGCACTCAAGGGGATATGAATACCCTTATAATGATTATACACAGTGAGAGTAATTAGAAAGGAAGGATAGGATTTGAAAGGAGATACCGATGCACATTGGTTTTGAATGCCTGCACATTGTAATGAGTGGGAAATATTCAGTCTGTTAAAGCATTTCACATTCGTGTTGTACGACTAAAAAAAGAATCTCTGTACTTTAAACTGACTGGCTCAAGGGTAAACTGATGGGCATTCCTAAAAGAACGAGTATTACGGTTGAATTGTTTGAGGGGAGGAAAGCAACTGGCTATTTCAATAGAGCATTGCTTATGGAAGCAGCGATAAAATAATGAGAGACATGAAACCTTACGAAGGTGCTCGATAGATGCAAAAGTTTCAGTTAGATAACGGTCACCTATCATTTTTAGAGCTTTCTTTTGAATTCTGTCCAAGAGACTCAAGTGGGTTATAGGAGCACCTGCCCAAATATGGCAATTGTACTCAAGTTTTGGACGAATATAGGCTTTATAAATTATAACCAGATCAGAAGGGGTAAAAAACTTCTTGCATCGTCGGAGAAAACGTGAACACTTAGGAGCATTTTTGGCGATGTCAAATATGTGATCACTCCACAACAAGTGGTTTGTTATGCACATACCTAGGACTGATAGCTGTTCAGTCTCCTCGATGCAAGTGGCTAGTGGCATTGGGGGAGGGTTACGCTTTTGCGACAGTAGTAGGTTATTGATTCCCCATTGTACAATGCTGTCAAGATCAGAATTTAATGACCTTATCATACGCTGCCGTTGGTAGTCCACATCCGAAGAACAAGGATGAGAATCTAAAAACGAATATGAAAAACAGAGGGTACTGTCATCAGCGAAACAATTAAGTTGGTTAGAAGTTTCAGACAAAAGATCATTTAAAATTCGTCATGAGGTTGATTTAATTTAATTAGGACGAGATGAGGGTCAAAAATGCGAGAGAGAAACGGGTCAGAAAAATTGTTGAAAATAACTTATGAAGGACGAATCAGAAATAAAAGAATCATCAGCAAAAGATTGTTTGACAAATTTGGAGAAAGAGTTTGCAATGGTCTTGGAATTGTTTGAGGTTTTGTTATTAATTGAGATAGTCCTTGGGAAGCCTTCAGATTTTTTCTTGTAGGAAAAAACTGAAAGTACGATTAAGAATCCTTAATAAGGTTTGCTTGCGTTTCCTATAGATAGTAAAGGGAATTTTATAGCTCTGTAAAGTGTAGATAACTGTCAGAGTACTTCGAATAATCAGCAGTGCATCGATACCTAAGTTGATGACTATACCAAGGAAAGATAGCCACTTTCCGGGCGAATCCACATGGGAACGTCCTATATGCATTCAAAAATAGATTGCGATTAATGAAAGATCTTGTTACATTCGAATGATCATTTTTACGACTGAAAAAAGACTTTAATTCAAAAGGTAAGTTTCCGAAACGAATTAAAACCTCAGATTTCTAAGAGTATAATAAAGTTCACATTCACCTTAACCTTTAAGTAGAATCCTTCTTTTAAACTTTGAGGCTTTTAGTATTATTATTTCACTTTAAAATTAAGAAGCCATTATCTTCATAATAGCTTCAGTCTGGTACTACCTCTGACTTTTTCAAAAAATACAAAACAGAAGTTTAATTTTAAAAGAAAATGATGTTAGTTCTTCTCCATGAATACGTCAATTTAGAATCTTTTCATTCAAAAGATAACATACATAAATATCTATCTCGTCCGGCAAACACGGCATTAATAGCGCTATAAGTCTCAACCATCACAAGACAACCAAAAACTATGCACCACCATCCAATGTCGCTACCGACCGTCGCGCCGGCCGCATTAGACGTACCTACTAAAAAAAATTGCAATAATGTCCAAAATAGATAGAATATCTTTTGGTTGAAAAACCACTCATCCTAGACTAGACATTCACAAACACATCAATGGCAATAGATGGCGGGCATATATCGTCTCTCTCGTCATCATCAGCAGATCATTTAAAAAATGTACACTCTAAGTCATTTGAATGACGACCAATAGTTTAAAATATTTTTTAATTTACTAATAATTATAAAAAACAGTTTTTTGCGTTGGTTTTACGAGATTTGCCTAATCTTTCCTCAATCTTGTCGAAATCAAAAAACGTCTATCTCCCTTCTAACCGTCCTCGTAACAATCGGTGTAGTGTTTTCCTTGTAAAAGTTTACTTTGCATTGTCATTTCGTCACCATTTTATAAGTAAGACCAAGACTTTTATAGTCTTTAGACTGGCCCATTAGGTCTAGCAACAGTTAGGTTAATACAAGGCTATACTCATCTTATTAAAAAATCATCCAGATGACATTATCTACTTCTCAGAGAATTTCAAAATTTAATTTTAAATTGTTATAGAAAATAAGTGTACATTCTTGTATAATTGTTCTCCAAGGATTCTTTTAAACTAAGTTGGACCTATTTTTTCAGTATATTTCACTGGGGCCGTTGCTCTATCGGCCACTGAAAACAAATTTTCTCAACTTCATGATAAGTTCACTCGTGGCCCTGATTGTGCTCATGGCATCTTTCTAAAAATAATATCCCTCTTCTCTATATACTCCTTTATCAAACATTTTGTATGTATCCTTATCTCAAGGAACATTTCCTAAAAAATGGAAAACATCTTTTAAAGCATAGGTTCACAAAGAGAGTTCCGGAAGAAGAGGTGAAAAATTATCGACCAATTGTGTAACTTTCTGATATCCCAACCATTTTTGAAAGGATTTTATATGAACTCCTTCGTTTACGTTGCAGGTCTCTAATTACCCCAGAAGAGCAAGGCTTCTTAAACAAATCAAATCCAACAACACAAACCTTGTAGAATTTATTTCACTCACTCTATCAGGAACGGGAGTGAAGTTGATATGGCCTGTATTGACTTCAGCAAAGGATTTGACAACATTTTTGATAATCTCATAGTCTTTCAACTCTCTTCGTAGGTTTTTGAATACCTTGAGCATTAATTCATGTTATGTCTTCATGTGGATTGAACTAGATCAACTGAATGAATAATCGCGTTGGACGAACTCTATATCGAGTATTCTTTTCCGATCCCGCGAGCGCTGAAACTGCAGTAATATAGTCTCCGCTGTTAAACGTATAGATGAAGTTCGACATCATCCCGCATTAGATATTGCACTTAACTTTAACCTATCTTTTTTATATTATAACGCTTTTAACAAGCTTGAATTTAATTTTAGTAAGTAATTTTGCAAAACTCTTTCATTTGTTATGTACTATTAACTGAATTCAGTTTGATTCACATTTTAAAAACATACAAAATAAAAGAGAGAAAAGAAATGTTGAAGATTATGAAACTTTTTTAGTTCTAAAAAGACTATTTACAGAGCATTCAAATTCTTGAATACTTGAAAGTCCTGAAATAGAAAGTGACCGTAAACCTAAACATGATAGTTTCTGGAAGTTTGTAAATTGATCAAAGAAAACTAGTGGCTACAAAAAACCTTTGTCAAATTAATGGTCAACTAGTTATGAACATGTTTGCAAACTTCTTTAAGTTCATAGATATAAACGATAATAACAGTTCTTAGTCTTCTTCTTACCATCCTCTATCCTAAAAAATGTGTTGCTTATTAATCATATGTGTTATGTCTTCTCTTTAATGAGTCTTTCAATAGTTAGTTTTTCCTAGTATCTGGATAAGTGTATTCATTATACCTGGTGTACACAAGAAAGGTACTAAAAGTAAAGTAATGAACCACAGACCCATAGTTAAATTATCTGTGATACAGAAAATGTTTGAGTCTATTTTATGTAATGTTCGTTCCCTTCATTGTACTTCAACTACACACACATATGTATGTGATAATCAGCATGTCTCCATCAAAAACATATCTACAGTTACTAATTTATTTTTTTGAAAAATGTGGACAAGTAGATTGTGTATTTACAAATTTTAGGAAAGCCTTTGATAAGTTGTGTCATAATGCATTCACTTTAATGCTACACAATCAAATATTTAACAACAAATTCTTAAATTGGATCTCATCGTTTTTAAAAAATAGACTTTTTGGTATTATATTTCACAATGAGTATTCGAATCAATTATTGTCAATTTTGGTGTCCCTCAGGGAAGCCATTTAGGTCCAATTTTATTTATAAATGATTTTTGGTTTCGATTATAAAAAAATCTTCCGCCAAATCAGATAGTAGTAGTCGTATCGAATACTTGTTTGTGGAGGTAGCATGTGGTATAGTTAAGCTACTTATTGGAAAAGTATACAGAACCAATAAAGACATAAGTCTGTCTCCATTTTTCTATTTGATGGAAGATAAATATAGCTGTACAAACTTCTTACATTATTTTGTTTGGCGATTTTAACAGCAATTCATTATTAGAAGCAAATTTAATTGATGGCATTAGAGCTTTTAACATGTTTTCATTAATTACTGGTGTTGTAAAACACTTTTCTGAAAGTTCACAAACTCTTTTAGATGATTTTCTGTGAGCGATATTAATAAAGTACTTTTTCAAGATCAACTTTCAGCAGCTGATTTTTCAAAGCATGATTTCTTATATATGACCTTTGACTTCGAGGTGCAAAAATTTGATTTTCAGTAAAAATACTGGGACTTTAATGTAATCGCTTACATCAGACTTGACGAGGATGCTCGAAGTATAGATTGAAATAACTTTTATTATTTACCTAATCAGAATGATCAAGTTGCATATATTAACACTAAAACAATTGATATTTTTAATGATTCCATTCCTCTACTCATGAAGACACGAAAACTTGATGAAAGATCATGGTTTATACCTGAAACTCGTTTGCTTATATGGTGAAGAAACGAAGCATTAATAATGAGCAAAACTATAGAATCCTTCGTAATCTTGTTGTAAACAAAATACAATCTGCTAAAAGGTTATTTTATAGTTTTGGAAAAACTTGAAAGAGCTATTAATAAGTAGTATTAAGAGTTTTTAACTACATTTTGCTTCACTTCCTGTTTCATCATTTCAAGATGAAAATTTGTCGTTAAATGATTGTTTCGGTAGATTCATTTGGATTTTGAAAAATAGAGATTACAGAATGTCGTTAAAGTTTTCTTGTCGATTAAATCTAATACCAACGGTAAAGATGATACATCTCCGAAGTTTTTGAATATTATTATATGTTTGCAATGAGTGAAAAATGGCTAAGCTTTATACTGAAAAATGAGCATGATTTTAGACCAATTTCAGTAAATCCCTTCCTATCAAAAGTTTTCGAAAAAGTTATCTAAATACAAATTAATTGTTATCTTCGGAACAAAAATTGTAATCCTGATTTCGACAAAAACACAGCTGTTCAACAGCACTTACATTAGTTATGGGAACGTAACATTTTTAATACTTCTGGATTTTTCAAAGTCATTCGATACAGTTGATCATTTGAATCTTTGGAAAAAGTTAAACCGACTGTACAATTTTTCAGATTTTTCGGTTCATCTGATTTTCTTCGTATCTAACTGAAAGAAAGCAGGCTGTGATGGTGAATTGAAGGTTATCGAATTTTCTTTTAACATCAAGAGGTGTACCTTGATACTGGGTCGCTTTATGTTCTCTTTATACAGTGTTGGCCAAAACATTAGCAACTAAAACTACCGCCATCTTTATGTCACTCAATAATTAATAACTTCAACAAATCATGTTAATTTTTTTTCTAAAATTTAATACATTTTGTATGTACTTCTAATAGATCACAAGAGAATATAGTTTTCATCACGGTCCATTTAAATATGACATACATAAGAAGGACAGTTAACCCAATTTTTTGTTGGTCAAAACAAAAGCAACTTTATATTGTTGTCTCTCTTTTTCTTATTAATAGAGAAAAGTTAGTCCGTTAACTACAAAATTCATTGCTCATATTAAAGGTGTTGGCAAACGAGTGTAGTTGAATATATTTATAAGGTGTTATTCAGTTCACGGGCAAGTTAATCAGTGTTTCTTACCTAACTTTTTTAAAATGGCCGGAAAAAAATACTCTAACGAAATATAAGACAAATTAATAAAAGTGGAATGAGTCAAATTAAAATGTCGTAAAAATATTGCATTCCAAAATCAGTGGTTTGCCGATAAATACAATTTTACAAACTAAAAAAGTCATTTCAAGCGGTTCATCGAGGTGGCAGACCAAGAAAAACAACAAAATCAATTAAAAAAGACCCTTTTATATCATCGGGGGAAATGCGAGCTCAACTCGACCTGAACGTAAGCGCAAGATGTTGATGGTGGACTAAAATCCTGTTAAAATGACTTTTATTTCAACCACAAGCAAGCTGTCAAGATTAAAATTTGCTCATGACCACATCAACTGGACCGTTAGAAAATGGAGGGACGTACTCTTTTCGGACTAGTAGTACAAAATCTCCAAAAATAAAATCCCCAGGATCTAAATCCCCAAACCTAATTTTTTCAAACTCCGTCAATGCTTGTTGGTTTTTCATCATTTGAGTGTACTTTTCGGAGCTAAGCAAATTTTCGGAAGATAACGACTTTTCAAAGCTTTACTTCTGGTTCAAAACCAATTTTCTGAATGCATCAAAAAGAAATTATGAACCCGAGTCTAAAAACTAATTTTCCTCGCACAAAAATACAATAGAAGCCTGGCACCGAGCGCCGCCGCGCCACCTCAAGTGCATTGTAAAGGTAAAAAACTCAGGATTATATGCACTAATAAGAGATTTAACAAAGGAAATGATCGTAGGGGGTCAAATTTCCCAAATCATTTTTCCCAATCCATTTTTCCCAAAATCTATGGCTCCAAATGGGATATTTTTTCTAAATTTGTTCCCAACAAATATGCTTTCCCAATTTTTTTTCCAAAAAAAATTGGTGTCCCAATACAATCTTTGGCTCAACTTTCCATTAGCGCAGCACGAATTTCGACACGCGTTTTTTTTTTATTTGATAGAAATGTGCAAATAAATAATAATTATATACATAGCAACTTTAGAGCGAGGAAGGTTAGGTTAGGTTGGAGTGGCTGTCTAGATGTCATTGACTCACTTAGACCTCAAGGGTCCATTGTGATACCACTAATAAGGTTACTCATGGGAGAGTAATGAAAATTAAACAAACCATTTTGTGCTTTTAATAAAGTTAGAGAGACACTTTGTGTCAGTCATTGCCAGTTCACTGGTATTGTCGAAGAAGGGATTACCGAGAAAGTTATTCCTTCTAGTGGAGAGTGCTGGACATGTACATAGCAGGTGTTGGACTGTTTCCTCTTCCTCCTCGTCCATGCAGCTTCTACAGAAGTCATTTGTGTAGACTCCTAGCCTCAGAGCATGTCTTCCTATGAGGCAGTGTCCTGTTATTACTCCAATTGTAGAGCTTATATTTTGTCTGCTCAAGGATATCAAGCCTTTTGACCGATTTAAGTCTATGCTTGGCCATATTTGCTTGGTTGTTAGGCAGGTGGTGCTCTGTGACCATCTAGCATTTGTTGCTTCTAGAGCATATTGTTTAAAAAGATAATTGCATGTAGCAAGTGGTGTTCCTATGTTATGTTTTTGTCTAACATTTGGCAGAAGTGTTCCGTTTTTGGCGAGCTCATCGGCTTTGCAATTTCCCGGAATGTCTCTGTGGCCCGGCACCCAAATGAGGTGAATATTAAACTGTTCTGTCATCTCATTCAGAGATGATCGACAGTCGTGGACTAATTGAGAGTTTGTAGAGACAGACGCGAGAGATTTAAGAGCGGCTTGGCTGTCCGAGAAAATTCGTATATCTTTGCAAGATATAACGTTTTCTTTGAGCCAGGATAGTGCCTCTTTAATCGCCATTACTTCTGCCTGGAATACACTACATTGATTGGGAAGTCTATATGATAGACTTAGATTCAGTTGTTCCGAATAGATACCACTTCCAACTCCGTAATCGGTCTTTGAACCGTCTGTATAGAAGTGTATCGCATTGTCTTCCAGGGGTCTCTCTTCTTCCCAGGAGGATCTTGAAGGGATGGACACATTGAAGCTTTTACCGAATACCATTTTAGGGG